>OU015432.1:22885193-24275693 GCA_907164795.1 Hemaris fuciformis | reverse complement strand
CGCCCAAAGCCGATTACCAAGCGCCGCTGGCGCAACTTGAAACACATCTATAATATTACAAATTTAATATAATCGTAAAGATTCTCACATACTCCACTTTGAATAGTACTCGGTTCCTAAAAAACCCTTAAACATCAACCTACCCGGGACCCTCTCAGCCCTAAAATTAACTAGAACTATATTGCATTTATATTATACTATTAGAGTAATCACGCATAGCGGACCACATCCATAGTCTGAAATTCAATCCAAATTTATACCAGTACAACTCATACTACAAACTCGGAGTCATTATTCACCAAAACGGACTCGAACCGCCACCAAGCCGAAAGGTCCGCAAGTAGGTAGCCCAGTGCCAAGCAGGTAGGCCCCGTCGAACGCTCTGAAGCGAAGGCGGTGACTGAGCGCCCATTGGACGACGCGCAACGAGAGATAAGCTCCGCCCCCGTCGAACCTTCTAGAAAGAAACCAATAAGAACACCGTACACCAAAGCCAATTAGAATAAACTCTTATTGGGAAGTAATACCGTATACCAAAACTAATAAGTATAGACCCTTATTGGGAAAGCTAACTACTGAAGCTGAAACTCCACCCCAATAAAACTAACCACTCTACAATATATGTAAACACACTTACCTGAGAGACACTGTTTTAAATACGTACCTTACTTGACGTCAGATATTGACTGGTGAACTGCAAATCAGCGCGCCAAACCTGCAAACGAAATAAACATAAACTATAATATACATACATATACAAAGAATCGGCATTAATAACAAATTGATTAGACCTATTAAGCTACCATCCAACTTCAAGCTCGAGACAGAACCAAGTGAGCCATATACACTCACGAGACTAGAAAGTAACAGACGAGTTCCCCCAACCAAAACAAAACAAAATGTTCCTACACAGAACCCCTACAAAAGACGCATACTCAAAAAACACATCGCGATCTGCAGAAGAAAGCTCACCCGAAAAAACAAAAACTCCTGTAGCGAAACAGCATACCCCACAACCATCAACAGCGATACGAAGTCGGACGGCAGAAGCCAAGGCATGCCTCACCAAAGTAAAGACGCAAATTAGCAACAGTCGCAACTTGCGTACAGACATCAAAAATGACGTCATAGAAGCAACAGAGAAACTGTACAAACTGGTGAAAGAAGCCGAAGCGGAAGCCGGAAAACAGATCGCAGTAAGGGGAAATCAGGAAAATAAGCAAAAAACAAACAGCGTAGAAAAAACTAAAGGGAAACAGAAAGAAGAAGGGGACAAAATAGAATTAAAACAGATGTTTGAGGAGCATAGTAAAATGCTGAAGGAAAATAAAGAGGAAATGGAAAAACTTCAGGAACTACTGACAAAGCACAGTGAAGAGCTGAAACAACATGACAGGCCAATCACATACGCAGAAGCAGCCCAAAAACCAACAAAGACAGCTTTACACTCTGTAGTAATCACGTCCAAAGACGAAACAGAGACGGGAGAACAATTACTCGAAAAAGTCAGAAAAACAATTAATGCTAGAGAAGAAGGACTGCAGATTGACAGAATGAGAAAAGCAAAAGACCGGAAATTAATAATAGGGTGCAGAACGAAAGAAGAATTAGGAAAAGTAAAAAACCAATTAAAAGCTGCCGCGGGGAATTTAACAGTAGAACACATAGCAAACAAAGATCCACTCATAATTATAAAGGATGTTTTGAATTACAACACAGACGAGGAAATAATAAAAGCAATAAGGACACAGAATAGGCAACTGCTAACGACGAAAGAAATTGATAACGCGGAAATAGTAGTCAAGTACAGAAAGAAAGCTCGGAACCCACTCACATCACACGTAGTACTACAGGTGCCCCCTAAACTGTGGAAAGCGGTTACCAACACCGGAGTGCTACACGTAGACATCCAGAGGCTGAGAGTCTATGACCAGTCACCGCTCATACAATGCTCACGCTGTCTGGGCTACGGACACAATAAGAAATACTGCCGAGACCAAGTGGACGCTTGCAGCCACTGCGGGGGACAGCACATGCGAACGCATTGCCCAGACTGGAAGGCAGATGCGCCGCCGTCGTGCTGCAACTGCCAGAAAGCAAAGCTCAACAAGACCGAGCACAATGCATTCAGTTCAGAATGCCCAGTCAGAGCAAAATGGGAAGCACTAGCGCGATCCACAGTAGCATACTGCTAAGGTGGTCGAGGTGGATCCCAGGCACCCAGGTCAGACCGATTCCCCAAAAGACGCTGCGCCGATCCTCATTGCGCAATCCAACCTACAGCGCAAACAATTAGCGACAAACGAGTTTCTATTAGAAGCAAAGACGAGGAGGGTCGACGTTACGCTGCTTCAGGAGCCATATGTGGGAAGCCAAGGTAGAGTGAGAGACCATCGGGGAGTAAGGATCTTCCAAGGGAACAATGGGCAGGGGGCGGCTGTCAAGTCAGCCATTGCTGTGTTCAATGACGGCTGGACGGTGACCCCATGTCCATCCCTAACCACGACCAACATCACAGTGGTGAAGATCTACACAGGAACCCGCAACTTAGTGGTCATCTCATTCTACTTCGAGCCGGACAAGCCCATTGAGCCATACCTGGAGCACTTGGGGAAGGTGGTCGAAACACTGGGACCCCGCGGAATCCTCATAGGGGGTGACGCTAATGCGAAAAGCATGTGGTGGGGCAGCGCGAGCACGGATACTAGGGGAGAAGAAGTGGCAGGCATGCTTGGACAATGGGGATTGCAGGTGCTCAACGACGGCCAAACTCCAACGTTCGAGACTGTGAGAGGAGGTAAACTTCTCACAAGCCACATTGATGTAACGGCCTGCTCAGAGGATATTCTGGATCTGGTGAGCGACTGGAAGGTAGACGACTCCATGGCAAGCTCGGACCACAACGCGATAACCTTTAAAATAAATAAAAGCAAAAATAAATACATGAAAATAAAAGCAGAATCGACCAGAAAATATAACACAAAAAAGGCAAACTGGTCACAATTTAATGAAAAGCTTAAAGAACAGATAAATTACAAAAACTTAACAGAGGTAGAGATCCAAAACATTAACAACAAAGCAAACCTAGATGAATCGATAGATAAATATATGGATGCAGTTATAGAGTCGAGCAAAAATGCAATACCGCTTATAAAAATGAACAATAATATGAACTTACCGTGGTGGTCCGAGAAACTCGCCAAAATGAAGCAGGAGGTCATCACCAGAAAAAGGAGAATCCGATGTGCAGCGCTGGTACGAAGGGCCAAGGTCGTCGATGAGTACCTGGAATCAAAAGAAAGATATGAGAATGAAGCAAAGAAGGCACAGATAGACAGCTGGAAGGAGTTCTGTAAGAAACAAACTAAAGAGACCATCTGGGACAGCGTCTACCGAGTGATTGGGAAAGTCTCCGCGAAGAAGAAAGACCTGCCACTCACATACCAAGGACAGACCCTAACCGCAGAGGAGTCTGCAAAGCTATTGGCAGAAACATTTTACCCGGAAGACACAACGGAGAATGACAACGCAGACCACCAACGAACAAGAAGTGCAGCTGCTCTGGTAAATGAAAGGATCAGTGATGAGCCATGTGACCCACCATTCACAATAGAAGAGCTATACTCCGCCGCAAACAGCTTTAATGTAAAGAAAGCCCCTGGAGCAGATGGCCTCACGGCAGACATCTGCAAGAAAGCCATACACCAGGATCCGGGATTATATCTATCACTGGTTAACAAATGCCTAGAACTTGGCCACTTCCCGACCACCTGGAAGGAGGCTACGGTCATTATACTCCGTAAGCCGGCCAAAGAGGACTACACCAACGTCAAGTCCTACCGACCTATAGGATTGCTGCCAGTGATGGGTAAAATAATGGAGAAGATGGTGATGGGTCGAGTGAAGTGGCATCTCTACCCGAGGACGAGCCCTCGCCAGTTTGGATTTATGCCGCAGAAGAGCACTGAGGACTCCCTGTATGAATTAATGCAATACGTCAGACAAAAACTGAATGAAAAGAAAATCATAATCATCATTTCACTGGACATAGAGGGAGCCTTCGATAGCGCATGGTGGCCGGCCATTAGAGTCAGACTGGCGGAGGAGAAATGTCCAATTAACATCAGACGGGTAATAGATAGCTACCTTGAAAGTAGAAAAGTGAAGGTGAGATACTGCGGGGAGGAACACGAAAGATGGACCTCAAAGGGATGTGTACAAGGATCCATTGGGGGTCCGACTTTCTGGAATTTGCTCCTCGACCCACTGCTATACGAACTTGACAGGCGAGGCAATTACTGCCAAGCTTTTGCCGACGACGTGGTGTTGGCATTCGAAGGGGAAAAGATTAGTACGATACAAAACCAGGCCAATGAGACACTTGCCTTTGTGGAGGATTGGGGAATCAAAAACAAGCTTAAGTTTGCGCCGCATAAAACCAAAGCGATGGTGATAACACGCAAACTTAAATATGATTCTTCTCCGACCCTGCACATGGGAGGTGTAGACATTGGACTTGAAAAAGAAATTAAAATATTGGGAGTCACAATCGACAGCGGGCTAACGTTCAATACGCACGTGACCGACGTCTGTAGAAAGGCAGTTGCCTTCTACAACCAACTTTCTAGGGCGGCAAGGTCGCAGTGGGGGTTGGCACCAGAGGTAATAAAACTATTATACAAGGCTGTAGTGGAGCCGATAATCCTATACGGTGCAAGTGTGTGGGCACCAGCCACACAGAAACTAGGCGTAAGAAAACAGCTTGCAGTGGTACAGAGGGGCTTTGCGCAGAGGCTGACGAAGGCCTACCGGACCGTCTCGCTGAACTCAGCATTACTACTCGCTGGAATATTGCCCTTGGACATCCGGGTCAGGGAAAATGCTTCCCTGTACGAAGTGAAGAGGGGACATTCCCAGCGGGTGGTGGGAGACAGGGAAGTGGAGCGGCCGGTGGCATTCAGCAGCCTTGAACATCCGGCGCAACGTAGGGTAGTACATTACAAATGCTTGGCGGACGGTGTAGAAGTAAACCAGGTCACAACGGAAGGAATAAGTATCTACACAGACGGTAGTAAAATCGAAGGAAAAGTCGGGGCGGCGTTTTCCATCTGGGAGAAAGCCGCCGAAATTAAGTATAAAAAATTAAAGTTGGAATCCTTCTGCACAGTTTATCAAGCAGAGATGCTGGCCCTCCATGGGGCAGTGGAAGAGGCAATGAAAAGTAAAATGGGGAAGTGCAGTGTTCTGAGCGACTCGAGAGCTGCGCTAGACACAGTAGCCGACGGATCTTCTCTCCATCCCTTGGCGATTGAAATAACTAAAAATATTAGAGCCATACAAGAACAAGGCAAAACAATAAACCTATATTGGATAAAGGCCCACGCAGGAATGGAGGGAAATGAACGTGCGGACGAGCTCGCAAAGGATGCTGCATTAAAACTAAAAGTAAAAGCCCATTACCGTAGATGCCCCATCTCATTCGTCAAACGACATATCCGATTGGAGTCTTTGGACGAGTGGGGGGGCCGCTACGCAATGGGCGAAACAGCCTCAACCACAAAGTTGTTCTTCCCCGGCGCTGTGGAGGCCCACCAGCACATAATAAAAATGCCAATAGACGCTATAGCAACGCAGGTGTTTACGGGACACGGCGGATTCTCAGAGTACTTGCACCGCTTCAAGTGCAAGGAGAGCCCGGCGTGCATCTGTGACCCAGCACAAAGCGAAAACATAGTACACATCCTAACGGAGTGCCCTCAGCACATAAAACTAAGACTAGATATAGAGATAGAATTAGACACAAAAATGTGTAAAGAAAACTTTAGGATACTGATAGAAAATAAAGAAACCAGAGATAAATTCATAAATTACTGTAAAAAACTAGCGTCAATCGCTATAAAAAGAAACAAATAGTAGCAACAAAACAAAGAAATCCGATACAACAACTCAAGATAGGAAAACATGAAAGACCCTAAAAAGAACAAAACCCCAGGAACCAACCTGCTCGTATGCCCAATTCATAGAGTAGAAAGATTTAATTTAGAACAGATATTATGTATTAATTTATAACAGACTTTTGGTTAATAGATAGCGAAGAAAATAGTATTATATATATCAAGTATCGAATACATGTGTAAACTAGCAAATAAGAGGAATGTTGGTAAATAAACTAATGTAAATATACGCTAAATAACCAAATGTAATACTTACAACATAAACAAGATTACATATAAATTACTGCAAAAGTAGAACCAAATGTAAGAAAATTAGGGTATGTTAGAATAAGATCAAATATCATATTAATAAGACAGCACTATAATAACCAAAATATAAGTAAAAGTATGATTATATAGACGATAAGATAAAAGTGTAAGTAGCTATAAGATAGAAGTTTAAGATGACACCAACATAAACAAGATTACATATAAATTACTACAAAAGTAGAACCAAATGTAAAATAATAAGGGTATGTTAGAATAAAATGAAATATCATATTAATAAGACAGCAATATAATAACCAAAACATAAGAAAAATGTATGACTATATAGACGATAAGATAAAATTGTAAGTAGCTATAAGATAGAAATTTAAGATGACACCAATGTAAACGAATAAAAAACCCCATAGATTAAGTAATAGGCAATAAGTAGGATCTCCCTAAGAAGGAGACAGGCATTAGAGTAGGATCTCCCTAAGAAGGAGTTAGTATAGATAGGAGGTAAGTAAGAAACAACAGCAACCAGATAGATAAAGTCTCTGACCATTGTTAGGGGAACGAGAAAAAAAAAAAAAAAAAAAAAAAAAAAAAAAAAAAAAACCTAACCTAACCTAACCTAACCTACCTAACCTAACCTAACCTAACCTAACCTAACCTAACCTAACCTAACCTAACCTAACCTAACCTAACCTAACCTAACCTAACCTAACCTAACCTAACCTAACCTAACCTAACCTAACCTAACCTAACCTAACCTAACCTAACCTAACCTAACCTAACCTAACCTAACCTAACCTAACCTAACCTAACCTAACCTAACCTAACCTAACCTAACCTAACCTAACCTAACCTAACCTAACCTAACCTAACCTAACCTAACCTAACCTAACCTAACCTAACCTAACCTAACCTAACCTAACCTAACCTAACCTAACCTAACCTAACCTAACCTAACCTAACCTAACCTAACCTAACCTAACCTAACCTAACCTAACCTAACCTAACCTAACCTAACCTAACCTAACCTAACCTAACCTAACCTAACCTAACCTAACCTAACCTAACCTAACCTAACCTAACCTAACCTAACCTAACCTAACCTAACCTAACCTAACCTAACCTAACCTAACCTAACCTAACCTAACCTAACCTAACCTAACCTAACCTAACCTAACCTAACCTAACCTAACCTAACCTAACCTAACCTAACCTAACCTAACCTAACCTAACCTAACCTAACCTAACCCAACCCAACCCAACCCAACCCAACCCAACCCAACCCAACCCCACCCCACCCAACCCCAACCCACCCCAACCCACCCCACCCCACCTCACCCCACCCAACCTAACCCCACCCCACCCAACCCAACCCAACCCAACCCAACCCCACCCCACCCAACCTAACCCCACCCAACCCCACCTCACCCAACCCAACCCAACCCAACCCAACCCAACCCAACCCAACCCAACCCAACCCAACCCAACCCAACCCAACCCAACCCAACCCAACCCAACCCAACCCAACCCAACCCAACCCAACCCAACCCAACCCAACCCAACCCAACCCAACCCAACCCACCCCAACCCAACCCAACCCAACCCAACCCAACCCAACCCAACCCAACCCAACCCAACCCAACCCAACCCAACCCAACCCAACCCAACCCAACCCAACCCAACCCAACCCAACCCAACCCAACCCAACCCAACCCAACCCAACCCAACCCAACCCAACCCAACCTAACCTAACCTAACCTAACCTAACCTAACCTCATCGATCATTTTTAACTTGTATAATTCTCATTTACACCAATTATTATGTCTTAGTCCTTAGTTTACCACCTTGTCTTGTATTATTGTCAACATATTTTGTTTTTGTGTCTAATTATTTAAATAAATAAAACCCTTTGTATATCACACCTGACCGGACTCACCACACAAACACACACACCCTAACACACATCACACAAACAAACAAACTTCAGACAAACCGACAAGGAACGGGCTATCGTATCCAATAGCGAAGCCCGTTTCCTTGCCGGCACATGAACATGCACACCATCACACTCCACAGAGAAACAGACACAACCCCTACAGAGAAACATAGGAGGAAAAAAAAAAAAAAAAAAAAAAAAAAACCTAACCTGACCAAAACCTAACCTAACCCGACCAAAACCTAACCTAACCTGACCAAAACCTAACCAAACATAAATAATAATATATTATAAAATAATATTCACTTTTTTTTACTTAATCTTAAAATTAGGATGAGCGAAATTCCCGATTCCAGGATGCCAATCGATAGCTTACGTCACGCCGGTTCCAATGATACCAAACTCGGGTATCCTACGATTAAAATGAGGGAGTTAGACGGAGGGGGGGTGAGGTAGAATTTCTGAGGGGGGGGAGAGGGAGGGGGAGGTCTCGTGGGGAGTTGATTCCTGCAATAAAAATTTTCACTGTAGGGGGGGGGGTAGGATTCTTGCTATAGGGAGTGAGTGACAGAGCAGAGTGATTGATATTATTGGACTATGGTGTCTTGGGGGGTGAGGGGGGAGGGGAGGGGGGGTGTCTCGGGCTAGGGGCGGAGGGGGGTTGTAAGGTGAACAGAATGGTTTCTGTGGTAATTTGCGGTTTTCTATGTGTGAAGGGCCAGGCGCGGGGGGGGGGGGGTAAGAGGAGTTGCCAGAGGCAGGGGCGAGTTATATTACTAAAAACGATTTAAGCCTGACCATGCGTGACGTACATATCATATAAGTAATAAATTTAAATTAAGGAAATTAAAATTATAATTAATTCTGACGTCACGACTCGGTCTTGACGGCACGTGACGTGGCAGAATTTTAAAAGTAAAATCAGATTAAATTAAAATAAATAAAATAAAATAAATACCCCTCTCGACTCTGTCTTGACCGTACGTGACGTAATCAAAACTACTTAAAAAAATATGTCAATCCCTTTTTATTACTGTCACTATTCTACATTCTTAAAATTTAAAACAAACTTTTTCTGAATAACTTTTTGGTGTCGGTGTGCGCGCGCATCGTAAAAAATCACTCTCATCATTTTTCCCTAACGCGCCAAAAGAAGTGTAACTTCAAAAAAAGTGTGTGTGTGTGTACTTATGTACACGCGTTAGAAGTTATACTTCATACATAAATATATAACGGAGTAAAACCATATACTGAGAGCTACGTCATCGCTCTTGCATAAACAAGAATGACTCACGGGCGGTCGCCTCTCTCCGGTGTCGATTGCCCCCACTATTCGTCTATAAAAGGCCGCCCGCTGCAGCGGAGCGAGCATTCATCGGTCTACGCGCGGACAGTAAACATCCGATTTATTGAAAAATAAAAGGAACTTTGATTGAAGTTGATTGTTGAAATTACTTCTCAAAATGGATTCTCCAGTAATAACTATGTCACTGCTATTCTTAAACGATCCTGGGCTATCTGCCTCGTCAGTAATTGTGAAGTTTACTAAAGAAAACTCAAAGTATGAGTTATCACCATACACCAACAGTCGTGACGTCGGCAATGTGACGTCACACATCTTAAAGACACTTCGAAGCCTCACCTGCTCCGATATATATATTTTCTTAAATAATATAATAAGTTTTTGAAGTTATACTTCTTTAGGCGCGTTATGAAAAAATGATGAGAGTGAAATTTTAAGATCTGTGACGCAAAATTAACAGTATGAAGTTGTCTGCTTAAATTAACAGTGAAGTTGTCGGCTTAACCGCTCATTGTCTCGAAAAAAAATGTAAGTGTCAAATGGATCAGGAAGGTTTTAATATGTTTCAGATCAAGTATTTTTTCAAAAAAGTTTATGTTTTAGATTTTTAAAATGTAGAATAGTGACAGTAATAAATTAAAACTAAAATTGAAAATAAGAAAATGTCAATTATGTTCTACGCAACTACCAGGACATCATAAATCAGCAAGGACAAAGTACTAGCATTAAAAACTGTATACTCGTATAATCCATTCGAAATTTAAACCACGATGAATTAAAAACAAAACTTATTAATGATAGCATTTCACCTCTGTAGCTTTCTGAATGCCTAGTACCATTAATGAGTCAGCTGGCTTCATCATCATCATCATCAGCCCATATACGTCCCACTGCTGGGCACGGGCCTCCTCTACCATTGAGAGGGTTTAGGCCTTAGTCCACCATGCTGGCCTAGTGCGGGTTGGCGGACTACACACCTAAGAAATTCCTAAGAAGTTTTAGGTGTGCAGGTTTCATCACGATGTTTTCCTTCACCGTTAAAGTGCGTGATTATTCATTGTGAATACACACATAACTTCGAAAAGTCAGAGGTGTGTGCCTGGGGTTTGAACCCGCGACCGTCGAGATTCTCGACCGCGTGCCTAAACCTCGAGGCCATCACGACTTTATCTGTTTTAATTTAATCTGATTTTACTTTTAAAATTCTGCTCACGTCACGTGCCGTCAAGACCGAGTCGTGACGTCAGAATTAATTATAATTTTAATTTCCTTAATTTAAATTTATTACTTATATGATATGTACGTCACGCATGGTCAGGCTTAAATCGTTTTTAGTAATATAACTCGCCCCTGCCTCTGGCAACTCCTCTTACCCCCCCCCCCCTCCCCCCCGCGCCTGGCCCTTCACCCATAGAAAACCGCAAATTACCACAGAAACCATTCTGTTCACCTTACCCCCCCCCCTCCGCCCCTAGCCCGAGACACCCCACACCTCCCCCCCCCTCCGCCCCTAGCCCGAGACACCCCACACCTCCCCCCCCAAGACACCATACTCCAATAGCAATCACTTTGCTCTGTCATTCACTCCCTATAGCAAGAATCCTACCCCCCTCCCCCCCCATTGAAAATTTTTATTGCAGGAATCAACTCCCCACGAGACCTCCCCCCCCCCTCCCCCTCAGAAATTCTATTCACTTTTTTTTACTTAATCTTAAAATTAGGATGAGCGAAATTCCCGATTCCAATGGGGCCAATCGATAGCTTACGTCACGCCGGTTCTAATGATACCAAACTCGGGTATCCTACGATTAAAATTGAGGGAGTTAGACAGAGGGGGGGGGGTGAGGTAGAATTTCTGAGGGGGGAGGGGGGTCTCGTGGGGAGTTGATTCCTGCAATAAAAATTTTCAATTGTGGGGGGGGGTGTAGGATTCTTGCTATAGGGAGTGAATGACAGAGCAAAGTGATTGCTATTGGAGTATGGTGTCTTGGGGGGGGAGGGGGGTGTCACGGGCTAGGGGCGCAGGGGGGGTAAGGTGAACAGAATAAAATTATAATTAATTCTGACGTCACGACTCGGTCTTGACGGCACGTGACGTGAGCAGAATTTTAAAAGTAAAATCAGATTAAATTAAAATAAATTAAGCCAGCTGACTCATTAATGGTACTAGGCATTCAGAAAGCTAGAGAGGTGAAATGCTATCATTAATAAGTTTTGTTTTTAATTCATCGTGGTTTAAATTTCGAATGGATTATACGAGTATACAGTTTTTAATGCTAGTACTTTCTCCTTGCTGATTTATGATGTCCTGGTAGTTGCGTAGAACATAATTGACATTTTCTTATTTTCAATTTTAGTTTTAATTTATTACTGTCACTATTCTACATTTTAAAAATCTAAAACATAAACTTTTTGAAAAAATACTTGATCTGAAACATATTAAAACCTTCCTGATCCATTTGACACTTACATTTTTTTTCGAGACTTAATGAGCGGTTAAGCAGACAACTTCATACTGTTCATTTAAGCAGACAACTTCATACTGTTATTTTGTGTCACAGATCTTAAAATTTCACTCTCATCATTTTTTCATAACGCGCCTAAAGAAGTATAACTTCAAAAAAATTCTTAAGCTACTGGTTCAAATTGAATGAAATTTAGGTTATCTGGGGGCACGGGAGTGCCCCCGCCAAGTCGAGTAAATGCGGCACGGCCGTACTATCTTTTCTCGAAGCAACTCAAGCCATTTTTCGGCACCCTATAACTTCGTTGTGGATAAACCTAGAACCTGAATTTTCAGTCACCAAGCAAGAATGGTGTAAACTCTGTGTATTTCAAATTTTATGCAATTTGAACCAGTAGTTTAAGAACTATAACTAGTCAAACTTCTTAACTTTTTGTCACTCACTGACTCACTGACCGATCATCAAAACTCTAAGGCACTTCTAGCCGACGTAGAAGCTTCAAATTTGGAACTCAATTAGGGTTTAGTGTAAAACTTAAGGAAAAATTAAAATATTTTGCATTTTCGGTCTAGTTTTCTTGATTCACAAACTGCATAAATAACTTTGTAATTCCATATAAATATATAGGATTACAAAGTTACATTTGCAGTGAATGAATCAGTGTACCTGTATACTAGTATGTATAAAATAATGGAATAATAGGTGTAGCTAGATAAGTAGTGGTGGTATTGAGGTTTAGGCGTGCGGTCAAGAATCAGAGAGTGGGCTTTAAGAAAATCCGTTGTTAGTACTCAAGAAGTAGAACGTACCGAAAAAGAAAAGATGTAGGACTATCTACAAAAATAAATGAGATCCCATAAAAAAACAAAACTTGTAAAAAACCCCAAGTCTCGCTACTCAGTTCTTCTACCGTAAAAAGTTGTGAGATCCATGTGATACCAAATCGATGAATTTATTCAGCCCCCGTTTAAGGGACCTTACCAGACAACATCTTATAGTGACTATATCAGTATAAAAATCTTTTATGTTTTAAATAAAACAGTTTAACTTGGCAATCGCACTAAAAGTGAGACAAATTGTGTTTTCATATTAGGTTTCTAAATATATCCACAACAAAGTACAAACAAGAATACACCCTGCATTAAGTGATGCATGGGTGTGCAAAAGAAAAGGTCACTCGAATGAAACAAGCGGATACTCCACAATACGATCTAATTTATTAACGACTATAGTTTATGTACACTCGATGAACACAGGTTCCGTTCCCCTGCTGACCCCCCCCCCCCGGCCGCCCCCGCGCCGCCTGCGCCTGCCGCGCCCTCGCCGCGTGTCCCGGCGGCGCCGGCGGGCGCGCGGCCCGGCGCGTCGTCAGAGCGCGGCCAGCGCGGGCGGCGGGGGCGGCGCGCGGGCGGCGGGGTGCGCGGCGTGTGCGGCGTGCGCGGGGTGTGCGGGGGGCGGGGAGTGCGCGCCCAGGTGCGGCGGCGGCTCGGGCTCGTCCAGGTCGAGCGCGGCGTCGATCATGGTGGTGTCGTGCAGCAGGCGCAGGCGCGACGCGCTGAGCCCGGCGCCGGAGCCTGCGCCGCCGACGCACACCTCTGCGGACATGCGCGGTGTAGTGTAGCGCGCGACGGGCGGGGGCGGGGGCGGGGGGGCGGCGGCGCACTCACCTTGCAGCGGCACGGGGTCGAGGTCGAGCGAGCGGTTCATGTAGGCGTGGCGCGCGGGCGAGGCGTCGTACAGGTTGGTGTAGCTGCCGCCCGCGCCGCCCTGCAGCGCCGCCGGCTGCAGCGTCACCGGCGCCACGGCGGCGCACACGGACGGCGGCTGGCCCGCGACCGCCATCGCTCGCGCGAAGCTCGGCGGCAGTTCGTCTTTCACATCGATGGTGAAAACTCCGCGCCTGAATCATGAACGGTTAAAGAACATTATGAAACACCAAATTATTTCCTATGTCTGAATATGGATATTACATAATATTGTTATAACACTATTTGTAATCAAATAGTCACTTGTCTCCTATGACAGATGTAACAATCACTCAACTCGTGGCCGTTCCCAATCACGCCATTGGATGCCCCTTCGGTGTGGCCGCACATCGCCGGCGGCGTCGCAATGATGCACACAAGATGATTACCCCGACACGTTATACGGACTACGTTTAATTGATATGTAACTATTTTACAGTTATTAAATTGTTACTTAAAATTCTGTAACATATAATTATTGACCTGGCCCTTGGTGACTGTATCTTTTTTATATAAAATCTTATATTGTTGAGTGTTTTCGCGGTATATGCGTAATTTGAGTAAAAAAAAAAAACTTTTCAAACCCCTTAAAGTTAATAAAAGACTCAACATACAAACATGTTAATTACTAATTATTTTAGGGAATATTGTCATGTAAATACCTAGTTGAAGAAGAACATTTAATGGTTTTTGAATAATTTTTGATAAATAGCAGTAATAAAAATTTATAGTTAAAAAAAAATACTACAGTAGTGGACCCGGCAGACATTGTCCTGTGGACAATTTTTAATCCAAAAATTCAATTTTTTTTCAATCTAAACCAAGCTCAAATCCAACTGAAGACAAACAAAAAACTCATCTGCCTTCTTTTGAACAAAGAAAATGAATTGTTTAAGATTCTGGAGTTATGTTCTGATATGGGAAAAATTAAAATCCCAGCTCTCGATCACAGCGCCACCTATCGGGTCCAATTTCAAATCTAAACCATTTTTGAATTTACTCACTTCTCTCGTCACGCATTTACCTGGTTACTCTCCAAGTCAAGCGTGCGTAAGGAAGTTTTACTTCAAAGAGATTGCTCACCTGTCTATGAGACTGGGCGCTAACGGTCCGCACAGAACGTGCCAACAATTGGCGCACGCGTTGCCCCGAGAGTAGGGATTGGGGTTCGCCACGCCGCGGCGCGTCGAGAACGAGCCCTTGATCTGCAACGTGACATCAGTAGATGAGCACATGGTGCGGCAGGGCGGCAGGGCGGCAGCGCGGCAGGGCGCGGTACTCACGTCCTCGTTGGTGGTCTGGTCGGTGGACGCGAGGTAGGTGTGGAAGCCGGCCAGCCCCAGCACGGACCACACGGACAGGAAGCACACGGCCGCCACGAGCGCCGACGCGGGCGCCTGGCGCAGCGCCGCCGCCAGCCCCGCGCCGCGCGCCGCCAGCGCCAGGTGCGTCACGGCGCACGCGAACACGAACACCGCCAGGAACGACAGCGACACCACGAACGTGTAGAACGAGCGGTAGTTGCGCTTGCCCACGCAGTTGCCCACCCACGGACAGTGGTGGTCGAACCGGTCCACGCAGTTGTCGCACAGCGAGCAGTGGCTGGCGCGCGGCGGGCGGAACATCTTGCACGTGAAGCAGTACTTGAGCTTGACGGGGCGGCCGCGCACGAGCACCTCTCGCGCGCGCGGCGGGGGCCGGCCCGCGCCCCCGTCCGCCTCGGCCTCCAGCGCGGCCGCCTCGGCCGGCGCGGCGCGCGGGATGATGCCGGGGTCGGACAGCGCCGTGCGCAGCAGCGCCGCCAGCGTGAACACGAACAGCGCCGCGCCCACGGCCGGCACGGCGGGCGACACGCGCGCCGCCAGGAACGGGCAGTCGAACGCGAAGTGCAGCGCGCACGTGCCGCAGATCAGCGCCAGCGTGAGCGCGAACACGCCCGGGTGCGGCGCCGTCATCAGCCGCCCGTCGCACCAGAAGCGGTTGCGGCCCGCGAACACTTCCCACTTGCGCGTCACGCGACGCGACGCCATCGCGGCATCACCGCCCCGCCCGCGCCCGCGCCTGCCCCGCGCCTCGCCGCCGCCTCTTGCGCCGTTTGCGTTTTCTGCGGAACGATAAAATCTATACTGTATATTTATTATTACAAAGAGGAAAACACAATGTATCTCACTTTTAGTGCGATTGCCAAGTCAAAACTATTTTATTTAAAACATAAAAGATTTTTAATATTGATATGGTCACTATAAGATGGTGTCTGGTAAGCTAAGTGCATAATAACTTAAGAAAGAAGTTACTTTAAACGGGGGCTGAATAAATTCATCGACTTGGTATCTTATGGATCTCACAACTTTTTACGGTAGAAGAACTGAGTTGCGAGACTTGTTTTTTTTTACAAGTTTTGTATTTTATGGGATATACATAGGACACTATGAAGTAACATAGACTACATTTTATCCCGGGAATATGTAGAGTTCCCGTGGGATGACCATATATTGTAATGCGAAAGTAACACTGCCTGTGTTATGATTTCACGCCTAAACCGATTTTACCGATTTGGATGATAAATTTTATTGGTATGGACAAAAATAAGACCTTAAAAAGGGACACATTTAGTACAGTAAAATGTTATCATGGGCATTTAGATGGCATTTGATGTCATTATGGGATGTTAAGTGCCACTAAGAGCACCTAGGTGACGTTAGATACATTTTCGCGATGAATTGGTAAGGCGATCTGAGGTGATGAAAAGTGTCGAAATGTCATTTAAGACAGCTTTCGGAGACGTTAATGACTTCCGTTGACCATAAATAAAGAAAATGTGTTTACAGATTTTCTTATTTTCTTTCAGCACCCAACCCTGAAGTTCACACAGATGGAGTCACGGGCAAAAGCTAGTATATATATTATATTAATATTTGTGTAATTCATTTTGTTATTAGAAATTTGAAAACATAGTATAATGGGTGCATTCCAACTTCATATATGAATGGTCTGATTACAAACTAGATAAATATCATTAAATAAAAGAAATTTTAGTAAACAATTTAAAACAACAAAGTTACAATAATATGTACTTATATAACAAATCAGTATTATAATAATATAATATTTTTAGTGATGCAACAAAATAAGTGTTTTATACTGAGCCTATCACCATTCACTGCCAAATGTAGGTCTGTATAATAAGGGTAAAAATAATTAAATAGGGTTTATTGGGGTAAGTAATTAATTATTAGGGTTGCATCAGCCATGCAGTATGGTATTCTGTCTTATGTGCATGGCCAGCAGCAAATTAGTACATGTCAAATTGACCTTAGAGCCTGTCATTTAATCTCCCCATAGACTGAAGAGTTCTATCAACTGCTGGTCATTTTACCTCCCCTGGCAGTAGACTTGTTGTAGATGTTTGCCTAAGATTTTAACATGCACCTGCCAAGTTGGAGTTGATATATGCAGCTCACTGAATCTTTGTTGCCACCAAAGAACATCCACTTAAAGAAATACTGCTAATAATAACCAGTAAATTTATATTGAAAATAATTCATAATCCACTATTATTTATTACGTCGGGCAAAAATTGTAGGATAAATAAAATAACTCATGCAAAACATCAAAAGTTTATAGTCAAAACACACTTAATATAGTAGATACAGCCTAATGGCTACATATTCATACATTTGGCAATTTTAATAATGTAATTGAAGTGATAATCAAAAGCTTATATAGCAACGCTATCTTCGTATTCTAGTATCATTATCAGACGGGAAAACGTGAAAGAATTTTTAAATTTCTATACTGTGGGCAACAAAAACACGCAACTGTCGTCACATTAACCATGCAACTTTATGGGTACACATATCCTTGTTAAATTGTCGCGGAAGCTGTTGGTGCCAAACTCATCAGGAGATCGTGTAGGCAAAAGGGGATTCGCATGACCCAATACTAAGTTCACTTTAATTACAAACTGTGGCATCATGATCGCCAAAGCAGTATCTCTCACCTCTTTAGTGGCCGCAGCTCTTCAGAACAAGGGCGAAACAGGGCGATTGGAATATCGCACACAAACACCAATGTAGAGAACACTTTTGTTCAAAAATCGCATATCTCTTTAAGCATTGAGCGATGAAACTGTCCTGCTGATACGAGACACGTCAATTAATCTTATCTTATCTTCTCCACAACTATATAATGAAGAAAATAATGAATTTACGGAAAAATAATACATCAACTAACTTTTGTTTTCCGAACCGAATGAGAACGAGTGAAGTCAGTGTCCAGTGGAGTTAAGTTAGTCTTGCAAGTTGCAAAGTAGAAAAATGACATGGGGTTTAGGGATGGTGTTGAACAACTAAAATTACATATTACAAGTTGTATTACTACTAATTTTAAAACATTTACATAATCGATTATTCCTTCAATGTTCTTTTATATTCACGTTTATAAATATCGGTTCTATTTATTTTTTATTGTAATTACTTAACAATAAAAAAGATTTTATTTTATTTAAAATACAATTTAAATATTTGGGTTGCGTTGTAGATTTTATTATGCCGCCTTTTATCAGACTATTTAAAGCTGTCTGTAAAATTAATATTATCGAAGTCTATTTATATCGATAGGTACTAAAATATTGCCGGTGCGTAAAAAATACAATAAATATAAAATAATAATAATATTATTTAATTATATAAATATTTTGTGATAAATAAATGATAAGTGTCGGTAAGGATTTTAGAACCTATGGTCGCGTAGATTTAATAAGCTTTTAATTAAAAGCTTATTAAACAATGCACTACATCTAATTCCTAATGGAAAAACCCAATTCATATAGTTACCTAATAGTTCTAATCTACGCGAACATACGTTCTAAAATTCTTACCGATTAAGAGTAACTAATTAGTTTCTCTAAATGTTATTTTATTCAAATATTTAGCAAACTCTTGACAAAAATATTTAGAACAGCACTATTAATGATATTAAAAAGTGAAAAGCTGATGCGTGTAACGTTTAACGTCAATGACAGTGACAGTAGGTGACAGCTCCGAGGTCATAACTCTGAAGTCTGAACTCCAACTCATACGTCGCTCACGGCTCATCGGAATTTGGATTATCCAAGTTCTGTAGTTTTAAGTACTGATCGTTGTCTTCTTCTCAAATGTGATTTAGATAATTTGATTAAATACTAAATATAATTAGGACGCATTATTAGTCAAGCTGTGTATCTTTGCTATCTCAGTAATGTGTTGGTTTAACGGTAGGAAGTTACTGTTTTGCTTTGCGTATGATGCATAGTCCAAAAATATTAAAGCATTGCGTTAGATATGAACATTTGTCAAAGCTCCAAATGGATATGAGAAAATTTAAAAGATATCTTTGTCAATTTAGAATGGGTCAAAGAACCTTAAAAACCTGTAGCACAATTGTTAATATTTATCGCTAGAAATTAGGGAAGTTCGTAACGAACAGTGCAGTAAGAATCATGGGAGCAGGCGGGTCAAGGCGCGAAACGTTGACTGTGGCAGCGCTATGCGTGGCATGGTATGCGCTCAGTTCGGCGAGTAACGTGGTGGGCAAGTTGGCACTGACGGAGTTCCCCTATCCGCTGACCGTGTCAGCTGTCCAACTGGCGGCGGTGGCGCTGTTGAGCGTGCCCGCGCTGGCGGCTTGCGGCGTGCGCCCGGCGAGGTTTTCTACTAGTTATTATTTGCGGGTCCTGCTGCCTCTCGCGCTTGCTAAGGTGCTTACTACACTTTGCTCACAAATCTCCATATGGAAAGTTCCTGTATCGTATGCACACACAGGTCAGTGTCAACACTTCTTCCTGTGTATTTTACTGCCTGGTATGGTTGTTAATGTTCTATTACACAGGCTGAGGGGCTTAATGTGGTGCATCCCAATTCCCAGTGTAGATATAAGTTGTCAATCCTATCTTATCATAAGTTATACAGAATATTTCATTCATTACATGGTAGGTGCAGTGGCGGTACTTCCATAGAAGCCCAAAAGTGTTACACATTAATTTGTTATATCTAGTTTATCAATGTTTATTGTGGAGTAAAATGTTTATTATCATATATATGTCAAATTACTTTTGTTAAATAAACATTTAATACTTAAATATAATTATTCGGAAATTTGTAAGTCAATCTGGGCTTTTGGGCTTCTATGGAAGTACCGCCAATGGGTAGGTGAGGATAATGCAGTTAAAAGTGCTACTCATAAATAGTCAAATTATGACAATAATAATAATGATATTTTAATGCTTCATGACAACTTAGTGTGTGTAAGTTAAATAAATATGGCATGTACCCATATTTTTTACTAATATTGTACTAATAGTCTAAGTACATCATTAACAAAGATCATTAATCAATACTAATAAGTTGTGATGGCCTTGATGTTTAGGCACGCAGTTGAGAATCTCGAAGGTCGCGGGTTCAAACCCCCAGGCTCACAACTCTGACTTTTCAAAGTTATGTGTGTATTCACAAAGAATTATCACAAACTTTAATGGTGAAGGAAAACATCGTGATGAAACCTGCACACCTAAAAGTTCTTAGGAATTTCTTAGGTGTGTAGTCCGCCAACCCGGATTAGGCCATCGTGGTGGACTAAGGCCAAAAACCCTCCAGTTGTAGAGGAGGCCCGTGCCCAGTAATAGGACCTATATGGGCTGATGATAATGATGATGATGATGATTAGTCAATACATAAATCATAAAGTTTACAAAATACATTGTAACATAATTTTTAAGGCGATAAATAAAATCACATTTTCATTTGTAATTTTTCCATCATGATTAATTTAGATAACTTTTAAATTTAAATGTTATTGGGTTTCCATTTTTAAAATTCTCAGTAGCAGCATAGAGTGGAGATATACTGAGAAAAACAACTACGTGCTTGTTCCCTATTACAAGACATGTTAATACTCTGGCTTAGGGAATACAGGTGTGGGTGTCTATGTACCTGTTAAATTATGCAAAACAATCAATGTAGTTTTTTTTGTTTCCTAATAAACTTATTATTTGTCATTTGATTTATTTGCTTTAGTTTATTTTGCCACATTGCGGCCCTTGCCCCTTGCCTGCCGAAAGGTTGCCGACCACGACTATAGATAATAATTATTATCAATCCTAATTGCCCTTTTCAATGTCTTTCAGTAACTGACTTATCAGATGAGTTTGTGGCAGACACACTCAAAAGAGAATCTTTGTGTTTAGTTTACTTTTTGGAGTAACCAACAGCTAAAGATTAGAATTAAGGTCATTGCATTTTATATAACCTGCGCCTGTAGTAGAATCTTATTTAAAAAAAAAAATGACTCATGTCGTTTGCAACCCTCAGTGAAGGCGACGACTCCCCTGTGGACGGCCGGGCTCGCGCGCATCCTGTTCGGCGAGACGCAGCCGGGCGGCGTGCAAGTGGCGCTGGTGGTGATCGCGGCCGGCGTGGGCGTGGCGTCGGCCACCGAGCTGCAGTTCGACGCGCTGGGCCTGGGCGCCGCGCTGGCGGCCGCCGCGCTGCTGGCGCTGCAGCACCTGTACTCGAAGCGCGCGCTGCGGGACTCGGGCGTGCACCACCTGCGGCTGCTGGCGGCGCTGGCGCAGCTGGCGCTGGCGCTGCTGCTGCCGCTGTGGGCGTGGCGGGACGCGCGCGCGCTGCTGGGCGCGGAGGTGGCGTGGGACCGCGCGGCGCCGCTGCTGCTGGCGGACGGCGCGCTGGCGTGGCTGCAGGCGGTGGCGGCGTTCAGCGTGCTGTCGCGCGTGTCTCCGCTGGCGTACGCGGTGGCGTCGGCGGCCAAGCGCGCGGCCGTGGTGCTGGCGTCGCTGCTGGTGCTGCGCAACCCCGCGCCGCCGCTCAACCTGGCCGGCATGGCGCTGGCGGCGCTGGGCGTGCTGCTGTACAACCGCGCCAAGGTGGCGGCCCGCCAGCGCGCGCCCGTGCTGCCCATGTGACGGCGGGCGGCGCGGGGGACGGCGCGGACGGTATTACTTGACCAGTATTGCGACTGGTTGGTGTGACGTGCGGCTTAGCCGATGAAAATTGTATTTTGACATTGTTTTATACTGAATATACCATTGTTTTGAAAAAATATTTTTATGCTTTTTACCAAAAAATCAAGACAAGTCCCGGTAATAGAATCTGTTATGAAATAAAAAACCGGCCAAGTGCGAGTCGGACTCGCGTGAAGAGGGTTCTGTAGCACATTGCCGTAGTAAGGGCTTACGCCTTACTAAGCATTTATTTGCCATACCGCGGGCGGAATGAAATTGAAAAATTTATATCTCCTAAAATATTGACCGTAGAATGCTAATTGTAACGTCACTCACCACCCACTGATAGCACCTAACGTCACATAACATACACCAATAACACTTATCGTCACTTAATTGTATTTAACCGCTCATAATCTTCCTTAACCCATATCTTCCCAGTGTTCCATTTTTGGATCGGTTACTTTAAGTATTTTTATTTTTTTAAACGTGAACACAGCCTTAATTATTTTTGTACTGTGGCAACACTCAAATGATTGGCTGTTAAATTCAATTTTTTATTTTTGCACCTTTCCGCGAAATTTGTGTTATGTTTTGGGTTGTTTACTGAGATTTACCGCGAAAAAAAATTCACTCGTAAAATGTAAGTAATTTTAATATTTTATAATGATAATTGCTACAATTGTTCTCAAATATTATCAACTGTAAGGTCATTTATGAGATTGTTACAAAAAAACACGAAAGTTGAAGGTATTTATACAAAATAAATTATCTTGATTGTACCGTTCCATTATTGGAACAGTAGGATAATATGCCTATGTGAAATGTTATTATATGTGGAACTATATTTACTCAATTATTTCCATTATTTTGTTTTAGATTGTTTGTTAATGATATTGTTACGTTACTAGTAGAAGATGACAACGTATTGTCTGCGGATGTATACTAACACCTCCGGAAAATTATGATATAAGTGATGAAGACAGTCGTGATCAGGAGTCTTTCAATATAAATAATTTATCTAAACATCAGCTGTTAGCGGAAGCCGACGTAAGGGCATTGGTATTACCTAGGTAGGAATAACTGCAATATATCTCCAGGCAATTATTCGTGGCAAAATCCGCTGAACCAATAAAATAACCTAGCACATCAGCTCTCTGTCTCCAAAAAAAGGTGCCTGGTCACAAGACAATGGAGACACAAAGACATCCCTGAAAAGCCGGACTAAGTTTCAGAGCAAAAAGATGATGTTGATAAACCGCGATGCATCGTGAATTATAACAGATATATGGGAGGGGTCGATAGACTAGATCAAAATGTGGGATGTTATCGGATTTCTATACGCCTCAAGAGATGAACTGGCAGTTACTAATGTTCCCAATTAAAGTTTGTGCCAATAATGCGGTTTAATTGTACAAATTATCTCCAGTGGCACAAATTTATTCTCACGTTTTTTTTTTATCTTATACGAGATACATTGTGAAAACTGACCTAATGACTAAAGCAGTATACCTACCTAGCACATTTGTCTCGACTGCCAATAATCTGACTCCTAGATTTTCTCTTGCAGTTATCAAACTAGTTCTTGCTAGTATAAGACTAGATGGCAAGCAAGATCCATCATTTAGTAAAAAAATATAAATAAAGCCACCGTGGGATGTGCCATAAAAATACTACTATGACGTGTGAAAAATTTAGCGTTGCGTTGCAAATGTTCGCCTGTTTTTCATTATAAGTAAATTTTAACAAAAAAATATATTCTAACTTTTCAAATAGCTTATTATGTGAACTGTTGACATACTTAATAATAAATAATACTCAACTGAATAACTTTATTTTCTACAATTTCTATACAAAGAAGCTAATTGGTACCAGTGGCATATCTTCCTACTGTTCCATTATTGGAACGGTACTGAAACTGAAATATTATTAATTGAAATATTTTTTTTATTACATATTAATAATAAAAAGGGTAATAAGGTGATGTGCTGTAAGTTTCATCCAAATCGAAGTAGTTTAAGTATGCTTGGGATGATATGGGTTAAAGTTACTTAGGTATGTGTAAGCTCTTCAAAATCACATATTGCATAAGAGAACTTAAAACCACCCAATAGCAATACCAATCTAATAATGGCAAGTAACCTAAGTGCGTTTAACGTCACCTAGAAAGAAAAGAAGAAGAAGAAATGAATTTGAATTAATGAATCCTTAGAATCTTAAATGGTCTAATGACACCTATCGACTTCTAAGTGCCCGAAATGGCACCTATTGAATTACTAGCTTTTGCTCGCGACTCCGTCCGCGTAAACTACAGGGTTGGGGTCAGAAAGAAAATAAGTTGTAGTCTATTTTACATCACAGAGTCCCATTTATGATCATAGCAAAAATCGTTTACATCGGTCAAATGATTTAGGCGTGAAAGCATAACAGACATATAGTTACATATACATAGTTACAGTCGTCTACACGTCGTTTCAACATTCTAGCTTCAAAAATTAAGAATTTCCACACAAACTTTCACCCCTATTTTTATTTTACCCCCTTAAAGGTACATTTTTTACAAACTTTTAATGTCATATTTATTTATATCTAATCAACAGCCTAAAAAATAAGTATCAAGCTTCTAGCTTTAAAAATTACAATACTTCCATACAACATTTCATTCCCCCTTTCAACCCCTTAAAACCCCTTTTCGGGGATAAAAAGTAGCCTATGTCCTTTATCAGGGTCTAAACTATCTGTGTACCAAATTTCATTTAAATCGGTTCAGTAGTTTTAGCGGGAAAGCGAGACAGACAGACAGACAGAGTTACTTTCGCATTTATAATATTAGTATGGATTAAGGGGAATTTAAAAAAAAAACTTTTAATATAATTCTTATATTGTGTATACATAAATATCATATATATGATGTAATAAAAGCCATATAAAAAAGTTTCATCATTCTAGCTTCAAAAATGACGAATTTCCACACAAACTTACACCCCTATTTTTATTTTACCCCCTTTAGGGTACATTTTTTTACAAACTTAGAATGTCATATTTATTTATATTAAATCAACAGCCTAAAAAATTAGTTTTGAGTTTCTAGCTTTAAAAATGACAATACTTCCATACAACCTTTCATCCCCTCTTTCAACCCCTTTTCCGCAATAAAAATAGGCTATGTTCTTTCTCAGGCTCCAAACTATCTGTGTACCAAATTTAAATTTTAAATCGGTTCAGTAGTTTTAGCAGGAAAGCTTAAGCGAGACAGACAGACAGACAGACAGACGGACAGACGGACAGAGTTACAATCGCATTTATAATATTAGTATGGATAGTAGTTTATACTTTCACAATCCAAATCTTGGCATGGTGCTGAAACTGCATTTACTATTTGTCATTATAATGCTGATCAATTGGATCAAAAGCATGCTGATAATTTGGTTTTCCTAGCATTTCATCATCTTTCCTTTTTTCAGACCCACTTAGGTACCATGAACCCAAAGGAAATAAATAAACAAAATAAAAGAAAAAGAGAGTATGAAGTGGATCACGCTGCAGCTAACACAGGCCTTATTGGCCCTACCCCACCACACACCCGCCACTGTAACTCCTGTGCTCCAGGATAACACAGGCGTTACTGTACTTTTAAAGAGCAGCATAATATGTTTCCACCAAATAAAAAAATCCAAATTTTGTCCGACATTAAACTTAAGTTACCAAACGTGCCCATAACTTCGCAAGTTGGTCCAAGATATGATTAATGACTCACTGGGCAAAATAATCAACAACAACAGAAAAACAAATTACTTTTTAAAGAAAAATATACTACGTGTATATTTTTGTTGAAACGAGCCTGCACATTTCGCTAAAACTGATAAAAGCATCATCTAGTAATTAAGGACTAGGTAATTGACGTTCTCAGACAAATGAAACAAAATCTAAACTAGTTATATAAGTAAACACAGATACTACGAATTACCATGAGGGATTCCAATACGAGTTCTAGTTTCCAATAGATATTTCATATTGTATACTGGCCATTAGGCTATGTACCATGTTGAGTTATACCTTTATAAATCCGAAGATCATGAGACAATTTTCAATAAATTAAATCCAATATCTTTTCTTTTGTCGATTAAAAATGATGGAATTTAAGCTTGGCGTACCATAAGTTAGTCTAGAATGTAAGAAAAGCTTGATACCGCAATTCCCCCATCGTCCCCTACTATGTTGGCTTGTGTAGTTTTGTTTCGATTAAGTTATAAGATTGTATTTGTAGTCATATGGATGTACAATGTACATCCATAGGGATAGGCATCATCATCAGTACATCTTTAGGCCGTACGGCCTATTAAGTAATAAAAAAAAACAATTCTTTTATATTTTGGCGCTTACGAAAGAGGGTCCATATTCTTGAAAGTATTGCATTTTAGCCAGTTGTCGCAAATAGAATTGTTAATCCGTTTAATATTTTATATTTAAATTGAGTGACAAGGGAGTTGCTTAGTGTAATTACAAAAAGAAAAGGCCTGTTATATTGGAATATTTTATTCACATTTTACATTAGGTTGGTGAATGCCAAACTTTCCACGTGACTGACAGCTTCGTCTACTCCCCTCGACCTCTGTTATTGACATATCCCACCTCCGTTAAGTTCAAACGCTTGGTTGGAAACGGCTCGATGTGCAGCCCTGGTGCCCTGGATTTTATGACCATTATTCCGACGTCGTGTTTTTTTTGTACCAGGTCCAGGGACGGTATCATTGATATGGGTTGCTTCAAGTGTGTCGCTGTATCTCTTGTACGGTTTAAGTTTTGGTAAAATAGGCCATAGCGAGCAGAACAAGCATACCAAAGTATTCGTCGACGAAACATCAGAATACGACAATACGGCACAACAACAATCCCGTTCGCGCAAAATATCAAATCTAATCCTACAAAACTGGGTAAAAAGAAATAATGACTAATAAATATAATTTATTTACAGTTCCACAGTTCGTAATACTATTACGCATACTGAATATAAAAAGACGCACTCATGATTCTCACACCGACACACGGACGAGTCACACAACATACTGGAAAATTTGTGGAGTATATAACGGGCACGGGGCTGCTCCCCCCCGGTCCCTCTGCCGCTCCCCGCCGGCTTACAGCTCGTCGTGGTCGTCGGGCAGCGCTTCCGCCTCGGCGTCGGCTTCGGGCTCGGCGTCGGCCTCGGGCTCGTCGTCGGGTTCGTCCTCGGGCGCGGCGTCGGCCGGCAGCCCGAGCGTGCGCTGCAGCATGGCTTCCACGGTCTCGGCGAAGTCCGTGGCCTGGCCCTCCTGCAGCACGTAGCCGGAGCGCAGCGCCGCCGTGCGGTACAGCGTGTGCGCCACCGCGGCCGCCTCGGCGCTGTCGGGGTCCTCCTGCACGCGCCGCAGCAGCTCCACGATGATGGGGTGGCGCGGGTTGATCTCCAGCATCTTCTTCTGCGTGAGGTGGTGCCTGCGCTGCGGGTCGTCGGCCTTCTGGTGCGCGTTGGACATGGCGAGGCGCTCCATGTTGCCGGTCCAGCCGAACGCCGTGGCGGCCAGCGCGGCGGGCGAGCGCGCCAGGCGCCGCGACACGGCGCAGCGCGTGACCCAGGCGCCCAGCTTGTCGCCCAGCCAGCGCGTGAGCGGCTCGAACTGCGCGCGGTACGCCTCCAGCCGCTCCTGCTGCTGCGAGCCTGCAACAGGTTGCCGTCGCGGTGAGCGGCAGTCGGACGGCGCAAGGTCGGCCTCGAGGCGACTCGTCTTCACTACTCACTCTCTTCGAGGTCGAAGATCTCCTTGGCGATGTTCTGGAACTTGAAGCCGTCGTACTCGGGCAGCGACGACAGGCAGTACTCGTCGACAGCTTCCGTGAGGTACAGCACTTCGTATCCGCGCTTCACTAACCTTTCCGCAAATGGAGACTTTTCCACCTGGAAGAACGATTGTCATAAATCAGCATGAACTAGGAAAATTAAAATATTATCTACGCATATACAACTCAATATGAAAAGACATAAATCATCTGTCATTAAAATCAGAGACTACGATATTTTCAGAATCGCTAATATCCATTACTCAAAGAAAACCTATATGTATATCACTAATATATATCTCGTTGAAATAAAAAACACGGCTATAGTTAGCATCCTGACATACAACATACCGTAACCAACAAACAACAGTCACAGAAACTATCTAATAAAGAGTATATGCGTGGATAATGAGCATGCACAATGCGTTAGTGCGTTAGTATATAGTATACTGTACAAAGGTGGCACGTACTTCAGCGCGACTGGCGCCGGCGATGTAGTAGATGTGGTGCTGCTTGGGCTTCATGCGCTTCACGTAGTCCGCGAGGAATGTCATTTGGTCAGAGTTAGACGAATGGAATCGCAGCAGCTTTGCAAGTCGCGACCTGTTGCTCGGATCTTCCATTACACCGAGTTTGACGCTGTGCAAACACAATGTATTCAATGTTACAATTTTTTATCAACGAAACCAAGTACATATTTATCAATGTTGCAGATTGAGCCAAAATTGAGATGACAATAAACATCAGTGACAACACTAAAGTCATTGTCTCCAGTAAACATGCGATGTGAATGGTCGGCAGACGGCAATATACACTAGATAGGCCAAGCGCCGGGGAGTTTTTTTTTGCAACGTACGGGACCTGAATTTTTTTTTTGGAATATGTTCAAGGGTGTCCCCTGAATGTAAATCCAAGTTGGCGCGGGGGGGGGGGGGGGGGTTCACTTCAGCCGCCATCTTGGAAAACACGTTTTATCGAATATCTCGCGAACCGCTCATCGTACGACAAAAATTGTAGAAATCATTATTGTAGATAATAATATTTGCCATCTTTTTTATTTGAAACTTTTTTTTGTATAACGCATAGGTTTTTAATTATAGCGCTCCAAACACAACTGACGCGTCTACGAAAATTTCAATACACATACAGTACAGGCGAGGGAACGACCCTAGCGTCACGAGGGGACAAAAATGGTTAGGATTTATACCTAAATACTGTTGGAATGTTAAGAGGGGGAAATTCCGAACGACCCGAAATATATACTGCAACTTATAGGCGCATAATTGAATATACAGCATTATAATGTCATTTACAGCGTTATATCTCCTAAACTATAAATGCTACGGGAAAAAGTTTTTGATAAAATTTATAGGTAATTTTATGCTCTACAATTCAGTTACCATTATTTTTTATTTTTATAATTTTTTTTTAACCATTAACTAAATATTTAGTAAAAACCATATTGTAAAAAGTTTGATAATTAAAAACCTATGCGTTATACAAAAAATAGTTTCAAATAAAAAAGATGGCAAATATTATTATCTACAATAATGATTTCTACAATTTTTGTCGTACGATGCGCGGTTCGCGAGATATTCGATAAAACGTGTTTTCCAAGATGGCGGCTGAAGTGAACCGTTTGACCGATATGAATGAATTGTTGTACAGAGATAAATGTGATCCTATGAAGTAACATAAACTACATTTTATCCCGGGAATATGAAGGGTTCCCGAGGGATGAGCATATAATGTAATGCGAAAGTAACACTGCCTGTGTTATGCTTTCTCGCCTAAACCATTTGACCGATTTCGATGATTTTTAGTATAGGAGTAGATGGAACCCACCGAAGTAACATAGTCATATGAGTGATTTTATGCCATTATGATATTAAGTCACATTTAGTACAGTAAAATGTTATCATGTGCATTTATATGGCGCTCGGTGTCATTATGCGATGTTAAGTGCCATTAGGCGCACCTAGATGACATTAGATACATTTTCGCGATAAATTTATGAAACGATCTGAGTTGATGAAAATTGTCAATCATGTCACTTCAGACGATTTTCAAAGACAGACGACCTACTGCAACAGTTAGCGTAACTTTTGATTTATAGATTCACTTAGTTTGTTTCTGCACCCAACCCTGAAGTCTACGCAGACGGAGTCGCGGGTAAGAGCTAGTCATAAATAAAAGTAAATCTTCACTCACTTGGTGGAATATTCCTTCCAGAAGTGCTCGTACTCGTCATCTGGAATCTTCTTGAGCATGTCGAGTGCCTTGCGGACCAGTTTCTTCTTAATGATTTTGATGAGCTTGTGCTGCTGGAGAGTCTCTCGGCTGACGTTGAGCGGCAAGTCGTCGCTGTCCACGATGCCCTGCGACAGAGACAGAGCGTGAGGCGCGGGGGGCGCGGGGGGCGCGGGGGCTGCGGGGACGCGGGGATGCGGCCGGAGATGGTTACCTGTATGAAGGCGAGGTAGTTGGGCATGAGCTCGTTGAACTCGTCGGTGATGAAGACGCGGCGCACGTACAGCTTGATGTGGTCGGTCTTGGTGCCGTAGCGGTTGAAACTGTCGGCGGGCTGCACGCGCGGCACGAACAGCAGCGCGCGGAACGTCACCTCGCCCTCCGCCACGAAGTGCGCCCTGCACACACACACGCACGGCTAGGTGTCGTCTCTCTCACACACACGCACGGCTAGGTGTCGTCTCTCTCACACACACGCACGGCTAGGTGTCGTCTCTCTCACACACACGCACGGCTAGGTGTCGTCTCTCTCACACACACGCACGGCTAGGTGTCGTCTCTCTCACACACACGCACGGCTAGGTGTCGTCTCTCACACACACACGCACGGCTAGGTGTCGTCTCTCTCACACACACGCACGGCTAGGTGTCGTCTCTCTCACACACACGCACGGCTAGGTGTCGTCTCTCTCACACACACGCACGGCTAGGTGTCGTCTCTCACACACACACGCACGGCTAGGTGTCGTCTCTCTCACACACACGCACGGCTAGGTGTCGTCTCTCTCACACACACGCACGGCTAGGTGTCGTCTCTCTCACACACACGCACGGCTAGGTGTCGTCTCTCTCACACACACGCACGGCTAGGTGTCGTCTCTCACACACACACGCACGGCTAGGTGTCGTCTCTCTCACACACACGCACGGCTAGGTGTCGTCTCTCTCACACACACGCACGGCTAGGTGTCGTCTCTCTCACACACACGCACGGCTAGGTGTCGTCTCTCTCACACACACACACACACACACGCACGCTGTACTCACTTGGCGAGCGGCGCGGACGAGTCCTTGGTGAGGCTCTTGTAGAACTGCGTGTACTCGTCGTCCGCCACCTCCGTGGGCTTGCGCGTCCAGATGGGTTTGTTGTCGTTCATTAGCTCCCAGTCCCACACCGTCTTCTCGGTCTTCTTCGTCTCGGGCTTCTCGTCGGCCGCGTCCTCCACCTGAATGAAACGGGTCACGTTGAGAGACGTGCGACTCTCGGATCGGAAAGGGTGGTGCTCACACGGCGACAGTGACCTGCGCGTCGTCGTCGTCGGACTTGTCGGCGGGCTCGTCGACGGGCTCCTCGACGGTCTCGGTGCGCGAGGCCCACAGGTAGATGGGGAAGTTGATGAACTGCGAGTACTTGGAGACGAGCGCGCGGATGGTGTCGGGCTGCAGGTAGTCGGCGGCCTCGTCCTTGAGCTGCAGCGTGATGTGCGTGCCGCGGCGCAGCGTGTCCCCGCGCGGGTCGGGCGCCACGCTGAAGCTGTTGGCGTCCGACTCCCACACGTGCTGCGCGTCCGCGTTGTGCTTCGACACCACGGTCACGCGCTCCGCCACCAGGAACGCCGAGTAGAAGCCCACGCCGAACTGACCGATCATGTCGTTCATCTCCTGCGCGCCGCTCTGCAACCGCACCACACATACTATACTATAGATTCATCGTTTAAGCCTCCTACGCCCCGCGTCGACCTCAACTAAACCAACGTCGCCTATCCTATTTCATTAAAATCCACTTAGCACAACCCCATTGCAAAATGTCTGTAACAGTACGTTTGTCTACCGAAAAAAAAAAAAAAATTATAGATATACATATCTATACTCTATTGACTTTATAAACGTATATTAGGCATAGTAATAAATTTAATTAATTAGAAATTAAATTAAATCATTAAAATAGAGTGCGAAAGACAACGCATGTGGTGACTGCTCACCTTTTCAACATCCTGCATCTTGGAGAGAAAGTCAGCGGTGCCAGATTTGGCGATGGTGCCGAGGTTGTTGACCAGCTCCGAGCCCGTCATGCCCACGCCGGAGTCGATGATGTGCAGCTGGCGCTTGTCGGGGTCCGCCTTGATGCGGATGCTCAGGTCCGGGTTGGTGTCGAGCACGTTGTGGTCCGTCAGCGACAGCAGCCGGATCTTGTCGAGCGCGTCGGAGCCGTTCGATATCAACTCGCGGAGGAAAATCTACAACACGGCGCAACGCACAACATACAGATCGTGTGGAGCAACAACGAGACACGGCGAAGAAGCGCGCGCCCACCTCCTTGTTCCGGTACAGCGAGTTGATGATGAGCTTCATCATGCGGTTGACCTCCGTCTGGAAGGTGTAGTTCTTGGCGCGTTCGCGGATCTCTCGCAGCTGCGCCACGCTGAGTTCGTCGGGAGAGATGGCCTCCTCCTCGCGCGCCACCGCCTCCGCGTCTGCAAGCGTCGCCCCGCGTTATCGACCCAACACTCCACACCGCGCCAGCATGGCGGCCGCCACGCCGTCCAGCAGCGCCACTCCCGCGAGAGAGAGTGCGGCGGCGGGCCCCCACGCTGGCGCCGCCACGAGGCCGTTGCATCCGCGCTCCTTCAAGTTACGGTTTGCGCCACAACGAGAGCCCGGCCGCTCTTACGTGTCCCTTGTCAAGCCCTTGGCATTACGTCAGTGTCAATTCTAACTGGTATTCGCGTTTTAAACAAAAATATTATGAATTGCTCATTCCGATGAATGGAACCTTTATGTGCATAATTGAATGAGGTTGACTTGGATATTTATCGTTTCACAACACCGCACAAAGTAAACGGCCTTTCTGCTTCGAAAATTATTTCTAATGAGCACTTTATTGATCTATACTAAGCAAAGCCTTATTTATATTCTACTAATGGGATGTATATTTATACAATTTTTGTGTTATTTTTTAGCTGTGTAATATTTACTTTAATGTTTATGAAGTTGTTGGTGTCGGGCTACTAAATAAGGTATTTAAATGTTAGTAATATTAATGCAGCAGATACAGTGACAGACAAGTTTTATGGGCGCAAGGAGTTCGTTGGTGCGGAAGATGACGAAGAACAGCTTATGGTGCATGCTTTACATCGTATTCAAGATATGTTCACACAAGGGCCACGAGAAAAGTACGCCACACCTGTGACTACAGCTCAACAGTGAGTTGTAACTCTTTTCCTTCAAACTACACACAAATATATTTTATATATTTTTAGAGATTTAATGTGTTTCTCAATATTTGAATTGAATAAGTTTTGAAAATGTTTGTATGCTCCAGTTTGATCGCTCCAATTGATAAATAATAGCACTTGCAATGACTGCATTTTTATAAGTGTGATATAAAACAAGCTGGTATGGCAATACTTGCCTTACTTGTTATGTATAAGAATTAGTAAGCTAATTAGTTTTGAGTTATCAATTTATTATTTTGTTCAGGTATGGATGGTGGTGGGAACAAATCAAAACACTGGAAGATGTTCCACGCAATGACCGCAGACTACAGCATCACATCCAAGACTCACAATGGCTGAAAGAGTGTCTGCGAGTGCTAGCCGCTGATGATAAACTCAAGCAAAAATAATTGTTTGTCATTCAACTGAATAAATGATTGAGCACATTGCTTCACCTTATTTTTTTTTTAATGGACTCTCTTTTTTATGGTGCTTTCATGTGCTACATTTAGATAAATAACTTTAATTAATAAAATGAGACCACTGGCCATTATCAAACATATTCAAATGATAAAAAGATAATTGGATTATCTACTGTTGAGCCCGTTGATTACACATCAAGTTATGTCAACTATGATAACATTTCAGTAAATGGAATCAATGGTAAAATTACTATAACATGTATAGTTTAGAGAATGACTTGAGGAGCAGATAGTTATGTCCAAGGTACCTGTGCGTGATCCTTCTCGCGACGCTCCATGGTCAACATCCACTGTCACCTCCTCCACGGTGCCCACACCTTCCTCTTGAGCATACGAACATCCTGATCATGATGTATTATAGAGATAAGTATTACAATTCACTCTATATGTGCAATCATTTTACTTTACATCAATGTGCTTAAAGTAATTTCACATATTTTTGTTAGTAAATGCCTTATCCATGTTAGAATATTCCAGAAATATAGTTCAGAGAACATTCTAGTCGCCGCTAGGCTACATAATGTCAAAGAAGAGCAAATATTACATTCAAAAAAGCTTTCCCAGTTATTGTATATAAGATATTGATTGAAGTTTATTTTATATTAAATTCATATTTTTAATAAATTGGACAGAAAACCGAAAAGAAAATTTGCAACGTAGACATCGAATTCACTCACCTGAGACAAACAGGACGCAGAGTCCTACTAACAAAAAGTATTTCATCGTCGGCTAAACCAACGTCTAATTATTATTTATCAACTTCTCTCTGAAGATCTTAACTCAGACCCGGTTGAACGTGAACTAAAACAAAACCGAATTCAAATGTGAGTTCTCAGTTCACAAAACACGTCGATCTTGCCGGTCTTCATACAAGTCTTGAACTTGAAAATGAACTTTTGGCGTTTGTAGTTGACGTAACCCATGTTGATTGGTTAGAATTACAACGGATAAAAAACTAGCCAATGGAAAGCAACCACGCAATGAATTTGTCAAATCGCAGATATATAAATACAAATGGCTTTACAGGGTTGGTTAAAATATCGATCGAAACGATTTGAATTTTTAAGTGCTAATACTATTAACTAGGCGTGTATAATTAATATTCTCTACAGAACTAATTTTTAATAATAATATTTTAATATAGCAGAAATAGAAATATGTATGTGAATTCCACAACGATTCTAGTGCCGCGCTTTCTTTTAAATAAGATCGTGAGAAAAAATGAAATTGTAAACGTCAATGTATCGTACATTTTGATTAACATAATATTTTGTTTATTTTCAAAATTTGGGACTTTTTATTACATCTTGGAAATAAAAACAAATAAAAAAAATCTTGAACCGGCTTGGGCATAGTACCTAGGTAATAGTAATCATGAACATGGCGATAGTGCCAGTTATGGACTATGGTAAAAGGACATACGTAAAACGGGGTAAATTGGTCCAATTTTGACTTTCAATTGGAGTTTTAACTTTCTTCTGTAACTCACAGGGTATTTATAAGGTTACTTAAGATTGTATGGTTATCTGTTTTAAAAGTTTAATAGCTTTTGATTCCCAAATATAATTTTAAGAAAATTTATAAAAACTCTATTAAATTCCAATTTACCCCCGACGGGGTTACTGGGTTCGAAAGAGGGTAAATTGCAATTTTAACAAGGGTTGTCACCTACCTACTTAGCTAGTTTGAAAAAAAAACCTTGTAAAGTGTATAAATATAGCAACGGTTGGACTACCTGCATGCGGAACCAGAAACCCGGGTTCGATTCCTGGCAAGACCGATATTTTCCAATGGTGAATTTTAATGCCTGTTACGAGTCTGGGTCTTTTTTTAAGATAATTAATGATTAGACGTAACCCGCGTGATGGAAAGCACCAAGTTTGCCAATTCCAAATACAGTGACATCCCAACATTTGAAATTCAAATCCCGGTGTGTTACTGCTCTGCGATTGTTATCGCGAGGTATGGTTATTAGATAATGTCAAAGCCTAATGGGGTAACTATGGTTGCGTAAGCTTTGTCATTATTAGCAATTTTGTTTCTTTCAACAAAAAATAAACAAATAACCTTAATTCAGAATCGGTATCAAGTCGATTTCTGTATTTAGTTTTTATCTCTCGACTGCCTCGTGGTCTCGCGGTAAAAGTATGTGCCGTGCGATCTAGAGGTCCTGGATTCGATTCCCGGGTCGAGCAAAGTGTTATTGGGTTTTTCCATTAAGAAATTCTCGGTAACAGCACGGAGTCTGGAAATTTGCCTGAAAAACGGCAATAGGCTCGCCCCCTATTACGTAGGACTGATACATACTTAGTGAAATGTGGGTGCAGAAATGCACCTCTGCCTACCCCTTCGAGGAATACAGGCGTGAGTTTATGAGATGATGAGATGAGTTTTTATCATGACAAGGTATGAAAACCCTCTCTCACATAAGTATGTTGTAGCCACTATGTGTGCTGCACGTGCCTGCTAGGCATCAAGTCAACATTACGTAAATCTTGTCGCGAACCCCCTGCCGTTGAATGGCAACCCCATTTTTTTTTTCTGCGGGGAAAATCCTATTTACGGACCATCCCACCCCTGGAGGAGCGAGGGTGTGTCGGACTCACCGGCGCCTTCCGACACAGTATGGATGTTACCGCCCGTAGTTGAGCGGCCGCTGGGCCGGGTCCCTACCAAAAAAAAAACAATGCGCCGTAATACCGACTAAAAACCCCGCGACGGCCACCATCGGCGCAAACAAGACGGCCCCGGTGTACCCTAAAGCAAAAGCTATGGATTGGACCGGGACCACCTCAGCGCAGTGCCGGGAGGCACGCCAACTTGGCGCTTGTGGTGTCTTCATCTCGGGGGCCGCCAAGGTAGGGACGGCGACCCCGTGTGACCTGCGGGCGCCGGGCTAGGTGTTGTCCCGGCACCTCCTACGTCGCCTGTTGCGACGAGCGGGATCGGTCTGCTCCCGATCCCGCTCCGCGCTCTCTTTCTGCGAAATGACACGTTCGCAGAAGGAGAGCATAGCTTTCCATGACCTCCGGCTGCCGACCATGGCAGCGACCACAGTCGGCAGCGAGAGGTCTCTCCCCACGACCGCTTCCAGAGCGCTGCGCTCCTCGTCCCAGGCTGGGCACTCCTCAAGCGTGTGCTGGGCCGTGTCCTCACGGCAGTTGCCACAACGGTGGTACACGGCGGATTCCTCCACTCCAACAACGATGCGACACAGATACGCACCGAAACTGCTTTGAGAAACCCTGGTATAATTCAAGAGGCATCTCAATTCTGAAATACATAAAAACATTTTAGCGCATAGGTATAGCTCGGCTAACTAAGGTAATCTGATACGATCATAGAGGTTAAGCAACTTTCGATACAGAAAGTCTTTGGATTGGTGACCCCCATGCAAAAAAAAACTAGAATCGAATGAACCTACTAATACTAATTTTGAAAATCGAATGATCCTACTAATACTAATTTTGATAATCGATTATGAAATTAGTAACTAATTGTTTTTCATAATCGAATGACGTTACTAATTTGGCGCGTTTGAGCTATTTTAAATTAAATTCTTTAGAAGACCGACGCATACTACATGACCTGTCGTTTCTTCATAAATTGATCAATGGTTCTATCGATGCACCGAACTTGCTGGCCTCACTTTGCTTAGCTGTACCAAGAAGGATACCTAGATTCCCCCTGGAATATACCTTCAGAAAAGCCCCATTGAGAACAAAGATCTCAACTCCCTTAAACCGTGCCATAGAAGCTTGCAACGACATAAATGACATTGACATCTTCAGGTCCTCCACTGTAACCTTTAAGTCATTGTACTTGGAATCGCTACTACATCGTTAATAGTCGGGTTTTATCTATGATTTTAATTTATGTTTTCATTTTTATTCTTTCATATTATAGTTTTTAATAATAAATGTAATTAAATGCAAAGATTGTAATTTCCTAGTTGTAATTCCGAATGTGGTTTTGTTTATTTATAATTTTATTCTTTTTTTTGTATCGTCACACTATTTTTTAATTTTGATTTTTTTTATAAAATTAATATTATTATAGTAGCATATTTATTATTAAATATAATTTCCAATACTAATATAAATAATTAAATGTAATTTCCAATACTAATATAAATAATTAATGTGTCTGAGCAATAATATCAAGAATGTTGTATTCACCTATAATGATGGTACGCAATGTCCAATGCTATTTATTCAATTGTATTTTAAAGTGTATGTGTAACTGTCGATGGTGTCTCTAAATAAATAAATAAAATAAATAAATTTGGATTACTAATCTCGTCGAGACTCGAGTAGATCTTGTTTTTTTTTTTAGAAATTTACTTACCCTACCTCGACAAATAGTCCAAAACTTTAGTTAAGTTACGTTTTTAGTTCCTCGCGAATGCAAATTATTCATTGTACAAGACATCTTCATAATCGAATGATTTCATTGGTAACTACTAAATTAGCAATAATTATAATCGAGATACTATACGATTACTAATTACTAATTTGGATCCAAATTAGTAATTACTAATTTAGTAATTACTAATTGTCATAATCGAGATATCTCGAGACATCTTCATAATCGAATGATTCCATTAGTATATGTATCTCATAATCGCCCACCGCTACAAATGACTCACTTACTGAAGACTTGGCAGCATGTTCTTCGACCTTGGCCGGTTCCTTGCGGAACAAAGAAAAAAAATCAACAAATGTCAAATGACAATTGACTTTGACAGCAAAAAAGGGCGGGAAGTGTTCGGATTGGGGGGCGCGTTTTTTGTTCTTCTCACATATAATTTTTATTTTTTTCTTGATAATGGTGAACGGGGGATTAGGTGTTGCTTGTCGGTGTTGTGTGTGGTGTGTTTGATTTAGTTTTTCCTTTTTTCTTCCCTGTCTCGCTGTATCTGGTAAGTCTTTTCTGGTGATTGTTGGCGGGAGGATGGAGGAGCCTCCTGATCCAGGAGGGACGATCCCACCGATGCGGTGGGACAGGGAAGGGGGAGGTGAGGGGTGAATTGGATACGCTGTGTGCAATATCGACGAGTGGTGCTTGATTCTCTGTTCACTATTGTAGTGAAGGGATTAAGGGTTGTATGTGGGAGGGACGGGGGGCGCGCCTTTCAGTTTGGGAATTTCCCGCCCTTTTTCTTTCATCATTCATCATCATCATCATTCATTATACATGAAATTAAATTACTGAAGACTTGGCAGCATGGTCTTCGACCTTAGCCGGTTCCTTGCAGAACAAAGAAAAAAAAATACTTTGACAGTGACAAAAGCAAATATTTTTATTATTTACATACATATTAGTATTACTTACTGGTCTGTTTGTACTTTGTAGGTAGTAGGTAAATGGTAATATAGCTAATTGAGATGTACCTAATTTGGTAACGAAGAAATAGTATTAAAATTTTTGTGCCAAAATATAAAGAACTGCTCTTTGGACATACATACTACATGCACCATGGATGCGGCACAATCTCCTCGTGTAATAACGACGCAACGGCGCATTAAATACCGAAGCAGTGCATGGCGTATACATGAATTTGAAGTGTGGAGCGGCGAAATGATGTGCAGAGCAGTTGCGCTGCGTATGAAGGATTCGTTACTGTTATGGCTCGGCGGCAGCGGAGATCCGACGCTCACGGAGGTAGCGGCCGGATTCCCAGCACCGGCGTCTAATGGGAGCGCGCGCGCTGGTTTGGCTACTGGCCTTCTTGGCGGCGACGGTGGCGATGGCGTGGCAGTGACTCTGGCGCGGAAGCTGTCTGCGACGCTGGCACGACCCGTGTATGTGTGTAGTGGCGCAACCTTCGACCGGTTCACAGTGCCACTCGTGGAGCGTGGCCTTATCGCCGAAATAAAGAGTAGACCAGAATGTTTTTAACACCATGGATTTAATATGGATAAATGTTCAAAGTAATTGTCTATTCTGGTAAATTCATTAAGCATCTCAACAATATGGATGCATGAGAGATAGGACTGTGGCCTTCAAAGTCACTTCACCTTTTACGTTTTTTTTGAAGAGGTTTAGAATAATGAGTAGAGTAAAAGTTGAAAATTGAAACTTTTTGTATGCAGTTATACTAAAATGAAAAATATTGGTTTGCCAAAAATATAGCTCCAACCAAGATCATGGTTCCGGTCTAGGCCTTGGTCACAACAAAAAATCATGCAGTGACCTTGGTCTCTGTCTCAGTTTAAACTTGCTGAAATGGTTGGCCACTGCCAAGATTCCCTTATGGCCACTATAAACCGATGCTTTCACAAATAGCCAAGACTACCTAGAACTGAGAAAAAATTGTAAATAAATACATATAGTTTCTTACATATGAACCATTATGAAACTGTAAATTAAACCAATTTTACTGATAAGTGGATGTTTGATTGTTATGTAAAATTCCAATTGTCAATTGTTGTTTTTCCTTTTTGAAGTTATACTTCTTTAGGCGCGTTATGAAAAAATGATGACAATGAAATTTTAAGATCTGTGACGCAAAATTAACAGTATGAAGTTGTCTGCTTAAATTAACAGTGAAGTTGTCTGCTTAACCGCTCATTAAGTCTCGAAAAAAAATGTAAGTGTCAAATGGATCAGGAAGGTTTTAATATGTTTCAGATCAAGTATTTTTTCAAAAAAGTTTGTTTTAGATTTTTAAAATGTAGAATAATGACAGTAATAAATTAAAACTAAAATTGAAAATAAGAAAATGTCAATTATGTTCTACGCAACTACCAGGACATCATAAATCAGCAAGGACAAAGTACTAGCATTAAAAACTGTGTACTCGTATAATCCATTCGAAATTTAAACCACGATGAATTAAAAACAAAACTTATTAATGATAGCATTTCACCTCTCTAGCTTTCTGAATGCCTAGTACCATTAATGAGTCAGCTGGCTTAACTAATTTTAATTTAATCTGATTTTACTTTTAAAATTCTGCTCACGTCACGTGCCGTCAAGACCGAGTCGTGACGTCAAAATTAATTATAATTTTAATTTCCTTAATTTAAATTTATTACTTATATGATATGTACGTCACGCATGGTCAGGCTTAAATCGTTTTTAGTAATATAACTCGCCCCTGCCTCTGGCAACTCCTCTTACCACAGAAACCATTCTGTTCACCTTACAACCCCCCTCCGCCCCTAGCCCGAGACACCCACCCCCCTCACCCCCCAAGACACCATACTCCAATAGCAATCACTCTGCTCTGTCACTCACTCCCTATAGCAAGAATCCTACCCCCCCCCCCACCCCCACCATTGAAAATTTTTATTGCAGGAATCAACTCCCCACGAGACTTCCCCCCTCCCCCTCAGAAATTCTACCTCACCTCCCCCTCTGTCTAACTCCCTCAATTTTAATCGTAGGATACCCGAGTTTGGTATCATTGGAACCGGCGTGACGTAAGCTATCGATTGGCCCCATTGGAATCAAGAATTTCGTTCATCCTAATTTTAAGATTAAGTAAAAAACTTATTATATTATTTAAGAAAATATATCTTTATGTATGAAGTATAACTTCTAACGCGTGTACATAAGTACACACACACTTTTTTTTTTTATTTATTTATTGTTATGCTTATTATAAAGGTCTACTTAATACCTTAGCCATTCTCTTACAGTCAACCATGGGTGACTAGTTATATTCTACATTTTATTACTAGTTTTTTAAAATATTTTTATAGTATGATTTTTTTTTAAATGCTAAAGTCATATATTAATAATAATGTGCCAGCAAGTTTCATTACCTCATACTGGGCTAGTATGGTGAAGGTTAAAGCTAATTTCTCTTTATATTAAAGGTTAATCATGCTCAACACTAGTCAATAAAAGAAAAAAAATAAAGAAATAAATCTTTATTAAATACCAAGCTTTTTTTGCATCAATTATTACTATGTAGGGGCCTTCTTTTAAGTACTTCTGTACTTGTACTATTTATATTTCTTTCTATTTCTTATTCTTTTTATGTGTAGTTTGTTACAGTGGCGGTACTTCCATAGAATAGTGTTACTCGTTAAATTGTAATGTCTAGTTTATAATTGTTTATTATGTGGCCAAGATTTTCTTAGTTCAATAAAGATTTAAAGCTTAAATATTAATATTCGGAATCTTGAAAGGAAAACTGGGCTTTTGGGCTTCTATGGAAGTACCGCCACTGGTTTGTTATAGATTTCTAGTATTATATTGCATTCACATATTTTTTTCAAAGTTGTGAAAAAAGGACTATGGCATTTAAAATCCATTAAACAATTATTAACATACATATATTATTTGCATGATAAACATCCAATAAAAAAAAATGTGTGTGTCCAAAATCACGATCATTCATGTAGTGGTTTTTTGTCCTTGGGACTCGGAATAGCCCTTATGATACAAAAAATAGTTGTAGCTAATAAAATCAGTTATTATGTGTGTGTGTGTTAATTGCTTAATTTTCGTACTAATATTCTTAGGCTTGTGCGTCGAAAAAACACTGTGAGGCCCTGGCTCTTTAATGCAGTTATTTTAAAGAAAATAATACAATTGAGATAATACTTAGGAACACTGCCTTATGATCTCGCGGCGCAAGTATATGCCGTCCGATCTAAATGAAGTGAAATAATATTTATTGAATCAATAAAATGTCAACATCACTTACAATTAGATTCAATCAATTCAAATTCCAAGTTTACCACCCTGTTTGGAAGGTTGTCATCATTCATTTGAAGAATGGGCAAAAAAACTCTAGTGTCGCCCTTTTCCAATCAAGGGATAGTCTATAATATTAATACAAAGTCTAAATTTCCTGAATTAGAGCAGCTCATTAATACAATATCAGATTTTTGTATTGAATATTATTTTCCACTACCTCATAGGTCCCGCGGCATGAATGATATCTCGAGGGCCTAGGATCAATTCCCAGATAGAGCAAAGTCTTATAAGATGTTCCATTAGGATATTTGTAATAGAAGCGCCCAGTTTGGAATGGCACTTAAAACGGTAGGTAAAAGCTGTGTCAGGATAGAAATAAACAGCTGCTTACTCTTTAAAGAATATAGGTGTAATTGCATGTTACAAATGTATTTTTATAAGTAAACATGTGGGTCGTGTGGCATAATTGTTGTAGTGTACGGTCAGACTGGGTTCGACTCCCGAGTGTAGTGTTATTGGGTTTTTACATACGGAAATTTTAATATCCACACTAAGTCTGCAAATGAGCTCAGAAAATGGCTGCAGGCAATAAAGCAGGCGTTTTTTCGACTTCTAGGCCAGACGCGCCGTCGAACTTAGGTAGGTACGTATAGGTACCCAGTAAGAGGAGCCTTATTCCAGAGCATTCGCCATACTGATGACAGTTTACCTTAGAGTAGTTTATTCAATATCAGTTATAAAGTTTGCGCTCATATCCGAAACTGCTGGACCGATTTTGACGAGACTTTCACCGAAAGATAGCTTATACTTAAAATACGGAGATTGACTTCGGATTCTATAATTTTAGGAAAAGGTATAATTTTGAATATATTGAATAAACCACTTTAAGGTAAACTCTCATCAATATGGTGAACGCTCTGAAATAGGGCTCATCTTTCTTTACCTAAGTTGAGCGGTGCGGTTGGCAGACTCGGGGTAAAAATCGCTCAAGGCTGTATCCTGGAAGAGATAGGCAGAGGTGTTTCTATATCCGCAGCCCGTGGACATTTTTTGAGCTCATTTCCTGAGCAAAAACTCAATTACAAATTTAACCGGGGACCGAACCCAGGAAGTCTTGAACGCACGTCACACACTTACCTATACGGTGGGACTAAAAAGGTAATAGAAATAATAACACATACACTACATAGGTACCTACATATGTACGTATAGCTACATCCTTACGCCTATCCTTATGTTTCACTAGCTGCGTAGGTACCACGTAATAGGAGGCGAGTCTTTTGCCGTTTCTAGGCGCAAATCTAGATTACGAGCTCCTACTAAAAATTTCTAATGAAATATCCCGACAAGATTTTGACCTAACCGGGAATTGGAGCTAGAACATCGCGATAACACGCTGCTCATGTACCTATGCCGCGGGACCAAAGTAGTGTCAGTGAAAAAAGTCATTCAGAATATTTTCCTTGCTGGGAGTCGCGGGAACAACTTAATATATTCAGTTTAAGTTTTTGGACTGAAATGTAAAAATATAGGTAAGGTAATGGCGCCTATTATGGACGCGGACCAATGATGGACATTTTTCAAATATACCTCTAAAATTAAGCAAACGCACAGTATTTTTATTCAATTGCCAACGCAGATCAATTGTGTCAATATCTTGGCTGTCATACAAACCGTTTTTAACAGCCGACGCCCATTATAATTTCGGCCATAAATGTTGTTAGTTACGCGGTGTCATTTGGTGTCGGGAATCGTAATTTCTTATAAGAATCGCGTTGCAAGTAAGTACACTTTACATTTTATTTTGGGTCAGGTGTATCGTCGTTGCTGAAATTTATATTACTTAGTGATTTATCAATAGTAATACATTACTTTTATAATATAACCCAAAATGTCATCGTCATTCTAATCCTAAAATTAGCGATGTCCATGACTGGATATTTTTCAAGCACGTACACCCAATCATGGACAGAGTGTCCATAAAGTGAAATTCTTAATTTTTTATTTTTTCTCTGCCTGCCTCGTGGTCTCGCGGTACAAGTATGTGCCGAGCGATCTAGAGGTCCTGGGTTCGATTCCCAGGTCGGGCAAAGTGTTATTGGGTTTTTCCATTAGGAAATTCTCAGTAGCAGCACGGAGTCTGGAATTGTGCCCGAAAAACGGCAATAGGCTCGCCCCCTATTACGTGGGACTGATACATACCTGGCGAAATGTGGGTGCAGAAATGCACCTCTGCCTACCCCTTCGGGAAATACAGGCGTGAGTTTATGTATGTATGTATGTTATTTTTTTTATGTAATGTACGTTTGTTTTGGAATATTTTCATGTTTCTCTTGAAATCTGAAATAAATTATTAGTCTATCCAGTAGTAGACATTCTGTCCATGATTAGGTGTCCGTAATTGGTTCAACGTATTTCTAATATTAACAAATTTATTTTCAACATAGAAATGGCACCAAGAAAAGACTACACAAAAGAACAAATGGCCAACGCTATCGAAGATGTCAGAAAAGGAGAGAAAATATCTGTTGCCGCTACAAGAATGAATTACAACGGAAGTCATAAAAGCTGGTGGAGCTTCTACGCTAAAACAACTCCAGCGTATTTTTAACTCCGTCCTCTCTTCGGGGAGAACTCCTAAGGCATAGAGCAGGAGTATGGTCATCTTGTTCTCCAAAAAAGGCGACAAAACCTTATTGAAGAACTATCGGCCCATCTAGGGAGATGGGATTAGCAGGGAAGCAACAGCTTGTACATCGGTCTGCTCCCGATCCCGCTCCGCGCTCTCCTTCTGCGAAATGACACGTTCGCAGAAGGAGAGCATAGCTTTCCATGACCTCCGGCTGCCGACCATGGCGGCGACCACAGTCGGCAGCGAGAGGTCGCTCCCTACGACCGCTACGAGAGCGCTGCGCTCCTCGTCCCAGGCTGGGCACTCCTCAAGCGTGTGCTGGGCCGTGTCCTCACGGCAGTTGCCACAATGGTGGCACACGGCGGACTCCTCCACTCCAACGATACGACACAGGTACGCACCGAAGCTGCCGTGCCCGGTGAGCACCTGTGTCAATCGGAAGGTTGGCGCACCGTGGCGCCTGTCCATCCACTGCTGGAGGACAGGACGCACTGCCGCGACGGTCGCCACGCCCGCACTTGGACTCTCCAGCCTCTCTTGGGGCCGGTCTCTGTCCGGATCGCCGGAACGCCTCCTCCCGCCAGAAGAACACTGACGAGAGGGCCTGGGCGTCCAGCTCCCAGGGTAGAGTACCCGCCAAAACACAGGCCGCCTCTGCGTTGTATACGCTGCGGACGACGCAGCGAGCGCCGAGAGAAGTGGCTCACACGGGACACCCGTACAGGGCCATGGACCGCACGACTCCAGCATAAAGGCTTCGACAAGGGAAGCCAGGACCATCAATGTTGGGCAACAGGCGACCGAGAGCGCCCGCTGCCCGGACCAACTTCGGCGACAGCATCTCAAAGAGCGCACGGAATTTCCACCGACTGTCCAGAATCACACCTAAGTACTTCATCTGGGAGCCGATGGGAATCCACACGCCCTCCACCGTCAAGTGCGCCTCCGGCGGTAGCCTAGACCGAGGTCCGTGAAAACACAGAGCCTCAGTCTTGTGCAGGGCCACCTGGAGGCCAAGTCACCGAATCCTGCCCACCACGAGTTCGGTCCCGAACCCGGCGAGTAGGGCGGCCCGCTGTGGGGGAGTACATCTTACACCTGAGATTTGCAGACGACATCATCATGGTGGCTGAAACTGTTGAAGATGTACAACAAATGCTGTCTGATGTGGCTAATTCTTCAGCACGCATCGGTCTCCCGGTGAACTTGGATAAAACCAAGTTTATATTTAATCGGCAGGTTATTCCGGAACCGATTGCGCTAGACGGAGTAACTCTCGAAGTTGTTCACGAGTACATTTACCTCAGTACAATAATACAAGAAGGAAGGAGCAACTTCGAGATGGAGACCCAAAGAAGAATACAGCTGGATTGGGCAGCGTTTAAAAAAAAATCGTCGAGTCTTTTCGTCACCCATACCACAAAGCCTTTACGAGGGAAAATAACGTGATTTTTGATACAGATTTTTTAATAATAGTCATCATCACCATCAGTCCATATACGTCCCACTGCTGGGCACGGGCCTCCTCTAAAACTGATAGGGTTTAGGCCTTAGTACACCCCGCTGGCCTAGTGCGGTTTGATGGACTGCACACTTAAAAAAATCCTAAGATCCTTTAGGTTTGCAGGTTTCATCACGATATTTTCCTTTACCGTTAAAGTAAGTGATAATTTTTTTGTGAATACACAAATAACTGAAAGTAAGAGGTGTGTGCCTGGGGTTTGAACCCGAGACCATCGAGGTTCTCGACCGCATGCCTAAGCCACGAGGTCATCACAATTTTAATAATAGTAGGTAGTGATAGACATTTAAATTAAGTTTGTGCCTTATTATCACCTAATTGTTTTAACATAATAATGTGTAAAATTATCTATTATTTTAGTTAAAGTTGGCTTTGGAGTATCTCTAGATATAAAAGACTGATATTGATAATATTTTAAGGTTGATTTTATTCAAATAATAAAGAATACTTTTTTCCTTTACTGGATTATTACTGTCTATTGATGGCTGTTCATAATTAGATAATGTCCATGATTGGGTGTCCAACACTGGATTATTACTGTCCATGATTGGGTGTCCAACACTGGATTATTACTGTCCATTACTGGTGACTAAGTAGGTGTATGGTTTATTGATGATATTTTATTGGGCTGAGTACTAAACTGAAATTAAACATTGAATACTCATTAAATGAAGTGTTAGTCATTTACCTCTAAATCCATAATAATGTAAATTGAAAAATGAAGAAATCACAAAGCAAACATTAAAAAAAATCGCTTATACTGTCCATGACTGGTGACTTTACCTTACCTACCTAAGGTAATGGCACTAGTAGTTGACCATGTACCTGTAGTTGACCACCAATGCACATAAACAGATAAAATAAGAATTCGCGGCATATTTTTAAACTAATTCCATATTGAGTAGTCAGTGCTGTCATGTGGTCTACGAAGCGCGCAAACTACGACTCCATTATTTTCAAATATTAAAAATAGCCTCCAGTTGTTTGTTGATTGACGCACCGTAAATCTATTATTCGTTTTTTTGTCATAATTTTCTTAAGGATTGAAAAAGTTTGAAGTTAAATATTAACAACTTTGTCACCTTGTTGATGATAAGTGTTTTGCTTTTCTTATTCGTTAGGGATTAATTGAGGTAACAGGGTATTTAAAATACGAAAATTTGTTTACAAGATTGAGATGTGGGGGTGGTCCACTACTGATTCCGTTTTAGCATGATATTCTAGTAATTGACCAGGATGGTCAACTTCTGATGAATTTCTGTATCATGTAAATGTACTGTACGGAATAATATATGAAGGGCATCATCAATTAGAATTAACTATTTTATTTACTTTTACAATAACTTAATTTTATTTAGTAGTTGACCACCTTCATTGTAAGGTACGATCAGTTACTAAAACCAAATTTTCACCTTGTAGATGTCTGGGAAAAGGGGTACATTCCTAAATTATACTGAAGCTGCAATGCTCTCAGCAGTAAATGTCGTTCGTCTTCATAAAACACCCATAAGAACGGCTGAAAAAAAATCCTCTCACAATAATGATGGTGTTTTGGAAACCACAATGGAACCATCGGCAACTGCGGTACATATTACTGTTGGTGACGAACTAGTGCTAGTGACGATCCCAGGATCACCAGCAATTAGCATTGCTGATGACATATTTGAAACCACTCTAGATCAATTTGACATCATAGGTCCTAACGATATGCTTGAAAATATGCGTAAACTTTCAACTACTGTTGTCTGATTAAGAATCTGACAAAAGCCTCGGCAAAAAGTAAATGTTGAATTTGTCATATTTAAGTACGGCCTTGAGGTTTAGGCACGCGGTCGAGAATCTCGACGGTCGCAGGTTCAAACCCCAGGCACACATGACTGACTTTTGGAAGTTGCATATGTGTGTATTGATAAAGAATTATCACGCACTTTAACGGTGAAGGAAACATCGCGATGAAACCTGCACACCTAAAAGTTCTTAGGAATTTCTTAGGTGTGTAGTCCGCCAACCCGCACTAAGCCAGCGTGATGGACTAAGGCCTAAACCCTCTCAATTGTAGAGTAGGCCCGTGCCCAACAGTGGGACGTATATGGGCTAATGATGATGATGATGATGAAGTACGATAATACCTTTTATCCCGGAAAAGTACTTAAAGCTATAAAAAAAAACAGCTACAATATCATCGATGAAAGCAAATGGTCGATTGTGGAAATGGCCAGAACATTTATTAACGAGCGGGGGATGTTATTGTTATTATATTTCAAATAAAACGCAAAGTTGTCTTAATTTGCCTTCTTATTTAACAAATAATTAAAAAATCTGAATGGTCAACTACTGATGCAAAACATGGTCAACTACTAGTTTTTAGGTGGTCAACTACTAAATCTCTTATATTAAGTTTTATTTTCATTTTTTTACTTGAATGCAACCATTGTACAAGAAAAAATACTAGCTCGTTTCGTTAAAAGACTTGCACAGAGTTAACAAAACAAAACACTCATTGAATTCGAATGATGATTAAAGTTAGGCATTAAAAAAGAAATTTCTTTGTCCTTAAGTGGTCAATTACTGATGCTATTACCTTACCTATGCTTTGTCTTCTATGAATGTTTTGCATTCGGAGTTGCGAGCAACGGCTAGTTTATGCCTAAAAATTGGGCACGGACTAAGAGAAAGTGGTAGAATTGATTAGGAGATGGTGCGGCCGCGCCATGCACCGCAGTGTTACAGCGTCATTGGCAGTGGGAAAGCTTTCATACAAAATATTCAGAACTAGGTAGGTATATACCTACCACAACTATGTTGCGTGTAGTAGCATTGATATAGAGGTCCCGGGTTCGATTTTAGGGTGAAGCAAATGCTCGGCTCGTGCCTCGTTCCCTATCCCGTCAAACAAATTGACGAAAAGTAAGTAGGTAGGGGACGATGGGGGAATTGCGGACGCTAAGGGGAATTACAAATAAAACTCGTACTATTAATATTAAACAGTCAATCCTTATAAATTATTAAACTATAGTTATATACCTATTAAATCAACGATAATTATTATATGTCATCAATCCGCATTAATTAAATTTTAATCAAAAACAAAAACATATAGGTATGTCCGTAAATACGGACCAGTGCTGGGTTAATTACGGACGAGGTCTCATTTCATTTGCAGAATTCACAAATGTAGTCTCTTGAAGAAAACCTAGCACTGCAATTGTCATGTGGCTATCTCTTGCATTTTGAACACATAATCCAGTCTTCGGTGGGTGGGTCACAATACTTTTCCCAGTTTCATCTACATTGTAGATTCAATTAGACTTGAATTGGTATTTAGTCATGAGTTTTTTTTAAATTTCAATAAATACGTGTGTTACATGTTGATTAAATTCTGTAATTCTATTAAATGAAGTACCTTCTGGTCTTCAAAGTACCAATGTATACCCGCCAATTTGGTCTCTTTATAGAAATATTTTTTTTATGTTATCAGCTGTGGCAAAATCAAATGCTATTTTTTTAGGGAGGGAATGTTATCCCAACTAAGGCTTTGCAAGATTTTTCACTTGATCAAAAAGGGTAGCTCTGGGAATGCCATACTTCTCTTCCACCTGTCGAAAAAAATGTTATTTTTCTCTTTAATTTCTTGCACAACTCTTTGTAAAGATTCAATGGTGTAAGTAAGCTGGTTCTTTTTTCCTAATATAGGTATTTTCGTGGCATCTGGAATATTGAAGTATTGCTATGGGTTTTGCTAAATAATGGGCTAAATAAAGACGTCCGTATTTACCCCGGGTACTTTGTCCGCAATTACCCCAAACGAGTTAGGAGAAATACAACAACAATTTTTTTAGGTTAACAAAATTTATCAAGTCTAACGGTTTAGCCATTTACTCGCCATTAACATCGCAATTAAGCGAAAATATAACTTTCTTACTGACAATTATTCTTTTTGAATAACACTCAAAATAGTAAATATCAAAAATTAGATCATAATAACCAAATACTTATGTTAAAATTCGACTATCTTGAAACGTGTGCGCAGCCGTCTATCGGCAATGTTTGTTTACCATTAAAAATGGCAAAATGTAACTAAACTGATTGTGGCGGCAGGACGCGGGGGGTAAGGATCGAGTAGAAACATGGCAGTCCGTATTTACCCCGCGTCCGTAATTCCCCCATCGTCCCCTACAGATATGCATATCAGAGGTGCTCCTCTGTTTAGCCATTTGGGGATTTAGGCGTGAATGTGTGTATGTATTCAAAATTACTGTGCTACATCTAAGCCGATACTTGTCCAAAAAGTACCCACACCAAGTCCAAGGTCTAGTCGTCAGAATAATTTCTCATCTGAATAGGTATATATATTTTATCAAAGCCATTTAAATATTAGCTATAGGTACCTAGGTACAATAAATAATTATAATAAATACACCCAACAGTCACATATATAGTTCTGACCCCACATTAAGATACGAGTCTTGTGTCGTGGGTATCAGAAACTACGCGAGATTTTTCGGTCTCACAAAAACGCAGACCAGGTATATGTGGATCACACAACCGTTTGTCTCTGTGCGGGATCGAACCCGCGGCCTCTAGTTTCGCAAGCTGGTATCTAGCCAACTGCGCCACGGAGCTGTCAAATACCTACCTACTTATATTGTTGAATGGTACGCAGTATTATGAAATATGAAACCAATATCTACTAGTAGGTACCTAGTGATATCTAGGTATACGAGTATGAATATAATTGAATTCCACCGTCCACTCCAGTGGAATTAAAATCCCGCATTTCGGCGGAAGTTTCCATGAACGCTTTAGAAGTCACTTTAGCTTCCTCTCTGGATCTACAGAGAGAAATAAGTTCAATCTATGTTGTTTTTATTATAGAAATCGCAAATAAATTAAATAATTTACTGTTATCTTGTGTGTAGAAATAATTGGAAAGTTCAAAATACCTAATATTGCGAGGCCTCTGATCTGTTTAGCAATGCCTAAAAGCACTTCAAATTACACACAGAATTCGTTCTTTATTCACGAGATGTTAACGTTTCTACTTGTAGCCAGTTTGTGTTTTAGTCTTCTCTTCTTAAGTAGGTATACCTACTTACCAATGTGTATTTTCTTCTTCATTTGTGTATCCATGTAGGTACTTGACTGCAGTGGCGGTACTTCCATAGAAGCCCAAAAGCCCAGCTTGTCTTAGATAATAACATCTAAGCTTCAAATCTTAATTTAACAAAAGCAATTTGACATATCCCTAAATAAGAATATCCTGATCCCACAATAAACGATTACAAACTAGACATTACCTACACGGTTAAGGTGTAGGTAACGCTTTTGGGCTTCTTTGGAAGTAGGTACCGCCACTGCGTGACTGGTGTCCACAAACATGTGATCTGGGGTCCCGCTGCGCTAAACGAAGTTGCCGCTTTCCGCCTCCGTCGACGGGAAAAATAGTATACAGCCCTCAGAAAGTAAAAAAGAAAACCACAGATCACAAGTTTGTTGACACAATTAGGTAGGTACGTACCTACATGTGATTTGAGGCTTTTCTTATTTTACTTCCCAAGGGGTGTAATCTTCTATAGGTAGGTACCTACATACCTATATAAAAATGAATTGCCGTTCGTTAGTCTCGCTAAAACTCGAGAACGGCTGGACCGATTTAGCTAATTTTGGTTTTGTAATGTTTGTCGTAGTCCAGGGAAGGTTTGAGCGGTGAAAAATTATGACAAAATTGCGAGGAAGATAGTAAAAACAGCAATTTCATTTTCCCATATAAACTGTTCTAGCAAATTTCCTGTCAAACATGTAGGTACCTACCTAATGTTTATCCCGTCGATAGGTACGGTTAAAGGCCCCCTCAAATTAAAGAAGGTAGGTATTTAAATAAGGGTTTTGAATCGACAACATATACCTATCCACTATATTCGAATAATTGCGTATTTTAGATTTTTAAAATGTAAGTAGAATAGAATGAAAAGAGATTGACATATTTATTAGTTGTTTAATAGTTATGCGTGCGTTCAGAAATTTATTTTGCGTAACTAAGGAAAATATATCAAGCTTCATTATCCAACTGAATTTTTAAACTCCTTGGTTGTGTCTGGCTCGGTAGTCATCATTGTTCGAAATCTAAAACACCCTAAACTATGCAATGAAATGCGGCTTATTTTAAGAAAACTGTTGAGTAATGTGATTCACGCAACGGTTAGGTATAATCAAAGGAAAACTTAAAGATGAGTTGGTTTGCTTCTCATTGTAAGGTTTCAAGTTTCTCATTTTATAGTTAGGTCGATGATCCAAACGGATATGCCTGAGATTTTAATTTTTAATGGTTGGACCGATTTTAATGAAATTTTCTATGTATCCAAGTGGATTCGTAAATGGTTTAGATTTGCAATTGGACCAGATAGGTGGCGCTGTGATCGAGTTCTGGAATTTTAATTTTTAACGGCTGGACCGATTTTAATGAAAATTTCTGTGTATCTTCAGGTAGATTCGAGAATGGTTTGGATTTGAAATTATACAACGTTTTTTTGTTATAATTTAACTTATGAAAGCTTTATAATTTAGTTAATAAAAAAAGTAATTTCATTAAAGGTGTACCTAATAGTTTTCATATGTTTATTTAGCCCTAATAATTTAAGTCGAACTTAAATTTCACTTGCCAGATTTTAACGAAATAAACATAAACACTTATTTATACAAATGCGAACTGGATAAAAAGCTTGTAAAACTACATTTTTTATAGCTGGGGGGCCTCATTTAGCTTAGCCGCCCCGGGCCTCATTTAGCTCTGCCGCCCCGGGCCTCTGACTAGTCCGCCACTGTCTGCCGTAAAAAGTTGTGAGATCCATATGATACCAAGTCGATGAATTTATTCAGTCCCCGTTTAAGGGAACTTCTGTCTTAAGTTATTATGCACTTAGCTTACTAGACACCATCTTATTATGACCATATCATTATTAAAAATCTTTTATGTTTCAAATAAAAGAGTTAGATTTGGCAATCGCATGAAACAAGTCCCCAGATAATATTTATACCTACGTATAGTTCTTTAACACCGGAGATAATGTTTGACTGGCTCCGCTCTACGTATTACGTAACAAATTGTTTATTCGTACCCAAGAGTTCTGCGTCAGGGGAAACTCTACACGAACGCAATCTGGCGCAGCTAAGCCATATTGAAATTCTTTGATTCAAATCCATGTTACAAAATCAACTAATATATTTTTTGTTGACTAAAAAAGAGGAATCTGATTATTAAGTAAGAATTAGTAACTAGTGGCGAAATAAAAATGTACAATGCTTATTTATCGAGGAACAATCCGTAGAGTTGGACGCCAGTTTGGTGCTCTTGTTTGTACTCATTCTAGAGATATTTCTCAATAATGTTATTATTGTTTGCAGCCGCGATCCATAGTCTCTGAACATCCTTCGAGCTTGACGTTAGCTACTTAAAATTAACTCATATTTGGTGACCGCAGCAGTCGTGAGGTGCGCTAGCACAGTCCGCGCCGTATCGACGCTCGCTCGTGACGTGGTCGGTCGCAGCGGGCCTGCACCGCGCACTCTTCGCAGAATACTGCGCGGTTGAGTCGACTTCGAGTAAAAACGCGCGTCGCTCGGAGATCGGGAGGGGCGTGAGGGTCCCTCCCGGGGGCGGAGCGAGGGCGGCGCTATGTGGGCGGTGAGTGGCGGGGTCGCGGCCGCCGACGGCGCACAGGGGCGGCGCGGCAGTGACGCGCGGCGCGCCGACCTGTGCGTATCTTCCGCGTGTGTGGCGTTCCCAGTGCGCACCGAGCGCTCCAGCGCGACTCGCCGGCCCGCCGCGAGTGCTGTGACACCAGTGCCAGTGTAGTGTGCAGCTCCCCAGCCACACCCGCGCTCGTCGGCTCCGCACCGCACGCGCGCTACACATCCAGTGCGGGAATCCCTCAGTTGTTTTGTGTGAGTGTCGTTAGTTTGGCTCCTTGAAGTCCATCACCTATAGCGGTGGAGGACGGGAGCGCCCAGGGTCCGCTGGAGAAGTGGCGCACCTCTTTGGGGAGACGTCAGAGCCAACTATGTGAGATACAGCAGATGACAAAGCGGTGGTACCTACAGGCTCGTGACGTTGCAAGTTGTGGTGACGACGAGTGAGCTCGTGATGGCGCGGCGCCGGCGCACCAACATACGAGAACATCCCTCGCCGTAGTCAAGTGATCCTCCAAGTGTTGTGACACTTGTACAGATACCTACTGTACGGTTTTGTAGTCGGTGCAGTTTCCTCCAATGAGTCCGCTTTATAATTATTCTTTGTGGACGTAATTATGATAAATGACTACTTATGAAGAATACTGACAGATCAGAGTAGGCACATTAAAATACATAGACAAAAGTTGTAATGCTTTGACGTGGGTAGGTAGGTACGTAGGTACGTAGGTACTTACGTGTAGTGCGCGCGCGACCAATGTCATGTGTTAAGATTTCTATCTATATTTCTATTTCGCTGTTTCTGGACACAGAGAGTTACACGGGAATATGTTTAACAAGCCTTTTCACTACCAACTTTTTCCTTTTTCTCTTGAGTTCACTTAAGTAGGTACATACAGTGAAGTTGGTTTGGGAAATACAAGTCAGGCTAGTGTCACAGTTTCGTAATTGTGTAGCACCTTGAACTGTCGCAACTTTAACCAGATCTCACGACACAGGATAACCTAATGTAGGGTCATGTTAACTGAAGTTCTGCCGCCGTCCTGCCCGCCGGCCCCGACGTGTTGAAAGGTGCGGAGCGTTACTTAACTTAGGTACTCCTTCCGTGAAATAGGGAAAAAAAGTACCGACTTCGAAATGCCATGTTTTCTTACTTATTCCTATTGTTTAGTAAGAAGATATATAGGTGTGTGTGTATGTGTTGATTATATCTACGTAAAATTAAATCAACTAAACATAATTTAAAAAAATGTAATAAAACTGACTAGAGTTTTATAACATTAATCAAGTTTATTTTTGTCAATCTCGGAATATCTTTAAATTTTATCTTTTTTGTGCTTTGAATTCTTGTTTTTACGGCAGCAGTAATCGGCAAAGTGCTATTAAAGAAAGTGGTTTCTGACTAGAATTGACATTCTACGACCCAATTTTTTGTATGATTCTAACATTTCATTCAATAGGTACGATTAATCTATTTGCTTAACTTTTTGGGAAGCTTTTTTGTTACCAATTTTACAATATGCTGTCAATAAACGTAATGAAAATATTTTGGTGCATTTTTGCACTCACGACGACAAGTTAGTCGGTGGTCGTGTGGGCTTTCAAATAAATATGCACTAATGTACCTGTCGCAGTTATCGATCCAAAACCAAATTATAAACAAAACGAAACAGTAAGAAAGTAGGTATATACCGACACCGAGAACGTCAACTGATTCCATACGCTTAAAGTGAGATTAGTGCAGATTTGGTTGGCATGTGAGTACCTTGACAACTAGTCGGGGTGAACATGTGTTTGGAACTTGTTATGTACGATACCTACATTACCAATCATTCCTGCTATTAGTTTAGCGGGTACCATAATCGTGTAACGCACTGTTATTTTTTGGAACAGCTCGTCGAAATGCGACTCTCATAATGGCAATGCAATAATATTGGCTAGTTAGACGTAGTAGTATCATCATCATCATCAGCCCATATACGTCCCACTGCTGGGCACGGGCCTCCTCTACAACTGAGAGGGTTTAGGCCTTAGTCCACCACGCTGGCCTAGTGTGGGTTGGCGGACTACACACCTAAGAAATTCTTAAGAACTTTTAGGTGTGCAGGTTTTATCACGATGTTTTCCTTCACCGTTAAAGCAAATGATAATTCATTGTGAATACACACATAACTTCGAAAAGTCAGAGGTGTGGGCCTGGGGTTTGAACCTGCGACCGACGAAATTCTCGACCGCGCACCTAAACCTCGAGGCCAGTATGTAGAAAAATATTTCTACATAAGTCAGTATGAAGACAAAGTATTCAGAGTTCCCAATGCGTAAAACTCTTAGCAAATAACATACAAGTAGAAGCCATTTTAGACAAGTACAACCCATTTTATTGGGTAACCCTTGGGCCACCCCGGCTGCACTTTTACTGTGACAATGTTTTGACAAACATACACATTATACACCTTTACCTGGATCTCACAAACATTTGTCTCGGTGCGGGGATCGAACTCGCGGCCTCTCGTTTGGTATCTAGCCAAATGCGCCACGGGGCTGTCATATTGTACGTAAACAAATGCGCGGAGGATTTAGAGGCTTTCGTGAGAGTTAAGGCTCCTGTTCTTACTGAGCATCTCAATAGTCTTTAGTAAACGGGCTATTAAACGCTTCCATAGTGAGTTTCGTGAGTTTATATCTCATAAGACTAAAGTTAATTGGTGTTTCATATTATTTAGCTGGCTCGTCCGTACCGCGGCACCGGCGGTGCCGTGCGATTCAACTTCCTTCCTTGGATCGAAACCCCTGTTGAGTTTTTTTTATTACGCGATAGTCGATTTATTTTCATAGGACCGAAAATATTTCCCTGTATAGTAATTATATAAAATGTTTCTAGCAGTATTCCCTGCAATACAATAGGTACAGCGATCGCTATGGCAGCTGTAATGAAATGAAATGATATTTATCAATGTTTATGGCAGCTGTAGATAAGTGCAGCCCGAAACGCGATGCACTCGCGTGTTGTTATATTATTTACTATAGTACTAAGTACCTACTATCAGTGATCCTATCATACCTACATGTCCTGGATGTCTTACTCAAAAACCGCTAGTCATGTGTTTGTATGAACAGAATAATCCATACTAATATTATAAATGCGAAAGTAACTCTGTCTGTCTGTCTCGCTTTCCTGCTAAAACTACTGAACCAATTTAAATGAAATTTGGTACACAGATAGTTTAGAGCCTGAGAAAGGACATAGGCTTACTTTTTATCCCGGAAATACGGTTTAAGGGGGTACAACCTTTCAGTTGTATGGAAGTATTGTCATTTTTAAAGCTAGAAGCTTGAAATTTATTTTTTAGGCTGTTGATTAGATATAAATAAATATGATATTAAAAGTTTGTAAAAAAATGTAGCTTTAAGGGGGTAAAATAAAAACAGGGGTGAAAGTTTGTGTAGAAATTCGACATTTTTGAAGCTAGAATGATGAAACGACTCGGTGTAGACGACTGTAACTATATATGTATGTATGTCTGTTACGCTTTCACGCCTAAATTATTTGGCCGATGTGAACGATTTTTGATATGGACATAAATGGGATGCTGTGGAGTAAATAGATTACAACTTATTTTCTTTCTGAACCCAACCCTGTAGTCTACGCGGACGGAGTCGCGGGCAAAAGCTAGTATTGTATAAATAGTGAATGAAGTGTGATGTTTGTGCCTGCACGATGTTTCAATAATGTATTCTCCGCAACACGCAGTACTCATACCCATTAATAAACGTACAATGTTGAATAAGTACGTTGGTTAAATAATGCGGTGTATAGAATGAACGTGGATATGTAGGGATGTGTGTAGCGCGGGGCGTCCTTACTCGTCCATCTCCTACCGGCGCGGCGCGGCGGCGCTCGGGAGTGAGTAGTGACGGAGGAACTCACTTAGTAACTTTGTGACGTGTGTTTTGCTGCGACAGTCCCTTGTAGACCAGTGTTGTTGCTTTGTAATGGATTCTGAACTACATAATGTCATCTACTTAGTCTTGCCTTAAATATAAACTTTTTCCAGTGCAAAATTCATTACCTATTCTAGTTTGCGTTATTAATACCTTAATAATAAATCATTAAAAATATAAAACTGATTTAAAATGATCTCTATTTATGTCGCTGCCAATCTTATGGATTGCTTTAGTGGCTACAAATTATGCCGTACTCTCTAATTCGACCATAAATCATAATCCACCGAATTGAGGTCGGGACTAGATGACGGCTAAGTGTTCAGTTCTGAGGAAGTTACAAACGTTCGTTTTCAATCACGTGTGTGTGACAGAGCTTCACGAGCTGGAGCTGAGTGTTGCTGAAAGAGCCATTCTCGATGTGATGGCGTTGTTAAGAGGCTTACCTGCCGCCTCGATATTCTTATCTCACATAGGTATAGGTGTATATCTCGATACCGATGCTTTCACACGATTTTCACATATGTAGGTATGTATGTCTCCTCGATAACTAACAACCTGACGAACCGTCACTGCAGTCCTGATAATGTCCACCTGGTACTCTACTAATTTATTTAGAAGGTTTTATAGAGCTTTGAGCGTAAACCTGATCATTCTGCTTTTGAAAAGTGGTGCTCGATGTTAAGGATTTTCACGCCAAATTTATTTCTCTGTGACCTCTCTTTGCGAGCCGCTCAAAAAGTTGTTTTAATTTTATTTATTTATTTATACTTGATACATGTATGATGTATAGATATATATACCAGTGGCGGTACTTTCATAGAAGCCCAAAAGCAAAGTTTGCCTTTCAAAATTCCTAATAATAATCTTTAAGTTCAATTTTTTATTTAACAAAAGTAATTTGACATACCTATAAATAAGAAGATTCTGAACCACAATAAACAATTATAAACTAGACATGACACAATTAACGTGTCACGCTTCTAGGTTTCTATGGAAGTACCGTCATGGATATATACATATTTTACCATTCTATTTATTTTTAAATGATCAGTTAACTAATGCCCAGTACGTCTCTTTTAAGCTGCAAGTCTTTTAAAATACGCGACTTGGTCCTAGGTGCTATATTCACATCTTGTAATTTTATTATTCGCTTTCGCACTTGATAACTTGGAAGTCTTTCCTCCACTACTTCGATCACCTGCTTAGGACGAACATGGAAGGCTGTCACAAACAAATAAGGTATCATTGCGCCGGTCAATAGTTCCGTACGCGAACATTCGTGTAATACCAAGCTCATGACGAGTTTTAAAAATTGCATTTGGCTCTATACCTAGTTAAATCGCAGTAATACTATAATTCTGTTCTCTTTATCATCCCAAGCCATTTTTAACCGACTTCATATAATTCTATCATACAAATAATTAAAAAAAATTGGCGCAAAAATAAGAAATCACAATGAATATTCATTTATGAATGACAGGTTTGAAATTCGAGTGTAAATTACTGTTATAGTTTTAATTGTAACAGTAGGTACTTATGGCCAGACTCAGAACTCGTGTAGAACATGTAGGTATTAACGGAGAATAATTCCCACCTGTAAATTTAAATATAGTCAAATTTCTTCATATTTTATTTGTTGTAAATATACTTTTTCATCTTGTCAATTCAGACAATGTAAAGTTTTGATTAGAATACATTATTAACGCATTGGTCTTCAATCTTCGTAGTATAAATTGTGCAATTTGCCTGCTGTTTGGTTTGGCGGCTAAAGTAGGTAGGTAGGTATATGCCGTGCGATCAAGAGGACTCCAGTTCGAGTCGCGGGTCGACAAAATGTTATTTTTGCATAAGAAAATTCTTAGTAGCTGTTAGAAATGTGCCTACCCCTTCGGGAAAACATGCGTGAATATGTTAGCTGGAGTTCGATGAAATCGACAAACAGTTTTTTGACATTTTTTATTATCTTTACATGCACGGCATGAAATGAATTTTTATCGCTTGATTCTCAAATAAACTAACTTTTTAACAATATTTAGAAGTCCTAGAAATTGTGAGTTTAAAACTTAATTAATTAAAAAAGAAGCGATATTTGCTTAGAAATAGTGAGGTGCCAAATTAACACCGACTAAAACATAAAGTTTCTATAGTTATTTATCTGAATTCTTAGTTGTATTATATATATTAACTTACTTATTCAATTTAAATGTTCACGAAGTTATTAAGAAAAAAATACAACAACAAAGTACTTACAAAGCAGTGGCCCACATGAGCGCGTGGAGGGACCAGGGATTGAAGAGTCTGGCCACTTGATGCTTCATACAGACAGCATCGCACCTACTATTAGGTACGGGCTTATCACTAGATGTCGTATCGGTATAAAAAATGAAATAACAAAATGGTGAACACCAATTTGCGATTGACAAAAAATATAATCCGATTCAATTCGTTTTAAATTGTATGTTTCCACGATCAGCTTGGCATAAAGTTAAATGATTCGTGCTCCCGGGACCTGGTACAAATGCATGTTTTACAAGTTGCATTATAATTTTTCATATTAAAAGTTGTTTTACTTAAATAATGTAACAAATTACTTGGCTGTTGTGGCTTATAGCGTCGTATGGAGATACAAACATATGGGTATTTTAAATTCAATCTGATTGAAAATGATTTGTTTTTTAACAAAAAATATTCGTTAGTATGGCAAATAAACCAAAATAATTTAATATTGTGAGCTCAACCTCATCATAAAGTTACTTCCGATCAAACACGACTCTCTAAGACGGTGTTCTGTGAGCGGCCTTAATATAATGAATGTACCTATTATATTTGTCATTTGACACGCACATTTTGTCGGCCTTATTGGAATTAACTGTCTGTAGACAGTTAATACCTACCTATATAAAGGCAATTTGACAATTCATGTATTTAGTAAGTGGTAGCGCCACGCCGTAGCCAGCTTGGACTGCGGTTCGAGTGGGCTGCGACCGGCTAGTGGTAGGGACCACTGTCTCATACCGCGTCGTTTCGCTCGATGATTAACACTTTTCGCAGGAGATAATTAGTTAGGAGTTATTGTATAGTCAATAATGACTGCCAGACCTAGCACAGTCGGGTCCGGGACCAGCCGGTGTGCAGGCAGCGGGCGTCGGGCGGGTCCCATTGTGTTCCCTGGTTAGTCCACGCTTTGTGTGGACGGCGCAACACTTTCTATTGGGTGGCGCTGTAGCGCCTGTAAAGACACTGTAAACAAACAAGTGACCTCAGCGAAATCTAGACGTATCAAGTATTTACTTTAATTTAATTAGTTTAACATGATACAACACAAAGTCAGTAATTATTATCAGTAATACAAGTGCGATAACGTAACAAACTCACACACTCATAAATATTATACTTTGTAATGAAATAGTGTGATAGCAAATACTTATTCAATAAAAAGACCGATGTTGTATTCATTTGAATAATGAGAATGTTTATTTGTGTGTCATATTAATGCAATTGGAACTAGTAGATCATAATTGGACGGCCAACAGGCAGTAGCCACAGCCACAGCTCCGACCTCACGGTCAGACACAAGTGTAGAATCGTGGGAATAATAAACTGGCGCCGGGTCGCGTCCCGAGACAGCCCGTGTGTGTCCACTGACCGACAGGCCGGCATATATATTTCGACTAATCTATACTTCTATACTATCTATACTATATACTATTATAATAAAGAGGAAAGGTTTGTATTTTTGGATTTTTGGATTTTTGGATGTTTGTTACGCTTAAACTCAAAAACTACTGAACCGATTTCGATGATTTTTGGTATGGGGATAGATGGAACCCACAGAAGTAACATAGGATACTTTTCATCCCGGAAAACGTAGTATTCCCGTGGGAATGGGTATAAGTAGCTATGTCAATATTCTGCTTTTACGCCTAAACCGTTTGACCGATATAAATGATTTTTTGTACAGAGATAAATGAAATCCAATGTAGTAATATAGACTAAATTTTATCCCGGAAATTTGTAAGATTCCCGTGGGATGACCATATAATGTAATGCGAAAATAACACTGCCTGTGTTATGCTTTCACGCCTAAACCATTTGACCGATTTAAATGATTTTTAGTATGGGGGTAGATGGAACCCACCGAAGCAACATAAGATACTTTTTATCCCGGAAAATGTAGTATTCCCGTGGGAATAGATATAAGTAGCTCTGTCAATATTCTGCTTTTACGCCTAAACCATTTGACCGACGTGAATGAATTTTAGTATGGATATAAATGGAACCCTATGAAGTAACATAGAATATATTTTATCCCGGAAATATGTAGGGTTCCCGTGGGATGAGCATATATTGTAATGCGAATGTAACGCTGCCTGGGTTATACTTTCTGGCCTAAACCATTGGACTGATTTAAATGATTTTTAGTATGGGGCTACATAGGACCCACCGACGCAACATAGGATATTTTTTATCCCGGAAAATGTAGTATTCCCGTGGGAATGGGCTTTCACGCCTATACTATTCGCCCGATTTATATGATTTTTGGTTTGAATACAAATGGGACACTATAAAGTAACATAAGCTACATTTTATCCCGGGAATATGTAGGGTTCCCGTGGGATAAGCATATATTGTAATGCGAATGTAACGCTGCCTGTGTTATACTTTCTGGCCTAAACCATTTGACTGATTTAGATGATTTTTAGTATGGGACTAGATAGGACCCACCGACGCAACGTAGAATATTTTTTATCCCGCAAAATGTAGTATTCCCGTTTGAATGGGCTATCGCGCCTATACTATTCGCCCGATTTATATGATTTTTGGTTTGAATACAAATGGGACACTATGAAGTAACATAAGCTACATTTTATCGCGGGAATATGTAGGGTTCCCGTGGGATGAGCATATTGTAGTGCGAAAGTAACACTGCCTGTGTTATGCTTTCACGCCTAAACCATTTGTCCGATTTGAATGATTTTTGGTATGGACATAAATGAGACCTTTAAAAGGGACATAGGCTACTTTTTTGAATAATTCAATAAGTGCCATTTCGGGCACTTAGAAGACGATAGGTGTCATTAGACCATTTAAGATTCCAAGGATTCATTAAGTTACGTTGAATATAGTTAAATGCGGTTAAGTGTCATAAGGTGATCTTAAGTTTACTTAGGTGACGTTAAACGCACTTAGGTTACTTACTTGCCATTATTAGATTGGTATTGCTACTGGGTGGTTTTAAGTTCTCTTATGTGATATATGATTTTGAAGAGCTTACCCATAAGTAACTTTAAGGAAGATTATGTGCGGTTATGTACAATTAAGTGACGATAAGTTTTATTGGTGTATGTTAAGTGACGTTAGGTGCTATTAGTGGATGGTGAGTGACGTCAGGTGCCATTATCGGATGAAGTGACATCAGATTCCATTAGTCGAATCTATAAGGCTACACGTGCCGTTATTGGAAATCACGCGACGACAGGTGCCATATTTGGCACTGAAATCGCGAAAGGCACCATTATTTGAAGTCAGTATCCTGGATGACTTGAATTCACGTTAAATACCATTTAGCACTGTGGAGTAAGGTAATGGCACTAGTAGTAGACCATGTACCGGTAGTTGACCACCAATGCACATAAACAGATAAAATAAGAATTCGCGGCATATTTTTAAACTAATTCCATATTGAGTAGTCAGTGCTGTCATGTGGTCTACGAAGCGCGCAAACTACGACTCCATTATTTTCAAATATTAAAAATAGCCTCCAGTTGTTTGTTGATTGACGCACCGTAAATCTATTATTCGATTTTTTGTCATAATTTTCTTAAGGATTGAAAAAGTTTGAAGTTAAATATTAACAACTTTGTCACCTTGTTGATGATAAGTGTTTTGCTTTTCTTATTCGTTAGGGATTAATTGAGGTAACAGGGTATTTAAAATACGAAAATTTGTTTACAAGATTGAGATGTGGGGGTGGTCCACTACTGATTCCGTTTTAGCACGATTTTCTAGTAATTGACCAGGATGGTCAACTTCTGATGAATTTCTGTATCATGTAAATGTACTGTACGGAATAATATATGAAGGGCATCATCAATTAGAATTAACTATTTTATTTACTTTTACAATAACTTAATTTTATTTAGTAGTTGACCACCTTTATTGTAAGTTACGATCAGTTACTAAAACCAAATTTTCACCTTGTAGATGTCTGGGAAAAGGGGTACATTCCTAAATTATACTGAAGCTGCAATGCTCTCAGCAGTAAATGTCGTTCGTCTTCATAAAACACCCATAAGAACGGCTGAAAAAAAAATCCTCTCACAATAATGATGGTGTTTTGGAAACCACAATGGAACCATCGGCAACTGCGGTACATATTACTGTTGGTGACGAACTAGTGCTAGTGACGATCCCAGGATCACCAGCAATTAGCATTGCTGATGACATATTTGAAACCACTCTAGATCAATTTGACATCATAGGTCCTAACGATATGCTTGAAAATATGCGTAAACTTTCAACTACTGTTGTCTGATTAAGAATCTGACAAAAGCCTCGGCAAAAAGTAAATGTTGAATTTGTCATATTTAAGTACGGCATTGAGGTTTAGGCACGCGGTCGAGAATCTCGACGGTCGCAGGTTCAAACCCCAGGCACACATGACTGACTTTTCGAAGTTGCATATGTGTGTATTGATAAAGAATTATCACGCACTTTAACGGTGAAGGAAAACATCGCGATGAAACCTGCACACCTAAAAGTTCTTAGGAATTTCTTAGGTGTGTAGTCCGCCAACCCGCACTAAGCCAGCGTGATGGACTAAGGCCTAAACCCTCTCAATTGTAGAGTAGGCCCGTGCCCAACAGTGGGACGTATATGGGCTGATGATGATGATGATGATGAAGTACGATAATAACTTTTATCCCGGAAAAGTACTTAAAGCTATAAAAAAAAAACAGCTACAATATCATCGATGAAAGCAAATGGTCGATTGTGGAAATGGCCAGAACATTTATTAACGAGCGGGGGATGTTATTGTTATTATATTTCAAATAAAACGCAAAGTTGTCTTAATTTGCCTTCTTATTTAACAAATAATTAAAAAATCTGAATGGTCAACTACTGATGCAAAACATGGTCAACTACTAGTTTTTAGGTGGTCAACTACTAAATCTCTTATATTAAGTTTTATTTTCATTTTTTTACTTGAATGCAACCATTGTACAAGAAAAAATACTAGCTCGTTTCGTTAAAAGACTTGCACAGAGTTAACAAAACAAAACACTCATTGAATTCGAATGATGATTAAAGTTAGGCATTAAAAAAGAAATTTCTGTGTCCTTAAGTGGTCAATTACTAGTGCTATTACCTTAGTGGTGACTGGTACCGGTACAGCAAAATGTTATCATGTGCATTTTTATGGGGCTCGGTGTCATTATGCGATGTTAAGTGCCATTATACGCACCTAGATGACATTAGATACATTTTCGCGATAAATTTATGAGACGATCTGAGGTTATGAAAAATGACATAATGTCACTTGAGACGACTCTCAAAGACAGAAATGACCTCCAGTGGTGAACTACTGCAACAATTAGCGTAATTTTAGATTTATAGATTCACTTAGTTAGTTTCTGCACCCAACCCAGAAGTCTACGCAGACGGAGTCGCGGGCAAAAGCTAGTATTATAATAAAGAGGAAAGGTTTGTACTTTTGGATTTTTGTATTTTTGGATTTTTGGATGTTTGTTACGCTTAAACTCAAAAACTACTGAACCGATTTCGATGATTTTTGGTATGGAGATAGATGGAACCCACAGAAGTAACATAGGATACTTTTCATCCCGGAAAACGTAGTATTCCCGTGGGAATGGGTATAAGTAGCTATGTCAATATTCTGCTTTTACGCCTAAACCGTTTGACTGATATAAATGATTTTTTGTACAGAGATAAATTAAATCCAATGTAGTAACATAGACTAAATTTTATCCCGGGAATTTGTAAGATTCCCGTGGGATGACCATATAATGTAATGCGAAAGTAACACTGTCTGTGTTATGCTTTCACGCCTAAACCATTTGACCGATTTAAATGATTTTTAGTATGGGGGTAGATGGAACCCACCGAAGCAACATAAGATACTTTTTATCCCGGAAAATGTAGTATTCCCATGGGAATGGATATAAGTAGCTCTGTCAATATTCTGCTTTTACGCCTAAACCATTTGACCGACGTGAATGAATTTTAGTATGGATATAAATGAAACCCTATGAAGTAACATAGACTATATTTTATCCCGGAAATATGTAGGGTTCCCGTGGGATGAGCATATATTGTAATGCGAATGTAACGCTGCCTGTGTTATACTTTCTGGCCTAAACCATTGGACTGATTTAAATGATTTTTAGTATGGGGCTACATAGGACCCACCGACGCAACATAGGATATTTTTTATCCCGGAAAATGTAGTATTCCCGTGGGAATGGGCTTTCACGCCTATACTATTCGCCCGATTTATATGATTTTTGGTTTGAATACAAATGGGACACTATAAAGTAACATAAGCTACATTTCATCCCGAGAATATGTAGAGTTCCCGTGGGATAAGCATATATTGTAATGCGAATGTAACGCTGCCTGTGTTATACTTTCTGGCCTAAACCATTTGACTGATTTAGATGATTTTTAGTATGGGACTAGATAGGACCCACCGACGCAACGTAGAATATTTTTTATCCCGCAAAATGTAGTATTCCCGTTTGAATGGACTATCGCGCCTATACTATTCGCCCGATTTATATGATTTTTGGTTTGAATACAAATGGGACACTATGAAGTAACATAAGCTACATTTTATCCCGGGAATATGTAGGGTTCCCGTGGGATGAGCATATATTGTAGTGCGAAAGTAACACTGCCTGTGTTATGCTTTCACGCCTAAACCATTTGTCCGATTTGAATGAATTTTGGTATGGACATAAATGAGACCTTTAAAAGAGACATAGGCTACTTTTTTGAATAATTCAATAAGTGCCATTTCGGGCACTTAGAAGACGATAGGTGTCATTAGACCATTTAAGATTCTAAGGATTCATTAAGTTACGTTGAATATAGTTAAGTGCGGTTAAGTGTCATAAGGTGGTCTTAAGTTTACTTAGGTGACGTTAAACGCACTTAGGTTACTTACTTGCCATTATTAGATTGGTATTGCTACTGGGTGGTTTTAAGTTCTCTTATGTGATATATGATTTTGAAGAGCTTACCCATAAGTAACTTTAAGGAAGATTATGTGCGGTTATGTACAATTAAGTGACGATAAGTTTTATTGGTGTATGTTAAGTGACGTTAGGTGCTATTAGTGGATGGTGAGTGACGTCAGGTGCCATTATCGGATGAAGTGACATCAGATTCCATTAGTCGAATCTATAAGGCTACAAGTGCCGTTATTGGAAATCACGCGACGACAGGTGCCATATTTGGCACTTATTTTAGAATTTTAGAAGAATTTTAGTGGAACTTAAGGAATAGAAGAGCTATTTTTCCGTTTTATGAATTTAGGTGCCATTTTTGGAACTGAAATCGCGAAAGGCACCATTATTTGAAGTCAGTATCCTGGATGACTTGAATTCACGTTAAATGCCATTTAGCACTGTGGAGTAGTGGTGACTGGTACCGGTACAGTAAAATGTTATCATGTGCATTTGTATGGGGCTCGGTGTCATTATGCGATGTTAAGTGCCATTATACGCACCTAGATGACATTAGATACATTTTCGCGATAAATTTATGAGACGATCTGAGGTTATTAAAAATGTCATAATGTCACTTGAGACGACTCTCAAAGACAGAAATGACCTCCAGTGGTGAACTACTGCAACAATTAGCGTAGTTTTTGATTTATAGATTCACTTAGTTAGTTTCTGCACCCAACCCAGAAGTCTACGCAGACGGAGTCGCGGGCAAAAGCTAGTAAAGGATAATTTGTCATTTGTTGCTAGTCCACAATCAGTTTGTAACGTGTTGCACTAAACATTGCAATCACATTGCCGCGTGGCGCGTCAGTGTGTAACAAATTAAGAATGATTAGAATATAACTACTGTCTTTAATGTCAATACATATTTTATCAATACATATTTTTAAAAGGGATCTTAAAAAGAAACCTCAACCCTTCGTGTAAACGTAGGTATATAATATACGAGTACATTTATGTCACGGCCCAAAACTACAACTAAGTACGTTTCATTGACTATGCGAACTATATTTTTAATTGATTTTTGAAGAAATGCTTTAGGATTGGTCCGATATAATTAGTATTAAATAGTTTAATCAAAAAATAAGTTTCGTGTAACAAGGTTGGGATATTTTCTACATATTAAGAAACTATGATTGTACATTTATGAGTGATTGAAATGAAACTAAGACGAAGCGAAAATAATTTAACAACGTAGGCACATGTATTGTGATCCGCGTCCGCGCTGTAATGCGCACTACACTGCCCCGCTCGTGCCGTCGTCAGTCTATGTATTACTATAAGTAGTCTTTGGATTGGATTCCTTAAGGTTACAATATTATCAAGTCGCTTTAGTTAATTACGTGCCGTATTTAGTTCAAAACATTAATACCTGAAAAAATATAGTCTTTCTGTACAGATTCCACACAACTATACGATAATAGTCACCGTAGGCTGTGTTGTATACTACGTAATTATCTATATTTTTTTAAAGACACATACTGACGCTAGTATTTTCGAAGGAGTAGACACACACGTTTCGCCAGTTGTGCTTTATGTTCTACATAAATAGGTCATACAAAGTGAGCCCTTTGCTGTTTTTTGGGCACATTTCTAGACTCCCTTAATCCAATAACATTGCTCGACCCTGGACCCGGGAACCCAGATCAACCAGCCGAGAATTACTCAAAAATCATAACTGTTTCTGAAAAAAAAAGGCATTGGAGAAACTAATGGTGGAACACGGGCGCTACGTGTCTAAGACCTAAATGGTTGTGTAGTATCCGACGTTGTGTCGCGGACGTACGTATTAATGAATGTACCTATGTATGTAATAACTAGTGTACATGTGTAGTAATGAGGCGCTGGCGTGCGTGCAGGGCTCGGCGCGCGGGCGCGGGCGGCTGCGGCGGCGGCGGCATGGGGCGCAGGCGCTGCCCGCCGGCGGCATGGCGGTGAGCTGCCCCGAGGTGATGTACGGCGCCTACTACCCCTACCTGTACGGGCGCGGTGCCGCGCGCTCCTTCCACCACGCGCCGCACTTCCAGTACGACCGGGTGAGTGCTCGCGCAACAACACACAACATGTCATGGGTACACTTCCCCAGGTGTTCGCTTGCCTCTAGCAACAAATGTGTCGGCAAACCAGGCGAATGCGATAGGTCGTCGCGCGCGTCGCACTCGATGCACCACGACAGTTGTCATGGAGTCGGACCGACGTTTCATGCAGCGTACTTAGGATAATGGCTACACAAATAAAGAGCAGGCAGCTCGGGCGGCGGAAGAGGCGGGCGCTGCGAGCGTTGACTGAGCGCTGGAACCGGTCGCGGGGACGTTGCCGCATTAATGCGCCCGGGTGAGTCGGGGCGCGACAAAAAACTCGTCATGTACGGGGACGCAGCGCATGTGATCGACCGGCGCGCGGCGAGCGCCCGGCCCGAGCTGCGCACCGAGCGCGCCCGCGCCGCGCCGGGGCTGCGCGCGGCGCGAGGAATGCCACTCGTCGACAACAAACCGTCTGTTACCGGAGGACGTGGTACACTGTAGTGTTTGCATGTTTCACCGTGCATCTTTCGACAGTTATTGTTCCTCACTGAACCTGTTCCAAAACCTGCCGACGGCTTCCCACTATGCTTCATCTACCTATACCTACTAATATTATAGAGCTAAAAGTTTTATATAAGTAGGTATTTTTATACGTTATGATTAAACTGGAAAACTGCTAGAGTGATTTAATAACTCTTTGAGTAGAATGCTATACTATCGCCGAATAATCATATACCTATATACTATATTTATTTAGTTAGTTAAATCAGGATTCCCTAAGAACAATATAGTAATATGAGTATGACATACCTATAGCGTTAGCATTAAAAAGAGGTCCACAGTACATCATCAGCCCATATACGTTCCACTGCTGGGCACGGGCCTCTACAACTGAGAGAGTTTAGGGCTTAGTCCACCACGCTGGCCTAGCGCGGGTTGGCGGACTACACACTTAAGAAATTCCTAAGATCTTCACGTCCACAGTACAATGGGTATGTTTCCAGCAATGAATTGAGAGGATGAATGTTATGTAGTGACAATGGGAAGAAGAAGGAGGCTCTTCCGGGCGAGTTGGAGCGCAATTCGAATGCTACGTAGACATTGCGCTATGTTGATGTAAGGACGAATAATGTCGAGAGGATTGCGCAGAAAAACACTTCCCCGTCAGACTTAGGTGCGACGGGCCGCTTGTGAGAGAACTAAAACTGAGATTAACGGATGTGGACGCGGATTATTACGGAATCATAACCGTATCATAACAATCATAACAAGTACTTATTAAACAATGGAATAATCGCCAATATCTTTCGCCAATAAATGGTATATAATAATACACCATTATGCGATTGAGTAGGTACTCTGCATTCAATGAGCGGTAAAATGATCATCAAGCATCGACTGTAACATAAAGGATTCTAATCAGCACCACCACCGATTATCACTTTTCACTAAAATTTATTTTTACAAGGAGTTTTTTGTCTTCCGTGACATCATTTCATTTCAAAACGAACGGCCCAACGGAAGACCAGCGTTGGCTGTATTGTCAGCATATTGCTGAGTTGGTGCCTTTTTGTTGCAAACATAGTTTTTAAGTGGTTTTACGTCGGTTTTTGTGTTTTTTTTTGTATATTTGTAAACAAATAAACTTTTTTCTTGCTTTCTTTCTAATAGCTTCATGTTGGTGATACGTACAATACCTTTCTGAAAAACGAACTTGAAGGAAGACGACGTGGTCAGTTAGAAAGCTGAAGCTTCTCACCAAGTGAATAATGATAAATGTTAACAACTTCTTGCATATTTTAAGTACCTACTTACTTCTATTTATGTTTTGTAGATTATGAGTAGGTTTTGTTAAAAAATATTTCTAATAATATTGTTAATGAGAAAATAAGTTATGTCTATCGTCATCGTCATCACGGCAAAGTGACAACACTGCACTGCGGAGTGCGGTGCAAATCAAATAGAGTGACCTCACGGTAACCAGATGTAGGTACTTGCGTGTGTCACTACGGTAGGTTTAATACCGCAACGGTGTACGGTGTAGCCCGGTGGTCGCTTTTCGGGTGGAAACGAACATTCTACCACCTGCAAATTTGGTCTCTGGGAATCTCGTTTAGCGTATAAAACTATCTCTCTCTATATGTACAATGAAATGTGCTTCGAAGCTGCTGTGGTGTGATAGATGTGTTTAATGAATCCATTTATTGTTATTAATTTCCACTTTGTAACATGGAATGTGAATATGTCCCACTGCTGAGCACAGTCCCACATAGAGGTGTGGCTGGGATGCGATTCGAGTTACTGAGGCTTCATACTTCGTGTTTTGTAGCCATAAGTCAAGTAATCGCACGTAACATTCCTCGTATTATAATACGATACAACATATTTCATGAAGGCGGCGTAAAGCAGCCTTCTTGTAAGACTACCTACCGGGTCCATGTTGGAGCAATAGTTAACATAAAATCCACAAAGAGCTACAAATCAGATCAGATTTCAAGTTACACCTATTAACATTATCATGCTTATATATACATGAAGTAGCAATATTTGTTAAAACGAACACTTATCTATATACCTACATATATTATTAAGGTCTCGGATGTGTTCGAACGAAAGGAGAATGCCCAAAAGCAGTATCGCATTTTTTTTAAGTTGTGCCACAAGCTAGTAACATCAACAATTCTTGTTTTTAATTGTAATGGTTTTATATCGCATTAGTTGATTACATTTACATTTGCCGGATAAAATAGATTAAGATAATAAGTCTTTCTATTTATTTACCTAGTTCCTACATTTTGTTGTCAGTTCATAAAGTAATGTTGCCATGACAAAAAATCTGTTCACGGGATATCAGATTATCGATAAATAGGACATCAAATCGATTTTAATTTATTTGATCATTTACTATTAAAAAAGAAATATCAGTATTGTTGTAAGCTATCACCAGCTCATGCCAGTGTGTTCGCTAGTATGAAATGTTAATTATAAGACTTATTTAAATAAAAGTAACCTATTCTATAGCAATGGTTGGTGATAGTTACCATAGTGTTTCGTTTCTACTATCAAACGCAAACATTTTTCGAAAAAGTTACTTCACAGATTTTTGCCTTTTCGCACATTACGTTTCATCAGACGTGCTTATTTGCAACAATCACATCAATTAATAGCTCTCTAGATATTATTAATAACAGATTTAACAAGTTCTGTACTATTCTGATAGCTGCATATTACTAAGGAGCCATGCATTGAACATCCTGACAATATAATGACAATACAAAAATATTTTTTTTCAACATGATCACGATCGATTATAAAGTAATCAATAATAAATCGACTTATGCACTTGGCAACACTGAAATTGGTTGGCGGGCGAGATAATGTCATAGTCATGTCAATACCATATGTTACTCAAATACTCAATATGCAAACAATAACTGTAGTTGCGTAATGCGTTTGTTTTTCGCATAAACATAATATATATGAATGTTTTTCATATTCCTCGTGTGTTTATTAATAACAGGTGTGTTTATTTAGGTAGTGATTTTGAGTAAGAAACTCCATATAGTTAATTAGTTATTATTGCTGTTGCTTAGTTTGCAGTGTTTATATTATTCTTTGACCCCATAGTTACCATGAACCCCGCTTATTAGGATAGTTCAATTTAGTTTTATTGATAGTGTATATTAGTTCCAACACTATACAGCGGTTTTCAACTTGGCACTAAAATATTTTTACTGATACTAAGATCCATAGTCATTTGGGCATTCCCCTTTACGTAATACTCAAAAAATGTTTTAAGATTATTACAGTTAAGAGTTTGTTTTGCTTAGTTCCCAAATATACCGATACATTTACATACATAGTCATAATATTTCCAAGCTCCCATCTCAGTCCAAGCCAAAAATTTAATCAAAAACAAACAATCAAATCTTGACTCTTTAGCAGGACTTTTCATCAGAAATTAGGTATAATTTTTAGAGTTTTCAATTCACATTTCGATAAACATTTGTTTATTTTCTTACGATAAAGAATAATTATTTTCTACTTTTTAAGGGTTGTTCTTGAAACTATGTACTTATAAGTATTTTTTGCGTAGGGTTTTTTTAAATGTTTTAATTTAATTTTTATTTTAAGCGTTTTCAACTATTATGAGTAGGTATTAACGATTCGACAAAGAGGAGAGCGAACACGCGCATCGCTCCTGCAAAACCTCATCGCAAAAAGTGAACGCGCCCTTACCTCACGTCGATCTACTGTTCTTGGCACTTAGTATTGCCCGTACCTACATGTTAGTTATTTTGATGCAGTCGACATCGCCGCGACATATTCTGTACAAGTACATTGAAAACGTCTAGCTTCTGGGGTGGACATGTTATTCCTGCTCAATGGGCCAGCTTAGGTTCGACGCGCGCGGTAACATTAGTAGTGCATCATCATCATCAGTCCATATAGGTACGTCCCACGGCTGGGCACGGGCCTCCTCTACAATGAAGAGGGTTTAGGCCTTAGTAGTGCATAGTGCGTAGTAATTTACGTTTAACTTATTCTATCTAGCTGGTTCATATAGGTATATGAATATCTATACTAATTTATAAAGCTGAAGAGTTTGTTTGTTTATTTGGTTGAACGCGCTAATCTCAGGAACTACTGGTCCGATTTGATTAATTCTTTCAGCGTTAGAAAGCCCATTTATCGAGGAAGGCTATAGGCTATATAACATCACGATACGACCAATAGGAGCTGAGCACCAATAAATAATGTTTCAAAATCGGGGGTATTTTTTTCCTTTTGAGAACTTCCGCTGCGTGCGCTGCGGAAATGGTTAAAATTTCGCTAAAATAATGTATGACAGAATTGTTCCCCTTTAAAAGTTCTAAAAAAAAGTCCGCGATAGCATATGTCTATCTTTTAAGGTTGGCTCACTATAACCTTTTTTATGCTAACCAAATTTGTTCTAATATAAAGCATTATTTGTGAAGGTGTTTTCATAAAGATGATATTAATCCTTATCAAAATAAATACGTTATTCATCACAAGTATTTAATTTAAAAGAAATTTGCCCTTTACATCATTTGATTTCAATGAGTATCTTAGAAGATATCGCAGTTTTAAAATAACACCGCAGCGAAAAAATTATCAAGCGCGCAATTATGATGTAGGAGGCGCCGCGCCGGTCGGCCGGTGACGTCTAAACCATTTGACCGATTTGAATGATTTTTGGTATGGACATAAACTCTGTGGAGTAAAATAGGCTACAACTTATTTTCTTTCTGAACCCAACCCTGTAGTCTACGCGGACGGAGTCGCGAGCAAAAGCTATTTATTAGATATATAGTGGGTTGGATTTTTATGGGATCTCATTTCTTTTTGTGTTAGTCCTACTTTTTCCTTTTCGGTACCTACCTTCTACTTCTTGAGTACAACGGATTTTCTTAAAGCCCACTCTCTGCCTTATGAGCTTTGCTTACTTTTGTAGGTAGTCTCCCTCCCCTACATACGAGACAAGAGCGGCCGCGTCGTGATCTTTATTTTAAAATAATAATTATATTTTGCGTTAGTTAGAAATATTTAGGGCCGCACGCGTCAAACGTCAGTTGAAGTTAATCCTATTGTAAAGTTTATATCTCTTTTCACTATAAATTGGTACTGTCAATGTACCTAATAGAAAATTACAACATAAAGCTTAACAGAGGTATAACTTAAACTAATTTAAGGCATTAACTGCCGCACTCAGTTTTTTAAAATGAATAAATTACTTGACCCTATATGAAGGGACCATACAAGCGGTGTAACACCACACACACGGGTGAATATTGTGTCAAATGTCAATTGAATGCATGACCCACGTAGTCGGTACAACGGGAGGTGTAAACTGTCCAGCGTAAAATACATATCTACCTATATTTACATACTAGCTTTTGCCCGCGACTCCGTCTGCGTAGACTTCAGGGTTGGGTGCAGAAACTAACTAAGTGAATATATAAATCAAAAATTACGCTAATTGTTGCAGTAGTTCACCACCGGAGGTCATTTCTATTTTTGAGAATCGTCTCAAGTGACATTATGACATTTTTCATAACCTCAGATCGTCTCATAAATTTATCGCGAAAATGTATCTAATGTCATCTAGGTGCGTATAATGGCACTTAACATAAAAATGCACATGATAACATTTTACTGTACCGGTACCAGTCACCACTACTCCACAGTGCTAAATGGCATTAAACGTGAATTCAAGTCATCCAGGATACTGACTTCAAATAATGGTGCCTTTCGCAATTTCAGTTCCAAAATGGCACCTAAATTCATAAAACGGAAAAATAGCTCTTCTATTCCTTAAGTTCCACTAAAATTCTTCTAAAATTGCCATAAGTGCCAATTATGGCACCTGTCGTCGCGTGATTTCCAATAACGGCACTTGTAGCCTTATGGATTCGACTAATGGAAACTGATTCATCCGATAATGGCACCTGACGTCACTCACCATCCACTAATAGCACCTAACGTCACTTAACATACACCAATAAAACTTATCGTCACTTAATTGTACATAACCGCACATAATCTTCCTTAAAGTTACTTATGGGTAAACTCTTCAAAATCACATATCACATAAGAGAACTTAAAACCACCCAGTAGCAATACCAATGTAATAATGGCAAGTAAGTAACCTAAGTGCGTTTAACGTCACCTAAGTAAACTTAAGACCACCTTATGACACTTAACCGCACTTAACTATATTCAACGTAACTTAATGAATCCTTAGAATCTTAAATGGTCTAATGCCACCTATCGTCTTCTAAGTGCCCGAAATGGCACTTATTGAATTATTTAAAAAAATAGCCTATGTCCCTTAAAGGTCTCATTTATGTCCATACCAAAATTCATTCAAATCGCACAAATGGTTTAGGCGTGAAAGCATAACACAGGCAGTGTTACTTTCGCATTACAATATATGCTCATCCCACGGGAACCCTACATATTCCCGGGATAAAATGTAGCTTATGTTACTTCATAGTGTCCCAATTGTATTCAAACCAAAAATCATATAAATCGGGCGAATAGTATAGGCGTGATAGCCCATTCTCCCGGGAATACTACATTTTCCGGGATAAATAATATTCTACGTTGCGTCGGTGGGTCCTATCTAGTCCCATACTAAAAATCATCTAAATCAGTCAAATGGTTTAGGCCAGAAAGTATAACACAGGCAGCGTTACATTCGCATTAATATATATGCTTATCCCACGGGAACCCTACATATTCCCGGGATAAAATGTAGCTTATGTTACTTTATAGTGTCCCATTTGTATTCAAACCAAAAATCATATAAATCGGGTGAATAGTATAGGCGTGAAAGCCCATTCCTACGGGAATACTACATTTTCCGGGATAAAAAATATCCTATGTTGCGTCGGTGGGTCCTATCTAGCCCCATATTAAAAATCATCTAAATCAGTCCAATGGTTTAGGCCAGAAAGTATAACACAGGCAGCGTTACATTCGCATTACAATATATGCGCATCCCACGGGAACCCTACATACTCCCGGGATAAAATATAGTCTATGTTACTTCATAGGGTTCCATTTATATCCATACCAAAATTCATTCACGTCGGTCAAACGGTTTAGGCGTAAAAGCAGAATATTGACAGAGCTACTTATACCCATTCCCACGGGAATACTACATTTTCCGGGATAAATAGTATCCTATGTTGCTTTGGTGAGTTCCATCTACTCCCATACTAAAAATCATCGAAATCGGTCAAATGATTTAGGCGAGAAAGCATAACACAGGCAGTTACTTTCGCATTACATTATATGCTCATCCCTCGGGAACCCTACATATTCCCGGCATAAAATGTATTTTATGTTACTTTATAGGATCACATTTATGTCTGTAAAAGAATTCATTCATATCGGTCAAATGGTTTAGGCGTAAAAGCAGAATATTGACAGAGCTACTTATTCCCATTCCCACGGGAATACTACATTTTCCGGGATAAAAAGTATCCTATGTTTTTTCCCAGGCTCCAACCTATCTGTGTACCAAATTTCATTTAAATCGGTTCAGTAGTTTTAGCAGGAAAGCGAGACAGACAGACAGACAGACAGACAGACAGACAGACAGACAGACAGAGTTACAATCGCATTTATAATATTAGTAAGGATTGTACGTAAACAAATGCGCGGCGGATTTAGAGGTTTCCACAGGGTTAAGGCTCCTGTTCTTACTGAGCATCTCAATAGTCTTTAGTAAACGGGCTATGAAACGCTTCCATAGTGAGTTTCGTGAGTTTATATCTCATAAGACTAAAGTCAATTGGTGTTTCATATTATTTAAAAAAAGCAGTGATGGCCTCGAGGTTTAGGCGCGCGGTCGATAATTTCGGCGGTCGCAGGTTCAAACCCAAGGGACACACCTCTGACGTTTCGAAGTTATGTGTGTATTCACAATGAATTATCACTTGCTTTAACGGTGAAGGAAAACATCGTGATAAAACCTGCACACCTAAAAAGTTCTTCGGAATTTCTTAGGTGTGTAGTCTGCCAACCCGCACTAGGCCAGCGTGGTGGACTAAGGCCTAAACCCTCTCAGTTCGTGGAGGAGGCTCGTGCCCAACAGTGGGACGTATATGGGCTGATGATGATATGAAGGTTTCCTCACAATATTTTCCTTCACCGTTAAAGTACGTGATAATTCATTGCTAATACACAAATAACTACGAAAAGTCAGATAAGTGTGCCTAGGGTTTGAACCCACGACCGCCGGGATTCTCGACCGCACGCCTTAACCTCATTACTTATCTATCTACACCTATTATTCCATTATACATATACAGGTACACTAATTCATTCACTGCAAATGTATCTTTGTAATCCTATATATTTATATGGGATTACAATGTTATTTATGCAGTTTATGAACCTAAAAAAACTAGACCGAAATTGTAAGATATTTTAATTTTTCCTTAAGTTATACAGTAAACACTAAATGTGTTCTAAATTTGAAGCTTCTATGTCGGCTAGAAGTGCCTTAGAGTTTTGATGATCGGTCAGTGAGTCAGTGTGTGCCAAAAGTGCGAAGTTTGACTAGTTATATTTATTAAACTACTGATTAAAATTGAATGTAATTTGAAATATACAGAGTTTATACTATGTTTGCTTGGTGACAGAAAATTCAGGTAACTAGGTTTATTCACAACAAAGTTATAGGGTGTCGAAAATGGCCTGAGTTGCTTCGAGAAAGGTATAGTACGGCCGTGCCGCTTTTTTGCTCGACTTGGCGGGGGCACTGCTGTGCCCCCAGATAAGAAAAAATGGGAGGGGTTGGGATGTGTGTACTCGTAGTATGTAGATGAGGTGAGATATACCTACTACAACATAATGGGAAAGTGTATAGAAAGGATATAGCGGGTGAAGTGTTATTTGATAGAGGGGTACATGATGTGTGTTGTTAACACATAGGTAAAGTGATAGCCAGAAATCTTTAGTACCTAGGTACCTATACCGGTTGGATTCCGAGTCGGGTAAACTATTATCGCGTTTACCCCTATATAAAAACATATCAATGAACTAGGGTAACTGTGCTATGTTCACTGTGCTTTGCTTCTATTTCAGTATAAAGATATTGAAGTTTGTAGGGCGTTAGATACAAGACAATTTACCCGGAAAAAGGCAGAAGGCTCGTTCTTACCTAGCGAAATGTGTGGGTGCATTTCTGCACCTCTGCCTACCCATTCGGGGATTATAGGCGCAAATGTATAATATTCTCCTCCCAATATCAGGTATATAGTTGCAACCGACCACTATAAGTATGTTGTGAGGATGATTGTATCAGATATGTTTGTTCGGCAGTTCAATGTGCAAAGCGGCGGCGGCAACGGCGCCAGCGAGGCGTACGGCGGCGCGGGCGGCGCGGGCGGTGCGGGGGGCGCGGGGGGCGCGCTCAGCTCCGGCTCGGCGTCGTCGGGCGCGCAGTCCCCGGGCTCGCCGCCGCACGCGCACGCGCCGCACCACGCGCCGCGCCTGCGCGCCAAGGAGGAGGACCTCGCGCACGGCCGCGCCAGCGCCGACGCCGCCGGCTCCTCCGAGTCGGAGGGCGAGTGCGCGGCGGGGGGCGCGGGCGCGGGCGCGGCGGGCGGCGGGGGGCGCGCGCGGGCTCAGTACGTCAGCGCCAACTGCGTCGTGTTCACTCACTACTCGGGGGACGTGGCCGCCGTCGTGGACGAGCACTTCGCGCGCGCCCTCTCGCTCGACAAGCCCAAAGGTGAGTGCTGAGATGCTGCAGCTGCCATTGCACGCTATCTTTCTATCAAAAATACATAAAAACTCTTAATAGCAAACAACTACTACAACATGCTGACTCTAACAACCTATATAACAGAAGTGGTACAAGTTCGTGGTCCCTGCCACTCCGCCACTAATGAAAGCGTTCGTAAGTTCATACCCTTTCCGTACTATGATCGAGATGTAGTATAGTTCGTCGAGCCACGTAGCGGTCAAACGTAGTGTGACGAGGCATATCAGTAGACGGGTATGTATATATGTATTTCCACTCTGTGAATTGGTGGAATTCTCCCACGGTATCCCCTGGTTGTGGTAAGAGGCGACTTATAACGGGTCTTGACGTACTTCCAATTTTGAAAAGACCATACTTAGACGAGCGGGAGCCAATTCAGGGCGCTTATAGCCCTGAGATAGCTCGCCCAAAATGCGCATGACGACCGCCGAGAGATTTTAATCGGTATGCGGGGATAGGATTTTGGGTATCAAACCCAGCCAAGCGGACAATTGCTTCGCGATTCGAGTTGGAAGGCCGGTGACCCCGACATACCCCTTTCGGCCTCTCCGGAGGTACCGATAGGGGAGCTTAAAGCGCTTTCTATTAGTAAAATGTTGGAATTGAAGTCTTGCCCTGTTTGTTTTAATAATTTATTTACAAAATTTTATACCAACTGTAGTGTTAGGTATAAATAATTTAGACGAAACCTAATTTTATGCGTAAATATTCACAAAAAAGAATATACAACATTTTCATATTTATATTAAACAACTTGAAAAATAAAATACCAAAAATAAAAAGACAAGTTAGTTACACTTTTAGTATTTACTTACCTAATTAAATTGAAGAAATACTACACTTTAACAAAAGTAAAGTATTTACAATATGGGAGGACGCTCCTGGTTATTACACGACATGCGTGGCGGCGGCGCTGGGGCAGCACCGAGCGCGCGTCCTCAACTCTGTTGCACCTCGAGCTGGAATACACGGCGGGCCGCGCTCCCGCGCCGCAACTCTAGCTTTTAAAACTCTATTCGAGTGAGAGTAGGCGAGGCGATACGATGTCGCACGCGGATACAAACATAAACTCGTTTGGAAGAGGGGCGCATGGAATCATTAGCAGCGAAAAACTTAGGCGCATAGTGCGCGCTTCCTAACCCGCGCGCATAGTTGCACGAACGGGCTCGTGTGACAAAAACGACAACTATTACTTAAACGAAGCCGAAAAGCTCTGTGGGACAAAAAGCCGGCGCGCTGGTGCGCACAGGCCGCCGCGCTTTGTCCGCGCCGCGAGTAAAAACCTCCGCAGCCGCCGCAGCGAGCCGGCGAGGCCGCGCCCGCAGGCACCGCGTGCGCCCGAGCGGCGTGGCAGCGCGGGCTCGCTGCGGGCGCGGCCGGCGCGGCGGGACGAGCGTGCGCGACCGTAGCGGCCGGAGGAGGGCCCGCGGCTGCGCGCGGCGCGGAAGGCGGTCCGACGAGATTCCGCGCGTGTCACCACTCTGAAGGGCATTTACGGAGCGAGTTGGCACATGAGCGGCGAGCGCTTGTTTCTCGGAACCACGCTCGTATAGGAATGTTGAATTAGTTTAATGTTAGGGACGATATCGTTCCGTGAGGGACGTGTCGCCGCGACACCCCCGCCCCGCCCCGGACCGCACCGCACCGCACCGCCCGGCACACTTACACATACGCCGTAACGGGTAAAATTAAGTTTCGTAGCCACACTAGAGACGCAATCTTCTTTCAGACTATTGTAGGCATAAAAATGAGTGCTGATTTGTTATATTAGCGGTTACATTGGAACCGTCTCCATGGCGTTGTGATGCAATGCGATCGAAGGAGCCCACGTTCGATTAGCGGAGTCTGGCAATCCGTTTTTTATTAGTAAAATTTAGTAGAACGGACACAAAGATTGTTAATGTGGTCAAAACGCAGCAACAGACCCGCCCCCTATTACCTACATGGAAATTAAAACTATACCTATGCATACCCTACCTATATACCTTTACCTTCTATATACTTACTTATATTACCTTGACCTTTACCTACCTCCAAACCAAAAACCAATTACCAGGATAAGAGACAAGAAATAGACCACTCATTCGTCTGAGCTCAAGAGAAGGGTTATAGTTGCAAGGTAGAATATGCCGCGACCGTTCTGCGACAGGATCTGCACGTGCACACCGACACTCCGCCTGCAGCGAGCCGGCGCGGCGCGTCGCTAGCACTCCCACAACAAATGTATTTAGCTGGAGCCCGGCTCTTTTGGTCCGATTGAGTTCTTGGTAACAGCCTTGTCTCAGACATATTCGCAGATGATGTGCTTCCGCTCATGTAGTGCACACTCGCACAGTACGTGTCGCTGACTTTGAGAGCCTTCGAGGGAGCTTCATGAGCTACATACCTATATAGTGCATCGTAGAGTTTGAGTCCGAACCAGTAGCTATGTTGGTAGGTAACGCAGGTCGAGGGTTACACGTCTCGTTCGTAAGCAATAGTCGGTATCAGTGCAAGTGGAAGTATTTGTTGTTAAATACTTGGTAAACTAACATATTGTTAAGGATCGACATGAGAAATGTTGTCGTATACTGGTTTAATTCAGACATTTTATCGGCTACAAAATTTTACAACTTTTAACCGTATGTAATTTGTGTCTACGAGTATGAAACACTTGGGAGTGATATAATGAAGCACTCTCCACACCGCACTCTGCTGTAATCCATCTCAGTTTCACTCCGCTCGACTCTGGCCTCCATACTCGCCCGTGGACTGCTGGCACTACATCGCATCTGTCGTCGCTTCGCCACCACCAGCCACCATCGCCACTAGCGTTACCTATTCCTCGCCTTCTCCATAGAAGTTTTAGCTACAATCCTAGACTTTCTCAAGTGAATCATTTGAAAATATCCTTATTTGTATCCTTATTAAGTACCTATGCGTTGAATGCCAACGTTTTAACTTCGGTAACAATTTTTAATAGAAATTAGATTCTTTCACCATTCCACCCGCACTCCACCTTCAGATTGTGCTCCCCGGTTGATGATGAAAAATAATTTTATTTATTATTAAAAAAATATCTATTATTAATTACTTAATAATTATTTATACTATAAATATATAATTCGCTGGTTGTTGTGGGCATTTTGTAGATACGATATGGCGCGACGCACAGTGCGGCGGTGTTTTATTATTTTTATAAGACGCCGCCGCACTGTGCGTCGCGCCATAAAGATTTTCATTAATAAAGGCTTACGGTACGTCAACAGAATTTTGACGGCAGCCGAGTATTTATTGAAGGGACGGCCGCCTATAACCCGAAAGGAATATAACGCATTCAAATATCAACGAAATTTATCAACCTTCGAGCGTTGGTCCCAATACGTTTGGGTCGTTTATGGCATATTACAGTCGAACACTCGTCAGCTCTTCTCCGGAAAAGTCAATTTGACATAGATTACCGAACAACTGGGGAGACTTACTAAAACGCGACTGTTTGTCGAACAAACAAAAAAATTGTTTGTTTCGTGGTTTCGCGACAAAAGCGTGTTCTCTGCGATCTAAAAGTCCCAGTTGCGACTCTTGATCCAGGGAAAGTAATAGCACCGATACTATAAACGGTGGTAGAGTCGCCCCCAGTGCGTGAGACTTCAAAACCTTATTGGTAAAATGTGGGAGTAGAAATCTACGTCTAAAGCCTTAGTCTAGTTTCATTATTATAACTAGTTAAAATAAGAACAGGAGTATCCTGTTGTGGGCTGGTTCTCGGTGTAATTAATTGCTATCGGGTATTCATAATTTTTTAGTACCTACATATTTCTAGTGAAATGTGAGTGGGTATCCATGTCTCCCCCATTAAGGCCGGAGTGTCATCCATGTGATCTATAATAGTGAAGGTGTTGCACGTTCGCAGAGAGCGTGCCGATGGTGTCGCGCAACCTGCCGGCGTCGTTCTTCAATGCGGCGGCGGCGGCGGGCGTGGGCGGCGTGGGCGGCGTGGGCGCGGGCGGCGCGTGCGCCGGCGTCGACATCTACGACTACGACCCGTGGCACCAGCACTACGGCGGGTGAGTGCGCGCGCTGCGAGCGCTCGCGGCTCGACCCTCCCACACGTACTGACCGCGCGTGGTGCGCAGGTACGGGCACGCGGCGCACCGGCACGCGGCGGAGTACCACGCGGCGGCGCAGGCGGCGCAGGCGCACCACAACATGGCGGCGGCGGCCGGCTACGGCGGGCTGCTGCTGGGCCGCGGCGGGCTGCACCCGCAGTACAAGCCGGTGGAGTGGCCGGCGCAGCACCACGCGCCGCACCACCTCGACCCGGCCGCCTGCTCGCCCTACTCCTACCCCGCCGTGCCCGGTCAGTCGCTCACATTTATACCATACGCTCACATTCCTTACTACAGGGCCCAGTTTCGCCTGAATGCACTTTAATTTACTCCAATTGAACCCTAAAAATGACCTTGGTACCGGTTTTCAATCCAATTCAACCCGTAGCGGTGAACTACATGTAAATCCTCGTCATCTCACTTTACAACTTATTCACATTCCTCTGACATAGCACGTATAACTATCGCGATTTTTCAATGCCAAACGCCTTCTTCCACCACGCGTCCCTTTTTATCCGTTCACCTCACAAAACTTACCACCACATCATACATTTCATCATTACACTCCACAGTGAATTTCTCTTAAGACATTAGCCATGTTAATTTGTGTTTCCGCGAATTAGTTGCAATACATACATATACTAGGTATGCACGTACCTATATAAACGACAGATAGGAACAGTTTTTGATGAAGAGAAGTGTAGGTTTTTATTTTCCGAGCAATTTTGTCGCATTTTTAGACTTATTTCTAATTAAATGCAGCACATGTTATTTAATAGAAGTACCTACACACATGATATTGAATCAACGAGTCTTTCACAAAACTAGCGTTCTCAAAATGAACATTTATGGAGGATACAAATGAAATAGAACCCGCGGCTTAGCGTTTCGCCTGCGGCTGCTTACATAATGCGCCATTCACACTGACAGGCTTGACCGATTTAGTAGCCTGCATAGGCATCTTTCTTTTTCAAATCATATCGTGTTTGAATTTTGGTTAGTCCCAAAGCGAATTCGTGACCAAAAGTATAATATGACATATGAAAGGTAGAGTGAGGGTGCGGGCAGAGGGGGGGGGGGGGGGGGGGGGGGTGGGAGATATCCAGCGAGGCGCAGAGGGCAGTAATTGTGGCGCGATGGGCCGGCGCGCGGCAAAAACAGCGGCGCTCGCTTGAAACAACATCGCCTCTAATCGTCGCCATTAAAATTAATTTGTGCACGAGAAAGGAGCCGCTCGATCCCGCAGCCATAGCCGCGGCCGCTCTTTGTACGTCCACACAGCTACCAACTTGTTGCGTGGAGTTTTTAATGGCGCAGCAACGTAGCTCTGTCACCTGACACTTTATAGTGCGGGTAACATGTAGTGCCAACTGCCGGGAGACGATTACAATCACTCCATCGGTCCATACGACATGCCCAGCTCAAGCTGATTTATCTTACTCTTCTTTCGTCTCAGCGGAGAATACGCCTAATATTTAAAAGGCAATTTTAATTAAACCCCATACAGCTTTAGAGTTTTGAGTATGTGTGTGTGTACAGTGACGCAATAAGAAGTGCATTTTGTTAATGACGAATTAAAAACGTTGAGATCCGCGTCCTTAGTCCTTATACTCGTAACTATATATTTAAAAAAATGTGTTCTCGCGCATTGTCCTACGAACAGTAGGTAATACATTAGTATTAGTTTTCTCAGTTTTGTTATCAAGCAAAGCGATAGAACCACCAGCGCCTACTGTTGCTATAGAGTGTTCAATAGGCGAGTACACACACTCAGACATACATCGCATATCCCGTTCGATCTGGTCGTGGTATTGGGGTATTGCGGGTCATCTGGCCACTAATGGAGACAGCATCGAGAACGCAGATTGAGTCGCGCGAGTGTGGGGTGTCTGTGCCAGCACATACTAGTGGTGTGGGTGTGCGCGTGTCGCGAGCCGGTGCAGTGCAGCGCGGGGCGGACCGGCGCCGGCCAATCGCGCCGCGCTGACCACTGCCCTCTCCCTCCCGGGGGCCGAGCGTGCCTCCCGCGACCTGTCCCTCCTCCCGCGCGCCACCCCGCCACCCCGCCACCCCGCCACCACACCGCGAGCGCCGCGGGATCGATACCGGTGCGCCCCAAACCGGACATTAAATCACTTCGCCGTTGTCAATTATACCATAGTGGCGGTCCGTCGGCTGCTGTCGGCGGCGCCGTGTGTACCGTGTGTACCGTGTGTACCGCGTGTACCGCGTGTACCGCGTGTACCGTGTGAGCGTCGCGGCCGCGGGACCCACGGGGCCGCAGCGCACTGTAGGTACTGCGAGCGCCGCCGTTGTTGACACCCACGTACACTACACTTCGATGGTACACTGGTGGTCGAGTAGTGCACATTCGTTCCGTGGTACGTAGTACTACAGGAACATACGCCGTGGTAGCGTTAAATCGTCCCGCTCGTTGGCATAACGTTTTTTATTACATTACCGCCTCACGGATAAGATACTTGTGTCAGCATTTAGTATATTGATTTTCATCCAGAATAATTTAATAAAAAAACGAAATGATAGAAACATCCGTTTCATTTAGGCCTACAGTGGTATGTGTCCAATGTTAAAAGTTAAACCAATAAATAAATAAAGTTAACTCAAATATTTAAAACATTGGTACCTACATACATTCGCAGTGACGCCTGTATCCACAAACAGCGAGGTGCATTTCTGCACCCGAATCACACCAATTGTGTTTTCGGAAATATTTATAGACTCAGTGCTAGAGACATTTTTCCAATGAAAAAAACCAATAGCACGGTTCCGATCCGGAAATCGAACCCCAGACCTCTAGATCGCACGGTTCTTACTTATGCCGCGAGACCACGAGGCAGTATTTAAAATAGTAGGTACCAGTGTTATCGGGCACAATACGAGTGTGCACACAACGCAAGCGGTTGAGCGATGAGCGTCGGCGGCAGGCACGCGGTCACGTGTCCTGCCCCCATCTTGCGGTCAATACGTTCAAGTTCAAAAATCCGGTTGCGTTTCGTTCATAATACTCGTAATTAAAGCTTATTCCTTATATTCTATGTTGTGTCAAATTTCCGTGTTGTCAATGCCATACTTGTTCTCTTTGTGTACCTACATATATGTACATACCTATACAGGTGTAAACAGACCGCGATCGGATACTAAGACGGGTAGGTAATAGTTACGGTGATCACAAACGCATTGAGTTTTAAAAAAAAACAACAAAAAATAAAAAAAAATACGTTTTCACACTAACTTAATACATTTAATACTTATGGTTGTTACAACATACAACCAAAACTCAAAACGATGCGTGTATTCACAAAAGAATTATCATGTAATATTATAATATACCGAGCAAAGTCCGTAATTTCGTTAATTTATACATATTTCGTCATTCCGCTATTACTCCAATTTTATTTTAGACCTACATTAGACTTCGTTGTGAGCACTAGGCCCTTGCAAACTTTCTATTTTTTGTAATTATTTCAAAGTCTTTAAATAAATTCCTTACAAACTTCAATAAAAGTTTTTTTTAAAAACTTATTCTGCACCCACTCCGTAACAGTACGTACTTTAACGGTGAAGGAAAACATCGTGATGAATCCTGCACACCTAAAAGTTCTTAGAAATATCGTAGGTGTGTAGTCCGCCAGTCCGCACTAGGCCAGCGTGGTGGAGTTAGGCCTAAATCGAGCCCAGATTGTAGAGCCCAGCAGTGGGATGTATATGTGCTGATGATGATGATGATAATGCAAAATTTATGTAAGTTTATGCCATCTAAATCGCCAGCTGAATTCATTGTAGAGTACACAATAAAGTGTGGCCTGCGCGGCGGTGCGAGTGGGTGCGAGCGGGTGCGAGTGGGTGCGAGTGGGTGCGAGTGGGTGCGAGTGGGTGCGAGCGGGTGCTCGGGGAGCGCGCACTCTACTCATTCATTATCCAAACTAATCACGAGCGAGCATGCTACAAGTTGTTACATCATTGTGGCGTACAGTGGCGGACATCCTTAAGGCTGTCCCGTGGTTGACCATGGGTGGACTTATTTTTCTATAAGTTATTTGGTCACTTGTATGACGTTTGTGTTCACTTGATGGCAAACTTTATTCAAGTACATAAGTTTTTAAAACCAATGGGAATTTTAAACCATTCGTAGGACTTTTCTTTTGCTATGATGGCAAAAGTTTTTTAAATAATCACAAAAGGTATTATGTTCAGCGTTTAATCAACCATGTGTTAAAATGATAACAAGTATTTTAAGAAATTGGCTGTATTTGCATAATATTTTTATTAAGAACAAAATTCAATCCGATTGTAATTTATAGAATGTTTTTTTTTTTTAAATTGGTGTACCATGAGTGATTGTATGATTTATGGGTGTTGTAGGCATTTAAATTATGGTCGTTAATACTTTCTTTAAATCGATAAAACATTATGTAAAAAGGGAAACAAATTAAGAATGCGAACGACTGACAAGTGCCAATACTAATATACCAATTGATAAAATCTTAATTTACCTCAATTTTTCATCAGATGGTAAAATTTGTTTCAACAATGGGGAGTTACTAATGAAAACAGCATCGACGCACAGCGCAGGGATCCCTTGCTGAAGTAAACAACAAGGCACTAATAAAACAAGAGCCCAATAATGTTCCCCGGCTCGGGACACAAACACTGTGGGCGGCATGTTTACGGCGTCACGTCGAAGCCGTAACGCGCCGGGATGGAATAGCTGGTTGATAATCACCCGGTGATTTTGCCGCGCCGGCCACACCTTCACTTGGCAGTCGGTTCATTTTGTCGCACCGAACGCAACGGTGTTTTTGTACTACCTATAGCGTAGCGTGAGCGTACAAAAGCACATGTAAGAGAAAACAGAGCACCTTGCCAGTGAGAAATTGGTGCCGATACATTGTAAAAAGAAGCGTACATATGTACATAAGTTACGTACAATGACTGATAAATTCCAATGACGTTATACAAATGCACTGAGCGTGAGATTGATGAAGATAGGAGCAGTCAATAGATAATTTCATCATCAGCCCATATACGTCCCACTGCTGGGCACGGGCCTCCTCTGCAACTGAGAGGCATTAGTCCGCCACGCTGGTCTAGTGCAGGTTGGCGACCTACACAACTTAGAAATTCCTAAGAACTTTTAGGTGTGCAGGTTTCCTCACGATGTTTTCCTTCACTGTTAAAGTAGGTTCGTGATAATTCAATGTGAATACACACATAACTTCGAAAAGTCAGAGGTGTGTGCCTGGGGTTTGAACCCGCGACCGCCGAGATTCTCGACCGCGTGACTAAATGTCGAAGCCATCATGACTTATAATAGATAATTATTTCTATTTAAATCTAGCGGCCCGTCCCAGCTCCGCCTGGGTGCTATAATTTATTTGTCCACTTTCGCCTTCCTTCATTATTTGATTTTGAATTTTGAAACATTGAGATACCTACATCACTGTAATACTATCATACAGTAGTTCAACTCGGCCGCATTTTTGAAATAAATACCTACAGCCGCGCGGTACGTAAACATGCGATAGGGCTGCGAACCTGCAGAATTTTAATTCAATCTGCCTACTTTGACTTTCTATCTATTTTTGTGATTGTAATTATATACTTTTTATTTTTATTTAAACTAATAAAATATTTTGTGAATGGAATAGGAAGTGTTCAATAAAAATGCATGTTATTTTTTGATTGGAAGATTTGATGCAACCAAAAACAGCACAATATATAAACACAATATATACTTGTCATATTAAATAGGCTCTTGCACTTATTTTGTATAAAAATCGTGCGGTTACTGCTTAAAATACAATACCGTCCGTTCGTGACTGCGGCACATTCGCGACTGCCTGCATGCATGCCTTGCGCATGCCGCGATCGAGGCGCGTAGGTATAACTCGCGTTTCGCCCGTTTGTATGAAGTTAAACTACTGTATGATAGTATTACCGTGCCTACATATTCATAGGTCAAGTACTTTTGATATTTCACGTTTAGCGAGTGTAGTATTAACGGCTGCACGGTCCATTTTATTACAAGTCGTTTCGCCATATAAAGTATACCTTTCTCGGGGTACGATCAGTTTATTGGTGAAAACTGCATGAAAATCCATTTAGTAGCCTTTGGGTTAAATGCTAATAGACAGACAAAAAAATGATTTTGTAGTAAATAGGTCATTCTTATACTAAAGATAAAGCTGTTTGTACACACCCCGGATTTTGCATATGTTTAGCATATTAAGACTCCTTGTAACTTCTAAACGGAAGGTCGGATTATAAGTATTAATAATATAAAAAAAAAAAATGTCTATTGATAATTATAATCCGAATGATATTTTCCATTAATCTCGTAGTTTAACTAACTAATTAGAATAAATAGGGATAACTGTTGCTCAACTTTGTCATTACAATACTTGCATGAGCTTTGTTATCACTTTGTTGTGTCTGTATAAAACAACAATAGCTAATAGTTAAACACATCAAGTGTCGCGGATCTTTTTGTAGTTAATAATGAGTGTCCAGCTACTAAAGCTTAGTTTCAATAGCGTCTGGCACGTCCACTCGGTCCGATATCAGATATTTGAGTAGAGAATAGCGTTTATATTATAATTTATTTGTACGTCTACCTTACAATTTATATAGCCGAATAATGACAATTTACAACAAATGGTCTACACCTCGTGTTACGGTGTTCCTATTTTCGTAGGGACTTTAATTTAAAAAATAACAATAATATATGGCCCATGTTACTCGTCAATAATTGCTTTGCGTAAGTAAAAGATTTTTCAAAATCAGTATTAATTGTGGTTTTTCAGTTTATCAAGCAAACAAATCTTTCCTTTTAATATAATTTAGTATACCTACAAGGTGGTGGGACCTAAATTCGCTCGGCCACAATTTTATTATCTAGGTAGTTTATTACGTATATATATGTGTGGCTCAATCTTTCCATTTAGTTTTAATACAGATAAATTGATGGAATTTAGTATGGGGTGTCATGTAGGATTGTGCCTGTGCACCTGACAGTTCTCTACAAGAAAGTTCACCAACCCGCACTAGGTCTGTGCGGTGGCCTTACGTCTAGCGACAGTCAACAGTACCTATATCAGACCGGTGCAAAAGTTGATATAGATAGCTAGACGATTTGATACAAATTGACTATTGTGCGGGTAATCTAACTATAACGTAGGCAAATTATGGGTGGGCAATGGGTTGGTTGCGCACCAAGAATAGGCTGAAAACATTTTGTATTTTTTTGACAGTATTGCTGTGATGCCGTAAAGGGTTATACCGGTGTCTCCATGTTGACAGGCAAGTGGCACGTGTGCGTGTAGTAATGGAAAATGTTGTGTTGCGCAGGTCTGGAGGCTCAGGTGCAGGACACGTCCAAAGACTTGTACTGGTTCTGAGGCGGGCGCGCTGTGTGCGTGTGTCGCCGTGTGGCTCGTGGCCCGCGTCGCCGCGCCGCTCGCCGCGCCGCTCGCCGCGCCGCTCGCCGCGCCGCCCGTCGCGCCGCACGTCACGCGACCCGCCCAGCAAGCCGTCGCTCTGCTCGCCGCGCTGCTGGCGCTACAAGTTGCCGCGCGAGGTGTCGTGGAAGCCGCGGTGCGCGCTCTCTCCACTAAGGCTGTAAACAAAGACATTGTATAGTTGTACACGTTATATTGTAGCTCACTAGCGTTACGTCATTAAACTTAGTGTGTATAAAGTGTGCCGCTGGAGGGCGCGTCCGGCGCTGGCGCCGCGAGTGCGCCGCCGTCGCTGTCGGAGCCCGACGCGATCGCGACCATAGCTCATTTGACATTACGAGGAAAATTAGACGGCCGTGAGCAGACGTGAAACTAATACCACATACCAACTTCGAAGCTTCAAAGCGTTCAAATTATTAAGTATCGCATTGTGTTTGTACATACGGTAGTGGAAAAGTGATATGTGGGTGCAGAAATGCATCTCTTTCTGTTCGGGGAGTACAGGCGTAAAGCCATGTACTCATTACCTGTCAGTGAGCTGTAGCATCGCGTCGGGCGCCGTGCTCCATGATGCGCCAGTATGGACGCGTCTACACTCATGTGATATCGGATTTAAGGAGCTTCGAAGTACTTTAGTGTCGCTATTGGTGCGTGAAGCCACGCCACGCTTGTTAGTCGGTGGCCCGCGGTTATCTGTTACAAGTACAATGAGACGCGAGGTCCCGACGGTGACCCCGCCAGCGGCCCGCTCAGTGAGTGAGATGTAGCGCTCGTGCTGTGAGCAGTAGGTACTCGTTAATGTTATTATAGATAGATATTTAGTATGTAAATAGTGTCCCGAGAGATATATAGAGGTACATAGGGGGTAAGAGGGAGTTCGGCGCGCGCACCAGCGTCGCCGCCTGTACATAGTGAGAGACCGCGGGCCGCCCGCCGCGCCGCCACCACGCCACCACATCACTTTATTCACAACTCGTGTAACGCGCAGATTGTTGTATGTGTAACGTGCGGCTACAATGGAATACTTTGATGTGTCCAGTTGAAAGTATAGTTAAAGTGCTGCGGGCGGAGAGCAGCTAGAGAGATGGGGGGCGTGGAGGGCGCGGTGGGCGCGGGGGGCGCGGAATGCTCCTTACGTAATGTGAAGACAATGGAGCGGCGGGGGACGAGAATAGCACGGCCGCGTGCCGCCACTGTATCGAGCCGACAATAAAAATGACAATAGCCGCTTGATATGTGCGTGCCGAGTGGAATGATATCGTTCCGACGGAGCGCCGCGCCCGCCGGCTGCTCCATTCACCAGTGTATGCACGAGCTGCTCGCCGCCCCCCACCAGTGCCAATGTTGTGTTGCTCTACCGACCTTCCAATTGGTCGTATGAATGTATAAAAAAATGTTAACAATATTTAAATGGGTGATGTTCCACAATAGATTTCATAACCAGTTCATAGGCCCGCTGAGATTATGATTGTCGATGCGATGTTTGTTGGAGTAGAGCCGCGTGGCGGTGGTGTAGGCAGGGTGTGTGCGGGGGTGAGGGCGGTGCGGCGGTGGCGGCGAGGTCCGCGGGCTGTTTGCGTGGACGCGAGAACTCGCGTCGACTGCACATAGATAAATGAACTTTAATAAATATAATAAATTCCATATGTACTGTGATTGTTTCACGTGACGAGTTTCATTTACCCTGTCCCCACATTGCTGTGTCCTATTCCCGGCTCAACACCACAAAGATATTATACACTTGACCACATCTCGAAAACAGTTCCTTGTAGTAGGGGAGACTAAGAGGGGATTTTGGGAGTGAAAATGAATATGAGGTAGGTACTTTATTACAGGAGAGAACGGTAACGGAACTCGTCAGATAAGTAAAATAAATCAGTCATGTGTCATGTGACTATTCAAGGGCGTCAGATTAAGATAATGGGGGTTGATTACTAAGAATTGTAAATTTTGCTGATCTGACGACTTGAGCGTAACCTCAGGCTGTAGGAGAATCTTTGCTAAAGTTTCAAAATAATAACGATGTTTTTTACTTTTCCGCGGTTGGTTTTATTTTATGTTAAAGGAAATAATACGAGATCAACAAAATAAATAATTATACCATGACTATTACCGCAAGCCAAAAGTGATGAAGATCGTCAACTAATGTCATAGCGTGCTGCGAGAGCCTACCTACCTAAAGCTTGTATTCCCTACCCCGCGACATGTTTCATATTGATGTATTTTTCTTTTTTATTGGTCATTTAAAACAAAGTGATTCAGAACAAACGATAAAAAATGGTCAATTACCATTATTAGGTACTAAAAATAATTGTCAGACTTTTTTGTGACTGTGTAAGTGTCATGTAATTTTTCAAATTTACGAGATTCGCTGAGAGCTAAATCATCAATTTAAGGAATGGGAACATCAATAGGGTTCATTGAACACCCCCTCTAAAAATTTATGACCTCATCATCATCATCAACTCACCCGGCCTACTACTGGGCACAGGCCTGCTTTACAGCTGATACGGATTAGTCCACCACGCTGGCTTAGGGCGACCTGGCGGATTAAAACCACCGATAAAGTACGTGATCATTTCTTATGAATACCTAACTATACACATAACTTCGTAAAGTCAGAAGTATGTGCTTGGAGATTGAACCTGCGATTACCGAGTTTAGAATCGACCGCGAACATATAATATCTGGAGGCCGTCACGGCTTCAAGTTATAATTAATATGTAATAATTAAGTTAACAACCCCTTGAAGCAGTATAAATAAAGCTTGTAAGTTATCGCAATAAGAGTTATGTTCATAAATAACATCTTTTTCATGTAAATTCTTTACACATAAATAGACTTTTACAATAGATTTTGAATCGTCACTATTAAGTTTTTATTTTTAACTATTGCCGCTTCGAAACGTCAAGATCTGTACCTATACCTGCATACCGTTCTCGTAGAAACATAAACAAATGAAGAATAACACTTCAGCGAGTACTAAGATGTATTAGCACAAAATGTGAAACTGTTTATTTACTTTCAAATAGTATATTGCTAGCTTTCGTCAATTGAGAATAACATGTAGATATGTTCGCTGTGACCATTGTCTAAACTCTGAGTAGGGTAGAGGTGTGGCCCAGGGACCACCCCGACGTCAACACGTACATATGTATGTACTCGTATATTCCTTGCCGCGTGTGTTGCAGTCTAAAGTGTTGCCGGTTATGTACCTACACTAATTTATTACCTACATTCTATTTTAGTAGGTTTTATTATGACGAGCTTAATACCTTAATATTGTTGGTGGTCGCTAAGTGGCAGAATATAAATGCATGGTGCCTCCAGGAGATTGGGCTTCAGGAAGTCTTACACACCGGACGTGATGCAGAAGATTGCTTCAAGTGTATTTTGTGTGAGACTTTAGTAATACCTACCTACCTACACTAGTTAAATCATAACTTGTAATGTCGTGCAGGGCCTCATGATTGTCTAATTTGAAATACTTGTTTTAACATTTGACAGACAGTTGAAATTTTTTGTTATTAAAATCATCAGGAACACAACCTGAGCGTTCGTCTCTTTATCCATGAAGTAAACGAGTGGACAATCTCAAATTAACAACTAATTAGGTACACTAATTAGGTACATTGAAAATACAAGTATGTTTGTATGTACATATGTGTTAGTGTAATGTGCGTCGTGCGACTCGAGTGCGTGCCCTGCGATCGACAGCTCGATCGATTCTCCGACGACGAGGCAAAGTAGCACTAGTAAGTAGGTACCTGATGGTAAGCAGCGCTCTATCCGGTCCAAAGTAGTGTCGATTGGTGACAAATGATTACGATTATCTTTCACAAGTTAACATTATTGTGTACTACCGTTCGATACTGGGTATTCTTTGGCAGACACAAAATACGACTCAGTATGGTTGGTTATACAGTTTATCTATTGTGGGCCTACGTTCCGACATTCATCGAAAAAAACGTGAGGCAAGTTAAGTGAACAATCTGACTGGAGCGCGGCGCTGACTGAATTTTAGACATGCACCAGTACGTGAATGTAAATAGTAATTATGACTTGAACAATTTAAGGTTAAGTTTTTATTTTAATAACCTAAAAAATATGACACCCACAGTAAGTACAGCTGCCACGTATAGGTATTGAATCCAACTCAAATCACTCGACTAGCAGGTCTCGATACTGATACCCCAAGGTATCTATGCGGACGTACTAATTCTGAGGTAATTTGTATGTGGGGCAACAGTACACTCGGCTATTACATGTCAGATTCCCAGGTCGAGAAACGTATTGTTCGGTTTTCAGTGAGGAAATTCCTAGTAGCAAGCAGCATTGACATTAATTGGAGGGCCTTCAGATATAGCGTGAAGAAGATCCTCTTTCAGTCCCCTCACACGTTGGACGAGTCAGACTGTGATGGTGTGATGTTGGTGTGATGTCGGTGCGCGGCCGGTGTCGGCGCGGCGACCTGCGGCCACTCGGAACTGTAGCGCGCCGTCTGTCGGTATTGGGCGCACGTTTATAAAATTACTTTATAAATAAAGCACGAGTGTCGGAATAATTTATTGCAGATAAAGCGGGCGCGCGGCGCTAGCGGGCGGTTAAAGTACATTCCCAATCACGTAATGTGTTTCTAAATCGGTAGCCATTGTGCGCGCCACGTATTATTTTTAAGAGAGCGACAGTCGTAAAACGACAGTTAATCAATCCGGGATCGCAGCGGCGAGCGCGCGATTTAAATAAACAATAGCGGCGAGGAGCGTCGTGGCGTCGCACCGCCCGCGCCCGCGCCCGCGCCCGCGCCCGCGCCCGCACAGAAATAGCGCCATTAGCGCTCACAGCGTGTTTGTAAACACGCGACACGCGGCCGTGACGCGGCCGTGGCGCGGACGTGGCGCGCGCGCAGAGACGCGCATTCCTCGGTTGCACGCACGCGCGCCTAACCAAACATCCAGAGAAATAAAACGGCGCGTCCGACGAGGAAATTTGTCGCCGCGTTAAATTTATGCTAATGGAGCGTTAATGGGCGCGTAAATATTACAATTAGTGGCCGTTCGTATTTGTCAGAGAACGCTTAGCGCGTGACAGGGCGCGCTCGCACGGGCTCGGCGGCGCGGCGGCGCGGGCGCCGGCCCGGCTGCGGCACGGGCGCGCTGCGGTGCTATCACCTGATCCTTTGCGCATAGCACACATACACATATACCCAGACGGACCAGTAAATGATAATACATGTACCTACATATTTACCTACGCAGCGCGGTTACAAAAGTAAATTCATCATCATCATCATTAGTCCATATGCGTCCCACTGCTGGGCACGGGCCTCTTCTACAACTGAGCGGGTTTAGGCCACGCTGGCCTAGTGCTGGTGGGCGGACTAGGGACTACACACCTAAGAAATTCCTAAGAACGTTTAGGTGTGCACGTTTTCTCACGATGTTTTCCTTCACCGTTAAAGTAAGTGATAATTCATTGTGAATACACACATAACATCGAAAAGTCAGAGGTGTGTGCCTGGGGTTTGAACCCGCAACCGCCGAGATTCTCGACCGTAGTAGTACCTACTGGTAGTAGTAAAGTAAATTAATAAGATATAATAAATTCTTATGGAATGAGTTATACGCACGGAGATACGACCCGCCCTGTCAGTGTCCGGCGCAGCGCGGCATCTATACACTACTGGAGTTCTACTACATACAAATCTTTCCAAGTTTACGTCCGCGTGTTCTTCGCACGTAAGCACAAGGTACAAGATGCGCTATGGTTTATGAGTTGATACTCATCAACATCATCACTAGTACGTATCGCCGTGTTTACTCGAGTAGACTCGCGTTTGGAACACAATACATCTACAAGAAGTTCAATAAAGACCATTGAGATCAGTAGGATCAACAGTCAAAATAGGGGTTCCTCAGGGCTCTATTCTGGGCCCCTTTTTGTTTCTAGTTTATATAAATGATCTCCCTTACATGGTACAGAAATTTACAGACATAGTTTTGTTCGCTGACGACACGTCACTAATATTTAAAATAAATCGTAAGGATAAAGATCTAGCTATTCCAAATCATGTACTTAATTTAATTTTGAATTGGTTCTCATGTAATAATCTTCTACTCAATGCAGGAAAGACAAAATGCATTCGATTTACATTACCAAATGTTAGGAATGTAATATCACCTGTTACATTAAACGCAGAAACACTTGACTTGGTGACTTCAACTGTTTTCCTAGGAATAACTCTAGATAGTAAACTGCAGTGGGGTCCGCAAATAGAGCGATTATCTAGTAAACTGAGTGCCGCAGCTTTTGCGGTTCGTAAAATAAGAAAACTCACGGATGTTTCAACGGCTAGGTTAGTGTACTTTGCTTACTTTCACAGTATAATGTCTTATGGCATTCTATTGTGGGGATCGGCGGCTGATATTAACAGCATTTTCATACTACAGAAAAGAGCAGTCCGCGCCATCTATGATCTACGTAGCCGTGATTCCTTACGATCCATATTCAAGGACTGTAATATACTGACCGTGCCGTCTGAATACATTTATCAAAATATTATGTATGTACGTAAGAATGTATTTAGCTTTAGTAAAATTGGTGATATACATAATGTAAATACCAGGGGTAGACATAAACTTGTGATACCCTCATTAAGATTAGAAAAAACCAGTAAGTCCTTTGTAGGCAACTGCGTAAAATTTTACAATAAGCTCCCCAAATCTGTAACTGACCTATCAGATAATTCATTTAAGGTGCACATTAAACGTGTTCTGATGACAAGGGGATACTACAATATAAATCAGTATTTAGAGGATAAGGAAATTTGGCATTAGATCTCTCCCGCACATCGCCATCACCACATCTTGGAACCCAGTACCTTTCACATTCTTCTTTCTTAAACCAAATCATTTGAATAAATACATAAATAAATATAAATTAACCCAAAGCTCCAAGTGTAACTTAAACCATTATAAAAACATCAAATACAAATTGATATCTAATATAAAATGTGCACAAAATAAATAAAATAAAAATAAAATGACGACCGATCGAGTAAATAATTCGAGCAAATTAATAATAAGAAGGCAATTTTTATTTGGCAGGTCATATAATATAATTATGTTATCCTTACTGGACCAAATACATGCCCACTGAGTTGGACTCGCTGGATCTACTCAGGTGTGGGTCGCGCCGCGTAAATTCCAGTAGTAAAGTGAGCCCGCTGAGTTTGTTTCGCCGGGTCTTCTCAGTCTGGGTCGCGTTTGGATCCGGTGGTACCATTAAAATAATACGTGACGTTTCGGAAATACACAAGGTCCATCTCGTTATTTACTTTAAAATAATAATAATAAGATTTTATGTATTTCCTGATGAAAACTAAAAATAAATTATAAAAAAACCGTAAATATTTTTGTACAAATTATATAAAATGAACCATAGTTAAATTATAATGTAATAATAAAAGATTTTTCTTTTCTGTATTGACTTGTCATAAGTGCTATTTGATTGCCTACGTGACCAAATAAAGCAATTTCATTTCATTTCATTTCAGATCATCAACTTTTCGTCTTGGCCAGCCACGCCGTTCACCACGACCTTTCTTCCCTAGTGTTCTGGATAAGAAACCGCAATAACGTGGTAAGTGGTAGAGCGACACCGCAGTTGGCTTGGACTCGACCGGGCTGCTACCACTGCTCACTGATATCGAAGTTGAGGGAGATGGCCGGAGACCCTATTTCTGTGAGGTAGAGAAGATAGAATGTTGGTATTCTCCCAGATAGACAAGGTGTACAATACTGAAGTGACCCGCAGGCGTGTCCCGCTCCGTATCAACCAGTGTACATTCCGTTGTCCACTGAACGTCGGAGTGTTGTCACTCGTACACGTTGCCTTTGCGATATGGAAATTGTAACAAAATAGATATAACGATGTGTTATTTTTTAGGGTTCCGTACATTCGAATGAAAAAACGGAACCCTTATAGGATCACTCATGTGTCCGTCTGTCCGTCGGTCACAGTCAATTATCTCCGAATCTACTTGACCTGTTAAGTTCAAATTTGGTACACATATCAATTTCTGTGACCCAAACGCAGAGGTGTGACGTGAATAGATTAAATTTGTATAGGTGGGAGGTCATTTTTGGGGGGAAGGTGGAAAATTAAAAAAAAAAATTATTTAAAAACGGCATGTGTGACATATCAAATGGAAGGTCTTGTTGTGAAGATCTTAAATTTATTTTTTTGTAATTTTTAAAATAAATAGTTTCCAAGTTATTCCAGAAAATTGACCATTATCTCCGAAACTACTGAACATAAAATTTTGAAAAAAAAATACAGAAATTAGTTTTCTACTTATAGATTATAGGCAGTGGCGGATTAAGACAATTGCCGCCTGTAGGCTATTCAAATTTTGCCGCCCCTTCTGACCTCTGCATTTCGAAACCCTACACCAGAGGTTCCCAAACCCTTTTGTTTCATAGACCACTTTCAAAATTTTGATGGATCCGGTGGACCCCCTGCAGCTACATTAAAAAAAAAAGACGCGTTGTTCTGATTATGGAATATGCAATTTTAAAATATGAATCTACCTATATTGATAGGAGAAGTAAAGCCAACATTTTAGTTCGAAACCAAAATAATTTTCATGGACCCCGCTTACGATTGTGGAACCCCATTTTTTGTCACGCCCAACGTAGACCCCCGTCGAGTCTACCGTGGACTCCTGAGGGTCCACCTGGACCACTTTGGGAATTACTGCCCTACACAGACAAAAAAAGGTGAAAAGAATAAAAGACTAAAAAATATTTTATTTTCCACCTGATGTCAAGTGGTCAACACCGCCCATGAACACCCATAATACCAGAGAAATATTATTGGTGCGTTGCCGGCCTTGCAACACTTCCCATGGTAAATGCGATACAAGACAAATAGTCGCAACGTCTCTTCGCAATATAAATAAATAATAAATAAAAATAAAAAGCCTTTTATTTCTAGCTAGAAGGTAATAAACAGTAAATAAAAATTAAAAGTAACATAAAAATATCTTAAAAAATAAAAATTAAATATAAAAAGTGATTTAAAACTAGAAGTAACTTAAAAATAAAAAGTAAAATAAAAAAGTAACTTAAAAATAAAAAATAAAAAGTAACTTCAAAACAGAATATGGATATGGAAAGTAACTACAATTATCTGTGTTTATTCTTCTGCTAGAACCCCTCTGCAGGTGAAGGCCTCCTCCAAGGCTGTCCAGTCTTCTCTAGATTTGGCTAGTTCAAACCAATCCACACCGGCGACTTTAACTACGTCATCTTCCCATCGTGCGCAGGGTCTTCCTCTTCTCCTCTTACCGAGTGGACCTTTCCATGTTGTAACTCTTTTGGTCCATCTCTGGTCTTGCAAGCGTGCTACATGTCCAGCCCATTTCCACTTTAGAGTCAGCGCTTGTACCAGTCCATCTTTGGCCTTAGTTGTTTCTCTGATTTGTGTGTGACGTATTTTTTGGATTTTTTTGATGTTCAGCATGCTACGCTCCATTCCGCGTTGACATGTTACTATTATGTTTCTAACGTTATTGCTGAATTTCCACGTTTGGCAGGCATAAGTTAAGCAGGGCAAGAGGCAAGAGTTCATAACCTTTGATTTTATGTATATTGGTAAGTTGCCTTTGAATATATCTCTTAAGCTCCAGTACCTATTCCAAGTTAATTGTGACCTTCGTCCGACTTCTCGTTCGTTATTTTCGCGAGTGAAGCTGATTTGCTTACCTAGGTACAAGTATTGGTCTGTATATGTCAGAGGTACGCTGCCGACTGATATTGTTCTCTTAACGCTATTTGTCATCAGCATGGTTTTGCATAGATTCATTTCTAAGCCTACTACTAGATTGGAGATCTTTCCCAGATTGTGATATAAGGACTAGATCATCCGCAAATCGTAGGTGGTTTAGGCACTTCGTTCCAATCTTTATGCCGTATATACTCCAGTCTAATTGACCTATTACGGACTCTAGTGTAGCTATAAATAGCTTTGGGGATATCGGATCTCCTTGTCTCACACCTCTTTTCACAGAGAACCACGGCCCGATTTTATCTAGTTTCACTCTACTTCTGCTATTTCTGTAGATATTCTTGAGTACTTGTATATATTCTTTTTCTACGTTCTGTATTCTTAATGTTTCCCATATACTATCATGTAACAAGGTATCAAATGCTTTTTGATAATCTATGAATGCCAAGTAGAGTGGACTTCTCATTTCTTGAAATTTTTCAATGAGAAGTTCCAGTGTGTGTATGTGGTCTACAGTCGAGAATCCCTTTCTAAAGCCGGCTTGTTCTACCGGTTGTCTCGCATCAAGTGTGGTACTTATTCTGTGATTTATTATAGAAGAGAATAATTTGTAGACGCATGGAAGAAGACTTATCGGCCTGTAGTTCGCGATATCTTTGGAGTCACCTTTTTTGTAGATTAGGATTATATTAGACTCAGACCACTGGGTAGGTGTCTCTCCTGTTTTCAAAACGAGATTAAACAGGTTTGTCAATGGTTTCGCGAGCTCTTCTGATGCAATTCTTAAGGTGTCATTGGTGATTTTGTCTGGCCCAGGACTTTTTTCCGTTTTTAGGTTTTTAAGTGCCATTATGACTTCATTTATTTCGATTCTGGGAACCATTGTGCATTCATTTTCCTTGCCAGTATGGAAGACTATTGCGTTATTTATATCTTGTGGGTGTTGAACGCTGTATAGATTTTTATAAAAATCTGTTGCTACTGTAATGATTTCACTTCGGTTGTTTAGTACTGTTTCATTTCGTTTTAATCCGTCTATCCATGTTTTGTGCGTTCGCAGTTCTTTATATGCTTTCCTTGTGCTTCCTGTTGTGTTTATGTGTTTTTCTATGATACTTTGTCTGTGTTTAGCGTAGTCTAACTTTATATATTTGCTTGTAAGTTTATAAAGAGCACGAAGCTCGTTTTTTGTCGCTCGACTTTTATGTTTGATTATTTGTATTTCTTGTTTCCTCCTTATAAGTTTCAAGGTGCGTTCTGATAAGATTTTATTTGTTTCTTTGTTAGCGACTCGTGCATATTTTAGACTTTGTGTTATTGAGTTTATTATGTTGTCGTAGTAGTATTGAACCGACGTATTCTCGTCTATTTCTGGTAAACCTTCGGTTATATTTTTGTTCATGGCGTCTTGAAATTTTGTAATTTCTTCTTCACAGTTTAGGTTTTTGAATTGATAAGTGTTGTATTTCCTTCTGGTCTTTGTAGTCACTGCCAGTGTGATTGTTGCTCTAACTGCCCTGTGGTCAGACGGGTAGTTTATATTCATTACTTCAACATTTTCGAACATCTTTGCCCGGTTAGATAATATAAAGTCAATTTCGTTTTTATGTTTTCCATCTGGTGTTCTCCAGGTCCATTTATTTCTAGGTTTTTTCTTGAAGAATGTATTTAAAATCGATAGTTTGTTTTGTATAGCGAAGTTTACCAATTTTTGTCCTCTTTCGTTCCTTACACCGTATCCATTTTGTTTCATTATTAAATATTCTTCTTTTTTAGGTGTTCCTATTTTCGCGTTTAAGTCGCCCATTAGTATAAAGTCTTTATGAGCCAACTCTAATGCTTTCTCTACAGTTTCGTAAAATTTGTTAATAACCTCTTCATTTGCATTTTCTGTTGGCGCATAGACTTGTATAAACGATAAGTGGGTGTCTTCTATTAACATATTTAATAAAGCTACTCTCTCAGTAAGGCCTGTGTAGCTCTCAATGTTATTTTTATGACGTGTATTTATCATAAAACCTACCCCGTGTAAGCCAGGTGTGACACCTGTATGACACAGAACAAAGTCTTCGTGTTCTTCTATTTTGTTACCCATTCGTCTCGTTTCAGATAGTCCTATTATGTCATATTTTATATTTTTCAGAGCTTCGTGTAGTTCAATTAGACGTTCGTGAGAAGATAGAGTTTTGACATTATATGTCATGACATAAAATTTGTTTTTTGGTTTAAGTTTTGGTTCTATAACTCTTCGCAATGCCAGGGGATAAATTTTGTCAGTAAGAATCTGGTTATCGATGATTCGAGGGGCACGTCGTTGAATGCGGTCAAATGGAATAAACTGGTAGAGAGGAGCTCCAGTCTAGAGATGAGAACAAAATTGCATATGAGGCTGGATCTGCGCCTTATCCAATTATGGACACCTCAAAATTGGGAGGGCTTGAGATGCCTTCCACTCACCCTATTTTGGACACTCACTTATTGTGAACGTCCGCGACAGTCAAGAGGCCGCGCTCTCTGCCGCACATTTCGGGGTTACTTTTAGTCATGGCGCACTGCCCCCGCAGTACACCCAGCCAACCCTGGGCCCCTGTTAGTCGCCTCTTTCGGTAGCCAGGGGATGCTTTGGCGGAATTCTTACGCCCCCAATGCACAGAGCGGAAACGCCGGATCAGTCGTATTCGGTTACCCGGCGCCTCCTTCTCTGCTGGCGGCGGCGGGCGGGATTGTTCTGCCCCGCGCTTTCTTTTTGCGACATTACAATCTCGCAGAAGCATCGCCTGCCATGACCCTCGATTCTCGACCATGGAAGGAATCACGGCCGAAAGCGCGAGGTCTGCTCCGACGGCTGCGTGGAGTGCGCTTCGCTCTTCATCCCAAGCCGGACAATCTGATAGAGTGTGCTGGGCTGTTTCCTCCGGGCAGTTGTCACAGTGGTGACACACGGCGGACTTTCTCTTCTGGTCACCCGCCACAGGAACCAGCCGAAACAACCATGTCTCGACAGAACCTGTGACATCATCACACCGTGGCGCCTATCCAACTACTGGCTATGGACAGGACGCAGTGCTACGACGGACAAGCCATGGGACTATCCAGCCTGGAACGCCACTCCTCCACGGCAGTTAAGCGTAGGGAGGTCCTTTCAGCCTCTACCTCTCTTGGGGCCGGTCGTTCCCCTCGACGAGACGCCTCCTCTCGCCAGTGGTAGACTGACGAGAGGGTCCTGGCGTCAAGATCCCAGAGAAGGAAAACGGCCAAAACGCAGGCCGCCTCGTGGGTAATCGCGCCCCTGATCATCCACTGCGCAACTACCCGCTGCGGTTGCCGCAGAAGGGCCACGCAACGTCTGCCCAGGGACTCGGCCCAAACGGGGCAACCGTATAAGGCCATTGATCACACGACTCCGGCGAACCATCTTCGGCAAGGGATGCCTTACCTTCGAGATTGGGCAGCAAAGTAGATAACGCACTCGCTGCCCTAATCAATTTCAGCTTTAATCTGCCGAAGTGGGCGCAAAAATTCCACCGGCTATCCAACACGAAACCAAGATATTTCATCGTGGAGTGGATGGGGTATCCACGCCCTCTATCGTCAGATAGGCCCCTGCAGGTGGCTGCTTCCAGGGCCCGTGGAAGCAGATGGCCTTGGATTTCTGAAGGGCCACCGCGAGGACCAGCCCCCGAATTCTCCTCACCACGTGGCTTGTGCCTAGCGCGGCGAGGTTGACGGCCTCCGGAAAGGTCCCGGCACACGCTGTCGCCACCGTGTCGTCAGCGTAACAAACTACACCGACACCCCGGAGATTGGCATCACGGAGCACCCAGTCGTACCTGATGTTCCACCGAAGGGGCCCAAGGACCGACCCCTGTGGGACACTGCACGACATTTCTGTGCGGTGCCATCCGTCAGCGCCCGGATACACTGCATCCCTGTTGGAAAGGTACGAGTGCACTAGGCGTCGGAGATAGGGCGGCACCACGTGGTACCGAAGAGCTTCCGCTATACAGGGCCAGGGCAATGTGTTAAAGGCGTTGGCGATGTCGAGTGACACCGCCACCATGCATTTGCCCTGGGCCACTGCCTCCTCCGCGTGCGCCTTCACCCGCAGAATTACGGTGACAGTTGATCGGCCTTCCCGAAACCCATACTGGCCTGGCACGATGCCAGGTCTGGTCCGATCCTCTCCAGGTGCTCAACGAGGCGGCCATGAATGATACGCTCAAAGAGCTTGGCTATCTCGTCAAACAGCACTATGGGCCGATAGGCCAATGGCGACTCTGCGGGACGCTTTTTCTTTCTCAGCAGTACCATTTTCCCAGTCTTCCAACGCGACGGGAAGACGCCCTGCTCTAGACACGCGGAGAAGAGGCCGCGGAACCTCTCACCCAGGTACTCGACGACTTGGACTCACACATGTCCTGGGAAGCCGTTGAGCCCCGGGGCGGTGTTCTTTCTCCGCAGCCACAGTACTGCTGCATGAAGCTCCTCAGGCGTAACGCCTGGAATTGGAACTTCCGAGGTCTCCCCTGCCGAACACGTAAATGATCCCACCAACGATCCGTCCCTCACCGCCCACGGACGTGGTGGCATCGGTGGAGGAGTAAAATCCGGGGTGGCTGGAAAGAGAGCAAATACGACTTCACTCAGGAGCTCCGGTCGGAGACTTTGGGTGAGAGGGGGGCGCCGGTGGAAGCAATTTATTGAATGCCCACCGGTACGGCCGCCCCCAAGGATCACGATCCAAAGCCCCGGAATATATTCTAGCCGCCCCAGTCTGCAGCTTGATCCAACAAATAGTCGATTATTCCGGCACTCATTGATTTGTTCCTGAGAGGAATTAAATTGCGCGATACTGATATATATACTGGATATATGGCATCCCCGCGCCGGTACTATCAATTTGGCGTTTTTCTATACACAGCTCCAATGATTCGCTGAGCCAAGGAAACACTACAATATACCTAGCAATAATAATATACGCGAATACTTTAAGAAATATTTTTTTTTTACATGTTAATTTTTATACGAATGACAATATACTGCGACAGAATACCAATACCTAGTTATACCAAGCACATCTCACCTATAACTTCGTACATACATATGTAGTTACATTACAAATCTACTTTGTCTGACAGCGACTCCAAAAATAACAATAACTGTAACTACAGTATATTATCGTAATAATTCGTTTGACTTTTAATATTTTTCATTTCATTTTACGTAGGAGAACTCTAAAAAATATTTTTGATCATTGTTTATTATTCAGCGGTATGTGTTCAGTTAAATTTGCAGTGGATACCTACCTACCTTCTTGCATGGTAAACACATAGATCGTAACTACATATTGATGAAGAGAAAAAGTTTGTTGATTATTAAGTTAAATAAGAATTCGCAATTATTTTTTTACTTTTTAGTGCATATTAATTTATTTTGGAATAGTTTTTTTTGATGGTGGTTTTTATTACTCTAAGACAAAAAAACAATTGGGGCAAATTTGCCGCCCCCTAAAATCTGCCGCCCTAGGCTGGAGCCTACTCAGCCTGCTGGTAAATCCGCCACTGATTATAGGAAAACCTATAAGGAACCCATGACATAAAATTAACATGCTAAATCACTCAATATTGTGCGTACCAACTTACATTTGCAGGTGGATTGTGTGGGAGAACATATTTTTCAACTCCAACTTTTTTAAATTAATCCATTCAACACAGGCACACACACAAAATCACGCTTATATTCTATAAGGAGTACCTAGAGATGCGAGACGCAATAGGATGCGAGAGTAATGCTTTTTTCAGGCACGTTTTCGCACTACATGCAGTTGTTGATATTTATCAAATGGAATAACAAAATAACATTTTATCCGACCCGAGACTGTACCTGAGGCTGTACTGTGCGGGCCCAGCGAGACACTGACTGAAACATGAACTGAATCTGATGTGTATCATCTTTGCATTACCGTAGATTCTACCGGCAGACATTGCCTTAGGCACTAGCTTCACCTTTACAATCATTATATAAAGTGTAAGACCCCAGCTGGGGTCGCAATCAAATATAGGTACCTACAATAATAGCGCAGCATGCGTGCTATCTCCAACGCGGGTTTTAGACGAAATGTGCGGGTGTCGCCGCCCGCGCGGATTTCAATATTCTACCACGAGCAACAAGGTCGCATCCGTTACGTCCATTTCCTGAGAGATATCAAGGCGAGGTTCTATCATAATATCAATATTATCAATTTTTTTGCACAGATATTGAATTAGGTATATAATGATACCTACATGTAGTTAATTTCGGCTTGAAGGTGTCAGCGAGCTGCTCGGCACGTTCGGACGGGTCTAGTGAGTAGTGATGTATGCACAGGAGAAGGCGGGGAACGGACGAGGTGCGGACGTGGCGTCACACCAACTCATCGTTTCATCTGTCAGCTTTTTAATATATTGAATTAGTTATAACATAATTATGAGCGTTATAATTAAATTAAGAGGATAATTGGACATCCGTGTAAGGCGGCGGCGCCGGGGCGCACACAAGCCGTGATTTAGTGCGTGCGCGGGATTGTGCGGGGTTGCGGTGCGGTGCGTGAGGGAGTAGGGGAGGGGGGCTAAGCTTCCGCGTGCGGCGCACATGTGTAGGTTCCGGCTCATTGGTGATAACGGTTTGTTTGGTCGTTAGGTGGCGCGGGGCGGCGCGCTGCCGCTCTCCATGGTGCTGCAAAAACTGTGTCGGCTCCAGTATCAATCGCCCGCCGACACTAATGATAATGGCTGCACACACTAACGAGTGCGGCGCGACAGTCCACGCGCGCCCGGGATACAATACTATTATCCACACAGTAATGCCGGTCTGTTCCATTCGGAATGTACGTTCAGTAAGTACATGTCCGTGTGTCTATTCAGATTAATGCCGCGTGCGTGGGTACAGAGGATGGTATACAGCTATCATCATCAACAGCCCATATACGTCCCACTGCTGGGCACGAGCCTCCTCTATCATTGAGAGGGTGTAGGCCTTAGTCCACCACGCTGGCCTAGTGCGGGTTGGCGGACTACACACCTAAGACATTCCTAAGAACTTTTAGGTGTGCAGGTTTTATCACGATGTTTTCCTTCACCGTTAAAGTACGTGATAATTCATTGTGAATACACACATAACTTCGAAAAGTCATGTGTGTATTAAGTGCCTGGGGTTTGAACCCGCGACCGTCGAGATTCTCGACCGCGTGCCTAAACCTCGAGGCCATCACGACTTTTTATACCTACAGCTATACCTACTTATATCAGTGGCGGTACTTCCATAGAAGCCCAAAAGCCCAGCTCGCCTTACAAAACTCCGAATGAGCTTTAAATCTTTGTTTAACAATAGCAATTTCACATATACCTAAATGAAAATCCTGACCCCACAATAAACAATTATAAACTAGACATTATACAATTAACGTGTAACGCTTTTGGGCTTCTATGGAAGTACCGCCACTGACTTATATGTAATTGAATTGTAGCTATCGTCAGCGCTGAACTGGCTTCCTATAGTTTGATGAACACTGTTTCGTCTTTGTATTGTCGACTGACACATTACCAAGTGTAGAGCAGGCGGGTGTGGCGTGGACCTGCTGGAGTGCCTACACAGCGGCGGGCGGCGGTTTGGCCGGGGGGCCGGGGTGCCGGGGGGAGGAACTGGAGGCTCCGTGCGTTATCCGAATAATTGTGTCGCGATAATATATCTGGTGGTCGGCGGAGGTGTCGCGCGATGTTATCGGTTGCGCCGCGGCCGGCCGTAATAGCGCGATCAGTATTCCAACATGGCTCTCACAACACCAACAGCCAATCAGTTTTGTTTTATATTTGAGTGTTAGACGGTGACGGCTCCTGTGTATGAGCACCACAAGATGCAACACGACAGCCGTGCGTGCCGGGTGTGACGGGGGTGTGTGCGGGGGTGCGGGCGGTGGGACGGCGCCGTACTGCACGTCCGCGTACTGTGCGCGCGAAATTAACACGTCAAGGTAGCGCGCGCGGCGCGGCCGAGCAGCGCGAGAGCAAAACGACTCGCGCTTTGTCTCGCTATCGGCCGATCGCATTGTGTCTCACTATCTCCTTATTTATGTTCGCGCGGTCGGACACCGCGGCCGGCACCCCCGCACCCCCCGCACCCCCGCACCCCCGCACCCTCCGCACCCCGCACACACCGTACACATCATTACAGTATTGAATAAGTTAGAGTTACAGCCCTCTAAAGTAGATTAAGCAGCCTGCATCTCACCGTGAGTCGCGACATCAACACGTGATGTAAGCTCTCTCAATTGTTGATGACGTAGTATTGAGATCGTACGCACTGTGTCACAGTGAATCACTGGAAGATTGTTCAGCATGCTACGTATGATGGAAGAGCACTGCGCCGGGTGTGCGCGCGTAGTGTTTACGTAGAAGCAGTAGAGCTTGCATATTTCAAGCGCTCGCCTTCGCTGAGGCATCTGACGATTGACTTATAAACAACTGTAGGGAACAGACGCGCTCGTTAATTATCTGCATAGCCTTCCTTATCCGGGCGCACTGTGCGGATATCCGCATGCCGATATAGTCACTGCGGTGCGATGACTAAGGGAACCTTTATTGTAGGTAGGTATTGTTGATACGGAACACGCATATTAAGATGATGCTGTGCTCGGTTCTAGCACTCGTGCTTAGCGCTGAGTGTCACTGCAGATGACGTAGTGCCGTTTTGACGAAAGCTCGTGTAATTTCGTGAACGTGTTAGCAAAGTTTTTTTTTTTTTCTCTTTTTTTTTTTTGGGACTTTTATCCAAAATAGACATGTCAGTCCCATCGTAACAAAAAACAAAATTACAAATTAAAAATTATTTCACTCTTAGTCTATATTTGTGTGGAACAACGCAAAGCAGCCAAGTCGTATAACATTTTAGCTTTATCAGATGTAGGAATAGCCAAAATAGAAACTATGGTGCCTACATCTAGACAATTTATTTTCATCTTACCAATTATTTCTTGCCTTTTGTTAGCAAAGTTGATGGTACACACACAGGCTGCATGAATGAGACAAGTGTTTGCGACACTAGAGAGTCAAGAGAGGTGTCATTGCGGTGCAAGTTGTGTATGAGCGTGCTTCATGTGGGTTGATAATAATAAATACACCCAACAGTCACATACATAGTTCTGACGCTACATTAAGATACGAGTATTATGTCGTGGGGATCAGAAACTACGAGAGACTTTTCAGTCTCACAAACACCTAGACCCGAATCAAATATTTGTGGAAAACACAAAAATTTGTCTCGGTGCGGGGATCGAACCGGCGGCCTCTCATTTCGCAAGCTATTGTGTATCCAACTGCGCCACGGGACTGTGATGAGATACAATAATAGTTTCGCTGGTGAGTTTACAATGCTCGCTCGGAGGGCGGCCAGCTCCTGCAGTATGTGCGGCGGGTCGGCGGCGCGGCGGTGGCAGATAACGATCGTCTCCGCGGAACAGTAATGAGTTGCTGCGAGCGCGACACAGTCGTTAAAACTTATTGCACCATTGTGCGCTGCGCAAAAACCTCGCCGCGCCGACTCCGCCCCGCGAGCTGCTCTATTCGCCCCACTCCGTGCACATCTCACTACTACTCCCGTAATGTGTCGCGCCACAATAATTCATCTACTGAGCCGTCTCCTCACCTTCAATATGTGGTAAATCAAAAACACTTACCATCGCCTTGTTTAGTTGTCAGCTTGCCATACGTACACAGCCAAACACGAAACATGATTCAGAAGATTGTGAATGATGAGACTAGTCTATCATGTATTTTCTTTACGTTATTGGTTATACTCGTAAGTCTCGTAGCTCATTCACTTGCGATTAGTATCAAATAGGTATAGTAGGGGCATTTAATTAGTAAGTAGGGCGTTATTAGGGTTTAGGCCTTAGTCCACCACGCTGGCCTAATGCGGGTTGGCGGACAACAAACCTAAGAAATTCCTAAGAACTTTTAGGTGTTCAGGTTTCTTCACCTTTTTTTCCTTTACCGGTTAAGTAAGTGATGAATCATTGTGAGTGCACACACATAACTTCGAAAATTCAGAGGTGGGTGTCTGGTGCGACCACCGAGATTCTCAACCACGCGCCTAAACCTCGAGGCCTACACTAGTTAATATTACGTACAGTACCTGTACATATATAACGTCATGAGACGAGATTTCAGAGATGAGGTTATTGGCTGTTTGATATGATTGTTTGTATTGCGCACAATAATGAGATCATTTTGCGCACCTGAGCAGCGCAACGTCGACTACGTACAGCATAACTTCAATTACAAATAATTAATAACGTGTAAATATTGGCTCAATATGCATTGCAAATTATTCAGAATAAAATGTGCAAACTTGACAACAAACAAACTGTGGCAACACAATGATGGGATTATAATTATACTAGTCCGTCACTTGAACTCTGTGAGTGAGCAAACAGTACAATGACGCGGCTCCAGTGACGCGGTCGTCGTAGGACCGAGTGCTTCTGTGAAGGAGACGAACGCTCTCAACCAAAATAAAGCTTCACAGATCAAATTGGCACGCACAATTTGTCACCAAGCGGCATCCGATTGTAATTTTCACGCTCGGTGTGACAGCGAGCGCCTCTCGTCCGCCCTCGTCCCCCCCCCCCCCGACCCCCGCAACCCGCGACCACCCGTCACATCCCCCGTGTCAACCCTCTCTCTCACTTCATTTCGCGAATAAATTCATCACGCCGGAGTCGGTGGCGCGCCGCACTCATCCACCCCCGCGCGACCCCAGCCTCCCCCGCCCGCCCCACGCGCACTGTTGTGGCGTGTCCCACTCACGGACATATTGTTGTACACCTCGGTCCATAAGTTACGTACCAGGCAGCACTGTGCGGCCATGTTTCATGTTAGCTAAGTTTCATTGACGCATTAGTATCGGTGTTGTGGAGCGGCGGCGGTGTCGCGGCCCGGAACATCCGCGCCGGCAACATTCGAGTAATGCGTCGGTAATCCCGGGCGGCGAGTCCGGGACACGCGGCGCCGGCGCGCGCGGATTACCGCCCGGCGCATCTGCTCACACCTCGCACGGAGCCGTTTGTCGGTCGGGATTAACGTGACCGGTGTTAAGTCCTGGGCCGCGACCCCGCGACCCGCGCCACCTCCCCGCCCTCCGGTGTAATCCAGCTGTTGGAGTGGATTAGCGTCGATATGTGACAATGTTTGTTCGGCCCGTTAAGTTGTGTCGCAGTGGGAAGAGTGCGTGGATGGCGTGATCTATTCTGGGCGCGGGCCGGGCCGCGGGGCTGCGGTGCAACGGCGCCGAGTGCCATCACTGCGTCTGCGCATTGTTTTCCCTTCAGGATTCCTTTGAGTGACGACACGTTCCTCTGTAATAGCGAACGTTCCTCGTGCGCCCGCCACTACGTTTAATGTTTGTACGAGTGTATTCTAATGTTTGTTCGTACGAGTGTATTGTACGGTACATGTGACGTTGCGCTGGCCGCATGTGGCGGCGGGGTTCACTAAGTCACTTGGCTTCGTTTCGTCACGCACACTTCGTGTGGCGAAAAGTGTGCAATAGGTACGTGGTGTAGGTGGCGAGGCGTCGACGCTGCGTGCTGCGTCGCTGCTGCGTGATGTAGTGCAGCGCGTTAGTGTTCCGCAGGACATCAAGTGTCTCCGGCGGTGATTTAGTGCGGCGGGCGGCAGGCGACGGCAGGTGGCGGCGCATTAGCAGCGCGCTAAATATACTCGCCGCACCTTCCGTGACAATGCTCCCCCGCCGACGCGTCCTCTCGCCGGTGTTCATCCGCCACCACACTTCCCGATCAGGCCGCATCACTACAAATAACACGCAATAAATCCTCTCCAAGTGCTGCACTTTTGTTCCGCGCCATAGAGTAGGGCGCCGCCAAAGCTCCGGGATTCTCGTCAGGACTGTGCTTAAATGACAACAACACTCACGCCAATCTACTAGTATTGGTGATCGGAAATGGTGTGATGGCAGTCAGTTATTTAAAAATAAAAGTTATGGGATCGTTTCCATTGTAACACGTACTTCAATACGTACCTATTGTTTAACCGTGCAAGTCATTTCTTTTTGTTTAATTATTGAAACAATACAAATACTGTGAGTAATTGCGGGCCAAGCGTGTAATTGTATTGTATGGTTTTAGAATAAATGTAGCTCAGTTCCCACTCAAAACAACAAGGATGAACAAATCCTCTCCCACGAACGATTTTAGCATCAACTTTTTGGATGATCGTGTTGTGATTTCGTCATAAAAAAATACTTTTTGTAAATACAAGAAAAAATCCTGGAATTCATTTTAAAGTTTTCATTGAAAGTCTGAGTAGCGGTGACTTTGTGCCGTTACGTCTAGGATTTTAGTATGTACATATGTATGCATGTCAAGGGTAGTGCGTTTTTCAGTGATTACTATGAAGTGAGTGAGTAGGAAGTGCGTGCGAGCTTTTGGTACAATTGACAAGCGACGTGCAGTATAAGAAAGTTCCGCTCAGAGTCCGGGCGTCGCCGTGGCGTGGTGGTGTTGTGTCGTGGTGGTGTTGTGTCGTAGTGGTGTGGTGGTGTGTACAGACACACCGCGACAGCGCGCCACACGACGTGCACTTCTTGTTGCATTGCGCCCGCGTCGCTGTGGCCTAATAAATTAATCTAAATGGAGGAAACGTCGGTGCCGTGACACAAAGTAACCGCGCGCCGCGTGCGCGCTGATATGTTTATTGTGGACCGTGTTGTGTCCGGCCTGCGGGGTGCGGGGAGCGGGGCGAGGGGCGCGGGGGTACGACGCAGCCGAGGTGCACTGGTTGGCAGTGTATTGCAGTGCGCATGCGATTTATTGTCGCCATTAGCTGACGATGTAGGACTGTAGGGACGAGCGCCTGACTCCAGCGAGCGTGCGGTCTGGGCGGATCGAGCGCGAGCACCGTGCGCTGGTGCCCGTGGGATCTCAACAAGACGGCAAGAAGGTGGTACAAAATACAAACATATGTCTTCACTATAATAAGAAAAGTTAGCAATCACACTTCGGGTTTGCACTGCGGCAGTTGTTATTTAAAAGTTGTGTATTTGGTTCTCGTAGTATGTATTTTTGCGGTTTGCGGGTGTGCGGCGTCCTCGCCACGTGTGTGCGCTGTTTGTGTTGCACTATAAATCTTCGCTTGTCGCATAAATTGCAAGCAGCCCCCCCTCCCCTCCCCTCCCCCCCTCGCTCCCCGCACGCCGCGCGCCGCAGTGTACTCTCCGTGGCTATATATATCGTGGTCGTTGTGAAGTGGTGGATGTGCAGGCGAGCGGCGACACTACACAGTAGGTACACACGGATCCGCCGCGCGTCGCCGGACACTCGCGACCATTATGAATGGCGCTCGGATGCGTGCTGTTGCTAAACGACGGATCATTACTGCGATGCCGCATGTCACACTTTATGCGTGTGACAGGTGTGGCGTGTGACGTGTGGCGTGTGGCGTGAAAGCGCCAGTCGGCGTGTTTACTCATAGTCGAGATCGTTTCGCATGCTGGATACGAATTTCCTTTATTCCAGCGTCTACAGCGACTTATTCATTCATTTTATGTACAATTTTGGTTATTGAGGTCATAAAGCATCTTAGTTTACATGTAAAAATCAAATAATAGTAATAATAAGACTTACACATTTCAAAATATCTAAGCTGATAGCCGAAAATCGGGAGTTTTTTTGGAAAAAACAATTAAATTCAAATATCTCGAAAACGGTTAGATATTTATATAGATAGTGTCTAATAGTGAAATCAGTCAGAAACGATGTAAACTACACGCCCTTGACGGATATAGGTCGACTTAACCAATAACCCTGTATATCACTGCAGGCGGACACTGTCGGCAAATTGGAGAGCCAATTCAGCGCTGATATGATTTCAAATTTTATGGAATGTAAAGGCTATGCCAAAATAAAAGAATACGTGCATATATCCCTAGGTTGCCATTATGGTTCCATACTGTGGTCAATATCTCGTACATACTATCATCGTACAATCAAAAATGCTGAATACAATGAATAATGCGATTGCCATACCTAAATAAAATTTCATCACGATCATTTAATTATGACTTTCTTTTATCTTATTCTACTTGAAATCAGCAGAAAGTAAAAAATAGGTCATCACAAAAAGTGTAGATTATATTTAAATTGCACTTAGGCACACTATTTCATTGAATTTGTTTTGATATTATTTTTATTTAAGGAATTGTAATTAAGTTTTGTCACAAGTGTGTTACAATAAGCGCGGAGGTTAAATTAAGTGATCATGTACTATTAAGGGAGTCATGAAACTATGAATGTGTATGCGACAGTTTGGCACAGGTATCGAATGTAGACATTCAGTCAGCCCTCCGGGAAACTGAAATAAAGCAACGGCTTTGTTGTCGCGTTTCATTCACCATCCTATGTAGCATGCGTGTTGGTATGCTATTCCTAAATAAACAACTAGCGTTTACGCACAAGGTAACGTTGTGATATGTAGAAGATAGAGTTGCTTGCAGCTTGCCATGGCTTTACTATAAGAATACTATCGAAGTTTTTTTAATGATTCCGTTCTATGAAATGAAATGAAATGAAATTGCTTTATTTGGTCACGTAGGCAATCAAATAGCACTTATGACAAGTCAATACAGAAAAGAAAAATCTTTTATTATTACATTATAATTTAACTATGGTTCATTTTATATAATTTGTACAAAAATATTTACGGTTTTTTTTATAATTTATTTTTAGTTTTCATCAGGAAATACATAATATCTTATTATTATTATTTTAAAGTAAATAACGAGATGGACCTTGTGTATTTCTATTGATTACAATTTACGTTTGTTCAAACAAATATGTAGTTGGTAATGTTGTGCGATATTAACTACAAATAGGTTACTGGCGGAGAGATATATTCCTCACAGTGAGCAGAACAGACGTGCTGAAATGGAGTGTTACAGCGCCGCTACTCAGCGATGCAGTCTCTAATGTATGACAAGTACATGCAGTTTGTTGAATAGCGCAGGACTTTTTGAACCCGTAGCATATTTAGTAGGTACCTATATGGAAGAAATGCGCGCCGTTTATATGTATCTAGTGATGCAGACATGGCGAATGTGCGGGGCATATCGCGTCGGTTATGAATATGCATGAGAGCGGCTCACCAGGCGCCGCGCCGGGAACTGTGCGTGCTGGTGACGAGGACTGCACGCTGCTACCTACAGATTAATATGGCGCCGTTGTCTTGGTGCTCCACATTGACTACACTTCATTTAGATACATTAGGCCCTCAACGGTATGTTCATAACTGACTATTTAATCTAGGCGATCATCCCGGAGCTGGCTCGCGTCGTGTTGGGCCGACGTGGTCGCGTGCTAGTATGGCACACGATCTGTTGCCGCTGTGAAGATTGTTATTGTAGTGGGACGGGTCGCGTTCTCGCACTGCGAGTCTCAGTGGGTCTCTGTGTGGCAAATTGCAAAACTCGTTAAATGTGCCCGCATAGAGAGTGGTGCGGCGGCGTGTCGCGCATGCCATTACCGCTCACTCGCATCACTGAGAACCCGCAGCCGCCGCGCCGGCAGTCTGTCACGATGGACAAACATTGGTCCACTGACACAAATGGAAATCTTGTACACACTCTTAATACCCTCCAATAAATAGATTCTTTCATAAAATAATAACTATATATATATATATGTAATGTAATTATATAACAAGAAAGTCTTGCTGTTTTTTCCAACTGACGTGTTATTTAAGGAAAGATTTTAGTGCTGTCAACCTTTTCTTATATTGCCTGCTTTCTTCTACTTTATATTTGGTGGTGATTGATGGAAGCGGTTCGTTTTGTTGCAAGAACAGTCGGTGGAACGATTATGTTTCTTTGCACCATTGCACACTGGCATTACCTAGTTGAGTCGAAGGGAAAGTAGATTTAACTTGCATCTTTGTCTATTTTAATTGTTTTCGAGATATGCGTTTGAAATTAAAACATGATTCTACTATTTCATAACATAATGCTGGGAAGCGGCACGGATAATCATTGTTCCAAATATTATTATAATCGTTCTGACGCCAACTATTAGATTTAAACATGATATTACTTTGTTCGATATTCCGTATTGTTACAATAAAAATCGTCCATCCAGTGAGAATCCAATGATGTACGACATCGTTCATCAAAAATTGTGATCAGAGAAAAACTGCAGCGTGCACCTGTTACTGAATTATTTAGATGTAGTAGGAGGCACGACGCCCATAAATATGATCCAGTCCTAATGTCTGAATGTCAATGAACAGCACAGCAGCAATGTTTCAAATTGTACTTTGAGTGGCCAAATACTGCCGAGGTGTAATAACATACGCGACTTGGTGTTTATCAGGACAGCCTTATATATGATAAACACATCAACTCTATTAGACTCTCAATCACTGGGCTTTATAATGGGTATGTCTAAATCTTTTACTGAAGCCAAAACTCTTAAAATTGTACACATGTGTTAGAAGTCATCTTGAATAGGTATGCTTCGTCAATATGGAATCCACGCTATTTTAAGTAGGTATATCGATCGAATCGAAAATATTCAAAAGCGTTTTTGAGGTACCTTTGTTTTCATCAAAAGATTCCCCACTACCACTCTCGAGATTGTACCAAAATATGTAAACATTTCCATTTTTTGCCTCTTAAAACTTGAAGTGGGATTGCTGATTTTGTTCTCCTATTGAAAAATATTAAGTGTGATATCGACTTCCCTGAGCTGCTTGCCAAAATATACTCTAATGTCCCGTGTAAGCCGCTCCGTGTTACACACAAAAAAGCTATTTTGTGCGAGCATGTGCCTAATTTAACTGGCTTTGTAAACAGCATAATTTAGACCCGTTATCGATGAGTGTTGCATCTGCAAGGAGATGTTTGAGCCGTGAATTTTTTATATAAGCCCGAAAAATATGATTACGTTTATTTGGCTTAGCACAATTGCACACTTGGTTTTTTATTAGTCTGTAGCTATAGGTAAGTGAAGACTTGTTATTGGCTCTTTGTTAAATGTTTTGTTTTGTACTCTAGTTAAGATATACATAATATGTAGCTGTTAGTCTTCCATAAATAAATAAATTATGGTTTTACATTTACATGATGAATTACACTTAAGTGGCGCACCTGAATACAATTAATTGTAAGAATTATTGCAATTAGCTGATAGCATCACCAGTTCGAGATGACAATGTAGTTACATCGTCTAGTTCAAATGAGTATTAAAAAATAGTAGCGTGTTAACCGCAATTGTATCTATTTGTTTTGCCTGTAATAGAGATTGTGTCGGGAAAACAATATGTAAAGTTCATCTTAGAAAATTTTATGTTTGCTCCATACCACGCTATTACGTAAAATAAGTCTTTTTCATTTAGATACGTCCAACGGATTAGTAATTGAGTTCATCATCATAATCATCATCAGTTTTTGAATTATTCAATGTAAAATCAAACATAAATTTATACCTACATATTAATAAAACGATATCTGTGCAAAAGTATGTAAATGATTAAAGGTTGACTACGTCTCTACGGCGTAGCAGCTCTAGTTACGGTACAGTAGTGCGTGCCGTAGCGAGCAAACCGGCGTAGTGTCGGTAACCTGAGCGGCGAGTGTGGAGTGCTCCGCGGCAACGCCACTTCATTTGCATGCGGGTACCGAGCACGCACGCACGCACGCACACGGCGGCGCGGCGCGGGTGCTGTGAGTGGGCGGGGCGGCGCGGGGCCACGCCCACCGGCTCCACCAGCAAGCTGCGAACAATAGTCGGTCTGGGACGTGCGATGGTTACCTGGCGCGGTGCGGGACCCGCCGGAGCCGCAGCCCACCGCAGCTGTTCACGTTGGCAGTTAACTGGCACGAGCGCGCTGCCGACCTCCAGCGACACTCCGCTGCCGCTCAACTTCATCACATATTGTCCGATTACATCTATCGTGACTCATTGGCGCTCAATAAGCTTTCTTTGGAAATAAAGTAAACGAGGTGTTTTGTTAGTATGATTAACTGTTCAAAGTTTAATTGAAAGTTATAATACCTATTATACCATTAAAATAACATCGAGCTAGTATATTCATTTGCGCATATATCACTTTCACTAGTAATAACACATAGACTTTCCCCCTGGGTATGGTATTATCTCATTATAGCAGCGATCAACAATCCCAAATCCAGCACTAAATGTGGTCGTGTTTTAATCACGTGTGCACTACTCAGGTCAGTCAAGTTGTTGATTCCGACGAGAGACAAGTGTTCACGTCTAGCCTGGGTCCACGAGTTGGCAGGACTGGAAACGTGTATCCTACAGCGTGATGTCGGCACTGCGACGGAGAGTCGGTGTCGGAGACCGGGGACTGAGAGTGATGACGTGGCGCTCGTACTTGTCGCGAATGACCGCCTTATATGGACGTGACATTGGGCGGGCGCTGGGCTCGCTTGTGCAACACGCTGCCGCCTACTTTACTGCATACTTGTGCAAATAGACGCCAAAACTAGTCGTAGCGGCTGCCAACTTGGCCGCCTCTCGCCATCCCGGGCAGTCCCGCGGCCGCGAGCACATTCTCACCGCACCGATTCTCAGAAGAATCGCGCCGGCGCATGGTGTGAGGGGGACGAGCCTGCTGCTGCCTCGCCAGTCGTACACATGTAGTACTGCATCATATCCGTAGTGAACTATTAACGGCTGTGGTCTCGTGTCCCGAACCATAACAGATGTTTCAGTCACCGATAAGAAAAAGCTATAAACAAATATACTTGTTAGTCATTAGTGTACTTCCTACACGTAGCTGGGCGTGGTAGTATCATCACAGCTAGATGAGCCCGTTATAGTGCTGGTGAACAGATTTGCCGGCTGCAGTGGGTGATGTTACTGTTTCGTATGACGATAACTCGTTAAGGAAGACAAAACATAAATTATACAAATATCCAGATTAGTCCCACTGGATTACCTACTGATGTTGACTGGATTTGTTGTACTGGCACAAGGGTTGATATCAAACTCGCTTCGACCAACATCTCCAGAGGGCCCCCATGTCGATTTTTTATAGACAATGTACATATCTGTGTGATACCAATGCAATAAATCGTACCGCCGATTTACTTAAGTGTCTGGAACGCACCTGTCGCATTTCTTTAGATACCTACTTGTTATGACTACGACAAACTTGCACTGGTTCTAAGGTTCTGTTTCTGGGAACGGTGTGAGTGGTGGAAGCGGGCCTTGTATAACACTTAAAAGGTGTTTATTGGTGAGCTAGATAGAGCATAGTATATAAGTAGGCATATTACGGAACTATTGCAGCTTAGTATTTGTAACAAACGGCAGACGGCATGGGAGCCGCGTCCCGCGGGGCAGACCGCGGGGGGCAGCGGCGGGCGGCGGGCGGCGAGGTACGCGGCCGCGCGAGGAATTTCACTAATGCGTAACATTTGTCCGAGCGAAGCGTTTGTCATTGCGCCCAGACAAGTCGCTTGCTTTAATTAAACTAACATCAATTGAACCGCTGGTGTCGCGCGGCCGCACCGTGTCCCGCGCAGGCTCCGACCCCGCGCCCGCCGCGCGCTGCACTTGAGGATTCCCTTGCATGTGTAGGCGGCCGTGGCCGACATAAATAAATACACCCAACAGTCACATACATAGTTCTGACCCCACACTAGGATACAAGTCCTGTGCCGAGGGTATCAGAAACTACGAGACACTTTTCGGTCTCTAAAACACCCAGACCCGAAATAAATATTTGTGGATCACACAAACACTTGATTCGGTCCGGGGATCGAACCCGAGGCCTCTCGTTTCGCAAGCTGGTGTCTAGCCAACTGCGCCACGGGGCTGTCGTCAATGTGCAGAGCGTGCACATTACCGCGCCTCGCTCCCCCGACCCGCACACGGATGGTTAGCTGTGGCGAAGCTTGGCCCTGAGCGCTCGCCGCATTACCTTCATTTCAGCTTAAGTACTTTGATAGCTTTCCAAACATACTGATTAAGTTATCTTCGGTTTGGAGCGTGTTACGTTGTAACAAGTTTTAAAAACATGAAATAAATACAAATAATAACTACACACAAACAAACAAATAACCAGTTGCTACAATTGAATGGAAACCGCGCGCTTTAGTGATATCATCACAACGACCATATAAGGTATTCGTCGGTGCCGGAAATCAAATTCTTTCTAGAACATCGGATAGCAAACGCCACAGCCAGAAATTTCGAGAAAAAATACAATAGCGGTCGACGGTTCAACTTCCTGCGAATGATTCCATCTCGCTCGTTTCTATAATTACTATCTCAGTCCCACAGGGATTTACAAAAATAATAAATAAATACACCCAACAGTCACATACATAGTTCTGACCCCACACTAGGATACAAGTCCTGTGTCGTGGGTATCAGAAACTACGAGAGACTTTTCGGTCTCACAAACACCCAGACCCGAAACAAATATTTGTGGATCACACAAACATTTGTCTCGGTGCGGGGATCGAACCCGAAAAAAATCGAAAAGTATAGAGGGTAGTTGTGGCGTGACTTGCTTCGGTTATACCGTTCTTTTCATATCTCTGTCTCATGTCGTACGGAACAATCTAGAATCTGGCAGTACGCATTGTCGCCTCAGGAAGCTAATAGGCCGACCATCGGGTCGAACAAGTACCTAGGTATATAAGAACGAATTCGCGGAGAGAGAATCGGAAATTTCGACGCCAGAGAGTCCGCACGACAACTATATGTGATTCGTATTTGTGTTTAATTGTCCGCATATTTGAAAAGTAGTAAAACCAGTGCTATACTAAAATATAAAAAAGAAAAGGAAATTAAAAGCGGATTGCATCATTTTCAACCCCCTTGGTAAGTTTAATATAATTAATTCCAATATTGGCTTGGTTGCTGTTAACTGATTTTTCGTGTCTGGATTAATTTGATTACTATCCAACAAGTGATTTCTTCAACCTTTTAATAGTGTAAAAATTGCTATGGCTGTGTATATTTCTTGATAGTGGTTTAACAACGTAACGAAATGTGACAGCGAGTATCTTAAAATTGGTAAAAAATAACCTTATCTATTTAATCTTTCCGATAAGTTTTAAATATATTTCGCCGCGGTATTTTTCTTCATTAACATTCTATTATACCTAATATTAATTTAGTCCAAATCAATATGGCCGCGATAATTAATTCCCACTGTGTATTCCACGCGTATGTTGTTAATATCGGTGGCTTGTGTGTTATCTTAATAAGAACTTTATATCCTAAAATATATTTTTTGTTCGTCAAAATTCTAAATTTAAATACATACTTGTAAATAATAAGCTTTTAGTTTGTGTAATCATAGTATTCTATTAAAAATTGCCACCGAAAATTTGTATTAGTTTGTTTAGATTTTAAAGCCAGTTAATTTTTATAATTGTGGTAATGTTATATACAAACTATATTTCCTCTTATTAGTTCATATAATGTAATACAAACACATATAAATATATTATTTTCTAGATTAGCGTGATGTTAAGATAAGAGAAATTTCTCGATGTACCGGCGAAATAAATTTCAAAGGTCATTGCTTCGCTCGTTGTAATCATATTATGTAACTACCTGTACCTACTTGTGTAGAAGTTTAAGTGCAATTATTTCTTTTGTACTCATCGCGTCATGGAATGGTGATCGTCCGGCATATAATCAGTTGAGGTTTGATCCTGGGTTGGGTAATTTAAATAATAATTATTAATTATATTGGCATTTGAATTATAACTATATTTCGTTTAAAATTTTTTTTTTCAACTGGACCTAAATGTCGCCACTCCATTTCGCTATTTTTTTAAATTGCTTCGCGAAAGATGCCGACGCCCATTCCTGGTCTCGTCTAATGCCTGGGTGTCGGATCTTTCGCGCTACAAGTGTCGTTTCGACGCGTTCCAGGAAACTGGGGGTCCACCGCTCGGATTGAAAACTACGAGCTGCACGTCCACCGTAGGGGAGAGCAGGCAACGCTTCTGCACATCGACTTCAGCTGACCACTGCGGCTGAGGGCCTTACGAAGTATCACCGACGACCCCCCCACGCGTCACGGGATCGAAAGACAAAGTTAAGTCCCCAGTGCACATAGGGTTTATTAAAACCAGAAGGCTTTCCTGTGCCAAGAATCCACACCCTGGGTGTAGTCATAAATATAGTTTTTATTTTATTTTATTGTTAATAAATCGATTGTAAAATTGAATTTGTGTTCTTATTCGTTCCCGCCGTCAGGCGGACGTAACAAGCGCTTAGCTAACGACAAGTTAACAGCAACATTTTTGCTTCAGCTAGGTCCAAGCAAAGATTACGCAACTTTCTGTCCATTGTCACGAAAATAACGCTCCTACGAACACTTCTCTCCATCCTTGATTCTGACATCAGTTAAGCAATTCACTTAAGTTTGATTTGCGTAAATATGTGTCTGAATATTTCCCTCAGTTCAATTGGTTATCTATACGACTTTGCCGGAATACTCACATTCTTTGCCTTTTACAGAATAGCGTATTTTATCTTTTTATGTTTTTGAGTTTAAGTTTTAAATGTATGTTTGAATTAGTTTTTAAAGGTATGTTTTTTAAGTTAAAGATCTGAATAAAAGGCTATATTATATTATTATTAATTTGAGCACTTGTGTGAGCGGGGCGGCGGAGCGGCGGGGAGGTGTCGGGGGAGCGGTAGAGCGGCGCAGGAGCGGGGCGGTTCTAATTGCTGGACGTTGCGTTTTTGCGGGCAGCGAGCGCGCCGGCGGGCGCTGCAATCTGTATGCGGCCCGCGGCGGCTTCCACGAAAGCAATTACCGCATCCGCCGCGGCCATGTTGGCGCGCCGCCGATTGCCGCCGCTCGCCGGCCGCCGTGACTTATGTCTTGCGCGCCGTATTATCCGCAATTAACATGAAGCGACGCGGACCGCGCCGACACACGCGACCACTACTCCCCCCCAGGCCCCACCCCTCCGGACCCGCCGATACGCCGACCCTGCCGACCTCGCCATCATCAACATAGTCCATGCCGACGATAGCGAGCAAGTGATGCGACGAGACATGTTGATCTTAACGTCTTAGCGCCTTGTCTCCTTCGAACAAAACATAACCCCTGCTGAAACACTGTAAAGGGTTTCCGCTTTGTACCTACCTATCCATTTCTTTCCTACTAATGAAAATGTAGTGTAATGAAATGTTGCAAAGCGGTGTAGTGAGTCGGCCGTCCGGTGTAGTGGCTGCACCGTGCAGGCGGCGAGGCGGCGATGCGGACAGCATTCCTCGGCACCCGTCGATGTCCACACGGTAATACGATCAGTTATCGACAGATCTGTGGGCTACTGTTTGTGCATTCCAGTTCCTCGCGAGGTCGGCAGGCTGGACTCTGACTCAACCCCTAATTAGTTTAGAGTTGACATTAAATGCGCACGTCGATATCGTTTAATGGCATTTAATTGGGACTGACGGGAGCGTGTTCAGTTTTATGAGGTGCGCTACCTAATAACTGCCTACACAAGATACGAGCCACTTGCAACCTTATGTCTGGGACCATAATGTTTAAGATGTGTTGGTGATTGTCCGCGGAGCGGTCGGCCGGGATCTTAAAGAGCAGTGTTTAATGTGACAGATAAGATAAGACACAGGTGGCGATGGGTGTACACGTGGTGCGGCGGAGGCTCCCCGCGCTAGTGGCAGCGCTGATACGCATCGGCGACCAGCACCGCGCTAGTTTACGGCCACACTTAATGAACCATCAAACGACAGGCTCGTCCACATGCTCGCGCAGGTACCCGCGCACTCAGTAGCCTCACCTCGTCACAGGGTCGTCTGTATACTGTACGTATACATACGTATTGTCAATTTATTTATTAAAGATTGTGCACCATATAAATAAAAGCATAGGTACTTATTAGTAACAACTCAATAAGGTAGTGTCAAATGGCGGCCATATCGTTATCGGCGATTTCTTCCAGGCAACCGTTAGATGGACTGGAGTGATCAGAAACATTATGGTGGTCACAATTTATGTAAATGTTGAAATTATAAAATAAAGGTTGTACGCAAAATATCAAAAAATAATAAATAATATATTAGGTTGACCTAGCCTATAAGGGCGAATTTTCGATAATAGCTAAAGTCCAAAATATTAACGATATCAGCTAATAATAAACCGTGCCGACTTGATGCCAAACTTTTAAGAAAAATTTTGTATGGATTATAATCCATAGGATATTTAAAAACTTATTTTTCTTTAATTAAGTTTAACATTATTTTGCCTGTATTATATATTTATCTGTATTTTTAAAGGAACATTATTTCTAAATTGTTGTTTTTTGTTTCTTGGTCTGCATCATAGAGAAATAGAGACAAGACAGTTTCTTCACCAACTAAATACCATAAATACTGATAGAAATGAAATGGCGAATAATTTGTCCAAGCTAGTAACAAACTCTGGGCAACTGTTCAAATATGTCATGTGGTTTTTTTTTGCGTTTTTTTGTAAATCTGTCCAGATTTGGTATTAGGCAACTAATTCCTTAACCCAGTTAAGTAAAGCTTTAGTCAGCATATGGGCTTTTTCCGAATAAATAATGAATTTTCGAATAGTTAGATTTGCGCTTTCATTAACATTTAAGTTCACTTCACGACTATTATAAAATGGCACTCCTAGTACCTACTTGGTCATTAAATGGTAGTTTTGAACCGGTAATTTGATGTTTTACAAGTTAAGTCAAGTTTTTCAAATTGGGCTTCAGTGAGATCAAGTCATATCGGCAAAGTCCAGGAAAGGAAAGAGATTGGACTAGCGGTATTTTCGTTGGAATGGGCAAAAAAATCCGTAATATTCTTAAGGACCCCACTGCAGCAAACAACTTTTCTCGCAATTGGGGACCCCAGGATAGGTTTCGATCCAAGATGACACCCAAGTTTTAACTCTATCACTGTAACCACACATCCATTGAATAAGGTGTGAGGAAGGGTAGCATATACATATTTATGAAACCATCTTAGAGCTGCCAACAAACACATTATTATCCTTATTGTATCTGCTTCCATTATACTTATTAGGAGACACGATCGGAAAGAAACTTGGAAAAGGCATATAATTAGGGGAAATATGTAAGAAGCTGCTTCGAGACAAGTGACAACAGCTTTCTACATTAATGATTTTCAATAATAATATTGAATGGGTAATGTTTTTGAAGTGATGCAGTCTGCCTGTAACTGTGGTTCTCGTAACAGTAGGCCAATATGAGAGTGAAGGCGGTGTCGTTGGCTGTGGCTGATGTAATGGCTAATGTGTGTATCGTGTCGTGGTCAGTGCGAGCTATAAATATTGTTTGTGAGAGGGAGGCGGCGAGTCTCGCGGTGTGTCGGTGTGTCTGTGTGTCGGTGTGTCGGCCGCAGCTCCCGAGTTAGTCACGTCACAGGTATGTCGCGGCGGCGCGCGGTTCTCACGGTGTCCCGGCCGGCCGACACACGGACGCGCGGTCGGCTGCTCCTCCGAGCTTTCGTAAATTATTTCAATAAATTAGCGGTAATTAGTGGCGACCGCTCTCACCACCCCCCGCCCCTGCACAGAACCACCATTCAGTTGTCCGCGTTGGTATAGCAATGTTATGATTAAAATACTTTTGTGGTAATTAGAAATATAATAATTGAATAGAAATACTTTAAATATCTCATTTTATACGTTTTTATGGCAGGCAAATAAAAATCGCAGCAGGACGCCTGGTACGCGGCTCATTATCCGCCGCACCACATATTTGTGCAGAGTTAGCGAGCCAGCAACACCAACACGACCAAGTGCAAGCTTGCTTACCAACGGGTGATCGCGGGCTTGCGCGGTAAACCTTGTTGCTTGTGAGGCTGTCAAGTATTATGTTTTCTTTTAGCAGTAAGGTACATAAGATACATTGATTACATGGGTTTAGGTGTTGTTAAACATTGGAAAACAAGCACACTCGCGCTGGTGGTGCACTGCACGCACAAAAATGAAACGGCATGTATGTATAAATCTGTGGTTATCTGTCGATGTGATCTGTTCGATGATAGCCGTGATGTACGGCGGGCTCGCCGCGCCGCCGCACACACCACCACAAATTAAACCAGCGACAGACTTTTTTCTAATGAACCTTGTTTGTAGGATTTTTAACAAAAAATGTGACAATGTAATGTTTTAGACCGGCTTTGAACCGATTTTATGTTTTGAATTTAATTATCACTGAATCATTAATTTTTAAAATTTCTTCACTCACTTTACAATCCCGGGAGTGTCGAGTGCTGACGACATGCCACAGTCTCGGGGAACTCGACGGGATTCGCCCAAGTAAACCTGGACAAAAAAAACTCAATAAAAAAATTTATCGTATCTGGAACAATATTATATATTAGAGGATTAACATTTAAGAGGTAGAACCATGCCGAAGCAAACTTGAACTACAGTACGCATGCGTCGTCTCGACCTCAGGGGACCACGGTCTTAAAGAAAAGCGACGCGAAACTATTCGCGACAAACGATGCCTAGTGTCTTTTCACTCGGTTAGCCTTGAGTGATTATTCTCAACCTATCGCCGTCCATTGTTGAACGAAGGCCTCTCCAAGTAAGCACCAACCATCCCGGTCTTGAGTAGCCTTCATCCATCCGCTACCCGTCACTATTCTTAAGTCGTCAGACCATGATGCTGCAGGACGTCCTACACTACGTCTGCCTAAGCGCGGTATCCACTCCAGCACTTGTCCGCTCCAACGGTCGTCCGTCCGTCGACAGACATGACCGACCCACTTCCACTTTGGCGTGATAATCCTGCGGGCAATGTCAATGACTCCGGTTCTCTGGCGGATGACTTCATTACGAATTGTATCCACCAGAGAAACTCCAAGCATTGCCTGCTCCACGGCACGCTGAGTGACTTTAAATTTGAATCACTTGAGTGATTGCCGAAGACCATTATAAAAAACATGTAAAACCCACCATAGTAACACGCAACAGCGTCGCATTGTGAGATCAGCCTGTGTATACCAGCACCTTCGGAAGTGTAACTTTGAGCATGAAAAAGATCTTATATGTACGTATACGAATACTTGAGTAACAAGATAACAGGCAAGGTTGTGATCGACTGCACCACTGGGGTGTGAAATCTGTTCCGCTGCGGATTTATGAGATAAGTCTGTCGTAGTGTTGATGTGCAAAAGGATGTTGTGCGGTGGACGAGCGGAGTGCGCGCGGCGCCGTCGCAGTGTTGGAGCGCGCGGGAGGCGACGGTCGGTCGGCGCGCGCACTTTGCACCCATTGTTATTCCATTGTTCTTAATATAACATGTAATTGATGGCGCGCCCGTGCGACACTGTGCGACACCGTGCGACACCGTGCGACATCGTGCGGGGGCGGCGGGCTCGTAACTCTCCCGAGTTTAATGGATATCGCCGAACTAGACAATAGAAACATTTTGCGTTAAGATTAGTGGAACAAGTGTTCGCCACAAAGAATCTGGCGGCGAATATTTATTGCGCTATGCCGGAGGTGATCGCATTCCGGTGCGGCGTGGGCGGACACCGACACACTCACTTATACACTAAGTGCACTACTAATTTTAGTATTAATGGCTAAGACACAATTTCGTTGCGGATCAAGTCTCAGGAAGAGAAACACACATCTGAATTTCCGATGTGAACGTGTATTCACAATGAATTATCACGTAGGTATTTAATCCGTGAAGGAAAATATCGTGCACAGCTATGAGTCCTCAACAATTTATTTTAGATAACTAAGTATAGTTTGCCAACCTACTCCAGATCGTTGTGGTGGGCTAAGACCTAAACCCTGTCAGTTGCAGAGGACGCGCGTGCCCAGCAGTGTGACGTAATGTGCTCCGTGGCGGCGAAGAATAACGAGACAAGGTATCGGGAGGAGACTTGTAAAATTTAAAAATTTGAATACACTGAAACAATGTAGTTACTGGTTTTTTTCTGACGGAAAACCTTTAATAAAATTTAGCCAGGGACCTCTCGACCGCACATCGCACGCTTGTGGCGAGGGACCATCGCGGCGCTCCGCAATAATATCGTGTATGAAATATTTACAACCCTTGTCGTTGGCGTGATTATTATATCCGCGCTAAAGCACGGAGTCTGGAAATGTGCCCGAAAAACGGCCACCTATTACGTGGGACCGATACATACTTGGCGAAATGTGGGTGCAGAAATGCACCTCTGCCTACCCCTTCGGGGAATACAGGCGTGAGTTTATGTATGTATGTATGTAGAAGTGTTCGTGAGTAGGCCGCGTCGACATTCTATTAAGACTGATTTGTCTAACTGTTGAGTGCGCTTACCTTCAGTTACTTATGTCATCATCAACATCACCTATATACGTCCACAGTAGGACACGGGCCTCCTCTATGACTGAGAGGGGTTAGGCCTCAGTCCACCGCGCAAGCCTAACGAGGATTGGTGGACTACACACCTAAGAAATTCCTAAGTTATTTTAGGTATGTAGGTTTTCTTACAATAAATAATAATAAATAAATAAATACACCCAACAGTCACATACATAGTTCTGATCCCACACCAAGATACAAGTCTTGTGTCGTGGGTATCAGAAACTACGAGAGACTTTTCGGTCTCACATACACCCAGATCCGAAACAAATATTTGTGGATTACACAAACATTTGTCTCGGTGCGGGGATCGAACCCGCGGCCTCTCGTTTCGCAAGCTGGTGTCTAGCCAACTGCGCCACGGGGCTGTCAAATGTTTTCCTTCACCGTTAAAGAACGTGAACCCACGACCGCCAAGATTTTCACTGAGCCGCGCGCCTGAACCTCGAGGCCTACACGACTTACATACGAGTTAATATATGTATCTTAATTGAATGTTCTGAAAATACTGAATGAATGACTCATAAAGTGAGATACAGATGCCGTAGCTTTTAAATAATTATTCTGCAAGTCGAGTATTGGAGCGACGTTCATTTAATTAATGAATGCTTAATTATGTCAAAGCATGGCGATTGAAATTGGCAATATTGATATTGTGTTACATAAGTGTGAGTACCTATACCGTGCACTACAAGCTCCATGAATATGACTCGACCTTTCGGTACCACCTTTCATATTGCTGCCGAGCGAAGACGGCTTGGCTATACGAACTGTCCACGAAGCATTCGATCCCAAGGCATGGAGATACGGCGGAGTGCTCGTAGCACAAATCACTGCGGACAGCTTGCGCTCCGCCCAAACCCACTGAATTATCGACGCACAGCTATTTTAATGCGTCCCGTTTAATTATCATGTACGCATGTCGCTCACATACCTCGTTCTAAGTGTGCGTGCGCGCGTGCGTGTGTGTGTGCGTGTGTGCGACGGCGGTCACACGCTTGGTGCCTTACCATTTATTCATGTATCGAACGATCATCAGCCGCCGTAAATCAATAGAGGACGCATATCCACCGTTGTCTGTCTATTAGACAAAGCCGCCCTGCCGCCCTGCCGCCGCCGGCACTCACGCAGGGTGGACACAGTATCTACAAGAGGTCGCAGCGTCACAGCATCGCTGCGCTACAGATGGATGGCTGAAGTTATTTTCGCTCGGGTGCCAACTGGTTGCTACTGTTGCCACATATATTCACATATCACCTGTCAATATGAGGCAGTGACAAGCGGCGTTGCGTACATGTGCAGTGTGCACTCCAAGCATTGTACCGACGCCAGCGTGATGTGAGCGTGGCGATTGGCGAGCGAGTGCCAAGGCGTCGCGGCGCGGCGTCGTCACAGCGCAGGGCAGATACCATCTCAATCAAATATCGATAGTAATGGCTGGTTGATGTGGGCCCGCGCCTCTCGTCCGCCGGCCCGCGAGCCGTCACGAGCGCGCCGGGGCACAGTTTTTGTTCACCAGGCGGTCTCCCGGTCATTTGAATTAATTAACGGGCGGCCTGCGAGGGCTGCCGCACAGATATCATCGCCGGGGCGCGCCACCGCCTATTAATCAATTATTAAATGTCATTATTCAGGTGCCGCCGCCCGCCGCCCGCGACACACGTCCTCATAAATCCTACACTAGCGTGGTACGATCGGCTCCAGCCGATAATTACGTAATTTACTACCATACTTATGTTAGACGGCATACGCAATAAGCGAAGACACTTACGCAGAAAATACTAGTAGGCACCTGTGCTAATTTCTTGTTGTAAACTGTATTCGCCTCATCGCAGCTGAAAATATGATTGATATCGGCATATTGATATAGGCAGCAGGCGACTAGATTTACTAGAAACTGTCACTATTGGGCTCTGGAGCATCGCGTGCAAACAATTGTCTGCTCCGCATACACACAACGTTTGTGTCTGGTTATGTTTTGGCGAACCATTCTCGTAGCATCTTACTGTAGCCACTATAATTTCACATGTTGGGTTAGTCTTTGTAATTTCAACAACTGAAAATTCAGATTACTTTTGCCACATTCTGGTATGTTGCTGCCATTATCATGAAAGGTAGACAATATTCCTACAAGCTCCAAGTGTTTTGTTAATAGGGACGACGTTGTAGAGCTTGGTGACCTTTACTCGTAATAGGAAGCGTATTGCCGTTTTTCGGGCACATTTTCATTGCAACTGAGAATTTCCCAATAAAAAAAGTCAAGAGCACCTTGCCCAACGCGGGTACGGAAACCGGGACAAAGACAAAGACACTTGGGCCGCAAGACCTAGTGCTAAATATTGAAAAGGGACAAAAAAATCCACCGATGCATATTACGTAACACAATTATTTCAGTAATTCATATAAATTTAACGTTATCAATAAAGTCCAATTGAAACACTCGATTAAAATTCGAGAGTAGTGAAGTGCATTGTAGGTAATGTGCCAAACACGCTTGCATATTTATTGTTTAGTAGCAGTTGCAACAGTGGCCACAAGTGAGTATGTGTTGTGGTGTCTGAGTGTGCGCGGGCGCAGCGCGCTGACTGAGCGAGGAGATGGGGCGCGCGGGCCCGACCCATCCTCCGTCATAGATTATTATCTACTTTTATAGTAGAGCTACTATTTAATAGTTTCAGATATTGGAAGTTATTGCTGCGATAGCATCGGCGCGCCGCCGCGGTCTATAACTAATGCACTGGATACTTATGTTAAACGTGCAGGGAGCAAGGCGCTGGAGGGACGGGGGGCGGGGGGGACGGGGGACGGAGAACGAGGTTCGAACAGGGACAAGGGAATGTTTCTAAGAATCGCAAAAAAATGTAGAGTGTGTAACGAACCGCTTCCAATAAAATTAGAGGATAATATAATGTATTTAGATATGCACGATATGGGAAGTGTAGCGCGCCGCCAGCTGTCCAGGGCTCGCCGCACCCACGCACTGCCCCGGTGACACTCATCATGTTACATTTTAATGTTGCAATGTATTGATTGTTTCACTTGACCTTGTCATGGTTTTGGGCACCGGTAACCTGAAACAATTAGCGTTACCTTCATGGATTCAAGTAGTGATGGCCTCGAGGGTTAGGCGCGCGCTCGAGAATCTCGACGGCAGTGCGTTCAAACCTCAGGCACACACCTCTGACTTTTTAAAGTTATGTGGGTATTCACAATCAATTATCATGTACTTTACCGATAAAGGAAAACATTGTGAGGAAACCTGCACACCTACAATATCTTAGGAAGACTTTGACTTTGACTTAGGCCAGCGTGGTGGACTAAGGCCTGAACCCTCGCTGTTGTAGGTGGCCTATGCCCAGCAGTGGGCTGCAAATGGGCTGACGATAATGATGAATGATTAAGCAAGCTGTGACCACGTCTTAACAAACTTATTAATTGGCAGATAGAGCTTTTGTTATGGTGAATCGGCAAAGTGGCTGCAATTAGAGGTCAGGGCACGCCTGATGACAGGTGGTGTACGGTTCAAACACTGCGTCTCTTTGTTTTGAAACCTTGATACTTTTCCGTTCACAATGCACAAGTTGCGTGGTGCATTGTAATTTTCTCTTGTCGATAAAGTGGGCGTCACGTGTTCCTGCCTCCGCTGATTAACACATTTTCAGCATTCGCTCGTATTCCCGTACACATATAGGGCCCCTTTGGATTGCAGGCGGCGCGAGTGCGCGGACAGTCCCGCGGCTTCCCCACGTTTCACAGGGTCGCAATCCAGGGACTTCTTGGTGTGTAATAGGAAAAATACTGTATTCAGCACTGGCAAAGTCACAGCCAGTCACAATAATCTTTATTAAAATAAACTTTTATAAGCAGTTTTGAATCGTCAATTTAAACTAAACAACTCCTATATTAATAGCATCGGATGTGACTGCCGTACGAATGGAGCAGCTCGATCGAAAGAATTCCACTGCCGCACGGAGGATGACGTGAGTGACCCTGTTACATACCGTCCGTCCGGTAAATGTCACTGCCTGAGGCATAGTTTAACAGTAGTAGGGTATTCGTATCCACACTAATGTGTCGGTTTCATATTTAAGAACGACACAATTGTTTTGGCTGGTGACACAATTGTCTCGCGCTCTATTTTCACTGCACTCATTTACCAACAAGTACTGATGCCGCGGCTTTAACTTTAACATATAAAAAAACTAAGTATTTAATATAGCTGTTGTTCGTTTTGATTTTAATTAGGTAGACAATTGACTTATTATGGAATTATGAGATCAGAAAACACGAGTTCAATTCACTCAGCATTCGACATTTATGAAAGTAAAGTCGAGTGCATGGGCATAATACTTTGTCGAGAATTAGACTTTTTATATAATACAAGTATTAGATACGCACGGAAAAATCATCTGTCCAGACAAATATAGTATATTTCATGTTTATGTACGAGCGGTACTTTGAATCTAGCCCTAATTGAATTTTAGCCTTTTGAATGGAAATCAGAAGGGGCAATCAAAAAGGCCGGCATAATTTTATTGTGAAGCGTAGTGAATGAAATGTTCGACTAAGTACTCGATACATGAGTACTACCGAGGCCCCAACGGCTGCGCGGCGGCTCTGTGGCGGCTCTGTGGCGGCTCTGTGGCGGCTCTGCGGCAGCTCGGCTCCGCGGCCGCATTACCATAACACTTTTTGTTGCGTTTCCACACGTTATTATAGATTTTTAACGTCTCAACAATGGCTCTCGTTTGTTTTTTGTACGTTTTACGCTTTGTTAAAGCGGCCCTCGCCGTGGGAGCGATAATGTGCCGCTAATATTTGCGATAGTCCCGGTGAGGCAGGCCGGTTACTTCACCGGCAGACACCATACACACGTTTAAAACTTGTTCACACCGCCACGATAAATACCGCAGTAAACTAAACAATTGGTGATAAGGGCTGCGCTGTCCACACGGAATATCCGTTTTCGAAAACTAATCCACTGTTACTTACACAATAGAAATAGAATTATGAGCTCCGGAAATCTGTTTATGTATTTTGTCTTTGTATAGTATGCCCGTGTTGAAATTTTTTAACACAAAGTAACAACATTTCAGAAGCACCTTTGAGAAACGGGAATGGATGATTCCAAATAGAATGAAAAATTAAATGGTTTAGTGAATGCGGCTGCGCAGCCGCCTAATAAAATTTGGTAAAACAGTAAGTGTTTCGGTGAGGGCGCAAGAGCTGCTCCGCCGGCGCTCGTTAACCAACCTTTATTCGTATGGGATTGTTCCCGCGCGTCTCTGGGGAGTTGCTATTTACGCGCGTCATTTGTAAACAGTACCTACCATTAGTAGTGGTCGCGGTGCTCGTGGGTTTTTTTGGCTGAGCGTGGTCGTTATTTAGTCGTCAGGGCGCGCGTCACGCCGCTGCCCCGCGCCGATAAATCAGCCGCTGCAGCGCGCGGGCGCGGGCGGCGGCGGGCGGCGGCGGGCGGCGACCTGCCGAGCGCGCCGCGGGACGCTCGCACTACTCACATTTGCCCCACGACTATTGATTACGCACAGTTTTTGTCCCCGTCAGTAGGTCACTCGCTAGACAACTGATGGCTAACTTATGATCCACGCCAGTGAATGGAATTCGGTCGACGCCACGCGGCCACCGCGCACTCGCTTGCGCGCCCAGGACGCTTAAAGCAACGGCTCTGTGTGCATATTTTCATGCACCATTTATTAATCATAATTTCAAACGTATAAACATGAGTACCACAATAAGGAGGAAGGGAGCCCTCCGTCCACGTTGCCGGCGAACCTTCAACCTTCTATTGGCTCGACACGAGCAAATAATCTACGGTAGCTGTGCCTTTAAGAATAAACGTATTCTGTTCGCAGTGTAAATGTGTTGGTAACAAATTTGCAGAGGTCGCGGCGGCTCCGACGGTGTGTGTGGGGAGCGGCGGGGTCGCGGGCGCGCCGGACGCAGGGTCCGCCGGGGGCGGCGCGGGCGAGCCGGACGACACATTTCTTTTTGTGAAGCGTCGTGTGTCTTTGATGCGGCGACGTCTTTGTGTTCGCCGCCGCGGCCGGACCCGCTCCCACTTAATTAATACGAGTGGACCCAACTCAGGAGCAAACAAATTTGCCTGCCTCCCGCGCCCGTCCCGCGCCCCGCGCCGTCCTGTGTGCCTCCCGCACCTCGCCCCTCCCGCGGCGTGTGGATCTGGAGACCGTCGAGCCGCGGACCACTGCGAGACATTTAATTAAATTTATCGAGCTTATCTGCGGACATCACACGGCCTATGGGAATCGAATGCGAAAGCCGGAGCGAGAACATTTTTCGGATTCTGTGTAACTGTGAGAACCGGCGATGGTCGCGAGACGCGATTAAATTACACGGAAAACGAATTTGTTTGGCAGAATAAAGCGATGTGAACACAGATGGACGACGGATGGAGAGCGGGCGGGAGCGGACACACTGCCGACCCGCCACGGCGCAGTTATAGCGTGCACGGGGACATTTGTACTACACAACACGCCCGATCTAGTAGCAGTGGAACAGCGCATACCAGATGTACGCTGCACAGTACCTACCTATAATAATTAGCAATAGGTAGAAATATTAATCTCTCGTCGCTTGCTGCCTGAAGAGTGCACCAGTCTGTATGTTTTGTTAATTTGGAGAGCTAATATATTTTCCTAAAAATTGTGTCTTTTTGGTGTATGAGTGTAAACGTCAAGTCGTACCTAATTCATGATTGCTACGCATTGTAGTGTAAAAAATGAAGTGAAATGCTTAATATGAATGGTAAGTCCATAGCCGAGTGCACATCATAACGAATGTGCGGGTGCGCGGGGCGGGGGGTGCGGCGATGGGAGAGGGGTGACCGGCGGTGGCGGAGACGCGCCGTGATTGAGCAGTTTCCCGCGTTGTCGTCATTTATCCTGTCCCTTGTCATTGTTCAATCATTTTTTAAAACTTTATAAGTGACAAATGATGGCGCTGTCCCGTACGGCACCGACGTGACCGACCACAGCTGAAACATATCGCAGTACATCACGTCACACACAACTTGCAGTACCTACCCCACCTATTCGCTAAAAGTTTCTGACGGACTTTTTGTGTATTTCATTGATTGTGGTTGTATTAGTTTTTCTATAGTGATTTTTTTATATATTCTACAAGCCAGCAAGAAGGTTAGCTACCTTTAAGGGCGGAAGAAACCGAGGCTAACGGGGTTCATGGGCTTCCGATATATGTACTTATGTCCTTGTAGACGATTAACGAAGTAGGTATTCTGTACTGGTTACTGGTACTGGTTAGTAGGTTTTGTTCTGATACGTATTTTACTTTTTTTAAATACAGTTCTTATGTCGAGTCGGCGGAATTGTATTACTGTAGTTCAAATTCACTGGATCGGCGCTGGAACTGTGCTCGCGACTGTTGAAGATTGATGTCGGTGCGTGCGATACAGATCAGCGTGTTTTTGTAGCGGGCGCGGGTTCAGTTCCCAGGCGGGCACGCAGCGAGTGCGCCGCGGGACGTCTCCCGGCGACGCGCCGCTTGCACTGTCACCACCTCCGGACGCCATCACTAACCGTCCTCTGGCGAGCCCAGGTACTCTCGATAATCTCCATGAGTAAAGCGAACTGTTCACCTCGATGACAGGGAAGTGATGTTGCAATGGCGCAGGCTTCACTGCGCCCGCCAGCTGAGTCCTGCACCAGCGTGTGTTTAAGAGACTCTCCCACCACACGGCCGCGACTGCACCTCCTATACCTACGCCAGGATCGATAGCGGCACGCAATGTAATGACATCGAGCAGTGAAGCCCAGCGAGTCTCTATGGGAACCTCACTTGTTGAACGAAATTAATCAGAAGAATGAATAGGAGGAGTTGGAAACATAGTTGTTCACCTCCCTCCTAAATATTGGAATGTGAGGCGTCGCTTGCACTTGTAAGACATTTCCAAATGAAGCAGACGAAAAGCAGCACGGACACACACCATATGAATGGGTCCTAACGTGCGAGCTGCTTGGTTTGATGCCAATAGCATGTAGGTAAAAATAAACAATGTAAATATTTATTCAAAATTACAACTAGGTAGGTACAAAATTTTACAAATACACTAACAGGGCAAGTGCTTGCTCGTGGTCTCGCGGCACAAGTAGGTATATGCCGGGTAACTCAGAGGTCCTGGCTTCGATTCCCGGCTTGGGCAAAGTGTTATTGGATTTATCGGAAGTGGAATCGGAGTCTGGAAATGTGCCTGAAAAGCGCAATAGACTCGCCCCTTATTATGTGCGACGAATACACAATCGACGCAATGTGGGTGTAGAAATGCAAGTATGTATTTGAAATTACATAGTACTATAAATCTTAAATATGCCTAAAACGTTATGTATGGTCCCCTCACAAGGTAAACCTGTCACAGGTACACAAGTTCAAATCAAGAAAATAAATTAAATCATATCATAAAATAAGTAAGTAAGTACCTACACTTCATGTCTGCTCGCCGATGTCGAGGTATCCTATCATCATGACCGAATCGTTATTTAAATGATTCAGCTATTTCAATGGCCGGGCCGGTTACACTCGATCGCAATTTAAATACATATGAACTATACATACAAACATAGTATATAAAACGAAATATAAAATGAAATTAGTTTTGGATTTTATACGTATAAGGAAAGAAACAAGAAGATTTGGACGGCGGCTTATTAAGTTTACTATTTTTAGATTAGCAATCATCATCAGCCCAAATACGTCCCACTGCTGGGCACGGGCCTCCTCTACAGCTGAGAGGTGTTTAGGCCTTAGTCCACCACGCTGGCCTAGTGCGGGTTGGCAGACTACACACCTAAGAAATTCCTAAGAACTTTTTTTTTAGATGTGCAGGTTTTATCACGATGTTTTCCTTCACCGTTAAACCAAGTGATAATTCATTGTGAATACTCACATAACTTCGAAAAGTCAGAGGTGTGTGCGTGGGGTTTGAACCTGCGACCGCCGAAATTCTCGACCGCGCGCCTAAACCTCGAGGCCATCACTGCTTCTTATGATTGCAAGATTAGCAATAATAGACTCGAAATGTTTGGTGGCATTTGTAGGGTGCATCATATTGCAAAGCATCCAAGTGGTTAATGGGTGTGAGTAATAAAGTTGAAACGTTAGTGTTTGCAGTGTTCCCCGCGGGCCGGCGGGCGGGGGAGCGGGGGAGCGGGGGTGGGAGCACGGAGGGTCCTGCACGTGAGCCAAGTGTAATCGCGCCGACACACCAGTAATCGCTTTATTGCGCTCTCTCGCTGATCCCCGACAATATCGCTAATTGTAGGCACGCTCCGCGCTGCGCCCTGCACCCTGCGCCTGCACCCTGCGCCTGCACCCTGCGCCCGCCCCGGACAATATTGCGCTGCAAACATTCAATTAATGTGCTCTTCGGCTCCACTGGATCAGTGGGTATTAAAACTTAATAAAACACTTGACCCTCGTAAGTTGGATGCGTCGCTCGCAATATATTACGATTTATTCACTTTTATTAATAGATGTTCATATTTGTTGGGGTTGAGCTTTTTGAATGACTATTTATTTTTTAAGTTGGTGACTGATGTAGGTATGATTAAATAAAACTAAAACTAGAATAATGGTCGAAAGGTTAGAAAATGTTCCAGGATGTCTTTTTTACGAAAATGATCAATATTTCTGTTGGACAACTCGAGATGTGCAAACTATACTTATAACTTAATCATTAATCACACTCACAAGTAAATGGTTTCATGAGTCAGGTGAGCTACGTATTGCGAAAACAATCGCGAATTGTCACTCAAACCGCTACTTAATATCTGTATGGTTGAGTGAAATGTAGGGAATGCTGACAGTAAGCATGAAATACTTTTGTAATAAGTTCCGTCGCGGTGTTGTCTTATTTACGTTGTTTGTCGATGGCGCTCGTTCCGCCCCGCACTCCCCCGCCCTCGACCCCGCGCCCGCCTTCACGCACCCTGGCACGTCACTGAGGCGCTGTAATGTCGTGAAGACGCTTTTCATTAATACAATCGAGGAGTCGCGCTCCATTTCACGCTCCCGTGCACCGTGTCGTCGGCGTTTTCCATCTGCACGCAGCGCGTCCGGGCCGCCGACGCACGTGGGGCACGGTGAGACACGGTGCGGGTCGCGGCGACGGCGTGGAGCGCGGGCCCCTCTCGGCGCGGCGCGGCGGCGGCTCATTGTCGTCGCTCATTATCTAATAATGTCGCATTGTTGGCGACGTTCAACCAGATGTCAAACGAGATTTACATTCAACTTTCCATTTTGTTGCTTCACAAAGGAAACGCTCGAGTTCGCATTACGTAAACGTAGCGCCGCGGTCGGGGCTTATTGATGGCGCGCATTAAAATATTTCAAATACAGTTTACGCGCGTCTTTTTGTTTTGTCACAGAGCACTGTGTTGCAATGAATTAGAAACACGCATGTATGTGTGAGTGTGTGTGCGTGTGTGCCTGACACGCGGACGCACGAACAGACAGACGCTCGTAGATTTGATTAATACGGCACTGAGCGACGGCAGCGAGATAAAATCGGAATCACGGAAGGGGAGCGCGGCCGTACGCTCGGACGGATTAATGACGAGAGCGAACAAAAGGCAACCAGCAGCGGTGCTCGGCACTTCGCCCGCGCCTGTTCCACTGCAGCCACAGCAGAATGTTGCCACAGCACAGGAAATGCGCACACACACTCATGTTCCGCTGAACCTAAATATGTTCGTTACAAAAAATAATACTCCGGAGACATTTAAGGAAGTCGCCGAGTATGTTAATTATGAGAAGTTAGTTAATTTTCTGTTAACAAAACAGTAGGCGGCAAAAACCATAATTAGGTCACAAAACCATTAACAGGGAAGTGGCTGATACCAGCTGCCACCTGATCGAGGGTCGGGCGGCGCAAAAAATAACGCGCACACATACCGAGCGCGGCGCAGCGAGACCCAGCCCCGCGGCAAAAACCACCCGCCGGCAGTGTGCACACACCACGCCGCCGCGTCCACTACACACGCTAATGAGGCGGCAATCAGCACCGACAAATGTTACACCACGACAAGCACTGTGGTCTCTCGGGAACATACAGGCACCACTTCAATCAATTACAAAATATTGTATTTCATACATCCATTCTGTCTGTTTTCAGTCATGTTGCCACGAGTTTTCCTCTCCGCGCCGTGCTTCATTTGGGACATTCCCACGGATGAACCCAACTGCATTAATGAATGTTACTACACCAGTACTTCGAACGATATCCCGGCCTTGCATAGGTGTAAACAATATTCGCAAATAGCGAAAATAGTCTTAAAATAATTAGCAAAAAGACCAGCAGGATTAACAGCTAAGATTTATCAGGCTTTTCATCGAGTTTTTTGCTGATGTACAGCCATGCCGTTGTCAAATAAGATTGCGAAAGGACTGCAATCTCACACGCTTAAAGAAAAGAAACAATACTTCTCGAATTTGACTTTCTGTGGTAAAGTTATACCACCCTGTTTTAAAAGACCAATTCATTCCGCAGATGAGTACGTATACTGCGTGGCTCCTTAAGAAATGATATTGTTTGCTAGTACCGATGCCTCGGTGCAACATTCCGCTCTTGACAGCTTTCGCCTTATTTAAAGGACGATAAGGTATGGTATACGGTTGGGTGGTATACTTACTTGTAAGCTCGTAATCTTTCGTGCCGTGACTGTTGAGTTAATACTTCATCTTTCTGTAATGCAGCACCGGTGGCGCTTTCTCTGCATTATCGTGCTAATGTAATAATTGTGAATTATTATTTTCTTACTACCGTGCGATCTAGAGATCTCGGTTCTAAAAGTCCTATTGCGTTTTTATATTAGGAAACTCTCAGTACGACTTACGAGCATGGAGTTTAGAAATGTGTCTGAAAAACGGCAATAGGCTCGCTCTCTATTACATACATACATACATAAACTCACGACTGCCTCGTGGTCTCGCGGTACAAGTATGTGCCGTGCGATCTAGAGGTCCTGGGTTCGATTCCCGGGTCGGGCAAAGTGTTATTGGGTTTTTCCATTAGGAAATTCTCAGTAGCAGCACGGAGTCTGGGAATGTGCCCGAAAAACGGCAATAGGCTCCTGGCGAAATGTGGGTGCCGAAATGCATCTCTGCTCTCTATTACGTGTGATGAAAACAAAATTGGCAAAATGGGGGTGCAGAAATGCACCTCTGCCTACCCCTTTAGGGAATACAGGCGTAAGTATATGTACATATGTATATTTTTTGAATAAGCAATTAAGAAAAAGGCTGTAGCGATTCAGAGAAAGTTTGCCATTCAGATATTCCAGAATAAATGTGATTTTCAAAATGAAATGTGCGACATCCTGCTGTATTTTTATGACGACACGTTCTTCAATTGTCTCTGGAATTCTGAAGTATGCGCTAATGACTTTGCATGCAGAAGCGAGCTATTATAAATGCCAACATTCTGTGTGGCAATAAGTTATGAACATGGCTGTGGGTGTACGAGTAGGCTCTGTGCCGAGCGCTCGGTCAGTTAAACGAAATGCATTTAAAATATCGTTAAACGGTAAGTATGCAATAAACATACCAGTAGAAGTGATTATGATTGTGCTTGCCTACTGAATGAGTGGTTGTGGTGTGCGCGGGCGGGAGGGGAGCGGTGTGGTCGCAGGCGCTGCTCGTCTGCGCGATCATATCTCCACAAACGAGTTTCCCTCAAAGCATCAACTGTGTTTTTATTGTATTTTAATGTTCAAAGAAATGCCGCAAATGTAATTTTATTGAAGCTGCTAACAGATTATAAATTCCGTGGGAGCGGTCGCCTCCGCCGGCTGCGGCCAGCTTCCGAATGTCTCAGCGGAGTGTGGACAGCGCACGGCGTTCCGACACAACTTGGGTTACATCACCTCAATGTTACATTGCCACACACACGCCTGCATCTGTCACCATAATGCTCATAATAACAGTCGAGCATAATAATAAATAAACATTATTAAAAAAAATTGTTTAACGCGTAAGAAAAAAAAATACTATTCGTGTTCCTGTGGAACACCGTTCTTGACGTGTCTCCTCCGCAGTGATAACACGTTCCGAAGCGGCGTTAACTTGTATCTACTTGACTAAAGAATATTTTGACTTTACATAAACAATATACACAAGCAGTGATGGCCTTGCGGTTTAGGCGCGCGGTCGAGAATTTCGGCGGTCGCAGGGTCATACCCCAGGCACACACCTCTGACTTTTCGAAGTTATGTGTGTAGGTATTCACAATGAATTATCACTTGCTTTAACGGTGAAGGAAAACATCGTGATAAAACCTGCACAACTAAAAAGTTCTTAGGAATTTCTTAGGTGTGTAGTCCGCCAACCCGCACTAGGCCAGCGTGGTGGACTACTAAACCCTCTCAGTTGTAGAGGAGGCCCGTGCCCAGCAGTGGGACGTATTTGTGTTGATGATGATGAAACAATATAAAATAACAATATAAATAAAATGGGGTTTTTATCCGGCGCCTCCATGTCATAGTGCTGAATATGAGCACTGCATATTCAGTGTCATATCATAAAATGACGAGAGACCTCCCACACGAACGAGATATTTGTACCGGAGTGGGGATCGAACCGGTAGCCTGTCGGTTGACAGTTTGGTGTGTCACACTGCGCTATGGAAGCTGTCGTCATGTGTACAGGGTTGTTATTCGGATGTTCAAGGTTGCACGCTTGCGTCTGCCGGATCACTCCGGATCACTAGTCAGGTTACTCGAGAGGTTGAGTGACCAAGTGTTGAGTGCGCGCGCGAGGGGTGTGAGTCCTGGAGCAGCGTGCTCGGGCGGCGCGGCCGCTATTAATACTGGTCGTCGTGGGCCGCTTAATGGATAGCCCCGCAACGCGCTCACACTGCATGTGCACATCAAATTTCGCTCTGGTCATTATAACAATCGCGAACCGTCACCTCGCACAGATCATACCAATTTTCTTTGGAGTTTGGTCGGTTAGGTAGTACGAAATTTTTTCTGCATATCTCTCACTTAATATTAAGTATAATTTTTCAATCTTAATTTACATATCGTTTAATAATTATAATAGTTACTGTTAATAAATGAGAACGCACCCATAATATTATTCATATTGGCAACACTGTAGACTCTAGTATTGTCATTAGTCATTACTAAGCAGTATTGCATTATTGAATATACGTCCGCTCATATTAGTCGATCAACAGTTTTTTTATTGATTCTCAACCTCTTATAATAACATGGTAGCAGATTTAGCAGTAACATTGCTGCAGTTGCTGAAGAATTCGGTTGCAGAAGAATCAGTACAGTAAAACGCAGAAACGAACAATATCTGACAGCGGCGTATATCGGCGATACATTTTGAAGATAACGGCGACCGCGTGGCCACGTGCGCATTGGCGCGAACCACATTGCCGAAAAGTTATTATTACCCGAAGAACATGTCCAATACAGGCCACAATCCATTTCACATTGACAGACTTGTCGGAAGAGACAACTACGCGAGTTGGAAATTTGCCGTAGAAGCGTATTTCAATCTTGAAGATTTGTGGAGTTGCGTTGAAGGGACCAATACCGACGCCAGGAAGGAAACCAAAGCAAAATCTAAGCTTATATTATTGCTTGATCCGATCATCTACGTGCATGTACAAAGTGCTACCACATGTAAAGAAGTCTGGGACGGCTTGGAGCAGGCTTTCGATGACAGCGGGTTATACAGAAAAGTTGCTTTGCTGAGGGACCTCATCACTACTACATTGGACAGTTCACGTAATGTTGATGAATATATTAATAAGATAATGTCGACTGCTCATAAGCTGAGAAACATAAAATTCGACATCAATGATGAGTGGCTGGGAACTTTGATGTTAGCTGGCTTACCGGATACTTATAAGCCAATGATCATGGGATTGGAGAGCTCAGGGATGAAGATCAGTGCTGACTCTATAAAGACAAAACTTCTACAAGAGGTTCAGTGTTCAGATAGTACAGCATTCTTCACCAAGAAGACAGCGGCTCACAAGACACATCACAGTACAGAAAAGACCTATGTTCAGAAAGGGCCCAGATGCTACAACTGCAATAAGCATGGACATTTTGCCAAGAACTGTCGTGCTCAGAAGAAGAAAAATATTGATAAGTTAGAACAAAATAAAAGTTTTGTTGCAGCTTTTTCAGCATGTTCACAGACAATGAATCCGGACCTTTGGTATGTGGACTCAGGTGCCTCCATGCACATGACCAATAAATGTGACTGGATGTATGATGTAACAAGTCCACCTATACCTACCATAACTGTAGCCAGTCAGACACCGCTACCCGTGGAAAGTATGGGAAAGGTTAATTTATTGATTAATGGCAATGAACAAAATAAAATACAGGTGAGAGAAGTACTTTATATACCTAAACTTGCTGCAAACCTTTTATCTGTTAGTGCAATGGTTAAAAATGGCTGTAAAGTAAATTTTAAACATAAAAGATGTGATATTTTTGATAAAAATAATAAGTTCCTTTGTTCAGCAATTTTAGAAAATAATTTGTATAAATTGAATACTCACAGAGAAGTCTTTTCAAACCTAACATGCTCAAATAATTTAAATGATGTTGTTCTGTGGCATAGACGCATGGGACACCTGAATTTTTCAGATGTAAACAAGTTACCGGAGTGTGCAGAGGGAGTCAATCAGTTTCCTGATAAAAGTAAAGGTCATTACACTTGTACCACCTGCCTCAAAGGTAAACAAAGCAGATTGCCTTTTAACAACATTGGAACCAGAACCTCATGCCCACTGCAGCTTATCCATACTGACTTGTGTGGACCGATGGAGCAGACATCACTGGGAGGTATGAAATATTTCATTACCTTTATAGATGACTTCAGCAGGAAGGTTCATGTTTATTTCTTAAAGGATAAATTGAGTATATTACAAGTTTTCAAAGATTATAAAATTAAAGTAGAAAATGAACTTGACACTAAAATAAAAATTATTAGATCAGACAATGGGAAGGAGTACTGTAACAAGGAATTTGATTGTTTTCTGAGTAAGCATGGAATTGAACATCAAACAAGTATCCCATATTCACCCCAACAAAATGGTCTAGCTGAAAGGATGAATAGGACACTAGTAGAGAGGGCCAAGTGCATGTTGCTTGATGCTCAATTGTCAAAGCAATTTTGGGCAGAGGCAGTAGCAACAGCGGCCTATATAGTTAATAGATCACCTACTAGATCACTTAATGGCAAAACTCCTATAGAGTTGTGGTCAGGTAAGAAACCCAACTTATCAAATATGAAAATTTTTGGTACTGAGGTCATGGTCCAAATACCTAAAGAGAAACGTCAAAAATGGGACACCAAAGCAAAGAAATTGTTATTCATTGGTTATTGTGAATCTAGTAGGGGCTATAGATTACTTGATCCTGACACTAATAGAATCATTAAAAGTAGAGATGTAGTATTTTTAGAAAATGTTCAAAGAATTGAGAATAATGTGTACTTACCTTGCTCGCCTAACAGTGATCCTGAAATACAATTAACTGAAAAAAAACCACAAATTGGTTCAGATCAATCTTCGAGTGAAGAGTACATGTCAGATGATGATGATCCATCCTACATGCCTGATGAAGAAGTTGACCTTTCGACCCCAGTACGTAACATAAACTTACGTCCACGCAGAGTTGCTCAGTGTGCAGAAAAGGATGATCATGATGTGAGTTACTTTTGTCCAGTTCTTAATTTGAGTGACCCCTGCACTGTTGATGAAGCACTTTCATCTACTCATGCTGTTCAGTGGAAGAGCGCAATGAAAGAGGAATATGATTCTTTAATGAAGAATAAAACTTGGACACTGGTGGATTTGCCACCTGATAAGAGAGCCTTGCCATGTAAATGGGTGTATAAAAGTAAAACAAATGAAAAAGGGGACATAGTTCGCTTTAAAGCAAGACTAGTCATCAAAGGGTGTGCTCAAAGGAAAGGAATTGACTATGATGAAGTTTATGCTCCAGTGGTAAGATATACCTCAGTCAGATACTTACTTGCTCTAGCCGCTAAATATGACTTAGAAATGATTCAGATGGATGCTATAAGTGCATTTCTTCAGGGTGACATAGACACTGAAATATATATGTCACAACCAGAATGCTATAAAGAAAGTGATCAAGTATGTCACCTCCATAAATCAATCTATGGGCTCAAGCAGGCTAGCCGTCAATGGAACATGAAACTAAACAATGTTCTACTTAAAATTGGTTTAAAGAGATCAAAAATAGATCCATGCATATATTATTGTGTAAATGAAACTAAAATGACTTTTATTGCAGTTTGGGTTGATGACTTCATGATCTTTACAAATGATTGTGAAAGAGCAACAAATATCAAAGAAAAACTTAAAAGGGAATTCTGTATGAAGGATTTGGGTGAGATACAGCAGTGTATTGGCATAAATATTAGTAGAAATCGTGAGGCAGGTGAAATCATGTTAGATCAAGAAAAATATATAAAACAACTTTTGGAACGCTTTGGCATGTCTGAATGCAAACCAGTTTGCACTCCGATAGAGGTAAATATGAAATTTCATAAGAAATCTGAGAATGAAGAGAGTAATTTTCCATACAGGGAAGCGATGGGTTGTCTGATATATCTGGCACAAGTTACACGACCTGACATCACATATGCAGTGAACAAATTGAGTCAGTACTGTAATGACCCAGGAAATCAACACTGGCTTGGAGTAAAAAGAGTCATGAGATACCTACAAGGAACCAAGAACTTTAAGTTATGTTATATCAAAGATGACTCCGAAGAAATAACTGGGTATTGTGATGCAGACTGGGCTAGTGACCCACAGGATAGAAGATCATGCACTGGTTACACATTTATTTTTCAGAATGCTTGCATATCTTGGAATTCTTGTAAACAACAGACAGTGGCGCTATCCACAGCAGAGGCTGAATATATGGCGATGGCTTCTGCAACCCAGGAGGCATTGTGGCTTCAACAGCTGCAAGCTGAGCTTGGCCGAGGATTGGACAGTGCTATACTTATATATAGTGATAACCAAAGTGCAATAAGATTAGCATCAATTGACTGTTATAAACCTAAGACTAAACATATAGATATAAGGTTGCATTTTCTCAGAGAAAACATTGTTAAGTGTAAAGTTAAATTTTTATTTGTAAATGGTTGTAACATGGTAGCTGACAACTTAACCAAAGGTGTAACACTTGCAAAACATTTGTATTGTATAAGTAAAATGGGATTGCGTTCTAGAGGGAGTGTTAATAAATGAGAACGCACCCATAATATTATTCATATTGGCGACACTGTAGACTCTAGTATTGTCATTAGTCATTACTAAGCAGTATTGCATTATTGAATATACGTCCGCTCATATTAGTCGATCAACAGTTTTTTTATTGATTCTCAACCTCTTATAATAACAGTTACATTAGGCTCACATCTCATATCTTACACTCCGTATGGTAAATAAAATAAGAGTAGTTGTCTCGTCTCCGCGAACAATAGAATATTGTGCGCTGTGTCGGCGGTGCGCACTGTGCGCCGCGGAGCCGGGAGTCGGGACGAGCTCGCTCATGTCACGGCACAATATTAATTTGGTTTTATGACATGCCAAATTGCTCTCAATAAATTGTGCATTGAGTTACCGTGGCGGGCAGTGCGCGGGCGCGGGCGCCGGGGGAGGGGGGCCGGTCGGAGTACGCACGTGCACACCGTTATTAAACTTTTCATTACATGCGCCCGGCGCCGCGGACACGCTCCGGCCCTGACCTGAACCCGCACTTGTTCCTGCACCCAGCCGCCAGGGCTGCCGCTCGCGACACAACCTCACAGGCTGCGGGGAATATTATATCTCTATCATATTTTAATCATTGATATTTTTTAAACCTTTGCGTGTCCGCTTTCTAAACATTGTTTATCATAAAACGCGACCATAAGATTTTATTAAAAATCAGAATAATCAGAAAATATTAAATTAATTACAAAACGCACAAAAGATCGCGTGTGTCAGCCCTGCGCACTTGCTTCCCTCGGAGAGGGTAGATCACGGCTCATAGAGCGGCTCCGCTAATTCGCTATACACAACATTATTTGATTTTTAATTCGGCTCGGCGCAAGTGGAATGTGCTTATTGAGTCAGTGGAGTGTTCCCCTCGGCGGACGCGGCCCCGGTTTAATTTGCACTCGCAATTATTCCACAAACAGATCAAAACGGACGGGTGCCGCACGGTGCCGCGCAAGTGGCCAGCGCGAGCGCGGCCCGGCGGGCTGTGGCGGGGTGTGGCGGGGTGTGGCGGGGTGTGGCGGGGTGTGGCGGGGCGGCGGGGGCGGCGGGTGACATGCGTGGAATTGCAAGCTCGCTCGGCACGAGGGCGCGGGGTGGTGCGCGGCGCGCGGGGGTCGCTCGCCTGCGATATATCTGAGCGTGTAATATCGCGTTTTATTAGTTTTTCGCGGCGACAGCGATCCCCCGACGAGCCGCATATTTGCTTTGATGATCGGGCGGAGCGCGACCCTCCCTGTCATTGTTCTTCCCGCGACGCTCCTATTATGTTCTTTATGTTACAAATTGAACGACAAACGAGCTAATGCCGCGAGTACTCATTCCGGCCGAGGCCCGCCGGCATCCCGATCGCGCACACAATTAACGCTGTCATCCAACTGTTTGGCAAATTTCTAATTGAAACCGTGAATGTTTGGAATGTTCGCCACGTGACGTCACGTGATGAACTGTATTCGAGCGGCTGCGGCGGGCAGCGGCGGGGAGCGGCGGGCGCTCGCGAGGCCACAATGGAATTGTTGGCGACGCTCCAGATCGCTCGGCGCTCGGCGTTGCACTCCAAGCATCCACTTAGGACGAAAAATTGACCACAAAAGCGAACACGTCAATAGTCAACACGCCAGCCGACACCGGCGTGGTGACGACGCTGCGCAATTACATGACGAGCAGCGAACTCGCGTGGGAACCGGCGCGGCCACTCTAGTAGTTCGGGGTCGGACAGCTGGTGGCTCCAAGAGAGCGGCGGCGTCGTGCACGGGCTGATACTCCGTGCAGTGCGCACCGGTGCGACAGCGGTGCGGAGGCGGCGAGACCGCAACATTTCCGCGAAGCAGATGAAACAGCGCCGCGTCGATGGCGGTTAGCGTCACTCAGCCGACTATAAATCTGTCGCGCGATGAGCGGCGGGTTCGTTACCCTCAGCTGCGGCTTTGTTTCGACTAGTTTATGGGGGCTTAAGCGCGAATCGCTCTCATTTCTATCTTATTTGGAAACGAGTTCGGAGAACATCGAGGCCGCATAAATCGAGATTAGATGCAGGAACTGTTACGGCCGCCGCCCTCCGCCCGCCATCCGTCGTCTATAATTATAATTGTCCTTAGGATGTTGTACAATGTGTCGCGATCCATCAATATGTCAGTGGCGCGGCACTCGGAGCAAAACGTCCGCGCGAGCACCACCGTCTATTTTGTCCTCTCTCAATAACGGCGCGGTGGCGGAGCGGTGGCGGAGCGGTGGCGGAGCGGTGGCGGAGCGGTGGCGGAGCGGTGGCGGAGCGGGCGCGGCGCGTGCTGCCACCGCATTAAATATAAACCGTCGTGTTTACAACGCTCCGCTTTGATCTGCTTCATCAATCAATCGGCTCGTTGTAGCGAGCTCGCACGTACCGCTGTCCCTGCTACTTAAACACTACATTATACACACATTACTTTGTACATTCAATCCATGTTCCACAACGAACACAAAATAAGTGTCACTTATGAGCAGCGACAAATAAATCCCTATTTGCAGGGAGATCACTATGTAGACATACATATGTAACCGGTATCGTTATTCAAGGAAGGGCGAGCTCTATAACCGCTATAAGTGGCCAGCCCGTGCCACTTACTCGAGGCGAGGTGGCGGACGACGCTGGGTGTATGTATAGCAGTATGATGTAGGTATAGCTACCACGTCAAGTAGCGCTGGCGGCGGGGCCGAGCCTCGCGCTCCAGAATGCACGGCGTGCGCGCTTCGACTGCTTGGTGTCGCAGTGTCGCCCATTCAGTACTACGAGCATGTTGGTGGTAAAGGGGGTCCGCAGGGCGGGCGCGCTGGCGGAGCCCGACTGGGTTGCCGATGCGTTTCGCCTTATATTGCGGCGATGGTAGCATGCTGCGAGTGAGCTTCGCACACGCAGCACATCATGTAATATTGCAGTGCGGCGCGTCCGCTGGCGTCGCGCCGATTGATTTACGGCCGGTCTGTGATTTATGCGCGTTTAATTAAAGTACGAGAAGGCGGAAGAAGCGTGCGGCTCGTCGCTGATGGATGATTCACTTTGCGTTTTGATGTGACGGCACGAGGCGCACAAAGCGCTACCACAATGACAATGTGCGTGGCACATTTTTGAGGCACATCGTCACCGGTTGCTAGGTGCCATCTCGTCACCGCAGACTCGTGCACGGCCAATTCCAAGCACAGCCTTGCATCCTGCATCCACGCCCATCGAGAGGTATTCATTCGCGCCCATTCATTCCCATGCAGAGAGGTTCGCGCAGCACGTCGCAATTTCTGTTTAGTAGTTTTTTCCGTCTGAATGACATCGGCTAACGTTTACATCATCAACATCCATTTATACTTACACGTTTGCCTGATGGTGTTGGTGTGTCATGATGGTGCGTGTGAGGTGGAACACAAATGATGAAGAACACTTGTATAAACGTATTATATTTTTGAAAGCATATTAGGTATGCACAGTATAACGTTCTGTGAGCGACTGCCGCTTATTACAAATCTTATTAATGATGAATCTAATATTGATATTATTGCATCACCCAAAGTGGTGTGATTGCTTAGTGGGCAATTGTCTATAAAAGGTATCTAATATGTAGGCACATCACTTCCCTTCCATTAAAATTTTTTTTTTTAATTAGCATGTAAAAATCAATTAACATTAAATATAAAAGTAAAAAAAAGTAAATAAGAATAAAACTAATTATATAAAGATAATAAAAGATACGCTATGTATAATCGAAACTGCACATCACTTATAACACAAACAAATGCACACAATCCGGCTTCAGGCTACGGAGTATGACGCTACAGGATGTGGTGGGTCGCGTCTACTGCGACTAGCACGCGATCCCTGCAGCTCTCTTCTTAGGTGCTTGGTGTATTTCTTCTTGCAAAATTTCCAACCAATGTAAGAGATGGTAATAATGAGCGTTGCGATGATAATAATCGCAATAATGTTCAGTTTCTCGTGCGTTATTTCGTGCAGGAGACTTGTGTTGGCTTCGTTATTTTGTCCATTCTGAGCGATGATTACTTCTTCTCGACTTTGACTTTTTCCCATTTTTGTTAAGTGGAATGAATAAAAATCGATGTTGTTTGTCAGAGCACTGAAGTGTGAATGATTGTGGTATGGAATATTTGTCAAGTAGGCATAAAATGCACTGTCGGCTTAATAAGGCGTCCGGATCGGGTTCGATTTTGATTGTTATTGTTAACAGATCCATTTATGTTGTCTCTATGCGCTCCGAGATTTGTTGTGAATTCCTTAGACTTATTTGGCGGAACGTATTGAGTTTCTGAGTCTGTGTGGACCAAGAATGCGGGTTTCAATCGATCTATTGAAATGGTTCTAATATTTCCAGAAATCATCACTTTGAAACATTTATCCCCTCTTTCTATAACTTTATGTGGTCCATAGTATGGGCATGTCAGAGGCTTTGTGGTGTGGTCGCAACGAACAAATACATGCGTGCACGACGATAAAGCTGGGTGCACGAATATGGTTCCTTGTCTATGTGGCCTCTTTGGGCCGGCACCAAAGTTCCGAATACGTGCCCGTAGGTCATGTAAGAATGTTTCATTTTCACAGATGTTTATCGTTGACGGCTCAAAAAAATCGCCTGGCAGTTTCAAAGTTGTGCCAAAAGTTAATTCGGCAGCCGATATGCCTGTGTCATCCCGTAAGCTAGTTCTCAGGCCTAATAGAACAGTAGGTAATTCGTTTACCCAGTCGTCCTTATTTCCTCGCGCCATTAGTGCCGATTTTAACGTCCTGTGCCATCTTTCTATCATCCCGTTCGCTTGCGGATGGTATGCCGTGGTACGGATTCTTGATATGCCTAAACGTTTTGCCAAATTATTAAATAAGTGTGACTCGAATTGGCGGCCTTGATCCGTAGTTATTTTGGCGGGACATCCGTATCTTGTGATCCATTGCGTGTAAAGAGCGCAGGAAACACTTTCAGCTGTGATGTCCTTTAAACATTTAACTTCGGGCCAACCGGTCGTCCTGTCTATCATGGTCAATATGTATCTATATCCATGACAATATGATAGCGGTCCAACAATGTCTATATGTAAATGTTCAAAACGGTTACTAGCTGGAAATGGGCTGAGAGGTGATGTTGTGTGGCGCTGAATTTTAGATTTTTGACATTTAATGCAGGCTCTGGTCCAATTATTAATATCCGTATTCATAGATTTCCAAAAATATCGATTTGAAATCATTTTTCTGGTGGCACGTGTACCGCTGTGACTAATATTGTGAATCGCTTCGAAGGCTGTAACACGATAGTCTTTAGGTAGATAGGGACGCGCATGTTGTTTTGATATCTCACAATAAATCGGTTCGCTGCAATCTGGATGCGCAATTGTTTTGAAGTTGAGATTTTTTGCTTTCAATAGCTCTTTCAATTCCGCGTCGTTTTGTTGACTTTTTGAAATTTCGTTGTAGTCAAGCGGCGATGGCATATTTATCTCTTCTATTCTAGATAGAGCGTCTGCAACAACATTTTGTGAGCCTTGGATGTACTCTATAGTTGTACAAAATTGACAAATGTAGTCCAAGTGTCGAAGTCTTCTCGGTGTGTCACTACCGCTCGTAGCCTTTTTGTGTAAAGCATACACGAGTGGTTTATGATCCGTGAATACAGTCACTTGTTGACCTTCTATCATGTGCCGAAAATGCTTGACTGCCATATATATGGATAGAAGTTCTCTATCATACGCACTGTAACGTTGCTGAGCTTCGTTGAATTTGCAGGAGAAGAAGGATAGTGGCTTCCATATTTTATCGATTTTTTGTTGAAGCACTGCTCCTGCGCATGTTGTGGATGTGTCAGTCATTATAGCTAAAGGCGCTCCGGTGACTGGGTATGACAGCATGACGGCCTCTTGTAATTTTTTCTTACATTGCTGGAATGCGTTTTCCGATTCCACATTCCAAAGTATCTTTGTTTTATCGTTGCGTTTGGTGTTATGCAAATAGACATTCAAAATTGATTGATATGTAGCAGCGTTTGGCAAATGGCTTCTATAAAAGTTAATCATCCCTAAGAAGCGACGCAATTGCGCAACTGTGTCCGGTTTAGGATATTCTAAAATGACTTTTACTCGTTCAAGCATAGGTTGTATACCGTCCATAGAAACATGATATCCCAAGAAGTCGATTTCGGACTTTCCAAATTCGCACTTGGCTAGGTTGATAGTTACTCCATGCTGGTTAAGTCGTTTGAAAACAATTTCCAGATGCTCTCGATGTTCAGATTCCGAGTTGGAAAAAATGATGCTATCATCCACATAATTAAAGATGAAGTTGAGTCCTTCGAAAACTACATGATTCATGAACCGCTGGAAAGTCTGTGCTGCATTCCTTAAACCAAAGGTCATCCGTGGGAATTCAAATAGGCCAAAAGGAGTTATTATTGCGGTTTTTTCTATGTCTTCTGGTGCAGTCGGTATGAAGTGATATGCGCGGTGTAAATCAATACGTGAAAAAATCTTCTTTCCAGCAAGCAGGTATGTAAAATCATGGATCCGTGGGATTGGATATCGGTCGGGTTTTGTTATGGCGTTCAAGCTACGATAATCACCACAAGGTCTTATTTCGCCATTCTTTTTAGCGACAACATGGAGAGGGCTGGACCAGCAACTCTTCGATGGTCTGCATATGCCTATTTGTTGCATGTATTCAAATTCTTCCTTCACTCTCAGGTATTTGTCTGAAGGCAACGGTCGAGCACGAGCGAATACGGGTGGTCCTGTAGTCTCGATGTGGTGCATCACATTATGTTTGGGAGTGTCCTTATAGCATACAGGTTTTGTTATGTCGGGATAAGCTGATAGCAAATCATAGTATGGATTAGTAATTTGAATTGTTTTGATTGAGTCTTGATTAAAATTCACAATAGAGCCAATAACATTTAGACTTGTCATTGAATCAATGAGTCTTCGACCATTCACGTCCACTAAAAGTTTATGATGGTTTAAAAAGTCAGCACCGAGGATTGGTTGTTTCACATCTGCTAGTATAAAGGTCCAAGAATGAGGTCTCCTTAACTTTAAGTTTAACACTAGGTTTTTAGTTCCGTAAGTTCGAATTTCACTCCCGTTTGCGGCATATAGTTTATAAGAGTCACTTGCACTATTGTTAAATGGCTTCTTGGTTGCAGGCAAGACAGAAACGTTGGCTCCCGTGTCCACCAAAAAACGTAGGCCACTATTTAAGTCAGTCACGCAAAGGCGGTGGGAAGGTGAGAGGGTACAGACATCCGCCGTTGTCTGCACCATATTTAGTTTTCCTGGTTGTGGGTGCTTCGTTGTTTCCATGCGCACGGTTCTGAACATTTGTTAGCTCTGTGGCGGAATCGCGCATGGTAATAACACAACTCGTCGGCGTCCTCTGATTTGCGCTGTGTCATATTACGGCCACGAGACCTTGATCGATACCGATTGTAATTTTTATAATTTTGGTATTTCTTTTGGTGTCTTCGCGTATTTTGCAATTCCATAACTTGGAGAGTCAACTGGGCGATTTGTGCTTGTAACATTGTAAGATCGTTCGACGTCGAAGGTTTGCTGTTAACCTCAGCCACTTGCAAGGGACGTGTAGTTTCAAGTATTTTGTCCGCAATGTCAGCTAAGCTCTCGAGATCATTGACTTGAGTAACAGCAAGAACTGCGCGAACTGAACTCGGTAAATGTCCTTGCCACATTATACTGAGCGTTTCGTCAGGAATTTTTGCCCTGGCTAGATCTCGCATTCTACGTAAAAGCTGCGAAGGCTTTTGGTCGCCGAGGTCGATTTCACTCAGAAGTTTCTGCAGTTGTCGATTTTCCGATTCTTCATACACAGCCTTGCTTTCAAAGCTTCATATTTTTTGGTTGGTGGCTGCTGCAGCAAAATATCGCTAACCTGTTGTATTACCTCCTTTCCAAGTTTTGTGACGACGAGGTTAAATCGCGCTTCATCGCTTAATTTCTGCGGTGTCAATATTGCCTCACATTGCACAAACCATAAGCGAGCTTGGTCACACCAAAATTCAGGTATTCTGGATGAGACGGTTACTGTTGCCAGCTCGGACGCTGCGCTGACTGGAGGTGATCTGCCTTCAGTAGTCATATTGCGAGATTCAAGATCACGTCGGTATCGCCAATTGAATCACGTCGGGGTCACCAATTTGCCTGATGGTGTTGGTGTGTCATGATGGTGCGTGTGAGGTGGAACACAAATGATGAAGAACACTTGTATAAACGTATTATATTTTTGAAAGCATATTAGGTATGCACAGTATAACGTTCTGTGAGCGACTGCCGCTTATTACAAATCTTATTAATGATGAATCTAATATTGATATTATTGCATCACCCAAAGTGGTGTGATTGCTTAGTGGGCAATTGTCTATAAAAGGTATCTAATATGTAGGCACACACGAAAGCAACTGTAGCGCAGTGAGGCAATTCGTGAAATTTCTTAACGTTTTTGAGATTGCAGTGTTCTCTGCTCGGTCAGTTGTTTCTCGCCACCTCCCCATGGGGCGCAGCTTTGCAAGTAGCGCAGTGAGTGCGGAATGCCATTCGCGCTTTGCCTGCATTAGACGCCTAAGGAACGGCCGTCGAGCCGAATCGTATATGAACCTAGCTTTATAGATTTAATCACAAATATTCTTGGCCCTGGACACTATATTTTAAATACCTTCAAATGTTTATGCAATTCACAAATATAAGTTCCACTGTGGATGTTTGTGACATGAAAAGTATCTTTTACTTTCTCACTAGGTAGGTATATCTACAAGCTTTTCATTGATGTGACGTATACTTACTCCATACGTGAATTATTTTAATGCCACTCGTATCACGAATACAAAATAGGACTTTTTGGCACCGGTTTTAGCCCTTAATCTTTAACTTTTAAAACCCCTTATTCTCAGGCGTGGCTCTACCATATGCCTACCTAATTAACTTATATGTCTATCTAACCAACAATTTTGCGTGTAAAGAATGAATGCAACATATAGTGTACGTAGTAGGTACATATGAGGAAATTTCATAAAATTGCATATAATGAATTAAAAATATGTTCCTATATTAAAATAATTGATGTTAAAGGCTTAAAGGGAATAGTTGGTGGAGAGGAAAAATTATGCATTTACGTGTTACGTTTGCAATGTGTACTGTGCCGAGCATTAGATGCACTGGTATAAAGGGATAGTGTGTGTGGAGCTGTGGTGGTGTAGACTGGTGGCTAACTTGGTTTTCAATAGAAGATAGGTGGAATAAAGTGGAGAAAAATCTCTGAGCCCAGGCGGGACTGAGGATCTGCCCTGTGACAAGGGGGTGTTAGAATACCACCACGGTGTCCTCTGCCTGTCGTAAAAGGCGACTCAAAGAGGCCTTTGGGGTCGCTGGGTGTGCTGCGGGAACAGCGCGTCCTCACTGAAAGTGACCCCGTGAGGGGCGGCGGCACTGTGACCAGTGTCCGTCGCGGGCGCCAACCCACAACCGGGGCGCCCGAACCAAGCTAGTGGGAGTGCAACTGCACCCTCTAAAACTCCGAGACGGCCCAGACGATTTCGTCTCGGAGGCGCACCAGGCGGCTGCGGAATAATGGTGGGTGCTTCTCGCCCACACACCGTGGTCACCTCACCAGGGGGTTTTGGTCGGTATGCCGTCATAGGCATTTTGTTAGGGACATGCGCTACCGCTGACCTCCCCCAAGGCTGGCGGGATGTAGAGCCATAATCAGCTTTCCCCTCGAGAATAAAAAAAAATGCGGGACTGAGGGTCGGTAGTCTCGTGCGGGAGAACAAAAACCGTAGAGAAGACATATTGGTAGTAGAAACAAATATATTCAGATTATAATGATTTTTTTCTATTATTACTGTAAGTAATACAAAAATACTCTAAAAAGAAGACAACATTTACTGTGTGAAAGACACCTCGTATCAAAAGAGCCTGGTATCACTACCATGAAAACATTATCAGCTGCAATACATTCACAGTGAAACATTTGCTTCCCCTATAGATTTGCAGAACGACCTGCTTCAAGCGGCCTATGTACATCGTATATGCAGCGACGTCCGCGCAACAACCAAATAAATACCTACCTACTACAAACTGCGCTCAATTTTTGTTGCACTAATGGAAGTTGATCATATTAAAATAACCACGCGCTTAGAATGAGAATCTGGCTTTGATATTGTTTTTCATTTCCAAGGACCATCTTGTAAATTATTTGATTTGCTAAATATCATAGTATGTCCCAAAAAAAAATGTGAATCATCATTACAATGTTTTGTTGTGTTTATTTAACGTTAATAACTTGGATAGCATCCGACGCCAGAGAAATGCTGTTGTTATGTAAAAATGCAATTTGCAAACGCTTTAGAGAATTCAGGTTAGCAGTATCGTCAATTATTTATAGTGAACAATTTGGTAAGTGAATGTGTACTACAAGAATGATGTAGAGTTTTTGTATCGTGGCTCGATGGCTGGGTCGATTAAACGGTTCGTAATAGCCCGCATAAATCCGCGCGCCGTGATGTACTCACGGGCGGTTATAAATACATTAGTTTGCGCTGGTGCCGTAACAATAATGTCACTCGGTGGCGAAACAAACGTTTACAATAATTGGCAACAAGTATAAGCGGGCAGCAGCAACAGGAGCGCGGTGCGAGGAGAGCGCGGCAAGCCGTGCGGGTGCCGTCCGCGGGTTGATTTATTCGCCGGCGGGCGATACTGCCGCGGCGCGGCGGTGCAAGCGCGGTATTATCAGCCGCTCACTAATTTATTGCGTGTGTAATGTCTCGCGGTCTTTTCTAATGCCCGATAATTTAATGACTAATCTTTTGCATGTGTATAAAGCGGTCATATGTTAGTGTAATTGTTTCGAGTGTTTCATTCAAAATTATTTTTATTAATATCGTTATTTCGCTGTGCGGAGTAGAAGAGGGTCGATTGCTAGTTGGTAGTGCGTTGCTCCGGTAAGGTCCACATGCACGAGTCATGCTCGACGTGTCACTTGCCCGGCGCGCTCGCTACAACCTTACGACCAAAACAAACTCACAACCAAATGTACCGCATTACGATGCAATTAGATTTTTTGCGTGCGATCTAGGCTGATTAATGAATGTCTAAACGGACTACCATTAAAGATTACCGTTACCATAATGAGGTGAAGTTGATCATAACTATGAGTGGTGTTGGTACCTACGTGACTCGGACGCTGGCGCTGTGTTGTGGTCATCGTGATCCACATCCACAACAATGACGGAGTCACATGAGAAGAGTATAGGTAGACACCGGCCGGAAGAGTAATTCTGTCACCTAGTTTTTTCGATTAGACTGAGTATTATTATAACTATGGTGACCTACAGGCTCTTTTAAATAAATAAATACACCCAACAGTCACATAGGTACATAGTTCTGACCCCACACTAGGATACAAGTCCTGTGTCGTGGGTATCAGAGACTACGAGAGACTTTTCGGTCTCACAAACACCCAGACCCGAAACAAATATTTGTGGATCACACAAACATGTGTCTCGGTGCGGGGATCGAACCCGCGGCCTCTCGTTTCGCAAGCTGGTGTCTAGCCATCTGCGCCACGGGGCTGTTTTGACGTTAGGTTTTTAGTTTCTTTTTGTAATTTAAGTATTTTTTAAATTAATATTTTTCCTTTCTATATAATTACTAGCTTTTGCCCGCGACTCCGTCCGCGTAGACTACAGGGTTGGGTTCAGAATGAAAATAAGTTGTAGTCTATTTTACTCCACAGAGTCCCATTTATGTCCATATCAAAAATCGTTTACATCGGTCAAATGATTTAATCGTGAAAGCGTAACAGACATATAGTTACATATAGTTTCAGTCGTCTACACGTCGTTTCATCATTCTAGCTTCAAAAATGACGAATTTACACACAGACTTTCACCCCTATTTTTATTTTACCCCCTTAAATGTACACTTTTTTACAAACTTTGAATGTCATATTTATTTATATCTAATCAACAAAAATAAGTTTCAAGCTTCTAGCTTTAAAAATGACAATACTTCCATACAACCTTTCATCCCCCCTTTCAACCCCTTAAAACCCCTTTTCCGGGATAAAAAGTAGCCTATGTCTTTTCTCAGGGTCTAAACTATCTGTGTACCAAATTTTATTTAAATCGGTTCAGTAGTTCTAGCAGGAAAGCGAGACAGACAGACAGTTACTTTCGCATTTATAATATTAGTAAGGATAAAAAAAATAGCCTATGTCCTTTTTTAAGGTCTCATTTTTGTCCATACCAAAAATCATCCAAATCAGTCAAATGGTTTAAGTGTGAAAGCATAACACAGACAGTGTTACTTTCGTATTACAATATATGCTCATCCCACGGGAACCCTACATATTCCCGGGATAGAATATAGTCTATGTTACTTCATAGTGTCCCATTTATATTCATACCAAAAATCATATAAATCGGGCGAATAGTATAGACGTGAAAGCCCATTCCCACGGGAATACTAAATTTTCCGGGATATAATGTATCCTATGTTGCTTCGGTGGGGCCTATCTACCCCCATACTAAAACTCATCTAAATCGTCAAATGGTTTAGGCGAGAAAGCATAACACAGGCAGCGTTACTTTTGCATTACATTATATGCTCATCCCACGGGAACCCTACATATTCCCGGGATAGAATATAGTCTATGTTACTTCATAGAGTTTTATTTAAATCCATAGCAAAATTCATATAAATCGGGCGAATATTTTAGGCGTGAAAGCCCATTCCCACGGGAATACTACATTTTCCGGGATATAAAGTATCCTATGTTGCTTGGGTGGATCCCATCTACCCCCATACTAAAAATCATATAAATCGGTCAAATGGTTAAGGCGTGAAAGCATAGCATAAGCAGTGTTACTTTTGCATTACATTATATGCTCATCCCACGGGACCCTACATATTCCTGGGAAAAAATATAGTCTATGTTACTTCATAGGACCACATTTATGTCTGTACAATAATTCATTCATATCGGTCAAACGGTTTAGGCGTAAAAGCAGAGTATTGACAGAGCTACTTATACCCATTCCCACGGCAATACTACATTTTCCGGGATAAAAAGTATCCTATGTTGTTTTGGTGGGTTCCATCTACTCCCATACTAAAAATCATCGAAATCGGTCAAATGGTTTAGGCGTGAAAGTATAACACAGGCAGTGTTACTTTCGCATTACATTATATGCTCATCCCCCGGGAACCCTACATATCCCTGGGATAAAATGTAGTTTATATTACTTTATAGGATCACATTTATGTCTGTAAAAGAATTCATTCATATCGGTCAAACGGTTTAGGCGTAAAAGCAGAATATTGACAGAGCTACTTATACCCATTCCCACGGGAATACTACATTTTCCGGGATAAAAAGTATCCTATGTTACTTCGGTGGGTTACATCTATCTCCATACCAAAAAACATTGAAATCGGTTCAGTAGTTTTTGAGTTTATTCGTAACAAACATACAAAAATCCAAAAATCCAAAAATACAAAAATACAAACCTTTCCTCTTTATTATAATAGTATAGATTAGTTGGTTAGTTAAAGTAAAACAGATTTGATGGAGACAAATTTATGGTTAGATCAATATTTTCCACAGACTTTTTCTCATTGATGTACGTAGGTATGTAGGATAATATTCCTTATTCGCCTGGATGTCAACAACAGAGCACGAAGCGTAAATTCTTTTCATTTGTTCGCGTGTTAGAGCCGGGAGCGCCCACTAGACGTCACGTACGCCAACACAAATATGTGCCGTGCGATCAAGAGATCCCGGGTTCGATTCCCAGGTCGGGCAAAGTGTTTTTTGTTTTTTCCATTAAAAAATCTCAGTAGCAGCATGGAGTCTGAAATTTGCCTGAAAAACGGAAATATCCCTTCTATTATGTATGGTTGTGTAAATATTTAGTTCCGTGTCTCGTGATAGAAGTCTAAACCCTCGCGTAGAATTTTATGATGCAGAATTGACCGCTACACCAGTTGTCACTAGTGTTCTAGGCTATTTTTTAACAAGAGGAAAGCGCCTTAAGCTGCCTGTTCGGTACCTCGGGGGAGGCCGAAAAGGGTATGTTGGGGTCACCGGCCTTCCAACTCAACGCGTGGAACTTTTGTTCGCTTGGTTGAGTTGGGTCCCTAACCAAAATCCTACGCCCGCATACCGACTAAAACCTCTCGATGGCCGCCTTGCGCATTTTGGGCGGTACGGTAAATACAGGGCGAACGCCGTTAATACTCCTCTGCGATAGGGAGATTCCAGATATCCCCCACTTGGCCCTATTTTGGATGGTGTGAGCGTCCGCGACATTCACGAGGCCATGCACTCTGCCGCACATCTCAGAGTTGTAAGTACTCCCCCGTAGTACGCCTAACAACCCCGATAACCCCTATTAGACGCCTATTTCGACAGCCAGGGGATGCCGTGGCGGTATTCTTACGCCCTCAACCACAGAGCTGTTGTTCTAGGCTGATAGTAACCCGATATACCTACACCAGTAAATCAGAAACGTGAACGTGGTAGTCTACTGGTTTATAGCATAGCCAAGTGATTGAAGTACATATACGAGTATACCGTAGTAGCTTACATTTGTGGGAAATCAAGAACAGAACGTAACAATTTGGAAATTGAGAATTTCAACGTGTCGGTTATCTTCTTTTACTGAAAGTGTATTAACTGAAGCGCCTTATTGATATGAATCGCAAAAACGCAAATACCTCACAACGAGGAAAATTGAACGCGCTCTTATTTAGCGTGGTTGAGCGCGGCTCGCGCAATTGTTCGATAACTGTGAAAAATTGAGGCTGGCTCGCTAACAGCGCAAATTGAGTGCGCGCCCCTCCACCCGCGCACCCCCGCCCGAGCCCCTGCAGCACCGTCACCCCCGGCCACCAGCGTCAGTACCGACACACCTGCATATAGCCCGTGTGCTCCGAAGGATCACTTGCAGTAGCCAACACTTCCCACATAAAAACGTAATCCTTCCGAAAGGAGTATCATCCGTACTGCGTGTCTGTATGTAGTATGGGGTTGGTGGGGTGCGTGGGTATAGTGAGGGGCGGCGGGCGGCGGGCGGCGGGCGGCGGGGAGTGCGGGGCGAGCGAGGGGCGTGCAGTCGTGCAGGCGTGCGGCTGGGCGGCGGCTTTGAGCGGCGGCTGTGAAATTGATCCGTTCATAGTTCATAATCATTGGCGAGAGACGGCGAGTCACGCGAGCGGCCGCCATTGTGCGCGCCGGCCACCCCTGCCCCCCCTCCCTCGTTGCCCCGCGCGCCCTCCCCGTCCCGTGCCCTCACATTAGCGCTCAAAGTGCCGCGCCGCGCTTTTTATCCGCCGATATAATAGTCGGCATTAGCGGTCGGCCGCGCCGCTACCTGTAATGGATATCAACTGCGCTCATTCATCTGTGACTTGCGCAATTTATTGGGCTAAAAAGCGCTCCAAGAGTAGTGCGGTTCTTCTTCGAAGTAATCCCACGGAGTTGAAAATTATTATTTGGTTGAATATAACATTTGGTATATGACGTTTCAGGGCTCGGGTACAGGTGTGGTTTTTTGTGAGTGTCCCCTGTCGCCGGTCACAAATCATGCGCCACGGCCGCGCGGCGACCGGCTGCACTCTCACATATTTCCGATATTAATTACGCGAGGGCTTCCCGGGGCCCGGAAATTCCTCCGTGACAAGTGGCAGTGAGCGCTTTGTGCGAGCGCCGAGGGCTCAGCGCGGGAGGGAGCGCGGCTACCTGCGGCAGATCGATGTCCGCCGACCCTCCGCCTCGACACTCACATCGCCACTGCGCTAGATACACATGGCGTTCCTAATATTAGGGTTTGCTCAGGAACCGCACGGTTGCCGACAGTGCCCAGTGTAGTCAAAGAACCCTTATCACAATACAGTGCCTATCATCATTAGCTTCGCAAAAGATGACGAAGAACTCTGATCTTTTTCTTCTAGGTTTTGTTTCGGAGCTAAAATGTATGACGTACATGTAAACTTCTATGTCCTTTCAATGTATCGGAATCGTTGACGTACTTCGCCTAGACCTAGAGTATGCGGCAGTAAGAATATAGAAGACATGGTTGGCGCGCCCAGTCACGAGCGACGTGACGTCACATATTACCTGCAAGTAGTGTAATGATTAGAAGAGTAGGTACCTACCTATATGACGCAGAATAGTTGTTAGGAGTTGCTCTGAATGGGTCTTTACTTACTTCATTATGTAGAATGGTAATACTAACGTCAATTGAGATATCCCACGGAACTCAGCTTCAGCGTCTACGTACCTACAGTTAGTAAGAGGATATTATCCGTACCAATGTGTTCAATTACTGTAAATTTAATATGGTCATCATGGTCCGCTTTTCGGGCACATTTCCAGACTCCGGACTGTTACTGAGAATTTCCTAATGGAAAAACCTAATAACACTTGGCGCGTCCCGGGAGTCGAACCCGGGACCTCTAGATCACACGGCATAGGATACTTGTGCCGCGAGACCACGAGGCAGTTTATGATCCAATAATACTATTTCCAACCTGAGAATCGAACTCTAGCCCGAGGGAAAAAACACGAAGAATACATACTATATGGGGATCGAACCGGCAACCTTAAATTTGTCACCCGTATATATCAGAATGCATTAAACTTTAGTTACTGATATTTATTACCACACCGACACGATAGCACACACTTTTTGAATACGACTGTAATGTCATGTCTGATGTGATGTTTGTATCGGCGGTGACATTAGCAAAGGCTAAAATTACAAGTTGTCATGACAAATAGCCGCCAGCACTTGACGCGCGGCGCCGGCGGCCGAGTGTCCGCGCCGTGCTGCCGTGGTGCTGCGCTCCGTGCGACGCGTTGGCAAATCAATATCTATATTGTCCACTGCGACACTCACCGTGCACTCGCCAAGCATCATACGGCCAGCACTCCATCCACACCTTGACATGTACCTTGTGTTACTTTTAATACACGTACAAGTACTGACTGACTATAAGTGCCTCGTGGTCTCGCGGTACAAGTGTGTGCCGTGCGATCTAGAGGTCCTGGGTTCGATTCCCGGGTCGGGCAAAGTGTTATTGGGTTTTTCCATTAGGAAATTCTCAGTAGCAGCACGGAGTCTGGAAATGTGCCCGACAACGGCAATAGGCTCGCCCCCTATTACGTGGGACTGATACATACCTACCTGGCGAAATGTGGGTGCAGAAATGCACCTCTGCCTACCCCTTCAGGGAATACAGACGTGAGTTTATGTATGTATGTGTACAAGTACTGACAATACAGTCTAGGTAAGTGCGCCAGTAGAGCCAGGAGGGCTGGAGGTGTGAGGGGGAGCGTGGTAGCCCGAGGCGGCGACGCACTTTGTACATCGCGGCGTAAAGTAGGAGCGAAGTAAATCACCGCGCCGGTGTGCTGTAATTCATTACCGAACGTGTATGATTTGTGTCGGCCAAGTTTGGTCGTTAGCGCTTATTTATCGCCGCGCCGCGCTATAAATAAGTTTTAGTTTAAATCACAAATTAATAGTAGTTGGCGCGCGGCCGGCCACATCTGATAACGACCAGCTGTTGCCGGCCATTGTATGCTAATCGGCGGTCAATCCGCGGCACCGCGCTCGCCAAGCGTTCTTCTTTATCGGCCGTCATCGCCGCAGCGGAGCGACAAGGCGACGCGCGACGTGCCAACGTGCAACGTGCCCCGCCGGTACCCTCTTTACATTTTTACTCGCATAACGTTCGTTAGCCTACTGTGGGTCATAGGTGTTGTTTGTAGTTTTCAACAAGACTGTGTGGAGTGATGTGACACGACTCGGTCAAACCTAGGCACACATTAGCTAGTATTCCGTTGTGGAGCAGACGGTGCGACGCGGCGGCATTGTGCCGTGGACACAATGTGCGGAGGTGGTGTGGTGGTGTGGGCGCAGCAGGTGTCCGACACGCACTTGACATAAATATGGAAGGAGTGCGCGACATGTCCACCGAGCGGCGCCACGCCGGCCGCGCTCCACTGTCTGCTCGCAGATACCAGCTACGCGATGCTTTCAATACATACTGATTAGAGTTGACGTTTAATACCACTAATATCGTATTTTGTTGAGTCTATGTTTCTCTATTAATAATAAAAATACTGGTTTCTTTGTCCATTTACAACCAGGTAAAGAGAGTTGTATTCAAATCTACACCAGCAATGTTTAAGATTATGATATCTCATGCCTTGTTGCTCACTAAGATATTAGTAGGTAATGATACGGATTAACAAGCTGAAATGGTTCTGGGCTAACATTTTGGTTGTGAATCTGTTTCCCTTCACTGCATAAAGGCTATTGAAAAACACACGTTGGATGTACAGCAACTAACGGTAGAATCTTATTAAGGAGAAGTAATATCTCGCTGTGGAGCCTCTTGCAAACCTTTGTATTTAAGGATAATTACCTATAACTGTTCGTGAGACGTGGAGATACTGTAAACCGTACCGTTTTTACTAACACTTACCTAGCAACTATGAACCTACAAATAAAAAGACTTCGAATGTTTTCTTTTAGTTTACGCTAACGAGACTCGCTGTTCTACGAGCTCGGCTACCGAGTAGGTCCGTGGATCGGTGGGACATATTACAAATGTTTCACTGAAGCTACTCGTATATTAATTTCCAAATATATTTTTTCATTGTGCGAAATGGTGTGTGCGTTGTATAAGGGTGAGGATATTTGGCGGCGCGGTGCAGCGCGCAGTGTGTGGAGCGCATGCCGTGCGGCGCGGCGGGCTGGTCGGCAGCGCGGTGACAGGCTGGCTGCTCGTCCCGCCGGACACATTTTGAAACAATAGAGTTCCGGTTCCGGCGACGCTGCAGCCGCACCGCGCACGCGAGCCGGGGGCGCGCGCAGACCACGCGGCGCCGCGCACTCCCGCACACACGGACACTCATCCCGCGCCTCCCGCACATCCCGCGCATGCATTACCATTACTCCTGCCGATGCAGGCGTGGTGTGAACAATGTGCCGCCGACTCGCGCCACTCCGCTCGCATCACGTGGATGTATGCTGACCGACACTTCCGCTTTTAAGGTTTCGCGTGTTCATAATACGGAGAGCCGCTATGAACTTCACGTGTAACATTTGTACACAATGGAATGGCTTGTCTAGTGCACGAGTGGTCACGAACGCTGCGGCACTCGGCGCTGCCCGTCGCAGCGGACACAATCGTACGGAGCGACAGGTGCCGGTGGCGTGTCGAACACTGCGTCACTCGTGAAAGTACAAGGCGATTGATTTTAATCAATGATAGTATTAACCTCGTTGTTTAATTCATCGTTTCAATTATGTTGAAGTCGAGTGGCGCCGTGTTGTTACTTAATGGAGGTATAGTTTATGTGCGGGCTGCGAGTGTGTTGAATAAACTTGAACTCGATAGAGCGGACACGTTATTCGTGTTGTGGCCGCATTATCATTTAGATTAAAGTAATGAGTAAGCGCGGGTTGCGACGCCGAGCGCGGCACGTGGTGCGCCCGCGGGGCGGCGCCGGCACCGCTACTGCTGCTCCACTCACATGCATTACATTGCTAATGTTGACCGGATCAGCAGACACAATTTCTTGACTGACTCTTCACTATAGGTACTCGCGCTTCTTGAGTATTTAATAACTGGTGTTGTTAATGACTGGTCATTATTAATTTTAATGTTAAGCCCTGATGGCCTCGAGGTTTGGGCACGCGGTCGAGAATCTCGACGGTCGCGGGTTCAAACCACAGGCACACACCTCTGACTTTACGAAGTTATGTGTGTATTCACAATGAATTATCACGTACTTTAACGGTGAAAGAAAACATCGTGATGAAACCTGCACACCTAAAAGTTGTTAGGAATTTCTTAGGTATGTAGGTAGTCCGCCAACCCGCACTAGGCCAGCGTGGTGGACTAAGGCCTAAAACCTATCGAATGATTTATTGATAAAATACATGATGTGAATATCCCCCAATAGCACAATATAGTTAAAGGTTACTTTGGACGCTGGCACAGAGACTACGAGTGCTCGAACGCTCTCAATGGTATAGGAGGCCCGTGCCCAACAGCAGGATGTATATTGGCTGATGATGATGATGATGATGATGATGGTCAATATACTGATTTAAAATGCAGCTTACACTTCCTTGATACAGCGTAGGCACTTGTAAGCATGCGAGTTAGAGAAAAAAATAATATCGAATGATTTATTGATAAAATACATGATGTGAATATCCCCCAATAGCACAATATAGTTAAAGGTTACTTTGGACGCTGGCACAGAGACTACGAGTGCTCGAACGTGGTAGATGTCCGAACACTGGTGAGTCACACGTCCAGCTCGCTGGGCAGGTTAATTGGCTTGTAGCAGTTTTATTTAGTGTCATAATTTCGTATGCGCCGACGCCGACGCTGTGGAATCTAATAACTCAATATTTTATACGATGTTTTTCACGCTTCCTGTCCGCAAAACATATTTCGTATAATTTGGAAGGCCGTTCATCTTTAAAACATGAAAACGTGCAACACGTAAAAACAGTTCGTGGAGTGTAGGGTCGCGGGGGGGGGGGGGGGGGGGGGCGGCGGCATGTGTGGGGGTCAGGTGGTAGTGGGGGGGCTCGCGGAAGGTTATTATTAATATCGACGCACGGTGAACTCGCAAAGTTCGCTAATGGAGCAGGCATGGAGTGGAGTGTCGGCGCGGGCGGCGCGTGCGAGTAGGTACTGCGCGTACTCGTGTTAATAACCAGCCACCACGCGCCGCCAGGGAGCTGCCGGGGAGTGAAATTTATTTCATTACATGGAAACGGCACAGTCTTCAACTCGCAATAATGAAGTGTGCATCAAGGGATTCGTGTTGTTAATCCTACTTGTTTGAATTACAATGACTACAAATTTTTGTCAAATTAAAAATCCTGCATCAAAAGTTATTTTCATAATGAAATATAGTATTATATCCTTTGCCACAATGTATAGGTAATTATGGAGAGAGTTTAAGTGACTCTATCGTCCTAAACTGCTGTAGATATCATTGGTACGTAGTTGATGTTATGCACGCCCGTTGAATTATATCTTGACATTTACATGACATTCATTGTTAACAAAGGCATCTATAAAACACACCACTCATTAAAATAAAAAGAATATTATTCAAATTGATAAAATTTTAATATAATCAAATTAGTAAGGTATTTATAATTGGAGTACAACATAATCGGAGGGCATTTATCGTGACCATTAAATTATGATTAAAATTGTTGCATAAATTGAGTAGGGCCGGCGGGTTGGCGGGTTGGCGGGTTGGCGGGGTGTGGGCCCCGGCGCTGCACCACGCGACCACTCCGCTCCTGCGTCTCACATACTGACGCGCGTTTGAGACGAGTCACGTTTTTAATACGACGGTGGGTGGTGAGGTGGGCGGGCGGCGCACTGCCGACACCGACATGTAAAAGTTTTCACACTCAATTTGCCGAGTAAATTATACGCGCCGGTAATTATGGCTGCCGTACAGCTCTGGCCGCGCCCCTCGTCCCTCGCACCCCGCGCCCAGCCGCCTTGGCAGAGCAGGAGCCAGCTCACGGGAGAAAGCCAAGCAACTGATCGAATCCCTAAATTTATTATTGAGCTAGTCGCCAGCCGCACGACTTAGCGTGAATACTTTAGCACTTTCAGTGAATGGGTCGAAGTGGAGCCGCCCGCGCCCGCTATAGTACACCTCATCGCAGCTTTGTATGAGGTGCGGCATGTTGTTTGTTTACTCGGCCGTTACTGCTTTCAGGTTTAGGTCTATTTGAATTCATCATTAGACTGCCGCAACTTGTAGGTTGTCTGAGTCTGAGTCTGTTGTACAGAGAATAGAAATAATCCGCGAAAGAGGTTTACACCAACACCCATATTTCGCCCCACGTAATAGACAGCCTTTAGCCGGCCACTTTTTCAGATGCTGTGCTAATACTGAGTACATCCTTCCGGATCAGTCAGGATCACTTTTACCCTAAATTCATACTTTCTAATTGTTTCCTTAAGTATAACAAGTTGTTGTAAATGTTTACCATTATTATTAGCCTATATACGTTCCACTGCTGGGCACGGGTCTCCTCTACAACTAAGAGAGTTTAGGTCTTAGTCCACCACATTGGCCTAGTGCGGGTTGGCGGACATAAGTATCTACCATATAATGTATCTACCATCATCATCATCATCATCATCAGCCCAAATACGTCCCACTGCTGGGCACTGGCCTCCTCTACAGCTGAGAGGGTTTAGGCCGTAGTCCACCACGCTGGCTTAGTGCGGGTTGGCGGACTACACCATATGAGTCGCAAAATTTAAAGTGTGAGGTGAGTAGTGAATGCAGAGTATGGCCGAGTGTCGCGGCGGGGACTAGCTAGTAGCGCTGCACATTAGTATTCACGGAGAGGGTCCCGCGCGACCGGCACCGCTTAGTTGTCTAAGCACGTCTGTGCTGTTTGTGACAAAACAACGGTTTTCACACTTAATTACTTCCCTTTTAAAAAACACCAACGTTTGGGTGGATGTCTTCATCAGGGCGGGCGCTTTAATGTTGCTAAGTACAATGGCTTCATCAGCGAGGTGGTTGAGGAGTGTCGGTGTGAGTCCCGCCGCGTGCGTCGAGAGGTCGCGCGTCGCCGCTCCGATATGCCAGTTATGCTCGTTAACATTTTTATAAGCTTCATATCTTAATAAATGAGATTATAGTGGCCATTGTTATAAAGTTATTTGCATAATGATATTTCCCGCGATTTCACTCTGCGGGGCGTCTGCGACGTGCGTGTAATTTGGCGCTTGTGCAAGAGATTGCGCGGGCGCTCGGGCGTTCGGGGCGCGGCCGGCGCGGCACAATACACTTTATTGTTCGCTCGCGGGAACCGACACCACGAGATACTTTTATCACGACGACACACACATGACACGGCGCCGAGACCACCACGGTCCTTGACGGCCCCTCCTCCAAATGTTTTCACGCACGCCTACAAGAAACAATTTTTTCTTTGCCAGTGTAAGAAATTTGTTGATAATGTATAAACAAGTATCTGATATCTCGATGGACAGGCACTTCTTGAGGCTACGTCGAAATACCAACCAACCATAACTCGGTTCCATCGGCCACCAAAGGAACAGATAGCTCTAGGTACAATAAAGTTAATTGTAAATGGTACCCGTGTGTTGCATACATCTGACCCGAACTGATATAACGAGGTGGACTAATAGAATGTGCAATTTTGGTGTAAAATGTTAACGCCGACCGTATTTCAAAGAGCTGTGGGCCCGTCGGCCCGCGCAGCCGTAGGAAGTTATGAAGTATCGCGGCAGTGCTGTAGGTATTAACGTGAGGTATGCGCCGATAAAATTAATGTTTACATCTTAATGGCTCCATAAAATCTCAACGTGTAAAACAAGAAGCGGATCGTTTCGGCGGCGCGGCGTGGTGGCGGCGTGGTGGCGGCGTGGTGGCGGCGCGGCGGTGGTGCGGCGGTGGTGTGGCGGCGACCGGCGCGTAATGCGTTTGTTTCTTTATGTTCCAACCGAGCCTCCGATTTGACATCGCTTCCAATATTATTTTACGATGCTGTGTCGGCGCGAAACGCACACTTCCACGGAAATGTTTCATTTTACGTATCAACATCAACTGTTACAATTCAAATTCGAATTATTAGAAATTCTTTCCATTATTACACATTACAACAAGTTAAAGCTATTAAACAGCAAAATAAGTAAGTATTAGTTCGATTATATTACGCGATACGCATATATAATGACATTACTTTGAGGAAAACAGTTTCGATTTAAAATCTGAAGAAAAAACAATACAAAAAATATGCGTATTTCTTTTATTGAATATTGTTTCGGTAACTACTAATCTGGGGCCAAAAATCTTGTATAGTATTTTCAAAGTTTTCTTGGCACCATTAGTTGGCCACACACTGTCAGACAACAGAGTGCAATTTCGAATCACGCACCGTATTTGTTTCAGATGACTACTTGGGCGTATTCATAATTTATAATTTTATGTACCATATACGAAAGGAGCTAAACAGAAAACTTTAAAATGTGTGATGTACCGTGTACGGGTGCGATACTAACGAACGACTGAAGACAACCGCAAATTAAACTTGTAAATAACTTTGGTTACCGCGATTCATGTATTCTGTGGTACATGTTGGGGACCGTGTGGCTGTGTAAACATTATGACATGTTTACAGGGCTGGGCAAAATACATGCTTTGCTTTAATTGAAATACAAATTACAAAATACTGTATCGCAAGTATATAATTAAAATACGAAATACAAAATACATTTAAGTAAGGTATTTGAAATACAATATACAAAATACAGTAGTTTAACTATTTTTAATTGAAATACAAAATACAAAATAATGCATATTTATTTGTTTTGGAATAGTTTTTTTTGAAGGCTGCAGCTTCTGTTTTGTTATTGCAGGTCCTGATGAGCACAAACTTAATACTAAATGAAGGCTAAATGTATTTTAATAAATGTATTTTGAAGCCTCGAGTATTTGAAATACTAATTACAAAATACTTCGGCTTCACGTAGGTATTTGAAATACAAATTACATTTTAAGAAAGTAATTAAAATACAAATACAAAATACGTATTTGTATTTCAATTACGTATTTCAATTACAAGTACCTACCTAATTCAAATACTGCCCAACCCTGCATGTTTATTACCGACAGTTTTCGTATTGCGGATGGACAATATCAGTGTGTGTAAAAAGTTGCTGTAAGAATCCTTGCTCTTTGCTCTATTTCGAAGGATTAAACAGAATTGCATTTGTCAGTTGTGTTTTATTTTAAGTCCCACGTCGTAGGCGGCGAGCTTATTTCCGTCGAGCACATTTTGCATACTCCGTACTTCTAAGAATTTCCGAATAGAAGAATCTAACTGAACTTAGCCCAACTTCGACAGTCCGTAAATGAATTAGATTATGATGTAATGAATAATATTTTCATTTCATTTGCGATTTCGACTCGGAAAGGGTACGATTTTCCGCGCCTACTAATCGTAAAAACAACCTGAGATATTGCTATTCTTTCTTTTATAACATTAAACTATATACTATTGTCTTTAATTGATCAAATAACATTTAGTGATGATCGCTTCACGGACAGACGGCGCGGCCCCGGGAGTGTATTACGCCGCGCGCCGGCCCGTTCCAGAACTGCCACGGACTATATTGAACATTGTTTCCGACATTAAAAGCACCTTGTCTCTGTTTAATTTTGTATTATAAAAGGATTCTTCCACCGTACAAAATTAGACACTGCGTAAATTACGTGGCGCGGCGTCGTGAGCGTGGTGGCTGCAGTAGTGTGCGCCGGTGTGCGGGGCGCGGGGCGGCGGGGCGGCGGGGCGGCGGCGGGACGGAGGACTCGCTTTGTTTTATTTGCTCTCATTTAATGGTTTGTAAATGAGACGCCTTTCTGAAGCTACGTGAAAAATTGTACGAAGAATATCTAATTAATTAGTTTTGTTTCACGCGGCCAATCGTAAAATTATGTTAATTCGCCGGTGTCGATGGTCGCCGCCGACGTCACTCGCGATGCCGAGACATTACGCCGGACAGCACTCTGTCATTTGAGTGGTACTGCACGGCTGTATGAGTGCTCAGTGAATGGTATGTCGGTGGTCGCGCGGCGCCGGCGCGGCGGTCGCCATCACCAGCGGCGCCGCCACCAGCACGGGTCAACGACTCGCGCCATTGTCCCGCCGACATTGTCTACGCTCTGCTCCCCATTGCGAATCTGATGCTTGTTACGAATACCACGGTTTTGGGCACACGAATATATTGCAGATGAGTATCTACAGTTAGTGAGCGGTCGGGGTAACGGAGCGGTTGAGCAATGCGAACAAAAACACGCCAGCGGCCACATTCCTAGATCGTAAAGGCATCTAGTGTAATATAAAAGGAGGTCGTCTTACTGTTTAATTAAATATTAAACGAACCAGTAATTAAATATTTTTTTATTAATTTATGCACGCAAGTCAGCAGCGTATGGCTAAAGGTTAGTGCGTTCACAGCGCGACGGCGCAGCGCGTGGCCGTGTGCGACATACATACATACTGACAGGACTCAGTAGTCAGTACCTACTCAGTACCCACCGCTCCACGCCACTGCTCGCCACTGTCCATTGCTGCATGTGTAGCTGGTGATGCTGGATACTGGCAGGCTACGAGCACATTGAAATGCTTATACTTTTTAACCATAAGCAAGGAGTAATCATTTACGTTGTGATATTAGTATGAGAAGCATTGCTACAAGCATCGATACATTTGAGAGTTGATAGAGCGCGCGCAGCACAGCGCTATTCATCTGTTGCATTCCGCGCCGGAACAAAGCTTGTAACAAGACGTTAAAATACACGCACATACGAGGGCAGTCCGATAAGTACTTAGCCTACAAAAGAAAAACGAAAATTTTGGAAAAGTGGCGATTTATTTCTCATCACAGTCTTCTTTCAACTCGATTCACTTGACCCAGCGATGCTCCAACTTCTTTAAGCTGTCTGAAAAGAACGTTTTCTGGAGGTCTACAAAGTAGGCCTCCGTGGCGGCGATAACCTCCTCATTCGACTCAAATTTCTGTCCGGCGACGGACTTTTTCAAGTTTGGAAACAAAAAGAAGTCACACGGGGCCTAATCTGGAGAATACGGTAGATGGAGCAGCTGTTCGTAGCCTAATGTGACCAATTTGGCCGTTGCGACGGCGGAGGTGTGAGCCGGTGCGTTGTCATGGTGGAAGAGCACTTTTTTCTTCGCCAAATGGAGCCGTTTTTTCTACAATTCAGCGTTGAATCGGCCCAATAGTTCGGCATAGTAGAGCCCTGTGACCGTTTTGCCCTTCTCCAGGTAGTCGATGTAAATCACACCTTGTGAAACCTAGAAAACGGTGGCCATCACCTTTTCGGCCGATGGGACAGTGTTCGCCTTCTTCGGAGCACATTCGCCGGGTAAAGTCCACTGTTTCGACTGTTTATTGGTCTCTGGTGTGTACCAGTGAATCCATGTTTCGTCGACGGTCACGAAACGACGCAGAAACCCCTTCGGATTGCACCTAAACAGTGTCAAACACTGCTCTGAAGTTGTGTCACTGATGCGCTTGTCGTCCGAAGTGAGCAAACGCGGCAGCCATCGAGCCGACAGCTTTCTCATGCCCAATATTTCATGCAGGATATGACCCACGCGGTCTTTTAAGATGCCTACTGTCTCAGCTATCTCGCGCACCTTCAATCGGCGGTCTGCCAATACAAGATCGGGACTTTTCTCACGTTATCCTCCGTGGTAGCCGTTTTTGGGGCACCTGGGCGTGGCTCATCAAAAACTGACGTGCGACCACGTTGAAACTCGTTAAACCAATTTTTGACGGTCGCCATTGAAGGAGAAGAGTCACCGTAAACAGCATCCAAGCGCTTTTTGATATCGCTGCGCGATTTCCCTTCCAAAAACAAGAATCAAATCACCGGCCGATATTGCTCTTTTTCCATTTTTCGAAAATCCGCGGACACGTCCGCTTACACACGCGGTCAAAACAAAACTACAAATCCAATTCGGCTGAAATTTTGACAATAGCCGTCTACGAAGATGTGCTACATGATGGTAAATTTATCTTACGATAGTGGTGCCATCGGGCGGTGAGGCTAAGTACTTATCGGACTGCCCTCGTATAAATTTCTCGTGCTTTTTCACGCCGCAACTGAAAGGAGCGTTTAAATAAATTGACATATTTAGACAGCGGGTGATTAGTCGTCCGCTGTGAAGTGTCTCGTGTGTCCCGCGCCCGCTGCACCACTGTCGCCGACAGATGTCGCTTTCGTGTCTTTTTTCTATTAGTAAATCATTTTTGGACATATTTATGGGGACACCGATGTCCCGACACATTTATCTGTTCAAAGGGATACATTTAAGGATTCATAAGCGGCGCCCGACGTCGTCCTGTGAAGTGGTGCGGGGTGCACGCGGCGGCAGGGCGCGGTAGCAGCGCTCCACACCGAACTAAACGTATAATTAAAGCTCGTAAGTTTATTGGTCGACGTGAGGAGTCGCGCGACTCGCGACTGCGGGGCTCTGTGGTCAATTTACCGCATCGCTTCGTATGTGTGCTGGGCACCGTGTCCCGTGTGTAGCGTGTAGTGTGTAGTGTGGCGCAGAACAGTGCGTGCTAGTGGTGCGCGGTGTCGCTTTGTCGGCGCGAGCGGCCCGCGCCCGCCGGCCCGGGGCGGGGCACGTTTGATCTCGCCGCCGCTCCGCCTCCACTAACAATGTCCACGCCATGCTTGTACAACGCACGTAAATGAGATTTAAACACAATACGACACACACACACACATGTACCTACCTATATGTAGGTACATAATACACCCTACGGGCAGTTAATTTTTCAGCTGCATAGCCTGAGACACATTTCTTTTTTTTAAAACAGTACCTACTGCGGACATGAAATAATACGAGTGTATAATTCAACAACAAACTAGGTGCATGTTTCCTTCGCATAAAGCGAAGGGATTAGGTTCATGATATTAACCCGGTTAAGTTGTTCAGCAGAAGTCGTTCAGTGTTCATAAGTTTCAAGTGCCGTAATTGCGGCGTGCGGCTCAAATAAATTAGCGAAAGAGACAAAGGCGGGGCGCGGAGAGGGAGGAATCGGTTCGGAGGTGAAGTTAATCTGCGGCGAGTCCCGGGCGCGCACCGCCCTATTGATTATTATATCCGGCTCGCGTTATGAACAGCCGCCGACAGTTAGTTTGCATTGTGGAGAGTGAGCCTCCGCAGCCGTGCCCACTCACTGGAACGGCTTCATTTTACATATGTAGGTACCTAACATATCCTCCATTATGACGCCTCTACAGCTTCGAACACAGTGCTCTCTTAGACGTCTTAGCAACTTAATTAGTAACGGCTTTATGAACATAGCTAAAAGGTCCCTCAAATCAAATTACAAATGACAAAAATACAGAATCGGAATCTTTATGTCACATGTAGAAATAAATAATGTGTTTATCGGACATATAAGCAGAGACACAGTGTCCCATTACACTTTATCCGGGATAAGCACGGCACAAGAACAAGCGTTAACTGAATGTGTAATCAATATCGCTGTGAAATGTACCACAGCATAAAACAAATATTCGTGTGATCTACAAAACTTTGTTTTGAAGTTTGAGAGCGATCATTTCCCTGTGTGCATATAATGTAGGTGGGTACATATGTGTGTGCTTACAAACACCAACCAGTCCACAATTAATTATAAAATGCTTTATTTTTCTGATTTGTTTAATTTATGCACTTTATTTCGTAAATTCTTAATTTAATGTTTTTATATTAATTATAGTCGGTTTTATCGTTATCTTGATCTAAACGAAGTCTAATTCACGAATGGTACATTTCATGAGGTGCAATGATAATTAATTTGCGCGTCGGATTTTGCCAGTTATTTCTATTGTTTGCATGGTATTAGCATAATTGAGGCGACCAAGGATTTATTTGGCAAATTAGTTAGTTTTATTGCGCAACGTCCTCGCACACGTCACATCCTGCAGCGCTGTGTACCTACCTACCGTGTGTATTAATGTTATGTACATTGAAGTTGGGTACAAAGTTGAAAGTAATGAAGCAGGGGTGTTAAAATGTTTGTTGTAGCACGGTGTGTGTCACAGTGTGTGTCACAGTGTGTCACTGGCCAGGTGCACGGCGACCCGGCACATCGGACTAGTGGAGTGCTGTGGCCTGTATGCTCCCTGGTAGATGACTCCGATAACGTTTCACTCGCACTCATCAAAACAATAGCTCATAAACTACTAATGTGACATTCGCGGGGTTTTTGCGTTGCTCATTAATGCACATGGGACGGTAGGAATGTCGCCGCATAAATACAAATATGCACATTACATGCATAAGTGCAAAAAATACCACGGAGGTAGGAGCCTAGAGACTATCTTACTAATATTATAAACGCGAAAGTTTGTATGTATGGATGTCTGGATGTCTGGATGTTTGTTGCTCTTTCACGCAAAAACTACAGAATGGATTTCAATGAAAGTTTACAATAATATAGCTTATACATCAGAATAACACATAGGCTATATATTTTTAAGATAGTGTGTGAATTGTCCAAAATATAACGATAATTGTCAAGTCAGTCGGGAAAAACTGCATCTGCGAGCTATTCTTGCGTACGCTGCAAAAACTGTAGAGTTTACACGTATATAATGTATAAGAGAAATGTTTATCTTAATAAGTCCTACAAAAAAGTCAGCGACAGCATATAACTATCTTTAAAATTACGAGGAATATGGTAAAAACAACAATTTCATTTTCTCATATAAACTGTTCTACCTAATTTCCTGTCAAACATTTTATGTTTATCCCGTCAATACGGTTAATGGTCCCCTCAAATTAAAGAACGTATTTAAATAAAGGTTTTGAATTGACAACATTTATCCACAATATTCGAACAATTGCGTATTTTTCATTTTAAAAATGCAGAATAATCAGTAATGAAAAATGAGTGCCATATTTATTAGTTGTCAAAAATGTATGCGAGCGTTCAGAAATTTATTTTTAAACTCCTTGGTTGTATCTGGTTTAAAATTTACAAACGAATGCAGGCTCGGTAGTCATCACGCTTCTCTAAATCAATCAAATAATGATTTCACTGATCCCAACGGATATACCTACCCTTTGATTTTAGCATAGGTAGGTAGGTACCTACTATATATTGTCAATGCGAAAGTAACACTACTGTGTTATACTTTCACGCCTAAAATATTTGAGTTATTTGGATGATTTTTGTTATGGATAAAAACGGAAACATAAAAAGGGACATAGGTTACTTTTTTTTAATTCATTAAGTGTAATTTGGGCACTTGGGAGACGTTTAAAAGATTTACTTATTATCTTTCTGCACCCAACCCTGAAGTCTATGCGGACGGAGTCGCGGGCAAAAGCTAGTAAAAAATATTTTCGCTTTTGTCATCTACGAAGCGTTTCTGTCAATTTGTATCAGAAGTATGGTTTGTTATTATGTAGGTAGGTACTTGAATTTAATTATTTAATTTTTTTATGCACGCCACGCATAGCGAAGAATATTAACACTCGCGCTGGTATCCTTGAAAGAGGAAGAAAATGAACATGAAAATGTGAAAAGAAAATGAAAATGGGTTCGATTCCCGGGTCGGGCAAAGTGGTATTGGGTTTTTTATTAGGAAATTCTCAGTAGCAGCACGGAGTCTGGAATTGTGCCCGAAAAACGGCAATAGGCTCGCCCCCTATTACGTGGGACTGATACATAAGTACCTACCTGGCGAAATGTGGGTGCAGAAATGCACCTCTGCCTACCCCTTCGGGAAATGCAGGCGTGAGGTTAGGTATGTATGTAGGAAGAAAATGTATATCATTAATACCTACCCACGTAATCGATTACGAGTCTATAGTCGCTACTTGGTGACATTTGTAGGCTCTGCTGTTGTAGTCAATTACCTACTTATACAAAATTGGAAATCTTTGAAAAAATACTTATTGGATTATTAAATGTTCTCTACAAAGTATTATTCAGTTTATGTTTGTTGGGAGTGAGTCGCACTTTAAGTACATACCTACTACACTATATTATGTACCTACATGTTTTATCGCGTGACTAAGTTAAGTTTTAACCAACTTTATTCTCTACATTATATAGGTATTTACACGTAATTTGCTGTAAAGTCGTTATTGTCTCATAAAGGTTTTATTGATGTTTGTAGTCATCCTCGCTTGGTGCAGGTACCTATGTGGTGCTTTGTTCGTCCTGTGTTGTGCAGCGGAAGGTGACGCCGCCGAGCTCGCTGATGACGAGAGCCACACCACGCGGTCGGAATGTGCCCATGACTCGACCCGGTGGCGGCGCGGGAATGTGCGCGTCTAACGTATTGAAATATTATGCGTGAATGTGCGACCATAACTGTACATTGCATTATAAACGGAAAGTGAGCCCGCGACGGGTGATGCACATGGAGCGATTGGATTCCTACAATACTCACTACAAACACATCATCACTTAGCGGCGCGCTAGTCTTATAGTTTGTCAACATCATCAGCCCAAATACGTCCCACTGCTGGGCACGGGCCTCTCAGTTAGAGGGTTTAAGCCTTAGTCCACCACGCTGGCCTTGTGCGGGTTGGCGGACTACACACCTAAGAAATTCCTAAGAACTTTTTTAGGTGTGCAGGTTTTATCACGATGTTTTCCTTCACCGTTAAAGCAAGTGATAATTCATTGAGAATACACACATAACTTCGTAAAGTCAGAGGTGTGTGCCTGGGGTTTGAACCTGCGACCGTCGAAATTCTCGACCGCGCGCCTAAACCTCGAGGCCATCACTGCTTGTCAACGCAGAGGCTATTTAAACACGGTGCAACTTATAGATACGAATTGAAGAGAAACCAACTAGAAAATTGATTCGAATTTACAAAGCATAGCTTATATCTCGTACAGATTTTTGCGATTACGGTAATTGTTCTATTTTTTCTGTTAACTTGGCTCGTGATTTTATATCCACTTGTTTTTATTAAAACAATTACTACCACTTCTCAGATCAATTATATTTTAATTTTAAAGTTACAATTATGTAGTTTGCCACCTAGGAATTACAATTGGCTGTTGTATTTGACAGTAGAATAGAACCTTCGATTGTCGACGGGAAGGCGCTATAACTTATGAACATAAAACTGTTGTACTTCGATAATTATGTGCGTGGAACACGTGTTGACAACATTAGTGTAGTTACCGCGAATTATTTGAATAGAAAACTCATTAATAAAATTGTTTGTATTCATTTACACATTCCCCGATGATTTTTATGTGGCTCACACACGAGGCGCGCGCCCGTCGGCGACACACCTCACAGTTCAAGAGCCGACGGTAGCTTCTGCGCCAAACGAGATTATAACTTCAAAACTTTTGGAAATTCCAACAAACTCATAAGATAATACACTCCAATTTGAATTAGCTTCCTTCACTAATTTAGTAACAATTGTAACTTTAATCGTGTGCTCAGGAAGAGTGTTGCTACAACTTTTCATGAATAAACATATTAAGTGATTTGTTTATACATTATTAAATTAAAATAGGTAATTGTATTTAGGACAGCTCGACTAATCTCCACTTGACGAATATCGTGGATAGAATCGTATTAATAAAAATGTTAATATAAATACAATCGATTTATTGCTATTTCTCTGCGTAGAGAATTTATTTCTCTATCACATAAAAAGGTCTCGTGAACGTAAAATTCCCACGGTTTATTCCACATAAAAAACAACATATAACTTGCAGGCAAGAAGGCGAATTAATAAAATCCAGCAAGTGAGGTTATCGGCATACATTGTATATTTAATTGGTGCGATTAGATATGAGTGTGGTATAATCCGCGTAATGTATGCGCGGTTCCCGGTACGGTGGCCGCTTGGCTTGGCTTGGCGCATGATTAATGTGCCTCGTCTATTATAATTTACTGCGATGCGATACGCGATTTATGTGTGCCGTAAAAACTTAACGGCAATCTAATATTTAACTCTGTTACTCATTTTATTCAATGGGTGCTATATGCTTATGCAGTATAAGTATACATAATCAATATACCTATCCTAGTTTTGTTCTTATAACCAAAACTTATTATACTCGTAATGTAGACGACCTAGTTGATATTTTTACACTTACATTATTTATTGCCGTATTATAAAATACATATTATATAAAATATTGCTGTTTCGGTGGTCTTTGAGGACAGCCATGTCCAGGAGTGGAGGTTCATTCCTGAAAATAATTCACATAATAACAATTTCACATTTTTTATTAATTGAATAAATAAAAAACTGCACCTACTTATCATATTAATTGGCTACATGCCGAGGTAAATGCACCGTTATCCAATTTAATAGATATCGAAGTTGTTTTCTGAGACTAATAGGTTGGAATTATAATTCTGAATTATTAATATCGTGTGTTCAGTATTCGATAAGGTACCGGACCAACATGATATATTTGTTACATAATCACCACGTGAAGGGCGCTAGCAGATTTATCTATCGGACAATTGTTTTGGTCGACGTTAAACCTTTATCTACTAATGTGTACCTACATATGTACCTATAGGTATACCAGAAACATAATGATTCGTCAATACAACGTCTTTGGAAGATATACGTGCAGCCTTAAATATGTAGGTACATGTTTGTCCACATACTCGTATATCATAATTCATACCTATATAGGTAGGTATTAAAAAAGACTAATTTTCCGAGTTTACTCATGAAAATCTATTCAACCGTTTTTGAAATGAATGTAAAACATTAGTAATGTAGCCTTTTTTTTTATTGGACAATATTAGTGCGAACATAATGTTCTCATATAGGTACTTTGATATATGTAGTTACAAACGTGTGGATGCGTCCGGGAGAGTGTGACGTTTGTCCCGAGACATCTATCAAGCAACATCCAGTCCTTGTACATCGCTACATATTTAAATACTGTACGGCTGACAGCGGGTTCCGTCTCGTATGGCTATCTGTTGCGTTCTCACCGACTTACCAACTGTTTTTGTTATTCAAGGAAATTTATAGTTGGCGCCCGTCGGACCATGACTATCATATTTTCACTTTGTCACTGAGCAGTAGTTATATTGGACCTCTTTTTCTGCTGTAAGCTTCGATGCCACACGAAGACGGGGTCAGTAGGTCTCTCTGTCTCTTTGTTACTGCATTAATGAAACCGAGAGATTAGTTCGATCACCTGCCCTTCTTTAACTGTTTAGGGTGTATTAGAAAAACCAGTCAATTAAGTTTTCAATGTTTTAAATACAAATTATTCGATTCGGGTAGTCGACCTTAAAATCCAGTTTTCTAATAAGGCATCTAGAAATCTGTTTAATACATTATTCATCTGATGCCGTTTATTTGTAAATTATAAATACTGGAAAGGGATATACAGGTATTGGTCGCTTCAACATTACGGCATCAAAATTATGCAAGTCGTCGCTGAGTGTGTGATTATTCTACTAATAATATAAATGTGTCAGTTTTTATGTTTGTTTTTTAATCACTGGAAAACGTATTCATTTGGCTTTTTTTTATAATATTATAGAATTCCACTCACTGACTCAGAACATACATCATCATCAGCCTATATACGTCGCACTGCTGGGCACGGGCCTCCTCTACAACTGAGAAGGTTAAAGCCTTAGTCCACCACGCTGGCCTAGTGCGGGTTGGCGGAATTAAACTTTTTAATTCTTTATTTTTATTAAAAGAAAAACATAATGGAACTTATCCACCACTTTTATTACTCATTAATTTTCCATTTCCATGTGGACTCTTAAAAATTGTTGTGAAGAATACGGCGGAGAGTGCGAGTGCGGCTCGGGCGCGCACCACTCGCTGCTTGCCGCTCCACCTAATCATATGCATATAAAAAGTCTCGGGATCGCTCGGAATGTGTAATAAGATTGATGATAACGTTGCCAACGATACATGTTACAAAAACCGCGCTGTTTTTACACTACCCATCCCTTTGTGGGAGCGGCGTGATGCCAGCCAAGTGATATTACTTACTGGTAGTGGTACAGATATTAGCTAATAACTTGCCTTCGTATGTACCTATGTTCATCTGGATATATTTGTAAATTAATCAGTGAGCCATCGGCCGACGGTTAATCTAATCAAGACATGTTTTAGGCTTAATTGCATCCGACGGTAGGTACGGATTTCTTTAGATTTACATGTCAATATGGCTGTGCGCAATAATTAGTACACGAACTGACTCGTTGCTTTTGCGGCATAAGTACGAGGTATGCTATCGAGAAGTCCAAGGTTCGATTCTAGGGTAAAAATTGGAACATTATTTCTTTGCGTTATTCTCAGTCATCATCATCATCATCATCAGCCCAAATACGTCCCACTGCTGAGCACGGGCGTCCTCTACAACTAAGAGGGTTTTAGGCCTTAGTCCACCACGCACGTATAATTCTCAGTAGGAACGAAGAATCTGGAAATATGCTCGAAATTGTATTTGGAACTTAATACACATACACATGCTTCGTTTGTTATATCTGGATATAGGATTTTATGTGTGTATGAACATTAGTGGCGTATTTTATGTTAAGGACGTCGTAGTGTTGAGGTGTAACTGATGGTGGGTGCCGGCGCGGGCCGGTGACCTCCTAAATCACGTTATCTATTTAGCGGTGCAGAATGCAGATAAGGAGTGCTCGTGTTGCTTCGTGTCCGCCACCCGAGCCGCGGCGGCGCAGCGCGATGGTGATTGATGGCGCAGTGCTGAATTATCGCGCCGGCCCGCCCGCGCCTATATATCAAACCTATGGAAATTAAAACGTCCAACGTTATCTAAAGAATTGTTCGGTTTATAGTTGGCTGGTGCGTTATCTGCGCAGCGCGTTTAACAACGTGTCGCGCCGCTGGAATGTACGCCACTGTGGAAATATTGAAATTTGCTCGGAATTTCAATTATGTTGAACATTATGCATCTGGAACGCCAATTTACAGAGATAAAACAATGCTTCGCTAAAACAGATTGTTGTCACGAAACAGTGTTTTCTGTTGTTTCAAGCAACAAGATAGGTGCACTTATATAATGGTAGAGATAATTTGACAGTAGGTAATAGACACATGAGCTCGGGGACACGACACCTTATAGTTTGTGATTCTGATTCCTAGGATAAAAGACTTTTTGTAGGTTCAAAGCTATAATTGTAATAAATATTTTGTACAGGTTAAGCCTACTACTGTAGCTGTACTTTTTTATGGCGGTGCTCTACGCTGCCTTGCTGTGGCACGATGTCGTTGATGACGCAATTAAAATCAGCCTATCGCCGTCCACTGCTGAACGTAGACCTCCCCATTAAAGCGCCAACCATCCCGGTCTTGAGCAGCCCTCATCCATCCGTTACCCGCCACCTTTCTCAATTATTATGACGCAATAATAAGTTATAAAATTATATATGTTTTTTATTGTAAATAAAGTAGCTGGCGTCTGTTTGTGTGTTGCAGATAAATTGTTTTATGCCTACCCAGACACCCATATATCTAACAACACGGTTTCCTGCTAAGTTAGAAATCCCTACTCCACTATATCATGGTAAGCGAAGTATTATCCAAACGTAGCCTTAACTTGCAAGAAACTATAACATTTTAACAGTATTAAACATACTATATATAGGTAGTACATATACAATGGTTGTTTTATATTTTGTGATAAAAGTACCAGCGAGGAGTTTGAGTTACCTAATGAGCATTAGGTCGAGAAGGTCTCGATGCGATTCTCGGGTATTCCGAAGTGTCACAATTTTTACATTGAGAAATTCACAATGAGAGCGCGGATTCTGGAAACGTGCCTAGTACCGACCCGACGGTAAGCTCACTCCGTTTAACGTCGGACATAAACCAAAGCGGGCGAAACAAGTGTGCACACTGCACATGTACCTACACTTCTGCCTATGCTTTTGAACATAGAGGTTATGGCATGGCGCTGCGACTTGGAAAGGAAATGTTTCGTCAAATAGACAATTATATACCTATATATGTGTAAACACAACTATGACATTTACCTTAGAATAGCTCAGGTTGTGTTAGGGCACACAACAGCAGTGATGGCCTCGAGGTTTAGGCGCGCGGTCGAGAATTTCGACGGTCGCAGGTTCAAACCCCAGGCACACACCTCTGACTTTTCGAAGTTATGTGTGTATTCACAATGAATTATCACTTGCTTTAACGGTGAAGGAAAACATCGTGATAAAACCTGCACACCTAAAAAGTTCTTAGGAATTTCTTAGGTGTGTAGTCCGCCAACCCGCACTAGGCCAGCGTGGTGGACTAAGGCCTAAACCCTCTCAGTTGTAGAGGAGGCCCGTGCCCAGCTGTGGGACGTATATGGGCTGATTATGTTATGATTATGTGTTAGGGCACGTATTGACAGAAACAAGATAAAAATTATTCGTTGTTTAAGAAGGCGAATAAAATCTTCAATTATTTCAAAGTCCAAATATAGATATTATATTTAGATGTGTACGTTTCTTAAATTCCTTCTGTTGTTAATGCCAGAAACTATGAACTCCCGATGCACACTAATGTCAGTCGTTCCTTTGGCTTTTGTTCTCTAATCCGCTGCCGTTACTGGGCCCTGGGGACTAATTTATTTGGCAAACGATACTCTCTGGCCTCCTTTACGAAAATGTCGATGGAGGAAATAAAGTGAAGAGATTGAAAAGCTTGTGTGCTGATTGATGTTGACAATGATGCGGAGATGAATGGGTGCAGTAGTGATGCGGACCCGCGCGGCATGTCGCCGTGGAACAGTGGTTAGAGCGCGCCGATTGCGCAATTATCTCACGGTATTGCTTATAACAATATGCGTAAGTCATAAAATGCACCTAATACGGCAGGAGCGGCATAAAAATGATAATGTTTGTATATTTAAATATATAATACACAAGTAACGTTCACTTCAAGTCAATCAAAGCTATTCTCGACTACGCACGAGCTCTGTTGTTATGTAGGTACCTACTTAGCTAAGTTTTATATAAAATATACAAGCTTTTGCCCGCGACTCCGTCCGCGTAGACTACAGGGTTGGGCTTAGAAAGAAAATAAGTTGTAGTCTATTTTACTCCACAGAGTCCCATTTATGTCCATATCAAAAATCGTTTACATCGGTCAAATGATTTAGGCGTCAAAGCATAACAGACATATACATAGTTTTAGTCGTCTACACAACATACAACCTTTCATCCCCCCTTTCAATCACTTAAAACCCCTTTTCCGGGATAAAAAGTAGCCTATGTCCTTTCTCAGGGTCTAAACTATCTGTGTACCAAATTTCATTTAAATCGGTTCAGTAGTTTTAGCAGGAAAGCGAGACAGACAGACAGATAGACAGACGGACAGACAGACAGAGTTACTTTCGCATTTATAATACATATTAGTAAGGATATAAGTAAGGATAACTGTTATGCATTATTTGTTTGAGAGGTAAAATAAAACTTATTGGAATTTAGTATAGGTAACCAGTACTAAGGCTAGACATACTTAGTTCCAATTTTTTTTGAAATGATCACAGAGAATCATCTGCAAACGCTAAAATAAGGAAAGTGAATTACTTTCGTCTTCACAGTTTTCAAACTGGTCAGTTATTGTGAAAACATGAGTTTTGGAAGTTTTAAACGTTAGTTTTCTAAGATTATTTATTTGTATTTACAAAGAATCATCACGTACTTTAAGGGTGAAGGAAAAAATAGTGAGAAAACCTGCACACCTAAAAGTTCTTACGAATTTCTTAGGTGTGTAGTCCGCCAACCTGCACTAGGCCGGCGTGGTGGACTAAAGCTTAAACCCTCTCAATTGTAGAGGAGGCACGTGCCCCGCAGTGGAACGTATATGGGCTGATGATGATTTATTTGTCTCCTGGCGAGTTTATTTGCTTGAATTTGTTTTTAATAATATTCTTTTGATATTGGAATCGAATACTTTTGTTAAATATACAGTAGATATATTTTATGGTAACTTTGTTGTGCTGATGGTGGATACCATGGGGTAGCCGGTAGAAATCCGGCATACCCCGTTTGCTCTCCCTAAGGCAGACGGGGATCCAAGAGGATTTTCCCCATGAAAAAAAAAAAAAAAAAAAAAAAAGGTATATCCTACCTAAAGTAACATTTCAAATATGTTTTTGTTTACAAAAATTGTTGGACCTGTCGAAATGGATTTGTTGTTATACGTAGTCTAGTTTATGAAAACTTATTATTTTTTTTTATTCATTTCATTCGTTCGTAAACGTACATATACCTACCTATTGCAAATAGCTACTTGCTAGGTATTCATGTGGTAATATGACAAGTTAGATATTATAGCGATTTAATTTATGAAGAACCAACATTTTTTCCACACGAGCATACAACAAGCGAAGGTTAAAAAATAAGTACCTATAATATGTCGGATATGATCGAGTATTGAAGTGCAGTGCAGCGAGTAGAGAGCAGAACGTTGTGCGCCCCCGTGCGGGTAATCTGCGCGGTCGGCGGCGGTCGGCGGCGAGGTCGCAGCGCCAAACATGGCTCGTCCATAATCATATGGAATTGTCAACAGTTTTTTATGTTAAACGTTATAGCTGAGCCTCATTAAATGCGGATCGCAGCTGTTAATGTGTACCGAGAATACGTTTTTGTCTCTGTTTATTGTTTAGATACGTTTTTGTATCGTTTATAAACTGTACCTATTTCTCGCTTGCTACACATCCTTCACCCGACTTTACAGTGCGCGTCGTGTGCTGCACTCCAAGTGGTTTCTTACGAATACATAGTACCTAAGTGTTTAGGCTTACTGCGTGTGTTGACATGGCGCCACTACCCACAGCGGCGTGACAATGACCACACAACACGTGTTCATCGTGACTGAAACACTCGTCCCATTGCATATGGTGCGACATTCGGCAGCGCGGTCGCCGGCTCATTACCACAAGGCATTAGCTTGTCGGTGCGACGGTGTGGGTCCCGGCTGGCCCACCGCGCGGTGTCGGCGCGCGCGCACTCGGCCTGCCACTAATTACGGCGGTGGTCAGCCGCGTCGCGGTCGCTCGCCCACCCACCGAGGCCGCACTAGATTCCACGCCCGCCGCGTTTTTTACACCCTAATTAAGCTAATTTATCGAGACAATAAGAGAAATTATCGGTGGGCGCTCGGCGGTTAGTGGCCGCTTTATGAGCGGTATTAAATTGTTAGATTTAAGAGCGCTACCGCGCTACACCGGCCGACCGGCGGCCGACGAGCGGCGAGCGCCCGACGCCGACCGACCCGCGACGGGTCCGCTTTGATGCCCCAATAAATATACAGCAGATCCCATCTGATAAGGTGGAGCGGGCTCGTAATGAGAGCCACGCCGAGGAATGCCATCGACAAAGCCCTAAAATGCTAATAACACGAGGTTGACACGGGCACACAGCCGCCCGTCTAGAATGTGCGGCGATAAGGAAGGTGCCGATCTCGCGCTGCGCTCCCATTAAATGTGGATTTTATTGTTCATTGAGTAAACATTTTTTTCTAATGGCTGTTCTTGGGCCGCGTAGTGTGCAATTAAAATAAACGGTAGCCGCTCGGGTTTGATTCCGCTTACACTTATCAACTTATCTAATGTAATTACACAGTTAATTGTTTGTAGTTCGGTCGCTTTATAACAATTATAAATCACACGTTATTGTTATTTACACGAGGTACTTTGATAACACACTAAATAAACATTCTAATTGAGTCAGTAAATTAAAGCCGAGCTTTTTGTTTACCATAAATAAATGTTTTTCAATGATTTAAGACTCATTTAAGTTATAATTTATAAAGGTGATTAATATCACCATCATTAAAACTAGACCAGCTATTTCTTTTCATATAGGCATTTAATTATAGGTAGGTACCTACTTCTACTACTTACACGATGCCAAAGAATGTGAAATCGGTATCCAATTAGATTTATGTATGCGCATTCTAGATTGATTCGTCCTATCTAGGTATTTGTAGGTATAAGATGAAATTTATGCATTTAAATAGATTTTTAATGGTATACATACATACATAAACTCACGCCTGTATTCCCCGAAGGGGTAGGCAGAGGTGCATTTCCGCACCCACACTCCGCTAAGTATGTATCAGTCCCACGTAATAGGGGGCGAGCCTATTGCCGTTTTCGGGCACATTTCCAGACTCTAGATCGCACGGCACATAGGTACTTGTACCGCGAGACCACGAGGCAGTCTTTTAATATGTCAGGCAGATTTTTAATGGTATATGCGTTTAATCCATGGTACTGGGTGAATCGCGATCATAAAAATCTCATATATTTTTTTTATGGATTCATTATTTACATTCTTATTTATTTATTACTTTAGATTATGAAGGTATAAGTTATAATGTAGTGTAGGACGTCCTCTGGCTAGGTGGAGTGACGATATTCGCAAGGTGGCTGGCAGCGGTTGGAAAGAAGATCAGAAGCGCCGAAGATCTAGCCCAGTGGCGTTCCAACGTAGAGGCCTATATCCAGGAGTGGACGTGACAAAGGCTGATGATGATGTTGATGAAGTTATGGTACTATTTTTCATTAAAGGTTTATTCCACTTTCAATAAAATTTCAATAGAATGTGTATTTCATCAGACTAGCGCCATCTATCATTTACTTTATGAAACTCTGGGGAAGAAACTACATTAAGTCCGGTTAAACTTATAACATAGTAATAAAATAAAAAATAAATCCATCTTTTATGACGTAACAAATTATTTTAATTATTAGTTTGTACAAAAATTTTAAAGGGCAGTACCTACAGGTATTTTGTATTTGAAATAAAACGTTTTATTTTTACTCTGTGAAATATGCTGTCAATGAGTCAATGTCATTGTCAAATGTCAATTTTCTTGGTTCTGCGGTTGCGCGTCTTTTATCGTCTTTCTTGGTTGTCCGTATCAAAATAAGATATAAATATTAGTGGTAGTTAAAACATGTGCGGAGCTGTACTCGATGGCTGGTTTGAATGTTGCTGAATGGTCGTCGGACCAAGTGGCAGAATGGATGTTAGGTGAGTGCGCTTTACACTGTGTTTTTGTATCGCAGTAGAGTCGGTGAGTCAGGCAAGATCCGCAGCTTGTCATACAAAAAACTGCTATATGCGGAGACAATAGAGTCGTCATTTGTCTTTATCACATTGTCAGTGTTTCTCTGAATCTCGTGACTACTGGTTTATCTCCTTCATACTAGCAATAGAGTCAATTTATTATACCGATCCTCTAGAACTTTATGGACGCTGCAGTTTGACTTCGTGGATCCTTTAAGCGAAGCGTGAAGAAGCATTTGTGCAGGCCGGCATGATTGTGTCGACAAGCGCGTGACCATATCGTTTCTCGCTGGTCGGTATTAATTTTTTGGACTCCACTGTGCTTACCATCAGGTACAGTGGAGTCACATTGCCGTGCCAGTATAAAAAAAAAGTCTTTGAATTATGTCCGTATGAGAGTTCATGCAATAGAATTGAGTTCCAAACCAACAATATCTGAGTATACTGAGACTATTATACATATATGCTACAATGCTTTAAACAAGCAGCTTAAGTAGGAAATCTATTACAAATTATCTTATGATGGGAACAGCAGGTTAATTAATTTTATATACAGGGTGTCCCAGCAGTCGACGATAACCCGGAAACGGGGAATAGCCCAAGTCGTAAGGGTTATCAGAAAAATATTTATAAAAATATAAGTTATGTATTTAGAAAAATATAGGGATTTCAAAAAAATCTAGAAAATCTACACCCTGTGACGGTTTTTTCACTACTGTTGCTGCAAATCTCTACTTTTTTAAATTATTATTTTTGTTATGTAATCCTGAATAATACCTCTGCAAACTGTTATCCAACATTTAGAGCCACCTTGCTATACTTCGGAAGAAAATTACATCGTTTACCAAATCGCATATTTAAAATTTATCATACGCCCAAATTTAACTGGCTGTCCTGAAAAAAAAATGTACTACGCAAGTTCGGCAAGTAACTTTAAAAGTTGGCGCATTTAATAAGGAATCTAAAATGGTATAACACTTGCTACATTATTTTTTAAATGTGGCACAATAATTTTTATTTTGCGAAGAAACCCATTTGATCAAATTTTCTTATTAACTAAAGATGACATGATGATGAACTGATAAGTAAGATGGAGAGAATTGTTTTACGATGTGTGAGCGAGACAGATACTCCATTGTCAGGTAGTCCATGGGCACCACGCATCGGAGCAATGATCACTTTTTTATTTTAAATTTAGGCTTTTTTATTTGGATATCTTAGATTTATTAAGTAATTGCTTAACATCAAATATTTCTTTAGTAAAATTTACAATACATGTTCTAACTGCCTTCCTTCAGCCGCAATACACGCTCGTCATCTTCTTAAAAAAGATCGGGTTATCAGGGGCGAAAATCTTCTATTCCTAACAAATTCAGCTACTTCCATTTATTTTTTGCCGTAGTTCAGGTAAATTTTCAATTGGCTTTAAACAAAAAAATTCTTTCACCGTTCCCCAGTAAAAAATAGCCTAAAGGATTTAAGTCAGGTGAACGGGCTGGCCATTGGATTGTGCCAGCTCGTCCTATCCATCTACTCCGGTATTCCTAATCGAAATATTCTCTAACTGAACTAGCGTCACTATCTGTCTCGCTCACACATCGTAAAACAATTCTCTCCATCTCACTCAAATAGTATCTTAAAATTGCTGTCTCGAAGAGCCGAATAGAAACATCTTTAGTTAATAAGAAAATTTGATCAAATGGGTTTCTTCGCAAAATAAAAAATATTGTGCCACATTTAAAAAATAATGTAGCAAGTGTTATACCATTTTAGATTCCTTATTAAATGCGCCAACTTTTAAAGCTACTTGCCAAACTCGCGTAGTACATTTTTTTTTCAGGACAGTCAGTTAAATTTGGGCGTATGATTAATTTTAAATATGCGGTTTGGTAAACAATGTCATTTTCTTCCGAAGTATAGCAAGGTGGCTTTAAATGTTGGATTACAGTTTGCAGAGGCATTATTCAGGATTACATAACAAAAATAATAATTTAAAAAAGTAGATATTTGCAGCAACAGTAGTGAAAAAACCGTCACAGGGTGAAGATTTTCTAGTTTTTTTTGAAATCCCTATATTTTTCTAAATACATAACTTATATTTTTTTAAATATTTTTCTGATAACTCTTACGACTTGGGCTATTCCCCGTTTCCGGGTTATCGTCGACTGCTGGGACACCCTGTATAGTAAGCAGAATAACAACTACACACTTCTTTTATTTTGCTATTTGTTTCCACCTTATAACTGTCTCATGTAACTGTTGTAAGATAATTATAAAATATTGGTATATCAAGACACAGGTATTGGCTTCTTTGGGAATGTTGAGGGGACAGGGATGCTTGTATTAAGGATATTTTCATTTTATACATGGTAACTTAAGCTGGCAAAGTCTTTGTCAAATTCTTTTTTTTATATAAAATTTATTATTTATTAATACTAACAGTACTTTATTATTTGTTTATACATTGACCCCAATCAATAGTAAGGAATTAATATGAAGCAAACTGATTTATTCAATTTTGATTAATTTGAAGTAACTCTAGGAACAATAGTTTTTATTGCTTGGAATGTAAAATAGCATGGATGGATATGAAGAGCAATAATAAAAATAATAATATCTTTAGGGTTAGGTCCCAAGGTGGCCCAATATGTGCCAACCTTACGAGACAGAGGGTTGGATGGAGCCAAGCTGTTAATGCTGCGGTGTGATGATCTTGAATACCTGGGCATGCACATTATTGGACATCAAGAATTGCTGTTGGAGGCTGTTGAACATCTAAGGAACTTTGTAAGTACATATGGAGTACTTCTGATCAGTTTTAGGCATGGAAATGATATATTAGTAGGTTCCTTTAAAAATAATGTTCACTAAATTATTAAGAAATAGTCTCAAGAAAAGGAATCTATTTATTTTTATATGTTGTATGGTAGTAGTTATCTGATATAATGTTGGCAGTGTAAGCTGTAATGATGACTTGTGGTATACATAATATTATATTAGGACATGCATGAGTTACTCTTTATCTCTCTTTAATGTCCATTTAGAGAAAAACATTAATTGATCTTTTCTGCATTAATGTAAAGAATATCACTACATTAGTATAGTGATATTCTTTATGGATTTATTATCTATTACTTTTTATTATCTATTACTTTTTATTATCTATTACTTTGTATTATCTATGGAAAGGAGTCAGTTAGGAAAAAGAAGGCTTTAAATGTTGTTTTTTGTTAATTCAGAAAATGCAAATATCGTCTTTATTTCATTATAAGGCATATTACCATTATAAAACAACATTTTCTGCAAATATTTAATGAAGTATGGAGAAGTTAAGATTTGATTTCTGTGTGAAAACAGCATCAGTTGGAAAATCAAACATTATTTGCATAACCTCAATTGGAACACCTGATGGTCAAACTTTTGCCATACCGGCTGAATATCAACCTGCAAGGTTTACATCAATTAATAACAAATACATCTAACTATGCCAAGATAAGAAAAACATTGAATAAAAGACATCAAACAAGGAAAATATGGATAACTTTAACTGATGAAATATCAAAGACATATTTAGACGGAGAACAAAATATACGGTTTAATGATTTTTACCTTGAAGAAATTATGGAAAACATAAAGAATCAAAAATCTTTACCTACAAGCTCAAATGAAACATTGGAGAAATTATTAGAGAAATTACTCGAAGAAAAACAAAAAAAACTGAAACTCAAAATTTGGGGAAAATTTCAAAAGATTTTGTGATTTACTGGTAGAAATGCAAATGCACACCAATGGATAAAAGAATTCAACAAAGAATGTGAACGTTTCCATATTGATGAAGACAGAAAAAAAATTGAAATATTAAAACAATTTTTAGAATATTCAAGTGTGAATTGGTACAGTTGTATGTTAATGAAATTTACAGTAGAATCAGAGTGGATTAAATGGGAAAAAAACTTCTGTGAAACGTTTGGAAACAAAGGTTGGTCGCCAATCAGATATGCTCTTGGTTTTAAATATCAAACAGGTTCTTTGCTTGAATATGCTTTGAAAAAAGAAAAATTGTTATTAGAGGTGAGAAAGACGATTGATACTGTTACTCTTATAGATCTTATAGCCGCAGGCCTGCCTAACTATCTAAGTGATAAAATTGACCGAGAGACATTACAAGAAACCGAAGATCTCTATAATGAAATTAGAACATCTTGTTGGGAGGAACAAATATGAAAAAAAGAACTACACATACTCTGACATAAAAACAAAAAAAAATGAAGAAAAAAAAACCATGCCAAATTTGTATCACTGAGAAAAAAGGGAAACGTTTTCATCCTGAGGAAACCTGCTGTTTTAATGGGAAAAATCAGAAATCAGTTATGAAAAGTGTGAATAACTCTGAATTAGAAATTGAATTAAATAAGGAGAATCCAAAAAACTAGAAGTACCACCATTAATAAAGGTAAAGTTATTATTAAATGACACATTAAAAGTTACCGCAATTTATGATTATGGTTCGAATGTGTCGTTAATTAATGCAAAATTATTGAAAATACATGAAAAAAAAGAAGACACACTCAATAAACAAACAGCTAACTTGAAAACAAAAGGTATGGTAACATTGAAAATAAAAATATACAACATTGAAAGAGAAATGAATATTTTTGTTATAGATAATGAGAATTTTCACTATGATTTTTTCATTGGTTTGGATTGTATAAAAAAAATTAATTAACACAAAATGAAGAGTTGAATATAATACAATGTAATAATCCACAAAAAGAGAATAAAGTTGACAATGAAGAGGATAACAAAAATAAAAACTTTATTAAAGAATTAATGAATGTCGAAATTCCTGATGTACTAGGTAACAAAAATGAACAAGATGTTTCTCTATACCCTGGGGTATGGGAACAAGAAATAAATCATATAAACAGATGTGAAGTAAATTTCAATGAACATTGAACATATTGACTTCAGTGAATTTGAAATTTCAGTGAATCACCTAGATTTATGTAAACAAACAGAAATTGATAAATTAATAAAAAAATACAAACCAGTCTTTGCTAAGGACAAATACGACGTTGGCACGGTACGAGATTATGAAGCTCACATAGACTTGATGGTAGATAAATATTGCTGCAGGCGCCCATACAGATGCACAGCCGATGATAGAAAAGAAATTGAAAATCAAATATCAAAATTATTGAAGAACAACTTAATTGAGGAATCATATAGCCCTTTTGCTGCTCCAGTTACCTTGGCGTACAAGAAAGAAGATGGAAAAAGATGAAGACTGTGTATAGATTTCCGGGAATTGAACAAAATTGTTATACCTCAATCACAGCCATTCCCCTTGATTGAAGACTTGATGGTAAAGACTGTAAACTGTAAGTATTATTCCACTTTTGATATATATTCAGCGTTTTGGGCCATTCCGTTGAAAATTCAAGATAGATATAAGACGGCATTTGTCACGCAAGAAGGCCATTTCCAGTGGACATGCCTTCCATTTGGTTTAAAGACAGCTCCGGCTATTTTCCAAAGAATACTGAGAAATATAATAAGAAAATATAAACTCTCTGATTTTGCAGTGAATTTCATCGATGATATCTTAGTGTTCTCTAAAAGTTTCGAGGAACACATAATACATATATCAAAACTACTTGAGGCAATACAAACAGAAGGATTTAGACTGAAATTCTCGAAATGCACTTTTGCAAACAATCATGCCAAGTATTTGGGACACATAATAGAAAATAATTCAGTTAGACCTCTCAAAGATTATTTAATAGCCGTCAGGAACTTCCCCATTTCAGAAACAAGGAAAAATATACGCCAGTTCCTTGGGAAAGTAAACTTTTATCATAAATTTGTACCACACAATGCAATTATCCTTGAACCACTACACAATTTATTACGGAAAGATGTAAAATTTATATGGACCAAAGAATGCCAGAAGTCATTTGATAAAATAAAGGAATTACTATGCTCGAAACCAATTCTAAAAATATTTGACCCAGAACAACCAATAAAAATTTACACTGATGCCAGTATTAAAGGAGTAGGAGCTGTGTTAAAACAGGAAGATAAAAACGGAGAAAATAAACCTGTATTTTACTTTTCTAAAAAATTGACAGACACAAAAGAAAAAGAAGGCAATATATTTGGAATGTCTGGCAATTAAGGAAGCTGTAAAATATTGGCAACACTGGCTTATGAATAAAGAGTTTATAGTATACTCAGATCATAAACCATTGGAGAATTTAAATATCAAGTCTAGAACTGATGAGGAACTAGGTGATTTGACATACTATTTATCCCAATACAATTTTAAGGTAAAATATAACCCGGGACAGTCAAATCAAGAAGCAGACTGCTTAAGCAGAAATCCAGTCTTAGAGCCTCATGACAATACTGAAGATTTTTAAAAAATTGTAAACTTAATAAATATAGAAGATATAAAAAAGGACCAAGACTTAAATCTAAACTTACAACATGGAAAATCAAAGTTTATACTGGAGAATAACATTTATTACAAAACAAATAAAAGAAAAAAAATTATACTATCAGAAGAATTTAGCAAAACACTAATTAGAGATGTCCACAATACTTACTGCCATATTGGGAGAACCCAGATGATTAATTAAATAACCCCTTTCTATACATCAAAGAATATCATCAAAAATATTGAGAAATTTGGGATGAATGTGACATTTGTATAAAAAATAAATCAAGAAGGAATCCAAAATTTGGTTTAATGTCACATTTAGGCCCAGCAACACGCCCATTTGAAATTATATCAATTGATACAATTGGAGGGTTTGGAGGATCTCGGTCTACAAAAAAATACTTACATCTCCTGGTCGATCATTTCACACGATATCCTTATATTTTGACGTCAAAAAATCAAAATTCCAATGATTTTATCAAGTTGATAAAAAATGTGACACAAAGCAACACCATTGATATGGTATTAACAGACCAATACCCTGGCATAAATTCCAAAGAATTTAAAGACTTCCTGAAAAAGAAAAATATAACACTGGTTTTCACTGCTGTTGACGCACCATTTTCAAATGGACGTAATGAAAGACTAAACCAAACTTTAGTTAATAGGATAAGGTGCAAAATAAACGAAGGGGGAAAGAAAACAGCATGGACAACTATAGCACAAAAATGTGTAGAAAAATATAACGAAACAGAACATACAGTCACAAAGTTTACTCCAAAATATCTGTTGGAAGGAGAAAAAATGGATATTTTGCCACAGGAATTGAAATCAAGATGCACAATAAAAGATCTCAAAAAAGACAGAGAACTAGCATTTGAGAATTCAATAAAATCTCACAACTATAATAAAAAAAAATATGATCTTCATAGAGAAGAATATAAATTCGAAGTAGGTGATACAGTATATGTAGAAAACGGAAACCGACTAAATAGGAAGAAAATGGATGAATTAAGGATTGGACCATACAAAATCCTAAGAAAGATTTCAAATTCAATCTATGAAGTTGATGCTGGACATAAGAAGGCGGAGTCAAACTTCTACCATGTTACAAAGTTATCTCCAGTGAAGATTGTCTCTGATCGAACAATAAATTTGATTTGTTCTCTCCGAGGGTGGGAGATGTAAAGAATATCACTACACTAGTATAGTGATATTCTTTATGGATTTATTATCTATTACTTTTTATTATCTATTACTTTTTATTATCTATTACTTTTTATTATCTATTACTTTGTATTATCTATAGAAAGGAGTCAGTTAGGAAAAAGAAGGCTTTAAATGTTGTTTTTTGTTAATTCAGAAAACGCAAATATCGTCTTTATTTCATTATAAGGCATATTACCATTATATTAATATACCTTTAAACCACCATGTGGTAAATTTTTTTCCTATTCCCTGTTATCTTATCAATATTTGACTATGATTACCTGCATTTAGTTGCTAAAATATTGAGTGATCAAATGTAACACTCCATTCTTATCTTAGTTGAAAAATGTTTGCAAAGCTCACTTTTATTTATTTATTTATGCTTTATATACATTGTATAAAGGCGGACTTAATGCCTAAGGCATTATCTACCAGTCAACCTTGGGGTGATGCAGAGAAAAAATATTAATGAATAGGTGCATAAAATATAAATTGTCATGATTAAAAATATATAATATGAATATATTATAAATATAATAGAAATTAAAATAAACAAATATATTTAAATAGACCATTACATAAACATATATACATAAAATACATATAGATATACTATAATGCTATTTATATAAGTATAAAATATAATTGCTGGTGGTAGGATATTCGTATCCGCCCGGATGGCGACCACCGTACACAGGGCGTAAAACCCGCCATAGTGGCACATGCAAGTGTGCCGCGTTCCGGGATCAGCCAGTGTATATCCGGTTTTCGGGGGGGCTTCAATCATGGTGAAAGGATGACCGTGCCGGCAATTTTTTTGGCCGGTTTGTCGCGGTCGGTCCTTTGATCGCCATGATTGATAGTCCCCCAAACTTCTTCACAATAAGGTGAAGAGGTATTCGGCCGGCATGATTGTGTCGACCAACGGGAGACCATCATCTCTCGCTGGTCGGCACTTTTTCTGGACTCCATTGCGCTTACCATCAGGTGCAATGGGGTCACTTTGCCGTGCCAGAAAAAAAAAAAAAAAAAAAAAAAACATACACATATATACAAATATAATACATACTATGGAGCTTCTGACAATCGTTTTAAGAATAGTTGTCGAACCCTTAATTTAAACGATAAGCGGCTTGTCAACATCCTGATTTCGAGAGGGAGTGCGTTCCAAAGAAGGATAGACTGAATGAAGAAAGAAGAGTGAAGAAAGTCTGAGCTATGAGAAGGGCATGAAAGGAGAAGATTATTGGAAGAGCGAAGGTTCCTGTCATGGTTGCTTCCTAGGTATCGAAAGAGAGGAGACAGATAGGAGGGCGTAGTAGAAGACTTAATAATTTTTATATGCAATAAGTATATAACTTGATACATAATCTAAAACTGGTGTAAATATTATTTAAAAAATATATAATTAATACTTGTGTGTAAATTGATGCCAATTTTTTAAAAGCAATTGTAAATATTATGGTAACCTCAAGGTTTAGACACACGGTCGAGAATCTTGGTAGTCATGGGTTTACATATGTGATCATAATATGTGATTTTTCGAAGTTACATATGTATGTGTGTATTCACATTGAATTATCACATACATTAATAGTGAAGGAAATCATTGTGAGGAAACCTGCACACCTAAAAGTTCTTAGAAATTTCTTAGGTGTGTAGTCCATCATCCGCCCTAGGCCAGTGTGGTGGACTAAGGCCTAACCCCTTTCAGTTGTAGAGGAGGCCCATGCCCAGCAGTGGGATGTATATGGGCTGATGATGATGATGGAATTGTAAATATCTTGTGTTTCATACTTGTACTTCTATACTTACACAGAAAAAATTATCTAATGTACATTTTGTTACTAATTCATTTGTGTATTTTTGTCATCAATTCATCTTACTCTGTAGCCACCTCCAACTGACTTATTATAAGGTTAATGGAATATTACTTATTTTTTGCACATTGAATAATTAGCACAATAATACCAGTTAATTAGACAAATAAATTATATTCATTATAATGAAAAATAAATTATATTACTTAATTAGACAATTAATTAAGTAATTTGACGGTTTGACAGAGTGAGGAATGAATATGTTAGAGGAAGCCTGAAAGTAGCTCCTCTGATAGAAAAGCTGAAAGGAAACCGTCTGTCGTGGTATGGGCATGTTATGAGGAGGGATGAATCATACTTAGGAAAAAAGGTGATGGATATGAAAGTTGATGGATGGGCGAGCAGAGGAAGGCCAAAGAAAAGATGGATGGAGTGCGTGACTGAAGATATGAAAGAAAAAGGGGTGAATGAAGACATGACGGCTGATAGGGATGTTTGGAAGGATAAAACATACTGCGCCGACCCCAAATGAAATTGGGAGCAGGGCAAGGCAATGATGACTTAATTAGACAATTAAATGCTGTTGTATGTTTGTAATGTTCAAGTAGTTAGGTTTTTAGCAGATATTATAATTTATAATATTGTTGGTTGGGATGTGTATACATGTAATAAAAGTAACATTATATGCATGAGAATGAACAGTTGTACTCTAAGCACAGAGATGGTTAGGTGTTAGATAACATTTATATATAACTCATCTGACAGCAGTTATCAGTGTCCGGTGAGTAGCGAATGTTGATACCAGACTCCTCCTGTGAGTCAGTGTCGCCTCATGGCTCACTTATCACCATGTTATCTGCGCCAGTACTAGTGCCGAGTCGACGCTCTAATTGTTCCACAGATTGTAAAGCCACTGTGTGTGCGGCGTGGGAATATTTACCCGCATACATCTGTTACTCATTGATTGAATACAATGCATGTCATAATATATAGCTAGTAGCTAATTTATCATTGTTTTGGACTCTATTACTATTACTAATTTCATTCATAGAGATCTTTTAACATGTCAAAAGATATTTTTCCATAAGCCATGCCGTCACGATATTTCAATTTTATACGAGATTCGCATAATTTTTTTAACAACTATACGCACAAAGACTAATTTCGTAATGCAATTTACAAAAACAAACTATTATTATTACCTTTTTTATATGTGCAGGCGAAATTGCATGAGCAATGTTTATAATAGAAGTATTGCGTCATGCAATGTATGGTTGATGGTATATGCGAGAGCTACAGAAGGCGCCGGTGTGCGTGTGTGTGCAGCAGTATGAGCTGTCGCGCGAGTGCGTGCAGCAGCTGGCGGTGCGCGTGTCGGTGGTGGCCACGACGCTGGCGCGCACGCTGCGCCACCAGGCCGACGCGCGCCTCGAGACGCACACGCTGGCCGACGTGGCGCGCACCGTGCAGGCCGTCAAGCCGCTCGTCTGCTGGCTCGACAGGTACGCCCACACGCAGTGCGAGCTGGTAGCGCTTTTGCCATCTATGACAAAAGTATTTACGCTTTTGCCTTACAGGTATAAATAAACCATACCTATGGCGTATGCCAGGGTTTCTCAAACTTTCGGTTTCACGAACCCCTGTTAAAGTTTCCATGTGAATGCGAACCCCTTAAGTCTTAAATAAGTAATTAAAATAAGTAAAATTTGAAATTGCCTTTTGAAGGAAATAAGATTTTTATTTCAAAAGAAATATCTTTTTAATATTAATGTGATGGGTACCCTTGTTTCTTGGCGCAAATGGAGTCAATATTAGAAGTAATTTCGAAAGTTTTGACCTTAATTCTGACTCGGTATTAAGTCGATTTCTACATACCTACATACACATACATAAACTCACGCCTGTATTCCCCGAAGGGGTAGGCAGAGGTGCATTTCTGCACCCACATTTCGCCAGGTATAGAGAATTTCCTAATGGAAAAACCCAATAACACTTTGCCCGACCCGGTAATCGAACCTAGGACCTCTAGATCGCTCGGCACACACTTGTACCGCGAGACCACGAGGCAGTCGATTTCTGTATTTAGTTTTTACCATGAGCAGGTGTGAAAACCCACTCTCACATAAATATGCTGTAGCCACTATGTGTGCCGCACGTGGCTGCTAGGCATCTAGTCACTATTACGTAAATCTTGTCGCGAACTCCCTGCCGTCGAATGACGTACCCCTAGAGGTTCGCGGACCCCACTTTGTGAAACCTTGGTGTATGCGATCAAAAGATCCTGGATTCGATACCCGGTTTGACTAATGTTATTGGTAAATTTCAACCTAAAAAGTGGTACTTAAAGTCAGCTGGCGATACATTGGTGTAGACATTCACCTTTGCCTAGCCCTTGGGGTATGTAGGGGGGAGAATATGTGATCATTTTTTTAACAGATATTAAATCATTGGCATATTATAGGCGTTTGTAGTGGCTATGTATTGAAATACTTATACAATAAGAAAAGCCGGATGTAACACTCACACCCTCCAGAAGATGGGCAGAGGTAGATAGACTTCAGTATTCGTGTTTCGTTAGATTTGCTTTTTTAAGTGTCATTTTCGAAGCTCTGCGCCCCTGAGAATTTCTGGTAAGGAAAATCCTATTGCATAACGGTAGACTCTTGAACAGAAGTAGTAGCTTCTTGATTGCGTGGTACAGATTTAACGAGGCAGTCAGGGAGATGTCATAGCATAAGAAATGCATATGACTGCTTCGTGGTCTCGCGGTACAAGTATGTGCCGTGCGATCTAGAGGTTCTGGGTTCGACTCCCGGGTCGGGCAAAGTGTTATTGGGTTTTTCCATTAGGAAATTCTCGGTAACAGCACGGAGTCTGGAAATGTGCCCGAAAAACGGCAATAGGCTCGCCCCCTATTACGTGGGACTGATGCATACTTGGCGAAATGTGGGTGCAGAAATGCACCTCTTCCTACCCCTTCGGGGAATACGGGCGTGAGTTTATGTATGTATGTATGTATGACTGGTTTCGAAAATATACGCTGGTAAGTATCGCCTCAATAGGAAATTCAGTAAAAATAAGAATACACGGAAGTTATTGATTGTAGCCGTGGTGGACATTGCAGATGGTCTGGCGGCGGGCGCGGAGGGGCGCCGCTGGCGGAGCGCAAGGCGGCGCTACTGAAGCTGTCGCTGGAGGCGGCCACGTGCGCCCAGCGGGACCGCTTCGCCGAGCAGCCGGCGCGCGCCGTGGCCGCCGCCGCCACCGCCGCCGCCGCCGCCGCGGACTACATCATCCAGGTGCGGGCGCGTGACGGGCGCGTGACGAGTGCCGAGTGGCGAGTGACAGTGCGCGTGCGTGCGCAGGAGGTGTCGGAGCCGGCGGCGCTGCAGCCCGCGGCGCTGGAGGCGGTGTCGCTGCGCCAGCGCGGGCGCGCGCTCGGCTTCGCGCTGGAGGCGTCGTGCTGCGGCCCGCACCAGCTCGCCGACATCCGCTTCGGCTCGCCCGCGCACGCCTCGGGCGCCGTGCACCCCGGCGACGAGATCGTGCAGGTACTGCCCGGGCCCAGCCTCCTGCACTTCTCTTGTTGGTTCTCAAAAAGAGTATAAAGGTTTTGCTTCCTGTATGGACCCTTAAGAGGGCAGGACCCCCTACAATAAATGATTCTCTTCGTGATATTCGTCAACGAATGTTGAAAGACATATTGAGACTTTGTGGGTGTTATCATAATTGAAACATATTAGAAGATCACACATTATTTGGCTGCATAGCATGGCGTGGCTACGTGCTCCCCTTCAGATTACCGGTCGAACTCTGAGAGGCGACGCGAGAATCTTGTGGTTGTATTCAATTAAAGCTTGTATTTAAGTTTTCACTACCGTATCCGGAATGGGACAAAGAAAAATGTAAAAAAAATATGTACGTAGGTATGTCCTTGTGGAAAATCTCTCCTCCCACCTCTCTCTCTGGTGTTTAGAGTGTATCGTCTCTAACGAAGAATAGCCAACAAATCATAGGTTTGGATCTACTGAATGATCATAGTCTTAGGTCATTCCATCTATCTCACAACCAGTCTGAAATGTCGCATGCAGGTGGGCGGTCAGTGCGTGGTGGGGTGGAGCAGCGAGGCGGTGGTGCGCGCGTGCCAGGCGGCCGGCGCGGGCGGCGCGGGCGGCGCGGGTGGTGCAGGGGGCGCGGGCGGCGGGGGCGAGCTGTCGCTGCGGCTGCGGCGTCGCGGCGGGCGCCCCCCGCCCGCGCTCGCGTCCCCCCCGCTGCACGCGCGCCTGGCGCGGCACTCGCGTCTGCACCGCGCGCACTACGAGCCGCACCGCGCGCGCGACGAGCTGCGCATCGACAGGTGCGTACCGCGGGGAGCGCGGGCAGCGGGGACGCGGGGCAGGGTGCAGTAACTGTGTGTGTGTGTGCAGCGCGTACGGCGGCGCGTATGGCGGCGTGGGAGCGGTGGCGGGCGCGGCGGTGGAGGCGGCGGGCGCGCGCGGGGAGGAGCCCGCGTCGTCGTCGGACGAGAGCGAGCCGCTGTCGCCGCCCGCGTCGCCCACGCACCCGCTGCGGGACCCGGCCAGGTGAGCCTGCACTGGCGCTGCTACATGTCACCCTGTCTCCACTAAAAATTGTCCCGCTAACGTTTTACATCATCGCAACAACTAACTTTTTTAACGGCTACTGCCCGGTTGCTCATTTGGTCCCGCAACAACTGTGTTCGTTGGCGAGTGTCCCTCGCGCGTGGCGTGCGGTGCCGCAGCGTGTGAGTGAGTGCGTGCGTGTGTACAGAGCGCGCGGTCGCGCCGGCGCGGCGGTGTGGCGCCGACACAGCGTCAGCGGCGGCAGCCCGGTCGGCCAGCGCGCCGCACATGACATCGAGCAGGTAATGCACTGCCAGACTATTCAACTAAATTCATTCTCTTTGGCCTCATTAGTGTAACCCATTGAACAAAATACCTAATTAATTGATTGTATATATAAAAAAAATGATAAACAATGTATTAAAGATACTTATAAATTATTATGGTTTCAACTTATAAACGTTGCTTATGCCAATTTTTATTTTCGTGCTTCATTGAATGAATAAATTCCATGTTGAACATCGGGATCATTTGAAAAAGTGAAAAAAAATTACTAAATTAAGATGACGTAATGAATATCAGTAGTTGAAAGGCATTGAGGCGACGTTGTGTGGTGCGTCAGTTCTGGCAGGAGCTGAAGCAGCAGCGGTTCGGCGCGGCGGGCGGCAGCGCCGGCGCCAGCCCCGCGCCCGACGACGTGGCGCTGTACGCGCGCGACAAGGCGGCGTCCTGCAGCACCGGCCTGCAGCTGGCCGCGCGCCCGCGCACCTGCCCGCCGCCCGCGCACCCCGCGCACCCCCCCGCACACCCCGCGCACGCCCCCGCACACCCGCACGCCGCGCGCCGCGCCGAGGAGGAGCGCGCTCGCGCCAAGCTCGACAAGAGCCACTCCACGCCCGCCTACGAGTTCGCAGCGGGCGCGGGGGGTGTGGGGGGCGCGGGGGGCTCGCGCGAGCACGCCATCCCCGAGGCGGCGTCGCCCGCGGACAGCCCCACCATCCTGGTACACTCCGCTGAAAAAGCTGATCAGATCCTCGACTTCAAGAAATCCAGTTCACAGATTGGTGAAGCTATTTTGCAGCAGCAAAATCGCCGTCCCACAGACGAAAAATTGGAGGCGTTCGACGGTGGCCTCACGCCGGACGGAATTGATGCGTTCGAGAGGAATCTGTCTCGTAAGAGATCCGACGTTTCTGAATCTGGTTTTAAATTTCGAAAGCCGGATTCACCAGAAACAATATCGACGTCAAAAAACTGGGAGTCGGATGAGGTGAGTCTCGACGTCGAAGGTACTGGCGAACGTGACGAATCGACGACCGAGAAAATTCTCGAAACGATCAATATCGCGATGATGGAGCACAGGCGGCGCTCCATATTGGACGGCAGGGCCATAGAGAGCGCCCGAGTCACCAAGCTACACACTGGCGACAATGAGAAACTGGATGACGGGGCCGAAGAACACAAAACTAATATCGGCAGGTGGGTTAAATTTTTTTTAACCTTATATTCGAATTATACGCAGGAGATTAACGTTTTTGGAAACTTAATTTAATTGAATTAAAAAAAACGTGCAATTCACATGTGGTAGAAGTAAATCTTTCAAAAATGTTGGCTTAAGATATAATTAAATTTTATGGTTGCATTCTTTACAATACTAAGCGGTCAAGTATATTTACGGTAAAATTTTGGCTAAAATGTGTCTGTCTCTTTTTACTGTCGCTTTTTTGTTTCAACGATTTTTAAATAACGATGCTAAAAAAGTTTTCACTTCTAAATGTTTTATAGAAATTTAATCGTTGTCGTCGTCGTCAGCCCAAATACGTCCCACTGCTGGGCACGGGCCTCCTCTACAACTGAGAGGGTTTAGGCCTTAGTCCACCACGCTGGCCTAGTGCGGGCTGGCGGACTACACACCTATTAAATTCCTAAGAACATTTAGGTGTGCAGGTGTTATCATGATGTTTACCTTCACCGTTAAAGCAAGTGATAATTCATTGTGAATACGAAACGTGTTATCGCTGTGGAGAAGAAACGGCAAGAAACTCCCTCAGCAACACGACATGTCATTTTTTTTTAAATAGCAATAAATGTCTTTTTTAATTACATTATTTAAATTTTACATTGTAAATGTCATAACGATACAAACTATAGCAACAAAACAAAACTCCGATCAATTTACATTACTCCTAGGGCTTATTATCTTCAATAAAATCTGTACGGGCTAGCACGTACATTTTTCATATTCAGCATTTTACGCGACACCGATGCGTTTTAGCAGTGCGTCACACGAACATAAAGCGGTCGGTCGCGCGTACTCATCCTATCAAATTGTAATCTATCATTCTATCATTAATCTATCATTTCTATCAAATAAAATCATATTTAAAAGTCTATCATTTCTATCAACCAAAGCTTGTACGGGTTTCCGTCTCAGCCCGTACATCTTTGTGGTCCTTCGAGCATTTTAGTGTCCTCACGTGTGATCTGTGACTGTAAATGTGCTTCGCGAGTGAGGACTGAACCAGAAAAAGAAGCGAGCTATCAGTGGACATTGATTGTTAAATCATTATCATCGGAAGGCAGTGGGCAGATTTGTTGCAGTCAGTAAGCATAGACCAGCAGATCTAAACAAGTAAGATCTTTCCATTTTTTCATACCTCATCATGTCAAAGCCTCAGGATCCTCTAACTCAGTGCCAGGGAACGAGTAGCAAAACAGAGGAAATGCTACGTAAGCAACAGAGTAATTTTAAGGCATTCGAGCATACTGTAATTAATATCAATTTAGAATCAGTAAATGAAAAATGGGAATTCGATCATTTGCTACGTGCTTTGCAATCGCGTTGGTCTATCATCGACACTATGCATTGGGACTTAGATAGTGAGCTGGGGGGTAGGAACCCAGATTATGAAACAACTTTTTTTAATTACGAAAGAAAGTACAATGATATAATCAAGGCGATCAATCGCAAAATGTGGGCTGTATCTCACCGAGAACAGTCGACACCTCATGTAGAAATACCGACGTTCGGCGGTAACTATCATCAATGGAGTTCTTTTAAAGATTTGTTCACTGAAACTATACATGGAAATCCTTCATTGTCTAATGCCCAGAAAATGCAGTTCCTCAAAACTAAAGTTAAGGGTGAAGCAGAGAGGCTAATTCAACATTTACCCATAACATCGGATAATTATACAACATGTTGGGACATTCTCAACAATAGATATAATAACAAACGTCTGATTTTCCGCTCGCACATCGATATATTATTAAACATCCCATTGGTGCAGCATACTTCCATAAACCACATAAAGCGGATTCATGACACAACATTAGAAACATTGAACGCAATCAAAAATTTAGGCGTCGACATTGAGTCCTGGGATCCACTACTTGTTCATATTCTAACCCAAAAATTGGACACAGAGACGCATAATGACTACGTCGCCTCAGTAAAGCAACCCCGAGAATTACCTGTCCTACAAGAATTTTTATCATTTCTAGAAAGCAAGTTTACAAGTTTAGAGTCTTCTAGAAAGAAATCTGATAATTCTATCAAAATCCATTATGCTAACCAATATTCGCCACAACAATTCAACAAATATAATCGAAACTTGATTAAGCAATCATTTCCAACGCATAATAAAATTTTTCCACAGCAACAAACTAAAAATAATAATTCATGGAAGTTTTATAAATGTGGAATTTGCAAAACCAATGAACATTGTCTATATTATTGTCGGCAGTTTTTAAATATGACACCACACCTTAAGCGGCAAACGGTATTGAAATTGAGTGTTTGCGAGAATTGCCTTTATTCGCATAACGGTAAGAAGTGTATTTCAGAAAAAAGGTGTATTGAATGCAATGGAAGGCACAATACCATTTTGCATGAAGCATTTATAGATCACAATATCAATAATCGTATCACGGCAAAGGTAGCAACCGACGGAAATACCTCGAAATCGGAGCCTTCGCCGCAACTAAGGAGCACCTCGCACGTGTCACTGCAACGTGACATCCCTGAAGTACTGCTGGCGACAGCAATACTCAAGGTTCAAACCTGTGATGGGACTTTCGTTAACATGCGAGCTTTAATAGATCAGGGGTCTCAAACATCACTCATAACCGAACATGCTGCCCAACTGTTGGGTATGCCCCGAGTTCGATGTCGTGGAGTGATATCAGGAGTAGGAGCCAAAGAAAGCAATTGCAAGGGAGCTCTTTCTATCAAGTGTGTAGCCACAATCAGCAATTTTGAATTTGAGACAGAGGTGTATATCATGAAAAACCTTATCAAGAGGCTACCTAATTATAGTTTTTCTAAACCAGATTGGACTTATTTAGATAACATTACGTTAGCAGATCCTGAGTTTAATATAAGTCGCCCTGTTGATCTACTGTTGGGGGCCGATATTTACTCTTTGATACTACTAGAAGGAATCTGCAGAGCCGGCGATAACGTACCCATAGCTCAGAACACTCGTTTGGGCTGGATATTAACTGGGAATGTAAAAACATTGCAATGCAATGTTATTATTAATGATTTAGAGGAAATCCATAAGTTTTGGGAGATTGAGGATATAAGTGAGGAGTCGAATCTATCAATGGAAAATCAGAAATGCATGGAATTTTTTAAATCAACCACAAACAGACGTCAAGATGGGCGATATGAAGTACGTTTACCAATGAAACCAAAATTTATGGAAAATTTAGGAGAGTCAAAATACCGGGCTATAGCGCAATTTAAAGCGTTAGAAAACAAATTTAAAAAACACCAAACTATGGAAAAACAATATAAATTATTCATCAATGAATACCGCGTGCTCGGACATATGATACCAGCAGTAAGCAACATGAATCCGGAACGTGCACAATGTGTATTAACACACCATTGTGTGCAATTTAATGATATTAATAATAAGTTTAGAGTTGTATTTAATGCATCTTGCAAAACATCTTCGGGGAAAAGTCTAAACGATTTGATGGAATGTGGCCCAAATCTTCAACAAGATTTGCAGTCATTGATAATCAAATGGAGGCAATTTCAGTTTGCATTCACGGTGGACATTGAAAAAATGTTCAGGCAGATTTGGATACATCCGGATGATCAGCAGCTTTTGAAAATAGTCTGGCGTGACTCGCCATCCGAAACTATCAAGGAATATCAACTCACAACGGTCACATATGGGACAAAGGCAGCCCCCTTTTTATCTATGATGACCCTTAAACAACTTGCACATGATGAGAAAAATAACTATCAAGATAGCAATGCCATAGACGTATTGAAGGATTCGTTTTACATGGATGACCTGGTCCATGGGTGTCACAACATAGAGGAGGCAAAGAAATTACAGCGTGAACTTATTCGCTTGTTAAAGTCTGGAGGTTTTCATTTGCGGAAGTGGAAATCGAACGCAAAAGATTTGTTGCAAGATGAAAATGTAGAATCACCGCAAATTAGCGAGGACACCTTTAACTTTAAACAGTCAGAAAATACGAAAATCCTCGGGTTAGGTTGGAACCCACAGGAAGATGTCTTCACGTTTCAATCAACTTTGGAACCGACCGGTGAGGTGCAGAAGATTACAAAAAGAACTTTATTATCAGATATATGTAAGTTATTTGACCCACTCGGTTGGCTATCACCAATATCTACCAAATTAAAAATCATCTTTCAACAAGTATGGGCCGCAGATATCAACTGGGATGACCCACTACCGAATAAGATCTATCAAGAGTGGCTAAAAATTAGAGAACAAGGCTCGTGCCAACAAGCAAAATAGTCACACTACCTAGACTAGAACTAAGTGGAGCACTACTTTTGTCAAAATTGATGGAAAAAGTTAAAAAATGCCTCGGAAATCCGAATATCAAAATCTATGGTTGGGTAGACTCCATGGTAGTTCTAGGTTGGCTAAACGGGGACCCAGCTAGGTGGAAAACATTCGTAGCGAACAGGGTGCGCAAAATCACGGAATATATGCCGTCCAAGTGTTGGCGGTATGTTAAATCAGAGGAAAATCCTGCTGACAGTGCAAGTCGCGGTATGTTTGCATCACAATTAAAGGAACATACTTTATGGTGGCATGGCCCCTCATGGTTACCTTCATTCTATGAAAATCAGCCAAAAGAAAACCCGATCTACAACACATGCGAAGAAATGAGAGAGATAGCACAACAAGTCAACTTATCGCAAAAACAATCATATGACGTCATTGACACACTACTGAGCAAGTATAGCAGCTTTGCGAAATCAACTCGTATACTTGCGTGGATGTTGCGCTCCATATCATTAAAATCGCAACCAAAGCCAACTTTTCTTACTATTACCGAGCTAAGAAGGGCGAAGTATATTTTAATCAAACATGTACAGCAACAAGAGTTTACGGAAGAGATCAAAGGTCTTCAGAAGCATAGCAATGTAGACTCTAAAAGCAAACTGCTTAATCTGAATCCTTATCTAGATGAAAACGGGTTACTAAGAGTTGGTGGCAGAATAAGCAATGCAAAGATAAGCAAAAACATGCAACATCCTATTATCATTCCTCACAACGGATTACTTACCGATCGATTGATTGATCAAGGCCATCTGATGACCTTCCACGGTGGAACTCGCCTAACACTGGCATGGATAAGACAAGAGTTCTGGATCATTGGCGGCAATCGCGCTGTCAAAAAACGCATACATAACTGCGTTACATGCAGAAGGCATAATCCTATAAAAAATACACAAATAATGGGAGACTTACCTGAGTCACGAAGTAATCCGTCACGGCCCTTCAACCATACGGGGGTCGACTTTACCGGCTATGTGGACGTCAAAGCAAATAAAGGTCGTGGCATCAAGACGACGAAAGGCTATATAGCGGTATTTGTGTGCATGGCGACCAAGGCCGTGCACCTCGAACTCGTTTCCGACCTGAGCTCAGCTGCCTTTCTAGCAGCATTAAGGAGGATGGCAGCCCGCAGAGGATCTCCAACCCATATCTATAGTGATAATGGGACAAATTTTGTCGGAGCCAACAAGGCATTACGAGAAGAATATATCAACTTACGAAACACTCTTGACGACAATTTCTACCGAACTATCACAGATATGCAAATACAATGCCATTTCAACGCGCCTTCCTGGCCGAGTGCTGGGGGGCTGTGGGAGGCGGCTGTCAAAAGTCTCAAACACCATATCAAGAGAGTTGTGGGAAAGCAGAAATTAACTTATGAGGAGTATTCCACATTACTAGCACAGCTAGAAGCCTGCCTTAATACGAGGCCTCTTTGCACTATCAGCGAAGATCCAGAGGACATGGATTACCTTACTCCGTCACACTTCTTATCAAGTGGCCCCACACTTACTATAATTGAGACTGAAAGAGACGCCAGAACGCGATGGCAGCTTACTCAGAAGATTTTTGACGACATCTGGAAACGGTGGAAAACCGAATACCTGTGTCAGTTATCAGCACGTAGCAAGTGGCGGCAACAACGAGCGAACCTTAAGATCGACGACATAGTTATCATTCAAGACGCTAACTTACCACCTGGGAAGTGGGCCCTCGGCAGAATCATAGAGCTGCACCCCGGCAAGGACGGCTATGTTCGTGTGGTATCAGTTAAAACCAAAAATGGGGTAATCAAGAGGCCGATCACAAAACTTTCCTTGTTGCCAGTTCACGAATATCAACAACCTGAAAACAATGCAGAGCAAAATAATATCACAACAGAGACGCCTAATCAACCTTTTAGAGGCAATGGAAATAAGCCATCGAAAGAAAGAACACAACGTCGGAGGGGAAAAATTGGCAATTTTATTTACATAGCTCTCATGTTTTTTATGTTAATCATTACACCATCTAGTTGTGATTACAAAACAGCACCTTTAAATAACAATCAAAGCATTTATTTCGACAAGATCTCCAACATGCGACTCGAACAGGACGAGTGGAAGCTGATCGTCTATTATGATATGAAGCCCTATTGGCAAGGATTTTATCTGCTTAAGAAATACGTTGATCATCTGGGCATCATATGTTCTAATACAACAAAGATACCACAGTGTGACGCAATCCTGATGCAATTACGTCACGGTAGCAATGAACTTGACCATTACAATAGCATGTTGCTTGATCAGCAGTTCACGGAGAACGTGCGACATAAGCGCGGTCTTATCAATCCTATAGGAAGCATAGCACGAGGCTTGTTTGGTGTCTTAGATAACGAGTTTGCTCTGCAATATGCAAGAGATATCGAACAAATCAGGCGTAATCAAAAACGTTTGGCTTCCTTATGGCAAAACAACACATCTATTGTTGAAGCAGAGAACAACATCATTAAAAGAGTCGAAAATGCGATGAACAGACATCACAAGGTATTTAATCAGCACCTGATAAGTTTAGAAAGGGGATTCAACACAATCAAGGATGGAGTTCAAGAATCACTAATGGCTAGCAGTTTTAGTGTGTCATCAATTATTGCAAACAGTGTCCTGATGAACTTAAAAACCATTCAAGAAACTATCGTGGATACAATTATGAACCTACACCACACAGGGTTCAACATTCACCTTTTAACACCTAAACAACTGATGGATCAACTTAATGTTATTATAGGACAGTTAGCAAAACAATTGACGCTTCCGATAGATAATATTCAATCGGACTTATCGAAATTGTATCACTTACTGAAGACTAAAGCTAGAGTCATGCAGCAATTTATTATCTTCGAAGTCAAAATACCATTAGTGAGCAGAGACAGCTACGACATCTACAAAATCGTACCAGTGCCACAGCAGGTCGGTAGCAATATGATCAGCATAATTCCCATCGCAGATCTTCTCGCAATCAATTTACAAAAGGACGCTTATATTTCAATGACGAATAATGATATTCAAGCTTGTATATTTTACGACACAGAAACATATATTTGTCCTTTGAAGGGCCCGATTCATCAAATGAGATCCGATGAAAACCTCTGCATCAGAGATCAACAGTCCAATGGTTGCAAAACAGCATCTACTATCTGCACAAATCGTTGGTTAGAACTCAACGAATTAAATACATATTTATATTTTTGTTGCGGACCGTGCTCCATACGTATCATATGTGAGGCTCAAGTTACGGCCGGACAATTAAACAAGGCCGGCGTTATCAAGCTCGGCGATGGATGCGTCATCAAAGGCGATACTTACACAGTTTATTCACATAAAAGGCTGTCCAGTACTCTGAAGATTTCAGCAGACGTTCTAAGAATCGATATCCCACCCATCAACAACATAATCAACTTATCAATACCTATTGGTGCAATCGATGAACAGTCTGAACATATTCACAAGGAGACTCAAGGTCTGGTGAAGGAAGTCCAAGAAAAGCTGAGTCAGATGAAGGGTGTAATGAGCATTGATGAAGATTCGGACAACGGGTTCTCATATCACGACGTGCATCACTACACGGTGATATACTTAGTGGTGTTCGCCCTGTGCACGGCGGGAGCCGTGCACGTGTGGCGGCGCCTTCGGCGCGTGCGCAGCGTGGCTCTGTCCGCGCGCTCGCCTCAGCAGCAGTGTCAGAGTGCTAGTGTGATCAGTGTAAATGAGCAATCGGGACCTAGTGAAATACAGCTCAATACAATTTCGGGTGAAATCAGTGCGCGTAAACAAAACAAGGCTACGTCGCCTGTGTTCCGCGAATCAATTTTTAGTGAAAATGAATAAGACTTTGTATAGACTATAGTGTTTGCGCGTATCTACTTTAACTGTGCTTTCGACTTATTATTGCTTCTTAAGTTCATACTTGTATCATTAGTTTAAGTCCACCTCATCTCACGCCACACATTTCAGCCCGGGAGCATGTACGGGCTAGCACGTACATTTTTCATATTCAGCATTTTACGCGACACCGATGCGTTTTAGCAGTGCGTCACACGAACATAAAGCGGTCGGTCGCGCGTACTCATCCTATCAAATTGTAATCTATCATTCTATCATTAATCTATCATTTCTATCAAATAAAATCATATTTAAAAGTCTAGTATGCTTTTTTGTAAAGCTTATCTTTAATTGATTTCTTAAACTTTGTCAAGGGAAGCTCCCTAACAGCCCTCGGAAGTTTGTTATAGAAGCTTTCTGCTAGAAGAGACGTGAAGCGATAAGAAGTAATAACCAGTAAAGAGTTGTAGACACATCGCTTGCAGTAGGCACCTGGCGAGGTAGTGACAGTGTGTCGTGGTGCAGGGCGGCGTGGTCGCGCAGCGTGGCGCCCGAGCCGCCGCCGCGCACGGGAGCGGCCGCGCCGCCCGCTGCCCCCGCCGCCCCCGCCGCCCCCGCGCGGCCCGGCGGCCCCGCGCGCGCGCCGAGTCCGCTGGGCGTGCTGCGCGCGGTGTCGCGGGAGGCGCGCTGCAGTGAGCCCACGTCGCCACTCAAGCCGCTCAAGAGCCTCGACGCGGGACAGGCGCGTGCACACACCTACCATATCACTCCACTAACTATACCTATGTCATTCATTTTGTTCAGTTCTATACTCGTCTGGAAGTCACTTTGAATTGATTTCAGGACTTGCGCTTCTATTACTGAAAACTCGATTGGTAAAGTAACTCAACAAGTACTATTTACATGGTCAGTTATCGGATTCACAAAATTGTAAAAGTGTAACAGTCAATTATAATTGTCATCCCGCGATAAGATAGACGTGGGTCTTTTTTGATATCTCAATCATTCAGATCATCAATCTCAGTACGGGCATCAAGAATCTCGACCAACCATAACCAAAGAGGATTTCAGTAAATTTTCGTTTTAAAAATTCCAATTTTAAAAATGCCAATTTCCTAACATCGTCCCTGATGCTAAATGATCTGAATGTATGATGTAGCTGAAATGAGCTGAATAAGTATTAAGTATCAATATACTGATATGGTGGAGTATGTAATAAAATAAATTATAATTGTAGATTTCAGTTCCATTGCGGCACATAACGAAACACGACATTCGAATGATCCCGAGCGAGCGGCACGAGCTGCCCGCCATCAACTGCGAGGCGGAGCCCCCCGCGCACCCCTCGCACCCCTCGCACCCCTCACACCGCGCCGACATCGTGGTGGGCGCGCACGCCGGCGCAGACTCGCCGCCCGCGCGCGGCCTCGCGCTGTCGCCCACCAGTGCCGTCAGGGGTATCTTCCCCAACTCCAAGTCCAGGAGCCTCAAGAAGAAGAGCTCCATCCTGGCGAGTGAGTATAGCGGCACCGCGGGTCGGTGTCCGTGTGCGTGCGTGTGTGTGAGTGTCCCGGTGGTGTTGCAGAGCGGCGCCTGGTGCCGGCGCGGGCGCTGGCGGCGCGGGGCGCGGCGGGCGGGGTGTGTGTGCGTGTGCGTGCGTGTGTGTGAGTGTCCCGGTGGTGTTGCAGAGCGGCGCCTGGTGCCGGCGCGGGCGCTGGCGGCGCGGGGCGCGGCGGGCGGGGTGTGTGTGCGTGTGCGTGCGTGTGTGTGAGTGTGCCGGTGGTGTTGCAGAGCGGCGCCTGGTGCCGGCGCGGGCGCTGGCGGCGCGGGGCGCGGCGGGCGGGGTGTGTGTGCGTGTGCGTGCGTGTGTGTGAGTGTGCCGGTGGTGTTGCAGAGCGGCGCCTGGTGCCGGCGCGGGCGCTGGCGGCGCGGGGCGCGGCGGGCGGGGTGTGTGTGCGTGTGCGTGCGTGTGTGTGAGTGTGCCGGTGGTGTTGCAGAGCGGCGCCTGGTGCCGGCGCGGGCGCTGGCGGCGCGGGGCGCGGCGGGCGGGGTGTGTGTGCGTGTGCGTGTGCGTGCGTGTGTGTGAGTGTCCCGGTGGTGTTGCAGAGCGGCGCCTGGTGCCGGCGCGGGCGCTGGCGGCGCGGGGCGCGGCGGGCGGGGTGTGTGTGCGTGTGCGTGCGTGTGTGTGAGTGTCCCGGTGGTGTTGCAGAGCGGCGCCTGGTGCCGGCGCGGGCGCTGGCGGCGCGGGGCGCGGCGGGCGGGGTGTGGCAGCGCGTGCGGGCGGGCGCCGACCTGCAGCCGCGCTGGTCGCGCCGCCACCTGCTGCTCACGCACAACCTGCTGTACGCGTACCGCACGCCCGACGTGAGTGTCCGTGCGTCTCGCCGGCTGGCTGGCTGGCGGCGCGCTGACCCGTGGTCGGTTGCAGGGCTCGAAGGCGGACTGCATGATCTACCTGGAGGGGTTCACGGTGTGCGCGGCGGGCGAGGTGAAGTCTCGCGCGCACGCGTTCAAGGTGTACCACACGGGCACGGCGTTCTACTTCGCGTGCGACTCGCGCGACGCCATGCTGGCGTGGATCCAGCTCATACACCGCGCCACGCTACTGCCTTCGCTCGCCACGCACGTCAGTATTGTTTGCCACTCCACTGATTCCGAAACGACATTCCAAATTACGATAACTCTGTTGATCGACGCTTACAGGTGGATGTTTCGAAACAATTTTCGGAGACTGATTATTCGGAGACGGAATCCGACAACGACAGTCCCGAGAAAAAAAGCGACAAAGACAAGGACAAGGAGAAGGAGAAGGATAAAGAGAAAGAAAAAGACAAGGACAAGTCCAAGTTCGGCTCGCTGAAGAAGTTGACGCACCGCATGCAGCGCAGCGAGTCCCAGGAGAACGTGAGCCACTCGTCCACGAGCCTCGACAGAAAGTACTTGCGCTTCTTCTCCAGGAACAAGAACAAAGATGAAAGCAAAACAAGCAAGGTATATCCGTAATAATTAATTTATTGTCACACGAAAAAATAACTCTTGAAAATACTAGACAGAATGCACTTATTTATGTTTTTTTTCGCTATCTTCCAGTATAATGTATGAAAAGTGGAACGGACTGTTCGCTGATTAGTCGTAAATTATATATCAAACTAGTTTGTAGACGATTGTAGACTCCGTGTTACTAGTCACAAGTCGCAAGTTGTTTTGGAATCATAATTAGAAAGTTACTTTTATCGGATCTGTAAATATGTTATATGTATAGTTGAGTAATACCTGTTGCGTTGTTGTGCAGAGCAAGTCGAGTGCGTCGTCCCCGGGCGCGCGCAGTGCGGCGGCCGTCGTCATGTCCACGTCGCCGGCGGGCGCGGGGGGCGCCACCGGAGCGTCAGGCGCCGGCGGGGGTGCGGGCGCGGGCGCGGGCGCGGGGGTGGGGGCGGGCGGCTCGCACCCCAACCTGTCGCAGGAGGAGCGGCGCCCGGCCGCGCGACACACGCACAAGGTGACCAGGCTGTGTCACGTCCTAACCGGCAACTTCTTGGTGACACTACCAACACTTTATGTTGAGCGTCTGAACTGGTAGAAAGGTGCAACGGAATTCATATCAATAATTTTTTTATTCACCCCACAGTCACATACATAGTTCTGACCCCACACTAAGATACAACTTCTGTGTCGTGGGCATCAGAAACTACGAGAGACTTTTCGGTCTCGCAGTCATCCAGACCTGAAACAAATATTTGTGGGCCACACAAATATTTGTCTCGGTGTGGGGATCGAACCTGCTGCCTCTCGTTTTGCCAACCAAGCTGGTGTTTAGCCAACTGCGCTATTATCGTCTCTTATCATTTATAGTTGTCCTGTACAGCCTATTTTCTTTTTAAGGTCTCGTTTTTGATCATACTAAAAATCACACCTTGCGGTCAAACGGTTTAGGCGTGAAAACATAAGACAGGCAATGTTACTTTCGCATTTATATTATGTTTATCCTTCGGGAACATTACATTTTCTCGAGATAAAAAGATAGTCTTTGTTACTTCACCGGGTCCCATTTATGTTCATACATGAATTAATTTGACGGGTCGATGGAAACGGTTGGCTTAGTTTGTGTCCTCTAATGTGATAGTTGGTCAGTTTGGTTTATTGGAGTGGTGTGAATATTGTCAGGCGGAGAATTTGATGGGCCTCGTGACGCTGGAGCAGTTCATGCTGAAGAAGCAGGAGGAGGAGCGCCGCCAGATGTACAGCGAGCGCGTGCTGCTGGGCGTGGAGCGCCGCCTCGCCGCCGCACTCGACGCCGTCGGTACGTACACACACACGTACACACACACGTACACACGTACACACACGCACACGTACAGCGAGCGCGTGCTGCTGGGCGTGGAGCGCCGCCTCGCCGCCGCACTCGACGCCGTCGGTACGTACACACACACGTACACACACACGTACACACGTACACACACGCACACGTACAGCGAGCGCGTGCTGCTGGGCGTGGAGCGCCGCCTCGCCGCCGCACTCGACGCCGTCGGTACGTACACACACACGTACACACACACGTACACACGTACACACACGCACACGTACAGCGAGCGCGTGCTGCTGGGCGTGGAGCGCCGCCTCGCCGCCGCACTCGACGCCGTCGGTACGTACACACACACGTACACACACACGTACACACGTACACACACGCACACGTACAGCGAGCGCGTGCTGCTGGGCGTGGAGCGCCGCCTCGCCGCCGCACTCGACGCCGTCGGTACGTACACACACACGTACACACACACGTACACACGTACACACACGCACACGTACAGCGAGCGCGTGCTGCTGGGCGTGGAGCGCCGCCTCGCCGCCGCACTCGACGCCGTCGGTACGTACACACACACATACACACACACGTACACACGTACACACACGCACACGTACAGCGAGCGCGTGCTGCTGGGCGTGGAGCGCCGCCTCGCCGCCGCACTCGACGCCGTCGGTACGTACACACACACGTACACACACACGTACACACGTACACACACGCACACGTACAGCGAGCGCGTGCTGCTGGGCGTGGAGCGCCGCCTCGCCGCCGCACTCGACGCCGTCGGTACGTACACACACACGTACACACACACGTACACACGTACACACACGCACACGTACAGCGAGCGCGTGCTGCTGGGCGTGGAGCGCCGCCTCGCCGCCGCACTCGACGCCGTCGGTACGTACACACACACGTACACACACACGTACACACGTACACACACGCACACGTACAGCGAGCGCGTGCTGCTGGGCGTGGAGCGCCGCCTCGCCGCCGCACTCGACGCCGTCGGTACGTACACACACACGTACACACACACGTACACACGTACACACGTACACACACGCACACGTACAGCGAGCGCGTGCTGCTGGGCGTGGAGCGCCGCCTCGCCGCCGCACTCGACGCCGTCGGTACGTACACACACACGTACACACACACGTACACACGTACACACACGCACACGTACAGCGAGCGCGTGCTGCTGGGCGTGGAGCGCCGCCTCGCCGCCGCACTCGACGCCGTCGGTACGTACACACACACGTACACACACACGTACACACGTACACACACGCACACGTACAGCGAGCGCGTGCTGCTGGGCGTGGAGCGCCGCCTCGCCGCCGCACTCGACGCCGTCGGTACGTACACACACACGTACACACACACGTACACACGTACACACACGCACACGTACAGCGAGCGCGTGCTGCTGGGCGTGGAGCGCCGCCTCGCCGCCGCACTCGACGCCGTCGGTACGTACACACACACATACAGTGACGCCACTGCAGTGCAGCCACTGAGCACAGTAACTAATGTTCCAGTGGCAGACGTGATCTACGGCGAGGTGGGAGGAAGAGGCTCGGGAAGTGCCGCCGGGGCGCGAGGTCGAGGCGCTGGCGACGGGTGAGTACCGGCTTTATACGAACACAAGAATATATAGAATGAGTTCCTAAACAGATTGTGGATGTGTTCATTGGGTGGGGCAGGTACGAGCGCATCTCAGTGGGCGCGCGCGACGCGGACGCGGAGGCGGCGCGGCTCGGCTACGAGACCATCGGCGGAGACGAGTCCCCCCCGCCCGGCGCCGCTGCCCCCGCGCACTCCGCGCCCCCCGCCGCCCCCGCCGCCCCCGCGCCCCGGCCCGCGCCGCCCCCGCGCGACCCGCCCCGCCCGCGACCCGCGCCGCCCCCGCTAGCGCCCGACCGCTGGAGGGACTCGCTGCGCAGGAACGACAAGGTAATATTATGTATAGGTAATTGAAAAACTATATTTCAGCACATTGAAAAATACATTATTGAAACAGTATAGAATCAAATATAGGTACTAAGCTAACACTATACTAGAAAGCAAACACTTTCCCCTGGTAGGTTTCTCTGCCATGTCGCCGAGGCGGTGAGTACTGATATTGTCGCATGTTACAGGTGCACTCTGCGGCCGAACGCGACGCCGCCACGCACGGAGACAGGTACGCACACACACACACACATATATTTTTTCTTGATGATAAGGATTCGCTCACAGTAGCTGTCATCTGATAATTTCTTTTTTTTTACATTTTTAAATGTTGGACGTTTAACTACTAACTAGATACGTCAGGTTATGTATAAGATTTATTTGTGTGTTACTATAATAAAAATTGGCTGACTATAGATTATTGACTTGTAGAGGAGACCCTTGCCCAGTAGTGAAAAATATACAGGCTGAAGAATTAAAAGTTTCAGTAGTGAGTAAATAGTAATTTCAGTATTTGTTAAAAGCGTTTACGTGCCGTGCGACTCGTCGAGTTAAGGTAAATGTGAAAAACAAATTTCATTTTTTTTAATGATTTGCCTATAAAAAAGTAGGAAGTTTTTAGGATAAGTAATAAAAGTATAGAATCTATTCGGGAATACAAGCGTGAGTTTATGTATGTAAGTTATTATTTTTAAATTATGTTGCCCTACGAGCACCAAATTATATGATAAGTAATTATAAACCATCACTATCTGAAAGGTGTTTAAGGCAACGAAATGAACCCAGACTAGATTATGTTATGACTGTCTATCACAGTGTCTCAGAGGCGGCAATTTTGAGGCTCCACGTTCGGACTGTTAACATCGCATATTTGAGAAGGCGCGTAAAACAACAAAGCAAACAAACCTAAAGTCCACAATGTTAGGAGTTTACATCGCGGAGTTTTAGTGGCAGTCTTCCGGCTCCAGTTTTTGCTCGTCATCATCATAATATGCTTTGGAAGGTGTTCAATAAAACATAGCCAGTTAGGAGTTTCCAACGTGGAGTTCCAGAGGCAATCGTCCGGCTTCAGCTCTTGTCTCAAATCATCGTGTTTTCGAAAATGCTCAATACAAAAAAGCCTAAGCCTAAAACCCTACAGCCTAAACTCGACCATATTAGTATTTTCCGACGCTGACTTCCAGAGGGATTTTTTCGACTCCAGCGTATGATCCTGGTCATATAGTGTTTTGAAGTTTCTCAATACAACAAAACAAGCAAGCCTAAACTCGACCATGTTAGGACTTTCCATCGCAGAGTTCCAGAGGCAATGGTGTGACTCTAGTTTTGCAACCTGACCATCGTGTGTTTTGAAAGAGCATAAAATCGAACATGTTAAGAGTTTCCATCGCGAAGTTCCAGAGGTAATATTCCGGGTCCATCTTCAAACCCTCATCATAATGGAAGGAGCTCAATTAAAAAAAAAAATAGAATTAAAAGAAAATAATAAAATGAATCTTGGATTCCAAGATTTTTACTTCACGTAAATTTCAAATCAAAAAGCTGATATTTTAATAGTTCAAGAATGTACACACTACTATTCACTAATAATGATAATCCAAAAAATGAAACCAAAAATCGACGGAACGCAGACCGACTCGTCCTCTCTCTGGAAGGCCTTGCGGCGGAGTGGTTTGCAGTGCACATTTTGCCCGGCGTTTTATAGCACATTTGAAAATATTTGTAAAAAATATATACCTAAGTGATATTTCTTCGAAATAAAATTGACCATTTTCAAGTACACGTTCTTGTATTACAAAAAGTCGTTGTGCTGTTACATTAATACCATATATGGGTATAAAAAACCCTATTTTGATAACATTCTCTCAATTATTTCGATGGCCTTAGATTTTTTATTACTACTGTTTATCAAAAATTATATAAAAATCATAAAATGTTTTTTACTAACTATTTAGATGACAATGTTTCCTAAAATAATTATTGGCAATTAAAATGTTTGTACGATGAGTATTTTTTATCAATTTACTAGGTACGAAAAGTACTGTTCGCAATAAAACCACGTAAATGCTCTTAAGCGAGTTTTATTTAGTTTTTTTTCTTTAGTTTTATTGTAACTTCAGCAAGAATGAAGAGCGTTAGAATTGCCGAGTAGGCCCATGTTGAGCGGTTGTAGATGTCCGCAAGTATCGGTTGTTGCGCGTGTGTCAGTGTGTGTTGCGCGTGTGTCAGTGTGTTGCGTGTTGCAGCGGGGAGCCGGCGGCGGGCGGCGTGTCGCGCCTGCGCCTCGTGTTCGCGCACCCGCAGGTACACACCTCTACTTGTTACATACATCTTACTTCACTTCCTGTATTCCACTTCCTTATACACCTCTATTATGGCTCACTTCATCCCTGCTCTTTTTCTAACAGAGTCCCATTCTATATGTAATTGCATCCGTATATTATCATCTAGTTAATTCTACATATTCCTTAATATCTTCATCACCAACACATTTCCCTGAATGTACTTCTCCACTATATCCAAGTAATTTTTACTCATCTCTCTTTTTATTTCATTACCTTAAATACTATATTAGCCTCTTACATTTCACTTCAACCTCTTCTTTAATTCCTATTCTTTTTTTCCAATATTTTCTAGAGTTTTCGATAGATCTTTCAATTGGATCTCATTGCAAAATTACTTTTGATGAAAACATTAAAGGTATTTTCGCTCTTATCGACCGTTCTAATTGATCCTTAATCGGCACCCATACCTTTAACTCGACTCGAACTATGCAGCATGATAAACCATTTTAGATATGATCAACGTTGATAAGTGACTGAGAGGAATGTGTGTGAGCAGTAATGAACCTTAGCGTGTCCACAGGGTGTCCCGGGGGCCCCCCGCGGCCGCGCGGCGCCGTACCCGCACCTACAGTGTCCGCCCACCTTCCAGCCGGAGACATACTCGCTCGCGCGCCCGCCCGCGCACAGGCACCCGCACTAGCACACACGCGACACTGCCATACACACCGCGACACACTGTGTTACACACTGCAACACACTGCGTAACGCACTGCGACACACTGAGCTACACACCGCGACACACTGTGTTACACGCTGTAACACACTGCGCAACGCACTGCGACACTGAGCTACACACCGCGACACACTGTGTTACACGCTGTAACACACTGCGCAACGCACTGCGACACTGAGCTACACACCGCGACACACTGTGTTACACACTGCAACACACTGTGTCCCAGGCGGCGCCGTACCCGCACCTACAGTGTCCGCCCACCTTCCAGCCGGAGACATACTCGCTCGCGCGCCCGCCCGCGCACAGGCACCCGCACTAGCACACACGCGACACTGCCATACACACCGCGACACACTGTGTTACACACTGCAACACACTGCGTAACGCACTGCGACACACTGAGCTACACACCGCGACACACTGTGTTACACGCTGTAACACACTGCGCAACGCACTGCGACACTGAGCTACACACCGCGACACACTGTGTTACACGCTGTAACACACTGCGCAACGCACTGCGACACTGAGCTACACACCGCGACACACTGTGTTACACACTGCAACACACTGTGTCCCAGGCGGCGCCGTACCCGCACCTACAGTGTCCGCCCACCTTCCAGCCGGAGACATACTCGCTCGCGCGCCCGCCCGCGCACAGGCACCCGCACTAGCACACACGCGACACTGCCATACACACCGCGACACACTGTGTTACACACTGCAACACACTGCGTAACGCACTGCGACACACTGAGCTACACACCGCGACACACTGTGTTACACGCTGTAACACACTGCGCAACGCACTGCGACACTGAGCTACACACCGCGACACACTGTGTTACACGCTGTAAGACACTGCGTAACGCACTGCGACGCACTGAGCTACACACCGCGACACACTGTGTTACACGCTGTAAGACACTGCGTAACGCACTGCGACACACTGAGCTACACACCGCGACACACTGTGTTACACGCTGTAAGACACTGCGTAACGCACTGCGACACACTGAGCTACACTGCAACACAAACGACGCTATGTTACACTAGGCCTCACCTATGACACCGATTCTTGAACAGCAGCCGCCAATGTTCCTATGTACTCGTGAACCGCACACATTATACATCACAGCAATTTAAGTACAATTACGTGTGCATTTATGCGACGCTATTAAATTATATGCTGTAAAAACGCGTAGCAGTCTATTTTTAAGTGTCATATTGTATTGATACATACATATATTAGGATCGATTATTTAAAAACTACTATAACAAAAGTCGACAATGCGTACTTGTTGGTTTCTCATTTACCTGTCGAACTACATTACACAGCAAAATGAGGGACTCCTGCGTAAGAGTGGAAAGATGACGTGTGTGTGGTGCGGGGGGGGGGGTTCTGCCATCACCGTTAGTGACGATGACGTGGCTAAACCAATTCACAACGGAACTGAATAGACAAGATTTATTGTAAAGTGTAGTGATGCGGAACAAACCAGTTTCTGAAATTCCTCTATAAAAGTTACCCACGTACGTATGTATATTATGCTCTAACTGATTACACTCACTTCAACCAAAACGTTATAGAGGCTCGAATTGTGCTTGATCCCATTTATTCGCTGCTTACTAATTGTTGTTTTTGAACGCTTTTACTGTATCGTCTACTCGCATATCATGTGACTAGTGTTAATATATTACGCGGCTTTATCGATGTATCTTTAGAGAGTGATGAAAATGTATGATGTCGCCTAGTCGGCGGAATGGTTGCGTGAGAGTGGCCGCTGTCGCGCAGTATTACGTACAATAACGTAGCTTGTATGTTGTTGTTGTAACTTGCTACATGTATAGGTATCGAGATTCCTTTATCGAGTGATGCGTGAATTTTGAAATTAAACGACTATACTATGAGGTGCATTCAATAATATAGAGTATTTTACAATTATTACTTGCTGAAATGTTGTTATACATTTTAAATCGTGGTGTTTTATTAGGTATGTTTTTATTGTCGCTTGGATTTTATATGATTATTATTTTTAATAACAATAATGCGATTGTACGATTAAAATATTTACAATGTATATTCGTTATTTTCCTATACTTTATAGTGATACTATGATATTTTACAACGGTTGCCGCAGAAGCTTTGTCTCTTAAGATATTTTATATGATGTATAATTTTCACATATACATTGTTTTACTCCCGGTACGTTCGCGCGTGGAGCTGCGGTGTCGGCAATGAATTGTATGTTACTTTCCTTCGACTGTGTATATTGTACTACGCTCAGTAATAATTTGTATTACATTTTAATAGTATTAGTGTATAAATGTATGAGAGACTGAATTATTATATTCTGTTGTCTTTGTTTCCGTGTAGGAACAGACAAAAATATTTTTTTATTATGAAATATACTACGAAATGTAAATGTTTATTTTAGTGAATCTTAACGCCTCGTTCCGAACTTCTACTTCAAATATATTTACAATTTTTACAATACATATAATATTTTTACTTGCGTTATGGGGCGTGTAGTAGTCGAAAATATTAAACGGATTTGTCTGTATATTGTTGTGACGTCCTACTTATTACTCGTAGTATTTTACGTGACTCTTAGTCGATATGATTGTAGCTTTGTAAGAGCAAATGTACCGGCCCTGTAGCATAAGTTGTACGCAACAATTGTATACGATTACTTAATCTTATATCTATATTGTTTTTGAACACATATCCCGAATGTAGAGAACAACTATAAGTTACCAGTGCACTCGAGTACCAACGTCGAGGCAATACAAACTGCACTCATTGCGGCGTAGGGCTTGTACTGCGCTCATACACTCACATACAGGGCTTTAATTATATAATTCGATGGTGTCACAAACTCTTAAATAAAAAGTCAAGATATTAAAACACCCAAAAAAATGTTTTATGTACGTATATTTCCTATCAAGTGAATGTTTTTAGCTTACTCGAGTATTTGTCGGCCTCATTGTTGGTACTCTTAAGTTCATGGGTTGTTGCCAATCGCTATTAATTGAGTGATGAAAATGTGTATTTACTTAAATGTTCGTATGATAATTTAAATATATTTATAGTTTACAATTGAGGGTGCCGGCCTAACGCGATCACACCTGTCTGTATCGCTATGGTGATTCGTACTATTTTATTGTAGTTTAATTATATTACGAAAAATTATGCTCACAAGATTATCGCTTTATTTTACGTAGAAATTATGATAAGTGCGCGCAATACAAATGTTATTGTGTGTTGGTGTTACATCAATGTATATCGTTTTATGTATTACGGGGTCTTCCGCGATATCTTCCATTGCAGTTGATGACAGGACAATGAATTTTGTGTTCATTGTGCAGTGTATTTTTTTTACTTACCAACAAATTGTACAATATTGTTCTGCTGTATGCTTGATTAGAAAAGTATAAAATTATCGTATCAGGAATAGCAAAATAATTTGGTCTTGTCTAAGAATCGATTGGATGGCTTAATATAACGAATCCTTTAATCGATTATACTCGATAAACCGGGGCTAGCAAATCAATTTATAAAAGTGGAATAAGTATAAAATGTTGACTTTATTTTTATTTTTTGTAAAGCTTTCCAGTAAAACGAAAAAGAGATACGTTTGGAAATTACTTAATCTGCAATAAGTAAATAATAACAACAAAAATAACGGTAGATCGAATTTTAAGAACTTTCGGACCCGATTTTTTTGGAAATCGATTTTGAAGATTACAATCAAAAATAGTTTTTTTCTGATAAAATCATTTCGTCGTTTTAAACTGATCATTTCCGCTGAGTAGCAGACGAATTGCTTTACTATCCTGGCCAAGGTCTAAAAATTTTATTGTAACAATTAACCGTTTCTAATTTCCAGTATTTTTTTGTTGATATTTTAAGAGCTGCAATAAGTTAAAGTACTATAAAACGTTCATTGTCGATGGACAATGAGAAATAAACAATTTGTCTACCGTGTATTCGAGGTGCAGTTTTATTTTGTATGTAATGTATACGCGCGTTCATATGCATCTGTATAACTATATCTAATAAATTTTATACAAAATGAGAAAATCGTGTTTCATTGCTTATGGATTTCAGACGTCTTGACGCGTCGTGCTTTGCAGAGTAAAAAGTCTTAGTTGGGAATTCGAGTTGTGTAATATAGAGAGTAATAGGAGTGTGTAATAGGTAAGTATGTGAAGGGTTGTTAGGTGGCTCATTGTTGTCGGTGAGTAATGTGACGAGAGGCGAGCGGCTGCGCTGCGCCGCGACCACTGCCACACTCTTTTGTCCAGATTCAATTCAACATCCGCACCGTTTCATTTCGCATCGGGAGACATTAAGCTCAACAAAAGAGGGAATTAACCTCTCGCAGCTTATAATTAACATAATTAATTAACCGGCGCCTGCAGAACGTCGCGTCGCGGCGCCTTAATAAAGGCGCGCCAAGGGGCCTAATGTCATCAAGTTCTTTAGAAAAGAATAAGATATTAAACGTGTTTTAATTTGCTCTGTCTCCGTCCCTTCCGACACCGACGAGCCTGGCATTACGCGAGATGAACATGCGCCCCGTGCACTTAATTTCTTACAATTGTGTTAATAGCAGCCAAAGCGTAGCTATTAGCCTACTTAATATATTTAGTAATAGATTGTCGATCAATAATTCTTTCGTCAACGCACTTTTCTATACCTACCGTCAGTTTGCTGGCAAGGAGAACAGTGTGACAATATAGCAATGAGTTGGTTTCGCCCCTCTGTGTCGCGTAGCTTGTGCTCGTGGCGGCGGGTCGCGGGGTGACTGACGTTTTAATCAGCCGCGCTCAGTACTGCTAGATGCCAATTACCCGCATGCACAACAGAAGCACAGCCGACAGATGCACCTAATAAATGAACGTTTACCGCTACACAGCCATCTAACAAGTGCATATAACTACTAAAGGAAAATACAGTTCTGTTACTGACATTTTGCCATTCAGTTTTGGTTACACTATGTTAAAATAAATTTATAAAGTAGTGATGGCCTCGAGGTATAGGCACGCGGTCGAGAATCTCGGCGATCGTAGGTTCAAATCTTAGGCACACACCTCTGACTTTTCGAAGTTATGTGTGTATTATGAAATGAATCATCACTTAAGTATGTACTTCAACGGCGAAAGAAAACATCGTGAGGAAACCTGCACACCTAAAAGTCTTTGAAATATCTTACATGTGTATTCCACCAGCCCGCACTAGACCAGCATGGTGGACTATGGCCTAAAACCTCTCAGTTGTAGAGGAGGCCCCTGCCCAGTAGTAGGCCATGAGCTGATGATGAAGTTAAAATATCATGGTGATTTAAATTTTTCTAGATTATTATCGCAGTGTTTCTGAGTTACAAACAATAAGAGTAACATAGAAGTTAAACCTGTGTCAATACTTCGCAAGTATTTTTTCTTATCGGGGCGTAACCATTTGAGATATGTAGTTACTATATTCGAAAAGTCACGTATAAGTTTATATTCTACAAAGCTTCTCAATATACTTTTTCGACTGTTGAAGCGTAAATCGACACAAAGGATTGGCGGTATGAGGGATATAAATGTAGATCATCTTCAATATTGATCCCAAAATCAGAAAGTTTCACCAAGTACTATCTTGGTTGGCTCCAATATGGAAATAGTGCGATTGGAACACAAACTTATCGAGAAATACTTGTTGTTTCAAACTAAACTCGTAGGCTTTCCACTGCTGCGGAAAGAACCCGTGATCCTTTTGAATGATAATAAATATGTAAGTTGGTGTCTGTTTGAGCTGCCGCCGTCAGCGACCCAGCTGAGCTACCGCGAGTTAGTATCGTGACTCGAAGTCGTTGCGAGGTCTCTACGTGACTGACTGGCTGTACTCCCTCCACCGCATCCCCCGCCTCCGCACCTCACATTCACTAGAACCCAAATAAATAATATATTGTGTATGTGCATATATAAATTGATGAGAGCGGCGTCGGAGTCGTTCACCCTGCGTGGTTTCGTAGCCAGGGTATGCCTACCAACTCTACCGCTGCGGATGTACCTTTTGAACGGAAAACAATTGTATGAAGATGAATAATAATAATGTTTATAAACTACGATAGTTATAGAGATTAAAAGCATGGTGCATGTTACCCACTTTCAAATGACATAGAAACTTTATATTTGGTATTAAGATAGGTATTATGGTATAGGTACAAAGGAAAAAAATTATCGATTTTTTTAAATTTATATTCTGAAAATAACAACGAATTAAGGGCAGTTTACCGATGTGTTCGATAGATGGCGCTGTACCAAATCCTGACAACAAAAATATGAATAATGCTGATTAGGGATGTTATGGATATGATATTTCGGATCTGGATACGGATATGGATATAGGAATAAAATTATATCGGTTTCGGATACGATTACGGATATGTAATTATTTCGGATTATCCGTAATTTTCGGATAGTTTCGGTTACGGATATTAGATTAAAGTAAAATATAACTGTTTTATAAAGGTGTTAGCTGTTTGGATGTTTTTGGTTTTGTTGTATATTTTGTTTTAACAATATCTAACTGTTTTTTGTACTTATCACAGTGTTTTCATTTAAGATGAAGTTTCAGTGAAGTAGTGCTACTTAACGCAAGACTTTCTTAAATTAAGTATCGACTCTTAAATAAGAAACTAATTAGTTATGAAAGAGGTTATGTTATGACTAGTAATAACAAACAAATTGCAAGATTCACGTGGCGCGTGAACGGTGAAACAAAAACCTGTCGAAAGTCGAAACATGCCTTTTTTTAGACTCCACCCTTATACAATACTATCCGAAACTATTCGAAACTTCTGAAACGGATACGGTTACGGTTACGGATATATTTTTATTTCGGATATCCGATAGTTTCGGTTACGGTTAGGGAGCTCCATAACATCCCTGATGCTGATATGCATATTTTATTCGTAATACTGAACTTGGCTTCCGGTTAACATTTTTGTTTATGATGGGATTAGTATCTTAGTAAGACTAAGGCTTGGCCTCTCTCAATCGAAAAAGAGGCCCGGTCCAGCAGTGGGGTTTACCTGCCTAGCCACAATGAAATTGTATAGTCTGCTGGTAACGCATTGTGTACACACACTAATCCCGCTACGAGAATTATACATTAGGTAATTTCATAATTGGATAAACTAATTGTTCCCAGAACAATTATTGTAATGAAGTGGCAATTGGTTGATTGGTCGAGTATGCAACGTTGGATCGCAACCAATAAGTTTACTCTATACATGTACATTTTATTTTAAACTTCGATGAGCATGCTTCATTTATTATAATCAGGCTCCAATATGTACCAAATTACCCAATACTGATATAGACACTACACTTCCCCACTTTTTTTTTCACTGTAGTATCCTAATTCCTAACCTAAAAGTTCTTAGGAATTTCTCAAGTGTGTAGTCCGCCAACCCGCACTAGGCCAGCGTGGTGGACTAAGGCCTAAACACTCTCAATAATAGAGGAGGCCCGTGACCAGCAGTGGGACGTATATGGGCTGATGATGAATGAGTTAGTATCAATAAAATAACTGTAGGTACTGATTTGCGGCAAGAGTCCATATTATTGAGTCATGTTTTTACAAATAAAGGCCACAATTTTTGTATTAGGTACATCAATATCCCGCCCTGCGCCCCAAGCATCACAATAATATTGGTGTACATTATGAAACACTCGAACAAATTGGCTTTGCGGTTTCCTCTTAAATCTTAATAATGGATATTCAATCTATCCATGTGGCACACACACACGCACATATTAAATAGCTCAGTATGTATGGCGGTCGCGGGCACTTTGCGAGATTACAACTAATATCGTATTTCTCAGAAGGATTTGTTAAAAAGATCTCTATCGAAAAATTAATACGCTGTTATAAACATGCTAACGGCGGCGTTCAATCTCAGGGTAGATTATTATAATATGTTATATTGTATCCGTGGCGGTACTTCCATAGAAGCCCAAAAGCGTTACACGTTAATCGTGTAGTGTCTAGACACCGTCTCGGCCGAACAAACTTTACCGCATGTTAACTTTTTCTCAGGAGGTTTCGAATCTACATACGTATATAGATAGTAACAAGAGAATTGTGTGCTTCAAGTTTGTTTTATTGAACAAGTGAGGCAAAGGCAATATTTTGTTAGGCTTGTGTTTTGTTTACAATACATCAGTATTACCAATATTGTCTACTTGAATTAATGTTTGATGTCAGATGTGTGTGCGTCTATTGATTATAGCGAAACTAAGTACACGGGTTTCACGGAATATATGTAAATACAATTTTTTTCAACTTTGCTTTGGTTGAAAACATCATCAATTGGCCACTGGTGAAAAAGCACCATCGTGTAGCATATTTTTTTTATAAATTAAAGATCGGCCTTTGAAGTTAAGACACAAATTTTAATTCAGCTGGAGTTACTTAAGCTCCGCATGCAAACAAGCTGCACAGTGACGTGCTACGTGCAGTCGTTCAGGGCGACGGCACTGGACCGAACTCGTAAGTGGATCATTGGCGAGTGCGGGCACGGCCGTGTGGCTGCGGCCGTCTCCAGCGTGCTGAGTCAATATTGTCGCAGGAGCGGTGTGGTACGGGACACTGCGGGTGCGTGCTATCGTGTTGATTCAGTTCGTCTCAATCCATATTTGCCGAGCAGGACGCGTCCTACAGCCGCATGCACTCGCGCAGGGACGAACTGCAGATAACAGCTAGCGGCCTGGCACTACACTTGTACAATCTTCTACGAGAGGGATTAATTCAATACTCCTTACATTTGTTTATGGATAGCATCTTGGATAACTAAATGACGCAGACGCTACATTACTAGACGTAAGGAAATAAAGTTCAAGTAAACACAGTGTAGAAAATATAATTTTTCAATTCCGTTAACTAAATGTCTTACTAATACCAAAATTGACCTCCATAACACAACAGGACTGCTTTACATCGGCCCTTTCGTCATACGTTATTACTGTGATATGACCGCCCGAAAGCTGCCTGAGTACCTCCCAGGGCACAGGAGTAACCGCATTCACACGCGGGGCACACATCGTTAACCCTGTGTCTGTCGCGCCAGTGTTGCAGTGCGTGCGCTGTCTGCTGCACAATACAACAACTCACGACACACAACACAACACAACACAAGACACACCACAACGGAGCGCCGTGTTCCGCTCCATTCCACACGTCTCTCCGGCTGGTGGCAATCCAACCACAAAGCTACTCGCCCGCGGACTGAAATCATTGTTAGGGCTTTTGTCTGCCGATATATTTCAAATAAAACTGTTCTCAATACGGACTAGGAGTCGCAATCGGGATTGTAAATAATTAATATCACGCGTAGTACATATCGCAGCTATTTATTCTAATGCACATGGGCGGACGTGAAATATTTTGAAAGCGACAAAAATAGGCTTATGTCATATTCACAGTTTCATTTTTAAAAAGTTGGTACAACTCTGTCATTGTAAATCTCTCTTCTCATTCCACCCGTTGTCTATAACGATATACTTGTAATTTGACTGATGATTACAGTAATATTTTGTGGGCTTTTATTCCATGCTTCGTAATTAAGAAGAGCACGGAGCTAAATAACTTGGACAGAAACAAAACGATCGTAGTAAATTGAAGCCTGGAGTCGTCGAAGCGGAAGCTTGGTCAGTTGTGCATATCATGTGTACGGTTAATGCATTATTGCTTGGTCCGTCTACGTTGCATATCGCCATTGAGCGCCTTTCAATTGACACGTGGACAATGCAAACGTTCGTTAGGGTGTGTGTACACGCGCCGCCCGCCCATGGCGTCTAGTGGCGAGTGACGTAGTGTCGCGGCGGCGCCCGGGGCCCGCGCCCACACCACACATCTCCCAAATGCGATTTACGTTTAAGGACAAACGTTGCACGGTCAGTGTCTGTCGTTGAAATTCACTCAATTGCTTCTTGTGTTTCGCATTCGGTCGCGCGGGGAGGCTATCAACAACAATGCATGTTTGTCTCCGAGTGTCAAACAAATGTATTTCTTTGAGTTTAGGAATGTAAATATTTTTGTAGATTCTGTGCGCTATTTGTTGGTTCCTTCGTTCCTTGTGTTTTCTTAGTGGGCTTACGTTCATGAGACTGTTCGCTGTTTGAATGATTTTATGGAAGTTATTAGCACGTACTCTCTGATATTATTGAGTTCATTAATTTCTTTCACTTATTTTCAAAAGTTTAATTTACTGCAATCGCTCTGAGTAACATCATTTAGACAATTTTAATATCCAGTACAGTGTTAGGAATATAGAATCGAGAAAGAAGGTTAATGAAAATTTTCTCAATTTGTATGTTTGACAAAAATGTCTTTTGTTATTGGTGAGAAAATTCTACACGAGCCGTACACATTTGTAAACAGAAAAAGTAACAGAAATATAAATCAAAACAACTCACGCCGAAATATAAGGTAGTTGTGACGAAGAGACTTTTTGTCTAACAAACTTTTTTTGCAGAGATTGAATTCGTGGACACATATGAATGCCTGGCTAATGACCGTTGTTGTCAATAGTTGTATGCAGTGAGATTAGTCTAATAGATTGCACGTTAAAGGCGAATTAAGAGAACGAGCTGTGTGTTTGTGCCGGCGCGGCGTAGCGAGGTAAAGCTGTAAACAAAACACCTCCAAAGCGCCGAGACTCATTGTAAACACGACTAGTTTTTCTATTTTCTCGGTATTTCCAACGCCTTTCTGCAGATAGAGCGTTAATGCAGTATTCAAGTGGAACTTATGGACCACGTTTGGGTGATAAGTCTAATGGAAAATTGTCTTCCTTAATCGTTCGATTTGATGATCTAAAAATAATTATAGTTTTGATATTGATGGTTTTGAAATTATAGGAATATTCCTATACGTCTAAATAACTACCAAGATATAATAAAACGTAAAAAGCGCATAAAAGGCATCACCGCTAGTGTGTCATAATAAGGGATGTGGCTGTATACCGACTTGGAAGAAGTAAGGCGGTACAATCGTGTTGATTTGTATCATCATCAGCCTATATACGTCCCACTGCTGGGCTCGAGCTTCCTCTAGGCCTTAGTCCACCACGCTGGCCTAGTGCGGGTTGGATTGAATATGGTAACTTAATTTTTCTCGCTGAGTCAACTTGAACAGCGCGCCACTTAATAATAGGCTTAGGACGAAATCTTCACATTACAAAATGTTTTAGAAAAAATTGCGGTGTCCTCATATATTTAATATTCTAATATTTAAAGTAATAAAGGAAATGCGATGAGTGTCATAATCCTTACTTCCTTACTAATATTATAAATGCGATTGTAACTCTGTCTGTCTGTCTGTCTGTCTGTCTGTCTGTCTGTCTGTCTGTCTGTCTCGCTTTCCTGCTAAAACTACTGAACCGATTTAAATGAAATTTGGTACACAGATAGGTTGGAGCCTGGGAAAAAACATAGGATACTTTTTATCCCGGAAAATGTAGTATTCCCGTGGGAATGGGAATAAGTAGCTCTGTCAATATTCTGCTTTTACGCCTAAACCATTTGACCGATATGAATAAATTCTTTTACAGACATAAATGTGATCCTATAAAGTAACATAAAATACATTTGATCCCGGGAATATGTAGGGTTCCCGAAGGATGAGCATATAATGTAATGCGAAAGTAACTGCCTGTGTTATGCTTTCTCGCCTAAATCATTTGACCGATTTCGATGATTTTTAGTATGGGAGTAGATGGAACTCACCAAAGCAACATAGGATACTTTTTATCCCGGAAAATGTAGTATTCCCGTGGGAATGGGTATAAGTAGCTCTGTCAATATTCTGCTTTTACGCCTAAACCGTTTGACCGACGTGAATGAATTTTGGTATGGATATAAATGGAACCCTATGAAGTAACATAGACTATATTTTATCCCGGGAGTATGTAGGGTTCCCGTGGGATGCGCATATATTGTAATGCGAATGTAACGCTGCCTGTGTTATACTTTCTGGCCTAAACCATTGGACTGATTTAGATTATTTTTAGTATGGGACTAGATAGGACCCACCGACGCAACGTAGAATATTACTTATCCCGGAAAATGTAGTATTCCCGTGAGAATGGGCTATCACGCCTATACTATTCGCCCGATTTATATGATTTTTGGTTTGAATACAAATGGGACACTATGAAGTAACATAAGCTACATTTTATCCCGGGAATATGTAGGGTTCCCGTGGGATGAGCATATATTGTAATGCGAAAGTAACACTGCCTGTGTTATGCTTTCACGCCTAAACCATTTGTCCGATTTGAATGAATTTTGGTATGGACATAAATGAGACCTTTAAGGGACATAGGCTATTTTTTTTAAATAATTCAATAAGTGCCATATCGGGCACTTAGAAGACGATAGGTGGCATTAGACCATTTAAGATTCTAAGGATTCATTAAGTTACGTTGAATATAGTTAAGTGCGGTTAAGTGTCATAAGGTGGTCTTAAGTTTACTTAGGTGACGTTAAACGCACTTAGGTTACTTACTTGCCATTATTAGATTGGTATTGCTACTGGGTGGTTTTAAGTTCTCTTATGTGATATGTGATTTTGAAGAGTTTACCCATAAGTAACTTTAAGGAAGATTATGTGCGGTTATGTACAATTAAGTGACGATAAGTTTTATTGGTGTATGTTAAGTGACGTTAGGTGCTATTAGTGGATGGTGAGTGACGTCAGGTGCCATTATCGGATGAATCAGATTCCATTAGTCGAATCCATAAGGCTACAAGTGCCGTTATTGGAAATCACGCGACGACAGGTGCCATAATTGGCACTTATGGCAATTTTAGAAGAATTTTGGTGGAACTTAAGGAATAGAAGAGCAATTTTTCCGTTTTATGAATTTAGGTGCCATTTTTGGAACTGAAATTGCGAAAGGCACCATTATTTGAAGTCAGTATCCTGGATGACTTGAATTCACGTTAAATGCCATTTAGCACTGTGGAGTAGTGGTGACTGGTACTGGTACAGTAATATGTTATCATGTGCATTTTTATGGGGCTCGGTGTCATTATGCGATGTTAAGTGCCATTATACGCACCTAGATGACATTAGATACATTTTCGCGATAAATTTATGAGACGATCTGAGGTTATGAAAAATGTCATAATGTCACTTGAGACGATTCTCAAAAATAGAAATGACCTCCGGTGGTGAACTACTGCAACAATTAGCGTAATTTTTGATTTATAGATTCACTTAGTTAGTTTCTGCACCCAACCCTGAAGTCTACGCAGACGGAGTCGCGGGCAAAAGCTAGTATATGATAATTTAGCTATGGATTGTAAAATTATACCCAGCAATATTTTAAATCTTTACACTATTTAAATGCAAAAACAGTTTTAATATTGTTATAAATCGAAAACGAAGGTTAATTCCACAAACACAAGATCTCATTGTATTATTGAAATATTGATACAAGTGTATAGAGTGCTTCTAAAACATAAGTCCTAATCCATATCCCGTGGGAACGAAGACAAACACTAAGCACATAATATTCGTGTAATACGTAACATATTTAGGGATTATTGACGGGTCAATAACGCCATTATATAACACAAATAAAGCCGTGTAGCATGAGAAATAGGTCGCGTTGTGTGCGCAAGGATTACCATACATCATGTATGTACATATGATAATCGGCACTACACAAACAGATTATGGGACCATTGTCTGCCGGCTGATTACCGCCTTATAATACGCTCGCCTCGCCGCACTATGTTTCCACCAATGTGGAGTGTTTAATGATTTAGATAACAGATGGCGCTTACAACGTTGCTGATAATATTCACACTTGGAATTTACGATTTGGTCATTTTGACATTTCTGAACGAATGTAGGCAGAAGTAACTCCACGAAGTTTCTTTACACGCAAATATTATCAATTTAATAATCTGCGGATCACGAGAAGAGAGTGAACAGCGGGCTGACGCTGAAGGTGCGCGGTGTGGAGTAAGGTTGCGGTGGGGAGCGGCGTGGCGGTTCAACTCGCTCCAAGTAATCTCAACAAGTGATATTGTGTGGTTTCTATTAGATTAACTTGAGTTACGATCCGGCCGTCATACACGCCCCGCGACTGGCGTGCCTCCCCGCACCCCTCCCCCCAATGCCGAGGCCGCGATCTTCGCACCGCGGCGCCGTCTGCGGTGAAATGCCGCAGAGAAGTTTACACATTTCCGCATTATTAACTATTTTCAGTTATTACCAAGGCATGTCTACTTGTTGCTGTGTCGAAAGAAAATTGTTACATGTGCTGTGTGTACCGTAACGCAATATATTAGTAGATAACATGGACAGCCCCGTGGCGCAGATGGCTAGACACCAGCTTGCTAAACGAGAGGCCGCGGGTTCGATCGCCGCATCGAGACAAATGTTTGTGTGATCCACAAGTATTTGTTTCGGGTCTGGGTGTTTGTGAGACCGAAAAGTCTCTCGTAGTGCCTGATACCCACGACACAGGACTTGTATCCTAGTGTGGGGTCAGAACTATGTATGTGACTGTTGGGTGTATTTATTTATTTATTTTACTTATAATAGGTATGTGTGGTGTAACCACGGCAGCCGAATTTTAGTGCTTTTATAAAATCAGTTATGTTAGTAAATGAGACATATACAGAGGTATCATTCTAAAAAGTTAACGTCTATTACATATATAAACATTAACGCCTGTATTTTCGAAAGGGTAGGCAGAGGTAAATTTCTGTAACACGTTTCGCCGGTTATGCATCAGTCCCACGTAATAAGGGGCGAGCTTATTGCTATTTTTTATTATATTCTGGTGCTTAAAGTTCAGGGTTACCTTTTTTAAGTACCGGCGCTCAATTTTTAGTCTTTAAGTTTGTTCATTAGATAGCTCATAGTTCATTGTTTTTGTCAGAAATTTTGCTTAAATAAATATTTTGCTGGCTAATTTGCAGTGCCCGTGCTGTTACTGAGACTTTCGTAATGGCCATGAGGTTTTATTTTTATGAATACGGTTAGGTCGTGGTTAGTCTCACCCCGCCAGAGATGTGTCTTTTTCGCCACCTGATGCTCTATTTGGTTTATGTATTACTTATCATTAGATGGCGTGTACTTACTTCCCTTCAGTTATTACTCATTTGAATGAAGAAGAGCAAAAGTCGGAGTGGTGTGCGCAGTGCGGCGTGTGCGAGGTGACTGGGTGGGTGGTGACGCGAGCACTTGGCGGCTCCACTGTGCCGTAACAAATTTGTTTACGCGCTGGATCGGCCGCGACGTGTGGCCCGCCGACTCACGTGCGCACATACAGGACACACCAGCACACGACACGACATGCGCATAATCTTTTACTTCATTATTAGAGTGTCGATTGGACAAAAATGATTTCTTACCATCTGTATTTAAAATCTTCTTCACGCTACGTTTTCGCATTACAAAAGTGTTATTATATTGCAGGTTGGCGTACTACTACTAATAAATTCCTAAGAACTTTTAGGTGTGCAGGTTTCCTCACGATGTTTTCGTTCACCGTCAAAGCATGTGATAATTCATTGAGAATCGACACATAGCTTCGAGAAGTCAAAGGTGTGTGCCTGGGATTGGAACCCGCGACTGTCGAGATTCACGACCGCGCGCCTAAGCCTCGAGGCCATCACTAAACTAACTAAGGCCTAACCCCTTTCAGTTGTAGAGGAACAGCAGTGGGACATATTATATCGAAGTAGTTAAGATGTTCCAGGTTTGCGTAGTTACGGGGATGATTCTTTGTGCACTACATAGTTATATGTTAGTGGATGTATTGTCTTACTACTAAAACGATGAATTAATGTAGAAACCACGTTATGTCTTTGGAGCTAGTGATGTTTGTTAGGGTGACGTGCACGTATTGTGTGGACGCGTTTATGGGCAAACAGACAGCGAGCGAGTGGTGTGTTATACTTAGCTTTGTGTAACTTCCAGCCGGCGGCGAAGCCCGCGGGCTTTGGAGTCTCGGTCCGGCGCTACCGGTGGGCATCGGGAACCCGGCACAACCGGCAGCCTCGCGCCACCGGCATTACCGGCGCGACCGGCGAGGCGGATGCAGGCACTTTTATTTTTGTGTAAGTGAATTTTTCAAAAGTCTGTTTTAGCGTTTAACTCGGCTCATTATATTTATTTGTTTCAGATGGACTTTGTGTTTGTGTTGGGATCTGCGGTGTACCTACATGTTGTCAAGTAATTTCCTATTTTGGAGGATGTTTCGTAAATTAGCCTTAAAGGGTTGAATAAGCTTACAAAGTTATTTTTCTCCAATCGCATAATATGAAACCTGATGACCAACAGAGTGCTAGTGTTGTATAGTAGTGACCGCTCATATTATTGCGCTGTCCCAGGAAGCATATTTTTGAACGTGTATACAAGCCCGATTAAGATTGTAGACGTTTCTATTCTACCATTCCTTAGTGTGATTTCAAGGCAAAAAACTTTGGAAATGTATAGATGTACAATTTCATCATCATCACCATCATCAGGCCAAATACGTCCCACTGCTGGGCACGGGCCTCCTCTACAACTGAGAGGGTTTAGGCCTTAGTCCACCACGCTGGCCTAGTGCGGGTTGGCGGACTACACACCTAAGAAATTCCTAAGAACTTTTAGGTGTGCAGGTTTTATCACGATGTTTTCCTCCACACATAACTTCGAAAAGTCAGAGGTGTGTGCCTGGGGTTTGAACCTGCGACCGCCGAAATTCTCGACCGCGCGCCTAAACCTCGAGGCCATCACTGCTATATATACAATTTACCAGATGCAATATCTCGGTGTGCAAGTATACAATATGTAAGCCGCGGTGTGAAGCGCGAGCTGACAAAACATTTACTATGCGCTTCCCAATAAATTCCTCTAATACTTGTCTGGATGAGATGCGGCGCGCGGCGCTCCCGCCGTCACCTTTACAAATTAGCGCGCGTCACACCGCGGGCACTGACACACCGGCGCTCAGGAGCTTACACTCCGCGTTCAAGCGCTTGCTATACACTTCATTTCACTACTTCCTGTACCTTATTAAATAGCAACGTAGTCGCGGAAGAGGACCGAATTCAACCTGAAAGCTTATTATTAGTTTGAAAGAAATAAACGATTTTATTAAAACCACCACTTTAGGGCTAGACTTTAAAAGTAGCGTGATATGTTGACTGTGACATGGATTATGAGACTCAAGCGGCTGCGACTGCGGTTAAGTGCACCAATTTTATTATATGTTACTATTTTTTTTGTATTTTCTTTATACGGACAAAATGGCGAAGCAACTCCTAATTTTTCCTGCAACATATGTAAATTTTATGATTGTAGAGAAACGTTATGCAAACAGAGCTAAAATGCAGAAGGTGTATCTAGCCTCTATATATGCTAAGCTCGGGTGTGCTAGTAGTCGACTTGACGGGCGCGGGAAATGAATCTATAGTTTTATTATACGGAAGAATGAACACATAACGTTTACAAGAGCCATCGATTGTTCGGTTCTAAAAAAATGGGAGACAGTGCGTGCGCGGGATCCCATAGCCCAGTCTGTACTAGTGTACTATACTGCAAAGTAGTAGTGATGAGAGGCGGCGCGTGGCTCCACCGGCGCTTGCTCTCGGCCATGTAAACAGTTTATGCAAAACGACGAATTGAATAAAGGGAGGATCGTGAGCCGCGCTCCCTCGCCTCACTTCACACACACGTGAATGTCGCATCAAATACCGGAGTATTTTGGAATTTTAATAACATACATACATACATACATAAACTCACGCCTGTATTCCCTGAAGGGGTAGGCAGAGGTGCATTTCTGCACCCACATTTCGCCAGGTATGTATCAGTCCCACGTAATAGGGGGCGAGCCTATTGCCGTTTTTCGGGCACAATTCCAGACTCCGTGCTGCTACTGAGAATTTCCTAATGGAAAACCCAATAACACTTTGCCCGACCCGGGAATCGAACCCAGGACCTCTAGATCGCTCGGCACATACTTGTACCGCGAGACCACGAGGCAGTATTTTAATAACACGAGTAGCAATAATAAATTATATATACAAAAACACCTACCCACGCCTGTATCCCATAGTGAGTGGGTAGCGCTGTCTTTCTAAACCCACCTTTCATGAAATGCTTATGAATCACAGTGAATAATATTTGAAAATTATTACTTATTGTCACACCAGGGAATAATTGAACTGAATAATTGAATTGTACCTACTTGATTTAAAGTCTATTATTATATTTAATGTAAAAAATAATTGTAGAAGAAATAAGATCAACAACTATTCTAGACTAGACATTGTGAGTATTTTCACATCGGTGTGAGGGCCAGCCTGTGCACGTCAGTAAGTGACGGTATATCTTTAGCTTTGTAGTTGGAGTAGAGGAGGCCGCAGCGCAGGGCTGCTGCACGCTGTACAGCAGGTTATCCCATTACAGGCGCATCGCGGAAATATCAAATGTGTTTATCGACTCGCTCGGGGACACGGTTACGGCGCCGGCCTTGTATCTAATATGCATTTTTTCCTGTCATACGGTATATATTAAATAACATAAAGAGAGTGCAGTTGGTGTCTACTTACAGATTAAAATGTAGAAAAAAAACACCGGCTTAGAAGCTAGACAGGTCTTCCTGGTGTAAAATTAGAATATGTACCTACTGAAGACGAGCCCTATAAAAGGTCATAAAGTTGAGGCAGTTTGGTGTCATAAAATTTAATATTATGTCTATGTTCTGAATTTTTTTATTGTAATGTCTTTTCGATGTGTGACCATGCGTTTAATTCGTGGAGTTAAAAAACGCTGAGCACGAGCGCATTTTTGTGTCACTCGCATGGCTTTGCTGAGCTGCACAATTGCTTTTTCATTCGTTTAAGGCTTTTGCGTGGTCGCACTTCGTGTGAAGTTCCGAGTCTCGATAAAGTCGGTCAATTGGGGAGGGCTCAATACATAAAACTTATCCTTGGATTCACATCAATACCATATTAAACAAAAAGATAATGTATTCCGATTCAAAGGCATATTTGCTTTTTGCATGTGTGTGCAGGATTAAGTTGTTTACAAGTCGGTACACGTTGTGAAATAATGCAGAATATAATTAATGAATGGCGCCGAGTGGTCAACGGATAATGCCCGCCGGAGGGGCCGTACTGCGTCTCCGCTGCCGACTCACTTTTAATTAACTTTATTCACGGTTGATCTTTATATTATTACATACATGATACTTATGCCAGTTGGTTGGCAGAAATCTCCCTGTTTCGTCACTAAGCAATCCTTTATTCTTCCTTGAGAATAAAGCATTTTTTATACTCAGATAACGTGCGAATGCTTAAAAAAACATACCCATTTTTTTTCTATGGCCTCATTCAACCTTATAAAATTAATCAAATCAAGTTTTAGTTTAAAAGTGTAAACGGCAGACAAAGTTACTGTCGTATACTAGTGATTGAATGACTGAAAGAAACCACTGCTGATTCATTTAACTGTGCAATTGTCCAATTATTCGGAAACGAGAGCGGAAAGTCGTTTGTTAATTAATTGCAGGCGCTGCGCGGGTTGTACGGGATTGTGCGGCGCTGTGTGTCGGTGTGGTTTCCCGGACTCGCCGGCGTTGGCTGCTCAATTGTCGACTAATCGCGTTAATTGATCGGTTGGTGGTTCTTTTTGTGAGTTAGTAGCGGCAGCACCCGCCGCGCCACCGCACCGCAACCCCACAGATAAAATCAATCTCTGTGCCATCTCGAGCAGGAGTCGAAAAAACAATAAATCTTTGAATATTGTAACACTGACATGTCTGGAAGGAAGATAGAAGTACGCAAATAAGCATTTATAGGTTGTTTGACATCATTAGTGTGTTATACGTCCCACTACTGGGCACGGGCCTCCTCTACACCTGAGAGGTTTTAGGCCTTCGTCCGCCACGCTGGCCTATTGCGGGTTGGCAGACTACACACCTAAAAAATTTCAGGAGTGTAGGTTTCATCAAGATGTTTTCCTTCACCGTTAAAGTAAGTCATAATTCATTGTGAATACCCACATAACTTGGAAAAATCAGAGGTGTGTGCCTGGGGTTTTAGGTTTGAAGCCGAGACCGCCGAGATTCTCGACCGCGCGCCACTATTCTACTGGCATAAATAGTGAAGGATAATTTATTGTATTCGTGTTGCTAGACGACCCTCTTTTTGAATCATTATGTGCTGTGTAGTCACTGTAAAGATTCACTAACAAAAATAGACAAAAAGCGAGTTACAATAGCGCATGTCATTTTAATTTACATCTACGGATTCAGCTTCCATGAATAGCATAAGTGCATAAACAACTGCGCTTTATCTATCGCTATCAGATACACAATTAGGATGGCATTGCGTTTGTTCCGTCCAGAGAGTAGCGATGTCCCGCAGGTAGACGCCGGCGGAGGGAGGCGACGCGCGGGAGGGGATGGCGGGGGTGAGGGGGCGGTCGCCTCCCCGTGCGGACAATTAGCATTTAGATTAAACAAATAAACGGTATCGCGCCGTGACCCGAAAGTATTATCCACGTTATTTATTACATAATTAATTTATTTATTATACCATTTTAATTGGCACGTCACTGGAGACGACGCTGTGTATGTTCTGTGAATTATTATTATCTTATAATGTTCATTATCTTAGAAGGAGGATAACAGAGATCTGGATTACGAGTACTGGTTTGTGCACCAAATACCACAGACATTTTGACAATAGGTACACATGAATCTCTCACGCTTGTATCTCAATAGGGACAGGCATATTTGTACTCTTATGTTGGCTATATTTAAATTTCCACGTGATATTGGCCTTTTGGCCTATTTGAGACACATTTGAAGGCTAATAGTGAGTATTTTGTAACGGGTAATAATCAATGAATACTTTAGCAAAATCAAACCTGTGACCTCTCGATCGTACTCGCTAATTGTACGTGCAACAAGACCAATGAAGCACTTTTATTTTCAAATTAAATAATGAAGCGACATCTCATTGACGTTTAAAGTCGACACCGCCATAAATCAAAGGCGCTAGATTGTTTCCGCGAACGAACAAAAACGCTCCGAGTGCCAATTGGATCTCAAAGGGCGTGGAACGATAAGAGAGTGAATATTAAACGACCTTTATACACACGTCATGATACCATCTATCACGTGCCACGCGTGAAACTCCCACTCTTTCATATTAGTTCAAGTTTTAACAAATAAGATTTATTATATGAAGCGTTCCTTAGCAAGTATTAATATTTATGAAGCTATATTTTCTTGGTCTCTGCTACCCACGCCTGTTGTAATAAGTTCGCATATTTTATTGTTTGGTCTTTGAGTAAGTGAAAAATATATATATTGGGGTGCGGGACCTTTCTATCACACAACATTATAAGCGATGTGTCAAAAAACAGTTTAACAGACGGTTTTTGTGTCGAATAACCGTCCCTAACGAATCAGTCAATTACACTTCTCATTATATGATGTATTGCCGTAGTGGTTGTAAACAGAGAAAAAATTCACAGCCGACTTCTTAGTCAATTGGTTGTTATTGTACAAATAGTAATACTATATTAAATATACTAAAAAAATGTAGTGAGTTACATTAAGAGTCTAAGTGCAATGAGGCGTGGAAAAGGTATATTAGGCCAACACAAAGTTAAGACTTCGTCTCTGACCCCGATGTAAAGGGTTGAACACTTTGCATTATTGGTTATTATTAAATGAAACCATATATCACGTTGAGGGTTTGCGGGCAGCATTACCGAGGTAACCGTAGCGCTCGCCGCCGCACCGCGTTAATACTCAAATTTATACGGGGCTCGAGCGACCCGCGCCGCCGACCAATATTGACATCTCACATGGCGGCGATAATCGCCCAACGAACTTACAACCGGGAACAATATAATTTGTTGTGAATTAATCAGTTAAATAAATAGATGCACCAATCCTCTTTCAAGGTCTTTGGGTATAACATAGTTCTGCCATTCTTATTGTGCATGATGCAGACGTTTGTTCGCTGAGAGTGAGACTCATTACAGTTGGAAATATACATTTTCTTGCTGAGCGTGGTTTGTATCTTGGCGTTTGTATCTTGACGTATACTCCCACCACCAATTAATATGTTTTTTTTTTTTTTACATACATACATACATAAACTCATGCCTGTATTCCCCGAAGGGGTAGACAGAGGTGCATTTCTGCGCCCATATTTCGCCAATGTATCGGTCCCACGTAATTGGGGGCGAGCCTATTGCCGTTTTTCGGGCACATTTCCAGACTCCGTGCTGTTATCGAGAATTTCCTAATGGAAAAACCCAATAACACTTTGCCCGACCCGGGAATCGAACCCAGGACCTCTAGATCGCACGGTACATATTTGTAACGCAAGACCACGAGGCAGTCAAATTAATATGTGTACATAGCTAAGTTGTGTTTGTAGTCGATTATTTATTTTTATTGCGTTAGTAAATTGTACGAACATAATATGATGACCGTAGTTATATCGTGACAGTGGAAACACATCCTAGAAACGAATATCAAGACTTGCAACTGATGCAATAGCAAAGGATCGCCACTGGTAATGAGTAAGTAAGCGTAGAGAATTCTAAATCAGTAGTCTTATTTTTTATCTATTTTATCATCATCAACATCATCAGTGCCACTGCTGAGCACGGGCCTCCTCTGGAACTGAGAGGGTTTAAATAAAGTATATTCCTAGGAACTTTTAGGAGTACAGGTTTCCTCACGATGTTTTCCATCACCCTTAAAGTACTTGATTGTGAATACATACATAACTACGAAAATACAGAAGTGCGTGCATGGAGTTAGACCCCGCAACCGCAGAGAATTCACTTTTAAAATTTCAAAGTTTCATGAATGTTTCTAAATATAATTTCGATCTATTCGAGCTAATATCGGTGAATACTAAACATCGCTGGATATTGTTCCCAGTAGTAGTAAGTAGAATATACAACTGCGTATTGATGGTATGATAATGAAATTCATAACTAAGTATAAGATAACAGCGAGGCCGCGGAGAGCTCACGGAGCGCGCCACAGTTCAACTTATGAATTATTTTCTCGGAAACTTGAAGTTTGCAGCCCGTTAAGTATCACATTATCTTGTAGTTAATGTACATTTTTAGCGAAACAGACTTTTAATTTCTGCGCCAATATCAATTTGTGGAGCACTTCCCCGGGTTCTTGGGTATTTATTGTGGGACATAATCATACTGATAATAAGACTGCTCGTGGTGTCGCATTACAAGTATGTGCCGTGCGATCTAGAGGTCCTGGATTCGATTCCCGGGTTGGGAAAAGTGTTATTGGGGTTTTCCATTGGGAAATTCTCAGTAACAGCACGGAGTCTGGAAATGTGCCCGGAAAGTGGCAATAGGCTCGCCCCCTATTACGTGGGACTGATACATACCTGGCGAAATGTGGGTGCAGAAATGCACCTCTGCCTACCCCTTCGGGGAATTAAATTAAATGAAGCTGGTGCGCGGTCCTCTCGGTGATGGAAGGTTAAAGTAGAGCCATTTAATTCTACTGTTTCTCGTTTCGACTGATAAGCGTTATTTTGTACTATTAAATGAAATTGTAGTGAACTGTTAGTATGTATTCACAATCTTCTCTATTTTCACGAAAGATGGGAGTCTGGGAACATACATACATAAACCTCACGCCTGTATTCCCCGAAGGGGTAGGCAGAGGTGTATTTCCGCACATTTTGCCAAGTATGTATCACGTAGAAGAGTGCGAGCGTATTCCCGTTTTTCGGACACATTTCCAGACTCAGTGCTGAAAGTGAGAAATTCCTAATGGAAAAACCCAACTAAACTTTGCCCGAGATCAAGAGGCAGTCTGTGAACATCGGCAACAAATTTATTTTGTGTCTTCGTTTTATTGTCACACGCGTTTGTACATATGTAAGTAAGTGGTCGCCGCTGGGATTATTGGTTGGTAATTCTTAACCCCTTCGTTCCTGGCGTCCATCTCAGTGGACATACTTTTCAAATGCGTGTAATAAGAAACGCTGTCAGTAAAAACTCAATATAAATATGTAGGTTTACTCGGGTTTTATCTAGTAATGATATTATAAATAAAACACAATCGGTTTTATATGTGGGTAGATCATAATATCCAGTCAAGTTTTGATGTCAGTCATGGATTCACGCAAAGGAGGTAAGTGATCAGTTTTAATTATGTTTTCTTACTAATATTGATTATTTTTCAAATAAATATTTTTTTTTTGTATATATTAGATTATAATTATTGACTACATGTATAATTTACATGATTTGATGCTATATTGACTCAGAAATATGGAATTAAAGATAGGGGAAACACTATAGTTATTGGCCACTTAAGCGACTTCAGGATTTAAAATTTCAATAAAAATAAAAATTTCAGTAGGAAATAAATAAAAGTTATGACATATGGTTGCATATTAATTTTTTTACTAAATAATTTGTCTTAAACACACTTTTATCAAATATTGTAGAAATAAAATGAACAAAAAGACAAAATACTTAAAATTACAGTAATTGGCCATAACATTGTAGTTATTGGCCATGAAATCATACAGTAATTAGCCACACCGAGACATAAAATATAAATTGAAACTTGAACAATTCTATAATAACTAAAGCACATCTTCTTGATGATCTTCATTCTCAAAAGACTCAGAGTCATCATCATTCAATAAAAAAACATTTATGGCATACAAAATCAGACAGATCATCGTCATCCGGTGCTCTTCGTGTTTGATTGGGATACAATGACGATTATAATATTTATTACAACTATCACATAATAAGGACTTTTTTTTAGCAGCTAGATGATGGCACATATCACAAGTAACTACTTCTATATTTGATATCATTGGTTCATAATTATTAGTTACGTTTTTGATTTTATTTCCTACACCTTTATTTGTCTTCAAAACATTTTCTTGCCGTGCAGCTGCTTTCTCCTCTCTTTTTCTTTTTCTTTCCGTTTTTTGATTCTCTTTTTCTCACTTTTCTAGTTCTTTTTTTCAATAACTGATCTAAATTCCTCGGAGGTAATGGCAAAGGGATTTTTTCCTTATTTTTGTCTCCTTTAGCGGCAAGCACGCGACCAGTAGACGGACATAGCTGAAATCCCGTTGAAAACACGTTTTGGATCCTGAATTTCCTCTAACAAGTTTTCACTCGTCAAATAGTTTCTTACTTCAAGAAATAGTTTCTTTATGTGAGCATCAGACACGTAGGCACTGGCTTTAGTTACTCCTTCGCTGGTTCTTTTGACTAAACTAGGGTCACGTTTTAAGAAACCTTTTAGCCATCCCTGACCAGGTCGATTATTGACAAAAGGAGTAACACGTGCATTATATCAATTAAATAATTTTGAACAGTGTCGAGAACATCATCTAGCTTTCTAGGAAAGCCATTTTAATCAATCATTCTTCGATAGCATTTTCTTCTTCAAATGTCGAATACGGTGTTGGCCCAAACTGAGATTTTGAAAATTATAATATGACGCTTATTATCGTAGCAGAAGACGTTTTATTCATTAACATTTAACAACGCTATTTATTTATTTAATTTTATTTATAGTAATTGGCATAGGAGGCCAATAACTATAAGCTATTAAAAAATTTGTGACAGTTATTAGCCACTACAAAATTTTGAGTTAAAGATGACACTAGGTAATTTTTTGCCCTAAATCTGTTTATAACGCATACCAAGACACTATTTTATAGAATTTGAATAGCGGCACTAGTACATATAATTCATAAAATATTGCATAAAAAAATATAGCAGTCTTAACATTTTTTTTAGAAAATTACTTATTTTGTACCTCCCGGCAAAATATCACACGACGAAAAGTAACCAGTTCCCCTAGCGGAATTTTGTTAAAACTATTTGAGAGATGATGAAATTGTTGCCATTAATGCAGTTTTTAATCTATTATTCTGTTAGGTTATTGCTTATTTTAGGCCGTCAAAGTTGAAATGGCCAATAACTGTATAGGGGCCAATAACTATAGCGTTTCCCCTATGTCCATTTCAATGGACATCAGGACTCGAAAGTCGGCAAATAAAGTATACGTATATTATGAACTACCTTTGAATAATGAATGATATTATTGTTTTATTTTAGGTTATGATTTTTCAAAAAGTCAAGATGTCGATTTATTACTCGATATGTTACAAAATGGAACGCTATCAGACCTTGATGAAGAAAGTGACGACGAAATAATATATAATACACCACAAAATGTTGGTCGCGTGGGTAGTGAAATTGGACATCCAATTGTAAATCCGATGGTTATTGATGAAGATTATTCATTAGATCCAAAAAATGGACTTTACGCATGATATTCCACGCCATAGACTTGGCACTAATCAATAGTTGGTTGGAATATCAAGAAGATTGTAAAACCTGTAACATTCTAAACTCTCTGTTCTAAACTGTTCTCGACCTGTTGCAATTCAGACAGCGAGTCGCTGAAGCTCTTATAAAAATGGGCCATAATAGCCATTAATTATAAGAAAAATAGGAAGACCTTCTTCTGGGCCTAGTAGCCCGGTGAATACGCCTACTAGTACTCCAAAACGTCGTCGCTGCGGAGTTGAAGTCAGGCCGGCAAGTGAAATCCAATATGATAGTGTAGATCATTTGCCTGAATATGATTAAAAAAAGAAGCGACAAGATGCAAAAAGCCTGAATGTAAAGGTAAAACTCATGTCTACTGTCTAAAATGTGGAATACACCTGTGCTTTACTGGTGGGCGGAATTGTTTTCGAGATCCATTATAATATTTAATCATTTACTATTATTTTTGATACTTGTATTAAATTTAAATAAATATTTGACAAATTATTATATTTTATTACATAAATCAGTCGTTTAAACTTTTGAAATAATAAATATTTAGTAGAAATAACATTGTACATAGGCACGTGAGACTTCTACAATACGATACGCTGAAAGCCTGTTGTCCATGTAAATGGACACATATATTTCTAATAAACTAAAAACATATAATTATTTTTTTTACCAAAAAATAATTAATGAGTACCTAAATACTCAGAAAATCGATGCAAATATTTTTTAACCCAATTATAATTAATTCAGGTCTGAAGGGGTTAACTGCGAATTACCCTAACGGTCAAAAAACTACATTATGTTTACTATAAGTTTTCATAAATATTGCAATGTATGAACTACCGTGCCACAATCACTATGTTCTTCAATCACCAATTATTTTTATGGACCGGAATTGGTCTTCTGGATAAAGTCACAAGGAGGGAGCTCCGTTTTGAGCGAAAAAATTAATTACCAAATAATTTGGATGTGTCTCTTTAATTCTAATTACTTTTGTATGTGTGCGTATGTGGTCTAAAGTGTCGTCACTCGACAGCGACCGTAAATAATAAAGCTTTGCCGAGGGCTGGGACGGTGCGGGGCGGGCGGGGCGGTCGGCGGCAGGCGGCGGCCGAGTGGGCGAATAAAACGTCAACATCAAAGGCACGGCTTGTTCCGCAAGGAAACTCCCTTACTTTATTACGATTAAAATATTACCTTCTAAAAGGGTGAAATTTGCGTTAAATATTCATATAACAAATGCTCCCTCGACTTTTTAAAGCGTTGGAACTTTGGACACAGCTTTTTTGCGACGGAGACCCTTTATGGCGAATCAGAGAGGGACTACATAGATTTTTGTTGTTTATTCGGAACAATTAAAGGACGACGAATCGTCACGTGGACTTACTCCAGTTAGTAGAGATTCTTGGAATAGGCAAGGCGGACGATCAAGGAAGCGAAGACGCTAGTTTTCTGTGAAATAACGATTTGGCGTGTTCCATCACCACATGTTGATTTTTGTGTGATGCAAAATTTTTGAGTCAGATAAAAACATCTTGTTATCTCTGATACTTGCGACATGATCAGTATCATGATGTGTGATTGAACGAAATAACTGGGCTTTTAATTAAAGCATTCACGTATTTTTTAGGGTTCCGTACGTCCAAATAAAAAAACGGAACACTTATAGGATCACTCGTGTGTCCGTCTGTCCGTTGCTCACAGTCAATTATCTCCGTATCTACTAGACCGATTAAGTTGAAATTTTGGTACACATATCAATTTCTGTGTCCCAAACGCAGAGGTGTAACATGAATAGATGAAATCTATGGGTGGTCATTTTTGGGGGAAGGTGGAAAATTAAAAAAAAAAAATTTGAAAACTGCATCGTGTGACATATCAAATGGAAGTTCTTGTTGTGAAGATCTTAAATGTATTTTTTTGAAATTTTAAAATAAATAGTTTCCAAGTTATTCAGGAAAATAGACGAAAATTTTCCATTCCCCCCCCCCCCCCTATCTCCAAAACTATTGAAACTAAAATAAAAAAAAAATACAGATATTAGTTTTCTACTTATAAATTATAGGAAAATCTATAAGAAGTCCATGATATTAAAATAACATGGTAAATCACTCAATATTGTGCGTACCAACTTACATTTGTGGGTGGAATGTGTGGGAGAACATATTTTTTTTCTCCAATGTTAAGTTTTGTTTAACCGGTTTGTAGACGAATATTTAATGAAAAAAATAAGCCCTTAATGAGCATTCTACGGCCAATATTTCAGGAAATATTCATTTTTAAATTTAATTCCGCTCGCGGTATGACAAATAAATGCTTAGTAAGGCGTAAGCCCTTACTACGGCATTGTGCATACGGAACCCTCTTCACGCGAGTCCGACTCGCACTTGGCCGGTTTTTAATATCATAATTAGTTCATATGCGTCCCACTGCTGAGAACGGGCCTCCTCTACAACTTAGGGGGTTAATACCTTAGTGCATCACGCTGGCCTAGTGCGGGTTGGCGGACTATACACCCAAGAAATTCCTAAGAACTTTTAGGTGTGCAGGTTTCCTTACGACTCGTTCATTCACCGTCAAAGTCGATAATTCATTGTGAATACACATGTATCTTCGAAAAGTCAAAAGTGTGTGCCTGGGGTTGGAACCCGCGATCGCCGAGATTCTCAACCACACGCGATTTTAAATCAAGTAAACAATCATTGTTTGCTGCTTCTATTGCTCCCTTTAAAATAGTTTCGTAGACAGAAAACGGTCATTCGCCACTGTCGTTTCATCCGAACACTGCAACTCCAATTTAATGCAATAATTTGAAACACAGAGCTCAATGATATGACCGACAAAATGTAAGGTTTGTCCCCTAAATGTACCTATAAAATAAATAATGGTTATAACGTGTGAATGAAAACAATTCAAAAGAAATATGTTTGAATTCTCAAGCTCATATGGTTTTTTATAATAATGGTTAAAGTAATAAATATTGTCGGCCTGTTGGACATAACGACGCGATAACTCAGCCAGGTGGAGCGGGGCAGGGGCAGCGGGCCCCGAGCCTCGCCTGCCGCCGCCCCGACACATTACTATTGTCAACGAATAATAGAGGAATAATGTTCAATCTTGTGAATTGCAGGAGCTATTGTAACACTTTCAGTGAACACTTTTATTTCAAGCATTACCAACTTCGTTTGAAATATAAAATAATGTTTAATCATATCGTAGAATTGGAGTGTCTGAATATTAAAATAATCGCTTTTTACTAAATGCATACGGAAGTAAACACGGTACATATACCAAAATAACATTTTTTACAATTTTTGTCTGTCTGACTGTTTGTTCCGGCTAATCTCTGAAATGGCTGAACCGATTATGACGGAACTTTCACAGGCAGATGGCTGATGTAATAAATAGTATCTAAGGGTACTTTTATCTTCAACTCTGCGAACTGAACAATAACTTGCTTGTTAGATTCGATGCGGACGAATCGCGGGCACGGCTAGTCTAAAATAAGACATACATAAACTCACGCCTGTATTCCCCGAAGGGGTAGGCAGAGGTGCATTTCTGCACCCACATTTCGCCAGGTATGTATCAGTCCCACGTAATAGGGGGCGAGCCTTTTGCCGTTTTTCGGGCACATTTCCAGACTCCGGGCTGTTACTGAGAATTTCCTAATGGAAAAACCCAATAACACTTTGCCCGACCGAATCGAACCCAGGACCTCTAGATCCCACGGCACATACTTTTACCACGAGACCACGAGGCAGTCTCTAAAATAAGAATAGGAAATAATAGTAATGTAGGTACCAGTTAATAGTCCAACAGAGAACCGAGTTGAAGCAACAATTTTAACGTACAGGAAATAAGGTTGCGTTTCAATGTCTTGGCTTCTGATCATACTGAGTATACCAGCTTTAAAATAGAACTTGCTTAAATGTGTCAACACATGAAAATTAATACTAATATGTTCAAAGAGTTTCATTATCAACATAGAAATATAAAAGAATCACAATACGACCAACAGTATAAGAGTACATTTACATTTGTAAAGTAAGAGCACAGGAGGTCAGAAATATTTTGTATCGAACAAAACTTGTCCGACCTTTTCTTTGATGCGAAACTTTTGCGCCCCTTAACTCACTCAACACAAGTGTGTCGCGACTTCGTGAGTCGCGGCGACCGTCAGCCTTTCAACTATCCTGTGTATATTTGTTGATACCTGAACTGGAAAACTAGCAAAGTTGTGAATCGATATAAATGCTATGTTGTTATAGCGTTTCAATAAACGACCAATAAGTTTGAATTTCAATATACAAATAACATAATATAGGAAATTTCATCAGCATGGACTATCGAAGAGGGGACGAAAAATATGAATATCATCTCCTTTTAGTACGTGGGACTAACCATAGTTGTAAAAGTGGATGTAGAAATACGAAGTATACTTTCGGATGTACAGGCATGATTTTACTATGTGATGGGAGATTTTGACACTCGGTTCTAATGTTAGAATTAGCTACCGTTTTTTCCTGTGGGCAATTAAAAAATTAAAACGTAAACGTAAATTTTACGAGTAAGACCCAAGACTAGTAACTTAGAGTGCAATCATTCCATAGACCAACCAGATACACAATCTCCTGGTATTTTTTATGGTTTCGTATGTTAAATATAAAAAGAACCTTTCTCTTATTTACTTTAGGAACAGTATGTATAACCGAAGAGACAATACTATGCTGCTTCGGGACTATAATTTTCTCTGGAAGTTGTCGGAGCGTCCCGGAAGGCGTGTTTACACGATACGGCGCGGTACGGCGCGGTGACCTCTAGCGGTTATGTGACGAGCAATGTCGCCGAGATCGCCAATTGTCACTAATTAAACACATTGCTAAAGGGGTGAATTATGAGCCGTATCAATCTCTTACAGCCGTTGCTACGTACTCGCCTTCTTTGTAGTTTACATACATCATCATCATCTCTTTTACGTCCCACTGCTGGGCATGGGCCTCCTCTACAACTGAGAGTATTTAGGTCTTAGTCCACCACACTGGACTAGTGCGGGTTGGCGGGCTACACACCTAGGAAATTCGTAAGAACTTTTAGGTGAGCAGGTTTCCTCACGATGTTTTCCTCCACCGTTAAAGTAAGTGATGATTCATTGTGAATACACACATAACTTCGAAAAGAGACAGTGATGGCCTCCAGCTTTAAGCGCGCGGTCGAGAATCTCTGCGGTCACAGGTTCAAACCCCAGGCACACCTCTGGTTTAAATACAAGGTTATAAGAATGTTAATAACCTTTTTTTTTAAGCCAAAAAAGGAGGAAGCGGCTCAACTAGTTGTAAGCAGTCACTGCCGACCAATAATACTCATGGATCCACTCACAGGTTTAGCCTGTAACACTAAGTGTTGAAGTGCGTTTGTGAGTGGAATATCCACGCCATAGTCAGCTTGGTTTGCGCTACGCAAAACTAGCACGACCGGAATGGTACTAGATCTCACATGATTGATGTAAAACTGGCGAGTTCTCATGTAACCGTGGCCCGTTCCAGAATCAGCTCCTCTACAATATCCATACAAAATTTGCCCGTGGGTTTAACTGATGGTAAAATAAGGACTTTTATTCCTATAGCTCCTTTGCTAATCAAATTTAAAATATTTAAATTTTACCTACAATATTTCCGGTGCATACTAAGCATCGTGTCAAGATAAAAAGGAAATTTTCGAAGAGTGCCATTTATATGTAAAAAAGTGAACATGATGTCACATAAGCTTTCTCCAGCTGCAGTAATTGGATAAAGGTGAACGAGACCGCGCTACTTCTCCACGCTCATAAAATCCCCAATTTATTCGCACTAAAGCGTCGTTTTACCGGACCCCCCACCCCGCGTCCCCCGCCAACCTCGCTGCAATTTTAAAGTTTCAGTGGGGCAGAGGCGCGTGACGTCAGCTCATACAAACCCGAAGGAGAGCGTTTGATCCTTCGAACGTCTGCGGCAAATGGAATAGACGAATAAAAAGGCTTTACATGAAAAGTGTTTTGAAAACGTGACCGAGCCACTAGTCAAATGAATGGCTTGTAGTTGGGCTGTCCGTGGCGATATTCATGATGCGAGACTTCACACGCGAGTGGTAAAGAGGATAATGTGGGACTCATGTCGAAGGCTCTACATGTAGCAAAGACACAACTGTATTTTCTGATACTAATACACGCTTTAAACGCCAAATTAAATTACTGAATTTGAGTGGAGAATTGGTGCTAATTTGAGGGTATTTGTTATTAGGCTTTTATTGTTAATAAAACTTAGGGCACGTGTTCTATTTCAAATAAAGATTTTTTTGATCAAAAGAAAAAAATATGCGAGAGGATACACTCTAAAATCTAACAAATAGAACCTATTTCACACCAAGCTACATGGTAACTATCGGTGTATTGACATCCGTAAAACAGGTGTAAAATCCTGCGAAGTGACAAACAGAATTGCATCGCGTTTCGAGATAATCCAGTGTAAACTGTTTCATTAAGGTGAACTAAGGCCTTCCTCCCCCTCTCAGTTGTCGCGGAGGCCTGTGCCCAGCAGTGGGACGTATATCGACTGATATAGATAACTGTTTTACATTAGGATTGTATACTTGCTTAATCACCCTTAAGTTTCCAGGTGAGACATGTTTCACCTCGCAAACAGATTTTACGTGCCACAGAGTTTTTTATCACTGCCAAATTATACCTGAAAAAAGTAAGAACATGACATACTGTGCCGTAATATCTGGCGTCTCCTTCCAAAAAATAAATATTTAAATAGAATGCCTTAAGCATTAAGTACACCTATACATCATATCATGTATCAAGTGTAAATAAATAAATAAATAATTTAAAAGGTATAACAATTTGTGCACTTGTTGAGAGCCATTTATTGTAGTAGCTTGGCAAATATTCGCGATGTATGATTGGGAGCGTGGGGCCGCAAAATCAGCGAACACCTGCGGTCGTACATCGCTCGTGCTCGTAGCTGCCAGATACCGCACAAGCCGATGTATTAATTACGCTGAACAAACAAAATAACCCACATATTGCCCCCGCCACTCCCCGCCGCACCTCACCCCGCACCGCACGCACCCACGATGCGATTTGATCAGCTGTTTGCTTTCATTTACAGATTGGCATGCAAAAAAATGCATACGATTTCATTGTGTAGGCTTAAAGCGCATACTCCATTTTTTTGTGTAGTATTAGTTTATTTTGTAGTACCTATCATTGCGGAGGTTATTGCTCTCTAATATTTAATTCAATAAAAATAGCGGCTTACCTATGTATGTACATGCGGCAGGGTGGACTATTCAAGCTCGAAAAACTGAAGGCGAAGAGTCATAGTATAGATGAAGGTGGTTGGAGGTACCAATGTCCTACAGGCGGCTCTTGTGATTCAATGCATTTCGTCCGGTGGATCGTTATTACATCGTTATATACGTCCCATAGCTGGGCAAGGACCCCCACTACATTGTGTGTGTGTAAAGTGTGGTCAATTTATTATATCAGTATAGGAATAAAATTTAAATAATGTAAAAAAATTAAATAATGTAATGAAAAAAAGACATAATTATATTGCTGTTTTTTAAAGAAAAAAATGACGTCGTGTTGCTGAGGGAGTTTCTTGCCGTTTCTTCTCCACAGCTATAACACGCTTCGAAGCGGCAATAGTTTTAAAAAATTAAGATGTGTAAATTGACGATTCAAAAGAACTTGTAAAAGTCTATTTGAATAAAGATATTTTGACTTTGACTTTGACTTTGAAAAATAAAATTAATAAATAAATAAATAATAATGGCACCCAGTTGGAAAATTGCCCTTCCTAGTTTGTGAATGTTATATATGGGTTGTATTCTTAATTAACGAAAAGGTGCATGATGTCTAAGCATTAATGGTACCTTTATGTATGTACATATTAGAAAGTGACGTTTCCTGGAATACCTTACTGTACGCCCGAGCCTATTAATACCACGTGTTGATTCGTCATTCAAAGTACTTCACAGCATAAAGATACAAGTCGAGAGGAAATGTTACTCATTATCGCGTTGCTTTTGGATTACAATGATATATTGAGTATTATAGACAAGTTTGTTGAGTTGTATAAAAGTGTATTTTTGTGTTCAAATATTAAATAAAGTTTATGCTTTCGCCGAAATACTCGTATTCTTCTGCTCCTCTTTTAAATTTTATTCAATCCCACTGCTCCCCGTTATCTTAAAGATAGGTTCCGATTTCTTAGCGATACACAATGCACGACCTCTTAGGTCTTCAGAAAATCTGACGCTTGAAATTCCTAAGCATAGCACCACATTTCTTAGTAATTCATTTACAGTCCATGCTGCACGTTTGTGGAATGAATTGCCACTGACAATTCGAAAAGTTAAAACACTTTCCACTTTTAAAAAACTTCTCAGAGCTCACTATTCTTAATTTTATATTTGTTTTGGTAAATTTGTATTTGTATATATGTAATAATATGTATGTATGTATTTAGTATTGATATACATTTATTAATAGTAGGTATTGTTTTAATTCATGCAAACTACTAATGGAAACTTTACACTTATATCTTCTATTAAATGTTATCTTACTATATGGTCTTTATATATGTTTATTTATATGTCATTTATATATATATTTGGTTATTTCTTTGTTTTTTTTTTTAATTTTATTTTTTAATTTCTGAAGACAACTGCCTGAACTACAACCTTTCATTCCGGTCCCGTAGGTTGTCTGGAAGAGATCGCAGCTAGCGATAACACCGCCTATTGTGCCTATACTTATTGTCTTCATTGTTTTCAATCAACATATACATTATTAACGTATAAATTATTGTATAGTGTACTAAAAAGTATAAATAAATAAAATAAATAAATACTTTCCGGAACAATTTGTTCACGCTCCTCAGAGCAACCGCGTCGTCTATTGTTGAAATTTCTTAAGGAGTGTTGCCCGCAAGAAAAATATTATTCTATGTACACAATCAACCTTCGAACTGTGTGTATGGGAACTGAATCATCTGGCGTGAGCTCATTGTAAATTTAACAAGCTCGTTTGCTACTTCCCCTTTGTCGTTAATGCCATTTTGAACCTTATTGTTGAGGCGGTAAGTGCTGCATGGCGGAGCGGAGGCCTCTTAGAGCTGGGGCCTTAAGTAAAGTTTCTCGGCTAATATTTGTGGTACATTTTCGTAGAAAACATTTAATACAATCATAACATTAAATGTTGTTACAAAGTTTGTGAGAAATTTCACTGAGTTGAACGGCGCGGGCGGCAGGAACGGTGCGGCGAGGGACGGGCGGGGGCGGGGGCGGTGCACGCGAGTAACAAGTGTCGACACATTGATGTGCGCCCGCCACATTAAGCATTTGTCTTAATTACATTAGGTCTTTGTCATGCAACGATAATAAGCAAAAACCATTACTCTCACGAAAAGCATAAACCAAATATAAATTTAACAACTTCAAAATTGATAATATTACGAGAAAACATTGTAAAACTAAAATATAATATTGTATTTAAATGGAAATTGTATTTAAATGAAAGCAGTGATGGCCTCAAGGATTAGGCGCGCGCTCGAAAATTTCGGCAGTCGCAGGTTCAAACCCCAGGCACACACCTCTTCGAAGTTATGTGTGTATTGACAATGAATTATCACTTGCTTTAAAGGTGAAGGGAAACATCGTGATAAAACCTGCACACCTAAAAGTTCTTAGGAATTTCTTAGGTGTGTAGTCTGCCAGCCCGCACTAGGCCAGCGTGGTGGACTAAGGCCTAAACCCTCTCAGTTGTAGAGGAGGCTCGTGCCCAGCACTGGGACGTATATGGGCTGATAATGATTATGATTTAAATGGAAATAAATATAAACTGTATCTGCCTCATTTTTACGTATCCAGTATTTGTTGTGGTCATATATTACGTAACATTAAATTGTGATTTTTAATTTATTAAAAATGTGCTTTGTTGTTGTTAGGCCTGGGCAGAGGCGCCTTCCGGTCATACTAATCCTCTCGCGCACATTTATTTCGCGAGCCAATAATATAATCCATATTACATATGTCCCTCAAGCATTTTGCTTAGAGCAACTTCGGAGTGATGCTGGCTAGTTGTGTGCTATGAATTATGAAGCAATAAATAAATAATTTGGTTAATGTTGTACAGGGTGTAGCGTGAATAACAGGCGACGGTGCGATATGGGCTGCGCGGTGTGCGGGCGCCGTGCGGTGGCGCGTGGGACTGACAACAGTAACGCACTCGGCAGTAATACTCGGGGATTACGGGACAAAGAAAATTATTCTCAATTATATACACTTTTGTTTGGATCTTTATATGGGTAGCGGAGGTGCTATTAAATAATAAATACACCCAACAGTCGCATATATTCACATAGTTCTGACCCCAGACTAAGATACGAGTCTTGGGTCGTGGTGTCAGAAACTGTGATAGACTTTTTGGTCTCACTAACACCCAGACTCGAAACAAATATTAGTGGATCAAATAAAATTTTGTCTCGGTGCGGGGATCGAACTCGTGACCTCTCGTTTCGCAAGCTTGTAAGAGCGCGATATGGTCACTTAAGTTTGGTAAATAGTATGTTGGCAAAAATATTTTTTACACGTACATATGTACACTCACTCTTGAGTCACTGTAGGGTAGACTACATTTTTCTTTCATAATCTATGTTGTAACTCGCAAATACATACAAATACAATGAGCAATATACATACATTATGTTGCGGAAACAAGATATTTTCTTTGTTGTAGATAAGTGTTAAAAAAACGCCGTATCAGGTGGTATTCTCGATGCTGACCAAATTAAGTGTTCGTCATAACTTGATGACATATTCTTTGAATTTAAATAATTGTTTGTGTGGCTGCAGCGCCGAATGCGTGCCTCTGTGCGCGGCACGCGGCGGCGCGTCTCGCGCGTCACTCGTCCATCCGCTCCGGTGCGCTGATCCACGGCCGCGTCTGCCTCGCGCTACTATGCCATTCAATTATTTTACTAACATTTATTCATTAGTTTTTATTTTATATTGAAATCAACATGATTTTTATTACAGTTAATAAGTAGTAATCGGTGGCTTTGTATCTTTTACTACTATTTTGGTCAAAATTTATTAGTCCAGTTTGTTGGACTTAGTATGAATCCTTAACTAACGGCAAGTCTTGCGCTTTTGCTACGCATCTACGTTTAAATATATAAAAACTTTATTTCCCTCAACAGCGATGTAGAAGTATGTACATATTTAGCACAGATCAATTGTTTAACTGGAGAAGATTATTAAAGAAATATTTTGTGATTTTAAGCTCTAATTAGTTTATTTCATAATGATTTGGCTTATAAAGTAGCGTAAAATTTACTTTTTGCAATGCTTCTGACGTGTCACAGCCGTTTGAACTGGCGGATTATATATGTATATTCGAATTTAAGATAGAAACAATACTTTGAATTGCAACACTCAACGGATAAAGGCAAAGTTGCCCGCGATCCATATCTAAAGTGTCAAATGTGTGTGAAATATGATATTGTGTTGTGTGGCGCGGCGGTCCCCGCCCCCCGCGCGTCCCCCGGCCGCCCGCCGCCGCGCCGGGCGCCGGCCCTGCTTATTGACACTGACACATTTTAATATTATTGGATCGGCCGGCCGACGTCGACGTGCCTCTATATTGGCCAATATTTATCTTCTTTATATAAAAAATGCTTTAACATAATATTGAAGTTATTTTCCGGCAGATGTGGGTAGAATACTAATTTGAAGGCGAGTGTCCGGCCCATGGTGATGGGGTGCTATACGACAATTTAGCTCTGCTCAGGATGATATTTTTACAAGTATTGTCTTTAGAACTTTATCCCTATACAGGGTGTATTCAGACCGTGATCGGAAACTAAGGTAGGTAATAGCTAAGGTGATTACAAACCCCCTGGCGTTAAAGAAAATTCTGACAAATAATTAAAATTTTGACTTTTCCCATACAACCATCGGTATTAAATGTACGCGGTTTGTATGGAAAACGTCAATTTTTTAATGTTTTTTAGAATTTTCTTTAACGCCAGGGGGTTTGTAATCACCTTAGCTATTACCTGTCTTTGTTTCCGATCACGGTCTGAATACACCCTGTATAGTTTTTTAAATTAACATCTTGAAATTAAAAATTTTTCGGCTTAGGTCAGAAAATGTCCTCGTAAGTACGCTTACAATTTTTGTTACATATTTTTTTGCCGCCTGAAAGTTAACCAGTATCATATTTACACATTTTTATAAGTCGTCTTGTATTGAAATAGTACTGAAATCTGTGCGGGCTTGCATAGTGTACCTATTATCCCGAAATCCGATATTATTTGGAAATCCAAAAAATATTTGCGTAACGAAAACTCCTTCAAAAAATTTTCAAAAAAATTGAAAATGGTCCAGTTTCCACGGGAAATACGCAGCGCCGCTCCAGTTGGAATGTGTGGAGCACGTAAGAATTACACTAATGTCCATTTAAGTATTAAGTAAGTGGGGCATTAAACATGAAAGCTGCTAAGCCGCTTACAGCGCGGCGCGATGCTCGGCGGTTGGCGGGCGGCGGACGGCGGCGGTCGCACGCTCCTACAGCGCTAATCTGCGCTTAAAGCGCTGCCGGTGGTAACTCACACTTTGTGAAATTTCAGCTCGCCATTGTGCATGTGTGAAGAGCATTAATGAGTGGATGTAGACGAGCGGCCCTAGTACATGCCGACTGTTTCACGTATTGTTACTTCGAAACTTATACCGTAGTTTTGCTTCATGAGATGATCTTATTGATGATAAAGTAAAATTATCCTAACAGTGCACCCGATGATGATAATTTCCTAGTCGACAGATCGGTTAAAGCTTGGATTGATAGCTAGTTAAATATAAAAACTTGATAACGATAATTTATTAATTGATAGAGCGGCTAAGGCATAGATTAATAGTACCTTATAAAACACAGCAATCAGGATAACTTTCGATTGCACAATAAAATTAAAATGATTAAATTATACTAAAATACTTTACTTTGTTACAAGCAGTCAGATAAGAAATTACGCCACAGAATTATTTTAAATTATAATGTTCAGTAATGCCTAGAGGTCCCGGGTTCGATTCCCGGGTCGGGCAAAGTGTAATTAGGATTTTCCATTAGGAAATTCTCAGTAACAGCCCGGAGTCTAGAAAGCGGCAATAGGCTCGCCCCCTATTACGTGGGACTGATACATACCTGGCGAAATGTGTGTGCAGAAATGCACCTCTGCCTTCCCCTTCGGGGAATACAGGCGTGAGGTTATGTATGTATGTTCAGTAATAAAATCACAGAAATTACTTACTTAAAAAATTACTGACCTTGTTAGGTTTTCTGGCATTGGTAGAGCCCGAACCCGCCGGTGTGCAGCTGTCTAGTCCTCGCAGATAGCGTTTGTAATTCAAGCGCTGGCTTTTACATTAGGATCTATTGTCCGTTTCTGGGATTAGTGGCGCGGGCGGGGCCGGGCGGCGCACTAGTGCAACACACGTCAGCGCACCGTGCATGTGGGCTTACGCTCTTATGTTTTATGCGGAGGGACTTTTTGAATGAGACTTGTAGAAATGTGTGATTCTACTGATACTAAGGTGAAACTAAATATGTGTAACTTGCAGTAGATAGATCAGAAACTACATCCCTGAAGACGTTGGTTGTAAAAATAGGGGTATTTTTACATCTAAGTTTCGCTCCAGTTTATGTCGTCAACGCCAAGACTAGAAACGAATATTTGTGGGTGGTTTTCGGTGTCAATATCAGAACTCTGAATGAAATCATGCATTTTTTAAATCTAAATATAGCATTATGTTTTAAATCATAACATTTTTGAAACCCGGGGACTTCATCGTAAAATTTTATTGCATAAAGTGAATAGCTGCAACAGTTTCCGTTGGATGTTCATGATTTTAACTTATCTCAAATACCTGCGTAAAGTCGAACATGACACGCCATTTGACACCAATAGCATTGGCATAAACCGGCGCGAACTTCCCGCTTCTCCCCGGCAGTAAATATTAACGCGCCGTTTACTCGCTTTTTATTCGCCGTTAATCGTTGCGAGCGCGTATAACGATCGTTAATCGTTGACGACTGACTGTCTGCAACGGCGCTGTTGTACCGCGTTTATATTGCTATAAACGATCAGTTGATGTCCTATTTACAGCGCTGTGATAATGAAAGAGTTGAGCAATGCTTTCAATGCTGATTAGATTTCGTGTCAAATATGTTATGGTATTATACCTTCATCATCATCATCAGCCCAAATACGTCCCACTGCTGGGCACGGGCCTCCTCTACAACTGAGAGGGTTTAGGCCTTAGTCCACCACGCTGGCCTAGTGCGGGTTGGCGGACTACACACCTAAGAAATTCCTAAAAACTTTTTAGGTGTGCAGGTTTTATCACGATGTTTTCCTTCACCGTTAAAGCAGGTGATAATTCATTGTGAATACACACATAACTTCGAAAAGTCAGAGGTGTGAGCCTGGGGTTTGAACCTGTGACCGCCGAAATTCTCGACCGCGGGCCTAAACCTCGAGGCCATCACTGCTTATTAAACTAATTAACTGTCAAATATTTTTTTACTATTATACCTATTAGTAAAAAAATATTTGACTGCCACGTAGGCTCGCAGTACAAGCATGTGATGTCTACGGTACGGTACGCTACGGTCCCAGGTTCCATTTCCGGGTTGGGCAATGGATTTATGGGTTTTTCCATTATCAAATTCTCAGAAGCAGCACGAAGTCTGGAAATATGCCCGTAAAACGACATAAAGCTTGCCCTCTATTACGTGGGACTTTTATGTACTTTCCTGGAGAAATATAGGTGCAATAATGCACTTCTGCCTACCTCCTCGGGGAATACAGCCGCGAGGCTGTGTGTATATATATGTATGGAAGAGTAAACAATAATGATGAGGTAGTGATGGACAGGACTTATTATCGCTGTCCAAATGCGAGTCTTTAGGTATCGGTACTATTAAAATTATTATGGATATCTTACAGGTATAATAAGGTACTAATTTGGTCGCAAAATTTCCTTTACACTGCTTGATATTTGAGCACAGGCAAAATTTCGTTCATTTATTTAGAATAAATATACACCTGCGATAGCTATGCCGTAGTTGGTGTTATGTTTTTTGGCACAAGATGCTAAGATATGATAATTTTAAACAATATAATTGTATTTATGTAAATAATCTATAAGCTACATGCATTGTGTTAAACGTCAAGATTGGAGTGACGACGGCCCTAGTATAGACTTCAACGAGCTACGGACGTCTCGTCTAAAGATTGTAAATTTTTACGTGAATAAAAAAAAAAACGTTTTATCCTTATATTTATAATTATTAGTCCACACAAATCTCATTGCTTGGCACGTACGTCCTCTAAAATTGGGGGGATTTAGCCTTAGTCAACGACGTTGGCCCAGTGCAATTTGGTGGAGTACAAACATCTAAGAAATTCCTTCTTTTAATTATTTATATAATATCGAATAAGTAGATGTAATGAAATTAATAAATAGTATTGAATTGTTATTAATCACCAAGAATAGATAATGGTAAGAATATTCTCAACAGTTAAGCTTCCCCACACAGCTAATAAAATGAAATAACACAAAAATAATTAGCTATAAAACCACCTGTAAGTTCACGAGGTAAAAAGTAGCAACTTCCTTCTTCTCGTTAGCTTCAAGTAAGAGCTGTACGTGGTTTTTAGGTGCGTTGTTGGGAACCGCAAGAAGTAAACAAAGCTGTCTATTCAGGTGATGTATAGTGGTTCCACGCGTGACGTATGGCGGCTGTGTTGGTTCGCCGACCACTAGTTGCTTCTACACAGGATGTACCTCACAATATCCTTATGAGATTTTACTCTACCGTTAATTCTTAACTAAAATTTAATTACATATAACAAGTGCCGTAGTGGTTTATAGTAAAACGTTAAATCAGAATTTAAATAGTGAGGTGGAGTGGTCACTGTGTCATCCCCGTATAAAAAAACTGTAGCTGCATATATGTGCGTTCCAAGGCTGGATTTAGGTCTTGTCTACTACTGAAAGGCATTAGGCCTCAGTGTAAGCCCCACCGGCCTAACCTAACCTAGTATGGGTTGGGGCATTTCACACACTTAACAAACATTCTTTATAGAAAACTCCTATTTGCCCAAATAAATTGAAATGCACCTCTGCTGCCTCTACTCCTTCGGGGAATACAGGTGTGAGGGTACGAATATACATATCTATTTATTTATGTAATGTTTTCATATAATAACCATATTCAAATATGGATTTAATTTAAACAAGAAATTCTTGCTATATTGTTTTCAGACATCTATTCATTGAAAGCGATCTGGTCGGCGCCGTGTCGGTGTCGTGTCGCCAGCGTAGTATTTTTGCAAGGGAACACCGGCGCGCGGTGTCCGTTACCAATTACACTGGCCGCCCGCCGCAATACCGCTCATAGCACATTTCCTCTCATGCCTGGCTTTTGTTGTTCATCTATTTTTTTTAAATTTATTATAACTTTCTATACTTGACACATATAAAGGCGGACTTAATGCCATAGGCATTCTCTGACAGTCTACCTTAGAGGAGTGCAGAGATGAACCTTGGTAGGTGTAGTGTGATGGTGATATTACTTAAACATACGTATATACATATATCTTCTCAGCCTATCGCCGTCCACTGCTGAACGAAGGCCTCCCTAAGTAGGCGCCAACCATCCCGGTCTTGAGCAGCCCTTATCTATCCGCTACCCGCCACCTTTCTCAAGTCGTCAGACCATCGTGCTGCAGGACGTCCTACACTACGTCTACCTAAGCGCGGTCTCCACTCCAACACTTGTCTGCTCCAACGGCCATCCGTCCGTCGGCAGACATATATATAACATATTATATATATATATAACATGTTATATATATACATATATATAACATACATAATATTTATAGATACAAATACTCGTTTTAAACGCTTCACGTGTAGTGTAGACTGTAGCCGTAGCTGTGCTGTAGTTTGGGTGTAGCTATTTCATTTTGTCTCTTATCTAAATTGTAAGCACCGGCACTTGCTTTCAGATTAACTGGCTTTTTTTTCATTAGACATGTTGTTTGATAAATATGTTTGCAGATAGTAACTGGTCTCAACTTTTTGTTACACGGCGTGTTGTATCTTTCCAAAATCTCATTTCTTCATGAAGGCACATTAATTTAATACTAAGAACGCACGCTACGGCTCGACGAACATCTGGCTCAACTTGAGGAGGAACTGAAATGCATAAGATGGCACATTCTAGGGCTGTGTGAAGTCCGAAGAGAGGGGGAGGATACCATAACCTTGGAGTCGGGCCATCTTATGTATTTCAGGGAGGGAGACCAACCATCCCAAGGCGGCGTCGGGTTCCTGGTCCATAAGAGCCTCTCTGACAACGTCATAGAAATCTCCAGTGTGTCGACAAGGTTTGCGTACCTTGTGATCAAACTAACGGAGAGGTACACCCTCAAAGTCATCCAAGTGTACGCGCCGACCTCGACGCACTCGGACGATGAAGTGGAGATAATGTATGAAGACATTTCGAAAGCCTTGCATACTACCTCTAAGGCCCACTTCAACGTTGTCATGGGGGATATTAATGCTAAAGTGGGAGTACAAACAAGCGGCGAAACGGTAGTAGGACCCCACGGATTTGGTTGCAGAAATCATAGGGGACAAATGCTCGTCAACTTCCTGGAGCAAGAGGGGCTCTTCTTAATGAACTCTTTCTTTAAGAAGCAGCCCCAACGGAAGTGGACGTGGCAAAGTCCCGATACTATGACTAAAAACGAGATTGACTTCATCATGACTGATAAAAAGCGCATATTTAGAGATGTCTCAGTGATCGCTAGGTTTAAAACCGGAAGCGATCACCGACTCGTCCAAGGCACTCTAAATATTAATTACAAGCTTGAACGAGCCCGTCTGATGAAGTCTACGCTCCGACCAAATCTGCTCAAATCCGTGGTAGGATCTGAAGCTTTCCAGATAAAACTGGAGAACCGTTTCGCTGCCCTGGAAACCACAATTGACATTGACCAGGAACTCGCCCAAGTGGTGGGTATCCTCCGGGAAGAGGGGACAAAGTTCTGTGAGACGCAACGTACCCGTAAGAGGTCCAAACTCTCTGCAGAATCTCTGCAGCTAATGAAGCAGCGACGCGAAGATCCCACTATCGCTCCGTCAGATCAGCGGGCTTTGAACAAGAGGATTTCAAAGCTGGTAAGGCGTGACCTCCGAAGCTCAAATACACGCTTCATAAAAGAAGCGATTGAGCAAAATCGGGGGTCCAAAGTCTTTGTTCAAACGCTAAATCGAAGCCATCTGACGAAGTTGCGAAAACGTAGTGGAGAAGTCGTCACTGCTAAGCCGCAGATTCTCGCGGAGATTCGGGACTTTTACGATCAATTATACACCTCACATGCGTCCTGTCCCCCACCCGAGAGTGAAGACCCGAGGGCCACTTTAACCCGCCACTATTCCGAAGAGCTGCCAGAAGTCAGCCTAGACGAAATCGAGATTGCTCTTGGGCAGCTTAAAAATGGAAAAGCCCCCGGAGAGGATGGAATTACAACAGAGCTCATAAAAGCTGGCGGAGCTCCTACGCTGAAACAGCTACAGCGCATATTTAACTCCATCCTCTTTTCGGGGAGAACTCCTAAGGCATGGAGCAGGAGTATGGTCGTCTTGTTCTTCAAAAAAGGCGACAAAACCTTATTGAAGAACTATCGGCCCATCTCCCTGCTTAGTCATGTCTATAAGCTGTTCTCAAGGGTGATCACGAACCGTCTCGCGCGCAGACTCGACGAGTTTCAACCCCCCGAGCAGGCCGGGTTTCGTAGAGGATATAGCACCATAGACCACATCCACACAGTGCGGCAGATTATACAGAAGACTGAAGAATATAATCAGCCCCTGTGTCTTGCCTTTGTGGACTATGAGGCTTTTGACTCTATAGAAATCTGGTCTGTTCTGGAATCTTTGCAACGGTGCCAAGTCGATTGGCGATACATCCAGGTGTTGAGATGTCTGTATGACGCTGCGACTATGACCGTCCGAGTACAAAACCAGCAGTCTGAACAAATTCCAATGCATCGAGGAGTGAGACAAGGGGACGTCATTTCCCCAAAATTGTTCACAAATGCATTGGAAGATATGTTTAAGACTCTAAACTGGAAAGGACGTGGCATAAATATAAACGGCGAGTACATCTCACACCTGAGATTTGCAGACGACATCGTCATCGTGGCTGAAACCGTTGCAGACTTGCAACAAATGCTGTCTGATCTGGCTAATTCTTCAGCACGCATAGGTCTCCGGATGAACTTGGATAAAACCAAGGTCATGTTTAATAGACAGGTTATTCCGGAACCTATTGCGCTAGAGGGAGTAACTCTCGAAGTTGTTCAGGAGTACATTTACCTCGGTACAACGGTACAAGTAGGTAGGAACAACTTCGAGAAGGAGACCCAAAGAAGAATACAGCTGGGTTGGGCAGCATTTAAAAAACTTCGTCGAGTCTTTTCGTCACCCATACCTCAAAGCCTAAAGACAAAAGTCTTTAACGAGTGCGTCCTTCCTGTCATGACATACGGAGCCGAGACGTGGACACTGACGGTGCGACTAATCCACCAATTTAAGGTTGCTCAGCGCGCTATGGAGAGGGCTATGTTGGGGGTTTCTCTGAAAGATAGGATCAGAAATGATGCCATCCGTCAGAGAACCAAAGTCATAGACATAGCCCAAAGGATTAGCGAGCTGAAGTGGCAGTGGGCAGGTCACATTTGTCGCAGAACCGACAACCGTTGGGGGAAACGGGCTCTGGAGTGGAGACCGCGACTCGGCAAACGTAGTGTAGGGCGCCCTCTGGCTAGGTGGGGTGACGATATTCGCAAGGTGGCTGGCAGCGGTTGGATGAGGAGGGCCGAAGATCGAGCCCAGTGGCGTGCCATAGGAAAGGCCTATGTCCAGCAGTGGACGTAATAAAGGCTGCTGATGATGATGATGATGATGAAGAATGCGGTAGCAAGTTCCTTGTTTCCCTTCTCTAATATTGGAATAATTTTGATGAATTGGTATAGCGGTAGGCTTTAAACGCGGTTGTAGGCTATTTTATATTCCTGAATAATCATAGGGTCCTAAGTATTTCATATGAGATTTGTTGACAGATATATATAAAAAGTTCAACTATAACAAGTGTCGCATTCTATAAATCTGTTTGATACGAATGAACAACAAAACTGTTATTTCAGTAGCATGGAAAAGTGAATTATGCTTTCGAAGAGCATGTACCGTGAATTTGTCTTCTTCTATGTCTATTAAACTTTATACGGGGTTAAAAAGGCCATAATAATTTGGAATGTATACAGGGTGTATAAAGATTACAAATACCGTGACATTAAAAAAAATCCCGACAAATAAAATGTATGTAGTTGACATACATATGAAACTCGTGGTTGTAAGGAAAACGTATTTTTTTTATTTTTTGTTGAATTTTTTTAATGTCACGGTGTAATATACAGGAACATACAAGATATTTCTGGACCAAAATTCGCAACGGGCGGTAAGTCTTATAAAGAGTAACAAACATTTTCACTTTCCCAATTACAATATTACGATGCTGCGACTCACTTCACCAAACAAAAGTAAATAGAATTTGCCGGCACTGTGCAATACGAATGAATCACAGTACGGAGCATGTTCTGAGTGGCGAGTCTCCATCGCAGCCCTCAAGTTTATGCACAACTCCCATGCGCCCACGTTGCGGCTTTTAAAATTAATGAATAGTAAACAAAATTTAATTAAATGAAAAGTGTTTTATGTTGGAGTTCTTCAACAGCTGCGGAACTTTGCCCTTACTACGGAAATAGGTACTGACACGTTTCATAGTAAAAGATGGCTACATAGACTGCGCTCCTACGTTAACTAAAATAGCATACTCATAAATAGTTTCAAGTGGTAGAGTAACGACTTAGTCAGCATGTATTTAAGTATGAATAGTCTGAATCTACCAGAATAATAGCTTGTGGTATTCTCAAAGAAAAACTTATGAAATGTTACCCGAAGCCCGATTTCCTGGTAGTTTAATTGATGATTTGCAATGATAAGCAGTAAACGATTTATCCTAGTACAATTTATTGGTTGGTAAGGTTTAACGACGTTTTTATTGCGCATTCTTCATTAGACCTAATTCTCAAATTCTACACGAAAAAGTCGTACGCAAGAACTATTTTCATTTATGAAACAAAACCGAAAATTATCTTATCATTTTAGGATTAGATTTTTTGAGTATAATAAAATTTATTGAAAATAATTAACAAAACTCTCATTAGTGAGTAAGGATTACAAAATCTGGTATATCTTGTTGAACCACGCCACCTGTAATGTTCTGTCTTGGCTTGTTGTAAATCCACCGTGGCGACTTAACGACGGCATAAATACATGAGGCACGCCCGCGGCGCGGCGGTACAAGGGGTAGGAGGGGAGGGGGAGAGAGCACGGGTAATTTACTGTTTAATTGCACGCCATCTGTTAGCCGCGGCGGGAAACCATGCCGTGAAATGTTTGAACGTGTTAAGTCATCTCAATTTAGCTTGAAATTTAACAAGAAATTCTAAAAGCTTAGTGCTCTATTAAGAATGTCGTACACTCTCGTTAAATGTTTAGTGGCGAAGGTGGTTTCTAGAGAACAGTTTTTGCCAGTACATTTGGAAGGGTAGAAAGACATATTTTTCTACACTCAAGTTGGTTGGTTTTATAAGTGTTTGAACCCAACCCGGGATCAAAATTACACACCGCATGTAATATATCCTGCGGGATCAACGATACGATCAACGATTTTATAAAATAATTATATTGAATCAGTGTATGTATAGTAGTCATATAAATGTGCTGTTGCCATACAATGCTCAAAAAATACTAACCATGCCAACATATCATGCGGGAAACATATCGAATATATCACTCCTAACGATTAACTGTCAATCAAAACATGTGAGTTTTCCGTGATTTTAGTATTTAAGCATTGTTTGAGAAATGTGTCTTAGTTAAAAGCATATTTTTTACTAGAAAACGAGTTAGTACATACATACATACATAAACTCACGCCTGTATTCCCCGAAGGGGTAGGCAGAGGTGCATTTCTGCACCCACATTTCGACAGGTATGTATCAGTCCCACGTAATAGGGGGCGAGCCTATTGCCGTTTTTCGGGTACATTCCCAGACTGAGAATTTCCTAATGGCAAAACCCAATAACACTTTGCCCGACCCGGGAATCGAACCCAGGACCTCAAGATCGCACGGCACATACTTGTACCGCGAGACCACAAGGCAGACTTCGCGCATATTCCTAGTGTCCTTATTTATAAAACGGCTCCAGTGAGTTTCGAGGAAAGCCATAAACAACGCCCAAAAAAACGATCGCAGAAACAAGATGTAGTATCCCGTATGCTGTCTGAATTTTGCAAATAAAACCCGTGAGAGGCGGTGCGCCCCATTTAATACGTAAGAGTGAGGTATAGACATGACAGTGGCGGTATATTGCCTCGTATATGAGACGTTTAATTCAGCTAATGGAGGCTTGAGCGCGCCACCACCGCCCGAGATGTTCATTTATAGTGCCGCCGACATCTATTCACGCACTCGGGACATTTGGATGATGCCCCACCGACATATTGTCGACTACTTCGCTGTTTTACTGTAATTGATTACGTTATGTTTATTTTGAAATCAAAACCAAGAACATTTGTGGTCAATATGCAACACAAAACTGTAAAAAATAATAATTGTAAATGCCCAATCATCCACAATGTCTCTGTCATTTGGCTTTTGCTTCCTCCATAAATTATATAAACACTCAAGACCGTATCCTCGAAAAGGTACATTCCCTCACGCACTTTAGCCAGTAGTCTAATCGACCACGTAATGGGGAGCGAACCTATTGCCATTTATCGGTTAATCTCCAGATTCCGTGCTACTATTAATGGAAAATCTCATAACACAGCCTTAACCAGGCATCGAATCTAGGACCTCTATATTGCACCGCACTGACTTGTATCGCGAGATCTCGAGGCAGGCGATCACAAATAAATTTAAGATAACTATACGGATACAGACAAGTGTTGGAGTGGAGACAGCGCTTAGGCAGACGTAGTGACAGTGTGGGACGTTCTGCAGCACAATGGTCCGACGACTTGAGAAAGGTGGCGGGTAGCGGATGGATGAAGGCTGCTCAAGACCGGGATGGTTGGCGCCTACTTGGGGAGGCCTACGTTCAGCAGTGGACGGCGATAGGCTGAATATATACATACATATATACGATTACAATCATTAATGTGCTATGAGCTGTTATAAGCAATCTTGCTCGGGTGACGACGACATGTATAATATCCATGATAGATTGTGACTTGGTCCTGTGAGATGTCGAGCACATGCGAGAATAGTATGCGTGCGTTAACTTGACGGTAGAGTGATATATATAGAGGCGGTTCAAACACGCGTTACTTGTTAGTGTCGCGTGTCGCACGTCGACCATTTATTACCACGATTGTGTTTTTATTACGACCATTCGTAAATACACGACATTTATCATGATCTGCCAATATTTCAGACGACTTCATTACACCTATGTTACAAGTCTATAACTGTCTGTGACAGTCGGCGGGATCATTTATTTCTTCTCAATTCAATATCGAGTATTATAAAGATATACAGTACATTTAAATTTATCATGTTATTTTGACGTCGGTCGAGGACGGCCCAGGTGCACCTATAAAGATCATTATAGGTAATTTACTGAAAAAGGGCAATATAAAGAGTCCTCGAAACCGACGTGCATGCATGAAGAGGATAATGTCAGTGGAGGAAGCGAAAGTGGTGTGTTTGGGCCGTGGCATTTGGCGCTCTATAGTCTCTGCCCACCCTAACGGGAGACAGGCGTGAGCTTATGTATGTATGTATGTATGTATGTATGTTATTTTTACAAGTTAATGCTGAATGTTAAGAGGTTGTAAATAGTGGCAGCCTCGGGGTATAGGCGCACGGTCGAGCATCTCGGCCGTCGCGGGTTTTAACCTGAGGCACACACCGCTGACTTTTCGAGGTTATGTGTGTATTCACAATGAACTATCGCGTACTTTAACGGTGAAGAAAACCTGCACACCTTAACGTTCGTCCACTTTTCTGCACTAGGCCAGCGTGGTGGACTAAAGCCTAAACCCTCGCAGTTTTAGAGGAGGCCCATGCCCAGCAGTGAGACGTTTAAAGGCTGATGATGATGATTTATTCAATATCATGCCATTGAGGTCTTTATCATCGAAGGGAATAATTACAAAGCATTTAGGTACACTCATAGAACTATCTTTCAATGCGTTCCACATGGTAGGATTTTTTCAGTCTACATGAAGTAAATCTCTCTGATTTATTGGCGGTAAATTTTATCATACTATGGGCTGAAAATCTGTACGAGTGCTGTGTGAATTTACGTCGAAAACTCACCGAGCGCTTCACGGTTCGCGGGGCTCATAACCTAGTTGGTGGCGAGCAGGTCGACCGATCACTGCGCACCACTGACGATCGGATCCCTGATGACGAGCAACCATGTATGGTCACTGGAATTCCAAGTCCCTTTGTGTCTTTAAGCACGGCAAAGCGTCGGTCTGCTGGCTGTCAAAGTATACCCATTGAGCAAGTTCAGGATTTTTTTAATTTTATATATATAAAAAAAAAGAATAATAATAAATACACCCAACAGTCAAATACACAGTTCTGACCCCACACTAGGATTCAAGACTTTTCGGTCTCACAAACACCTAGACCCGAAACAAATATTGTGGATCACACAAACATTTGTCTCGGTGTGGGGATCAAACCCGCGGCCTCTCGTTTCGCAAGCTGGTATCTAGCCAACTGCGCCACGGGGCTGTCAAAATCAAAATATTGATGATGTATCGTTGTTTTACAGAAAAAAGGCTGCAAGAAATCCTCTATAACTGAAAGGAGTTACATCACTAGTTCATCATCGTCATCGGCGTAAACGACCCATTTACGTCCCACTGCTTTCCCATGCATAGTAACGAGCACCACACTAAGATACACCTGTGGCGGTACTTCCATAGAAGCCCAAAAGCCCAGCTTGCCTTACAAAATTCTCAATAATAATCTTTACGCTTTAAATCTTTATTTAACAAAAGTAATTTGACATATAAATGAGAATATCGTGACCCCACAATAAACAATTATAAACTAGACATTATACAATTAACGCGTATCGCTTTTGGGCTTCTATGGAAGTACCGCCACTGAGATACAGGTATTTGTCGACCACACAAACATTTGACTCAGTGCGGGGATCGAACTTGCGGTGTTTCGTTTCACAAGCTGGTGTCAAGGCAACTGTTCCAAAGAAGTTGTCAAAAAGTAATAAACCATTTTTATGCTACAGCTTTTATTTTGATTAGTGGGATTGTTGTTCTTCAAAGGACCACAAGCTCGTAGAAGGGGAAAAGATTGTCGCCTTAAAAGATTGACCCTTTAATTAATGTTCCGGATCACGCGAGAAGTCTTCAAAAGCTATTACTTAGGCGCGTGTTCTTTTTGTGTCGTGTGAGTTTCACAGTTGGTTGCATTGCCAGGGCATGTCTTGGGGGACGTCTGGCACTTTTGCCTAATCCTTGAGCATTATTACTCAGTATTGAAGCACTCAAAACGCTCAAATAATCTTCAATAAAAATGAAATCCAATAAAATTTACGAGTTATCATCTTATTTGAAGAATTTAAATTTTATTTGACGAATAAAAGATGTAAAATTTGATATGAATATTGAGGTTTCGTGCCCAAGGTGACACCGCGTATGTATTAAAGTATTAATTTTATACCTATGAAGAATAATATATTTCGTAAAAAAGTGATATATTTTAAACTTGGAGGTATTTGCAAATGTCTAAATTCCCTTTGTATGACCTTTATTTATTTTACCTTTATGCTTAGGCCCCCTCTAATTGATTTTCGGACTAAATAGATTGTCAACTGACGACGATGCCTATCGGTTAATTTTATATGACAATAATATTAACATAACACTTACGGTGATCATATTAATTAAAGTAGGTGCCAAAATTGTCATCTTTACTGTTATCTGTATGTTGTGTACCTAGCCATGAAAATGTCAAAATCTTTTTAATATTGTAGATATACTAAATATATTTTTGCTTTATTTGTGTATGCGATATTTATTCTTTTTATACAAAACTTGTAATATATTATGTACTGCAAAAATATGAAATATACGTAATTTTATTACTAGTATACTTTAATAGTTCCGTGCAACACTTTTTTTGGAGTTCGCATTGCTGACGCCGTTAAAACTTTATAAGATAAAATTCAAAATCGTATTATTAAAACATAAAACAGCTTAACAACAAATGCTCCAGCAAAATAGTGCATATTATCCATAGCTCAATACTTCTGAATAATAAGCCTTCATTCATACAAAAGGAGTTGTATAGCTCCCCAGAGAAGTTTTATGCACATCGATTGGATACTTTGAATCACTCGCAGTTCTCAAGAACGCATTCGTGTCATTTAATAAGAAAATGCGATATCCTAAAAGGCTTTGCAAATAGGTTGGCACTGTGCGAAACGCGTCTCACTGGCGGGGTGCGGAGAGGGCCGACGGGGGTGTGAGGTGAAGGTGAAGGGGTGAGGGTTAGTAAGAGGTGCAAATGTGCATCTCACGAGATGAGCCGCTTGAATATGCCTCAGTTATGTAAGGTGTATTGTGCGGCATTGCTGTGGAGAGGGATTTTTGTTTAAAGTAAAATATATAAAAAACCTCTTTGTTATCAACACAAAACAAAAGGATGGCAATAAGAATAACTTCAAATTACAAGCAAACACCAAAACACAATACCTTTTTTTTAAAAGCCGCATCAAATGCGAGAAATACTGCGTTTCGAATTTATATTGGTGCGAATGCGAACAAATGATCTCCTTTAATGGTGGCCTCAAAACATTCGACTGTTGACAAACAACCCGATTACCTCTCCGCAGTTCAAACAATTAAAATTAGTATTATAGATTCACCACGCGACTGCGACGTAGTCTCGCGGCATAAGTATATGCCGTGTGATCTAGAAATCCCGGGTTCGTTTCCCGGGTCGCGCAAAGTGTTATTGGGTTGTTCCATTAAAAAACTCTCAGTAGCAGCTCTATACACTAGAAATAACCCGGAAAAACGGCTATATAGGCTCGGCCACTATTACGTGGAACTGATTTATATTGACAGCCCCGTGGCGCAGATGGTTAGACACCAGCTTGCGAAACGAGAGGCCGCGGGTTCGATCCCCGCACCGAGACAAATGTTTGTGTGATCCACAAATATTGGTTTCGGGTCTGGGTGTTTGTGAGACCGAAAAGTCTCTCGTAGTCTCTGATACCCACGACACAGGACTTGTATCCTAGTGTGGGGTCAGAACTATATATGTGACTGTTGGGTGTATTTATTATTATATTTGGCGAAATATGGGTGCTAGAATGCACTTCTGTCTACAGTCTACACCAAAAGAATATAGGTGTGTGTGTATGTTATATTTTTCTTCACCAATTCTATTTCTGTTTCGTCAGTAAGAATTCTCCGATATTGTTTATGAGTGAAACGAGATGTAGAAAGTGTGGTTCAGATAATATAATTGAAATCATTTATCGTATGAACTATTAACATTTGTATTGGATAGTGGGGTTGATCATATTGATATAAAAAGTGTCTTGTAGTCTCTGCTACGACCCACGAGTTGTATGTGTAGAACGCGTTGATTAATTTATGTATATAAGCGCATTACTAGTTATATTGTAACTAGTTATATACAAATTGCTATATACGCATTCATCATCATCATCATCATCAGCCCATATACGTCCCACTGCTGAGCACAGGCCTCCTCTAGCATTTAGAGAGAGGGTTTAGGCCTAAGTCCACCACGCTGGCCTAGTGCGGGTTGGCGGACTACACACCTATGAAATTCCTAAGAACTTTTAGGTGTGCAGGTTTCATCACGATGTTTTCCTTCACCGTTAAAGTACCTAAGTGATAATTCATTATGAATACATATAATACATATACGCATTACCCACATCATTTCAAAAAAATGGGAGTTGTTTGATTGGTTTTTGTTCCCGCGACTGATAAAATTTTATCTTGACGAACGCGTGACTAACACTCAAGTCCACATTATATGTAACAAGAACATGTTATAAACTTATATTAAAAAGCCGCCGCCACACGTGGAAGCTGTCAGGTAGCGTGTGAGTGGCGCCAGTGTCGCCTTGTCGCCCGGGATGTTTTGTACAACAACGGTACAAATGACGCGGGCGACGACGGCGCGACCTGCGACCCAGCAACCCTCGCCCCGCGCCCCGCATCCGCACCCCGCGAACCTCCTCACCGATACACTCCGAGCTGGATGCCAAATGGACTCGCGCAACAAAAATACTCGCGGACAGGTAAACATATCGTTTTTATGCACTCCGCTAGAATATGTTTTATTGAATTGTCTCCAGCGTGAGGAAAAATTTCTATTTGGAATATGAAAATATCTTGTTAGACTGTATCGAAACATGGTAGCGCGATACGAAGGTATATATGTACATTGGCGCGTGTTTTCTTTTTCAAATATTGTTATATTTGTATCAGGATGAGACACGAAACAATATTTCATCATCATTTTCAGCCCAAATACGTCCCACTGCTGGGCACGGGCCTCCTCTACAACTGAGAGGGTTTAGGCCTTAGTCCACCACGCTGGCCTAGTGCGGGTTGGCGGACTACACACCTAAGAAATTCCTAAGAACTTTTTAGGTGTGCAGGTTTTATGACGATGTTTTCCTTCACCGTTAAAGCAAGTGATAATTCATTGTGAATACACACATAACTTCGAAAAGTCAGAGGTGTGTGCCTGGAGTTTGAACCTGCGACCGCCGAAATTCTCGACCGCGCGCCTAAACCTCGAGGCCATCACTGGTGAAACTTAATAAATATTACCTAAATATATCACTCAGAGATAGTACACACTCTCACACCTGTATTCCAGGCAGAAACATATTCCTCCTCCCACAAATGACCAGCTATATTTAGGTCTCACATCATCATTATCATTTTTCGAGACTTCCTCCTGCTACTAAGAATTTTTAAATGGATAGATGCCAATATCACTTTGCCCGACCCGGGATCTCAATCCAAGCCGCACACTCCTGACCCTACGTCATCAATGAAAGAGTTACTGAAAGTACTCACTTTGATTTCGTCGTTCATTGGAGGGTCTTATCTTTTCCCCCTAAATATAAATATCTGATCGATGCTTTTCTAAAATTGAAAGAAAAGACATTAAAATAATAAGTATTTTTTGTTTTGACTGCCTCGTGGTCTCGCGGTACAAATATGTGCCGAGCGATCTAGAGGTCCTGGGTTCGATTCCCGGGTCGGGCAAAGTGTTATTGGGTTTTTCCATTAGGAAATTCTCAGTAGCAGCACGGAGTCTGGAATTGTGCCCGAAAAACGGCAATAGGCTCGCCCCCTATTACGTGGGACTGATACATACCTGGCGAAATGTGGGTGCAGAAATGCACCTCTGCCTACGCCTTCGGGGAATACAGGCGTGAGTTTAAGTATGTATGTTTTTCGTTTTAATGACGACAAAAGTAGACAGAAATACTTGGCAAGATAATAGTACGTAAATGCAGCGCCTTCAAACATAAGGTTCACTGCTGAAAAATCCTTAAAACTATTTATCACCAATCGACATAATTATGGCGGTCTATTCGTTGCCGGATATTCATAAATCGATTTCAGTACTCGATATATTTGCGTAAATAATACTCGTGTGGTGGTTTTACGCCTAAGGAAAAGTAGACGTTATCAGGGTGAACACGAATATCCCCAGCAAATTGGTCCAAAGACCATCACACTTATAACAAAACAGCATTACTCCACGTTGTTTTTTATAAACCAATGGTAATAACTCCGTTGTGTTGGATTCTTTGAACCCTAATCTGATTTAAATTCTGATTCTGAATTAAATATGACACCATCAATACTCAATAATCTTTTAAACCAACTCGCGTCGTCATTAAAATTCCATTTACAGTTTACCCATACCCACACACTATAAATATAATTTAAAAATTAGGGCTCGGATTAAATTATACTGAAATTATTACACTTTGTAATAAAAACTCCGAAAGGCTAACTAGTAACAAATAAATTGCCTGAGTTATGTGCATATTCTAGAAGCTATCCATTAAGTGACAGCCCCGTGGCGCAGTTGGCTAGACACCAGCTTGCGAAACGAGAGGCCGCGGGTTCGATCCCCGCACCGAGACAAATGTTTGTGTGATCCACAAATATTTGTTTCGGGTCTGGGTGTTTGTGAGACCGAAAAGTGTCTCGTGGTTTCTGATACCCACGACACAGGACTTGTATCCTAGTGTGGGGTCAGAACTATGTATGTGACTGTTGGGTGTATTTATTTATTTAAGTAGACTGTATACTGTGCGATAACTTTAAGATAATAACATGAAGCTGATATGAACTGTGACACATAACAAAGGTTTGTGATTGGCAGCGGCGTCACGTGCGCGCGATAGCTCCCTATAGTTTCGCTCGCTACGTAAAGAATGTACAAGAGAAAATGTGTTGCTTATTTCTAACAGCCTTCATAGACGCTATAATTGATATAACAAAGCAGCACATGAGCCTGTTGTAATCGATTATTATTTGTGTTGTAGCGATGAGATCGATTTCAGACAACAATATAGTAGTTTGATTGTCAGTGTTATTGGGTTTTGTCCATTTAGAAGTTCTCAGTACTACTACTCAGCTTTACCTGCTTTTAGGGATATAAACCTCAATTTATTTATATGGATGGACTAGCATCGACGAATGAAATGGACGCTTCGTTAAAGCTTCGTAGTTTTCCCTATGGTGTTGACATCATCATCATCATCGTCAGCCCAAATACGTTCTACTGCTGGGCACGGTCCTCCTCTACAACTGAGAGGGTTTAGGCCTTAGTCCACCACGCTGGCCTAGTGCGGATGGTGTTGATATCAGTACGACCAAAATATTGAACGAAAATTCTCATGTAGAGTATCGCCGCTAGCCATCTAGTTTACTAATAAACGTATCGAATGTAGTTTAATTTAACAAAGGTAAGCGTTAGGTAAAATTCTATCCGGCCCGTTATTTATCACCCAACTATCCCAAACGACCCAATTAAGGCACAATGCGTGAGCGGGCGCGGGTGCGGGCACGGGCGCGGGTGCTGTCGCGAGCGCGGGCGCGTCCACACAATACGTTCATTAGTGTGGCGGGCGCGGACGCGGGAGCGGGCGAGGTGGACTGCCCCGCCACACGCTAATTTCCCGCGTGGCCCATAAATTACCGAGCAGTTTGTCGTCGGAACGCCGTCGGCGCGGCGAAATCGGCCGCCGGGCCTCTACGCAGTCTACACAAAAACAATGGCACAATTTAGCTTAAGACACCACGTTGTCGTATAAGATGAATTGTTTTACTGCGAGGGAGGCTCTCGGAGAACATTTTCTGGCAATTTTTAACAGTGCCTATATTTTTATTGCGTAAAAAATGTACCAATGAAATTAAATTTGGAGACCATTGACCTCATCTCGATTTTCTGGTCGATACAATAAGGATGTGGTTAATCTATCGACACAGAAACGCTAATAAAAAAAATATGTTTATTTCTTTTAGTGATATTAGTAGTAGTTAGTAGTAGTACCACAGTCACGGAAAATTGACGGCAAGTAATAATTGTTCGTTTCGATAGTTCAGTGAAGACGCTGGAGATCCAATGTACTGGTAGTCGGGTACTCGTATTAATCCGGTTAGAGACCACCTTCGATTGCAATATGTACGTGTAATAGTAAAGGCCACCATTATGATTTATGACATTCGTAAGTAGTTCACGTTCTGGGATCAGCCTGTTCAGTTTCCTGCTCAGCATTACTATGTTTGACTACATGGACAGTAAAAAAAATCTTGCATCTTCGTCTTCCCCTTTTACCTCCAAAGGCTCGTCTACTGCGCTACGTTTAAACTAAGTCTACTGTTGTAAGTATACTGTTGGTATATAAACTGAACGCGGAATATTTCCCTCGGTTGTGAAGGCGGGCGGCGACGTGTCTAGCTCCGTCGCCGCAGCCGCTGCCGACGAGTCTCGAGCCACGCAAATTAAACGTTTTTGTCGCGTGTCCCGTGCTGCACTAATTTACTCTCCGAATAGGGGAAATTGTTTTGTTTAGTTTTATTCCGCCCATTAATGTTACCGGTTAAATTAGGTGTGTTATTGTTTCTCTTGTTCCGTCATTGCTGGGAGACACGCGAGAGGAAAGACGAATTCGCCCATCCGTCATCAACATCATCATCATCAGCCCTTATACATTCTACTGCTGGGCACAGGCCTCCTCTACCATTGAGATGGTTAAGGCCTTAGTCCACCACGCTGGCCTATTCGCCCATCCGTCACTTAAATAAAATTGAATCTATGCTGATCAATTCCAACGAGTGAGCAACGAAACTCTTCACCTAGACGACCTTTTTGCCCCGCTCATTTCTTCATGAGCGCCCGAACGTTTAAGGAGGTATCAGCGTCTCCTAAATGTATGTAGTTGAATAAATTGTAGCAGATTCAAAAGCAAATACTATCGTATGCGCTGGACTGCAGCGGTGAGTTTCAGCTCTTTTACATTTCATAGAAGAGCATATCAAAAACAACTTCAAATAGTAAAATGATATATTTAAATTTAAGTTGACTAACGGATTATTACTAGTTGGACGCAATTGGAATTTTAATTAAAGTTGCAATTATATTAATTAGACTGACCAAATTATATAATTAGCAACATGTAATGTGTAGGCTGTGAAGATATTGCAAAATTTGGTAAATCATTATCAGTTCAGTGGTGGCAAAACCCATATTATATGGTTATCGCTTTGTTCAGGACTAGGACCAAACGGTGGACGTATGTTTGAGTCCAGAGTACCCATAATTGATAGTTTAGAAAAATATATGTATGACTTGCAAACTCGTAATATTGTTTAATTTGTATATCGATCAAAGCAATGACTGTTATACGTATCATTATAATTTTTCAGTGCTATTATCAATTATTTACATTTTAATAAAAAAAAAACAAATTAAAATGGTCAGTTAGAGGTTAGTGTGATAGAGTGGATATTAGTGATTATTAGAGTGGATAGAGGTTGATCGTAGAAGGGTGAAAATTTATGATTATAATAATTTATCAATGCCGAATCATAAAAAGTAAAGAAAATAAAGTCAATAGAAAAAAAAACATACCCCTAAATGTTAAACCCTTAAATGTTGACCGATTCTCAGACCTACCTACAATATACACACAATATTTCATAAAAATCAGTCGAGCCGTTTCGGAGGAGCTTGCCAAAAAACACCGCGACACGAGAATTTTATATATATGGCAAAACAACGTTTGCCGGGTCAGCTAGTATTTCTATAATTACTTTGCAGTTTTACTTAATACCTTGCAAAATATTCGACATTCTGCAGCATTCTACAAGAGCTGGAATCGCCGCCTAAACACTTCTTTTAAATTTATGCAACTGCAACATCAGTTAACAATCGATTGGATAGAAGAGAACTTTAACTTGAAAACATTAATTGACTCTTATTTTTTCAGTTGTTTCTTATAGTGTTTTGTTCATCCGTAGGTGTTTTAATAAATTATATTACTTCCATTTTTGATACCCCATCACCAGCGTGGAAGCCCTTAACCATTGACGACCGACGAGGTCGTACTCTTTTGTGTTTGTATTTAATTCGCATAATATGAGTTTATTTGTATTGAATTCTACATCCAATGCCATTAATATATGGTGAACATTCTGTGTATCTCATCGGAACTGCGTCCAAAGTTTCAATGTACTGCGTACATGTGTATCGGAACTAGTTTATAGAACAGCTAGGAGAGCGCTTGTGTATCCATAGCTATTCATGTGTGGAACCACAATTATTTAGTCGCCAATATGTGATTGTTCAGTGCGGCGCTTCGATGTTCGTTAAAGCAGTATAACGTCTTACTGTGGAACATAATTTTCATATTATTGACAGTGGATTGTTATATAATTGTACATATTATATATAAGAGCAGAGTTATTATGATCATAATAGTACGACCAACTTAGTACTAGTATATAATTAGTAGTATATAATTGTTTCAAAATGTAGGTATGTACTTTTTATAGATCTACAGTTGTAAGTAGTCTGTAGTCGTGATGGCTTCGAGGTTTAGGCACGCGGTCGAGAATCTCAACGGTCGCGAGTTCAAACCCCATGCACACACCTCTGACTTTTCGAAGTTATGTGTGTTTTCACAATAAATTATCACGTACTTTAACGGTGAAGGAAAACATCGTGATGAAACCTGCACACCTAAAAGTTCTTAGGAATTTCTTAGGTGTGTAGTCCGCCAACCCGCACTAGGCCAGCGTGGTGGACTAAGGCCTAAACCCTCTCAGTTGTAGGAGAGGCCCGTGCCCAGCAGTGGGACGTATATGGGCTGATGATGAAAGTAGTTTGGACTGGTACCATGATACGAACATCAAAATTAATATCATACAGTCCCATTGCATTTTGTTCGGTGAGTGAGAATGTCGGAAGCTCAATTTGGCGTGGTAGATTATACGTTTTCAATTGGGTATCGACTGTACACAAGGGCTAATACCCGCAATATTCCCTTATGAGTTGTGATCTGGAATAACTCTGAGCTGGTAATGAAGAGAGTGATAGCGGATAGTGTTAGATCTATTACGGTGTCAAGTATTTATATTTATTGAATACTCACTCGTGGTCTCGCGGCACAAGTATGTGCCGTGCGATCTAGAGGTCCTGGGTTCGATTCCTGGGTCGGACAAAGTGTTATTGGGTTTTTCCATTGGGAAATTCTCAATAGCACCACGGAGTCTGGAAATTTGCCCGAAAAATGGCAATAGATTCGCCCCGTATTCGTGGAACTGATACATATTATACTTGGCGAAATGTGGGTGCAGAATTCATCTCTGCACACCCCTTCGGGGAATACAGGCTTGAGGTTATGTATGTACGAGTATGTATGTACACTACCGACAAAAAGTTTGGAAGCACCTATAATTTTTGTAAAAACAAATAGCAAATTTATAATAACAAATTTTATCGATGTTGTAATAAAATATAATATTATTTTTGTAATAAGAATATGGTTTTGTTTCATAGTTTAATTGTTGTTTTAATTAAGTACCTAATAATTCTTAATTAGATAATACTATATCTTATATTATTTCTAAAGTAATTGAGAGCATTAAAAGTGCTTCCAAACTTTTTGTCGGTAGTGTATGTATGTTTGTATGTTCAAGTGGATTATAAACCTCGGACGTCAACCTATACAAAAAAAATACATTACAATTTAACAACTTTTCTTACACTACTGGCTTACAAGAAAATTTGATAATGTGATGCACATGTGTGGAGTACTTTACACAAACTATAGACGACGCAAGTTTTCGCATAAAACTTGAAAGAAGTACGTTTACTGAGACCGCGGCAGTGTGAAATAACCTCCTGAGGGACCTAGCTTTGTGTACAAGAGTATGGCGGGGTACCATCCGTCTCTGTCGGGGCCGCTGGTGTCGCCGCATTAGTACGTGGCAGATCGCGCCGTGCCGAGGAGTACCGCGCAGAATTATCTAAGTGCTGCGATGGGGACCCTGCTCCGGAACACGCTGCTCGGAGAAACACTTAATAGTTTCTTGGGTTGTGTGGCTACGAATCTTGACGTCGGTTTTTACTAGGAATAGAACAACTGATTATGAAAGGAGAATTGTTAAGAAATAATAAAGGCCTGTAAGTTTAGAAGGTAAGAAGACCCACGGCTTAAAATGTATTAGCTATACGATACTCAGGAGTTATGTTGCTTTTAATTGGAAACGAATTCTTTCATAAATGTAGTTTATCTATTTCATATATCATCATCCCCCACGTATACAAACATTTGTATATTCAAATGATTATGACGAATTTAATCTTCCGCACATAATTACATTTTAAATAGGTCTCAAAAGACAGGTACACGTCCCTGAAATGAGATATTAGGCGTAGCATCGCTCCTGTGTTGCTAGTGGTAAACAAGATAGGGGAGGCTAAGCGAATGTAATGTCCCTAGCATCGTACTACGTCGGTAATAACACGATGTCTTCCATCAAACAAGCGTTTAATGTAAGCATCGCGTGAGCCGGCTCGCCCCCCACAGATTGGCAATTGTAAAGTGGCGTAATATGGTCCAGCACGCGAACTCTGCTTAGTTTCACCTGCATGTGCATTCTCGTTTATCTTGTGTACATTTCCCACTTACACATAGATGCTGAAATATACCTTTAATTAAAAAAGTTCTCTCAGCCAGCCGATCGTGGGAAGTATTTATTTATTTATTTATTAACACTTTATTGTACACACGGAGAAAATTAACAAAACAAGAACACACAAGAAAGAAAATAGTACAATTGGCGGTCTTATCGCGCAAGGCGATCTTTTAGAGACAACCATAGGATGGAAACAAAGAAAGGATAGATGAGAGGGTAGTCAGTGTGTACAACATACATACATATATACAACATACATACGTATATACAACATACATATATACAAAAATACATACAAAATTCTAAAAAAATAATTTAAATATATAAATATATACATATAACATTACAAAAAAGTATGTATTCGGGAAAAAATGGCTTTTATTTTAGAAAGACTGAGAGTAGTAATGTTCTTTGACAAGTTTCTTGAATTGTGACAGTGTTTGTGCACGTCTTATCTCGACTGGAAGTGCATTTCACAACCGAACGGCCTTGACAGTAAAGGATTTGTCCATAAAAGTTGTGGAATGCACGGGCACGGAAGTATTTTGTAGGTCGGAGACTATTGAACACATCGTCACTTGGTCCCGTCATTGAAAATCAGCGCTGCAATACTGTGCAAACGGGATTACAGTGTGTAGCTGAATGAAGGGATTATTTTTGGTTGTGTAAGTTATTGCACCTAATTATTATTTGTCTGTAATTTTTTGTAAAATAGCCAACAATTTTTTTTTCTTTCTGGTACTCGTATAATTGAGTCGACTGATCGAATGATCGTAGTCTGTTCTTGTAAGTCGAAGCTATTATTTGGACTTAAATTTACCATCAGATGTGGTGTCGTCACTTCGCCTTGATAGGTATATCTATATACATATATTCGTACATATAAAAACTATGCTTTCAACAAAATAGGATTAAAGATTGCTAGACATCTGCGAATGCAGGCTGTTTTAACTAATAATAGTCATCATATTTCTAAATACGTTCTAAAAACAAAACCCCTTTTTTTTGTGTAGAAATTACCACAGAAATTTTGTCCTACAAACATCCAAGTCCGAAACAAATATTTGTAGATTAAACAGATGTCTGCCTCGGAGCGGGTATCTCACTCGCGGTCTCTCGTTTTATTGACTGCTGTCTAAAGCAGGGCGCTTAACAAGTGTCTCATGTAAAACCGGAAATTAACACAATTTTCAATCAATCACCGCATGCAAGAAATTCTAATAACAGCTTTTTTTTGGATTCTCTAATATTCAAAATTTATAAAACAATCTTGATTGACTAGCTCCTTGGTGCCTTGTCAACCAACTTTGCAAAAAGCCATAAAAATTATGTGAAAAGTTTTTCAAATTCAAAAGCAATTTCATCTACCACTTAGATTTTGAGAGGTTGACTGTTAGAGAATGCCTTTGGCATTAAATCCGCCTCTTTACTTAATGTATAAAAAGCATAAATAAATAAATAAATTTTGAAGTCAATTAAATATATTTCAGCATATATAAAATTACCTCTAGTTAAATTACTTATAGGTACATATATGGGTAGGTAGTAGAATAGCCGAAAGTCCGTAGCAAGCTTTAGACAGGTAAATTCGGCTCAGTGGGACAAAGGCAGCTTACTTCTGGCCACGTCCTGTGTCGTGACTGCCAGCGAACGCGACAGTTATCTACGACTCACCAGGATTATTTCATTACGGAGTATTGAGACAGAACGGATTTAGACTGACATACATAGCCTCACGCCTGTATTCTCCGAAGGGGTAGGCAGACGTGGGTTTCTGCATCAATATTTCGCCGGGTATGTATCAGTCCCATGTTATTGCATGCATGGGGGCGAGACTATTTCTTTCTTCGGGCACTTTTCCAGGCTCCATGCTGCTACTGAGCTAAAGGAAAAATTCTAAAATACTTTGTTTGACCCGGGAATCGAACCCGGGACCTCTAGATCGCATTACACAGTTCGAGACCATGAGGCAGTCAGTTAGATTTAGACAGAGTATCTCTAAAAACGAAATAGGCTTACAATAATAAAAAAAATGTTTATTTTTACACCGACTGTTTTTTCCGTTTTTGGGACCAAGGAAAACCCAATTACACTTTGTCCATGTCAAAAATCGAACTCAGGGCATCGTGACAGTACACCGCACACTTAAATCGTGAACTTACTTAATAAAAATATCTGATTGGTTTTGGACAGAATTCGGTACTCAAAAAGCTATAAATATATAAACTATATTTAAGACAGGAACAGCGTGGCGATAAATGACATGCTTCAATGGGTGCTGTCAATTTATGAAGTTAAAGTGTTTTTGTGCTATATTTCATTTTTTTAATCTACTATCTCCAAAAGGGTTAGCAGATACGCATTTATGCACCCAAATTTCGCCAGATATGTTTTATGTCCTACGTAGTAGTACAGGTTTTTGCACACACCTCAAAAATCTGTGCTGTTAAGAATTTTCTAAAGAAAAAATATGATTGCAGTTTATCTGACTTGGGAATCGAACTCACGACCTACACATACACGGCTATTTCGCAGAACCAACGAGGCATTAATATCTTTTAAAAAGGTAATAAAAGAAGTTTAATCTAATCCGTTGAGCTCGGCCCAGCCGTCCGAAATTTGCGCTGCGCACGTTTAGCATTCCGCAACAAGACAGTTGCAGAGGGCGGGAAAATGCAGCGGGATCGGGCGCAATCCCGGCGCGCGTGGGATTCCTCGCGGGCCGCCCGTCGGCGCTGCCGGCCGCACGGGGGCGCTCGCTGCAAATACTGCGCCCCTTGTGCAAACCGCTGTACTTACCGACACGTAGCGCGTGAGCAACTGGATGTGGCACCTGTTACCATAAAAATACATGTGCCGGTATTGCATTACGTATTTAAAGCCACAAGTTATATGTATGTCTTTTATTTCAGAACCTGACTATCCATCCATATTTATCCATATTCATCCAATATTTTGTCTTTTACTTTGCTACGAGAGAACAGTTGACGATTGATTGTTTACATAACCTCATATTATGTTTCTTCTCATGCGTCAATTTTGTTGCAGGTTACTGAAAAGTGTGCGTGATAGCTTGGGGCGCATAGCCTAATTTACACCTATAACTTTTCTAAGTTATGTGTGTATTTAATAAGTTCTAGCACACTTTGACTGTGAAGGTAAACATCATCATCGATGGGAAATCGAACCCAGGATCTCTAGATCGCACGGCACATACCTACTTGTGCCGCGAGACCGCAGAAGATTTTTTAAAATATTTTATTAAGGCGACAACCCCTCAATTCTAGAAGGGGCTCATATAGATAAATACGGAAGCAAGCAAGATAAATACCAGCAAGGATCTTATACTCACTAAAGTTAACTGCTGCGAGTTAATTCTGTTCGTGCCCCTATTGATCCTAGTGTTCAGGGGTTACACTGGCGTTTGAGTGATGCGATATATCTATTGCAGTAATCTAGCGCTGAAAAGAGCCATTAGGGCTATTTATAATTTAGGTCCCAGGGCTTCACTTAGAGAAAAATTTAAGGAAATAAATATTCTTACCGTCACTTGTCAGTTTATATACGAAAACTTAATGTACGTCCAAAAGAATCTTGATAAATTTAATAAAATTTGTAATGTACACAATAAAAATACTAGGAACAAATGTAATCTCGTTCAACACGTAACTCGTCTCCGGAAAGTTAATATGTAACTCTTTTATGGGGCAATGTATACGCTTCTATAACAAACTTCCGAGGGCTGTTAGGGAGCTTCCCTTGACAAAGTTTAAGAAAACAATTAAAGATAAGCTTTACAAAAAAGCATACTATAAAATTTCAGATTTTATTGAAGATAATAAGCCCTGGGAGTAACGTCAATTGATCGGAGTTTTGTTTTGTTGCTATAGTTTGTATCGTTATGACATTTACAATGTAAAATTTAAATAATGTAATTAAAAAAAGACATTTATTGCTATTAAAAAAAAATGACATGTCGTGTTGCTGAGGGAGTTTCTTGCCGTTTCTTCTCCACAGCGATAACACGTTTCGAAGCGGCAATAGTTTAAAAAATATTAAAAAGTGTAAAATTGACGATTCAAAAGAACTTGTAGAAGTCTATTTGAATAAAGATAATTTGACTTTGACTTTGAAAAATGTTCATAATCTCCTGCCTATTTGTTATCGTTATGTTCCAAACGTAAACACTGTATTTATCAAATGAACATGCTATGAATATTCAACGGGCTATCATTGCTTTAATTAATTATGAAAGGATTATACGAAACAACAGCTAATAACAGTTCTATTGACAGTGAAATGAACAACAAAATCTCACACAATAAACAGACATGGGGCAACATTTTCGCTTTTGTTATCGGTATTGTATTGACAACGTCATCATCATCATCAGTACGAGTCATCCACAGTTATATGTGTTTATTAGACCGAGAGTAGTTAACGCCGAATAAACCGGTAAAAGTAGATTAAAATACGTTATAAAAATAATTACTCGACTAATGCTTTTTTGAAATAATATAATCACCTCCAGAGACCCGCCTACCGTTTTACGAAAACTGTTCACAAGAAGTTCAGTGATTCAGGCTTAACAAACTAATTTTCACATTAATAATGTAGGTAATAAGTCGTGATGGCCTCGAGGTTTAGGCACGCGGTCGAAAATCTCGATGGTCGCGGGTTCAAACCCCAGGCATACACCTCTGACTTTTCGAAGTTATGTGTGTATTCACAATGAATAATCACGTACTTTAACGGTGAAGGAAAACATCGTGATGAAACCTGCACACCTAAAAGTTCTTAGGAATTTCTTAGGTGTGTAGTCCGCCAACCCGCACTAGGCCAGCGTGGTGGACTAAGGCCTAAACCCTCTCAATGGTAGAGAAGGCCCGTGCCCAGCAGTGGGACGTATATGGGCTGATGATGATGATGTAGGTAAGGGTAAAAAAGGATTAATTATTTGTTTTTCCGTAATTAAATTATTTCAAGATGAACTCTCTAAAACATTGATTCCTATAGAGTCGAATGGAAGTTATCGGAATAGTTTGACTTACTAACAAGTTGAAGTATTCGCTGGCGGCGAGCGTAGCTTACAGGATCGGCGGGCGTTCAAGCAAAAAGGGGTGCAACACAAACTGGCAAAAAGATTCCACTTCACAAGGAGTTGCAAGGAATGCTCTGGGAAGTAATTGTCATTAGCTGTTAAATAGATAGTAAAACACTTCTATTTACTGTGATACTACAATTTGCAGATACTAAACGGGAGACAGGGTATTCGTATTAAATAGGGAACTATTTGCATAAACTGTTTGAAACACGAATCGTGCAATGTTCCGGGCTCACTCTGTGCCTGTCCCGTTTTATATATATTCAGCCTTTCGCCGTCCACTGCTGAACGAAGGCCTCCCCAAGTAGGCGCCAACCATCCCGGTCTTGAGCAGCCCTCATCCATCCGCTACCTGCCACCTTTCTCAAGTCGTCGGACCATCGTGCTGCAGGACGTCCCACACTACGTCTGCCTAAGCGCGGTCTCCACTCCAACACTTGTCTGCTCCACCGGCCGTCCGACCGTCGGTAAACATGGCTGGCCCATTTCCACTTTGCTAATGCTAATCTTACGGGCAATGTTAATGACTGCGGTTCTCTGGCGAATGACTTCATTACGAATTCTATCCGCCAGAGAAACTCCATAGCACGCTGAGTGACTTTGAATTTGTGGACCAGACGTTTGGTGAGTATCCACGTTTCGGCTCCGTATGTCATTACGGGTAGGACGCACTGATTGAAGACTTTCGTCTTAAGGCACTGAGGGATCGACAACTTGAAAATATGACGTGTCCCGTTTTAATCACGCTAAAATTTACTTGCGTTGACACCTGAGCAACAACTATAGATGTTCCTTGCCGGTTGGGATGTTGCTTGGACTGCATTGCACTCGCAATCAGGTGTGGTGTGCCACCTTGCCGTGACTTTAAAACAAGATTAGCAGCAGCCGGGCCAACATTTGCCTGGTAGGATACCTATTATGGAATCAAAATTGAATTGCCGTAACTTCGACACACCATAGAATTCGATGATGTACACACAATTCCTAGCGAAGTGAGACCAGCTGACGATGCCTCTTGCGTGAAGTCACGTTGCAGACGATATTGAATTTCAGTACTTGAGTGAGATTTCTGTAAGCTCAATGCTGCTCTTCAAGAGAAGAGCAAGCAAGCAGAGAATCTGCTTCACTTTCTTCATACATTTTGATATATCGGTATAACATCTATGATACCTATGAATCCTGAATAAAAGTTCAATCAAATCACTCACGACTAGAGCTATTTGTTTCCTTGTCGTATTTTAATAAAAGAAACAAAAACATTCTACCCTTATAGAAATCAATAATGCCTAGGCCTTATATTTTCCATCCCGCCATATAGTGATAAAAAACCAGTAAGTTAATACAAATAAATAAATAATAAATAAATACACCCAACAGTCACATACATAGTTCTGACCCCACACTAGGATACAAGTCCTGTGTCGTGGGTATCACAAACTACGAGAGACTTTTCGGTCTCACAAACACCCAGACCCGAAACAAATATTTGTGGATCACACAAACATTTGTCTCGGTGCGGGGATCGAACCCGCAGCCTCTCGTTTCGCAAGCTGGTGTCTAGCCAACTGCGCCACGGGGCTGTCAAATGCTCTGCTTAGTTCATAAGACCGCACGTTTCGCATCGCGCTGACGGCCGCATACCGCGCATCAATTCAGTGCCGTGGGTGTACAGTGTACCAAAAAGCTTGTGACGGTATTTCTACCAGCGGCCTAGTAATATAGCGTCGGTCTCGTATCCCTTTTGCGGCGGGTGGTTTGTAACGGATCGGACAGCGCCCACCTGTCCGCTCACACCATCGCAAAGATATTAGTTTTCAATATTTAATATAGACGGTGGGGGGTGGACGGACTCAGGATTTTGCACGAGGAATTTATTTTCATTTTTTCAAGTAAAAAAAATCTGGCTCCTGGTGTGACGAGGCAAAAACAAGTTATTTAACATTCGAAAAATATATTTTGTTCGGTTAGAAATAGGGTGTTCAAATTTTGATTTGTTTCTAGCGAATTATTTACTGATGGAAAAAACACGTTACAACGTACAAACTTTTGAGGTCAGAAAGGTTGACAGTTCGAACCCGGCATGAACCATTGTTTTAAGACCTTTCTCTTTTCTTAATTATAATTTCCCCAGGTATCGTTGTTCTATAATGTGTGGTTATTGCATTTTTACGATATGTTATAATAGAAAAAAATCAGGTGTAGTGCAATTAACATTTATCAATATAAACAAACGTGCATAGAAAAAGTGTCTCCAGGGGGTCCAAAAATGATTATTGTCATAAAAAAGTAACCAACAATATACAGTTTAATTTACTTAAAGTTATTATTTTTTCATCTTTTACTTCTTTTCTACACACTTTATGTTACCCTTTTTACTTTTCCTCTTCTATTACCCATCCTAAGGTTGTCTGTACAACCGCTTCTTGTTTTTCATATTTAGTTTATTTTTTCCATATATTTTTTTTATACAAGAAAGTGTAAAAAACTATATTCGAGGGCGGTCGTCCCCCGTAGAGCCCTGAGTGCGGTGGGTGGTGCGGCGCGGGTGTGGGATCAGACGCGGTCCCGCGCTGACGTGTCGCTGTCCCACCACTAACCCACAGCTTACATGACTTTATTTGCAGGTGCTCAGTTTATTTTTTATTCCAAGACGCTCCTTTGTTCTACGTAATATATCTTCGGGAGATTATAATGTGTAGGTCCGGCGGGGCACGCGAACAAATAACGTATACTTAAAATACTCACGTAATATTATTATTTTTTCTTTGCTTTTTAAGTTACATATATTTTTTGTAATATAATTGTTTTTTCACATGTAATTAGGGTTGTCACAAATTGTTTTTATATATTACCGTGGACTTTTCTTTATGATATAGTTTATAATCGCTTGACGTATTGTTAGTGTTAAATTAAGATCTGGCGGCCTTCTAGCGTGATTATTATTGCTTTTTGTCTTAAAGAATAGGTAATAAAAGAATGTAAGTAAACAATGCCTTTGGTATTAATCAGTTGCGACTAGTCTGCAATGAAGATTTAAAGTGCCCTTTGTTTTGATTCAAACCAAACTTTATGCATGTCCTTAGAGAAGGCATTTCAACCAATTGTAATGAAAGCTTGAGTTAAGTTTGAAAGGAGTTTCAATCGTAGTATATTCCTTTGGAATAGTAGAACTAGCAAGGGTCTAAAATGAAGCTGCAACTAAACATAATTTTCAATAAAACCATTTACTTGGGTTCCCACACAATCATTTACTATACTTTTAAAAATATAAAACAACTAAATGTGTGACAACGTGTTCAGGTGAACAGTTCCAAAGAGTAAGACCTTTCGCCATTCAGCACCTATACCAGAATTAATGACCTTATTACAAGGGGGTAGAGTTCAAAATGGCGGTAGAGCAACGCGGGCACTGTACACGAGTGCATTACGCATTCGACTCAGAGATGTTAAGTTACAGTCGCGTTGCCACCGCTGAATGCTAAAACATCGTGTATAGTAGAGCTCTGTACGGCAGAGACGGCAGAGCCCCTTAACAGACACATCTTTATGAGCGGATAACATTGGAGTTATGCATGAATCGATACATATTCAAATATGTAATACGTGATACGATAGTTTGCCTCCGTAAGAAGAAAAGGTACGTGAAAACTTTTCCACATATTAGTTCCGATATGGGAAATATTAATATTCTATTTTTTGTTGGTTTACATTTTACAAATTTTGAAAACGACCATACTTATTAACCGTCGGAATAGAATCCTACATTGTTCAATCATAATATAAGCTTAATCGATACTGAAAGTTCTCAAGCTGATTCCAGCTGATGCAACATAATTTTGTGGGTCACGGGTTACTCATAAAATATAATTTAAAAATAGAATTCTGTCTTTTGCACTTCAGGGATTAAAAGCTCGCTTTGGAAGTGAAAAAGTGATTTATTTTTTTGCGTCTGGTGAACTGAAGGATTAGGCCCCGGACATCGTGTCTTCAGTCATCGCTTTGCCAACACATAGATCTAACCATTCTCAGTAACACACTATTTCATATAAAACGCTTTGTTCCAAAGAATAATTTTGAACTTTTGTAATTATCTGTATGAATAACAGTCATCAGCCCTTATACGTCCCACTGCTGGACACAGGCTTCTCTACAACTAAGGGGGTTTAGGCCTTAGTCCATCACGCTGGCCTAGTGCAGGTTGGCGGACTACACACCTAAGAAATTCCTAAGAACTTTTAGGTGTGCAGGTTTCCTCACGATGTTTTCCCTCACCGTTAAAGTAAGTGATGATTCATTGTGAATATACTCATAACTTCGAAAAGTCAGATGTGTGTGCCTACGATCGCCGAGATTCTCGACCACGCATCTAAACTTCCAGGTCATCACTACTACTGACAACGTTTAATTTACCATAAAGTTTAGAAACCGAACTTGTCTAGTTTCTATTCTCGCGTGAATCCCACTCCACTGTTTGTAAATTCCATCAGCAGTGTATCCGCTATGGCTTACAGCCGGCGTGTTTGACTGCATGCGAAGCGTCCTGGCCCATTTGTACCGGGATAAACCTGGAGCGGCGCTGTCGACTCCCGGCGTGGGACGAATGTGCGGCGTCAGTAATAGAGTGCGGAGCGCGCCGTGACGTCATTAGTAATGCGGATGGAACGTCAGTGAGTTCTCGGTGATGTTGACGATCTACGACGAATAACCGGTGGTGATGAAATGAGATAAGTATAAACAGTTAGTTGGAAATAGTGATGGTCTCGAGGTTTAGGCGCGAGGTCGATAATCTCAGCGGTCACGGGTTCAAACTCCAGGCACACACCTCAGACTTTTCGAAGACATGTGTGTATTCATAATGAATTATCACTTACTTTAACGGTGAAGGAAAACATCGTGATGAAACCTGCACACCTAAAACTTCTTAGGCATTTCTTAGGTGTGTAGTCCACCAACCCGCATTAGGCCAGCGTGGTGGACTAAGGCCTTACCCCTCTCAGTTGTAGAGGAGGCACGTGCCCAGCAGTGGGACTTATATGGGCTGATGATGACGATGATGATAAACAGTTAAACAGCGACGCAGCTCAACAAAACAGTAATAACTATCAAGTTACAAACTCATATCGCGTTGTAATCGAAAAAATATCATCCTCGGACTTGTTGCGTGCAGTGCGGCGTCTTAAACCACACTCAGCTGCCGGCCCGGATGAAATTCCACCGTTTCTGGTAAAAGACTGTATATCAGCATTTGAACAGCCACTCTTATATCTATACAATCTCTCTCTAAAAATGTCGAAATATCCGATGAGATGGAAAATGTCCAGAGTCACTCCTGTGCCAAAAGGCAAAGCGAGTAAACACATCAACATGTATAGACCTATAGCGGTGCTTTCAGTATTTGGAAAAGTATTTGAGTCTATTATCGATCACGCCTTAAGGCAACAGATCACTATCCAAATGGCAGATGAGCAACACGGTTTCAGAGCCCGCCGCTCTACAGCAACAAATCATGTCAACTTCGTAGACTATGTAACATTAGAGATGGATGCGGGGAAACAAGTCGATACCGCCTATTTTGATTTCAAAAAGGCATTTGATGTTGTTGATAATGATATTCTTCTATCCAAAATGGCTTCATTGGGATTTGCACCCAACCTCCTTAATTTTTTTGCATCTTATTTAAGCAATCGAACTCAATATGTGCGAGTATGTGGTCATGAATCCGACGAATATTATACAAGATCTGGAGTGAGCCAAGGTAGTACCCTGGGGCCCACTCAGTTTATTATCATGATTAACGACTTGCCAAAAGTATTGAGCTCAGCTCGATGTCTTTTGTTCGCGGATGATCTTAAACTATACTCCGCTATTAAAGATCCTCATGATTGCCAAGCGTTACAAAATGATATTGATGCGATATTCGACTGGAGCAAGAGAAACCGCTTAGACTTTAATATTTCTAAGTGTAACTTGATAACATTTTCGCGCACACGTAAACCTATATTGTTTAACTACCATATAGGCCACACTCTAATCGATCGTGTAGACCAAGTAAAAGACTTAGGACTTTTGCTTGACTCACGATTAGATTTTCGTGACCACATAATAGCTACGTGTGAGAAAACCCAAAAAATTCTAGGATTTGTTATGAGGGTTTGTTATACATTTAAAAGTGGCTGTGTTGCGTTGACGCTGTACAAAGCCTATGTCCGCAGTAGGCTGGAGTACAATTCTGTAGTTTGGGATCCATACCAAACTACGTACACAGTTTTGTTGGAACGAGTACAAAAAAAATTTGCTAGATATTTGTTCAAGCGAGTGTACGGATATTATCCCTACTTATATCCGTCTATGTTTGTAACGGGGATGGTTGGCCTGAACACTCTAGAGTACAGGCGTAAACTCCTTCTATTAGTACATTACTACCATCTTCTAACAAACAAGGTAGATAATCCAAACACATTAGAAAGGGTGGGTTTCGCGTGTATACCACCCAGATTTCTTGGAGGAAGCGAGGGCTTGGGGAGTCGGCGCAGATGCCGCAAACTATTGGTAGGCCCACAAGGTGTGCGCACGCGTCGAACATCTGCAGCGCCAACCCCGCGCGCCGTCGCACTGCTTAACTCAATGCTTGCTCACCACACAGATATTTTCTTTGATGGTCCCAGGCAGATATACGCGAAATTTCATTTATTTTTGGATAGCTATTTAAGTTAAATTGTTTGTTATATGTGTATGTGTTTTTCATTATATTACTAAATTTCATTTATTTCTATACAGCTTTGTTAGTTAAATTGTTTGTTATATTGTTAAAATGTTCTTGTGTTTTATATTATATTAATAATTTTAAGTTAGTTTTAGTTACAATGTAAATGTTTTGGAGAAATCTGTAAACTTGCATTAATTAATAAATAAATAAATCCAATTGATTAACAATTCCAATAGATAGTATTATCAATCAAAAATAGTTAAGCGCAAATCATTTTCATTTTAAAAATATCATTAATTGTAAGATAGGAAATAATTTTTAATTCAGTATACTTCTTAAACTTTATTCATAACAAAGTCTTCAATCTATTTTCAAAGTTTTTCTATGCAAATCAGGTTTCATAGTGTAGTAGTAGTAATAGACTACCATAAAGATAAGCTATGTACGATCTGACACTATGAACTTGTCCTTACCCATAGTTGCAGCATACGAACAGTGGTCTTTTCTAAAGCAAGTAAAAAAAAGAACTGATTTACATACATGCTGTTACATAATGGCAAAAATAAACACATCAGAAGTCAAAATACAAAAAAGGAGTTAAGAAAAAGCGCGTTCAGTAATAGAGTTGTGAGAGTGCCATATGTCATTAGTAATGGGAGCGGAGACGGTGCGTCGCGGGAGGCGGTGTTTCGCCTCGGTAGATTGCCGTACATATTTTGCGCGACGGTTCCTGTGTGTACACAGCTTAATAATTTGTTTTTAAACTGCGCGTTTTCCACATAGCACCACGTCAGACCATTATTCTACGGTTAAAAGTGGTTGGGATTCGTTCAACTCGCGTAAAGTTGACTGCATTTGTTTTTTTAATAAATTATTAAACTTATTCAACTTTGTAACGAAGCATATAAACCATCATCATCATCAGCCTCTCTTACGTCCACTGCTGGATATAGGCCTCTCCTATGGCACGCCACTGGACTCGACCTTCGGCTCTCCTCATCCAACCGCTGCCAGCCATCTTGCGTATATCGTCACCCCATCTAGCCAGAGGGCGTCCTACACTACGTTTAAGCATATAAATAATAACTTAAAATTCATACATACATAATATATAACCTTCTTCTCAGGCTTGAGTGATATTAATCTCGTCTGATATCATGACTGTCTGTTATATTTAAGAAAGAAGTACACACGTCACAGAGCATTTTTAGAAAGACTCAGATAAAGATTAGGAGGAGAAGACAAAGCCTACGGAATTCATATCAAATTCACAGATTCAAACTCGGTTGAAAATATGTTATTTTAAGTCACTTTTCAAAATTCAACATGTCCCAAATAAAACAAGTCACAAAAGTATTATTTTTAAGAAAAGTATACTGCATTTCCACGAATGTACTTTTTGTCCGTATGTCGCTCGCGTGACGCGTCCCTAAATTATGACATTTGTCGGTAGCAGAGCGCGGGTATGCGTCTCATCCATTCCGCCTTATTAACTGCTACTCCACAAGGAACAGTACTGCGCTACTGAGGAACGCATGCAGAACGACAAGCCTCAAGCCGATATTAGTTAAGCTTTCATCTCTGTGAGACTAAGAGGAAAGGGGCTTATAGGTCCTATTTCCAATCTGCATAAGATAATATATACAGAGTGTTTACATCGTGATTGAAAACTAAGACAGGTAATTGGCACAATTCCAGACTCCATGCACTATACTGCAATAACACTTTGCCCAATCCGGGAATCGAACCCAGGACCTTTAGATCACACGGCACATACTTGTGCCGCAAGACCACGAGGCAGTCAGAGAGAGTAATAATAATAAATACACCCAACAGTCACACACATAGTTCTGACCCCACATTAAGATACAAGTCTTGTGTCGTGGGCGTGGGTATCAGAAACTACGAGAGACTTTTCGCTCTCACAAACGGGTGTTTGTTTTCACAAATATTTGTTTCGGGTCTGGGTAGACCCAAAACAAATATTTGTGGATCACACAAACATTTGTCTCGGTGCGGGGATCGAACCCGCGGCCTCTTGTTTCGCAAGCTGGTGTCTAGCCAACTGCGCCACGGGGCTGTCCCGGCTGGGAGTATTTACATCAGGTATTTTTTTATATGCGAATTACTTGAGTTCATGCTGCCAATACATCATGTATTGGTAAACCTTATAATGATTAAGTCACGTTGTCTTTATTTAGTTAACAAGATAAATCAATTTGTAGTCTATTTAAACGTGAAGAATTAGTCTTGTAGCAATAACGTTTGCTGTCAAGGCCAGAAAAGTTCCGGGTTCCATCCGTGCAGTAATTATTATATATATTGCTTACAAATACGTTTGTGTGTGCGGAATTAGTGTATTTATGCAATAGATTCTAGTGCAGGGCACGTTTGAAGAACGTTTTTATAACAACTGTTATAAAAATCAACAATACCTTTAAAAAAATCATGATTATTGATTATATTTATGAAGTATATATTCATGAGTTGTTTTATCAATTCTAAGCACCGTCCATACTATCTACTTTATTCCTCTGCTTGCAAGATTGTATGGAAGGGATCGCTCTTAGCGATAAGACTGCCAATTAGATGCGCTGAATTTTGGATATACATTATTTGTGCTGATGTTTGTTATGTGGTGTTAAAAATACAGAGATTCTTTTATTTTTATTATTATTATTATCGCATATGTTAGGTTATTTTATATAACTATAGCAGTCACCTTTAATACCCGGTACTTACCAGGCAGTGGCGGTACTTTCATAGAAGCCCAAAAGCCAAGTTTTCCTTTTAAAATTCCAAATAATATTTTTTAGATTTGAAATCTTTATTTAACTAAAGCAATTTGTTAAATAAATACCCTATAATAAGCAAATATAAACTAGAGATTACAAAATTAACGTTTAACGCTTTTTGGCTTCTATGGAAGTCCCGCCACTGTTACCAGGCTTATCAGGCTTATAAAATTGAGTTTCGAAACAGTGTGAAATAATTACCATTGTCTATCACCAATCCATGTATTTTCGTCTGTTACTTGTGTCTGTTGGTTGGATCCAGGCGGGTCCGATTATTCTTCCACCAGCAACATATTTTTACATTAACTCAGGTGCAGAACAACACGAGCTCACTGAGCAACAATTCTAAACAAGAGGTCCATTTATCTACCTGCTAAGCCCCACTAAACGCCAGAATCGCAGGTCGACAACAACGCAGCTCGCACGGGATGATAATTTATACCCCCTCCCTGCTTCCTGTACCCAACTCCCCTAGTCTCGGTGCAAGCCACCCCCGCCTCCGGGAGATCTTGAGATCTATGACGCGAGTTTAAAACCACGATGCATCCTAAGAAAGACAGGGTGTAGTTTGTACATTGGTTTTAGCTCGGTAGCCAGAATAAATTATGTATACTTAAATATAATTTGACTGATTTATTAGCCCTTCGCTGGCCTAGTGCGGGTTGCCAACCGTGCCCGTGCCCAGCAGTGGGACGTATAGGGGCTGACGATGATGATGATGATGATTAGCTCTTCGGTGTAAACGTGCAGTGTGCCATTGATTGGTCCCGGGTTCGAATTATCGACGAAAATGTTGTCGGGTTTTTCCATTATTAACTCCACACGCCCCCTGCATTGAACAAACTCTACGTATATTACGTAAAATAATTAAAATAGGTCACATACACAGGCGCCTGTTGCCCCTCAAGGGTAGACAAGGGTATTGTTCGCCAACTCTTTTAAGTCCATCGAAATAATAGCCATTATTAGCCGTTGCCATTTTCGAGCTCATATCCAGATTCAACGCTGTTATTTAGTTTCCTATTGAAAAATCCAGTGCCCCTATAATTAATTATGTATAAATAATTACCCTTGTAGTATATTACTATCATGTACTTTAAAGTATACAAGACTGGCCCAAGAGTAAATGCAATTAGAAAATCGTTTTCTTTGTAACATTACTGACGTGGACATCGAACCCGTGAAATCCTTGTCTATTTCGATATCTAGGTCTGATATATTTCGCAAGACGCACCGTTTATAATCAAAAGCATCCCATCTTATATTCAAAATGCGCTATAAATTTCGGAAGCAACCGTTTTATAAGAATTTTTATTGCCCATAAGTGCACCAAATTACCCGGTGCAGTTGAATTAAACTCAACATTCACACATTACTACTAAAAGAATTTTAATGACGCGTTTCCTTTTATACAACGCTATTTTGTTTAAAAGTTACGACATTTTTTTATATGATTATATTCTTTATCCGCTTACATATTTTTTTTTTAAAGATGGAGTAAAGGTTTCATAACCTAATCTAATGTTGTTATCATAAAATTATAATCAAATTGACTTAATTCTTTAAAGGAAATCCTTGAACATAATCACATAAAAATGCAGATATAATAGAACTATTAACACTAGTATTTTTTCCTGCAACTTTTTAGAATGCATTGTCAAAAGGTTAATAGCGCAGATAATTTTTTTATAATTTGATAAACTGTTAATGGCATTATACTTCTTTTTTTTAACGAGAGGAAAGCGCGTTAAGCTCCCCGTTCGGTACCACGGGTCACCGGCGTTCCAACTCAACGCGTGGAACTATTGTTCGCTTGGCTGAATTGGGTCCCTAACCAAAATCCTACGCCGGCATACCGACTAAAACCTCTCGATGGCCGTCTTGCGCATTTTGGGCGGTACGTTAAATACGGGGCGAGTGCCCTTAATTGTTTCTCGTTGCCACCCAGCGCTCAGTCCAAATGTGGACTCTTCTGCGATAGAGGGATTTCAGGTGTCCTCCACTTGGCCCTATTTTGGACGCTCATTTGGTGTGAGTGTCATGCGCTCTGCCGCACATCTGGAGATCGTACATCTCCTGTACGGGCGTACCTTCACCGTAGTATGCCTAACAATTCCGATGACCTCCTATTATTCGCATCTTACGACTGGCAGCTGATGCAGTGGCGGTATTCTTACGCCCCCCAACCGCAGGGCGGGATGGGATTATACTTAAGAAACTTTTGATAACAGTACGTTTTCTGTAAATATGCAAGTGGAAATCTGGAATAACGGAAATAGCCTTTAAAACACAACAGACTTTAAAACACAGCTAGCGAACACGGTGCCTACCATTAGCGGATACGTGCGCGTGCGTTTAGGGCAGAGGTTCCCAAACTCTTTTGTTTCATAGACCACTTTCAAAATTTTAATGGATTCGGTGAACCCCCTGCAGGTACATTACTACAAATTTCCAAATCTCAAAAAAAAAAAAAACAAGACGCGTTGTGCTGATTATGAAAGTTTTTATAAGTTACAGTGCCTGAGCTTCTTAAAATAAATTCTGCCTATATTGATACAGGAAGTCAAGCCAACATTTTAGTTCAAAACCAAATTAATTCTTAATGACCCTTACGATTGTGGACCCCCATTTTTTGTCACGCCCAACGTAGACATCCGTCGAGTCTCCGGTGGATCCCTGGGGGTCTACTTGGACCACTTACGAAATTACTAGTTTAGGGGTTAATGATTTCGGTTGTGTTTTGATTCCTACCCGAATTGGGTTATTTTCTAACATTTCCTAGCCGGGATCATCTAAATTTACAGTTGTTGATGAGAGAGGTAACACGGTTTAAGCCGTGTGTTTTGACGTAAAGCTTGAAGCGGGCATCAGAGGCTAAAACGGCGCGGCACGTCCGCCGTGTAATGATTAATGAGACGAATCAACGCCATCTCTCACCTCGCTCGCTGTGTGCAGCCGCAGTGCGTGACACAGTGCCTCGGCACGCAGTAGTGCAACATTATATAAGGCTGGGTAGGTTGCGTCTGTGACTTTTAATAGTTGGTTAGCTTTGATTAAAACGTACTTTAACGGCGAAGGAAAAAATCTTGATGAAACCTGCACACCTAAAACTTCTTAGGAATTTCTTAGGTGTGTAGTCCGCCAACCCGCACTAAGCCAGCGTTAAGTTAAGGCCTAAACTCTTTTAATTGCAGAGGAAACCCGTGCCCAGCAGTGGGACTATGGGCTGATGATGTTAATTAATACAGGCCCAATGTGTGATTATTTGTTGGTCGCTTATACAGCTCAATTTTCTAATAGTATTGTAATTATATAGTTGATTGCGTAAGTTAGGAACATAAACAACACACATAACAGGGACTCCTTAAGTTGGAATACATGTTTTGTGTGGCGTTTGATTGAATCTTCGAATAATTTTCACAAACCCTGGTCTATACTTTCCAGTTGAAATAATTTATATCATATGAAAATGAGAAGACTGATAGTAATAAATTTTAAAAGATAAATTAATTTATTCAGAAAGGAGTTTTATAAAGTTACTTAGGTTTCGGAGCTGCGTTACTGCGCGAGTATGATCGCGCCATGGCTGACACTGCGGGTATGCAGTCGCACATTTATCTCGCAAATGCGCCGTTTAATTCACTGCTCGACCATTCCACAGTATTACGTTTGGTTACACTCATCTCTCTTCCGTCCCGCTCTAATAAGCCCAAGCAGAGTGGGACGAAACGTATGGTGTTGAATGTAATTATCGATTCCGATGTTAAAGTGGCGGGAGTCTATTAATGATTGATCACATACAATTTGGACTGAGTTGTGGGAAACTACGGTAACGAGCGATGGTGGCGGCGTCCTGAGTCTCTCATTAATAACGCCCGGTTTTAATTTTGTCCACTCGCATCGTTTTAAAATTACAGTTGGGGGAAGCTCAATATGAATGGATATAAGTTGTGCTATCAATAGTCGTGATGGCCTCGAGGTTTAGGCACGCGGTCGAGAATCTCGACGGTCGCGGGTTCAAACCCCAGGCACACCTCTGACTTTTCGAAGTTATGTGTGTATTCACAATGTATTATCACGTACTTTAACGGTGAAGGAAAACATCGTGATGAAACCTGCACACCTAAAAGTTCTTAGGAATTTCTTAGGTGTGTAGTCCGCCAACCCGCACTAGGCCAGCGTGGTGGACTAAGGTCTAAACCCTCTCAGTTGTAGAGGAGGCCCGTGCCCAGCAGTGGGACGCATATGGGCTGATGATATATCAATTCATAAATGTAGGTGGTGCCTCGAAACATACTGGTATAGGAATTGATTCACGGTCAGAGTAACCGTTTATTTTAAAGGTGGTTTATTTTCGCTCGTGGTGAGTGGTGTAAATTACCCTCGCAACCTGCGGCACGTATGTTTTGCGTGGAGCAGGCGATATTGTTATATTAGAAAAATATTTTAGATTTTCATATTTATTTGAATACTTATTTCTATTTTTTGGCTCCATAAATGCTCTAAGTGATTCAGAAAAAAAAATACTACTGAGGGTGCTATTTAAGAAAGTGACGGAATAATTTTTATTTCTTCGTTCGTGCGTATTTTTGGAGACGTCCTTCGTTATTAGACATGTAGCCTTTTGTTCCTGATTTGAAGTCACAATCAGTTCAGTATTAGTAGCAATTTTAGGAATTTACTATTTCTTTCTATTCATCATAAGCTCATGTGCGTCCTACTCCTGGGCACTAGCTCCTCTACAACTGAGAGGGTTTAGGTCTTAGTCCACCACACTGGCCTAGTGTGGGCTGGCGGACTACACACCAAAGAAATTCCTAAGAACTTTTAGATGTGCTGGTGTGTTTTCTTTCTATTAGATATACAAAATTTTCAAATTATGTGTAATTAGCGTAACGTAGTGTAATTTCTGCAACAGTTTCAAGAGAAGTAGGTAAACAATTGTAGCGGCGTGATGGCGATTTATAAAACGGTGAGTAAATAAAGTGTAGTGCAAATCCAGGGCTTGGCTATAAGTAGATGCAGATTCCACACCGGCTGCCGGCGGCGGGTGATCTATCACCGCTGAACGAGCGCGAGCTGGCGCGCCCAAGAGAACAGCGGAGGGCGCGACTGACATTAACATACATGATACAGTTAATAGAAGTTTATATAGAGATTTAAGTATTGAATTTAAAAAAAAAACTACCTCGACTACTCGCCTGCCTCGTGGTCTCGCGACATAAGTATGTGCCGTGCGATCTGGAGGTCCCGGGTTCGATTCCCGGGTCTCGACTCGTGCATTAGGATAACAATTCAGTAAAAGTTAAGTCGATCAGAAATAAATAAAATAACTAAACCAACAAATGTAGCTGTAATTGTCAAATTATTAAATTCGTTGTAATAGATAAATCGAAATCGTATATTGCTTATGACGTCACCCTTGCCCTTTGTGGTGGGAATATCTAACTGTACGTATTTAAATTATATTTTAGATTCACAGTTGTATCTCGGAAGAGATGCACTTTTTATGCACGTTTCGTCAGATATTGCTCTTAATAAAGGAAGCTACTCGATAGCCATTCACTCAGCGAGACCATTGCACCCTCAATGGTTTAGTCTTAGTCTCCTGTTTTAGACTAGTGCGGGTAGTTCACATACCTAAAAGATTATATATCGAAACCCTCATGTATTAAGGTTTCTTCAAGATGCTTTCCTTCACGGTTAAATGGCTACTAATTTAAATTAATTTCATAAAGAGTTATAGTTATATTCGGTGAATTAAGGGAACAATACACCTGAAGTGTAAATCGCTTATTGAGTGGCCTCATTGTTACAACACGGCTAAGCGGGCTTTTAATAAATGCCCTGTCTTTGCTTTGCTTTATAATTTCTCCGTGAAAATAAGGTGTCTATATTGTGATCTCGACGGAAATTAAATGTACCGGTGTCAGTATTATTCTTACTGACGCACACCTCAAGGCTTACAGTGGCTTCGCGGGCTTAGTACGGCGCTGGGCGTTGATCTAGAGTTTAAGCGGTTGAGTAATTGATGAAGGTTGCAGCAAAAACTCCTTTATTAATGTATAAAAAAAAGAGAACTCACAAAAATGATGTCACTTATTTGTTTCTATATCTCACTGGTGAGCACGAGATTCGTCTACAATTGAGACGGGTTAGGCTAAAACTTCCGCGCTGTCCTAATGGAGGTTGGCCGATTTATTTGTTTATCACCAAGATATTTGGTCCAATGCGTGAATCGAAACAGCAGATTATTGTTTCAGAATCAACCCTAAAATTATAGAACTTTTCAGGAATCCGGTGCGAGTATGCCGAATGTTGAGAGATGGTAATCCCATCGCTTGAAGATCTATTTTGACAATTACCTACTGCAATTACTATTACCATAGTACTCCGGAAGATGTGAGATTATCTGTAACTTTTAGATACATATTTTCTCAAACATGGAATGATTAGTTCATGAACCAATATAAGAAAATCAGGCAGTCGATATTACCCATTTCAAGAAGAGGTAGCTTTTTTGAAATTTGTCTGGATTCTGCTGACGCTTGTATCTTCGAGGGATAGTCAGAGTTGTATTACACAAACACGTTTAGAGAGCTGCGATTGAAGGCAAACTCCTTTAATTTTTTTAGGAAATAATGTGTATCATACAATTAACTGTATCGCTTTAAAAACACATATTATCTTGTTCTTGTCACTAAGATTATAGTTATTAATTTTCGGACAACTGGAATTAATTTGCAATACATACATACATAAACTCACGCCTGTATTCCCCGAAGAGGTAGGCAGAGGTGCATTTCTGCACCCACATTTCGCCAAGTATGTATCAGTCCCACGTAATAGGGGGCGAGCCTATTGCTGTTTTTCGGGCACATTTCCAGACTCCGTGCTGTTACCGAGAATTTCCTAATGGAATAACCCAATAACACTTTGCCCGACCCGGGAATCGAACCCAGGACCTCTAGATGGCACGGCACATACTTGTACCGCGAGACCACGAGGCAGTCAGTCAGTCAGGCAGGAATTAATTTGATTGACTTTAAATGCAAAAATTGTGATGATTTTTATGTAAATCAAATTTTGATACAAAAAAGAATGAAAACAGTCGATATTACGCCAATACAGTGGCAACAGTGGCACGGTGATGCCCGTTTATTTATTCACAGAATATCAGATTGTCATCAGCTCGGAATATTTTAAGCTCGTTTCGAATTGTCCCTATCGTGAGTAAACAATCGATTCGCGGAAAAAAAACAGCTTCCTTGTAGGCGTATGAAAAATTTAAAAACATTAAAAATTCTTTTTCCTCAGCGGTGGGGAGGCGGTGGTGGGAACTGCCTGGAGAGAGAGCGTGTTGGTTTACGAGAGGTTCTGTACTATATTCAAAGTTTCATGTATTGTCTTCATAAATGCATACATGCGATAAGTGTAGATGTAAGAATTAACTAGTCTAAGAATCGAAACCGGGACCTTCCGATTTCGTATGCTTATATTAACACCGTAGAACCAAGAGAACAGTTATTATATGTTTTAATGTTATCGACTACTATGATGGTGATTTATCTTTTGTAACATTATAAAAGTGAATGTGAATTAGTCTAATAGCATGTGTCTATACATTACGCGCCTGTATCGTGAAGCAAATGTTGATAATTTTTGGTACGGATATAGATGATAACCTAGTGAGTAAGCATAGTGATGGCCTCGAAGCTAAGGCACGCGGTCGAGTTAAAATTTCCGCGGTCGCGGCTTCAACACCAATCACACACCTCTGGCTTTTCGAAGCTATGTATTTGAAACGAATTATCACTTATTTCAACGGTGAAGAAAAACATCATGAGGAATCTTGGACAGCTAAACAAAACCTTAAGAATATCTTTAGGTGTCCGTGTGTAGTCTGCCAGCCCGCACTATGCCAGCGTGGTGGACTAAAGCCTAAACCCTCTCAATTGTAGAGGGAGCTTCAACCGAGCAGCGGGACGTGTACATATGGCTGATAATAATGATAAGAGATATTACAGGTTTTTTATTCTGGCAAAGAGTTTGCGTCCTACTTTTTTATAGCATTATTTTATGAAATATTTCCTTCCTGTACATATTTGTGTTGTTATCAGTAATCTCACCAAAGTCTACTATTTTAGTCCATATTGAGTGTTATATATTCCTAAAGCGTTTCTTTTGTTTGTAACTAAGGAACTCTGAAAATATATAAAAAAATAATGCGGAGCGGGTGGACATAGCTCTACCGTAGCGAATTTATTTGATTGACACGTATAACTTTCACCATACTACAGAGTGAAATGTCTGTCTGTGTATATATGTGAATTTATATTTCTAAAAGTGGTAGGGATAAATATTCTATTTTATGTTTTCACAGCAGAGTGAGAACTTTAACAATTAATGATAAATACATAATACTTTTGTAAGTCGTGAACTACGGTCGCTATTTGAACACATATGAATATACTAACACTAAGAGGGTACGGACAACACGGTTAAATAATGGTGCTTCGGATGCTGTTGATGTGATGTCCTTTTAAATATACTAAACCTAAAGATCGTTTTCTTTTAGAAAATAATAAAAATATAATAGTAAAATTTATAATAAACCGCCCAAGCGACGCTACGTCCCAGCGCTAGCGACAGACGCCAGCGGGCCGGCAAGTGAGAGGAAAAAGCTAATTTCCCCAGCCATTATAAATTCATGAATTCTTTGTGTTGCCCCAAAATAAGTTGTTTGTTTCGACACCCGGCGGAGTTTTTCCCTCTGGCCCTCACAGAGAGGCGTGTAATTGCTACCTGTTCTGATGCCGACAGATACGCGGCCGGAGGTAATACTTCACGGCCGGGATGAGTGCATTAATTTTTATGCAAGCTGGCATAATCTACACTCTTAATTACCTTGGGCTTTTACGATCGTTACTCCACGCAATTTTTTTATGGAATCATCTGCTGTCGGCTATTTTGGAATGCCGGATGAAATATATTAATATCGGACATATTTAACCTTACTTCACTAAAAAAAAAAGAGAGGGTTTAGGCCTTAGTCCACCACCCTCTCAATGTCAAAGTCAAAGTCAAAATGACTTTTATCCAAATACACTTTTACAAGTGCTTTTGAATCGTCTCTATTAAGTTTTTTTAGTAGAATGTTAGAGGAGGCCCGTGCCCAGCAGTGGGACGTATATGATATGATAAAAAAAAATGCTTTCCTTTTTTTAAATTGCCATAAGTGCATCCATTATAATAAATACCATATGTGCAATATAATTGAAAGAATTATGATGTGTTTACCCATTATTTCTATTTGATCAAAAATAAGATCGAATTGTGTTCTATCTGGTTCCCTGTTCAGAACAGATTGATAAGTTGTGTTGTGCACTTACTATCAGACGAAAGTACAGTGTTAACACCGGGTAGTATAGTAGTTTGGCTGGCATGATTGTGTCGACCAGCGGGTGACCATATCGTTTCTCGCTGGTCGGTATTAATTTTTTGGACTCCACTGTGCTTACCATCAGGTACAGTCGAGTCACATTGCCGTGCCAGTTAAAAAAAAAAAAAAAACTAAGCCGAGATTTACATTTAGCTTCCAAACAATTGTGGTTTTCATTTGTACTTGTAACAATAAATAGCATAATTTTTGTCTATACATAGGCAGCAGCGCGGCAGTGTGGCGTGCGGTCCGCGCGCGCCCCCGACAAGACAATGCTTTTAGCGGGACGACGCGCCACGACGCTCCAACGCCCGGGCGGCGGCAATGCAATGGGTTAACTGCCATCGCTTAGTAGGTCACACCACAGTAGGCCAAGTTGAAGTTGTATATTTTTTCGATCTGAAGTTATTGATAATCCAGAATTTATTTATTTATTAATTCAACACACACAGTCATTATAGGTTTAGGTACCCAATTCGAACTGGCGGGACTATAACACAAATTTATACAAAATAAAACAAAACATAATAACAATCACACTACTACTAATAAATTAAGCTAACACAATTAAATTAGGTATAGCAAATAACATATAACAAACATTTTGCGAGCTCACTTCGATTGCTTGTAAAATGAATATATGGGGGGGGGGCTTCAATCATGGTGAAAGGATGACCGTGCCGGCAATTTTTTTGGCCGGTTTGTCGCGGTCGGTCCTTTGATCGCCATGATTGATAGTCCCCCAAACTTCTTCACAATAAGGTGAAGAGGTATTCGGCCGGCATGATTGTGTCGACCAACGGGAGACCATCATCTCTCGCTGGTCGGCACTTTTTCTGGACTCCATTGCGCTTACCATCAGGTGCAATGGGGTCACTTTGCCGTGCCAGAATAAAAAAAATAAAAAATAAAAAAAAAATGGGAGAATGCTGTGGTAATCTTGGTTTTGGTAATGAAGCTCACATGATTGTGTCATCGTGGTATACAGCCAGTCAAAACTTTAATTTTATCGTGGTCACTCATCATCAGCCCATATACGTCCCACAGCTGTGCACGAGCCTCTTCTACTACTGAGAGGGTTTAGGCCTTAGTCCACCACGCTGGCCTAGTCCGGGTTGGCGGACTACACACATAAGAAATTCCTAAAAACTTTTAGGTGTGCAGGTTTCATCACGATGTTTTCCTTCACCGTTAAAGTACGTGATAATTCATTGTGAATACACACAACTTCGAAAAGTGTGCCTGGGGTTTGAACCCGCGACCATCGAGATTCTCGACCGCGCCTAAACCTCGAGGCCATCACTCGTGGCCACTTTACCGTTGTGATATAAAAAAGTTGACGAATTAAATGCAATAACAAAATATAAATCAACGGAATAAAAAGTCGCAGTGATAATGTTGTATGTGAATTTGAAAACTTTTCATATTGTATGCGATGCGGGGTAGAATTTGTGAATATTTGACAAATGTCAACAATCGGAAGAAGAATATTAATTAATTGTCGGTGCGTATGCCGCAATACTGCAATTCCCGCATAAAAAAAGGTTCCAAGTTATTGCTGGTTTTTATCTCACAATAAAATGTTTGTTTGCATCTCGATTACTTAATAATAAATACATTTAATGTACTCACGTACGTCAGAATAAGTATGGACATACATACATACATACATAAACTCACGCCTGTATTCCGCGAAGGGGTAGGCAGAGGAGCATTTCTGCACCCACATTTCGCCAGGTATGTATCAGTCCCACGTAATAGGGGGCGAGCCTATTGCCGTTTTTCGGGCACATTTCCAGACTCCGTGCTGTTACTGAGAATTTCCTAATTGAAAAACCCAATAACACTTTTCCCGACCCGGGAATCGAACCCAGGACCTCTAGATCGCACGGCACATACTTGTACCGCGAGACCACGAGGTAGTCTGGACCTCCTGTAAGTATCTCCTTTAAGACCTCCTCTAAGTATGGACCTCCTTCAATATTGACAGTGGTTAGATTTTAGCATAGCATCTTTGTCTAGTGCATTATTTTGATCATCATAAGTCCATATACGTCCCATTGCTGGGCACGGGTCTCCTTTACAAACTGAGAGCGTTTAGGCCTTAGTCCACGAAGCTGGCCTAGTGCGGTTTGGTGGACTACATATACCTAAAAAATTCCTAAGAACTTTAGTGTGTAGGTTTCTTCACGATGTTTTCCTTTACCGTTATAGTAAATGCATATTGGTGAAGATTCACTACTTAATCGTACATATTGATTGCTCTTCAATTTATCAAACGAAAGAACAATCAATAAATGGACTCAGTAATTAACAACTGTTATGTCCAGATGTTTCAGGTTTGGTTTGTATAAATAAAACTACTAAAGCTTAGTTTCAATAGCGTCTGACACGTCCACTCGGTCCGATATCACAGGTAGTAGTGAACCGGTTTGAGTGGGGAACAGCGCTTATATTATGATTTATTTTCACGTTTACCTTAGAATTTATTATAAATATTACATGAACACTACAACAACAAACAAATGTTTGGTGACTTGTCCTACTGCTTAGTGTGTACTGTGTGAGTCCCACTTGTCAGTGATTTGTCCTCCAGTATAGGGAACAGTCAGCGGGTCGGTTTGTTAACGGAAAAGTGCTCGAATCGTTCGGGTGCGCCTCGCACTCCCGTCACATCCCACGTCCAGAAACTGGGTACTTCACTTGGCGTACTTGTCGATAATTTCTACTTCAATGCAGTGAAGCGATTCCTGAAACGTAAAGGAACTTAAAGTTTTCTATTACGAATTGAATGTAAAGCACTATTTTAGTGTTTTCATCGCGATTTTGTTTTGTTGAACAGTAATACCCATAAAAAATAACACTGCGTAGCCTACAACCGATTTCAGGGTAGTTACCCCATACTAGGGTTGAATCCATCAAAATCGCTTCGAGAGTAAATTAATTAACTTTGGTATTCATAAAGTTAATAAGAACATATTAAAGTCAAAGTCAAAGTCAAAGTCAAAGTCAAAGTCAAAATCACCTTTATTCAAATAGACTTTTACAAGTGCTTTTGAATCGTCAAGTTTTTTTTTTTTAAACTATTGGATGGACAATGTGCTCGATGGATTAGATGCGCGGTCTTTCGAGTAACCATTTAACTATAACTATAATCAGCTTAGTAGACAATGGTTTTAATCCTCTAGGTGAAACCGTGTGCAACACTGGGACGTTTATTCGCTGATAATGAGATGATAGAGTGGTTTTTGTGCGCTAGGAGATGCGAGGCGTCTTTGCTTCAATAAAAAAGGATTGAGACGCTCTCTTAAATAAACTTATTGATGCGCTTAAATTAAATATGTAAATAAATAATTTATTATTCTACGCAACGAACTCTATGAATTATTATTTTACTGTGTCTGTCGTGAATAAAACTGCAGCATTTAAAAAATGCTCATGAAATGAATTATTAAGCAAAGTGTAACAACACAAGTGTCCGAAGGGAGTGGATAGTAAAGCGGCCGCACAATCACCGCGCCCCGCTAATGAAAATGCGTGTTACGACGTGAGGACGCCGACAACTAGCACCCGGGGACCGGCCTCAAAGGGACATACTTAAACCTTAAAATTAAACGGATTTTTTTAAGGTATTTCCAAGTAAAATTTATATTATTTAAGGGTGTATAAATTCAATTATAATCTTATATAAAACACAACAACTGCTGCTCAAGCCCGTAACGTTGTGTTCAAAATTTTCTACAGAACACTTGTCGTAGCTTTATTCTACGACGTAACGTTACACTACGCCGTAGTAACCATAGTCAAAACCGTCATTTCTGGCTTCCATTCCCAAAAAAGGTATTATATAATTTTTGAAAAATATATTTTTTCTGAAATATATAATTTCTTTTAATACATTTTCACAAGTTCCGTTATTTTGAATCTGAATAGGATAAGACAAAGTGCTGTTAGTATATATTAGAAGCGCGGTGTACCCCCAACCGGGTACGAGGAAGTAGAACATTACACTCATTACGCTCGGCCCAAACCGCCATAACGTGCCCTAACTGTTGCTATATTTGTATAAATTATGCAAACTATCCGCAAAGTCGTCGGCCGCGACCGCTGTGCCGGCCTGCAGCTCCGCGACCCTCGTTTGCGCCTGTAAATCGCACCTCGTGCCCGCGACCAAGCTCACTAACGATGCTCTTTTCTCTCAGCTCTGTTACAATACTGTGCTCAATAATATTTATTTTATGCCAAAATTAGTTTTGATTTAAGTTTTATATGTTGTCAATGTGATCATTTTTACTACAAACTAATCAAAGAGTATTTTTCTACCATATCCAAGTTGCGTTTTCTCATACACCAATACTGAGAATAACCAAAATATGATATTGGTAGCTTTATTGCCATCTGTTCGAATTTATCGTTCTACGTTATAAAAATAATATAAAGTTACGGTAAGTTTCACTGTCCAATTTAGAATATAGGCCTCCATCAGTAACGTGAAGTATCATCATCATCATCATCAGCCCATATACGTCCCACTGCTGGGCACGGGCCTCCTCTACCATTGAGAGGGTTTAGGCCTTAGTCCACCACGCTGGCCTAGTGCGGGTTGGCGGACTACACACCTAAGAAATTCCTAAGAACTTTTTAGGTGTGCAGGTTTCATCACGATGTTTTCCTTCACCGTTAAAGTACGTGATAATTAATTGTGAATACACACATAACTTCGAAAAGTCAGAGGTGTGTGCCTGGGGTTTGAACCCGCGACCGTCGAAATTCTCGACTGCGTACCTAAACCTCAAGGCCATCACGACTTCACGTGAAGTATACTTGTTATTATATTTAAGAAAAAATAATTTGAAAATTAATAAAAGTTATGTAGCTGTTTCACTTCCTCAAGAGTTCATTAAGAAATTTTCACGCAGCATCAACCCTCATCTTTACTCCTGTAAAGGGAAAAATTTACATCATTAGTAATTAGAAGACGGTACACATTTATATTTTAATCAGTTGTTATGTTGTTGTTATATAAACTGAAAAATGATGGAAAATTGTACGCAAAAATTGTTAGCAACGCTTGTTAATCGGGCAAACAAAGTCATTAAAAAAGCTCGTTAGTCCGTTCCCGGCTGTGTCGCGTGGCGCGCGGGCGACAACGCGACGCGGACGCGACGACAAATTAGCATTTATATTGTCTCTTGCAACGGAGCGACGCCCGCGCACACTGGACCCTTTTACTATCGCTTGTTACTCGAGCTGCTGCTCACACCGAACAGCACGAAGCATCTACATTCAAACGCTTTTATGACACAATAAAGAATCTTACGGCTTTATATTTTTCCAAACGTTATAATGCAGTCATTTGCTTTTTTATAAATATGATAATATTTCACTGCCACGTGGTCTCGCGGCACAAGTATGTGCCGTGCGATCTAGAGGTCCTGGGTTCGATTCCCGGGTCAGGCAAAGTACAAATTACGTAATTAAGTAAAAACGGCAGTAGGCTCACCTCATTTTACGTGGACTGCTACATACCTGGTGAAATGTGGGTGCAGAAATGCATCTCTGCCTACCCCTTCGGGTAGTGCCAACCCCTTCGGGGTTTACAGGCGTGAGGTTATGTATGTATGTATAAATTAATAAATAAATACACCCAACAGTCACATACATAGTTCTGACCCCACACTAGGATACAAGTCCTGTGTCGTGGGTATCAGAAACTACGAGAGACTTTTCGGTCTCACAAACACCCAGACCCGAAACAAATATTTGTGGATCACACAAACATTTGTCTCGGTGCGGGGATCGAACCCGCAGCCTCTCGTTTCGCAAGCTGGGGTCTAGCCAACTGCGCCACGGGGCTGTATGTAATGTTTTACTATTGTGTTGATTTCTGTTATGGTAAAAAAAGGTTTCACTTATATATTTTATGGTGTGATTATTTCGTCTATTAATTTTGAATCTTCCTTATTTCGCTTCGTTTTCCTTCAACATTTCAAGATTTGTGCAGTAATCATATTTATTTTTTCATATTGTGATAGCAAATCAGCCCCACTGTCTTCTATTGTAAAGCGCAATTCGGCTCCATAACAGACTGTTGGCCGGTGAGATTGGATTACGAATTTAAATCACTAGTCGACTCAATATTCATAGTCGGATTTAGAACAAAACGCAGCTATTAACACGAATACGACGGGTCTTACAGCTTTGTGTTGATTTGAATATGTACAGTCCTTTTTAGAGATATTTTTGAGAACATACAGCCAGTTATGTTTCCTAGGAAGTAGGGATGGGTAAAAAATATCGATATATCAAAATATCGATATTTTTTCAGAAAATAATCGATATATATCGTCGATATTTTTATTTTGATAATATCGATATTCGATATTTAATTCTAAATATCAAATTCGATATTTTTTTGAGAGCTTTTTTGAATTTTACTTTGATCGAGTTCAAATATAGATTTAAATTCGCTAAAAAAAAAAAAAAAAAACAAGAGCTACTCTCGAGCCTCGAGACTATTTATGAAGCTAGGGATACTAAAAAAACAAACAATAGGTAATCGCGTAGTCGCTAAAAATATCGATATATCAAAATATCGATATTTTTTTAGACTACAAACAACGATATTTTCTAAAAATATCGATACGATATTTTTTAAAAATATCGATACGATATATATCGATATATTTTTTCCATTTGCCCATCCCTACCAGGAAGTGCTACGCGTGAGTGTGAGCGGCCGCCGGCTCGCTGACGGGGCGGTGCGGGGCGACGCAGGGCGGCGCAGGGCGGCTGTCGGCCAGCTTGTTTATTGCCATTCTCTTTGGTCCGTGTCAACAGCCCAAACTAAGTTTGTGCCGCTATCTGTCTCGCGGTGCAATCTTGTTGCCCTCACTAACGAACTTCACCGGCCATTCGGTCTGAACACCTCATCTCCGGTTCCGATTCACTTAGACTTGTTGTTTCTTGTTTTGTCTTCTACGAACAAGAAAACATCTCTTGTATACTGAATGTAACAGTATATTTTTTAAATAAGTTTATTAGAATTTTTACAGTTACTCCTATTTGCCATACATTGTAATAATTAAATTTATGTTATAAATATACATATGTTCCCTCCCGCCTCATACTTACTTGTGTACTGTGGTACACTTAGATTTTGAAAGGCATTCCAATGTACTTTGTGGTGAGCGTATTGTCATTTATTCTATTGCCAATTTGTGCAGATATGTTTGATACGAATGAATAATGTTCACAAAACATAACGATAGAAAAAGGAGTCTGTAATAAAAAATAAACATCAATCAATCGTCAGCCCATATAGGTACGTCCTACTGCTGGGCACGGGCCTCCTCTACAACGGAGAGGGTTTAAGCCTTAGTCCACCACGCTGGCCTAGTGCGGATTGACGGACTACACACCTAAGAAATTCCTAAGAACTTTTTAGGTGGGCAGGTTTTATCACGATGTTTTCCTTCACCGTCAAAGCACGTGATAATTCATTGTGAATACACACATAACTTCGAAAAGTCAGAGGTGTGTGCCTGGGGTTTGAACCTGCAACCGCCGAAATTCTCGACCGCGCGCCTAAACCTCGAGGCCATCACTGCTTTTATCATCATTTTTGCATCAAAAAAATCATAAAGTTGAGAATTCGCACAAAAAGTGATACTAGCACACCCTTTAATTAGGTAACATTGAACATGCGCACAACCTCGTGAACTTGGAATTATGAATAAATTTGTGTCTAATATGAAATTTTAGGAACACGCCGCCAACTCAAAAGATACGCTTTCCACCTTAATTAGTTGCTAATGGAGCTACACGAAGTACATTATTAGGGATGAAACCATAAAAAATTCGGATAATTTTTCGTTAAATCCGAAAATAAACGTTCACAAGGAATTATCCTCCCTAACTTTAACAACATTAAGCTCATTTCGGCGTCACTGGATTTCCGCTCCCGGGGGGAATAATTTCTTTCAATAATTTCTCGGTAATGGCCTAAGTAAGCCAGTTAACAAGACACTCTGAGAACATGCCTGTAACAAAAATGGATACAATTTTAATTTTTATTGAATTATTCAGGGTCGAGGAGTGCGAGCGCCGAGAGTCCACGCCTCGATATTAACTCGCCTGGGGAGTGGCTCAGCCCTCCATTATAGGACATCTAGACTTTCCACTTGACCTACTATTGATTTAATATAATTTATTACGATCTTGAAGCCGCGTTGGAGCCAACTGTTTGATAAATGTTGTCTGAGAATCGTTTAATATTACTATAAATTGGGTTGAAGTACTTGATTAATATTGTTGACTTTATTTATAAGTACATTTTATATCAACTATACATAAATTTAAAATGTAATTAAAAATTAAAGGTCATCTTAGGTGTGTAGTCCGCCCACCCGCAATATGCCAGCGTGGCCTAAAACCCTCTCAGTGGTAGAGGAGGCCCATGCCCAGCAGTGGGACTTATATGGGCAGATGATGATGAAACTTTAGGTGTTAGGATCATCATTATGACTTGGCAAACACTATCATCACAGTATGTAACTGTGTTCGTATACCACATTCAGTTAAAACAACTGTTATTTTTTGTGTTGGCACTTTTTTTTTTTTTTTTTTTTTTTAAACTGGCACGGCAAAGTGACTCCACTGTACCTGATGGTAAGCACAGTGGAGTCCAAAAAATTAATACCGACCAGCGAGAAACGAAGGTCACCCGCTGGTCGACACAATCATGCCGGCCTGCACAAATGCTTCTTCACGCTTCGCTTAAAGGATCCAGGATCATAGGAAGGAGGGAACACGTGAGCCGGCAAACTATTCCACAGCTTGATGGTGCGGCAAAGGTAAGAGTTGGCAACTTTTTGGTTCGAGCCGCGGATGTTGTGACCACAAAGCTGTGGCTTCGCATGCCAGTATAATATATATATATTATATACCATTCAAAGAAAACTGATAATATTGCACTAGGGGTTAGGTACGGCGCTTTTCGAATGTGGCCAAATATGTTTAAATATAGTATCTCACACGACCAGATTTAAGTGCCTAACTTTGTCATTTTCCTGGCTATTAAAAAAACAACATGCGAGTGACAAAGACTGGACTGGAAATTTTTAATTTTTTGATAAAGCCACAGGAAGATAACATTTTTGCTGAGACAAATCGCCTTAGGTGTGCCAAATTTAAACTTAAATTGTTCGACCGTTTTTTCGCGATTCAGTAAAAATATTCAATATAATTGACGCCCCGTGGCGCAGTTGGCTAGATACCAGCTTGCGAAACGAGAGGCCGCGGGTTCGATCCCCGCACCGAGACAAATGTTTGTGTGATCCACAAGTATTTGTTTCGGGTCTGGGTGTTTGTGAGACCGAAAAGTCTCTCGTAGTTTCTGATACCCACGACACAAGACTTGTATCTTAGTGTGGGGTCAGAACTATGTATGTGACTGTTGGGTGTATTTATATGTATTTATAATTCAAAGTGGAAAGTTATTTACTACAATAACTTTCAACTTTATAACATTAATAGAACGCAGTTGAAATAAATTTACTGAACTCATACAAAACTATGTACAGAGTATGATTTAACTTGTCACAATTTATTCTGTCTGTTTTGTAGAGAAATGCTATTTTCCGTTCGTGTTCGCGCATTTTGTTCAATCGATTCGTCGCTTCGAGTGCAGTAAGAAAATAAACAGAAGAAATATACATTTACAAGAAATGGAAAGATATTCTTCAGTCACCAGCAGAAATATTAAAATGGACGGGAAAAACAGCGCGGGTACTACCCGTGTACATGAACCAGGTAACCCTTCAACACCTGACATTTATCCCGTGCACAAATATAAAAAAAAAGCTTTCATACATTCAGAGCTGATTTAGCGTCAAATACTTATTGCGAGTCGTGTTGGCCTCGAGGTTTAGGCACGCGGTCGAGAATCTCGACGGTCACGGGTTCAAACCCCAGGCACATACCTCTGACTTTTCGAAATTATGTGTGTACTTTAACGGTGAAGGAAAACATCGTGATAAAACCTGGTCGCCTAAAGGTTCTTAGAAATTTCTTAGGTGTGTAGACCCCCAACCCGCACTAGGCTAGCGTGATAGACTAAGGCCTAAACCCTCTCAGTTGTGGAGGAGGCCCGTGCCCAGCAGTGGGACGTACATTGGGCTGATGATGTCATGTTAAGTTGTTATGTATCAATTGTAAAAAAAATATATTATATTCTTTACAAAATCAATCAGCTACTAATATGTTTTCATTTATTTATCTCAGTAATTTGCCACTATAATAACAACTGCGCGTTGTCTGATTCCGCGATTCATCAACAAACTACCCTCTGTTTCAAGAGAAAAGTTGACGATATGTAATATCAAATTTGAGTTAAGACATATTTTCTTAAACATTAACATTATTTCTACATTAAAATACATGCGTGCTTAGCTCCTGTTGTTTTTTCAAGTGATCTTAACCCTCTTATACTTAAACTTTAATAACCAAAGAATTACTGCAGTCAATAAATTAGTATCGTTGACAAACGTATGTGTTTTATTAATGCTAAATAATATTGCATGTATTTATGCATTATTTTGTAAAGTGATAATAATTAAATAAATAAAATAAAAAACAAAACTAAATTCATAGTAAATGCCTAACTACCCAATTTTTTTTCTCAATTATGATCAGAGTGCGCCCGTTTGTACTTGCTAAAGTACGGTGTAAATGAAGGGTAGGTAAAACACACTCCGTCACACGACATATTTATGTCTTACTTATTACCTTTTTAAATTTCGTTCCGGTCTCTAAGACCGGTGGCAGGTAAGGGTTGAGGTTGAAGGTCATGGGGTCGCTCGTGGAGCGTTGTAATTGGCTCAATTTACTTAATGGCGACTCTAAACGTACCGCACATTGAATTTGCTTACGATGTCGCGATACCGGTGTTTGTTAAGGGCTCGTATGTTTGTTAATCATAACCTGTTTGAAAGAAAAACAATGTTCAATTTGGAAGTTTGTAAATCACGCTTTAGCTTGGCGGAAGTCCCTAAGGAGAGCAAAAATTACGTCGATGTAAAATAAATGGATGGAGTGTTATTTTGTACTTATATTTATTTTTTAAATATAGATCTTTCCTAGTTAACCTGTATTCAGCGTGCCAGTGATAGGAGTCGTATCCGCCGGGATTGAAACCAAAAAGAAAATCTGTCATTGGGACCCGAGAAAGCATATCCATTTGTGTTGATGGTGTATCTTCGGTCTTCAAATACCTTTGAGAATTATTCACCAGTCAATATTTACACCACACTGCAATATTATTATCTAGTGCCGATGTGTTTAATTTACAGTGCTCGATTAAAAGAAAACATGCACGTAGCCATAATTACCTATATTTTATTATCTATTTGAACCTTAGACTACATTTTTGTAAAAAAAAAAAATCTTATTTACACTATTCTTCATTTTTTGATTAAATTGGATATTCTATGAAAGCGTGTTTTTTATTATTATTTTTTGTTTTTATTATTGCAATCGGTCCTTGATAAGTATGCCAAATATCAAGCTCATCCGAAATTTTAAAGGGAGTCAAAATCATGTTCGAGGTTTTCGTTATATACTAACAGACTGCCTCGTGGTCTCGCGGTACAAGTATGTGCCGTGCGATCTAGAGGTCCTGGGTTCGATTCCCGGGTCGGGCAAAGTGTTATTGGGTTTTTCCATCAGGAAATTCTCAGTAACAGCACGGAGTCTGGAAGTGTGCCCGAAAAGCGGCAATAGGCTCGCCCCCTATTACGTGGGAGTGATACATACTGGCGAAATGTGGGTGCAGAAATGCACCTCTGCCTACCCCTTCGGGGAATACAGGCGTGAGTTTATGTATGTATGTATGTATGTACTAACATACATTCGTATGAACTATGAAGCTAATAAAAGCGAGTTAAAAGTAGTTAAAATTAGTGAATATTACTAACAAATAAAGCAAAGCAAGCAAAGCAGTCCCCTAAGATTTCTTCATCATCATCATCAGCCCATATACGTCTCACTGCTGGGCACGGGCCTCCTCTACAACTGAGAGGGTTTAAGGCCTTAGTCCACCACGCTGCGCTGGCCTAGTGCGGGTTAGCAGACTACACATTTAAGAAATTCCTAAGAACTTTTAGGTGTGCAGGTTTCATCACGATGTTTTCCTTCACCGTTAAAGTACGCGATAATTCATTCTGAATAAACACATAACTTCGAAAAGTCAGAGGTGTGTGCCTAAGGTTTGAACCCGCGACCGAGATTCTCGACCGCGTGCTCAAACCTCGAGGCCATCACGACGAAGATTTCTTACAACAGGCAATTCGTATAATCAACGATTTGATTCGCAATTTTATTTTAATGCGAGTAGTTTTTGATTGACGGCTTAAACGCAGAGCGACCGTGGTACCTACATAATAAATACTATAATTCAGCATTTTTGCATTTCGAGGGACTGTGAAATGCGAGCTGTCTTGACGTGTTCACGTCTGCTATTACTGCACTTTCTACATTCAAAATTAATATCGTGAAACGGTTACTTTTTTATTGAAATATTCCTTTAACTACTTTTAGTAATTTTAGAGAACATTCTGCAACTACCTTCACTTATTAAAAATGAAATACTTATGCATTATTTTTGCGGTTATTATTTGCAAGGTACTTGCTTGGGATGATAGCAGAGTAATATTTTCTCTGGATTACTTCAGGTTTAAGAATGTTCGATTTGTCACTTATTTGTCCTGCGACGACCATAATGGTAAGTACATGAATATAATGTATTACACTTGTTTTAGAATAATTAGAACTAGTAAACGGTACTATTAATTTAAAAGGAGAAAATCTACCGATCTACAGATTTTTTTAGCTTTTTATACCAAATAAAAGGTACCTACCTATTTCTTTTTGCTTAGTGTAAAATAAAACATGAAATCGGTTAACGTTTAAGTTTCGACAGTTCAGGGTAAAAAGTGCGAAACTTTGTTACAATTAAAATAACATTATTTCAGACAACATCATCTTAATAAGGGAATTCATAAAACATGACATAAGAGTTTCTGTGAAAGACATTGATCGAAACTCAGATATTGAAGTTGAAAAACTACTTTACCGATGGAACACAGTACTCGGAGTTCTTTTAGATGGAGATTGTAATAACACTGAAGACATTCTGGCAACGGTAAAATATAAAAGAATTTTATGTAGTATTTTAATATTACTAAAAGTTTGGACGTGACAAAATATATTTGTTTCTTATGCTTTGACAGTTTATATTATTTGTAAGTTTAATTTTGGTTTTATAGACTATATTTATCTTTTATCTATAAAATATATATAAAATTGGAGTGTCTGTTTGTAACATTAAAATAACCGCTTTTTACTAAATGCATATGTATGCACGGTACATACCAAAATAACATTTTTAATTTTTTTTGTCTGTCTGTCTGTTTGTTCCGGCTAGTCTATGAAACGGCTGGACCGATTTTAACGGGACTTTCACTGGTAGATAGCTGATGTAATAAGGAGTAACTTAGGCAAAAAAAAAGTTTCGACTGTTAGGCGGAATGAAGTTCGCCGGGTCAGCTAGTATATATATATTATTTTTTGAAGTGCTTACTTTTTAAATGACTATTTGTTGCTTTTGTGTGATTAATTCGTGTTTATACCGACATTTAATTTCATATACCAGGCCGCAGCCCTAAAGTTACTTAATGCTATGCACTCGTGGCTGGTCATCGCCAAAGAGTCCAACCATACTGAAGAGTTAATCAAGAAAACGTTTGATAAACTAGATATGAGTGTTGATGCTGATATTATTTTAGCGACATATAACGGTAATGTATCAGTAAGGACTGTTACGTAGTATGCTTATTAATGCTATGCTTGGTAATGTTTTTGTAAAAGCATATTCTTGGAAGAGTAAAAATGAACAGGGAACAAAATAAATAAAGTTAATAACTTTCGAAATGTGTACTAAAGAAATATGTTTTAAATTCTTAAGACACTTAGTATGTTTAAGATATGTGGACAATAAGTAACTTTTAAGATTAAAAAAATCGGTCTCTCTTCCTTTTAATGCATATAAGTCTATAATAATTACTAGAAATCCACTTTAAAATATTATATACCAGTAATAAATTATTGTTTACAATTCGTGATGGCCTCGAGGTTTAGGCGCGCGGTCGACAATCTCGGCGGTCACGGGTTCGAACCCTAGGCACACAGCTTTGACTTTTCCAAGTTATGTGTGTATTCGTAATGAATTATCACGTACTTTAATGGTGAAGGAAAACATCGTGAGGAAACCTGCACATCTAAAAATGTTCTTAGGAAATCGTAGGTGTGGACTGCTCACCAAACCCGCACTAGGCTAGTGTGGTGGACTAACTTGTAGAGGAGGCCCGTGCCCAGCAGTGGGACGTATTTGGGCTGATTATGATGAATATTATTTTCCAAATTATATGTTGAAATGTTAAACAAACCATTCGTTTTATCCTTTCCACTTGACAAATTACAGGGTCTCGGTACAAGCTGATTGATATTTATAATTATGGCAAAACTCAAGGAAACCCTTTAGAGACCCGTTCGTTCGGAACATGGGAGAGTTACGAAGGTAAATGTTTCGAAAAAGTATTTGCGAAGTCGCAACTGGGTCGATTGAAGTTATGAATTTCTTTCAGGTCTGACCACATTCTATCAAGGCTACAGGTACTATGAACGCTGGGATTTTAAAAACCTTACATTTAGGGCTATTTCTGTGGTAAGTAACAATTAGATTTCCTACTTAAAATGATTTTTGATGATTTTATTCACTTTGCTGAAACAAGAATGCAATTCCTAGTTTAAATTACTGAAGTATTGTTACATTTTGTAGCTACTAGAAAATCCAAAGGAGTTTTATCCAGAGATATTATCGGAGTCAAAATACACGCCGGGAGTTGCAGCCATAACAAAAGTAGCTTCGCAATTGTTGAATATATTGAAAGAGCAGCACAATTTCCGGTAAATAGCTAAGCTAAATAGATTTTCAAATCGATCTCTTTTCCAAATAGTGGTAGGGTTAGCTTCTTTGTCTATTTTCTCTACTCTTCTCCTTCTAAAATGACATCGTAAGAAAACTTGACGCTGCTCTATATCTTACTGCGCCATACAGCTTCCTCTTGTCTTTGGCGTTGCCTCTGGACCTTTTTTTTTTTTTTTTTTTTGTTATCGAGGGGAAAGCTGTTTATGGCTCTACTTCCCGCCAGCCCCGGGGGAGGGGGGGGCGGGAAGCGTATGTCGGGGTCACCGGTCTTCCAGCCCGGCGCGCGGCGACGTCATGTCCGCACAGGTGTTAGTGCCGAGCTGGGTCCCTAACAATATCCCTAAACCGGCATACCGACCAAAACCCCCCGGTGGCCATCTCCGCGCCAAGTGGGACGACCACGGTACGTGGGCGAGAAGCGCCCACCGTAAATCCACAGCCGCCCGTTGCGCCTCCGAGACGTAATTGTCTCGGCCGTCTCGGAGTTTTAGGGGGCGCAGTTGCACCCCCACTAGCTTGGTTCGGGCGCCCCAGTTATGGATAGGCGCCCGCGACGGACACAGGCCACAGTGCCGCCGCCCCTCTCGGGGTCACTTTCAGTGAGGACGCGCTGCCCCCGTAGCGCGTCCAGCGACCCCAAAGGCCCCTTTTAGTCGCCTTTTACGACAGGCAGGGGTTACCGTGGTGAGATTCTAACGCCCCCTTGCCACAGGGCAGGGCGCCGGGTCTAATTGTCTCTGTTGACCCGGCGCCTCCTTCTTTGACGTCTTTGGCGGGCGGGATCAACTCTTTCGCGATCCCGCTCCGCGCTCTCCTTCTGCGACATGACGTACTCGCAGAAGGAGAGCATCGCTCGCCACGACCTCGGACTCCCGACCATCGAAGAGATGACGACCGGGAGCGAGAGGTCAGCACCAACAATCGCGCGGAGAGCGCTGCGCTGCTCCTCCCAGGCTGTACATTCCACCAGTGTGTGCTGGGCTGTGTCGTCTGGGCAGTTGTCACAATGGTGACACACGGCCGACTCCTCCTTAAGTGCCACCCGACACAGGTAGTGGCCGAAGCATCCGTGCCCCGACAACACCTGCGTCAGGCGGAACGTCGCCGCGCCGTGGCGCCTGTCCACCCACTGGTCGAGGACAGGACGCACTGCCTCGACGGTCCAAGCACCAGCACTGGGATTCTCCAGCCTGGTTCGCCATTCCTCCACGGCGGCCGCACGGAGGGAGGCTTTGAACGCCTCTACCTCTCTCGGGGCCAGTCTGTTCCCGCGACTTGACGCCTCCTCTCGCTGATGGTAAAAGCGCGAGAGGATTTTGGCGTCAAGGTCCCACGGCAGGGACCCGGCCAGAACGCAGGCCGCCTCGTGGGAGATCGTGCGGTAGCCCCTGATCAGCCGCTGCGCCAGCGCACGCTGAGGCTTGCGCAGAAGAGCAACGCAGCGCCTGTTCAAGGACTCGGCCCATACAGGGCTCCCATATAGCGCTATAGACCGCACGACTCCCATGTACATCCTTCGGCAAGGGATGCCCGGACCTTCCAGGTTGGGCAGCAGGCCAGTTAGAGCGCCTGCCACCCGCAGCAATTTCGGCTGCAACATCTCGAAATGGGCGCGGAATTCCCACCGACTGTCCAGCAGCAGCCCCAAATATTTGAGCTGCTTGCCGATGGGAATTCTCACGCCTTCAACGTCTATGTGGGCCCCATCAGGTGGTCCCATCCGAGGCCGGTGGAAACAAATAGCCTCGGATTTGTGAAGGGCCACCGATTGCCTCTGGACCTGCGATGTATCAAATCAACCCGCATTGATTGAGTTATGTAAGTTACTATAGTTAAGTTGAACACTGTCAAAGTACAATTACTATACCTAAGTTAGTAGTAGAAAGTAGTTAGTTAGTTAAGGTGCATAATGTTTGACTATTGCCTTTCAAATTTTGAACAGTTGATTATTGTGCTCTATGCATTATACGTTTACTCTAAAGCTTTAGCAGTGTATAGTTTTTATCGTGGAATAGAGCGTGAGTCCCGCGGGATCGCGTTCGATTACAACAATATCGAAGCGATCGTAGCTGGGTTCAGCGGCGCTTTATTTAAACTAGCTGCGGACGTTCTATGGAACATTGTTGGCGCTGATATTAACATAAGGGTATTTAATATGCAGCACATACTAATTATTTAACTTTATCTTAAATTTCATGTTGGAATACTAATATTTACCTTTAGTTCAGGTATTTATTTCTAGAAGCACTGAAAAAGTATGTATAACACTAATAATAAGTAGTGATTAAAGATTTGCCTCGTGGTCTCGCGGTACAAGTATGTGCCGTGCGATCTAGAGGTCCTGGGTTCGATTCCCGGGTCGGGCAAAGTTTTATTGGATTTTTCCATTAGGAAATCTCAGTAGCACAGAGTCTGGAAATGTGCCCGAAAAACGGCAATAGGCTCGCCCCCTGTTACGTGGAACTGATACATACCTGGCGAAATGTTGGTGCAGAAATGCACCTCTGCCTACCCCTTCAGGGAATACAGGCGTGAGTTTATGTACGTATGATTAAAGATTTCTAAACCGCTCTTTTGGATGCGGTATGCGTCCAACGATTTGTACCATGTCGTTCGTCTGTCTTATAGATACGCATTGGTCATGTAGTGTGTAGGATCGTACAATAAATCGCAAAATAAATCAATAGTCATTGCAGAAAAAAGGCCAAAGAAATTATAGACAGTGTTACGTTCATGTTTTTCCTAAAATGTTCAGATTTAAAAAGCATTTACCAATATTAATTTCAATTAAGAACTACAAAAGTAAAAGTGATCTGTTCTATGTAGTGCTTAATATATTTCTTTGACTCCTACGTCAGCTACTAACATTCCTTCACGGCTCTCGTTCGGAATTTAAATAGTTGTGGTTAGCAACAATACTGGACATTAGTGACAAGTGGCTGCAGTATGGTAATGCGAGTCTCCTGCCGCCTGCATTATTCATACTTAAGCTTGATTTACACTGCTGTAGGTGAGCCTGGACTGTACCGTATGTTTTGCACATAAAATACAGTAACATGGGGAAATGACGGTGGACAGTATTTTCAATCATAAAATAAGCCCTGACCGTATTATGCATGGACTAAAAAATCCGACATATAGATTTCGATACATAATTTAATTTAATAGTCCATTTGAGTATACGAGTATAAGTTTGACAGCTCCGTTGCGCAGTTAACTAGACACCAGCTTGCGAAACGAGAAGCCGCGGGTTCGATCCCCGTACCGAGACAAATGTTTGTGTGATTCACAAATATTTGTTTCGGGTCTGGGTGTTTGTGAGACCGAAAAGTCTCTTATAGTTTCTGATACCCGCGACACAAGACTCGTATCTTAATGTGGGGTCAGAACTATGTATGTGACTGTTGGGTGTATTTATATTTATTTAAAGTAACAAAGTATAGAAATAGTTAAAGTATTTTGTTTTAACATTGATTGTTTAAACTTCAATATTTTTATAATATTCCAAACATAAAACATTGATTTTTAAGACTTAATAATGATTGGCCTCATCAATTGATACAATTTGACACCAGCAACTGTTTATCCTACACAGGAGGTAGAATAGGCCAGGTGGAAGACAGAATTGTTGTACTTGTATAAAAATGTATATAACGGCGTAAAACTATATACTGAGAGCTATGTCATCGCAAACAAGAATGACTCACGGGCGCACTATGGAAAACGTTAGAACAAGGCCATATCAAAAATAGTTTTTAAGAAAGTTACTTATTACTTGTTTTGATGATTTTGTTTTATAGTTAAGATGTTAATTATCGAAATAGAAAGATTTATAACCGTTTGGAATCATGATTTTACTTGATAAACAGCTTTGAAAAACTGACATTTACTTTTAAGTAATTTTGTCAAGATAATTTTCGTACATTCAGTATCAATTTTCAGATTGAAATTGTTAAAAAACACCCAATAAATTATATATTTTTGGAAAGAATGTTTCATTGTCATAATTTTGATAAAATAATATTTACTTTAAGTAGCATATATTGTATATAATGATAAAATTTATAAATTTAGATAAAAAAATCCAGTTTACAATTTTCAATTAGGTATTTCTTTATTATCGAAGCTTGCCGAAGTTTTGAATTTTGTATTTATCAATAGCTTAGGTCTTTAAAAATGACATATAAAAAAATTGTCTGCTTATACGTGCTTATGTAGAAGTTATGATGATAAATATCGACCGAGTGCCACGTTCGCGAAAACGTTATCTTTGCGGTTGAGAAAAAATAGTGTTCTTTTATGGTCTTATTGACTATGTCATTGCCAGGAAATTGTATTTATATGAGTTTGCACACGTTACATGTGGGAAATATATTGTTTAATTGCACTCTACACTCATAGCTTTCCTACATAAACCTCTGTCGAGGGTGATTATTCTATCACAATTATTTGTGAATCATTAGTATTCAGGAATAAAAATTACAGTGAAAATGGCCAGTTTTACTTGTTCAAAGGAAGAAATAATACTATATTATATAAACAACCATAGACAACCAGGGACCACATAAATTTCATAATTGAGGATTTTCAAAAATCTCTTGCTTTGCAGACTGCTAGACTTTATGTCAGCAAATACAACTGGTATAATATGCCATCCTCCGTGCATAAAATATTAATACATGGAGAGAGTATTATAAATCATTTTTCAGTGTTGCCCATTGGACAGCTTTCAGAAAATGCCTAAGAGTCCGGGAATAAGGACTACAAGAAATTTAGACCACATCATGCAAGAAAATGCTCAAGGTCTGCTAGGAATGAAGATGTTTTTCATACTCTTTTATACACGTCTGATCCATACATATCCAGTATTCGAAAGCAATACTTAAAAAAATATTAAAGAACTTGACGAAGACACTTTGGTTCTTAAACTAATTGTAGATCCAGCAAAACAAGTTACATTTGTTTAAATTATATTCAATAGTTATTTCATCGGTCGAATTGTGAATCTGTATATTAAAACCAATTATAATAAATTAACTAGAAGATAATATTTTGTAATTTAATTTCTTTGCGTTAAATGTTATAAGTAAGTTTATAAGTGCTATAAAAAAGATAAACTTTTTTTATGTTAATTGAAGTTTTAAAAACCCATACATACATACATAAACTCACGCCTGTATTCCCCGAAGGGGTAGGCAGAAGTGCATTTCTGCACCCACATTTCGCCAAGTATGTATCAGTCCCACGTAATAGGGGGCGAGCCTATTGCCGTTTTTCGGGCACATTTCCAGACTCCGTGCTGTTACCGAGAATTTCCTAATGGAAAAACCCAATAACACTTTGCCCGACCCGGGATTCGAACCCAGGACCTCTAGATCGCACGGCACATACTTGTACCGCGAGACCACGAGGCAGTCAAAAACCCAATAAAATTATTTTTAAGTAGTCCCTATTTATAAAGTCCCTATGTATAATCCTTATATATTAGTTTAGATAATATTTTCGAAAGTGTAAAATAAATATAGTTTTTTTTCTTCGCATTTTAACTTTGAACCCAAGCAAAACCGGGTTAGAACATTAGTATCATAAATTCATGCAAATCCCTAAATGATTGTACTTTCGACTATATCCATACAAAATTTCAAAGCGATATCTTTATAAACAAAAAAAGGACAGATTTTTGATATGAGAATGACCTATTTTGCCCATAGTGGGGCGGTCCCCCCCACCGGTGTCGATCACCCCACTATTCTGTCTATAAAAAGCCGCCCGTTGCAGCAGAGCGGAGCATTCGTCCGTCTACGCGTGGACAGCAAACATCTGATGTATTGGGAAATAAAAAGGAATTTTGATTGAAGTTGATTGTGAAAATCACTTCTCAAAACAAATCCTCCAAAAAAAAGGATGTCACTGCTACTCTTAAAAATACTGGGCTATCAGCCTTGTCAGTTGTGAAGTTTTCGTAAGGCAAACCCACATAATAATAACGAAACCAACAATTGTGACGTCAGAGTTGCCGACGTCACACATGTCAAAGCTAGTTTTCCTCCGATATATAATATATTAAAAATGGATTCTATCACTTTTATAGTATTAAAAATAAGGAAAAGAAACCGTAAGATGTATATAACTCGACAGTGATGACATAAACTTTATCTATTTTCCGTAATAAAAAGAAAAGTATTTAGATTTCCTTTTAAATTTTTAATAGAAAGAATAAACAGTACTCTAACAAGTGCGACTGATTTAAACTGTTGTTTCAGATTCAATTACACGATAGCATCTCGGTGGATCGGGGCTCCCGAGCCAAACTCTACGTTGGCAAGTATTAAAGAACGATTAACACATTTTAAACGCTTTGAATCTTGTAGAAATTACGGAGTAGGGCTGTAGTCAATCAAGATGAACCGTGATTGATAAAAAAAACAACCAGTATTAAATATGATGTCCGGCAACCCGCTCTAGGACACCGTGGTGGACTAAGGCCTAAACCTTCTCAGTTGTAGAGGAGGCCCGTGAACAGTGGGACGTACCTATATGAGCTGATGATGATTACACATGATCTCTTTTCATTGTATACCTTTTAAAATCATCAGCATCATAATCGTCATCAGCCCATATACGTCCCATTGCTGGGTACGCGCCTCCTCTACAATTGAGAGGGTTTAGGCCTTAGTCCGTTACGCTGGCCTAGTGCGGGTTGGCGGACTACACACCTAAGAAATTCCTAAGAATTTTTAGGTGTGTAGGTTTCCTCACAATGGTTTCCTTCACCATTAAAGTAAGTGATAATTCATTGTGAATACACACATAACTTCGAAAATTCAGAGGTGTACCGAGATTCTCTACCGCGCGCCTAAAACTCAAGGCTATCACTACTTTTTCAAATACCTTGTTGCAAAGGTTGGTAAGTCACCCACAATTTCCCTAGCTTTGTAAGTACTCATTACTAACATATTTAATCACTTATCAATAACTTACCCGTTTCTCGAATGCGGCCCCTTCAGATATCACTTAATACCGAAGGTAGCGATGGACGATCACTAACAAATCAAAGAGATGTCTTGAATTAAGTATAGCTGACGATCTTAATGAAAAGTGTGATGATGAATGAAAGTTAAAGTTGCAAACTATGGTAATATTTTACCTGCGAAAGAAATATCTGAATTTTAAGCTTACATAAATCGCTGAACCATTACGAATAAATTTTAGCAGATAAAGGAGATCTTAAGAAAGGACACAAGCTACTTTTTTATTAAATTACACTCGGGAGAAGCGAAGTCCAATCTCTAGTACTTTGAGTTTCAGAGTTTCCATAAATATAATAAGGAATGAAATACCTAAATAACGCTGTCTCCACCGTACATTTATGCAGATAATTTATTATTAAAAAAAATATTTAATAGTTTTGTGATTTCCAGGCGGTGTCTAACTCACTGTACTGGAAGGAGCAAGATATATCCAGCACGAGCGCAAGAATATTTCCCCACTGGTTGGACTGGGTAGACATTTATTTCCCTCCAGTCACACATCTTGAGTGAGTTCACTTTAGTCATCATCAGCCTAAATACGTCCCACTGCTGGACACGGACCTCCTCTACAACTGAGAGGGTTTAGGCCTTAGTCCACCACGCTGGCCTAGTGCGGGTTGGCGGACTACACACCTAAGAAATTCCTAAGAACTTTTAGGTGTGCAGGTTTTATCACGATGTTTTCCTTCACCGTTAAAGCAAGTGATAATTCATTGTGAATACACACATAACTTCGAAAAGTCAGAGGTGTGTGCCTGGGGTTTGAATCTGCGACCGCCGAAATTCTCGACCGCGTGCCTAAACCTCGAGGCCATCACTGCTTCTACTTGCTTTTGCTTCTGCTTCTGTTCACTTTAGTACGAGTATTAAATTAATTTTATAGGTGCTCCCCAAATTTTTTAGACGTAAGTACGTAAGGGTTCTCATTAGTTTTATCATTGTCATTTCAGTGCGTAATAATAAAAAAAATATGCAATAATTTAGTAATAAAAAAATATACGTGTATCTCGGGTTCGAACCCGTAAAAGATCTCACAGATATCAGCCATCATTTAGCCGTACTCTTTTAATTTATTATATAATTAATATAACTAAATAGTGAACAAAATGATTTATTTTTACACAGAACAAAATTCTACTACCTGATTCCGGACAAAGGCGTGGGTGAATACGAGAACAGATTCTTGACTCCCATGTCGGCGGGGGTTTGGTGGTGTTCCTTTGGCACGGGGGTTGTGTGCGCCCTCGTGCTGGGAGCTGCTGCCTTGCTGGAGAAAAGAAATGATCCTGGATCCTATGCGTTCTTTAGCGTGTTTGCTACAACTTGTCAGCAAGGTAAGACCTAGACTCCTAATAAATGATAGTGCTGGTCCTATTATTCAATAAATAAATATTATAACATTATTATTTAATAGACATTAATAAAATAAATAGTTCCACAGTCATGAAAAGATAACTGATCGACAGAAAATAGCAAAAACCCAATACGCTTACAAAATTTTCATCATCATCAACGCATAGATGTCTCATTGCTGGGCACAGGCCTCCTCTACAACTGAGAGATTAAGCGTGGTTGGCCTAGCGTGGGTTGGCGGACTACACACCTCAGATTTTTTTAAGAATTGAATCCATGCTAAACTTAGAAAAAGTCAGAGGTGTGCTTGGGTTTTGAACCCGCGACCATCGAGATTATCAGCCGCGCGCCTGCGCCCCGAGGCCATCACTACTTTTACACTTGAATATTTCTTTTGTCATAAACGTATAGTTATAAATATAGAAAAAGAATAAGGATTTATATAATGTTTTTATTTTTAGATTTCGAAGACGGAATACCAGTATCGGATAACGCTTTCTCGAGTCAAGGTAAGCCTTTTATTTGATATCGCTGTTTATTTTTGAAAAATCTAAATTTATACGATCGTTTATAATACAAACCAGGTATTGAATTACTTAATTACATTTTTATTCATAATTTATCTTAAAATCATTTAGATTCAAAGATTTAGCTAGCGATTTTATGAATAACCTACCGCCTCATAAATGCATAATATACATACCTAATACACATTTGACACTACAATTAATTTGCTATCTCAAATGGGAGAATATTTTATGTGCCATTAGTACTGATGTCTGAACTCGTAAACAGGTTATCGAGACCTGCGGAAGATTTTTATGTTCCAGTATCCAGCCAGACGTCCATTTTTATTTAAAATGACGTGATAGTTTCGATAAGTAAGAGAGCTGGCATGTTGCTTGTCATTTGATAATTTAGCTTAACTGAGATACATTTCTCATCAGTTTCTAGTGCTTTATTCTCAGCCTGTCGCCGTCCACTGCTGAACGAAGGCCTCCCCAAGTAGGCGCCAACCATCCCGGTCTTTAGCAGCCCTTATCCATCCGCTACCCGCCACCTTTCTCACGTCGTCGGACCATCGTGCTTAAATACTATTCATAAAGAAATCTAAGTCTTTCTCCTCAATTCAAAAGACTTGATCTGACAAATGTGTTTTGTAGGTCGTCGCGGCACTCTCCTAGTGGTGGGTTTGACGAGCATGCTCCTGTACAACTACTACACCAGCAGCGTGGTGTCATGGCTGCTGAACGCTGCGGCGCCCTCTATCGCCAATCTGGATGCCCTCATCAACAGTGACCTGGAGCTGATATTTGAAGATATCGGTTACACTAGAGGCTGGCTTGATGTTATTATTTTAGTTATTTTATATTTTTGACTGCCTCGTGGTCCCGCGGTACAAGTATGTGCCGTGCGATCTAGAGGTCTTGGGTTCGATTCCCGGGTCGGGCAAAGTGTTATTGGGTTCTTCCATTAGGAAATTCACAGTAACAGCACGGAGTCTGGAAATGTGCCCGAAAAACGGCAATAGGCTCGCCCCCTATTACGAGGGACTGATACATACCTGGCGAAATATGGGTGCAGAAATGCACCTCTGCCTACCCCTTCGGGGAATACAGGCGTGAGGTTATGTATGTATGTATGTATGTTTATATTTTTATATTATATGACAATAGAGCAAAAAGCACTCAACGGTCTATTGGGGTTTGTTGAGATATCATTTTATCCATCACACGCCCAAGCCACCTCGTTCCAACTTTACACATTAAGGTGGTGTTTCATCATGCATTATCAACTATGTAAACGACAATGATTGTCATTGCGAGAAATGCTGTGTACGTCCAGGTCTATGAACGGAATTTCTTACTAACCAGCACCGCGATACCGTGGTAAAGCCAGCGACTAGGATCTGCCATGGAGAAGAATGTTCAATCAAATAAACAGTTTTTCTACGTCGAAATGATATTAAATGAAATAATATTTATAGACTCTATATCATTTCAAAAATTAGTTGACCACCCAGTTCGGAAGGCTGTCATCACTAGAACTACACGGGCAAGAAACTAGTGTTGCTCTTTTCCAATTAAGAAATAGTTTACAATATTAATATTGATATTTATCCATTTAGAATCCCGGATTCTTCTACTACAGTGGGTATAAGAATGTGAAAGAAGATGAACTGAGAGATAAAAAAGTAACCAACAGTAAACGGAAACTCAAAGCGCTGCAGCCTGTTGAAACTGGAATTGAGCTCGTGCGCTCTGGAAGTGAGTACTCAATGTGAAATAAATTGGAATATTTTTTTATTATTTAGTTGAACCGACTTCAAACAATTTATTATTTCAGGATTCGCGTACCACACGGAGCCGTTTACAGCAAGCCAGGTGATCTCCCGCACATTCACAGAGAAAGAGCGTTGCGAACTGGGAGCGTTGCCGATGATGTTGCCTGCCTCCGTCTACATATACGGACAGAAACGCAGTCCTTACAGGGAATTCTTCGTTTGGAGGTACGCATTACAGATTACAGAAGTAAATAGGCTCTGGAATTTTTAATAAGCTTAATAATATGGCTTAAATGTCATGATTGAAAATTGAAAGAAATGTTAATATTTTTATAAAAACTCAAGATATCGCATTAATAAAAGAGTACTTGATTTAGACAAAGCCTCTTAATGTGAAGATTAAAAATTAATTGTGGATAATTATTCAACTTCTTACTTTCTTTTACTCCTTAAATTGCGGAAATTTGTTTAATTTTTTTCCAGTTTGATGCGCCTCCAAGAGCGAGGCCACATCAAGGCGAGTAACGCGCGCTTCGCTGGGACTATCCCGCCATGTTCCGGAGCCACACCACGAGCTCTTGCCCTGGGGCAGGCGGCACCAGCCTTCGCGTTATTGTTGGAAGTTGCACTACTTTCTTTTCTTATCTTACTCATGGAAAAACTCTGGCATAGGTAATTTTTTTTCTTAATTCTACAACCGACTGATCGTATTTTGCATTACTGGAGCTACCGGCCATTTTATATCTGCTCTTAAAGTGTAATAAGAAATGTAAGCTGCAATGATTATGAACTTAGAGATATCTGTGACCACGAACACTAGTTATAAGACTAAAAAACAGAACTCAAAAAAAATTTAACACTTACGTTAATGAAATAACTAAAAAAAACAATAAAGGCGTATGTGTCCTGTGCTCTAAGATGCCAAAAAACTTTTTTTTTATTTGACTAACAACTAAAACTTTTATGAATCAGATTTTCAAACCTGACCCAATATGGATTAATGGGCTTCACATATACATAGCAAATGTATGTACCTGAGATTTGAATCCATGACTAATCGAATGATGGCTGGAACAACCGCATGTTTTTTCCAGCCATTAGGCATTAAACATAAAAAGAAAAAAAAATGAACCAGGCAATTGCGCAAAGCATTGCGGTTGAGTGTGACGAATCATTCCAGGTACGAGATGAGAAATCGCCGATGAAAAGGGATCAGCGGAGAGGCAAAAAGCACCGGCGTAGTATTACAATCAGCAATCACTCACAAAGCACCGCGCACCAGAATCCTCGCCACCTATAATCTCTTGAACATAAAAAAACAATAAAGGAAAGACGTTTGACGCGGCCCGAGACTCGCTACACAGTTCACGCTATGTAGTAATATCACTCTGGCTAGATATTTTTAGCTTGAATAGTAGTTGTGTGTGTTATTTTAAGAAGATAATAATGTCAAAAATGAATAAATCCTCATTAAAAAAATCAAAAACTAAACCGTTTTTTTATTTGCTCTTTGTAGAATATTATTACCCACCCTATCGTAAGATTGAAAGCTTGCTCTAGTAACTTAAGAAAATGTGAAGTTGTTAGGACCAGCTTGTATAAACCTGGTTTCAAACAGAATGCCATTATAATATCGACCGGCCAAAATAATATAGTAATTTTTCGCTAGTCTTAGCAGGACTGCACGGATGCACGTCAAGCGGAAATGCAGTTATTTTGTCGAAATTGGGAGACTTTAATGCTAATAAATTGGACGCAAGGTGCGAGCTGGTTCGTAGACCTCCAAAAATAGGCATGGCAAAAACGCCGAAAAGCACGGAAATTCTTTCTAGATTCAACGAGGTCTATATAATAAACAAAACCTGACGTTATATGCATACTATTGAGCATATTGTTACGGTCATCCGACCAAAGATTGCACTCCCAAAGGACCTGTGCGGAAATTTCATAGTCGCAATCAAACATGTTGAACTTTGGCACATAGAAGAATCAACCAACCTAAATGACAATTATTTAGGTCCCCTTAGATTCGCTGACCTTCATTGCTTGGCGTAAATACTGTGCGTGCCGCTGTTAATCCTGGAGCACAGAAGTTAAAGTGGCGGGTGTGTGGTGGGATAGGGAAAATAAGACTTTAATGCCAAGTAACAACTATAATAATCAATAAAAACAACTGAAATAATAATCGTTTTTTTTTTAATAGCTATAAGTACTTTATTGTATTTTATACTTATATTTGGCGCCCTAATGGGACAGTTGACGAGTGAGAAACACGTCTTTGCTCATTTATACCGTAAAACCTTTTTTTGGGATTTTACCTATTGTTTAGAACTGCACTGTGCATTGAGCGATGGTCGCAAGTGGCGCGGGCTATCTGAATCGCTTCTTTATAAATGACGCGATCAATTCTTGTTTACTTACTCCCCTTGGATCGGCGTATTCAATTCACTCCGTATATTGCACCGGGCACGTGTGTAGCGAATATCTTTGAATAATGGACTCCTTTTGCTTTTATACATAAATAAATAATAATACACAGCGGATAAGTGTAGTGAAGTCAATTTTATCGTAGTTACGATATTGGCTGTAAATAATATTATTTTGCTTGATGGACTACGGTGTTATTGGTAAATTGTCTGATCTGGTAAAAAATTGTGTCTGAGAGTAGAATGGGAAAATCAAATGGCTATTTTCCTTAAATTGTGTTATTTTATTTGATATAAATATTTATTAAAAAAATCTATATAATTACAATAGGAAAATATGTTGGGGAAAGCGGTATCTCGTGATAAACGTGCCTATCTGATACAGTAGATAAATGGAGCACAAAAAAGCGGTGCAAACGAACATATGAATAAATAACATAAATATCAAGCGCAGTGTTATTTTAATAAAGCCATTACTTAAGACGCAGCCATTACGTTACGTTGTCGTTACGGTGGCGTCGCGTCGACGTCGCCTGCATTTGCATACAGATGGAAACTGTCACTCCGATATTATATTACTTAACGTACCGACACAAAAAATATAAAATATACATTTTAACCTCCGTTCTGTGAGCTGAATACGTTTCAACTGCCTGACAAGGCGGTAAGAATGGACCTCCCACTTAAGTGAGACAGAAATGATAATAGAGCTATGAAAAATTAATAAAACAATGGTATAAATAAACTTATTTAGTTCCGTCACCTGTAGATCGAATGTGAGTGTTTTTGCAATTGTTGCGTCTTGTCACCTCAACTGCTGAACAAAATTAAACAAAGGTAAAGTGATAGAACTTTAAGTTTAAGTTACTTTTAATTGTCTTAATCTATTGCACCGCGAGTTCAGTCACGGGAAAATATAAAGCAAATTTAAAAAAAACAAGGATTTAAGATTTCCTAGATGCTGTGGGTAGTACGTACTGAGCGCTAAAATATATTTTAGCCACCACTGTGACATTTAATTAATATAGCTTTATGAACAGAAGATCCATGATTATTTTTGGGATATTATAAAAGTGGCATTTCGCTTTCAATTAAAACTTACACATAGAATATTTTTATTAATGAGTATTGAAATTTGGACTTCGCAACACGTAATCATAAGAATCCTACTCCATATACTGATTGTTTTATGATTTCATATAATTAAAATTATGTATGTTTGATGATTAAAATCATTGCCAGCCTAAATATGCTAGATCTCCCGAAACGGAAGTAACTTAAAGTAACTAATCGTATGGGCTATGTTCATTTGCATTTCCTGGAGTAAAATCGAGGTAGATTTCGAAAGGATACATACTGTGGTTATAAATTATAATCTTTCTATCATGGGCAAGAAAACTATTTTTGCGAACCAGGATTCGGAAATGGAACAGAAGTATTCAGTCATTAGTTAATTTTTAAAAAGTAACACAAAGCCTAAAATTCTTCAATAAATCCCCTCCCCATCGAGGAAAGGAAAAGTTCCCGCCAATTCCCGCGGAAAAACACACTGATTATAACGAAAATACACAGACAATCGGCGGGCGTGCGAACCGCGCAGGTGCTCTAATTAAAACGATGTATCGAAAGAATCGTTCATTCAAATTAATTCGGTATTAATCTTAGTTTTGATAGCTAATTGAGTGGGCGCAGGATTGTGTTTGTTCAAATTTACAAGATATTGGCACGATCTAGAATTGTGATTGGATTTCATAATGGAATCGGGTCAACATGCTTCTTTTGCAGTCGTGTGAAATTGTGTTCGTGATAGAATTAACCTCTGATGCGAGATCTGCTGTTAAGGTTGGGTAGATGTGCGTATTCTGGAAATGATTTTGCGAAATTTTACTAGTTTACGTACTTTTTATATTGCCAATTTACACGTTTACCTATATCTCTATAAGTCAATTAGTGTGTTGAGATTTTATTTGATTAGTAGGGTCAGCAAGTCCAGTGCTTGCTAGAGTGCTATAAGAGGAATAACTGAGGAAGAGAACCGTTAGACTAATGACACCAAATAATCTCGCTCACATCTCCCTTCACTTATTTTATTCTTTCATTTCTATAGATTATTCTATAGCAGCAATCGTTTAATATTCCATCCTATTACAGTGTCTTATTGGCTACAAAGGAATCATTATTATATTGTGCTTAGAATTCAAAATAACTAAGACAAAGCCTAGTACAAGCGCCAAGAACGTTGGTTTAATCACCAAGTACATAAAAAAACCTTTATTTTTTCTTTCGGAGCTGACCCTGAAACCTATCAGACATGACATCATCATCATCGTCAGCCCAAATACGTCCCACTGCTGGGCACGGGCCTCCTCTACAACTGAGAGGGTTTAGGCCTTAGTCTACCACGCTGGCCTAGTGCGGGTTGGCGGACTACACCCCTAACAAATTCCTAAGAACTTTTAGGTGTGCAGGTTTTATCACGATGTTTTCCTTCACCGTTAAAGTAAGTGATAATTCATTGTGAATAACTTCGAAAGGTCAGAGGTGTGTGCCTGGGATTTGAACCCGCGACCGGCGAGATTCTCGACCGCGCGCCTAAACCTCGAGGCCATCACTGCAGATCAGACATGACATAGAGAATAAAAATGTATTTTTTTTTTCAAAATTGTCCCTATGGATTAAAGGGGAATCTGCGTATAGCCCGCGGAGTACAGACAGACACGGCGCAATATCGACGGTCACTTTACGACGTCAATAAATATTTTATCTGTCGTAACGTTTATAAAGCGCGTGTTCCGCGAACAATGGATATTAATATACTGTATCACCGGAATGCGCTTCAACCTTATTGTTTGTTATATTTAGCTTTATGTGTGTGTATAAATAAAAAAATAAAATAAAAATACACCCAACAGTCACATACATAGTTCTGATCCCACACTAAGACACAAGTCTTGTGTCGTGGGTATCAGAAACTACGAGAGACTTTTCGGTCTCACATACACCCAGACCCGAAACAAATATTTGTGGGTCACACAAACATTTGTCTCGGTGCGGGAATCGAACCCGCGGCCTCTCGTTTCGCAAGCTGGTGTCTAGCCAACTGCGCCACGGGGCTGTCATGTATGAAAACATTCCCGCTATTGTTAATCCATTGTTGCATGAAATTATATTTCTGCGCTGAGTTTTGATTTCTATCACATGACTTTAAACCTGAAGCAGTGATGGCCTCGAGGTTTAGGCGCGCGGTCGAGAATTTTGGCGGTCGCAGGTTCAAACCCCAGGCACACACCTCTGACTTTTCGAAGTTATATGTGTATTCACAATGAATTTTCACTTGCTTTAACGGTGAAGGAAAACATCGTGATAAAACCTGTACACCTAAAAAAGTTCCTAGGAATTTCTTAGGTGCGTAGTCCGCCAACCCGCACTAGGCTAGCGTGGTGGACTAAGGCCTAAACCCTCTCAGTTGTAGAGGAGGCCCGTGCCCAGCAGTGGGACGTGTTTGGGCTGATGAAGATGATGATGGGCTTAAAACCATAGTTGGTGTAACGTAGACGTTGCAATACAGTATGTACGAATGTTGGTATAAACGTAGATAATATGAATCTAGAGGATAAGTGTAGGTTGCTTATAATAACACTGCGCCTAGGCTAATCTTGGTCGCTCCTCTTTCAGAATTTCCTATCAGAAAACCCAATGACAATGTTGACACCGATATCAAACCCGGGACTTCTACGTCTTACCCTGCACATTTATATTGCGGGACTAAAGAGGCAGTTGCAGAAGAAGCCCGTGCCCAGCAGTGGGACCTATAAGGGCTGATAATGATGATAATTAAAAACTATTTTTTGCTACTTACATGATGGGTAATATGAAAAATAAATAAAGCCTTCATTTTCAGCTGCATTGCGTCTACAATTGGACACAGACCTTTATGCAACAACGCCCTAATGATACAAAAATACCCTCGCGACATGTAAGATAAAGACATGCTCAGCAATTCAAGTATTCCTCGCGAAAAAAGGTGAAATTCGTAAACCTCTAAAAGAGTGAAAGTGCGGAAACAACATTATTAGGGCAAAACAAACGATACAGAAGCGCGGCGGCAGCACGGCTCGGCAGTAATAAATCAAACGGTTCTTAGCGAGTGTAAACCGGGCGCGTTAAAGTTGCGCGGGGCGCGCTCGCCGGCTCAACGTGCGTCAGCTTTTCACTTTGTCGGGATTTTATTCGCGAGATTCGACGGTATCTGATGTCTGTCACCACGTGTCACAAGCCATGAGAACGGGCGGTGGCCACCGCGGCATATTTTAGAAAAAATACATACATACATACATAAACTCACGCCTGTATTCCCCGAAGGGGTAGGCAGAGGTGCATTTCTGCACCCACATTTCGCCAGGTATGTATCAGTCCCACGTAATAGGGGGCGGGCCTATTGCCGTTTTAGAAAAAATAGTACCTACTGCTGAAATTGGATCAAGAAACGTTGGGTCAACGGCTAAGTGTAAAAGTAAAACTTAAAAAAAGGAAAAAATATTGAACGCAGATATTCGAATTAGGGTCTAATTACATCGCTGTTACTAAAATTATTGGTTTATATGAGGTATAAATTTATTTTTGCAATTGATCTCCAAATTCTCCGTTCACAGCAACAAGAAAAACTCCTTGTATTCTCACGTTTCGGGATGTCAAGAAATAATCGTGTCAAGAGAAATAAGTCGAGGAAATTTGAGACTATATTAATTTCACACAAGCTCGAACGATATTAAAATAATGACAAAACTTAATAAGTTCCCAACGTGGAGGTAATTGCTTAAAGCCGATATCTCCGATGAAAACTGTCTCAAAAGTATGTTTGAATGAAATCAATTTAAGTTCGCGAAGCTCAGCTGTGGAGCGAGACGCCGAGACGTTCGGCGACGGATATTGTAACATTCATTCATAATCCACTGATGTATGTGCAAGGGGTGCGGGGTGAGAGTGCCGGGGGGAGGGGGTGCGATAGTTTAGCTCAGAATTAATCAGCCCGCCAACTGTTATATTTGATTGCTGATTCATTATTTTAAGTATCGATGCATCACCAGGTTAATCACTAATGGGATCGGATTTAGGATATTTAGTTCATGATATTTCGTCCCACTATGCATGGTATGATGTAAGGATATGAAGTCATTATTAAATGAAAGTTACATATTTTACAATGGTACGACGAAGAGACGACACGATATTCGAATATAAGTAAAATTATTGAATTTCATTTATTAAAATTGTGAAACTAATAAAGCCCTCCCTTTATCTGACTTGTTCTTAAACTTGATTAAATAACAGTATAGTATTTGTTTTACGATAGGGAGTGAGATTCACAAAACTCTTAAAATATTTACCATTCTTCCTTTTTAAAATATTTTTCATAACTAACTAAAATAAAATATTTAATATTGCAAATTGTTAATATCATTTTTTTCTTATTTCCTGTATCTGTACATAAATTTGTTATGAACCACAATCAATCAAGGAAACGAAAGCCGACAAATTTCAGGCGATGTTAACGTGATATGTGATAGTGTTTTGTTTACGAATACAATTGTATGACGTACGCATGGCCATACCTACGCAACAATAGCAAAGTTTTGACAGTAGTTCAAAAGCATGAAAGCGCTTAATAGTTAAATTAATTATGCTAGTTTCCGATTGAAGTGGCCGTTACTTCGGATTCAGATTACTGAGCGGAAGGTTATTTATGCTATACTTGTTTGTGCTCATGGCTTTTTATGCGGTAACATAGGTTTTTCAAGAGTTGTTATAAAATAAATAATTTCTAAGGAACATGTTTTTTCCGGGATATAAAGAAATGTTTTGGTCTCCAGTTCAGAAATTGCAAAGGTACGTTTTGTAGCTGTATGTGAGTTTTTCAATTCATTTGTTATACCGATGTATATTTTCTGATAGGATCCGGGCTCGAGAGACCTGCATGGATGTTGGTCTGGAAGTCTGAAGGCACCAACGTACCTTTTTTTTTTTTGCATGGGGAAAATCCTCTTGGATCCCCGCTTGCAGGAAACAAGCGGGGTATGCCGGACTCTTACCGGTTAAAAACCCCATGGTAGTCTCCCTCTACACTTTGGAGGGGTCTTCGGGAACTCAAAAAAAAAATGAACGCGCCGAAGTACCTCCAGTGCATTGGTTATCAATCACACATCGGCCTAAGTAATCTTACTACTAGTAGTTTTGTATCCGTTTCATATTTGGACTTCGCAAATATGATCATGTTTCTGAATTTCGTAATAAGCTCAAGTGGCTATCAATTCGCTTTCGCCGAAATACTCGTATTCTCTCACTCCTGTATTGTATTCTATTCCACGGCAATACCCCCCATTACCTCAAAGAGCGTTTTCGTTTCCTATGTAGCACACATGCTCGATCACTTAGATCCTCAGAGAATTTGGTTTTGGAAATTCCGAAACATAACAGTTCGTTCCTCAGTAAATCTTTCACTGTTAATGCTGCTCGGTTATGGAATGAACTACCGGAGTCAGTGAGAGAAGCAAAATCACTTCCTATTTTTAAAAAGCTTGTAAAGGAACATTACTTGTCACAGTCATTGTAAATGGTTATTTGTTTTGTGATATATGTAATTATGTATGTACATAGTAGTATATTTCATATGTATTTGTATTGTTGTTTTCTTTTTATATTATTCGTATGTAGTTCGTGTTTAGTTTATTCGTATTAAAATTGTACGTCACATATATTATTTTATATATAAGTAGATATTATTATTACCCGCTCTGTTTTTCTTATACTTTCCAGTCCATCCTACGGTTGTCTGGAAGAAATCGCATTCAGCGATAAGACCGCCATTTGTTCCACTCTTTTTCTTACCTATTTTATTACTAATTCATGTTTCTGTATGTGTTGTGGTGTACAATAAAGTGTGATAAATAAATAAATAAAATAGTAAATTAACTAACGTACCTAGAAGACAAATTCACCCCCAGTGTTTTTTTAAGCTTTTATCATCATCACTATCAGCCCATATACGTCCCACTCCTGGGCACGGGCCTCCTCTACAACTGAGAGGGTTTAGGCCTTAGTCCACCACGCTGGCCTAGTGCGGGTTGGTGGACTACACACTTAAGAAATTCCTAAGAACTTTTAGGTGTGCAGGTTTCATTACGATGTTTTCCTTCACCTGTAAAGTAAGTGATAGTTCATTGTAAATAAATTTATTTCGAAAACATAACTTCGAAAAGTCAGAGGTGTGTGCCTGGGGTTTGAACCCGCGACCGTCGAGATTCTCGATCACACGCCTAAACCTCGAGGCCATCACTACATCAATTTTTAATTTTAATTGTTTTTAATACAGACTTCTTTCTTATCACCATTTTTATTTGAATAATGCATAAATTGTTTGATTTGTAAAATTAGGTAATGACCATAATGGCGTAGAAAAGCGCAGAGTTTTTCCTCTCTCACCGGCCCACCACTTCACTATCCAAGCGTAATCTTATAACTTACGCCCTTTGTGCCGGCACATTGATCTCTCCCCTGAAAGGGTTCACATCTAAGCTCTCTATAGGGTCCTTCGAAAGGGCTTTGTCAGATAAGACTTGTTTGGGCCAATCCCCCCTCACAAAAAGCTACGTTATCAATTTAATCACGGGACACTTTTGTGTACATATTTTTTTTATTCCACCAATACAATTTTTGAGCATTAATGTCAAAGAAACCACGTCTCTGGATCGTCATGGTTGATGGGATAAAGAATTAATAATATTAAGTACCCGTCGCAACGGGGCGGAGTTAGGGAAATACTGAGTGGACATTTGTCTGGCATATCAACATTCTCTAATGTTAGTGATAAACTATAGTGTTATAAGGATTTACATTTAGTTGTCTTTTTGTGGATAAATTTAGTAGTGGCTGGATGCGAGACTGATCTGAGCGATACAAAGACGACTGAAAATGAAATTAAATACAGTTTATAATGTCTTATATATTTTGATAATGAGACAAGAAAAAATAAACACGTTAAGGAGGTAATAAAATATGTTCAATTAACAAATATTCATTATAGTTACGGACGTATAAAATAAATCAGAATCAAAAAAGCCTTTGTGGGTTATGTACCCCATGTTTCCCGTCGGTCCGTCTCTGTTCACGCTGCTATAGAGAGTGATTCGAGCAAATAAAATCGCGGTTCTATTCAACTCATTTCTATTAAAATTGTTATTAAATGACTGGGGTTTTTTGTGGGGAAAATATCCATTGCTTATTTATTTCGGTAACATTTCACTGAAATGTTTCACATGTACTTAATACATTAGTCGCGTGGGCGGAGCGAGCACACGTAACAAGAATCGACGAACAGTAAATATAGGAATAAGAAATAAAAATTGGGTACTAAATTATTTTGCTTATATCTAGAATACATACATAAACTCACGCCTGTATTCCCCGAAGGGGTAGGCAGAGGTGCATTTCTGCACCCACATTTCGCCAGGTATGTATCAGTCCCACGTAATAGGGGGCGAGCCTATTGCCGTTTTTCGGGCACATTTCCAGACTCCGTGCTGTTACCGAGAATTTCCTAATGGAAAAACCCAATAACACTTTGCCCGACCCGGGAATCGAACCCAGGACCTCTAGATCGCACGGCACATACTTATACCGCGAGACCACGAGGCTGTCTCGCGGCATATCTAGAATACTATGAATTATGATCATGTATTAGCTGCCATATTATTTCAGCTAGCTGATGCCGAAAACGATTGGATTTTGATACTTGTAGCTGTATTAGAAAATGTTTAATGTGGTGTTTATTGTATTCACAATGAATTATCACTTCCTTTAACGGTGAAGGAAAACATCGTGATAAAACCTGCACACCTAAAAAGTTCTTAGGAATTTCTTAGGTGTGTAGTCCGCCAACCCGCACTAGGCCAGCGTGGTGGACTAAGGCCTAAACCCTCTCAGTTGTAGAGGAGGCACGTGCCCAGCAGTGGGACGTATTTGGGCTGATGATGATGATGTGGTGTTTATGTTTTTCTAAATAACTATGTATATTCATTACAAAATTCATTGCTTGTAGTAGTGTCATAACAGTTGTAGTAAAATATTCAGTAAGGATTTTAATATTACTCATTTTCCATAAGATTATACGCTATCACCGTAAGTACAATTTGGCTAACGGCTTGGTGAAGGAACTTGGAGTTAATTTTTAGTGCTAAATGCTTAACACCAGCTTACACAATTTTTAAAGCCTACAAAGTTTTAGTTTCGTCTTTGTGCATCTATGGCAATAAAAAAATATAAAAAAAAACACTAGCTGCCTTAAATTTCTAGAAAGTTCTTACATTTTATAACGTAATACATTTCAGTTTCACTGCAACTACCGACATTAAATTCCTATAAATTGTACATCACTCGACACAAAGGAAACGTTAAAACATAGTTCTAAATAATACGAACAATGTACAGCGTATAAGTAAATGCTTCGGTAACACAGCTAGTGTCATAACTCGCTACACTCGCTGCTATGACGGCCTGAAACGTACTTTTTAATCCCGACCCCATGTGTGACCTGACGATTGTCACAGCCTTTCCGCGTGATTGAAAATAAACCTTAACATGACGGAATAAAGTGAGATATTATCTGTCGCTGTTAGTTATAGAATTGTGGCAGTAAGACATTTGATGGAGTGAACATTGTACGAAATAACTTTATGAGTGTGAAGCTTAAAGAGCCTTGTAGCTTGAATTTATATTTCTTGGGTTAATTTTACTTTACCGTAAAATAAGGTAAGTTGTTTCGTTTATGGTTAGAAATGTGGTCTAGCGGGTTTGTGAACTTTACCCTTACATGTGAACACCTTGTCTGTATTAAAATGTTTTTGTTTTTTCCGATTAAATATAATACCGAAAAGTTTCTTATAGTTTCTTAGCCTACATTTAAATCTATGGCTTTTGGGTGTATTTACCCCTTATTCGATTCATATACTAATCAATACACAGGCTGGTCTCTTTAGCAGCAGTGCTTCTGCAAGGGGTGCGTGATATATAGCGCGCGAAACCGCAGCGGTTTTATCACATGTCGGGCCCGCCGTGACAGATGGAGACACGGCACAACTTTATAGTGGACCGGTCGCAAGTTTTTCAGCGAACCCACTCCGCCGGCTGAGAGCGTTGCGGTCCAAACTTCTCCAAAGAGTGATAGCTCGCTTTTATTGATACGAGATGGAGCTTAAGGTAATATTACATCATTGAAAAATTGTGGTCAAATTGAAAGTAGAATAGGAAAAGGCTATGCTGGCATTGCATTGGTTTCTATTTGCATGTGCTGTAAGGTCCAGATACAAAATAATCGCTTTTTAAAAACAGAGTGAATATTAAATAAAACACTTCCTTTTATGTAAATATAATTTGATTTCATCGTCATCGTCATCAGCCGAAAGACTGATACTAAGCAGCATACTGCCAAAGATTTCCAAAGCGCTCATCATTATTTGATTTGTTACAGCATAATTAATAGCAATTAATTTTTACTGAATGTCAAAATTACTTATTACACCGAGTTTTTTTGTGCAAATATTAATTTTGTTATTACATACATACATACATACATAAACTCACGCCTGTATTCCCCGAAGAGGTAGGCAGAGGTGCATTTCTGCACCCACATTTCGCCAAGTATGTATCAGTCCCACGTAATAGGGGGCGAGCCTATTGCCGTTTTTCGGGCACATTTCCAGACTCCGTGCTGTTACCGAGAATTTCCTAATGGAAAAACCCAATAACACTTTACCCGACCCGGGAATCGAACCCAGGACCTCTAGATCGCACGGCACATACTTGTACCGCGAGACCACGAGGCAATTTTGTTATTATTATTAATTATTATCGAATAAAGCCTTTAAATACATGTTCGTGTCTGCGTGAATGTGTTTATGGATGATATATTTAAGCACACATAAAATGAAGGAAAAATAATACGGAAAAACTAAGCAAAACCTACAGAACAGGAAAACGTTTTATACACAGCTTTTTCGTAGCGAATCATTTGCCAAACTTCACAAATATTAATATCGATAGTCACGGCGCCCGCAGAGATTACTCATATGAAAACAAACGACTTACTACACAATAAGCAATTTGTTCTATATCAGATTATGGTGTTTGGGTGCTATTCGTTACAATTATTGTGGTTGTTATAAAGCGCAAAACGAGCATTATTACCGGCTAATTACCAGCATCACGTGATTGTTACAGGACCTGCAATGGTTGCAATTAGTTCGCTGCGGTCGCCCCACTATTGCTGTAATAAAGTCCCTCTATAAACAAGTGTCTAGCTCTGTTTCACTTGTATGTTATGGCCTAATATTCAGACATGTTTATTAGTATTATTATTTGCGCACAATGGTACGTCCACGCCATAACTAACTCGTTCACTACATTTTATGACTGCCTCCGTGTGTTCGATCTCCGCATTGCAACAAATGTTTGGGTCATCTATTAATGTTTGTTTTGAGTGTTTTCAAAGTATTGATAGTAGAAGTAATGATGGCTTTGAGGTTAAGGCGCACGGTCGAGAAACTTGGCGATCGCAGGCTTTGACTTTTCGTAGTTATGTGTAAAAAAGAATTATCACGTATGTAATAAATCTGGTATATTGAAATGATTTATTGTAGTATTTTGTATTAATATTTGTAAAATATAAAAATATAAAGGAAGAGCATTGAATTGTATAATAACAGTTTATTCAGAATGTCTATTGACTTAATATATTTTTATTACTATAGAATATAAAGAAAGTGTATTGATCGAATGTCACTTAAACGACGACATTTTGTTCGTGTGATTATTATTGAATAGAAATTGGAGCGAGTGCAAGTAAATTGTTATCTTCGAAAATATAAATATATATTTGTAACTGAAGACTGGGAGTATTCTTTAAAAAAGCAAGCCACATCTACATACTTCTGTTATACGTACTTTAACGATAAAGAACAACATCGTGAGGAAACCCGGGCACCTAATATTTCTTAGATGTATTTGCTAACCCGTAGGTACTAAGCCAGCTTGGTGGATTAAGGCCTAAACCCGCTCAGTAGTAGGAGGCCCGTGTAATCACGAGTATCACAAAGAATGGCTTCTTTTTGACGCAGGAGAAAGTAATGACACAGCAGGACACTTCTTTGTTTATGTTGGTTCATTAATCATTTTCATCCTTAAAGTACAGGGGCCTACTTAAAATAATTGCTTAAAAATGCGCCATAAGAAGCGCCACACAAGTTGTGTCGCGACATGACAAACGCTGAACATAATTTTGTCGTCGACTCGCGTAATGAAGAGTCGGAAATAAAAAATTGCATGATTTGAATATAGCATTCTCAGGGCTACCGACGCTCTTACACTTTACGCCCACAATATGGTTAGTTTGACCTTTTGGACGGTCTGCTTAGTTTGTAAAACACGCAAATTACATACGGTTAGTCAAAGACTTAATTTTGTTAATTAATAAGTTATGAAAACTTTGAGGTTCAATAGTAAATATATTATAAATAGTATAAGCGACCTAAAGACTGATTTGTATATTCATCACCTTTTGTTTTTCTTGAGGGTAAAGCTGGTTATGGCTCCGCCAGCCCTGGGAGGGGGGCGGGAAGCGTATGTCGGGGTCACCGGCCTTCCAGCCCGGCGCGCGGCGACGTCACGTCCGCGCAGATGTTAGTGCCGGTCTAGGTCCCTAACAAAATACCCTCTGCCAGCATACCGACTAAAACCCCCCGGTGGCCATTTTAACGCCGAGTGGGGCGACCACGGTGTGTGGGCGAGAAGCACCACAGTCAGACTGCTGGGTGTTCTACTTTGAGCACAAGACAAGGTCATTGTAATGGTAATTGACTTAATTCATTCTATCTGTCGTGCTAGTTTATGATGTCGTATTAACCATAATTAATATAAAATTTAATATACAAAGCATTGTGAACCTAAAAGAAATAGAATTTTAGGTGTCGCATATTTTGAAGTTGTAGTTATTGCGTACTTTGCGTTTCTTCTCCACAGCTATAACACGTTTCAAAGCGGCAATAGTTTAATAGTTTAAAAAAAATTAAAAAGTGTAAAATTGACGATTCAAAAGAACTTGTAAAAGTCTATTTGAATAAAGATAATTTAACTTTGACTACTCACATGAAAAAACTAAAAATCAAATTGGTTTCTCTGGGTTAGGGCCTACAACCCCGGTTTTGTAATCCAATCATCTTATTTAAGTGCAAACACATATTGAAGTTGCGCATGGATTTAAAAGATAATTGCACTGAGTTAACAATATGGTAAATATTTTAACTAAGCCGTCATGCAACTTATTCTTGCTGCGGTCAAAGTCGAGTACCAGAAATGAGGCAATTTATAAGCAGCAGAACTATGATTTTGTAAGTTTTGTCTCCAGCATTAAGAGCTGGCCTGACCGAGCCATCACAGCAGTACTGTTTTAATTAGATGTGACGCTACAAATTTCCTCGATACTCCCAGGACTAACATTTAAAATTACATAAAAATAAAACATTAAAAAATGCCAGTGCTGTTTCTCGTGATGGTGCTGTATAAAAAGTCTACAAAAGGCGCGTGATGTTTTTCAGAATCTGTATGTAAATAAGTCCCTTTAAAAAGAACATTTATAATTCCCCACACGCGGCACTCAGCCCTACAGAAGACGTCACCTCGCGAGAGAGCCCGGGTAATTCCGGCGAGCGCGCCGCGACGTCTGACTGACATTGCCATGACCGAATTTAATTTAGACACCTGAGACCGGCTGATGCATAAAACATTCGCTACTTTTTACACGGCGTTCATTTGAAAAGCTGCGAAGTTTCGCCTTTTGTATTTTAATGAGGCGGGATAATATTTTTTCGGCGAGCATCGGGCCGATTGTGCTGTTGCAAATATTGTTTTTATTATAATACATTAGCGTAAGTGAGACGCGAGCGACGAGCCGAAACAATGTTGGGACGAAACGCGTTTCTCGCGTGACGGTAAAATTATTTATGTATTCTGATTTAAATACACAATAAAAAGGCTTTGGATTAAATTGGAGAACGAAACTGAGACGTCGCGGATGATTGAGATTTTTATATCCTTTCACAGCTACATATTGGTCACTGAAACAGTAAACTGGATAAATAAGTGTCACAGCCGTCACGAGTAATACACATTAGACATGTCGGATCAGTGTTAAAGAGGCTAGATAAAACCGCAATAATAACCGAACCGTAAAGAGGGACAATGTCGTATTTTCAATTTTGCCGGATTATACATATATGGGAATTCACAGGCGCGCGGTTTTATCCGCTGTCATGTGTGTGACACGCGGGTAATCCGCGCCCGCCCGCGCCCGCTCCGCATCCGCGCGACCTATGGCGCAATAATAAATACTTTTTGCTCCCGACATGGCGGAAACGGGGATTTCTGGATGAAGCCGTCAGCGTAACCTGTCCGGTTGAGACGTACAAGACTGGCGACAGATACTCCGATACTTGTAACGCGGGAAAATGGAACATTCTTCACAAATGTGAGTGTCAGAAGTTGTATTCTGTTTTGATCAAAGCTCATCGGCTCGATGTAGGTTCATTATCATTATATACGTCGCACTGCTGGGCACGGGCCTTAGGCCTTAGTCCACTACGATGGCTTATTGCGGGTTGGCAGAGTACACACTTAAGAAATTCGATTCGATGTAGTTTCATCAAATATTTCTTATAAACTTAGCACTCTCCATACAGCTAAAAATATATATATATCCTAACAATGACAATACCCTACCCTCGGGACTAAAATCACAGCAATCGAATTATGGTGACTATGTGAAAAAAAATATGTCATGACAAGTAATTGAAAATCTCCCCAATTGGGTTAGCAAGACGGACAGTCCACAGTGGCTCAGACGTTATATAATTTGGGAAGAGTGGTGCAGTACAAGTGTGCAGGAGATGGTGCCAGACCACATCGCACGTCCGCGCGACTGCGGTCGGCACGTGCTACAGAATTACACCTGGGTTCATCCTATATTTTATACTAAGGATTTGTTGCTCAGTTTTTATTCGTAGTTTAAGTGATCATAGTATTTTTTCATTCTTATTTAATAAAGTCGTGGTGGCCTCGAGGCTTAGGCGCACCGGTCGAGAATCTCGGCGGCAGCGGGTTCAAATCCCAGTCACACACCTCCGACTCTTCGAAATTATGTGTGTATTCACAATGAATTATCACGTACGCATTCACAATGAATTATCACGTACGTACGTAATTAACGGTGAAGGAAACACCGTGAGGAAACCTGCACACTCAAAAGTTCCTAGGAATTTCTTTGGTGTGTAGTTCGCCAACCCGCACTAGGCCAGCGTGGTGGACTAAAGCCTAAACCCTCTCAGTTGTAGAGGAGCCCCGTACCCAGCAGTGGGACATATATGGGCTGATGGTGATTTAATAAGTCGGTTTCTCTTATTAATTATTGAGTGTAATTAGCCATGCAAGTTTGTCAGTGCTTATATAATTTAAAGGCAATTGCCACATCAAAAAAGTGACAAAAATATATATTATTCATGTCACGATTATTGTATGTATTAAGGAACGTGTGTAATTAACCCACATATGAAGCACGTATTAAATAAATAACCGTTTGAAATTGATTTGTCGGGGTTCCGGCTGCGATGTGGCGTTGTGGCGGCGCGGCTGCGGTGGGCGCGGCGAGTGCGGCCGACGCGCGCCTGTCACAACACTGCCACGCCGATTTCGCAAAATGAAAAACAAACACCGTCACCTATTTGTGTCGCTGGCTTCAGTTTGAATTACCAATTGATTAATTATTACATATCCGCTCGTCATCAGCCCATATACGTTCAGTCGCACGGGCATCCTTTACAACTGAGAGGGTTTAAGTTGGCAGACTACACCACCTAAGAAATTCTTAAGAACTTCTAGGTGAGTAGGTTTCCTTACGATGTTCTCTTTCACCGCGATAATTCATTGTGAATACATATATAACTTCGAAAAGTCAGAGGTATGTGCCTGGGGTTTGAACTCGCGACCGCCGAGATCCTCGACCGCGCGCTTAAACCTCGAGGCCCTCACTACTTCTTTAATTAATAAAAAAAATCTTTAATTTGATAATTAAAAGATATTTACAAAATTTTCAGCGGCAGCTGGAAGTCAGAAAAATGGCCGATAAACTGCAATAGGCTCAACCTCTGTTACATCAGACTTGTATGGGGAGACATTTTAGTAAAGAGTATAATCTATTAATTATGGTGTATGGCAAATCTAATTCGAGGAATTACCATATTTTTTTAACGTCTTTAGCATCTGGCTAAATATATATTTGATAATAATAAGTAGGTACCAAAAATTATCCAATTACAAACGGTCACTTAATAAATTCGGATTTGTCCATTGGAAACGTAAAAGACCGTCGGAGGTTATCTTTTATGTCGCGTATATTACCTTTTCGGCAAAGAGAGTGGGTTGTGGTTATTTTAGAAAACGGGCTATTTTCGTCCTATTCACAAACACATCTTTACTTTTTACAATAAAACGACGAGCAACAAAAGGAGAGTCCGGCTAATAGATTTTCTTCTAATTATTTAATTCTAGAGATTCCTTAATAACATTTTTTTATTACTGTTTAATGTTGTTCTAATTCTTAAAGAAAACTGTATTTAACCAATTTTTTAAACTTGACTGCCTCATGATCTTACGGCACAAGTATGTGCCTTGCGATCTAAAGGTCCCGGGAGCGATTTCCGGGTCGGGCAGTGTTATTGATTTTTTCTTCAAGGAAAATTCTCAATAGCAGCACGGAGTCTGGAATTGTGCCCGTAAAACGGCAACAGGCTCACCTCTGTGCGACTTATACATAGCAGGCGTAATGTGGGTGCAAAAGTGCACCTCTACCTACCCCTTCGGGAAATACAGGAAAAAAGAAGTTCCCTTATTTATGTGTTGCCCGATTCCAATATACTATATTTTTTATTATAACAGGATTTTGTTTAGTTTAAGTATAGACTTATATTAAAAATAGCTGACCCGGCGAACTTCGTGCCGCCTAACAGCCGAGTCTTTAATATATTTTGGTATATGTACCGTGTATACATCCATACGAATTTATTCAAAAGCGGCTATTTCAATATTACAAACAGACACTCCAATTTTATTTACTTGTATAGATAATAATAAGAGTAATCTTCAAACCTAAGTAATATATTTTTATTGAAACAGGAAATCTAGTCCTAAAACACGAAAAATCGTTTTGTTCTACAATTAATATTTTGTTTATAGGTACTTTATATTCATCGATAAATTGCTAATGTTTAAGCGATATAACATAATCCCCAGTCAATTAAGTCTAAGAGCAAGGTTCATAACAGTAAATAAATCATTATGCAGCGAATCTGTACGATCGCTTAGAATAGAAAACGTCCGACAGCTGTGCTCGGACGTCGTCGTCGAAACATTCCTAGCAGTTCACAAACTGACGTGACGTCGCCGCAACGATTTAATCTATGGTACGACATAGATACTGTTAGGATCCTTTGAAACGTGCGTAATGAACTTGCGTGTTGATTGGCATTAATTACCACTTGATCTGGGGGCACGACAGTGCCCCCGCCAAGTCGAGCGAAAAAGCGACACGGCCGTACTATACTTTTCTCGAAGCAACTCAGGCCATTTTCGACACCCTATAACTTCGTTGTGGATAAACCTAGAAATCTGATCACTAAAAGTGAGATACATTGTGTTTTCATGCGATTACCAAGTCTAACTATTTTATTTTAAACATAAAAGATTTTTAATATTGATATGGTCACTATAAGATGGTGTCTGGTAAGCTAAGTGCATAATAACTTAAGACAGAAGTTTCCTTAAACGGGGACTGAATAAATTCATCGACTTGGTATATAGATCTCACAACTTTTTACGGCAAAAGAACTGAGTTGCGAGACTTGTTTTTTTTTACAAGTTTTGTTTTTTATGGGATTTTTAAATATGTGGATAGTTTTTTTTTTATCACGTTATCGGTTTTGAATTGGATTCTGACTAAGACTGGCACGATAAAGTCACCGCAATAACATTTGATAGTAAGTGTATTCACCGACCTTCACAGTACATGACATTATACATTAATCTTAGTTCACTGGACTAGTCATACTTTTTTGAAGTTTGATGTCCGATACCTTGTGCGTTATGGCCCAATTAATTAAGGTTTGAGCGGCCAAAAACAACCATATTTTCTTATTATTACTGAAAAAGTAATTAACCACATAAACCGAAACTTGCACACCGTAGTAATATAGCAACACATACATACATAAACTCACGCCTGTATTCCCCGAAGGGGTAGGCAGAGGTGCATTTCTGCACTCACATTTCGCCAGGTATGTATCAGTCCCACGTAATAGGGGGCGAGCCTATTGCCGTTTTTCGGGCACATTTCCAGACTCCGTGCTGTTACTGAGAATTTCCTAATGGAAAAACCCAATAACACTTTGCGCGACCCGGGAATCGAACCCAGGACCTCTAGATCCCACGGCACATACTTGTACCGCGAGACCACGAGCTACTATTGAAACTGAATCTTATTCATTAGTTTGTGCTACATCACCTGTCAGCAACATCTAGGAATATTAATTAAAACAGTATAGTAACGGTTTAATGTTGTTGGCATGTCTCGTGTCGGTGTGAATCGGCCTTCAACTAAAGCTCTAAAGAGGGCTTAGTCCGACAACTAATTGCAGTGTTTCAATTAACTAACTGCAGCTCCTCGATGGCGCCGAGTCGTTGATAAATATTATACATCTGTTGCTTCACTTATGTACAAGTGTATGATTTATTGTAATAAATATTCGCGTTTCTGTTATCATCATCATCATCAGCCCATATACGTCCATGGGCCTGCTCTAGAACTGAGAGGGTTTAGGCCTCAGTCCACCACGCTGGCCTAGTGCGGGTTGGCGGACTACACACCTAAGAAATTCCTAAGAGCTTTTAGGTGGTGTGCAGGTTTCATCACGATATTTTCCTTCACCGTTAAAGTAAGTGATAATTCAATGTGAATACACACATAACTTCGAAGAGTCAGAGGTGTGTGGCTGGGGTTTGAACCCGCAACCGCCGAGATTCTCGACCACGCGCCTAAATAAATAAATAAATACACCCAACAGTCACATACATAGTTCTGATCCCACACTCAGATACAAGTCTTGTGTCGTGGGTATCAGAAACTACGAGAGACTTTTCGGTCTCACATACACCCAGACCCGAAACAAATATTTGTGGATCACACAAACGTTTGTCTCGGTGCGGGGATCGAACCCGCTCGTTTCGCAAGCTGGTGTCTAGCCAACTGCGCCACGGGGCTGTCAAATCTCTAGGGCATCACTACTTTTTTTCTATCTGATATACAGGGTGCAAACGGTGATCGTAAAATGAGACAGGTAATTAATAGGTATGACGATTACAAGCACATTGACGCTAAAAAATCCCGAGAAGAAAATAAAAAAATACGTTTTCCTAACCACCATAAGTATGATACCATAATGATCTGTTTACTTATTTATTTACACTTTTTATACATTAAGTATAGACGCGGACTTAATGCCAAAGGCATTCTCTGACCGTCAACCTCTGGGTGGTGCAGAGATAAAAAGCATAAACCCTGCATAAAAGTCTCCTCCTGGGCCTCGAGATTTAGGCACGCGGTTGAGGTTCTCGGCTACTACTAACTTTTTGAAGTTATGTGTGTATTCACAATGAATTATCACTTACGTTAACGGTGAAGGAAAACATCGCGATCAAACCTGTACACTTAAAGGTTCTTTAGAATTTCTTAGGTTGATGAAATGATGTCATCTGAACAAAGTCAGTAAAAGCAAAGCTTCTAAAAGTATTGCTTTAGCAAAAAAGAAACCACAAGAACACTAAAAACTACGGATAATAAAAACGCTGTCACAGCTAATAGTGGAGAGGGTTGTACAAAAGTTAAGCTCGTGACATATTAAAATAAAACGAAGCCTCGAAATTTGTTGACAAAATGACAACACGATCATAACCCGGTGACCTCTCTCACCCGGCTGCTATTTCAAAAGCAAATAAACCGTAACACAACACTCAAACAAAGAAAATATTGTTTGAACTCGTAAACAGCACCATCGGCGCAGATAATAACATCTCTAGTTTTATGTGTGACGCGCGCAATGCTCTTACATAAAATATTTACACAATTTATTGCGAGCGTGGACCGCTCGCGGTATTTTTACGACCTGCCGCCGCGCTATGGTGTTTTACATGCAAAAAATGTGGCAAATAAAATATATGACTCTTTAAATGTAGCTTAGGAGACGATAATATTTGATGCAAAATGCTAGGCTTCAAATTCATAATAAATACCAATTCAAAGAACAAACAGAGCAATGGATTAGAAAAAGTAGATTAAGCCGTGTTTGAAGACTGCCTCGTTGGTCCAGCAACACATTTGTGCGGCATGTAACCAAATGAATAAATAAGTACATACACCCAACAGTCACATACATAGTTCTGACCCCACATTAAGATACGAGTCTTGTGTCGTGGGTATAAGAATTACGAGAGACTTTTCGGTCTCACATTCACCCAGACCAGAAACAAATATTTGTGCATCACACAAACATTTGTTTCGGTGCGGGAATCGAACACGCGGCCTCTCCATTCGCAAGCTGGTGTCTATCCAACTGCACCACGGGGCTGTCTAATCAAAAGAAATCGTCTTTGTTTCTCTAGACAGAGAAAAGGCAACCTCTTTTTTAGCCGTATCCCACACAACCGCCACTGTAACTCTTGTGCTCTAGGAAGAACAGCGACACGCACAGTATTGTCGCCGAGCACTGAAGCTAAACGAATCTATGGGAACCTAATTTGCCATGATTCCGCAACGAAGTCAATCAGAAAATAGATATAAAGAGGAGTTAGAACAAAAAGGCTTGCCTGCTTTACCTTAAAAACAGCTGGTGAAACGTGAGATCGTAAATTATAAATAATATTATAAAGAACAATTGGGCATGTAGCCCTCAATTATTCGTGACATATAAAACACAGAGAAGACATAAAAATACTTAATTAACCCGGTGTAATATAAAGTTTTGAGTTTAATCAAGTTTGTGAGAAAATTGTTCTCTTCACTTTGCGCTCATTTATGTTGTATGAATTGAAATTTCTTTTGTGAAGCTTTACAAATTATTTGACGGTTGTATGTTTATAAATTGTGAGTGAACATTATTTTCATAATAATTTTTTGAGTGGGTGTCTAATGTCGGTATACGCAGTATTTGACTAGGTTCACAAACAAGGACGGGCTATACCACTAAGGTTACTGGACGAAGCTATGCAGACCGCTTCTAATAGAAGAATCTGAAAGTCTCTAGGACGATTAAGTCTAATAGACATCATCATTATCATCATCATCATCAGCCCAAATACGTCCCACTGCTGGGCACGGGCCTCCTCTACAACTAAGAGGGTTTAAGCCTTAGTCCACCACGCTGGTCTTGTGCGGGTTGGCGGACTACACACCTAAGAAATTCCTAAGAACTTTTTAGGTGTGCAGGTTTTATCACGATGTTTTCCTTCACCGTTGAAGCAAGTGATAATTAAATGTACGAGTAAATACACACATAACTTCGAAAAGTCAGAGGTGTGTCCTTAGGGTTTGAACCCGCGACCGCCGAGATTCTCAATCGTAAGCCTAGCAGACATAATGTGTATTACACTATTGCAAATTGATTATTGAGATAATTATGGCGGCCACGCACTGACCGAATTCAAAAGCTGAATGCGGAATTACAATTACATTTATTCAGGGTTACCTTTATTAAGTACCGGCACACAAATTAAAGATTTTAGATAGTTCGTACTTTATTGTGTCATAATTATATTTTGTCTTTCTGAACCCCATTATAATAATAAATAAATAAATTTCTACCAACCATCAGTCATCCAACCCCCTAAAGAAGAATAAGTGCATCATTTGACAGCCCCGTGGCGCAGTTGGCTAGATACCAGCTTACGAAACGAGAGGCGGCGGGTTCGATCCCGATTTGTTTCGGGTCTGGGTGTTTTGTGAGACCAAAAAAGTCTCTCATAGTTTCTGATACCCACGACACAAGACTTGTATCTTAATGTGGGATCAGAACTATATATGGTTAAATTAAATATAATAAATAAAAATGTAATTATTATTAAAAATTATCATATAAAAAAAATGACATTTCGTGTTGCTGAGGGAGTTTCTTGCCGTTTCTTCTCCACAGCGATAACACGTTTCGAAGCGGCAATAGTTTAAAAAAAACTTAATTGACGATTCAAAAGCACTTGTAAAAGTCTATTTGAATAAAGGTGATTTTGACTTTGACTATGTGACTGTTGGGTGTATTGATTTATTTATATAACTTTGCCGTAGAGATATCTTAGGACGTATGTATTACATTTCGACAGGATCGCTCCAGTAACATGAACTTTAATTGCGGAGAAATTGCAGCTGCCCAATTAGAAACTATGTGTGCATTTAGTTAGGTACTGCCGGCAGTGCTATAATTATATTTGATAACCTACTATACCCTGAATCGCCTTTACGGTATAGTAACATTACACAATGGAGAAGTTACGAACTTTATAATTTAAGAGTATCCACAGTTGCCTGTTCCACTAGCGTCTTCAAAAGGATCTTCATAATAAACTGCTAGATATGGAAGATTCATAATCATCATCAGCCCAAATACGTCCCACTGCTGGGCACGGGCCTCCTCTACAACTGAGAGGGTTTAGGCCTTAGTCCACCACGCTGGCCTAGTGCAGGTTGGCGGACTACACACCTAAGAAATTCCTAAGAACTTTTTAGGTGTGCAGGTTTTTTCACGATGTTTTCCTTCACCGTTGAAGCAAGTGATAATTCATTGTGAATACACACATAACTTTGAAAAGTCAGAGGTGTGTGCCTGGTTCGAACCTGCGACCACCGAAATTCTCGACCGCGCCCCTAAACTTCGAGGCCATCATTGCTTTCGGAGATTAAGAGAGTCTAAGAAACTCTATTGAACTAAAGCATTTTGAATTGCTCAACTTTATCGTTAATTTGTATCCTAATAGTTTCATAATGATTTCGAGAACTATGTTATCGATGGTGGATTAAAACCCACATCTGCAGGGGGGAAAATGTGGTCCATAACTCACTAAACAAAATTAGTATGTAACTGCGCGACCACTTTAAGTAAAAACGACAGCAAAGATAAATGAACAAAGCAATAAAAGCACTTAGTGAATATCCAAAAAAAAAAAACATCCCAGTTGAATTCTAAAGTCGTCTGAGTTGGAGACTTGTCGATAGAATCTGTAAAAACTGCAGCAGTCTGACGGCGCTCGTTCTAGGCTTTTAACGACGCTCAATAAAAATAGCCCCCATCGGTATCAGTTCAAAGGAGCGCTTTAAAAACTTGAAAAAGGAAACTATTGCGGTGCCATCGATATTTCGATATGTCATCATCATGTCGATTGAGACATTTTTGTTTATAAAATGCATGGAAAGAGTTTTGAAAATACCTGAATGATATTCTGCAATGGTGTATACAATTTATAATTACTTGCAGTTTAGTTACTTCTTTTAAACTATATAAATAATTATGTATTGTTTCACCAAATATTTTTTCTTGCAAATAACCTTAATTGTAAAATATCATTTGCTAATTAAATTAACTATAATTATTGCATTAACGAATGCTTATGTTATTTACTGTCCAATTGACTAATGTCAATACACGACTAATACAGAGTTTCACAAATAAAACGAGTGACATTTTGATCAAAACTGGCGGTGAATAAACATTAGGTACTAATAAACTAATTTAAAAATACACCTTTAATGCTTAATAGCATTAAATGAGAGTGGCACTACTTCGATTTGGCCGTATGAGGCTGCAGAGACAACTGATCTCTATTGTGTCCGTTGTGAAGTTTGAATGTATATATTCAGCCTATCGTCGTCCACTGCTGAACGAAGGCCTCCCCAAGTAGGCGCCAACCATCCCGGTCTTGAGCAGCCCTCATCCATCCGCTACCCGCCACCTTTCTCAAGTCGTCGGACCATCGTGCTGCAGGACGTCCCACACTACGTCTGCCTAAGCGCGGTTTGAATGTAGTTCTCCATGATCGCTGTCTGCATGGTCTGTGTGTCATAACAATAGTCATTTTAATCTCAAGTATTGTGTAATCATAAAGTCCCCATATCGCAATTTGATCTACACTTAATGGTAAATACTGATCCAAAAATACTTATACGCGCGAAATTAATAAGATGGTTTCGCACTACGCGACAAAATTACATACATACATACATAACCTCACGCCTGTATTCCCCAAAGGGGTAGGCAGAGGTGCATTTCTGCACCCACATTTCGCCAGGTATGTATCAGTCCCACGTAATAGGGGGCGAGCCAATTGCCGTTTTTCGGGCACAATAATTCCAGACTCCGTGCTGCTATTGAGAACTTCCTAATGGAAAAACCCAATAACACTTTGCCCGACCCGGAATCGAACCCAGGACCTCTAGATCGCACGGCACATACTTGTACCGCGAGACCACGAGGCAGTCAAAATTATAGCAGTCTAATCGACTATTTGTTTATAGCTTTTAAATTATAATTGTTAAATAAATTGCAAGGCGATTGTATTTGAGAATAGGTGCGAAAGTATTGCATGTGACAAGAAGCCTTAAGGGCTCACCGTTGGCTCTTCGGAGCATCGCGATAGCTCTCTCCGGGACAGGCGCGTCGTGCCGTTCTGTTTACTCTTCCTAACTTTGTTTACTGCTGATGTTCACTTGTGCACTACACTTCACAATTAGTGCTGAGATACGATATTTCAGCTTTAAAACTACGCGACAGCTTTTATGGCCAATATGAGGATCTAATGGCTTAGTGTGGTTCAAAATCTAAGTTATACACGCAAGTATTTCTCGTCTCAGCTTCAGGCTGCTTCAGTGCTTCTAGCCTGGGGGTCGAATTTGTAGCTTATAAAAAAACAAAACTTTTTGACAAATAAAAGACTTACTCAACATCTTGAGGCGGCCCAATCATTTTTATCAACTGAGCCAATTAGATTTGATATGACAGGCATGTCGGTAATTAGTAAAGTACTCACAATAAATAAAGAAAAAAAAACCTTCGGTCTATTCTTTTGGGTATTCACACATGAAGGTATAAATGATGCACTTTCCACTCCGGTCAGCGAAGCGTAGATTACAAATAAAGCATAGTTACACAATAAATTCTGTTAATTACTATTTATTTTGTTCACAGATAAATTTAAACTGGAAACAAAATTAACCGTTATACGTCGTAGAATAAAACAATAAAATTCATGTTTAATATTATGAAAAAGCATTCAATGTTTTTGTAGTAAAACACACAGTCGTGCCTGAGCTTCGTCCGTAATTCAACCTTTTACGTGCCATATTCAATTTGCATTTAATCGTCCGTCACTTGTTTTGTGAAATATTAAAAGAAATTCTTTCAATTGCTAGGAGTGAAAATATTTTTTGGAACATGTGCTGTGAATTTCACATAAAGTAAATGGATAGCAATTGAAAGAAGCCTAAAAATGGCCCTCTCAATGGTAGAGGAGGCCCGTGCCTAGCTTTGGGACGTATATGGGTTGATGATGAAGATAATTTGGCCAATAAACTAAATGGATAGCCTCCAGGTTAGCCTGATGGTAAATGCTATCCAGTCAGCTATCGAGAATCAAGGGACGACAATCTCCAATTGGCATATTAATGAAGGCCTACTCAGCTGCTTCTTTACTCTACCCTTTCATAACTAAAGATTTTTAGTAGGGAAGAAAATCCACAAGCAAAATATTCCACAGCTTATTGACAGCAATCAATTCAATGGAAATTACGTAATCCTTCTAAAATGGTTTACATATAAAACAGTGGCAACCGATCAAATGGAACTAATATACATACAGTAACACAATCCCGCTGTATTTGAACAGGCAGCCGTCGATAATTGAAACTCAAATAACTCGAGCCGCGGCTGTCTTCGCAGGCACGTTCCAATTGAAAAGTAATCTCAGTACAAACATTTATACGTCTCAATCGGCCCCCTCTGCACCACGAAACGGCGGTCGGACGTAACAATTTCGGATAATGTACATTGCGGGCTTATAATACGATTCAAGTTAATTTCAGTAAATGTATATATAAACCATATTAATTCAATGTTTTACAACCAAATTATATGTAATTAAATGTGTTTTTTTTTTACAACCAAATTATGTGGACTGCCTCGTGGTCTTGCGGTACAAGTATGTGCCGTGCGATCTAGAGGTCCTGGGTTCAATTCCCGGGTCGGGCAAAGTGTTATTGAGTTTTTCCATTAGGAAATTCTCTGTAGCAGCCCGGAGTCTGGAAATGTGCCCGAATAACGGCAATAGGCTTGCCCCCTATTACGTGGGACTGATACATAACTGGCGAAATGTGAGTGCAGAAATGCACCTCTGCCTACCCCTTCGTGGAATATAGGCGTGAGTTTATGTATGATGCAAATTATATGTAGGTATGTTGTTACGACTTTTATAGAAGGCTGTGCATTGGTAAGAGCAAGATTAAATTCTAATGTAATATTTTATTCTATTAAAAAATAATATTGTCTCCGGTATTCATAAAAACAGCTAATATATTATTGAATCTTGAAAAATACAACTTTATCCAACACATAAAACAACTCCTATAAAGACAGAAAATCAATTTTATCACATAACATACATAATTAGATACGAACAATAACCACAACATACCTACATATAAATACCTTTTGTGGGCGAAATAATAATAATAATGCACGACACAAAGCAAAACGCATTCGATGGAAATTATAATGGCCAGAAGTATCTACAGGTGAGAGCTAGCTACTTATCTTCACTCGACATAACCGTGCTGGCCGGCCGAATATGTTTATTTATTTTACCACGAAGGGATGTTTGACCAAATACTAATTGTACGCAGCGATGTAGCGCGTTCTGGAGATAACTTCAGTGTCCGGATGTTATGCAATGGCTATCCAGTGTTTATCAAAGGAAACAGTACACCATACTGCGTCATTACACGACGTAAACGCCGCAACTGTAATACATCGCGCTTAACTATATCCGCACAAGATGAGTTATTTGTACATTTTATACTCAGTCGGGTTGAATGGCTCTCAACGTTGTATTGTAGAAACGAGAACTATAATTGTAACAGGTGGGCTAACAACAAAGTAACTAAGTCGAAGTTATAGGCTTAACATAAGCACGATTGTTTGTTTTAGCTATACATACGTGACATTAAAAGGGCATTGTTCACAAATTGACCGTATTTCAGTGGTCGTCTTTAAAGAATGATAAATACCATACAAATTACAAGTTATACCAGTATCTCCGTATGCAAAACATAAGACTTCAAAAGGAATATTCTTGTCCCGGTTTTGTCACTTTTTGCAATACGGTTCCGCTCCTTTTGGTCGTAACGTGATGGTATAAGCCCATAACCTTACTAAATAATGCGCTATCTAACACCGAAATAAATTTTAAAATCAAATCACTAATTCCTGAGATTAGGGCCTTCAAGCAAACAAGCAAACTCTTCTGCTTTAAAATATTTATAGCATTATAGTATAGATTAAATAATAAATGAATATTTCCAACAATTACACCCAACTTTTCATACGCCAAACTAAAATACATACCTTGTTTTGTTGGTATCAGAAATTACGAGACATTTTTGCCCCACAAAACGCAGCCCCAAAACTAATATTTATCTCAAACATCAAACCCGCGGCAAAATTGTGACACAGACTGTCAAATATAATTTAGGATATGGAGTCAATGAAGCATGCATATTGGTTAGTTTCACGCTCTTCAATAAAAGCTAATCTGAATTTTTGAATATAATTTGATATTATCTACAATTTTGTTACAGAATAATTTAATTTTGTTGTAATGAACTGAAAATATAATTCAGCGTGATCAAGACTTGGCAATAATTCATGTACATTTGGTAGAGCGAGACTATCACTTTTTCATAAATTTCAAGTTACATTGCTTGTCTGCGACTATTATGTAACAGTGATGCAGACAACAGGCGACGGAACGGCGACGTAACAAAAGCGAGACATCGCGCTTAATAGACGGATGGTCATCAATTTGAGATCCACTTTACAGGCTATGGCGAGATGCTTTGCGTAAACTGATGGAGTGTGGTCCAACCGTTGCATAAACCGCGAACTATGAAAAATATTAATAGTTAATTTTATTAATAGTTATTTCTTAGGTGTGTAGTCCGCCAACTCGCACTAGGCCAGCGTGGTGGACTAAGGCCTAAACCTTCTCAGTTGTAGAGTAGGCCCGTGTCCAGCAGTGGGACGTATATGGGCCGATGATGATGATTTTTCATTCCTACTTATAAAGGGGGCGAGCCTGTGTTTGTTTTGGAGGCCCCAGTACCATTACTCTAAAAATGCAATAGCACACACTTATACCGCCGAATCAATGAGACAGTAATAACGTTTATCATATCATGACTAAACGTCAATTACTGGCGAAGGACTCAAACACTGCCTCGGACTGCCTCGTGGTCTCGCGGTACAAGTATGCGCCGTGCGATCTAGAGGTCCTGGGTTCGATTCCCGGGTCGGGCAAAGTGTTATTGGGTTTTTCCATTAAGAAATTCTCAGTAACAGCACGGAGTCTGGAAATGTGCCCGAAAAACGGCAATAGGGTCGCCCCCTATTACGTGGTACTGATATATACCTGGCGAAATGTGGGTGCAGAAATGCACCTCTGCCTACCCCTTCGGGAAATACAGGCGTGAGTTTATGTATGTATGTATGTGGACTCAAATAGATTTTCTGTTTTTTTTTAACTTGCTACCGAAGATTACACAGCAAAGCTATAAGGCATACTTAAGATACAACTCTAACTGCACGCTTCACCCTTGTGGCTTGAATGTCGCTAAAGGAATAAAAACAGTATAAAGCTGTACGACATTGATCAGGAGCGACGTGGTCGAAGAGCTCCACTTTATTACATGTTTGTGTACGACGCTTATTTATCACGACCTTAGTGGCGCAGTACCTAGGTCAGCACATCACAAGGACACTAAGAAAACGTTGCCAGCTGTTATATGCAAGTGTAGTGGATTGGATAAATTATACGATTTGATGGCTTTTGAATATAGATCTTCTTCTAAGAGTATTATGAGGAAGAAAAAGAAAGAGTATTATAAAGAAGAAAGAAAGGACCACATACAATATCTGTTGCTTAGTATATTAGCGTTTTTAAATGTATATCCTTGGTGAGTCTTCTATGGGTGTTGTACAAAAATAGATTATATATGTCGAATATCAGACAGGGCGGTTATTAAAAAAAAAAACGCAGAACCGTTGACCTTTGTTTGGTCATCGGCTCTGCTTTACTACATTACGCCTAATACTTATTATGCGGCAATATTTAGCTTGTAACTATGATTGCTATTTGTAATTAGATATATTGCAAACTATGGGAAATATAATCAAAGCAAAACAAGCAAACACAACAACAAACAACAAATAATTTTTATTAAAACCAACAGAGGTTCTACTCACAATGTTTCCTTCGCAATACCAGCGGCGAGAGAGCACTCCACGCGCAACACTCGCCTTTATAAAGGTTCCGTCGCCCCTCCATTGCCGAACGTCATCAGCAAAGTATTTTAACAACAAATTGATAATGTCACAAATCATGATAATTAATTTTAATATTTTTAAACCTTTTTTTTCATATTTCAGTATCCTAAAGTTATGAAATATCGATTAGAATTATTTCAGATTTATTTCAACAAACAAGTGTCAACATAAAGACTAATAAAATCAAAAGATTATTTAATTACGTTAATGAGACATCTCTAAATTACTATATTGAATAAACAGATTTTTGGTGATATTTAAATTAACCAATGAATGGTAATTAAATATTTCTAAAGTTAACTTAAATATTAGTTTAATAATCTTCGCGGTGACATATACAATTAAAGCCTTGATTTAATCTAATCAAAAATACTTAGACTGATCCCTGAACGCATTATATTGGTTAATACATAAAATAAAATCTCTTATTCAAAATTAACCGGATATGTCTATCCTACCAACAGTATTTATAATTTAGGCAACTAAGCTAGCGATTTTTTTGATTGAAAAAAAAAACGGATCAAAAGAAAAATGTGCGAGTGTATGATCGTAATATCGTTTTGCAAAAATATTTATTATGCTTCTACTAAGCTTACATTAATTTAAAATTATTTCATCACACATCTGAATCGACAGCCTATCAAGAGAGTGCATATTTCTTTACAAATAACTATTTGCAACGGTCACGTCTGGCAATTCGTCGGATGCCGTCGAATAGGATTGTAAAGTGAACCGATTCAATTCTCGAGGATATATTCCACTCATTCATTTAAATCTTGAGTGAAAATAAACGCCATTATTACGATTTCCCGGCTAAAAGTATCTGGGGACTCCACTGCACTTACAAAGAACCTTATCCATTTAAACATTGAACAATTTAAATGATAGGTACATCTTTTTATAAAAATGTGTAAATAATTGATTGCCTCGTGGTCTCGCAGTACAAGTATGTGCTGTGCGATCTAGAGGTCCTGAGTTCGATTCCCGGGTCGGGTAAAGTGTTATTGGGTTTTCCTATTAGGAAATTCTCTGGAAATGGGACCAAAAAACGGCAATAGGCTCGCCCCCTATTACGTGGGACTGATACATACTTGGCGAAATGTGGGTGTAGAAATGCACCTCTGCCTACCCCATCAAGGAATACAGGCGTGAGTTTATGTATGTATGTGTGTAAATAATTCTCCTGGCAACTTCTTTCGTGAGTACTAAGAGTAAAAGAATGAATCCTAAGTAACGTTATTTTTATCTCATGTAATCCCTTTTAAAAGGCTTCCAGACAATTTTCTGGCGAGTGTGGCAATATTAGAAATTAAACTCGTGTCACTAAAGAAAAAAGTCTTATAAAATTGTTATTATTTTGTGTATCTCGCGCATCCCCGCAACAGTGGAGCGCGCGGCGGCAGATAGCTCGGGAGCGCGCGGGGCACCGTCCGGGAATTTTACCGTTTTACCGGGCCCGCCGGGAAATTAATACCGGTTACCGGTTGCCGCCAGAACTTTGCGTATAGAGCGCTCCTAGTGAGGAAACACACACACTATGAACTTAAGCTTACTTTGGTCATTAAGTGCTAACAAAATAAAAAAGCTGATGCTCCTTGTGCACCGAGCTGTGAATACAATGCGACGGTCTTACTCTCTCGGGAATTGGAGTAGCCGACGGAATGCAGCTTAGCCTTTGATAGCGTCATTCGAATGTATACTTGAAGTGTTTCTATTTTCTAATATTATACATACATAAACTCACGCCTGTATTCCCCGAAGGGGTAGGCAGAGGTGCATTTCTGCACCCACATTTCGCTAAGTATGTATCAGTCACACGTAATAGGTGGCGAGCCTATTGCCGTTTTTCGGGCATATTTTCAGACTTCGTGCTGTTACCGAGAATTTCCTAAACCCAATAACACTTTGCCCGACCCGGGAATCGAACCCTGGACCTCTAGATTGCACGGCACATACCACTGCGATACCACAAGGCAGTATAATAATAATATTAGGTAAATAATATAATAAGCGATATATTTTTAATATTGTCGATATATTTCTCGACCAGATTAATGTGCAATCAACTAATTAAAGCATACAATGACTTCATAATTCATAACGGTTAACGTCTCAAGTGCCATTTATAGGTTAGATAGATTCAGTTGTGATTTTAAAGTTGAATCGACACATAGACACACCTACATATAATGCGGGCGATTCCAACATCATGGCATTAAATAAAACAACGTAACCAAGCAAAAGATAACACATGCATCCTCTTTTTTTATTATAGAACCGAAAAAAAATCAAGTAAAATTTAAATCAATGCATAAGTTTTTTTTACCGTGATATTATACTACTTATATCCTTCATGATTCGGCGCGGCAACGTCGCATAATCCACATACGAGTTTATTATTTACCCACAAAGAGGAGCTGAGTGCCCTGCGATATGGATATCAGAACCTTAAGATCTTTAATCGCGATTATTGGCAAAACTATCTCGCAGTTTTTGCTCCGGGAATAAATATCTCGAGACTTAGGCGCGCGGTTGAGTCAAAAATCTCGGCGGTCGCGGGTTCAAACCCCAGGCACACATCTGATTTTTTGAAGTTATGTGTGTGTTCACAATGAATTATCACGTAATTTAATGTTAAACGAAAACATCGTGAGGAAACCTGAACACCTAAAAAAAACTTAGGAATTTCTTAATTGTGTAATCCACCAACCCGCGTTCGGCCTCTCGTGTCGGACTAAGGCTTAACCCGCTCAGAATTAAAGGAGGCCCGTGCCAAGCAATGGGACGTATATGGGCTAATGATGAATACAATCCCAGACTTCATCATCAGTAGCCTTTCTTACGTCCACTTATTTCCCAACATTTATTTCCATACAAACAAATCATGAAAGGGACAGGAGTAAACTTGTTCTAAGTCCGCAGCGTTCCCGTCTGCGGCGCCAACACTGCGCTCTCGGATGTATTAAGCCTAATTGATGTTATTTTATATCCCGCGAACACAACCTCCTGTTTACGACCCTCTCGATTACCCTCCGCGAAGCCTCTTTAACGCAATTACCTCGCGTTCGCACTACATTAATGGCATATAGTGAATTAACAATATGAGGGCCCGCGGGACACCGTATTTATTGTCCGCTTATGCCACGCAGGAAGATATGCTCATAATTAACTTTAATCTAGTTTCATATCGTGTTTATAGTGTTGTTTCTTTGTTTACATCATCATCATCATCAACAGCCTTTTTTCACGTCCACTGTTGGACATAGGCCTCTCCTATGGCACGCCACTGGGCTCGATCTTCGGCTCTCCTCATCCAACCGTTGCCAGCCACCTTGCGGATATCGTCACCCCACCTAGCCAGAGGGCGTCCTAGACTACGTTTGCCAAGCCGTGGTCTCCATTCTTTGTTTACGAGTCAACGTATATTGACGATTGCTGATTGGATAATAAAATAAGAATTCAGCTTCCGTATAACTGGAATCGATCTATGATAGTAAAAACGTTCGGATCGTTCCATCTTCATGCTCTTTTAATTTACGACGTATAGCTTAGATCGTTTACGGCTTGTTCTAGATGAAATTGGATTATGTTCCCAATTTGGGTGTGCTTAAATCATTACTTCTGTACTTGACTGCCTCGCGGTCTCGCGGTACAAGTATGTGCCGCGCGATCTAGAGGTCCTGGGTTCGATTCACGGGTCGGGCAAAGTGTTATTAGGTTTTTCCATTAGGACATTCTCAGTAACAGCACGGAGTCTGGAAATGTGCCCGAAAAACGGCAATAGGCTCGCCCTCTATTACGTGGGACTGATACATACCTGGCGAAATGTGGATGCAGAAATGCACCTCTGCCTACCCCTTCGAGGAATACAGGCGTGAGTTTATGTATGTATGAAAAATACTATGAGAGACCGCTGTTGTTTTTAACTCTCGTAATATTTTCATTTTGTCTTATTTATCACTACTGCTTAAGAGTTAATTTATTGTTGTTGTTGTTGGATTGTCGCACATATAAATTTAAGGTGCGATAAAATCTACTGTTTAAACCCACGAAGGTGTGTTAGATCAGTCTGCGTATATGTGTTAGCAATGGGGCCGGCGTAATTTTCTCGATTAGTGAGAGTAATCTACACACATATTAACTATTTGAAACATTGGTAGATTCATCATCATTCCCTTGCCCTGTTCCCAAATTTATTTGGGGTCGGCGCAGTATGTTTTATCCTTTCAAACATTCCTATCAGCCGTCGTGTCTCCATTCACTCCTTTTTCTTTCATATCTTCTCTCAGGCACTCCACCCATTTTTTCTTTGGCCTTCTTCTGCTTGTCCATCCTTCAACTTTCATATTCATTACTTTTTTAACTAAATATCATCATCATCATCATCAGCCCAAATACGTCCCACTGCTGGGCACGGGCCTCCTCTACAACTGAGAGGGTTTAAGCCTTAGTCCACCACGCTGGCCTAGTGCGGGTTGGCGGACTACACACCTAAGAAATATACCTAAGAACTTTTTAGGTGTGCAGGTTTTATCACGATGTTTTCCTTAACCGTTAAAGCAAGTGATAATTCATTGTGAATACACACATAACTTCGAAAAGTCAGAAGTGTGTGCCTGGGGTTTGAACCTGCGACCGTCGAAATTCTCGACCGCGCGCCTATACCTCGAGGCCGTCACTATATACATATACGTCAATATATTTACCTACATATGCTTCATCTCTTCTCATAACATGCCCATACCACGACAGACGGTGTCTCTTCAGCGTGTCTATCACAGGAGCTACTTTCAAACTTTCTCTAACGTATTAATTCCTCACTCTGTCAATCCGTGTTATACAACACATGCATCGCAACGTTCGCAATTCTGCTGCATCTAGTCGTCTTTCTTCTTTATAACTACATGCATACATAAACTCACGCCTGTATTCCCTTAAGGGGTAGGCAGAGGTGCATCTCTGCACCCACATTTCGCCAAGTATGTATCAGTCCCACGTAATAGGTGGCGAGCTTATTGCCGTTTTTCGGGCACATTTCCAGACTCCGTGCTGTTACCGAGAATTTCCTAATGGAAAAACCCAATAACACTTTGCTCGACCCGGGAATCGAACCCAGGACCTCTAGATCGCAAGGCACATACTTGTACCGCGAGACCACGAGGCAGTCTTTATAACTATTAAAAATAAAATCAAGAGGTTAAATTTCGCTAAATTTTTCTTATTGTCGTCGAACGAGATACAAAGTTAAACGTTTTGCTCCAAAAAGGAACAGCGAATGATTAAAATTGTAAAAACTTTAGAGGAATAAAAACGAGCGCAACGCACATTAAGTTGTCTCTGGAAATGGTTTTTCAATCGTCCAGACAGGGTAACGAGCGTCGCCTCCCATCCATCGCACAGATATAGAGCTAGCGCTCAGCTCCAGATGTACTCGGAGAAAAATGTATTATAGTTATGCGCGTTGAGGAATAATGTTACCGGGTTCCCTTCTATAGTTTTACATTTAATAGTCGGGGTTATTCTAGTCAGGTAAAGTTAGCTCATTTGTTAAAAGAAAGAAGCAGAATGATGAAGAAAATATAAAACATATGAACGGGATGATTAATAAATAATAAAAAGTGAAAAGAAACATTATTAAAATGTCATATAATAAATACATACTAGCCTTCGATTATTCACCGCATATTTTTTTCGAAACAAAGAGTAAAAATATAAAATTTAAAATTGACCGTCTACAAAACATGGAATTTATAAACTCAAATATTATATATCGATAATGAACCCCACAGCAGCCTCCTCACGTCCTCATCAGAAGGAAATCCCCGAAACCCCGGTGGTGTAATAGCTACGTCGACGGTACCCCAAATGTGATGATTTACGATAACCCGTTTAGGTAAAGGCCGCTCAAAACGCCATAAAAGAAATGTACGAGGCGGCTCGCCATTCAACGCTTATTGGATGTCCCTTCGCGCCTGCACAATGACTTAGAAAATATACAAGTGACACGCATCCAGCAATCGATCTCCTTTATTGTGTGCTATCAAATACATATATATTATATCTGTCTCCGTCAGTATTGCTGTTGAATTTATTGACATATTTATTTGCTAGTAAATACATAGATATCGACGTCTATATTTATACGCGTCTAAGTTTTGTAATTCGTGTTTTAAGCCCCACGTAAAAGAGCACCTAATGAAAATAACACTTTGCCCTACTCGAGAATCGAACCTAGCATCTTATATGTATGCAAATATAGAAGTCCAAAAGGCAGTCTATGCAGTTATTTTGTGATTTCTCTCTCCGCAAATTTCCTTTAAACTATTCGACATATTTTGATAAGATTTACCAATTCAGACTATATTTTTCGGAAAAATTGCAATTTATTTCATTGATGTCGCAACCGAATGAATGTAATTTAATTCACGGCGAAGTGTCTTTCATGCGCTGACTCATTTACTCCAGCTTGTTAAAATTGGACGCACATACACTGAACCCAGAACATTTTTATGGGTCACTGTGACGGCCTTTACAACATATGCTATTAGCATTTTAAAGACACAAATATCTTACTATCTGCTATTATTGTTTTGCAACAACAATGCTATTTTGTGTTTCTCCACAATAAGGAGACGTTTATAACAAACTGACTGACTGCCTCGTGGTCTCGTGGCACAAGTATGTGCCGTGCAATCTAGAGGTCCTGGGTTCGATTCCCGGTTCGGGCAAAGTGTTATTGGGTTTTTCCATTATGAAATTCTCAGTAGCAGCATGGAGTCTGGAAATGTGTCCGAAAAAACGGTAATAGGCTCGCCCCCTATTACGTGGGACTGATTCACACCTGGCGAAATGTGGTTGCAGAAATGCACCTCTGCCTACCCCTCCGGGGATTATAGGCGTGAGGTTATGTATGTATGTAATAACAAGCATAGGTTTTCCCAAGTCATGTATTAATGCCAGTTAGTAATGGAAGTTGTACAAACAGGTAATTTGAGTAGCGACTCGCGGCGCCAGCCTCGCGCCTCGTATCAACCGTGCTTAACGTTATTATCCCACTTTAAATGAGCCATTGTCTTCGAGAACTTTCTACGGGAGCACACCTTCCGCACGTTGTACGGAGACAGTAAGATAATATTAGTCTTATTATTCTTTTTTACTGACATGGAAAAGACACAGCACGAATACCTTGTGTGTAGTGCGGTCCAAATCGTTTATCAATCAAGATTACAAGCAACAAGCAAAGCAATACAATGTGCTTTTTTATAATGGTACGGCAAAGTGACCCCATTGCACCTGATGGTAAGCGTAATGGAGTCCAGAAAAAGTGCCGACTAGCGAGAGATGATGATCTCCCGTTGGTCGACACAATCATGCCGGCCGAATACGTCTTCACCTTTCTTGTGAAGAAGTTTGGGGGACTAATGCCGTGGTGATCAAAGGACCGACCGCGACAAACCGGCCAATAAATGCCGGCACGGTCATCCTTTCACCATGATTGATGCCCCCCCGAAAACCGGATATACACTGGCTGATCCCGGAACGCGGCACCCTTGCATGTGCCACGGCGGGTTTTACGCCCTGTGTACGGTGGTCGCTATCCGGGCGGATACGAATATCCTACCACCAGCATCAAATATCTTTTAATTAGTAAATATTTGACAAGCACATCGATTTAAATCAATAATATCCTTAAATATTGGAACGTTTATACTCACACGGTAAAGTGAATGATATCTATTGGTAAGTGCAGGAGGGTTCAGATGGACTAATGGACAAAAATATTCCAATCGTTTGCCAATCAAGGGACACTATGGTATAACTTCAAACCTAAACTCAGCGGTGGTGGTTATGATGCAAAACAGAATTCATTATATAATGACATTCATTATAATTACATTTGACAGCCCCGTGGCGCAGTTGGCTAAACACCAGCTTGCGAAACGAGAGGCCGCGGGTTCGATCCCCGCACCGAGACAAATGTTTGTGTGATCCACAAATATTTGTTTCGGGTCTGGGTGTTTGTAAGACCGAAAAGTCTCTCGTAGTTTCTGATACCCACGACACAAGACTCGTATCTTAATGTGGGGTCTGAACTATGTATGTGACTGTTGGGTGAATTTATTTATTTATTTAATGTTATACCGGTAGTAGGAGGATGCAATGCAAATGCTATCCATGAAATGGTATAAGTTTGATACTGCATAACGTAGTTTCTGGCGTTTAATCTCGATGCACGTAAATTTAGGACCGCGAAGTGTTTAACTTTACGCTGCACTGGAAGAGAGTAATATCCCGGGGAATGTTGCAGCATATTGAAAGGGAACACTTCTGTAACATTGTTATACGCTATCCGTTCTCAAAAACTTTTCAACTCATATTGAAGTCAGCAAACAATTGTTTGTAAACGTTAATTAGTAGTTTAGTAACAGTAATTATGCGAGTTATTCATCAAAAAGGTTTGAGTAGGGGGAGGGGACAGATTAGACTTCAAACAATTGTACCTTTCAAACAATATGTAAGAGCAATAAAATATGTTTCTAGAATTTTCCTTATTTCTAGAAATACTGGTCTTTAGAGTAAAGACTCTAAAGTCTCTTAAGAGAGACAATGTGGTACCCTCTGTAGAGCCAGCCCATTTGCATCGCAGTCGAAGCTGACCAAAAGCATGACTCTAACAATCCTTACTTCCTTACTAATATTATAAATGCGATTGTAACTCTGTCTGTCTGTCTGTCTGTGTGTCTGTCTGTCTCGCTTTCCTGCTAAAACTACTGAACCGATTTAAATGAAATTTGGTACACATAGTTTGGAGCCTGAAAAAGAACATAAGCTACTTTTTATTGCGGAAAAGGGGTTTTAAGGGGATGAAAGGTTGTATGGAAGTATTGTCATTTTTAAAGCTAGAAACTTGAAACTTATTTTTTAGGCTGTTGATTAGATATAAATAAACATGAGATTAAAAGTATGTAAAAAAATTACCTTTAAGGGAATAAAATAAAAATAGGGGATGAAAGTTTGTATGGAAATTCGTAATTTTTGAAGCTAGAATGATGAAACTTTTTTATATGGCTTTTATTACATCATTCATCATGATATATATATATACACAATATAAGAATTAATTTAAAAGTTTTTTTTTTAATTCCCTTAATATGTTATAAATGAGAAAATAACTATATGACTGTTACGCTTTCACGCCTTAATCATTTGACCGATGTGAACGATTTTTGGTATGGACATAAATGGGGCTCTGTGGAATAAAATAGATTACAACTTATTTTCTTTCTGAACCCAACCCTGTAGTCTACGCGGACGGAGTCGCGGGAAAAAGCTAGTTCTTATATATAAGTCTATGCATAGTTTCACCTCCACTCGAGAACTTTTTTGCCCCATCGGCCATCAGTTCTCCGCGCTATGTGCCTGGCCCATTGCCACTTCAACTTGCTAATCCGCTGGGCTATGTCGGTTACAGGTCCCTGTGGAAGTCATTGGGAGAGGCCTATATTCAGCAGTGGACTTCCATTGGCTCATGGATTGGATTGGATAGTTTCACCATTAACTTTTACTTACTCACACACGATATTTTTTTTTGATCTCGTTGTTTCTCTTGATTTATTCCATTTGCGCCTTTAACAAGTACATTCTAACACCATATAGTGTTCTAAGCGTTTACTGTCACGTTTATAATGCATTTTTAGCACAGTCTAGGCGCATTTTCCCCCGTGGAATAATATTACTACATAGTTAGCTAAATTAAGCATTTGTACAGACATGTCATACTGTAGCGCGATACGCAATGGCGGCAGTCTCAACACAGCTCTCGGAGTTGGCGCAGTATTACAACTTTCCATATGATTGCTTACAATATTATGCACGTCCCGAAACACGCTCCCTTGTCTCACACACTACATTTGAATTTTGCTTTCAGTTTCAGCGCGTTATTACGCAGGGCTTATCATATTTGTCGTGTACGTAAAAAGGTGTTAAAGTTACTGTGAGAATTTATATTATAATTATATATTAATAGAAGAAGACAAACAAAGAAAACCTAACTAAAAGATTTAGTAGTATGAAACTCATTAACAGGATTTCTACAGTTTATATTCATCTTTAGGAATAATAGTTAAGCTGAGTTAAACCCCGACTGGTTCAATAGATCGGGTTATAAAAAAAACTTATTTTATTTGCGTTCCCTTTTGATACTGACGCTTTCATTTAGGGTAGGCAGTTGTATTTACACTCACTATTCGGTTGGTGTCTTTTTAAGTCACAAGTAATTGGGTACTTATTGCCTTTTTTCGGCCTCATTTACAGGCTCAACGCTGGTACTAAGAATTGGTTTTAAAAAAAACTTCTCTTTTCACCTGCTACCAAGAATTAGGTACTCTCAAGAACTGAGAGTGATATCGAGGGCCAAACGAGGCAAATGAAGCAGAATTAAAAAAAAAAATTCTATTTTTTATTTAGTTGACTTTTTCCCAAATAGCCGTGTTAACAGCGCTGGCTACTATCCGTGTTATAGGTTTGAATGTAGACGGAATTGAAATAGCTCCAGTGATTAGCATCAGCGAGTGACATAAAACAAAACCAACTGCATTTGGTTGGCACTCACAATTTGCAATTCTCTCGATTGAAATTCAGTCAAAGCCGCGGATTTCCGTATCATTTGTGTGTTTTGGCAGTGTGTCACCGTTCCACTTCACACACACTTCGGTTTGTCGCCGCGATTCATCGAAATTGTTTTGATTATTGAACTTAGTTAAATGAATATGAAAATGAAGTCGTGATGGCCTTGAGGGAAGTCGTGATGGCCTTGAGGTTTGGGCTTGCGGTCGAGAATCTCGACGGTCGCGGGTTCAAACCCCAGGCACACACCTCTGACTTTTCGAAGTTATGTGTGTATTCACAATGAATTATCACGTACTTTAACGGTGAAGGAAAACATCGTGATGAAACCTGCACACCTAAGAGTTCTTAGGAATTTCTTAGGTGTGTAGTCCGCCAACCCGCACTAGGCCAGCGTGGTGGACTAAAGCCTAAACCGTCTCAGTTGTAGAGGCCCGTGCTCAGCAGTGGGACGTATATGGGCTGATGATGATGATGATGAACTTAGTTAAAAGAATACTAGTAAAATATAATGGTATGTTCACATTCAAATAAAATATTGTTTGATTGGAAAAACTTTTTGTTCTTAGATTTAGGATGTCCGGTCTCGTCTGCTTCATTGTAACTACTAACACTACTTATAAACATAATTTTGTCACAATTCTGCTCCTTGCTACTGCTAATTTAAAAAATCCAATAACACTTAGCTCGAACCGGGAATCGGTCCCGGGATGTCTTGATCGCACACCCCACCCTAATACAGTGGGACCGACTCATACAGGTTACCAGAGAAAAATAAGTGTTTATTATTTTATTTTTGCTTAGCAATTTTACTTATTTAGCTCACTAAAGTGTCAGAAGTAAGTACCTATTAAGTTTAATGTAGGTAGTTAGTATTTAGTTGTTATGTTAATTCTTAATAAGGTCGAGTGGTTGTATCAAATTACTAAATATGTTTTAAGGGAAAGTTATTTATAAAAACGGGTGAATGACGGCTGATATACTGCTAATAGAATTGGGATCAGGGCAAGAGGATGATGATGATTTTGGGTAAGGTTATTTAAAACATAAGCAGTGATGGCCTCGAGGTTTAGGCGCGCGGTCGAGAATTTCGGCGGTCGCAGGTTCAAACCCCAGGCACACACCTCTGACCTTTCGAAGTTATGTGTGTATTCACAATGAATTATCACTTACTTTAACGGTGAAGGAAAACATCGTGATAAAACCTGCACACCTAAAAGTTCTTAGAAATTTCTTAGGTGTGTAGTCCGCCAACCCGCACTAGGCCAGCGTGGTGGACTAAGGCCTTAACCCTCTCAGTTGGAGAGGAAGCCCGTGCCCAGCGGTGGGACGTATTTGAGCTGATTATAATGATTTAAAACATATATAGATTAGTAGGTACGTCTTTTGCGGCAGTGTCATGTTTAGGTACTTTAGCGTGAAGAAATATCTAAGCAGTGCGGTATGATAGTATAGACAGAGTAGTTTGGACAGTAATGTACTTACCAGTAGGTTCGCTCTTGACACATTGCTGTGCCAAAGTTATGGATAAAAATGCGAGCTGGAATAAGAGATACCGGGTTTTTTTCCCACATTAATACATATTTTGCGATCTCTAAAAAAATAACGTTCCAATGCTTGTGAGTTCAAGTAATTTACCTCCATCACTTAACTTGACTGTAATAAAAAATACTTTGAACCAAATTGCAGGATAACGCCTAGCCTCGTCGAAATTGTATGACCAAAAAATAATCTCGGAACTAGCCGAAGAATCCTTTGACATGCTTTTCATATACGCTTTATTTTAATAGTTATTTTACTAGTTAGTTAAAGTAGGTAGTAAGAAAGGCCTGTTTATTTAAAACTTAGAATCTTACTAATATTATAAACGCGAAAGTTTGTATGTATGGATGTCTGGATGTATGGATGTCTGGATGTTTGTTGCTCTTTCACGCAAAAACTACCGAATGGATTTCAATGAAAGTTTACAATAATATAGCTTATACATCAGAATAACACATAGGCTATATATTTTTAAGATAGTGTGTGAATTGTCCAAAATATAACGATAATAGTCAAGTAAGTCGGGAAAAACTGCATCTGCGAGCTATTCTTGCGTACGCTGCAAAAACTGTAGAGTTTACACGTATATAATGTATAAGAGAAATGTTTATCTTAATAAGTCCTACAAAGAAGTCCGCGACAGCATATAACTATCTTTAAAATTACGAGGAATATGGTAAAAACAACAATTTCATTTTCTCATATAAAACTGTTCTACCTAATTTCCTGTCAAACATTTTATGTTTATCCCGTCAATACGGTTAATGGTCCCCTCAAATTAAAAAACGTATTTAAATAAAGGTTTTGAATCGACAACATATATCCACAATATTCGAACAATTGCGTATTTTTCATTTTAAAAATGCAGAATAAATCAGTAATGAAAAATGAGTGACATATTTATTAGTTGTCAAAAATGTATGCGAGCGTTCAGAAATTTATTTTTAAACTCCTTGGTTGTATCTGGTTTAAAATTTACAAACGAATGCAGGCTCGGTAGTCATCACGCTTCGTAATCTAAATAATGATTTCACTGATCCCAACGGATATACCCTTTGATTTTAGCATATATTGTCAATGCGAAAGTAACACTACTGTGTTATACTTTCACGCCTAAAATATTTGAGTTATTTGGATGATTTTTGTTATGGATAAAAACGGAAACATAAAAAGGGACATAGGTTACTTTTTTTTAATTCATTAGTGTAATTTGGGCACTTGGGAGAAGTTTAATAGATTTACTTATTATCTTTCTGCACCCAACCCTGAAGTCTATGCGGACGGAGTCGCGGGCAACAGCTAGTCATCTATAAAAATTAAAATAAACGTCAAAAATATTTGAGTCAAGAAGAACTGTTTGAATTTGCGAAACAGTTTGGGAGTTATGCTTGTATATTAAGTGTTGTGGTCGGGGACAACTGATGGGTCGTCCTAACGCGAAATCGGAAATTTTATGAAAGTTCCAATATACTTTGTATCAAAGTTGGAATAATGTTAGGGTTGACGGCAACAAAAGTCGATTAATTTTATATTACATAGTTTGGCCAAAGTATTAACGCGGGTGTTTTGATATTAAAATATTACAAAGATGAGGACATCTTAAAACCTCCGTGATTTACGGTTAAGAGTTTTCAATATCTAATGTGTAATCCACCAACCCACTGATAGTTGTGTAATTGACGTGGATTTTGTGCTTAACAAAAGGAAAGTATGTATGCAATTATTACCAACTAAAATTGGCTATTTAAAGTCGTCGGTTACGACATAATTAAATATTTAGCAATTTTTGATCTTTTTCACCACAATAAACATGGATTCAATTCAGTTCTTAATATGTAGGCTTTGGCGATATTACTATGTCGGGATACAGCCAAATAAACAAGCAGTAACTTTTTCTATGCTCAAAATAATTCGGTATTGTGTCATTACAAACCATACGTTTTGGTTTGTGACAGATGTCTGTAATTAGTGTTGCCAGCTGGAAAGCAAAGCCAACAAATTGTGAAAAATATGTTAATTTATTAAACAGCCGCGAAGTTTTATCAAATCACAACCACGTCCACAACTTTGCGCGTATAAATAAATCACGGCCGCAACAAGCCCCGGGCTTCAATACGTCAAAGATAACCCAATGTGAATAATCGGAGGGTAGTCGGAAACAATGGCGATTTGCATTTATAAATGATTCATGCGACGCGCCATGTTGTAAGAGAAAACATTCCGGTTGATGGTTGTTGGCGGAATTTTGACGATTGGCAACCCTGCGGACATGTGGTCGCTCCACGGAAGTGAGCGGAGCGGACAATCATGTTACCCTAGCTTTTCGATAGACTGATATATATAACAATCGCTAAAAGTATACATTTTGCTGATTTTGGTTCAAAAGCAGGCCCGGGTTCAAACCCAGGACGGGGGAAGCGTTATTTGGCTTATAATAAAAAAGTAATATAGTAAAAATATAGGGAATACATTCCACGTATCACATTTCCTGAGGTAAGCAATTCAATTATTATAACTTATTAAAAGCATTCAGATTATGCTTTCAGAAACCATGGTTTCGAGTCAAAAATAATAAACAACTGAAAATATTTATCGGAGTGTTTATTTGAGCGACTGAACGAGCAGTTGCTATGAAGGCTTAACTCGTGAGACAGAGCAACACACGGGGAGAGTAATCCAGAGAAAATTGATGTCTCCAGGGGATAAACATCATTAGACGCGCGACATCACGAGTACCAACTCTGTTATAACAATCGGTTTGAATACAATTGTCTAGAGACCTCGGTTTATGTTAAAACGGTACTTTATGCTATATTGAATAATATGGTGTAATGAAATTAAATTACCTTGCCACGGGGCTGGCTTGACACCAGCTTGCGAAACGAGAGGCCGCGGGTTCGAACCCCTCACCGAGATAAATGTTTGTGTGACCCACAAATATTTGTTTCGGGTCTGGGCGTCGACTCGAATTGTAGTGTGGGGTCAGAACTATGTACTATGCGACTGTTGGGTGTATTTATTTATTTAATTTAGGATATATTTTTGGTTTGTTTAGATGCCGTCTGAGCATGATGGCAGTGAGCTTGATTTTTTAGACACCGACAATGTAAAGTTTCCATTCCACACGGGATCGTGGATGCAATGCGATGAATACACATTTACACATTGTGCCCAGAGGCGGTACTTCCATAGAAGCCCAAAAGCCAAGTTTGCCCTTCAAAATTCCGAATAATATTTTTTAAGCTTTAAATCTTTATTTAACAAAAGCAATTAGACATATAAATGAGAATATCCTGACTCCACAATAAACAATTATAAACTAAACATTACAAATTAACGCTTTTGGGCTTCTATGGAAGTACCGCCACTGATTGTGCCATATTACATATTTGTGTATTTTTTGTGTTTGTGGTTTCTATGAAAACAAAAATATAACCTTACCAAAAATTATATCAAATCTAATAAAAATTTTCAAGATGTAAGAAATCTATTTGTGTAGTGTATATTATCAAAGATATATATAAGAAAGCTTCGGTTCACCATTTTAAAACCAGTATAGTTTTACAAAAGACTGGCTAGATAAGTCGGTTACGCTATCGCGTGGTATGTGATCACAGTCTGCCCAAAGACTAATACAAATACGAAATCCGTCTATATAGATTGTCGGTGTGTGCGTCAAACTAAATGTTTATCTATCAATATCGTTTGATGATGTTGCTCCACTGTTGCGGCTGTATATTCATATTTGATATTCCCTTTTGTCTGTGCCATTGTTCATCAGTCAGTTGATGTTGGTTATTTTATTGACTCGACGGTGCGACCGATCATTGACTTCATCGCGCAGTATTTTACATACATACATACATACATAAACTCATGCCTGTATTCCCCGAAGGGGTAGGTAGAGGTGCATTTCTGCACACACATTTCGCCAGGTATGTATCAGTCCCACGTAATAGAGGGCGAGCCTATTGCCGTTTTTCGGGCACATTTCCAGACTCCGTGCTGTTACTGAGAATTTCCTAATGGAAAAACCCCATAGCACTTTGCCCGACCCGGGAATCGAACCCAGGACCTCTAGATCGCACGGCACATACTTGTATCGCGAGATCACGATACATACTTATATCTGCATCCCCGAACAGGTAGGAAGTGTATTTAAACATATTTGACCCACTATAATTACGCCGTTCGGGTTTAAGGCATGGGACAAAATAACAGACTCATTTGAAGTATTTAAATTTACGTGACTGAAAATCGAAAAGCCCTTTTCCCAGTTCAGATGATGATGTTGATGCAGTTCCAATAACCACTTTTACCAATCTCATGAATATATAATCTTATAGTAACAATAAGCCCTGTCACATCAACTCACATTCATCCTCCTGGAAAACTAATTAAAACCAGACTTCTAGTGGTATCATCTATTTCCACCATTGTTTTACGATCTAATTGACCTAGGGTCACTTAAGAAAGGCTTACATTTCCTTTAAAAGTCGGCAACGCTCCGATGATTCCTTTGGTATGAAGGTGTTAACGGTGTGGTGACGACTCAACTTGAGGTAACCTGCTCGATTTCCTCCTACTCTGTAAAATGGGCGGGTCACTTTGCTGTGCCAGTTAAAAAGCAAATAGGTATCAAAATTATTAGACCCTCTGAGATTCAAAAACCTCAAAATTTCATTGAATGACATAACTAAATTATTATTATACCTTATCGCCATAATTATAATAACCTAACTTTTTTCTCTTTTAATAACACCATAACATTGTTTAAAACATGCTTATTTCTGTTGGGATTTTGATTTTACAAACAATTTTATACCGTTATTTGTTTTCATGAAAGGGTTAAAAATACATTAAACATAAAAAGACTGTAGTTAAATTAAGTTCCTAGTCATGTTAAGAAGTAATTCGTGCTGTTTTTTTAACATTGCTTATGTTTACGCGATGAAATTACGGAGCGCAGCGGTTGTGAAGCGTAACGTTTCGTATATCGAATGATGTTTGCATGCCAAATTTAATTTCAAATACTTTTGCTGGCTGTTTAGACGCGAACAGTACGTAAGTGATGAATAAAACATTCTCTTACTCATACGTCGCTTCTAGCCTTTCTGAAGGAGCCATTGAGTTAGCGAGCCGAGGGCTGGGGCATGGTAATTTTTCAAAAGACTGCAGGGAAAATGGTTGCTATTTTTAGGAACGTGAGTTGTTGTAAGCCACTTTGTAGTTAGCTGGGATTATTGTTTGCTCAGGCCGGTCGAGCATTCTTTTCTTTTTCAGGATTATGAAGTGCAATAGAGTCAACATAAAACGTCGACTGGCAAAAAAACATTTCATAGTCTTTAATTCGATAGCCTTAGTTATCGTTCTACTCATTTTTCTGCTTATTTTGAAAGGTTGACTTTGCAATTTTATAATAATAACTTACCATCAAGTAAACAGCTGGTAAATTCACCCTCTTCATTTCTTAGATTCCATTAGATTTTTCTCAGCATAGTAAAATTATCTCTTTATTGAATACAATCGTACAGACGTCACCAAAACGTTTCTTCGCTATTTAATTACGCGAGGATAGCTATGAAGCTCCTCTTTCAGCTTTTTGAAATGATTGAATGGAGTTGTCAGTGTCTCCAGCTTTTCAACTTGGCTCGTACTGACTAAAACCTCTTAGTGGCCGTAAAGCGCATTGAGGGCAGAGCGACTGGTCTTGAAACGAGATAGCCACAAATTGAATAATCACAACCATAAATGCATACTCGACGAAGTATACGAATGTCCTAGGCTGTTGACACAAGAAGCTATGGCTGCTCACTCAAGATGGTGGATACCATGGGGTTTTTAGCCGGTAGAAATCCGGCGTACCCCGTTTGCTCTCCCTAAGGCAGACGGGGATCCAAGAGGATATTCCCCATGAAAAAAAAAAAAAAAAAAAAGGCTGTTGACACAAAAAGTAGCAGACGTCATATTACGACTTTCTGATCCGTGATTCTATTGTAAAAGTAACCCGCTCAAATAATTTGTTACTAAAAACTTAGTGTATTATCAAATGGGAAATTAGTTTAAAAAGCACATAATAATATATCGTCACCTATTTTTGTGTATGTGAGACCGAAAAGTCTCTCGTAGTTTCTGATACCCACGACACAAGACTTGTATCTTAGTGTGGGATCAGAACTATGTATGTGACTGTTGGGTGTATTTATTTTATAATTGCTTATATCCGGAGTTCCGTTTGTAAGAGGGATTCATCATCAGCCCAAATACGTCCCACTGTTGGGCACGGGCCTCCTCTACAACTGAGAGGGTTTAGGCCTTAGTCCACCACGCTGGCCTAGTGCGGGTTGGCGGACTACACACCTAAGAAATTCCTAAGAACTTTTTAGGTGTGCAGGTTTTATCACGATGTTTTCCTTCACCGTTAAAGCAAGTGATGATTCATTGTGAATACACACATAACTTCGAAAAGTCAGAGGTGTGTGCCTGGGGTTTGAACCTGCGACCGCCGAAATTCTCGACCGCGCGCCTAAACCTCGAGGCCATCACTGCTTTATTACATATCCCCATCGCTGGTTTGATGGCCGCATATCGACCAAGGCAATATAAAGCTTTGAAGACTTTCTTTTCAGAATTTCAAGCGACTCTAAAGACCTCGCGAGTTGCGCGTCAGGTATGCATATCGGACTTCCAGCCTACTCCGCGCCATAATATCCTCATTTACATTCACGCACTCCCTCCCCGCCCCCCCCAACGCCCCCGCTGCCGCTTATTGCCTGCTGTTAAATTATATAACATTTGGTGGCGCCGCGACAACGTTTTGAAAATGAGTTAATCAACGACATGAAGTAAGCTTGTATGTATGTATGCTTGTTGTAGCCAGCTAATGGAATGCTTTAATTATATTTTAATTTAATGCATTTTCGTATAAATGACAATTAATTGGCTAGTGTCCTGGGTTAGATTCCATGGTCAGGCAATGTTTTGGGGTTCTCCTGTTAGGAAATTCTGATATTTTTCTTGCGAAATGAGAAAAGGCTCGCTTCTTATCACGGCTGAGCAAACTGGGTTACGTAGGTGTGGTTATCGTCTCTTTATATCCTTTTTACGACTGCCTCGTGATGTCGTGGCACAAGTAAGTGTGTGCCGTGCGATCCATAGGTACCGGGTTCCATTCCCGGGTCGGGCAAAGTGTTATTCAGTTTTTTTTAGGAAATTCTCAGTAGTAGCACGAAGACAAAAATGTCCCCAAAAAACGGCAATAGGCTCGCCCCCTATTGTGGGACTGATATATATGTATATCCCTTTAGAAGTACAAGCGTGAGTGACAAGTAGGTATATGTACATACATACATAAACTCACGCCTGTATTCCCCGAAGGGGTAGGCAGAGGTGCATTTCTGCATCCACATTTCGCCAGGTATGTATCAGTCCCACGTAATAGGGGGCGAGCCTATTGCCGTTTTTCGGGCACATTTCCAGACACCGTGCTGTTACTGAGAATTTCCTAATGGAAAAACTCAATAACACTTTGCCCGACCCGGGAATCGAACCCAGGACCTCTAGATCGCACGGCACATACTTGTACCGCGAGACCATGAGGCAGTAGGTATATGTTTGTGTTAAAAATCTATAGGGTTATGTCATCGAGAACAAAGCCTGGCACAAATTTTGAGACTACGCCGGGAGGTGTTATGCACCGCACCAAATGCCCGTAACGGCCACGATTTTACCGGCGATGTATTTTAATAAGGCTCGGCTGCATACGTGGCGGGTTAAAGCTCCGTGACACAAGTACACCATTTACGTCATTTGAGTACTATGAAAAGGCTTGGCTAAAAACTGCCCCTCTTTAAAATGGTTTTACAATCTTCCGACCCGAAAAAAATAAATAATTAAAGAGTTCAAACTATCATTTACAATGTCCGGAACCGAACGGATTAATTCAACAATTATTAGTTTGAATTCTTAAATATAGTGCAAAATATCATTTAATTTATTTTATCTCATTATCAGCCCATATACATCCCACTGCTGGGCACGGGCCTGTTCTGCAGCTGAGAGGGGTTAGGCCTTAGTCCACCATGATGGCTAAGACTGCACGCCTAAAAAATACCTAAGAACTTTTGAGGTGTGCAAATTATCTCACGATGTTTTCCTTCACCTTTGAAGTATAATTCATTGTGAATACACATAAAACTTCAAAGAGTCAGAGGTTTGCCTGGGGTTTGAACCCGCGACAGCAGAGATTTTTGACTCAACCGTGCGCCCAAATCTCGAGGCCCTCACTACTTTAATAAAGTACAGCCCTCTCATCTAAAATTTTAAGGACTTTTGTTTATAATACAGGTTTAAGTAGAGTGTCGACCGACAATTAACGACTGCGACCATAGCCGATACAATTATGCTGTCTTAATGCTAACTGAACGTATTTACTTGCAACTCTCTCTGGATATATGGCGTTTGAAGCCGTATGCGTAATATGCGTAAAGATTTATTGTGACTTTAAATTCGTAAAGCTATCATCATCATCATCATCATCATCAGCCTCTCTTACGTCCACTGCTGGACATAGGCCTCCTATGGCACGCCACTGGGCTCGATCTTCGGCCTTCCTCATCCAACCGCTGCCAGCCATCTTGCGTATATCGTCACCCCACCTAGCCAGATAAAGCTATACATACTCGTATATATGTTTCATATATGTATGTAGTTGTCAGTCCCGTGGCTCAGTTGGCTAGACACCAGCTTATGAAACGTGAGGCCGCGGGTTCGATCTCGCAACGATACAAATGATAGTGGAATACGCGGTCTGGGTGTTTGTGAGATCGAAGAGTCGCTCGTAGTTTGTGATACCCACGACACAAGATATGTATCTTAGTGTCAGGGTCAGAACTATGTATTTGACTGTTGGGCGCATTTATTTATATATTATATAGCTGTGCCCGCGACTTCGTCCACGCGGCAAATTTATTTTTAATAATAAAATTTATAAACTAACAGTAGCCTAAGTTACTCCTTATTAAATCAGCTATCTGCCAGTGAAAGTCCCGTTGAAATTGGTCCACCCGTTTCAGAGATTAGCCGGAACAAACAGATAGACAGACAAAAAATGTAAAAAACGTTATTTTGGTATATGTACCGTGTATACATTCATATGCATTTATAGCTGACCCGGCGAACTTCATTCCACCTAACAGCTGATTCTTTAATTTTTTATTTTTTAGCCTGAGTTATTCCTTATTACATCAGATATCTGTCAGTGAAAGTCCCGTTAAAATTGTTCCACTTGTTTCAGAGATTAGCCGGAGCAAACAGACAGACAGACAGACAGACAAAATAGACACTCCAATTTTATTTATTAGTATAGATATACTCAGCCTATCGCCGTCCACTGCTGAACGAAGGCCACCCAAAGTAGGCGCCAACCATCCCGGTCTTGAGCAGCCCTCATCCATCCGCTACCCGCCACCTTTCTCAAGTCGTCGGACCATCGTGCTGCAGGACGTCCCACACTACGTCTGCCTAAGCGCGGTCTCCACTCCAACACTTGTCTGCTCCATTTACTTATATAACTTCAAAAATATTTTTGCGCTTGAAGTTCGAACTTGCATCTCAAATTTCAACCGTCAACCGTAGCACATTTATTGCACCATTAATTAGAAAGTTCTCAAACCACACATCTGATTATGACCAACCTGTCAAAGGCAGAATGCGAGCATGGAATTACATTAGGAACAAAATCTTAATTAAGCTTGTCTTAAAGGGATGTAATACCCATTTGTCCTATCTGCGGGCGGCGTGCACGCGACGTCTCGTCAAAGGCTTGCAGAATAAAGCAGTAATTGAATCCAGCGCAACGTCCCGACTCAGTCGGTGCATTTGCATAAGAAATGCCAAGCTAAACGCGAAACCATCTGTGCGTCCCAGTGGCCGAGTGTGGAGGGAGCAGCCTCATTATATGCTTAGACGTTCGCTTGGTTCGCCTTGATGGAAATACGGATGAGCAGGATCGGTATAGGATTAAAATCGTGACGGTATTTATCCTCCTTATAAATAGGTGATGATATGATAAATGTAAATACGAAGTTAATTATTAATTTTAATTATATAACAATAATTACCAGCGCATAATAATTATTATTCGCGTCAATAATTATAAAATTCCTAAATTCTTCTAATTGTGCCATGTGAATTGTTCTTGTGAATGAGTGACTTAACATAAAAACTACATAATTGTATATAAATTAATTAATCATTTAGTTCATTGAACTCTCTTTTTAACCTGAACTAATATTGAAGTATAAAACCGTATAATATAGATCGGGGTAATTTTCACAAACTCGTTCCCCTCTAAAATCATCTTAAGACGCACTCTCCAATTTGCCGAGAGATCCTTCCAAAATGCCACTCCACAATAAGCCGCCGCAGTTAATCATAAAAAATATTCGGCTGTAACGCTTTATCCCCGGGAAATAAGGCGACGCAGAATCAAATAAATATACTTTAGCACAAACCGAGCCGAATCCCGGGACGGTGGCGTTCAAGTGGCGGGGAAAATATTATTTGATAATTTGGGAGGAAACAGTGCCTCAGAAAAAACTGCTCCACAATAAACAGGGTGTATTCAAATGGAGGCGATCCCGGGGGACGGACGGGGAGGGGGCGCGGGGGCGCGAGAAAACAATGATAATATTACAAACTTATTTAGGTGCGGGCCGCTCATACAGCGGGTAAGTAGACGCCGCGGAATCTAGATCAGTTTTCATAATTTACATTTTTTTGTAAGTATCCATTAGTAGTATGAAATGTAAAAAATATCTCGGAGGTTAATATTTCGTGGCAATAGACGAGTCTATGACTCAGCTTAGGCTCACGGTCGATTTTAAGTCTAGACGTTTGTTGGTTCAAATCCTGTTTACACAAGTTTGACTTTTCAAAGTTATATGTATGTGTATTTTCGATTAATTGCCATAAACATAATTCTGCAATGATAAAGGAAAATTAAAAATTCTTAAGAAATTATTAGGCGTGTGGTCCACTAACTCGTAGGTACTAGGCCAGTGTAGTGGACTGGGGCCTGACCATTCTCAGCTGAGGAGTAAGCCTATACCCAGCTGTGGGATTATATGTTTTGATATTATCATCATCATCAGCCCATTACGTCAAACTGCTGGGCACAGGCCTCCTCTACAACTGAGAGGATTTAGGCCTTAGTTCACCTCACTGGCCTAGTGATCAGTTCAATAGGGACGATAATCAGTTAATTATAATGAAAAACATGAAAGTTGTCCTGTTGGGAATCGTTCACATATTTCGCACACTTTAGGGAATTGGAATATTTGCGAAATTTGCATAAATTGTAGGAATTAGCGTAGGTATTTGGGATTTATGTTGACATTAATTACCACTGACGTGGATTCATTAATGAGGTCTCATTGGTGTATGTGTAGAAATCATCATCATCATCATCAGCCCAAATACGTCCCACTTCTGGGCACGGGCCTCCTCTACCATTGAGATGGTTTAGGCCTTAGTCCACCACGCTGGCCTAGTGCGGGTTGGCGGACTAGAAATTCTAAGAAATTCCTAAGAACTTTTTAGGTGTGCAGGTTTCATCACGATGTTTTCCTTCACCGTTAAAGTACGTGATAATTCATTGTGAATACACACATAACTTCGAAAAGTCAGAGGTGTGTGCCTGGGGTTTGAACCCGCGACCGTCGAAATTCTCGACCGCGTACCTAAACCTCAAGGCCATCACGACTTTATGTGTAGAAATGCAGGCTGTAAAATATAAAATTCCAGGTTCGATTTCCTAGCTATAAGTTTATTATTATTTATTATATTGTATATTATTGGTCCTGCGAAATAAGTATAGGAGGCACAGGTTTCGATCCTGGATCGGGAGATGATTCATTAGGAAATTCATAGAAGTAGCAAAAAGTCTCCTTTGGCGGGGTTGTAACAAATAACTGTCAATATTAGATTGTTAAATAATTTCACTTGTACTAAAACCTTACAAGTACAAGTAATACAAGCGAGAATTTTAACTCATACACAATAGTACATGCTCAAAAATTCTTATATTGGATGGCACTGTTAATCGCTAGTTTCCTGGCCCGCTCACTCGAGTGGCAAGTAAATTCGGGAAAAAATTGTGAGCACGAATGTAACCTTGAATATTTACGATTGGCAAGTCCCAAAAGGGTTGCCCCCACCCGTCTGGGCGCCCTCGCGTGACGATATATGAAATTTGTTCCTCGCATCCTAATATGGAGATGCGCCGCTGTTCTCGATAATGTGTTTCTTGACTTGTGTTAAAAACAACTACAATATCTTACAATATTTGGTGCATGTAGGATATTTGTCTCCACCTGAATGACGAACATGCGGTGAAAGACACGTCATTGTGTTTAAAATAACATGAAACGGTAGAAAAAGGGTAGGTACGTGCTTCAATGAACGAGAAGATGGTTCGGAAAAAGGCGACTCTTGAATCAGTTTTAGAAGCGGGACATTTTTCAAAAGGTCTTATATAGCTGCTTGGTTATAATTATTATGTAATAGAAATATTGATAAAAGAAATGGAATGTAATAATAAAAAAGCACTGATGACACATTAATACATGTTTATAAAAAAAAATAAAAACAAAATGAATTGAAATGTAACTAGCGTAAAATACACTGGCCAATATGTAAAACTACATACATACATAAACTCACGCCTGTATTCCCCGTATTATTAAAACTATGTGTTTAAAAAATCCTTATTAACTTTATGAGAGGTATAAATGTAGGTACCATACGAAATTTCCAAAACGCATTGATTTTACAGTTACTTAAAAGAAAAAAAAAATCGACGGCTTATTTCGCTCAAATGTTTTATATTTGCAATTGAAGCGTAACTTAGATGTTGAAATAAATCGTAAAAAAATCCTTAACACCATCAACATCAGTTAATAAAAAGTGCCCAAAGTTCCCCCATAACCCACTTCCCCAGCCCATAAAGCATCGGAACGGGCCCAAGTCCGCGGAGACACACCGAATTATGAACAAAGTGGTAGACTTTACATTTAAAGCGGATTGCTCGATTTTCCTGTTGTCACCACTCGGGAGACGATCGTGCGGCGGATTACGCACGTAACCGAGGGAAAAATTACATGCAATAACATGCCGCTTGGCGCCCCGGTCACGTGCGCTGCCCCGAGTGAGTGTGCCACACCTCGCACACATAACTTATACCTACTTATTGTCCGACTCTGTATACAGTGCGTCGGAATCGTCGCTGGCGAGTTTACACGTGTTAACGTCTTAGCCTTTAAGAATGCGCTCCGGTCATATTCCAAGTAACAAGTTTAAGCATCTGATGGGTAAAATCAGTTCTCCTAACTGTACATTTTGTGGAGTTAAAGATGACTTGTACCATGTATTGATGGAGTGTGACCGAAATGCATGTGAGAGACAACAAGTATTGCGTGGGGGATTTGGACTTGGAATATGCAACAGTATCTTGGCCTCTCCCTTTTCCGGAGAGGCTAGGAGACTTTGCAAACTCTATTTTAAATACATGGTAGATTAAGTATAAGTATTAGTTAAAAATATCTATCTATAGTTTTATACAATTAAAAATGTTCCTTTATTGCATGCATAATTAGTTAGAATTATTGATGTACTTATATATATTCCTAGTTTAATTAGTAAATATTAAGTAGTGGTTAATACATGTATTTGGTGTGTACGGGAGTGAAATAATCATATTTTGGTTAAACTCCCAATAAAAACAATAAAGAGAAAAAAAAGAAAAACGTCTTAGCCGAGTGTAGTAAAATACAATCGGTAATCTTGCTTCAACCATCCGGCACATCATCCACACGCAACATTAGTCACCTTCGCCAAGTGCCAGTAACAAGCACTCCAACGTGCCTATATACATATAATTGTTAAAAATATATGAACACAATCCTCTGTTGCATCTTAACAGCAAATTTAAGTAACTTGACGCTTTAGTCGCGAACTGTTGATGTGGTGCCCTCTCTGCAATTTAATATTTCCACGTTGTTGTAATGTACCTTGGTTTATTTTTGTTTTAATTATTTAATTTCTTTATTTCATCAATAATATTAGTATTCGCATATTGTTATAAGCAGTGATGGCCTCGAGGTTTAGGCGTGCGATTTGTGAATTTAGTTAGTTATTGTGAATGAATTATCACTTGCTTTAACGGTGAAGGAAAACATCGTGAGGAAACCTAAAAGTTCTTAGGTATTTCTTAGGTGTGTAGTCCGCCAACCCGCACTAGGCCAGCGTGGTGGACTAAGGCCTAAACCCTCTCAGTTGTAGAGGAGGCCAGTGCCCAGCAGTGGGACGTATATGGGCTGATGATGATGATGATTAGTATTCGATTTTTGGGAGACTCCTAGGTCCTGCGGCATTGGTGTGCGGCGTGCAATCGAGAATAGTCAAAATCAAATTATGATTATTTATGCTACTTAGACATTTGGCCAGCCATTTATTAGTTCCACTTGACAGGGAGATCATTTACCTGTAGTATCGTTATTGTTTAAGAAAGCCTCCGAACTCTAGCTCACTACACTAACTCGGTAAACAGTATTAGATCTTAAACTGGTGAAATGTGGATGTAGATCTACGACGTTGCTTATTCCTTCGGAGATACAAGCGTATCGTATATAATTTTTTATCATTTACGATCAAAATATTACTGTTTGCGTTCTATTTGCGGAACAGCAGAAATTAATTACCGAATTGGAAATTAGGATATTGGTTGGCAAGTATTTATTGTAATATGTATGAACATAATACTAGTTAACACTCTAAACGCGTGAAATACAGTTTACATGTGGAAACACATTAGTTAATATTTGTTTACTGAAATTTGATATATAAATGAGATATGTAAATGATTTAAAATGAGTATTTTAATGCTAATTTTATTGTCAAATAGCAGTCAGTATTCACACAATTACACAGACGGTTTTTTTTTTTTAACTTTTCTGATCTTTGGTTTTCGAAGTAGTAATTCTTATAAAGTTGTCAATTCTTAATAAAAAAAAAAAATATGTTGTTTATACCCTGTATATGAACAAAGGCAGGTAATAGCTAAGGTTATTACAAACCCCCTGGCGTTATAGAAAGTCCCGACAAAAAATAAATATTTTGAAGTTTTCCTAACAACCATAGGCATAAAATGTGGTTGTTATCCAATCCATCAGCCAATGGAAGTCCACTGCTGGACATAGGCCTCTCCCAATGACTTCCACAGGGACCTGTTGGAAACAGCCTGCAACCAGCGACGTCCCGCGACTATTACTAGGTCGTCCGACCATCTTGTCGGTGGACGTCCAACGCTGCGCTTTCCGGTACATGGAAGTTGTTAGGAAAACATCAAAAATGTTATTTTTATTCGGGATTTTCTTTACCGCCAGGGGGTTTGTAACGACCTTAGCTATTACCTGCCTTAGTTTCCGATCACGGTCTGAATACACCCTGTATATTGTAGAAGCCAACTTTAATTATAAAGGAATAAATAAAGGTTTAAACAAACAAAGTGAGGCATGGAAAACAAGATTTGAAAGACAATTTCTAAAAACATGCGATAAAACGTAAACATAGTTGGTCACAACAATGTAGCAATACGTGGCGGCACGGCACTGTATGATTTACTGGTAGGCGGTAATAAAAGGGGGATTGATCATAAAACTAGACACAAAAGTGCTATACAACTTGTAAGTACCGGCGGTTGTGCGTAAACGTGAAACTTTCTCGGTCACGGCTATCCGTAGGGGTGTGCGAGTACTATACTCTATATCCTGTAGATTATCGCTATTTTTATTATTTAAAAATAAATAATAATAGTAGCAACCCTGTAAATAGGAACAAGTATCTCTGTCCCTAGTTCTGATATGGCGCATATATGTACACCATAGATAATAATAAATGACTATTTGTGGTCTCATCACATTAATATATGAATTTTATGCTTTCTAATTTAAATTAGAAATTCTAAAATAAATAAAATTACTCGCCGTGTGAATATTGCTGTATATTATGTGTAATAGAAATATTTACGTAATCGACACCTTAGTAGCTTAGCTTAGTATCCCAATAGGATATCAAAATTAAACGAATCGGAATGAAAACGATTTTCATTAGTTTACAACCAAAACTATTTCCATTGATCCAATCCTTCACCAGTTTGGTCCTGCATTTAATTTTATTTCGCGTTCCTTCATCGCTCCTTTTTCTTTATTTCCTGAAACCCCTAGAAAACTTTACTTTCAAAACATTTCTTACACCTTAACGTATAAAAACTTGTCTTATTAAAAATATAATAAATTAAAAATGTATTTCCCGGGCGGACAGCCCTGTCGCCGCTACGACATTGGCCAGTGTCGCGCCGCGATCTTCGAAATTTATACGCCCGTCGGGAAATTAATATCAGGTGTTAGTGAGTGGTGAAACTGAAGCCGCTCGGACTTGCTGTCTATGTAATTAGCGCTCAACTTATTCCTAAACTTACGCGTTTAATGTTTTAATGAAGTTTAAATTGTATGGACTCTTTGTTCTCGCAATAGCTCTAACCTAGGACTTCTTAGTGATTTGGTCGTGAAGTTCGATATTTCGAAGTCACGGATACGGTAGAAAAACGCCCTAGTTTATTATTATTTTTATAGTTTATACCTCTCACTAATATTATATAATGTGCCATGTCTGTCTGAAACTACAATCGTCTCTTTGACGTCACAAATATTACGATTATTGATATTGTTTTTATTGGTTTAAATATTTATCTCGTACGGGTATCAAACCCGCACCGCTTCATTCCATGGCGCCACGGAGTCACCGTAAAACTTTTGTATAAAGCGAAGGTAAAAATGTACAGTAGCCAGATTATTTTAAACACCATTCCAAGAATTGCCCGTAAAGACCAAATACAGTCTCTCAACATAGAAGTCATAAATCTAATGTATGTACCATCTACGTACATTCGTCAGGAATAATTATATTCATGGTTTTTCTGCTTTAAGTGATTACACTTAAAGCAGAAAAACCGAAGAAACTTTGCAGACAACAAGCTGTGTACGCGTGTGAGCGAATGTCTCATTGAAATACAAACAAATTACGCGAAAATACCAAAATACATTAGAATTATACGTTGTGAACATGACAATGTGAGCGACAAATTATATTTCTCATGGCAAGTCTGCGGGCGGCGGAGGCCACCGGGATTAGCGGGCGCCAACCTGTGCGCACACCACGTCCACCTACGTGGCGCAGTAACACGTGCTGTAGCTTATATAAACAGTTGTAGTAGCCTATTGGTAGTCTTTTAACCTCATCCGACCAAAGATTGCACTCCCAAAGGATATTATGTTTATTATACAGACCTCGTGGAATCTAGGAAGAACTTCCGTGCTTTTCAGCGTTTTTGCCATGCCTATTATTGGAAGTGTACATAACAGCTCGCACCTTAGGTCCAATTTACTCAATAAATCTCATATATGTAAGTAGTTATTTATCCGTGGTGCGTTAATTGCGTCTATTTTGACTAATTGTAATTGTCTTTCATTTTTATGTGAGGGTGAAACCTCATAGCTCAATGTTTTTGTCACCCGCTTTGCTGTGGAGGGAAGTGGACAACTCTTTGTTTTCCAACTCCTTTATTTTGTCTTTCTGATTAACTTCGTTGCGGGATTATGACAAATTTAGATCCGCTGAGCTTCATTGCTCAGCGTCAATACTGTGCGTGCCGCTGTTGATCCTGGAGCACAGGAGTTACAGTGGCGGGTGTGGGGTGGGATAGGGCCACTAAAAGTCTTTTAACCTGCGTCTGAAATGAAATGAAATTTTCGTAAGAAATGTACATTTTTGAGTATCGATATCCCAATATAGGCAAGCCCGTGTCTTGGGTACCTAAACCTTGGTGGTCTTTGGATATCTAAACGGTCTCGAAGCTAAAAAGGTAACTTATGAAGCTAAAATATTGGGGATTACAATCTCGTTTCAACAATTATTGATATGGTCTACAAATATTATATGGGTGGCTAGGTAATATTTGTCCGAGTCTGGGTGTTTGTGTAGGCTTACGATATATCTGCGTCCATGATACAAGTAAACTTTTTTATGAAAGATAGGCGAAGCAAAGACACGACGCAAAATTTCTATTTAAAGTTTTGATGAGTCAATAAAAATATTATTACAATAAATTTATGTATAAATATATTTTGAATATGGTTTGTTACCTATTCGTACTTACTAAGTTACTATGTATTATAAAGCATGTAGTGCTTTATCGTTGCGTTAGGTGTGGTGTGAATAGTATGCCCCATCTTTTGCCGCAGAGGCCTAGTCGAAAACAACGTGGCAGGTGCGCGTTGGCATGCCTTATACAGTATACACTGAAATGAGACGTAATTGGGTTTCGAATGTACATTTTGAAAACAAAATCTTCGCTCCGTCTCCCGGAGGAGTGCAGGGAAACGTTGAATTTCTCTTTGGATGTGTTCCACAATAATTCAGTTATTTCATTAACTTGCATAACTGAATGGTAGTCTAGTAGGCGGAGGAATAATTGAGCTATATAGAAGTCAGGGGGATCTGTAAGTCACAAATTTGCATTTCTGTCTGTGAGTTTTTTCGCACTCTCTCTCGTTACTTTGTTCATTCTAACGTAATATTTAAGAGTAAACCCTCTCAGTTTTTCTTCTTTCAATAATTATTTTCTTCTTTTTGCTAAAGCTGTGGTGATTCCCAGTGAAACCGTTTCAAAATACATATGTCATATATTGTTCTGCTATATTGTTACACGAAGAATGCAAGGGAGATTTTTCAGTAAGAAATATTTCTGTTTCAATACGAAAACATTAGGGAATGTATCTTAGTTCCTCCTTTAAAAAATTCAAGAAACATTTTAAATTCATCATCAGCCCATAATCACCCCACTGCTGGGCACGGGCCTCCTCTACAACTTAGAGGGTTTAGGCCTTAGTCCACCACGCTGGCGTAGTGCGGGTTGGCAGACATTTTAAATGTCTGCTAAAAATAAAATAATCGAGTCTTGACTTACATTTTATAGTGGGCGCTTGTTTGTTATATCGGTGAAGTATAAGTTAAGCGGCTCATCTCAGGCCAAGTTGTTTACGTCACTCATAAACATCTGTAATACTTAGAACTTGTGGGTGGGTTGCTAGCGTTTCCAATTTTATAAAAGAGGCGAATTAATAGGAGGCTGTATAGTTATACAGCCTGTATAGTCATTTTGATCTTCGGTTATCCCACTCAATGATATCAAGACTCTGTCCATACGTTCTATTTTTTTTCTACTGACACTGCAAGATGACCACACCGCGGATGATGTAAGTGCTGTGTTATCAGAGTCCCGACTGGAAAACAATCATTATGACTAGACTTTTTTTACTTTTTTTAAAATGTTACCCTATTATAATATATTTGCTTCGTTCAAGCTAGTTTTCGCGTCCGGATGTAACTCTAGTTGGCCAACAAAAAGAAGCGTTCCGTTGTAGTTTACGCCACAGCGAAGCACAAATGGTGATTTGGACACCTTGTTGTCACGTTTTCTTTTTCTTTTACTATTCATATTAATTTTTTGGTATGATTTTTGGCATGTCAAGTATTAATATTATAATACAGTTAAATTGAAATTCACTGCATACAACACTAATTACAATACTACCGAGATTGAGTATAAGGTCGTAACATTTTACCATCAAATGGTATAAAATAACCGCGACCAATGCAGGCTCTATACGGACTAAGATAAATAGTATTGCTAAATATGAAGTCGTAATTCAGTGAATTTATACCTTGTGGAAGTTACAGAAAGGTAAACGAAGCGGACGCTTTCAAAGTGGGTGGAGTGAACGACCAACTTTGTGGAGTGTCCGACTGGGCAAAGATAAACTAAGCACATGACTTTGCATCGCTGATGCCTTTGCCTATAGTGACTATTAAAAAGTATTATTAAAAGATAGAATACTTAGTGGCCACGACTGCCTCGTGGTCTCGCGGTACAAGTACATTTGTGCCGTGCAATCTAGAGGTCCTGGGTTCGATTCCCGGGTCGGGCAAAGTGTTATTGTGTTTTTCCATTAGGAAATTCTCGGTAACAGCACGGAGTCTGGAAATGAGCCTGAAAAACGGCAATAGGCTCGCCACCTATTACGTGGGACTAATACATACTTGGCGATATGTGGGTGCAGAAATGCACCTCTGCCTACCCCTTCGGGGAATACAGGCGTGAGTTTATGTATGTATGTATGTAATACTTAGCTCTACAACCGATTCGCCGAGTATTTAATATGTAGGTTATAGTGGGTAGTTTAATTTAATTAGTGTTTAATTTAATTTAATTTTCTCGACTTCGACAAGCATATAAGAACCAACGTCTTTTTGTTTGTCCCAGCGTGTAAGTGTGTGGCGTGTGATCGAGAGGTCCCGGAGTCGATTCTCGGATCAGGTATGAAGTGGTGTGTTCTGGTCTTTAATGTCAGAATTATGTCCAATAAACGATAATAGGGGCGAATTACATCCCTATTACGAGGGAGTTAGGAAGTAAAAGGTGGGTTCAAAAATGTACTAAAGCCAGCCCTTTTGAAGTTAAAGGCGTGGGGTGATATGTAAGCCAGCCCTTTTGAAGATACAGTCGTGGCGTGATATGAATCTGTGTATGACGTTTTAAGAGTAATTGCGCCGCCATTCTACATCAAAGTTTTCATTCCATTGACGCATCATCATCATCAGCCCATATACATACATACGTCCCACTGCTGGACACGGGCCTCATCTACAACTGAGAGGGTTCAGGACTTAGTCCACCACGCTGACCTAGTGCGGATTGGCGGACTACACACCTAAGAAATTCCTAAGAACTTTTAGGTGTGCAAACATCGTTTCATCACGATGTTTTCCTTCACCGTTAAAGTGCGTGAATACACACATTACTTCGAAAAGTCAGAGGTGTGTGCCTGGGGCTTAAACTCGCGACCTAAACCTCGAGGCCATCACGACATTGACGCATCAATTTCCTCATATTTACGATGATATATAATTAATCACCACACAAAACCCATGAAACATTACAAGGAAGGCATTCGTCGCTGTCTACCCAGAAAACAAGGCGGGATTATCTAATCAAACTTAACGCGGATAATATGATACGTGTAAAGAGGAACGAAGTTAAATAATTAGCGAGGGAGGCTGTGAGAGGCGAACTCCGGGCCTCCCCCCCCCCCTCCTCCCGTCGCGGGCCGCACTCCGCACTCCCGTCTCTACCGTGCATGATTGACAAACCGAGCAACCGTCGTAATTAGTTCGCTGAATACACTTTACGCGTCGCCTCCTCTCACACCGTAATGTTGTTATGCATTTTTAATCCTTAAACGGTAGACTCTTTTTTAATATCAGGTTAAGTTGTTCCATTTAAATTGAGTGTAGACGGTTATAACGTATTTTTTTTTGTTTTATCTGTACCTTTATATAACTCATACAAATATTGCACAAAAATTAAAAAATAAAATAAGTAAATATAAATTATTACGCGCTGCTTTATATTTTTAATAAACAATGGTTTGTTACTTCATGTTGATTTAAAGAAAATAAATATATTTACACATATTCTTACTTATTGCTTCATATTAATATTTAAAAGCAAATAACTTATTGTCCATTATATTGACAACACCGTGGCACAAATGGCTAGCCACCAGCTTGTGAAACGAGAGGCCACGGGTTCGATCCCCGCACCAAGACAAATATGTGTGATCCACAAATATTTATTTCAGGTCTGGGTGTTTGTGACATCAAAAAATCTCTTATAGTTTCTATTACCTAATGGCACATGTCTTGTTTCTTAGTGTGGTCTAGTCTTAGTGTAGTCAGAAGTGAACATTACACATATAATATGAGAAAAATGTCATTAATAGAAGTAAAAATAGAGACTTTTCAAATAACCAACTGACTTTACTATATAGAAGTTTCAAAGAACCTTTCACGGGCGCCTGATAAAATGAATAATCCAACATATTTCCTACAATCGACAACCTCGAGGTTTAGGCGCGCGGTCGCGATTCTCGGCGGTCGCGGGTTCAAACCTCAGGCAGTCACCTCTCACTTTTCGAAGTTATGTGTGTATTCATAATGAATTATCAATTACTTTAACGATGAAAGAAAACATCGTCATGAAACCTGCACGTGCACACCTAAAAGATATTAGGAATTTCTTAGGTGTGTAGTCTTACTATGGCCTAAACCCTCTCAATGGTAGAGGAGGCCCGTGCCCAGCAGTGAAACATATATGGGCTGATGATGACGATGTAAGACAAAAAAAGTCCCAAATTACAGTTGAGTGTGAGAGAGAGCGGCGCCCCGGTGTGTTCGTATTCAAGTAGCGCATTACACATACACCGGTGGTTCGCAAATCGCTCGCTTTGCATACATCGGTGGATGCAGCTCGGCTCCGCTCGCGCGGCGCTGGCAACACGTAATCATATCCCGCCGCCATCCCGCCACATCCCGCCGCCTCTCATATGTCTCATTCATTTTGTACCGCTGCACTGTTTGAACCGCCTCTAATTGATTATGCTTACTTAAGCAGTCAGGTGGCAGTCGCGTTTTACACGATTATTGGGGGAATTTTGTTCAGTTGCATCAATTGAGGGTTGGAGATACTTTTGTGTAATAAGCTAAGGTTATTAGAAGTTCAGGTAAACATATTTTATATTAACAACTTATATGGACGTAATACAAAAATCAGTGTAGTTATCAACACTTGAAAAGATTATGGTATTAAAAGATTATATTTTATGTGTATGTAGGTATATATCGTCTAGGAATCAGCAACACCACCAAGCTCGATTTTTATCGAGTAACGATACCATCGTTGGATTTGTATTTTCAATTTTATGAATTCAAATTTTACATACAATATTTCTTTGAGAAAACAGATTATGTCATTCATCAAAAATTCATTCAATTAGGCCTTGATGGACGAAAAAAATCGGCTTTTTTCTCTCTCCTGAAAAGTTGTGAAAAACGAGCTTGGTTGCTGATTCCTCGACGATATATACCTACATACACATAAAATATAATCTTTTGATACCATAATCTTTTCAAGTGTTGATAACTACACTGATTTTTGTATGTCTGATATGTATGTGTGTATATGCAAGTTTATATATGTATTTTTGAAGACAACTGCCACAACTACAAATTTTCATTCCAATATCGCAGGTTGTCTGGAAGAAATCGTAGCTAGCGATAAGACAGCCTGTTTTAGCTAATTATATGTATATTTTTTTCTCAAAGTTGTATATCTCATTTATGTTGTATTTACTTATGGAGTGTACAAAAAAGTATATCAAATAAATAAAAGCTTCCACGTAAAGATAAAGTGAAATATACCTAACGTCACGTCTACAGATTTGACTCTAGATATGTACATTATATGCATGTGTTCCAGACATTATTAGATAAAAATCGGTGGTCTCTTGCTGCCCAGTCTAATGTTCTCTTATATTATTTGAACCAAACCAATACTGAGATCCACTGGACTATAATTACCATATGATTGAGGTGGTTGATGCTGGTTACAGTTTTGATTTATATTTTATGTCCATCATTAGACAAATTAAGTGCGAAAAAATAAAATAGAGAAAAAGTCAACTTTATATGCAACTTCAATTGTTCTTTGTTGTAACTTTAGTACAAAAACTAAAATAAATTACCATAACTTTGCTTTCTATTCATACATACATTCATAAACTCACGCTTGTATTCCCCGAAGGGGTAGGCAGAGGTGCATTTCTGCACCCACATTTCGCCAAGTATGTATCAGTCCCATGTAATAGGGGGCGAGCCTATTGCCGTTTTTCGGGCACATTTCCAGACTCCGTGCTGTTACCGAGAATTTCCTAATGGAAAAAACCCAATAACACTTTGCCCGACCCGGGAATCGAACCCAGGACCTCTAGATCGCACGGCACATACATGTACCGCGAGACCACGAGGCAGTCATTTGCTTTCTATTCCCACATTAATTTAAATTCCCAACACAGTTTTTCCAGAAACGTAAATTGGCTTCACACATTCCAACGTGCGTTGAAAGCCTTGAGGCGTAATGAAACACTAACGACTTATAAGACAAGAGCGATAAATGAACAAAGTGAACTATTCCAAGTCGATATAAGGCAGTTAAATGTAACCCAAGTGTCGGGGCGGCGGAGCGTCGGGCGCCGGGCGTCGGCAAACGGCCCGTCGTGGGCTGCTCGGCCTATTCAAACTGCGATACGCAACTATTCCCCTGTGACCATGCTGGGACGGACACTGGCTACAGTGGGAACTCGCGCGCGTCTTTTATTTATTTAATATACTTTTTTGTACACTATAATATACTTAACTTAATATTACATAAATAACTAACTTAACTTAATGTAACATTAATAACAAGCAACTATGAGAAGAACTAATAATATATATAGCTACAACAGGCGGTCTTATCGCTAGCTGCGATTTCTTCCAGACAACCCATGGTACCGGAATGAAAAGTTGTAGTTGTGGCAGTTGTTGTATATTCGTATATTCTTTTGCTTGTATATTCGTAGGGCAATCAAAATTTGTGTTAGTCCGTACTTATGAGATGGTGCAGACAGGATTAATAAAAAAAATAACCAAACATTCAGCAATTATGATTCCCGATTCGGATATTTGCACTTCACAGACAAATGTCTACAAACATTGGTCAAATATGAGAGATATGTGTATGCTTTAACTAGATATTGTACTAATTGACAATGACAAAAAAAAACATTACATTCATTACAAGTTCGAAAATGTATCCGTTATCATCATCATAAGTTTTTTGATAAACATAGCCCCTCTCCCCTCCAATACTCCAAGAGTGACCTATTCTCAACTCAAAAAAAATAATCAATACTATCTCAATACGGTTATTAAAAAAAATATTCCGTATGTTCGGTTATTAAACTATATCAGTTATGTTAATCATAGAAAAAAAGTATCATCAAATTTAATGATTAAATCGCACTCTCTAGCTCTCACTACCAAGCACACAGCCCGCCGCCAGACAATAAATGAACGGCAATCGCGAAGAGATTATAGCTTGCGAGTAGGGATCGAACTATGCCGCTTACGCGAACTTACGCACGCACCGCTTGGGGCCGCTTATGTGAGGTAATGGACCGAGCGCGATACGAGGAAACAATCATGTTCCGAGTAAGCACGTGTCGATATCAAACCAAAACCAAGTTCACACGAGGAAAACGCTTGTTGAGTGGTGCGCAGAGCAATCTTGCGTTTACGAACTTTTTGTGTTGAGGCGAGAAAGACTGGATTTGTCTCTCCTTTTGGTTGTGTTGTTTTGTAACTAGTTTAATGATTTATTGCGGAACCAAATATCATTGGCGAGACAAAAGTCCACAGACTTCGCTGGCTTGGACACCTAGAGAGAATTAATGAGGATCGTGCGGTAAAGCTGGTGTACCTGGGTCGTCCGTACAGTCGTCACCCGGTTGGACGACCCAGGGAACGTTGGAAGGATGAGGTCGAAAAGGACCTGCGGGATCTCCAGGTCGAGGATTGGCGGGAGATGGCGCAGGACAGATCGAAATGGAGAACCTGCAGAATTGCAGTAAGTAAGTAAGTTTTGTAACTGCATACAGATTAATTTTATTTTACATAGCAAAACAAACATGTTTTTGATTTGGCTGGTATAAATATTACATAGGTAGTCTAAAGAACTGCGGCAAAAATAAGCTGGCTCGAGCGATGTTGCGTTTCGTTTGATGAGTCGAGTGGTGTTGACTTACTGGCTGAACTTGTCGAAAGAATATTTGCAGCATGGGAGATAATTCACCATACATTCGTATGTATTGTACACACCATACAGTAATACTTTTTCGACAGTGATATTTTATGTGGACCGTACACTATTTACAATCAGCTGTCAGTGTTATCATTTAGAGCAAGAATAATAAGTAGTTCACACAAAATGTATTTTTTTCGCGAGATGAACGCTTTCCTGACCGGTGTGTTTCTAATACTTTGGGATGTTATTCATTAAATTCAAGTTCAACATTCCCGAAATAATAAGTAAGAAGAAAATATGCGACATTTTAATATCTCGTCAGTTCCCGATGATGTAAAGCAGAAATTTATAAGTTTCAAAATGCTACTTAATTATGAGCTATCAAAGTTGGCACAGCGGCTACGTCCGAGATGTTTTTATTTTAACTTCGGCTATAGATTTCAAGGCAAACTTTGTAGTTCATTAAGTTAAGAATACTTAATGAGGCAATAAGTCTTGAAGGTTCCATTTAGAACCGACATTCTAGATACAGTAAAAGCTGTTTGCCGATATTTGCAGCGAATTAGTCGGCGTGAACCTTAAAATTTGGACTGAGAGAATGTGAAATATGTTCAATCATGTGTGTGATACAATGGTATGTGATAAACGAATAGGCTGAAAATAATACACAAATTTCGGCATCAAGTGCTACGTCATACAGTGTGTCTATTGCTGTCTACCGAGCGCATGTAGGTACAGACTCCGTTCTGTTGAGTACTAACTATTATTTTATTATTGAAATCATCATCATCATCAGCCCATTTACGTCCCACTGCTGGGCACGGGCCTGTACCATTGAGAGGGTTTAGGCCTTAGTCCACTACGCTGGCCTAGTGCGGGTTGGCAGACTACACACCTAAGAATTTCCTAAGAACATTTTTAGGTGTGCAGGTTTCATCACAATGTTTTCCTTCACCGTTAAAGTACGTGATAATTCATTGGGAATACACACATAACTTCGAAAAGTCAGAGGTGTGTGCCTGGGGTTTGAACCCGCGACCGTTGAGATTCTCGAACGCGTGCCCAAACCTCGAGGCCATCACGACTTATCAAATTGAAATACGATTAGGCGAACCTAATCCGGGAATACATATCAAAATTCGTGTGTTTAGACTTAAAAATTAGTTATTTTAGAGAGCTATAAGAATATGTTTAAAAAATATTTTTTTTTTTATACATTTAAATGTTCACATTAACTAGATGTCAGAATGTATTGCAAAAGGTACAGAATAATGACAATGAAAGGTCAAAGTCGCAATCATGGAAATAGCTGGATATTTCTTTTTAATTGTGAATGATGGCAAACGAGTAAGTGAGCCTGATGTTAAGTAGTCAACACCGGCCATGAACACCCACAATACCAGAGGAAGCATCGGTGCGTTGCCGGCCTTCGAGGAAAATATAGGCTCTTTTATTTCTCTAAAAATATTTGTGAATTAATCTTTGTATGCGATTTTGAAAGCGTCTCATAAAAGTAGTTCGGTCGATGTGTTCGCGGGATAAGACGTATCGCCTTTGTTCTGTTTTGACGTAGGTACATATTATATTCATTAATCATATAAGTTCATACACCCGAAAGCCAACAATTACTATTTAATCCCCATAACAGCGAGCACATTTCCGTATGCTAGGTAACAAACTGTTGAGAATTTCCTTAAAAAATCGATAATATATATCCCCTTAATCGGGAAACAAGCTCGGAATCTCTCGATCATCGCATATTTGGACACACAGGTCCCCTATTACAATAACACTGTCGAAAGTCAATAAATTATACTTTGCACAATTTAATTGCCATCCAATTTGCACAGGAGCTGTACAGATAACACCACATCTCGTATTTTGTAATTATTCAGCCAGATTTAATAAAAAGGATGTTATTGGTGAATGAATGTATTTTAAAACTCATATTTTAAAAAAAACAAGCTATTAAGCTTTCCTTTAACCTTAAAAGGATGACTGAAAGGGGAATGTTTCCAGCCTTCTAGCCTGACGCGTATGTTATGTGTGTATAATTTAGAAGAGATTGTTGTTATCTTTTTCGCCGGTTGATTTGGTATTTTACTGCATTGCACTTACAACATATGGCTGATAAGAAATATAAAATATTTCCGTAACTCTAAGACAGGAATGGCGCAAAACACATGTAGGTTGTTGTGTATTTGTCATACCCTTAAAATTTAAGAAGCCGGTCTCTTCAACTAACGAAAAATTAGTAAAATTTTTTTTTTTTGCGGTCAGTGTATCGAGTAGACGTGTTTTTCTGTTACGATTTCAAATTACTGTTTTAAAATTGGAAATTTGCTAGTTAATGTAGTGTATTTAATAGTACAGAAAGTTCATCCGATGTACTTACACTAGTGCCACTATATGTGATCCTGCTCTGCACCATCTGCCAGCACTTACACATATCACTCATCACTTGTTTGAGGAAAAATCCCTGAGGCATACGAAATTCGCAATGTCAACACTCGCGGACATCCAAAGTGCACAGAAAAATCTGGAGGACAGTTTTTCGAAACGAATGGCTCAACTAGAAGCACAACTTCACACTGGGGGCACTGCCAAGGACACCGTTGCTTGTCGCTTAATGATATCTCAGTGTCTTCCATCTCAGTTTGCCATCGCATTGGAACGCCGAACAAAGAGCACCATCGGCCTATACTCGTTAGGTTCACTAATGTAAGTCACAGGTCAGCTGTTTGGCGGGCCAAGTCCAAGTTAAAAGGCTCGTCCGCGTCCCTTAAAGAGTTTCTGACAAAACCACGACAAATTGTGTTTCGCAAAAGTCGGCAGCACTTCGGTATGCGATCTTGCTGGACACAGGACGGCATTATTGTCATCAAAGTTCCGGATGGAACCCGAATTAAAGTCACTACCGTTGAGGAACTAAACTCTTTAATGGTTAAATTTCCGAAGACAGCGGAATTATCTTCGGCGGCCATAAGTAACCACGGGGCGGCGGAATCATCGCGCTCGGATTTAAAAACGCGCAAGCCGTGATGTTGTAAGAAGGCAACTATCATACTCGTATTATGTCCGTTTATAATTGTTATTGTTTGCCTATGTTTTTCTATTCTACCCACATTTTCATTGTATTTTTGTTATTTTGTTATTTCCCTTTTTCTCTTGCTTTTATGTCACTTTTGAAGTGATGTAAATTTACGTTCCTTTTTACAATAATTTATTGTTGCTTTTTTCTCATCTCATTAGATAAAATTAAATTTCGTTTTCTTTTTATGTATAATTTGCTTTTTATATTTAACAGTGTTAGCTGGCGGGTGGCGCAGTGTATGATTGATCGCGGTATAGTGGTGTACTTATAGGTGTTCGCGCCATAGTAATAAACATATAATATATATTTTATTTTACTTTTATTATTGTACATATATTTAGATATTTATATTAATTAATTATGAACTCTGACGATGACTCTTATTACTCTGCTAATGAATCTGCTTCCAACACACACTGTGATGACAGCTTCTGCTCGAAAACAGCTACTACTAAAGAACTGATACGTGACAAATGTAATCCCCAAAATCGCCTTACTTTTAATGTTTGTCACATTAACGCGCAAAGTATAGCTAGTCACTATAACGAACTAGCTGTAACTTTCACATCGCAAACAATGTGACCACTTTGATATGCTAGGCTAATCTGCTACATCTTAAAGGGGATAATAATATTGACTACCTCGTGGTCTCGCGGTACAAGTATGTGCCGTGCGATCTAGATGTCCTGGGTTCGATTCCCGGGACGGGCAAAGTGTTATTCGGTTTTTCCATTAGGAAATTCTCAGTAGCAGCACGGAGTCTGGAAATGTGCCCGAAAAACGGCAATAGGCTCGCCCCCCATTACGTGGGACTGATACATACCTGGCGAAATGTTGGTCCAGAAATGCACCATTGCCTACCCCTTCGGGGAATACAGGCGTGAGTTTATGGGATAATAATCTCAGTTCCAATCTTCTAACATCATCACTTTCCGCAACAATTGTACCGAAACTATATAATATAAATGAATGCGAAATTCTTGGCACAAACACCGACCGACATTAACAACATATATATTTATTGTACGAAACACAAACTAATTAGCATACAGGTGCGTGGCGCGGCCGCAACACGCCTCCAATAACAATAAATATTGATTACATTCAGCGTATAATCGGTAATCACCCGGTAAGCCGTTACTACTTTACTGCCCGCTAGACACAGCCGCCCAGTTTACATTCAATACGACGCTGGGTTATGGGAATATATTCTGTCGAGTTTCGAAGGGGCAATAGTTTAAAATAGTGTAAAATCAACGGTTCAAAAGAACTTGTAAAAGTATATTTGGTTCAAAATAATTTGACTTTTGCAGTAGTGGCCTCGAGGTAGCAGTGATGGCCTCGAGGTTTAGGTGCGCGGTCGAGAATTTCGGCGGTCGTAGGTTCAAACCCCAGGCACACGCCTCTGACTTTTCGAAGTTATGTGTGTATTCACAATGAATTATCACTTGCTTTAACGGTGAAGGAAAACATCGTGATAAAACCTGCACACCTAAAAAGTTCTTAGGAATTTCTTAGGTGTGTAGTCAGCCAACCCGCACTAGGCCAGCGTAATGTACTAAGGCCTAAACCCTCTCAGTTGTAGAGGAGGCTCGTGCCCAGCAGTGGGACGTATTTGGGCTGATGATGATGATGATGAATTTGAATTTTACTTTGAGTTAGTGGAGGAAAGCATCGTGATGTGTTAGGGAAGTTTTGTTGAGACACGATGTCGGCGACCGTATGTACAAGTACCAGCCACATGTATTGATTTAGAAGATAATTTGTGAAGGAATACCTTCATGAGGACACCTCCATGCCAGAGTATTTAAAACCAGAAATTCATTAGTCGCATAAAGTCGTTCGTTCCGCACTAGGCCAGTGTGATGTACCCAGCGCTGGGACTTATGAAGGGGGGTTAATAATGATGTTTTTTTTTTTCATTTGGTATTACTTTAACATACATAGTTAATCCACATTAAGATACAAGTCTTGTGTCGTGGGTTTTAGAAACTACGAGAGAATTTTCGGTCTCACAACACCCAGACCCGAAACAAATACTTGTAGATCACACAAACTTTTGTCTCGGTGCGGGGATCAAACCCGCGGCCTCTCGTTTCACAAACGGGTGTTTAGATACCATCTGCGCCACGGTGCTGTCAAAATATCAATAAAATATCAATGTAAATGTCTTGATTCCTTTGTTTTCATAGCAAAATGACAACTATTTTTCTGAAAACGCGTCAGGACGGTATTCTTCTAGCCGTCATAAAGCCGCAAAACACAACAAAACTGATATTATGTCGTGCAGAAAAAAATTGCAATTTCATAGTGTTAGGGGCTTAGTGTACCCATGTCAGGCGGACGGACAGACCGACAGATTAACGACGTAAGCCACCGACGATGACGGCCGGCTGTGCCCGCGCGCTTTTTCCATCCCGCCATCAACTTTATTTAGAAAGTCAATTATTTTTTTAACACTTTCACCGCTGTCGATGGCATTGTCAGACAGTTTTTGTGATATGTTAATTTAGTCCTTGTGTCTTGTGTAAAAAGTCCATTTTCCTTTCACGTGATATGAGGCAATTAAAAAGCGCGGTGTTGATTTTAATTGATATTTCATTCAGTCTGTTACGGACTGTATTGTACTTCGTATATCAGTCAATGTCTGGGACTTTTTGTAAATATCAATGGATCATTTAAACAGGATTTCAACTGAGTTTATAAAAAGCGTATCTGTGTATTATAGCTAGAGTGACGTTAATTCTCGGATAGAATGGATCGACGCAAACAAAAAGATCCTTAAACTAAGATTTTTGGCAAACCAATAAACAATACAATCGACGCTTGGTGTCTCCTCCTTTATAGAATCCTGTGTTCTTTAAGCATAAGGCGTGGAAACATCAGCAAGTCTACTTAATGGTATCAGTTGACAATAAATGGAGTTCAAACACAAAAATTAACAGGCACATGGTTATACTTTTACGATATCTGTAAAAATCAGTTAATATTTACAAATACTCTTTCTAATCGAATACTGTAGCTAGTATTATTATGCTCACAAGAATTTTAAGTTTAAATATATGATACAGTTCATGATGTTGCATATCAAGTATAAGCTGAAAGTTATCTTGATTGTAAAGTTTGCCAAAACTAGCTAATGAAGTAATTTCATTAGTTATGTAAAGAGAGCCACGCGCCGGCCCGCTCTACTCGCGCTAGCGGCTCTACCCACTCTACCCCACGTACTCGTATGCGTTACAGTGCGGCGCAGTTGACTTGCTGCGACTTGCAATAAAACTTGCCTCTACGGAGCAACGGGTACTGTAGAGTGGCGCGAGGCATGAGCGAACGGCGATAAATATTCAAAACATAAATAAACATTTATAAACAAGGTTTCTCGACTCAAATGATTTTGTGATAGTTTTTTTAAAAGAACAAACCAAAGTTAATACAAATGAAAAAGTATATTTTACGTCTAATGTAAACAAAAGCTACATCAATGCAAGTCGATCCGCTAGAGGCACCACCGAGCCCCTTCCACCACTACTTTTTGCTATACTACATCGAGTCATGGTGACCTTAAACTCAGAATATCAATGAAAAAAATATTCGTGAAACACACAAAATCTTGTTTCGTTTTCGAGGTTGAAGTCCCCGGCTTGAACGCAGTTACTATAAAACCTATAAATCTACACAAAAATCTAATTTGAGCCCCACTAAAAGCTGATTTCACAAAAACGGTAAAAAAACATTGCCACTAAGTTAAGCTACAAGCGCATAAACTTAGACACAGAGTACAGTGTCGAGAATCTCAACGGTCGCGGTTTCAAAACCCAGGCACATACCACTGACTTTTCGAAATTTTGTATCTATTCACAATTAGTTATCGCGTATTTAAATGGTGAAGGAAACCTGCACACCTAAAACTTCTTAAAAATTTCTGAGGTGTGTAACCCGCACTATTGGTGGTGGACTAAAGCCTAAAAACCCTTTTAGTTGTAGAAGAGGCTCGTGCCCAGCAGTGGGACGTATATTGGCTGACGATGATGAATGCTACAAGCGCATAACCTGCCCCGCCGGTGTCTTACAGCTTGCGTTTCCAAATGACTAGGTGAAGTAGAAGCGCTGTGTGCGCGCCCAACTTTGCGTGTGAAACTTTCCAGTCGCAAGGCACACCTCCCTAATTGGGTAAATAGGAGTTCACTAAAGTGCCAAATTCGTATATAAATCAACGTACCCTCTTGATATTGATGCACTTCAACGATATAATTGCATCAAATGACAGAACTCCTATGTGGCGCATGCTTTCCTGAAATAGTTGGTATTGGGAAAGCTTGTTATACGTAGTAGACCAGAGAACAATGTACATACATACACATACATAATCTCATGCCTGTATTCCCCGAAAGGGTAGGCATAGGTGCATTTCTGCACCCACATTTCGCCAGGTATGTACTTATCAGTCCCACGTAATAGGGGGCGAGCCTATTGCCGCTTTTCGGGCACATTTCCAGACTCCGTGCTGCTGCTGAGAATTTCCTATTGGAAAAACCCAATAACACTTTGCCCGACCCGGGAATCGAACCCAGGACCTATAGCTCGCACGGCACATACTTGTGCCGCGAGACCACGAGGCAGAATAATGTAATGGCGGTAATATTGCCATAGAGAACCATGCAGCTTAAATAAACCCGATTTGGAAACATCATCAGAAATTAGAAATCTGTCCAGAAATTGTTACGAGTAAGAAGCATTCGCTAATCGCCTCTCCTTCAAGACATTAACTGCTTTCAACTAATCCTTAAGTACCAACAAAGCATGCCACATGTTAGTGGCTTTCAGTCCTCCGGCAGTCTCAATAACCGAACAGCACATAGTAGGGTTATATATTATCAATTTTCTGTGGTTTAGTAGTACCATCTCTGATGGTGGTTGAGTTAGCCTATTCTCCAAACTCTAACCACAGTCTCCTGATTAGAGCGTAGTTCTACCATCTCAATCGCTATCAGTAAGCTTCATGAAAAATCTCTTGGGTATATGAAATCTATCATACCATACTATGCATTGGTATGGGAATGAACTGTAGATGCACTTATCTATCCGAAGCCAAGAAATATATTAGCTTTTAAAGACAGCCTCGTGGCGCAGTTGGCTAGATATCAGACGGCGAAACGATAAGCCGCGGGGACGATCCCCGCACCGAGACAAATATTTGTGTGAACCACAAATGTTTGTTTCGGGTTTGGGTGTTTGTGAGACCGAAAAAGTCTCTCGTAGTTTCTGATTCCCACGTCACAGGACTTGTATCCTAGTGTGGGGTCAGAACTATATGTATGTGACTGATGGAATGGGATGGGTGTTTAAATGCACAATAAAAACTGTTTTGTGTGGACAAAACAGATGCTTATCTGCTACACGGCTTTAACTTTGAGAATATAGAATTCATAAAAGTGATATACACAAACAAGCGCATAGAAAACTCGTTAAAGTTTACCAATTTCATTGCATGTTTATTATGAAACTTTATCAATAAATTTCGCATTCAAACTCCATTGTATATTGAACAAAACTATTACGCCGCTGCGAAGGTAAAACATCGGGCGCGACTCTTTAACCCTTTAAAATTTAGACTTTTGAGACAAATTCTGTTACTGACGCACAGACCAATTTAAGCTTTAAGAGTATAGTAATAAGGTCTATTTAATCATTGTTGTTGTTAAATTTTACAAGCGTTTTTAATAATGTGCGGGACATGTAAATTCGGTTGAAGTTTTCCAATAAAAGTTGCAACGCTTTTCGAGTGCGCCGCCGGCGGAGCGCCGAGCTACAACGATGTGCTATTACAGTTATTAGGAAGCCATCTTGTTTTACCCTTTTTTTCTGTTTACCTGCAAAACTTCTGAATGTATTACTACTAATTTCAAGCGTTGCAATCGTGCTGGAGTTTGCGAGAAATTCAACAAAGTTACAAACTGTTTGTTTTAATTAAGTTTTAATTCGAACACTTCATAAGCAAATTAGTTTTTTTTTTTGTTCAGTCGAGTTCTATGGCGTTGGTGTTTTTTCTATCATTCCCCGTAATTGGTCTCCGTCTTGGGTACAGGATTTCTCTACGGCTGAGAGGGGTTAGGCGTTAGTCGACCAAAAACTAGGTACTTGTGAGGGTTGGTGGACTTCACACACTTATGGAATTCCTTGTGGAGAAATCTCAGGTATGCAGGTGTTATCACGATATGTTCTAAGTGCGTACCCCCAACGACGACTCTTCTCTACGAGCCTTATCCTTTAGGCCATCACGGCCCTAAATCAGTGTTAATCAGAAAACCCGTGACGCGACGGCGCGGCTATAGTATAAGTACCATAGTGTTGTGGTGATCACAATATTCTTCCATCAACTTACGTACGTATGAAACTCACTCACATGCATGTCTTAAACAAGAGGAATAGTAGAGTGAATAGCTAAATTGAGCGCTGTTTGCTTAGAGAGATCTTTTGGTGTCAGAGCAAAGTTTGTGGCGGTGTGCGGGCTGTTTAACGGTGGAAATAAAATTTCATTTTGTGAAAGGCACGTTGCAGTGTGTGAAGTAAGTTGCGCGTTTGTGCTGCACGTGTCTGCTGTGACGACGTGTTGCCACTGGATAGTTACTTGCGCCAGTCACTGAGTAGCTAGACGACTTGGAAAAGATGCGGTGTGGCAAATGTGTCCAGGATGTTCAACACTAGGATGATAAGCGCCGATCCTATTGCTAAGTAGTATTAAGCAGTGATGGCCTCGAGGTTTAGGCGCGTGGTCGAGAATTTCGACGGTCGCAGGTTCAAACCCCAGGCACACACCTCTGACTTTTCAAAGTTATGTGTGTATTCACAAAGAATTATCACTTGCTTTAACGGTGAAGGAAAACATCGTGATGAAACCTGCACACCTAAAAGTTCGTAGGAATTTCTTAGGTGTGTAGTCCGCCAACCCGCACTAGGCCAGCGTGGTGGACTAAGGCCTAAACCCTCTCAGTTGTAGAGGAGGCCCGTGCCCAGCAGTGGGACGTACCTATATGGGCTGATGATGATGATGATAAGCAATATTAAGTGCGTTTAATGTTTCAGTAATAGCCCTGTACCTAATTTAGTCCTACTTGTACACAGGAGTCAGAAGCAAATTTAAAAAAATCGTACAAGTATAAAACATTTGTCCAAAAAAAATATTATCGTGAGACGTAATTAATTTAAAAGATATCTATTAACTAACTTTTATCTGCATACTTTTCGCCTAAACATTTAAATAAAAAGCACTTCTAATTTATTTTCCTTCACGTAAACCCAAAATACTCAAAGCGCAACAGAAGTCAAGTTTGCTTAAAGACACATAGCGTTTCGTTTCCACTTGCAAAGATTAATATTCATTCCGCTGTAGAAGCTAGTGCCAAATGTCGGCGGCACCAGGGGGGCGAGTCAACAAGCGACGGCGGGGCGTGCAGGCGCGTGACCAGAGCTCGTAAGTATTGCTTTGACGTAACATACACTGAAATGCACCCAGTTACCGCTTCATACAAAAGAATGACAATACTTTAACTGTTCCATTGCTAGTCTTTTACCCGTTGTTCTTGTATGAATGTGGTATTGGCATCCGATTAGATAGCGATCTATATAGGTAGATGCAAAGGAATATTGTTTTTGAACGTTGAAAGAAAACGTAATGAGAAAACCTGCATGCCTATAAGTTCTTAGGAATTTCTTAGGTGTGTAGTCCGCTGACCTGCGCTAGACCAGTGTGGTGAACCAAGCCCTAAACCAACTCAGATGCTAAGGAGGCCCGTGCCCAGTACGTATATAGGTTGATGATGATGATAGATGCAAAGAAATATCTAGTGTTCTCTCAATTAAGACATCATCGTTATAGGGTCCCTTAAAACAGGCTCGCCTAGTGGGGGGATCGTTAGGCCACCCCGCATTTGAACAGCGAAAGAACCTTCACACCCTTTAGTTCTTAGGAATTTCCTAGGCTCATAAGGTGGACTAGTCCGTATCAGTTTTAAAAATTCGAATACAGCAGTGGTACGTACACAGTCTGTGTATATCAAGAATGGAGAAGTTCGGCATAAATATGTCAATTGCTTAGAGATATTTGTTATTGTTTCTTACCAGCCAGCATACTGTTAGGATCGCACAGCACTTACTTAAAAAAAATGTACTGTTATGTGCATAAGTAATGACGTTACTCTTATTGAAGATGTGAAGACACATACATACATACATAAACTCACGCCTGTATTCCCCGATGTTGTAGGCAGAGGTGCATTTCTGCACCCACATTTCGCCAGGTATGTATCAGTCCCACGTAATAGGGGGCGAGCCTATTGCCGTTTTTCGGGCACATTTCCAGACTCCGTGCTGTTACTGAGGATTTCCTAATGGAAAAACCTAATAACACTTTGTCCGACCCGGGAATTGAACCCAGGACCTCTAGATCGCACGGCACATACTTGTACCGCGAGACCACGACGCAGTAAAGAGTTTTTATTCTTTTAAGCCAGTTTCACCGAAATATGTTTTATGATTAAATTTCCACGTAACTATCATTCTATACGCAATTTAGTTCTCTGGCGTTATCGTATTTGGTCCTGTGTCCCCCACACGTCCAATACGCTCAACTTAATGAGTCCACGCGGTATAATTACACGAAACCCAATAACGTATGGCCATAGTATAAACTGAACAATCTCCATATAACTCGACAAGTTATAAAAGCTATACGGAATGAAGCGACCGTATATCATCCGGCGCGTTCGGAAATACCTCGAGTTACATGAAATAGGGGGAAAAGGTAACGTAATTTATATTTTAGGTGGAAATAAAAATAAAACGGAACGCGTCGTGTCTATCGCGAAGGAAATAATTTGATTGCGTACATAGCAATTCAATTGGTGGGAGGGAATCAATCTTGGCTATTGGCTGCAGGTTCCTTTTTATTTAACACGTTCCGCACATAAAACACGAGAGCTTACCGATCGTTTATATTGCGTATCGTTTAATTGAAATATTTCGTTCGCTCCTTCAAAACTGGGACAGTTATTTGATATTTATGTTTAAGCTCGCGTCTTCATTTAATTGAATGCCTGTGTGTGGCAATTATTTTAGAAAGCAGTAATGGCGCGAGTGGGTTTTGCGTAGACGTGAGATGTATTGACAAGGATAATATTTGTGATTTAGATGTTTTTTTCAGAATTTTCATAGCCTTCTGGTTCGGCGTCACTCATGGCATATAGACTACTATCAATATTTATTTTTTACATTTAAATTGCTGAATTCCATGTATCTAATACATTCCATTCAATTAAATAATTTGTTATACAGAGCTGATCCCAAAACGTGGTACATCTACTCGTATGAGTCACTAAATTGGTTGTACACCTTAGGTTAGTCGTGATATGCAGACGGATACAAATACCATTTGCATATTTTTACCATTGAACGTTGGCTCCTTCATAGATATACAGAGCGTTTTGTTAGAAGGGCCTCAGTCGTGATGGCCTCGAGGTTCAGGCCCGCGGTCGAGAATCTCGATGGTTGGGGGTTCAAACCCCAGGCATACACCTATGAATTTTCGGAGTTATGTGTCACAAAGAATTATCACGTACTTTAACGGTGAAGGAAAACATCGTGATGAAACCTGCACACCTAAAAAGTTCTTAGGAATTTCTTAGGTGTGTAGTCCGCCAACCCGCACTAGGCCAGCGTGGTGGACTAAGGCCTTACCCCTCTCAGTTGTAGAGGAGGCCTGTGCCCAGTAGTGGGACGTATATGGGCCGATGATGATGATGTTAGAAGGGGCCTACATCTACTTATATCAGATGGTCTTTATGAGATCGTCAGTCCACATTGTGGACATCCAACACTTTGCTTGCCGGTTGAAATTCCATTCAAAAATTATTCTCATAACCGAGAATTGGTACACGCTAAGAGTAAAGATTTCATCAGAGACCCCACAGCAAACGCTCAAGAAGTTGAGATTAACTGAAGTAATCAAATATAATGATAAGAACCTGAGGGACAACAATATTAACCCGGGATAATCGACTATTACGTTAAAAACTTTCAAAATAATATGAAACAAGTTCTTATCTCAGACGTAAGCAGCGCGAGTAATATGGGGAGTGATACAATTATCTCGCGAAATTGTCTTTATTTATGTCACTGCAGTACTAATTCTTGGGTATTTATGCAAAAAATACTTGAACAGTATTATTTAAAAAAAAAAAAACATATTTTTGCTATAATTCATCTAAGATACGGTGCGGTTACATATACTTCCACACAAAGTTAATTCCGGATAGGCAATTCAATTTAATACAACAGTCTGAGTTTGTAAGCTACTCTATTTCAGGAAATTTAGTCTTTGTATCAATATTATAAACTATCTCTTGATTGGAATAGAGCAACACTAGAGTTTCTTGCTCGTTCTCTAGTGATGACTGCGGTCCGAACAGGGTGGTATCACACCAAATTTTGAAATGACTATTTATTTCATTTCATTTCACGCTTTAAAGTAAATATTTGATTTTCCTCTTTGGCGAGTCTTCAATTTTTTTCGTATTTCAAGACAAACAAAGAGATACATACGAGTATATACGAGAGATATCTACGGGTCCTGGGTTCGATTCCCGGGTCAGGCAAATGATTATGGGGGTTTTAGCTAAAAAAAAGTAATATTCTACAAGTGAAATCGCTAATGAACCACAAAAATGTATGACTGCCTCGTGGTCTCGCGGCACAAGTATGTGGGATGCGATCTAGAGGTCCTGGGTTCGATTCCCGGGTGTTATTGGGTTTTTCTATTAATAAATTTTTAGTAACAGCACGGAGTCTGGAAATGTGCCCGAAAAACGGCAATAGGCTAGCCCCCTATTACGTGGGACTGATACATACCTGGCGAAATGTGGGTGCAGAAATGCACCTCTGCCTACCCCTTCGGGGAATACAGGCGTGAGTTTATGTATGTATGTATGTAGAAAATCCAAAAACAACTAGCCAGAGAATGGAACCCTCTCGGCCAGACGCGCTGTTTTGCAAATTATACGAGAAGCGATCAAGTCATAGTCATTTATAAATTTGCTAAATTTGGCCATTGACTGCGACGTTAAAATTACCATACACCTCCATAAAGATTTAGTGTTACTGTACACGATAACAGTTTGTGCAAAAAATAACGTAGATTCATAGATAGCGAAAGAATCCGAGGTGGGCGCGGGAACTCGTGTATTTGCCTCGTGTAACTCATTTACTGCTGAAATGTCTAGACAAAAAATATTTACTCTACACTGGCGTTTGGTATAATAATGTACGTATAACGTTATATATTCATATGCTGAGTTTTCCCTTAAACGTAACTGACGTAGTAGTTTTTTTAGGTTTCATTATTCTAGCAGGTACGATAACCCGACAAAAATCTGCATTTATATTTTATTTTATATAGGATTTTAGAAACATGTGGAATGATTTGTCTATTTTCTACGGCAAAGTATAAGACTGCCTTGATGGTACAGTATGATCCATATAAAAGTCGACTGGTGGTTAGTACGATAATTGCCACCTCAATAATCTCGACGTGTTCGAAACTGAATATCGACAAAACGATCTCGGATTTTACGCGGATACGGATATATTTTTTTAATATTTTTTTTATACTGGCACGGCAAAGTGACCCCATTGCACCTGATGGTAAGCGTAATGGAGTCCTTAAAAAGTGCCGACCAGCGAGAGATGATGATCTCCCGTTGGTTGACACTATCATGCCGGCCGAATACCTCTTCACCATTCTTGTGAAGAAGTATGGGGGACTAATGCCATGATGATCAAAGGACCGACCACGACAAACAGACCAAAAAATGCCGGCACGGTCATCCTTTCACCAGCTTTGAAGCCCCCCCGAAAACCGGATATACACTGGCTGATCCCGGAACGCGGCACACTTGCATGTGCCACTATGGCGGGTTTTACGCCCTGTGTACGGTGGTCGCTATCCGGGCGGATACGAATATCCTACCACCAGCAAATCCTATGCGGATACAAATAAAAAAAAAACGCAACAGAAAACGATTAAATAACTGTAGATTCTTCATTCTTAACAACGTTTACTTACCATATGAATTTCATTATTTAAGAATGACCCAATTTTAGCGAAGACAATCATAATAATTGAACTCCGTGAACTCTTTCCTTTTTAATTCGTGGCTATTAGTCAAGTGGGATCTAATGCAAATGAGTTGTTAATTACTTAGTTGGGTTGTTCATTAAGAGGGCTCCACTTTTATCGTCGACTCTCGGATTCACAATGAGTTATGTTGCTTTTGTTTATTTTCAAATTGCCAACAGTTCGCTTCACTTCACTCTGTATTTTTTTTATATTATGTAGATTGTTTCATCTATGTAATACTATAGGATTGGTATTTAACTTTACTTAATAGTTAGTAATTAATGCAAAACAAAGGCGAAATGTGATAATATTCCAAGACTTATGACTGAAAATATGAAAATTTCAATGGTCTTAAATATGCATAAACGGATTTAGACTTATTTATCGGAAGGGAAGGCAGAGTATTTTTATAACTTTTTTAACCAGTCATTTTTTTATCTGACGTAAGAGGTCGCGAGTTTTGTTTTCGGGAATATTTGTACCCATTGTGTAGTGCAAGTGAGAATTTCCACCTAAGAGATTCCAAAACACATCCCCATAGGAAAAGCAAGGCTGGGCACATTCAATCGAACGTTGCTCGTCTCCGTCGAGTAACCAACAGACATACAAGGCTCGTTGCTAATTGTAATCTTAGCATAGAACACACTACAAAACATTCTTACTGCAATTATATCGCTTAATAATTCTAGTCTACAAGTATGTGCCGTGCGATCTAGAGGTCCTGGGTTCGATTCACCGATCGGGCAAAGTGTTATTGGGTTTTTCCATTAGGAAATTCTCAGTAACAGCACGGTGTCTGGAAATGTGCCCGAAAAACGGTAATTGGTTCGCCCCCCTTTTTTACGTGGAACTGATACATACCTGGCGAAATGTGGGTGCCTACCCCTTCGGGGAATACAGACGTGAGTTTATGTATGTATATAATTTTAGTCTTTTTATTTATATTTCTTAAATAACCCCCAAATATATTGCTGTGTGTCTCTCCAACGTGTTGTGGCAGTAAATTCATCCCGCAAAAGCGCGACGGTCATTTCGCATTCAAGCGCTGTAAGCTAAAATCAATTGAGTAAACGTCACACAAGCACATTAATAAGTTGGTCCAAGTTAGCGCAAACTAAAGCGCTTTCCAACTGCTCAGCACACCGCTCCAAACTTGCACTTAGCTTGACGCCGGGCAAACTGCATTCATTATTGAGTATCAGGTGTTTTGAATATAAATTGCTGTGTTTCGCACGCGAATATGTTCACTGTCCGACACTTTTGTGGTCTTGTTTCAAAGTTTTGCTTTATTTATTTACAGTAGCTAGGTAAAGACGTAATACATATTTTACATGGTATTACTGAAAAATGGCTAGATCTTAGAATTGCATTAGTCAAACTATAGACAAAGGTGCGTGCGTGCGTACGTACGTACGCGAGCACGTGCTCGCTATTGATAAATCAATCCAATCCAATCCATCAGCCCAAGGAAGTCCACTACTGAACATAGGCCTCCCTCAATGACTTCCATAGTGACCTGTTGGAGGCAGCCTGCATCCAGCGACGACTCGCGACCTTTACCAGGTCGTCTTACCAAATTGTGGGTGCACGTCCTACGCTGCGCTTTCCACTACGTGGCCTCCATTCGAGAACTTTTTGGCCCCATCGGCCATCAGTTCTCCGCGCTATGTGCTATAATAAGTAACAATTTCTTGTGAATTATTTCTGACAAGCTTAATTTCGAACGAATCGAAACGCAACAGAAACGCAATGTCAATCCATAGCTCTGGCTTCAGGGTATTCCGGGGCCGTCTCGCTGAATGCGCCGATGGTGGCCGTCGCGGGGTTTTTAGTCGGTATTACGGCGCAATTATTTTGGTAGGGACCCGGCCCAGCGGCCGCCCGAGCACATTCACGGGCGGTAACATCCATGCTGGGTCGGAAGGCGCCGGTGAGTCCGACACACCCTCGCCCCTCCGGGGCGGGATGGTCCGTAAATGGATTGCGCGTGAAAAAAAAAATTAAAAAAAAAAATAAAAAAAAAAAGGTGTCTGCGAGACAGTGGGTAACACTTCAGTGATGTGACCTGATTTATTCATACTGCTATTGCCATCCAAATACGTCGTGGCTCTTTCTCTTCACATTATTTCCAAGTTATATTCTCGATACAAACATAAGTGTTTTTTTTTAAATCTTGATACATTTTGAAGCCAAGGTTTCATTGCGCTCGACTAAATTTTACCACACTTACACGGTGACTTGTTAGTTGTTTTTTTTATTAGTTCAAATAATACACAATACATAAAGGCTGAGACGAGCTTTGTTATAATCCGGCCGTAGTCCGTCCGTCTGTCGGCCAGTGACACGGGTCTGGGTTTCACCAGATCGTGTTTTGGATCGAGCTCTTTGTTGTTAATATTTAACTTTTTTCTATCAGCATGATCATTTTTACACTTAATTACTATCAAAATTATTTTCTTTTATAGATAATTTATGTTCGTAGTACAAGTATGCAATTTTATATCGTCACGCTGAACGGTCACGGTAAAGTAACGTCGTTCAGTATGCAATGAATATCGTATACACAAAGCAGTTTCATTGCCCCGGCTCTTGATGTTAAATCAAATCACATCGTGTTAGGTATAACAATAAGAATGTCACTTATGGTCTAAAGCAAAACAATTTTAGAAATGTATTAATTATTACTGTAGGTTATGTTTGAGTGGCATTGTTTCTAAAACATAACACTGATTTAAAAACACAAACTAGTGATGGTCCTATTCATAGTTTCTGCTTGACGCTTCACGACAATTCCGACCGCTGTTGAAGTTATAATGTATCAATTTCATAATGATAACCCACGGGTTTTTAATATTAATGATCAATTTAATGATGTTAGTTTTCACAGAATCAGTGCCATTGAGATTGCTCACTACACCATTGAAAGGAATTAGTGAAAAAATCGCAAAGGAAGAACAAACGACTCCGTTTACATTGGAACAAAAGAAATATCTTACAGCGAAGACGGTGTCGATGAAGTCTTATTATGACCCCGATATGGCAGATGCAATAAATAAATATGTGTCACTAAAATACTCAAAAAAGAAAAATAAACTTTCCAAAAAAAAATTGAGGCGAGAAGGTCCTCTTCCCATATGTGGAATAGATTCTACTGAAGACGACTACTACGGCTGTGTAGAAGGACCGACAGATGAAAATGTTAATTTAAGAATGTCTTCAAACAGGGTTTTTTTAAAGTCGGGTAAACCTATAACTACAAGTACTAGGATCATCTGGATCCGAGGAACGCCAGCAGCCAAGCAACAGTTACCCCCTGGAGCTGAACTGTGTAAAAGTGGAGCTCGATGCAAATTTCCTTTTATTGGTGTGTATGACAAAAAATAAACTTATGACAATAATTTAAATGCCTTTATTTTTATTTAATATAAATTTAAAGTGAGAGTGTTCTTTACAACAGGGTCGACCGGTGTTATAGAATTAAATGTTTTGAAAAAGCTTAACCCATTTATATGCTGAAACTAGCTTTTGCTTGCGACTCCGTCTACCTTGGCGTTGGCCTACGTCATAGTAGCTTTATGCATGCAAAGTCTTAGCCCGATCGGTTTAAAATTTTCATACAAACTTTCATTCCCTATTATATCCCCTTGTGGGTAGAATTAATCAAAATCCTTTCTTAGCGACTGCCTACGTCATAACGTCTACCTGCTTGCCAAATTTCAGCCCTATCCGTCCAGTGGTTTGGGCTGTGCGTTGATAGATCACTATGTCAGTCAGTCAGTCAGCCAGTCACCTTTGAGTTATATATATATAGATTAATGGCAGCTAGTAGAATCGCTGCTAGTCCACGAGATATTTGTCCTTTATAATATGTATAATAAATATTAACGGTTATATTTTTGATTAATGCACATGAGCTACTCCTATGATTTATTGTATCATAAAAATATTTACTCTTTCTTGAACCGTGTGAATGTAATCACTAGATATTTTAATTAACTTTTTTTTTCGGATTTATAAATATATACATCAATAGAACTATGCATAGGATAAATATTATTGAACCCATTCTGTAGGTGGAAAAATGAATCAATATATTCTTATTATAGTTTATATTTTTAATTACTTTTTAGGTGCATTTATTTTATTGTTTTGTTCCTTTTTTTTGTTTTACAACACCTTGACCACCCGTTGTATTTACATACTAGCGATAAGACCGCCCTTTGTGACACACATAGTTTATAAGAATTTAGATTTAAATTATCTTAATTATGTACTTGTGGTGTGCAATAAAATGAAATAGTCGAAGTCAATACACTGTTTGTATTTATAATTATTTTACCAATACTGTATTTGTATTAATTGTTAATAATAATTATTATTTGAGTATTTCAATATAAAATAAACTAATGAAAATTCATCTCTATTTTAACAAGTAGGTATTATTGTAATTAGCTAATAATATGTTTTATTTTTATTTTTATACGAAAAATGTCCTATTTGGCATTATATTATAAAAGGTATAAATTGTATTAAATGGACCATAGGAATTTTCGAAACGTCAAATAATTAATAAACAATAAATAAATTTCAACTTTTTTAGGGACTATTGGGATAATTGGGGGTGTTGATTGCAATGTCCATGAGCACTACTTTAGGAAGGTGTGTGGCAAGTAGCGAGTCCATGTTCTTGTCTTATTGAGTTGCTTTTATCCCAGTTGTTCGCGGTTATTACGTCAGCCGTCTGCTAGTTGACAAGGGTAAATCCTCTTTCTTCATATAGGCGCGCACGTTTCCGACGCGCACCGGTTTTACTGTACGAATAAATATTATACACACTCTCCGAATATGAAAAAAATATAAGCTGGTGGAAAAGAAATTAGTTTTCTAACAACGTGTCTATTCTCGGAGGAGGATTATTTTATGGATTTACCTTATTCATTACACACTAAGAATGAAAATTGTGTGTTGTGCTTGACAAATAGTGAATTTCAAATGAATATGTTGTCAGCCACTTATAAATACTCTGACATTTTGCAGCATAATTACTTTGCCAAGAGTAGTTCAAAGAACCTAGATTATCATTTAAAATATTGTGACTCGTAAACTAAAAACGAATCTTTTTTTTAACGTATCACACACTGCATAATTGATGAGGGTACCAATACGTTGAACGAAAAAAAGTCGTCAAAAAATAACTATTTTCAAAGTTCAAGTTTTCAATGAAATGTCAGTTTTATTGATCTCTAGTTCCTGTTTATAACTAGCAAGTGAGTTAAAATATGGACAAAAATTGTTTCTCAAGACATTTTAATTTAATTTACAAGTGTAGCAACAGACCTGTGCAATTGATAATAGATTTTCTGTGAATTTATTTCTTATATAATTCATTCTGAATTTCACATTGATCTAATTTTATTTTATTGTTACGGATAAATTAAAAAAATACTTAACCTATTTTAATAGCTTCTTGTACACTTGGGATCTTGGTCCAGTCGTTAGTTTTATTTGTATGAAGACAGCAATTCTTTGACTCTCAATATTTCAAGTAGATAGAAGTAGTTGTAGAGGAAGCCCGTGCCCAGCAGTGGGACGTATGTATATGTGCTGATGATGAATGATAAGAAGTAGTGATGGCCTCGAGGTTTAAGCGGGAGGTTGAGAATCTCGGCGGTCGCAGATACAGTACTCCAGGCACACTACTACACTACTACTACAGTACCCCTACTTAATAAAAAACAAATTATTTTAAAAATAACTTTATTAACTTTCTTTGGATATAAACCAAAGCATGTCATAATGCAGAAAAATTAAAAGTATGCGGAAAATATATTATCTCCACGGAAATTGTTTACATATTGAGTGCTCATAGCAGTTGTGAACCTCGGGTTTGCCTGATGTTGGTGTGCTAGGCAATCTGCCGCCTTGGTAAAGTCCCAAAGTATAGAAGAATAGATAATTTGTAGATAGAGATTTCGCTTGCCGTAGGTCTGCCAACCTCACTATCTGACAAGTCGTAAGATACCCATTCAGCGGTCTGCAAGTTGTAGGTACTTCGAAACTGCCCAACGAGTCTTCATCGTCCATATTTATCGACAGTGTTGGCTCCACATCATCCAAAGCACGCGCTTCCCGTACTAAAGTTTTGCTCTGAGTCGTGTAAACTACGGATCGACCACGCACTAGCCCTGGCTGGGTAACAAGAAATTGTAATAAGATTATTGTAATATTCATTAAAAACATTTTAGGTATTTGAAATAAAAAAAAATATGCACAGAAGACATTGAAGGAAATACTACATTGTTAATTAAGCAGAAATGTGACGAACGAATGATTGATATCTGAACCTCGATGTTTTGAAACGCCATAAATACCGTGAAGCCAATATTATATTACTAGCAAGAATTCTGGTTTTAAATTCAGATTAATTTTACATGAAATGTATTAAATATTCGAGGAAAGAATGTCTAGGTTGAAGTAGCAGACGTGATTGTAAATTTTCACTACTTTACAGCCTAATTAGCAAAAATAAATGCTTTGTGTCGCTGACAATCTGCTGAACCAGTAAACAATTCATACATGGGTAGAAGTAACGCTATAGAAGACATTATATACATATAAACCATTTGAAAATCTTTTAAATGTTTTTTTCTCTGACTATATTCAAAACGTTACAAGTCGTGATGGCCTCGAAATTTAGGCGTGCGGTCGAGAATCTCGGCGGCCGCGGGTTCAAGGCCAGGCACACTCCTCTGATTTTTTTCCGTGGTTTCTCAATTCACTGGTTTAGGCGCGCGATCGGGAATTTCGGCGGTCGCAGGTTCAAACCCCAGGCACACACCTCTGACTTTTCGGAGTTATGTGTGTACTCACAATGAATTATCAGGTACTTTAAAGGTAAAGGAAAACAACGTGAGGAAACCTGCACACCTAAAAAGTTCTTAAAAGTTCCTTAGGCGTGTAGTCCGCCAACCTGCACTAGGCCAGTGTGGTGGACTAAGACCGAAACCATCTCGGTTGTAGAGAAGGCAGTGGAGAGCAGCAAGCAGAGAGCAGTGGGACGTATATGGGCTGATGATGATGATGATATTCAAAACAAATTAAGGAAGATTTTGGGAAGATTTGGAAAATAAATAACAAACCGCCAACTCTTACATTTGCCGCACCATCAAGCTGTGGAATAGTTTGCCGGCTCACGTGTTCCCTCCTTCCTATGTTCCTGGATCCTTTAAGCGAAGCGTGAAGAAGCATTTGTGCAGGCCGGCATGATTGTGTCGACCAGCGGGTGACCATATCTTTTCTCGCTGGTCGGTATTATTTTTTTGGACTCCACTGTGCTTACCATCAGGTACAGTGGAGTCACTTTGCCGTGCCAGTTTAAAAAAAAAAAAAAAAAAACTACCATATATGACAGCCCCGTAGCGCAGTTGGCTAGACACCAGCTTGCGAAACGAGAGGTCGCGGGTTCGATCCCCGCACCGAGACAAATGTTTGTGTGATCCACAAGTATTTGTTTCGGGTCTGGGTGTTTGTGAGACCGAAAAGTCTCTCGTAGTTTATGATACCCACGACACAGGACTTGTATCCTAGTGTGGGGTCAGGACTATGTATGTGACTGTTGGGGGTATTTATTTATTTATATAATTGCACAATTCGCCACAATATCTCTTATAACCACTAAATCAATCGTTAAAAAAGAACATTTGCCGTTAAATCGCTTATTTATTGACGCCCTTGAGTCCTTGCAAGATTCAATAGGTACGGACTGAAGATTTTAGTGCCATTATGGATACTTGTAAGCTTTGCGTTGGGCTCGGCCATGAAGCTAAACCAACTTAACCCAAAACGCATGGTTCTATTATCAAGGATGCGGGAGCAGATAGGGTTTATATTCAAGTAAACACATTAATTTGTTACTGCTATAGAGGATAATATTTATTCACAGAACAGTTTATTAGATTAATAATTACAAAGATTTATTAAATTTTGCTATCAACTATTACGAGTAATTAGATTAACTAAAAAAAAATAATTACCCCATTTATGCTCTTCGCTTTTTTTTTAACGTATCACACACTGCATAATTGATGAGGGTACCAATACGTTGAACGAAAAAAAGTCGTCAAAAAATAACTATTTTCAAAGTTCAAGTTTTCAATGAAATGTCAGTTTTATTGATCTCTAGTTCCTGTTTATAATTACTAGCAAGTGAGTTAAAATATGGACAAAAATTGTTTCTCAAGACATTTTAATTTAATTTACAAGTGTAGCAACAGACCTGTGCAATTGATAATAGATTTTCTGTGAATTTATTTCTTATATAATTCATTCTGAATTTCACATTGATCTAATTTTATTTTATTGTTACGGATAAATTAAAAAAATACTTAACCTATTTTAATAGCTTCTTGTACACTTGGGATCTTGGTCCAGTCGTTAGTTTTATTTGTATGAAGACAGCAATTCTTTGACTCTCAATATTTCAAGTAGATAGAAGTAGTTGTAGAGGAAGCCCGTGCCCAGCAGTGGGACGTATGTATATGGGCTGATGATGAATGATAAGAAGTAGTGATGGCCTCGAGGTTTAAGCGGGAGGTTGAGAATCTCGGCGGTCGCAGATACAGTACTCCAGGCACACTACTACACTACTACTACAGTACCCCTACTTAATAAAAAACAAATTATTTTAAAAATAACTTTATTAACTTTCTTTGGATATAAACCAAAGCATGTCATAATGCAGAAAAATTAAAAGTATGCGGAAAATATATTATCTCCACGGAAATTGTTTACATATTGAGTGCTCATAGCAGTTGTGATGCTCGGGTTTGTCTGATGTTGGTGTGCTAGGCAATCTGCCGCCTTGGTAAAGTCCCAAAGTATAGAAGAATAGATAATTTGTAGATAGAGATTTCGCTTGCCGTAGGTCTGCCAACCTCACTATCTGACAAGTCGTAAGATACCCATTCAGCGGTCTGCAAGTTGTAGGTACTTCGAAACTGCCCAACGAGTCTTCATCGTCCATATTAATCGACAGTGTTGGCTCCACATCATCCAAAGCACGCGCTTCCCGTACTAAAGTTTTGCTCTGAGTCGTGTAAACTACGGATCGACCACGCACTAGCCCTGGCTGGGTAACAAGAAATTGTAATAAGATTATTGTAATATTCATTAAAAACATTTTAGGTATTTGAAATAAATAAAAATATGCACAGAAGACATTGAAGGAAATACTACATTGTTAATTAAGCAGAAATGTGACGAACGAATGATTGATATCTGAACCTCGATGTTTTGAAACGCCATAAATACCGTGAAGCCAATATTATATTACTAGCAAGAATTCTGGTTTTAAATTCAGATTAATTTTACATGAAATTTATTAAATATTCGAGGAAAGAATGTCTAGGTTGAAGTAGCAGACGTGATTGTAAATTTTCACTACCTTACAGCCTAATTAGCAAAAATAAATGCTTTGTGTCGCTGACAATCTGCTGAACCAGTAAACAATTCATACATGGGTAGAAGTAACGCTATAGAAGACATTATATACATATAAACCATTTGAAAATCTTTTAAATGTTTTTTTCTCTGACTATATTCAAAACGTTACAAGTCGTGATGGCCTCGAAATTTAGGCGTGCGGTCGAGAATCTCGGCGGCCGCGGGTTCAAGGCCAGGCACACTCCTCTGAATTTTTTCAGTGGTTTCTCAATTCACTGGTTTAGCCGCGCGATCGGGAATTTCGGCGGTCGCAGGTTCAAACCCCAGGCACACACCTCTGACTTTTCGGAGTTATGTGTGTACTCACAATGAATTATCAGGTACTTTAAAGGTAAAGGAAAACAACGTGAGGAAACCTGCACACCTAAAAAGTTCTTAAAAGTTCCTTAGGCGTGTAGTCCGCCAACCTGCACTAGGCCAGTGTGGTGGACTAAGACCGAAACCATCTCGGTTGTAGAGAAGGCAGTGGAGAGCAGCAAGCAGAGAGCAGTGGGACGTATATGGGCTGATGATGATGATGATATTCAAAACAAATTAAGGAAGATTTTGGGAAGATTTGGAAAATAAATAACAAACCGCCAACTCTTACATTTGCCGCACCATCAAGCTGTGGAATAGTTTGCCGGCTCACGTGTTCCCTCCTTCCTATGTTCCTGGATCCTTTAAGCGAAGCGTGAAGAAGCATTTGTGCAGGCCGGCATGATTGTGTCGACCAGCGGGTGACCATATCTTTTCTCGCTGGTCGGTATTATTTTTTTGGACTCCACTGTGCTTACCATCAGGTACAGTGGAGTCACTTTGCCGTGCCAGTTTAAAAAAAAAAAAAAAAAAACTACCATATATGACAGCCCCGTAGCGCAGTTGGCTAGACACCAGCTTGCGAAACGAGAGGTCGCGGGTTCGATCCCCGCACCGAGACAAATGTTTGTGTGATCCACAAGTATTTGTTTCGGGTCTGGGTGTTTGTGAGACCGAAAAGTCTCTCGTAGTTTATGATACCCACGACACAGGACTTGTATCCTAGTGTGGGGTCAGGACTATGTATGTGACTGTTGGGGGTATTTATTTATTTATATAATTGCACAATTCGCCACAATATCTCTTATAACCACTAAATCAATCGTTAAAAAAGAACATTTGCCGTTAAATCGCTTATTTATTGACGCCCTTGAGTCCTTGCAAGATTCAATAGGTACGGACTGAAGATTTTAGTGCCATTATGGATACTTGTAAGCTTTGCGTTGGGCTCGGCCATGAAGCTAAACCAACTTAACCCAAAACGCATGGTTCTATTATCAAGGATGCGGGAGCAGATAGGGTTTATATTCAAGTAAACACATTAATTTGTTACTGCTATAGAGGATAATATTTATTCACAGAACAGTTTATTAGATTAATAATTACAAAGATTTATTAAATTTTGCTATCAACTATTACGAGTAATTAGATTAACTAAAAAAAAATAATTACCCCATTTATGCTCTTCGCTTTTTTTTTAACGTATCACACACTGCATAATTGATGAGGGTACCAATACGTTGAACGAAAAAAAGTCGTCAAAAAATAACTATTTTCAAAGTTCAAGTTTTCAATGAAATGTCAGTTTTATTGATCTCTAGTTCCTGTTTATAATTACTAGCAAGTGAGTTAAAATATGGACAAAAATTGTTTCTCAAGACATTTTAATTTAATTTACAAGTGTAGCAACAGACCTGTGCAATTGATAATAGATTTTCTGTGAATTTATTTCTTATATAATTCATTTTGAATTTCACAGTGCTTTAATTTGATTTTATTGTTACGGATAAATTCAAAAAATACTTTACCTATTTCAATAGCTTCTTGTACACTTGGTATCTTGGTCCAGTCGTTAGTTTTATTTGTATGAAGACAGCAATTCTTTGACTCTCAATATTTCAAGTAGATAGAAGTAGTTGTAGAGGAAGCCCGTGCCCAGCAGTGGGACGTATGTATATGTGCTGATGATGAATGATAAGAAGTAGTGATGGCCTCGAGGTTTAAGCGGGAGGTTGAGAATCTCGGCGGTCGCAGATACAGTACTCCAGGCACACTACTACACTACTACTACAGTACCCCTACTTAATAAAAAACAAATTATTTTAAAAATAACTTTATTAACTTTCTTTGGATATAAACCAAAGCATGTCATAATGCAGAAAAATTAAAAGTATGCGGAAAATATATTATCTCCACGGAAATTGTTTACATATTGAGTGCTCATAGCAGTTGTGAACCTCGGGTTTGCCTGATGTTGGTGTGCTAGGCAATCTGCCGCCTTGGTAAAGTCCCAAAGTATAGAAGAATAGATAATTTGTAGATAGAGATTTCGCTTGCCGTAGGTCTGCCAACCTCACTATCTGACAAGTCGTAAGATACCCATTCAGCGGTCTGCAAGTTGTAGGTACTTCGAAACTGCCCAACGAGTCTTCATCGTCCATATTTATCGACAGTGTTGGCTCCACATCATCCAAAGCACGCGCTTCCCGTACTAAAGTTTTGCTCTGAGTCGTGTAAACTACGGATCGACCACGCACTAGCCCTGGCTGGGTAACAAGAAATTGTAATAAGATTATTGTAATATTCATTAAAAACATTTTAGGTATTTGAAATAAAAAAAATATGCACAGAAGACATTGAAGGAAATACTACATTGTTAATTAAGCAGAAATGTGACGAACGAATGATTGATATCTGAACCTCGATGTTTTGAAACGCCATAAATACCGTGAAGCCAATATTATATTACTAGCAAGAATTCTGGTTTTAAATTCAGATTAATTTTACATGAAATGTATTAAATATTCGAGGAAAGAATGTCTAGGTTGAAGTAGCAGACGTGATTGTAAATTTTCACTACTTTACAGCCTAATTAGCAAAAATAAATGCTTTGTGTCGCTGACAATCTGCTGAACCAGTAAACAATTCATACATGGGTAGAAGTAACGCTATAGAAGACATTATATACATATAAACCATTTGAAAATCTTTTAAATGTTTTTTTCTCTGACTATATTCAAAACGTTACAAGTCGTGATGGCCTCGAAATTTAGGCGTGCGGTCGAGAATCTCGGCGGCCGCGGGTTCAAGGCCAGGCACACTCCTCTGATTTTTTTCCGTGGTTTCTCAATTCACTGGTTTAGGCGCGCGATCGGGAATTTCGGCGGTCGCAGGTTCAAACCCCAGGCACACACCTCTGACTTTTCGGAGTTATGTGTGTACTCACAATGAATTATCAGGTACTTTAAAGGTAAAGGAAAACAACGTGAGGAAACCTGCACACCTAAAAAGTTCTTAAAAGTTCCTTAGGCGTGTAGTCCGCCAACCTGCACTAGGCCAGTGTGGTGGACTAAGACCGAAACCATCTCGGTTGTAGAGAAGGCAGTGGAGAGCAGCAAGCAGAGAGCAGTGGGACGTATATGGGCTGATGATGATGATGATATTCAAAACAAATTAAGGAAGATTTTGGGAAGATTTGGAAAATAAATAACAAACCGCCAACTCTTACATTTGCCGCACCATCAAGCTGTGGAATAGTTTGCCGGCTCACGTGTTCCCTCCTTCCTATGTTCCTGGATCCTTTAAGCGAAGCGTGAAGAAGCATTTGTGCAGGCCGGCATGATTGTGTCGACCAGCGGGTGACCATATCTTTTCTCGCTGGTCGGTATTATTTTTTTGGACTCCACTGTGCTTACCATCAGGTACAGTGGAGTCACTTTGCCGTGCCAGTTTAAAAAAAAAAAAAAAAAACTACCATATATGACAGCCCCGTAGCGCAGTTGGCTAGACACCAGCTTGCGAAACGAGAGGTCGCGGGTTCGATCCCCGCACCGAGACAAATGTTTGTGTGATCCACAAGTATTTGTTTCGGGTCTGGGTGTTTGTGAGACCGAAAAGTCTCTCGTAGTTTATGATACCCACGACACAGGACTTGTATCCTAGTGTGGGGTCAGGACTATGTATGTGACTGTTGGGGGTATTTATTTATTTATATAATTGCACAATTCGCCACAATATCTCTTATAACCACTAAATCAATCGTTAAAAAAGAACATTTGCCGTTAAATCGCTTATTTATTGACGCCCTTGAGTCCTTGCAAGATTCAATAGGTACGGACTGAAGATTTTAGTGCCATTATGGATACTTGTAAGCTTTGCGTTGGGCTCGGCCATGAAGCTAAACCAACTTAACCCAAAACGCATGGTTCTATTATCAAGGATGCGGGAGCAGATAGGGTTTATATTCAAGTAAACACATTAATTTGTTACTGCTATAGAGGATAATATTTATTCACAGAACAGTTTATTAGATTAATAATTACAAAGATTTATTAAATTTTGCTATCAACTATTACGAGTAATTAGATTAACTAAAAAAAAATAATTACCCCATTTATGCTCTTCGCTTTTTTTTTAACGTATCACACACTGCATAATTGATGAGGGTACCAATACGTTGAACGAAAAAAAGTCGTCAAAAAATAACTATTTTCAAAGTTCAAGTTTTCAATGAAATGTCAGTTTTATTGATCTCTAGTTCCTGTTTATAATTACTAGCAAGTGAGTTAAAATATGGACAAAAATTGTTTCTCAAGACATTTTAATTTAATTTACAAGTGTAGCAACAGACCTGTGCAATTGATAATAGATTTTCTGTGAATTTATTTCTTATATAATTCATTCTGAATTTCACATTGATCTAATTTTATTTTATTGCTACGGATAAATTAAAAAAATACTTAACCTATTTTAATAGCTTCTTGTACACTTGGGATCTTGGTCCAGTCGTTAGTTTTATTTGTATGAAGACAGCAATTCTTTGACTCTCAATATTTCAAGTAGATAGAAGTAGTTGTAGAGGAAGCCCGTGCCCAGCAGTGGGACGTATGTATATGGGCTGATGATGAATGATAAGAAGTAGTGATGGCCTCGAGGTTTAAGCGGGAGGTTGAGAATCTCGGCGGTCGCAGATACAGTACTCCAGGCACACTACTACACTACTACTACAGTACCCCTACTTAATAAAAAACAAATTATTTTAAAAATAACTTTATTAACTTTCTTTGGATATAAACCAAAGCATGTCATAATGCAGAAAAATTAAAAGTATGCGGAAAATATATTATCTCCACGGAAATTGTTTACATATTGAGTGCTCATAGCAGTTGTGATGCTCGGGTTTGTCTGATGTTGGTGTGCTAGGCAATCTGCCGCCTTGGTAAAGTCCCAAAGTATAGAAGAATAGATAATTTGTAGATAGAGATTTCGCTTGCCGTAGGTCTGCCAACCTCACTATCTGACAAGTCGTAAGATACCCATTCAGCGGTCTGCAAGTTGTAGGTACTTCGAAACTGCCCAACGAGTCTTCATCGTCCATATTAATCGACAGTGTTGGCTCCACATCATCCAAAGCACGCGCTTCCCGTACTAAAGTTTTGCTCTGAGTCGTGTAAACTACGGATCGACCACGCACTAGCCCTGGCTGGGTAACAAGAAATTGTAATAAGATTATTGTAATATTCATTAAAAACATTTTAGGTATTTGAAATAAATAAAAAATATGCACAGAAGACATTGAAGGAAATACTACATTGTTAATTAAGCAGAAATGTGACGAACGAATGATTGATATCTGAACCTCGATGTTTTGAAACGCCATAAATACCGTGAAGCCAATATTATATTACTAGCAAGAATTCTGGTTTTAAATTCAGATTAATTTTACATGAAATTTATTAAATATTCGAGGAAAGAATGTCTAGGTTGAAGTAGCAGACGTGATTGTAAATTTTCACTACCTTACAGCCTAATTAGCAAAAATAAATGCTTTGTGTCGCTGACAATCTGCTGAACCAGTAAACAATTCATACATGGGTAGAAGTAACGCTATAGAAGACATTATATACATATAAACCATTTGAAAATCTTTTAAATGTTTTTTTCTCTGACTATATTCAAAACGTTACAAGTCGTGATGGCCTCGAAATTTAGGCGTGCGGTCGAGAATCTCGGCGGCCGCGGGTTCAAGGCCAGGCACACTCCTCTGAATTTTTTCAGTGGTTTCTCAATTCACTGGTTTAGCCGCGCGATCGGGAATTTCGGCGGTCGCAGGTTCAAACCCCAGGCACACACCTCTGACTTTTCGGAGTTATGTGTGTACTCACAATGAATTATCAGGTACTTTAAAGGTAAAGGAAAACAACGTGAGGAAACCTGCACACCTAAAAAGTTCTTAAAAGTTCCTTAGGCGTGTAGTCCGCCAACCTGCACTAGGCCAGTGTGGTGGACTAAGACCGAAACCATCTCGGTTGTAGAGAAGGCAGTGGAGAGCAGCAAGCAGAGAGCAGTGGGACGTATATGGGCTGATGATGATGATGATATTCAAAACAAATTAAGGAAGATTTTGGGAAGATTTGGAAAATAAATAACAAACCGCCAACTCTTACATTTGCCGCACCATCAAGCTGTGGAATAGTTTGCCGGCTCACGTGTTCCCTCCTTCCTATGTTCCTGGATCCTTTAAGCGAAGCGTGAAGAAGCATTTGTGCAGGCCGGCATGATTGTGTCGACCAGCGGGTGACCATATCTTTTCTCGCTGGTCGGTATTATTTTTTTGGACTCCACTGTGCTTACCATCAGGTACAGTGGAGTCACTTTGCCGTGCCAGTTTAAAAAAAAAAAAAAAAAAAACCTACCATATATGACAGCCCCGTAGCGCAGTTGGCTAGACACCAGCTTGCGAAACGAGAGGTCGCGGGTTCGATCCCCGCACCGAGACAAATGTTTGTGTGATCCACAAGTATTTGTTTCGGGTCTGGGTGTTTGTGAGACTGAAAAGTCTCTCGTAGTTTATGATACCCACGACACAGGACTTGTATCCTAGTGTGGGGTCAGGACTATGTATGTGACTGTTGGGGGTATTTATTTATTTATATAATTGCACAATTCGCCACAATATCTCTTATAACCACTAAATCAATCGTTAAAAAAGAACATTTGCCGTTAAATCGCTTATTTATTGACGCCCTTGAGTCCTTGCAAGATTCAATAGGTACGGACTGAAGATTTTAGTGCCATTATGGATACTTGTAAGCTTTGCGTTGGGCTCGGCCATGAAGCTAAACCAACTTAACCCAAAACGCATGGTTCTATTATCAAGGATGCGGGAGCAGATAGGGTTTATATTCAAGTAAACACATTAATTTGTTACTGCTATAGAGGATAATATTTATTCACAGAACAGTTTATTAGATTAATAATTACAAAGATTTATTAAATTTTGCTATCAACTATTACGAGTAATTAGATTAACTAAAAAAAATTAATTACCCCATTTATGCTCTTCGCATTTGGCAACTCCAGAACATTTTCCAAAGTCATGAATTAACAGGCCCGGTGCCAAGGTACTTTGAGTCCCACTCCTCTTGATTATGATGAATGATTCTTCAGCGGGCTCTTTCCTTGGGATTGTTCTGGTGGCGGTACGAGTAGTAAATTGTATAATAGTTGGGATTCGAGTGGTAGTAGGTGACATTCGAGTGGCAGTACGGGTGATGTGAGTGCTAATAATTGGGATATAAGTGATAGTAGTTGGGCGACGAGTGGTAGTAGGTGGGATACGAGTGGTTGTAGGGGGGATATAAGTGGTAGTAATTGGTATAAAAGTGGTCATAGTCGGGATTTGAGTGGTAGTTGGTGGGATACGAGTGGTATCAGTGGGGATAGTTGGAGTAGTGATATAACTGAAGCCAATACCGCTGGTGCTGGGTGGAGCGTTATTACCATGCTGTCCAGCGTTAGTTTTAGCACCGTCGGCAAGTTGCAGTTGCCATGGCCTCACGGTGTTGCAAGTTGTCTGTCTGTTAGAACTATAGCCATAGCCACTGTACACTGGTCTGCAAGTCGTGGCCAGCTGGCAATTGACGCCAGGGTACATGTGGTTGCATTTGGACTTATAATTTGGTACTTTATAGCTATTGAATTGTATCTGCATGTTGGGTCTTGCTCGAACAGATTTTGACGGATGGTATTGTAATAAACTTTTCATTGGTCGCAAACGAACATCCATTGGTATGTTTACGTCTATGTATATGAATAATAAGATAATTGTTTTTAAGTCCAACGTGGTAGAACACATTTCTTTTTTGTGTTATTTTTGTAATCACATTTTCTTTTCACACTTGTAGATGGGTGGAGCTATTTTTGGTTTTTATGAAAATTTCATTATTTTTAATCTCATTGTTTTGATTTCTGCAGTGAAAACATTAAACGGTTAGTTAATTCAAATAGTAAACGATGTTGGCGTGAATGTTTGATGTTTTTCGATGATAAGTTTTTCCTAACTATTAATATATGACGACGTATACCAACTTCAAATCATTTATGAACTTAACTAACTATATACCACTGAAATTCCAAAACCTTAAAATTATTTTATAATCAATCTTTTTTACCTCTTTTCGAATCATTAGGATTTTTTATATATAAGTATTGCGGTCCATAAGTAAGGAGATATATGGGAAGATATTTTCGAGTTTACAATTAGTAAGTGAATTAGTACTCGATTTTATTTATGCAAGCTCACTGAGCTAGATCTGCAGCCATGGAAAGGGTAGGTTGAGGGATTCCAACAAAACTTAATAAATCACTAATAGATCAATGAGCTTGTCGATCCAATTCAAGACTGAAATGTGTTATGTGTGCATTAAATGGGAAATATAAAGGCACAAACAGTACCCTCGTAGATTATCCTAAGAATTGGGTCCGCTTGTTATAACCGGTATGGAAGGCTGCGTAAATGATGCTCCTCTCTCAAAAGGTGCAGCAAAATGCGTGGTCTCGTTACGTTCACATAGCCTCATTCCAACTAAGCGTCCTGAATAGGTTAAAGTGAGGGGATGTCAAAATCTCCCAACTCAGATCACTTCGTGTTTTTAATCATCCACCTTTGACATTGCGGTTACTAATTCAAAGCGCTCCTCACCCTGAAGATTCACGTACTGTCCTAACTGCTCGTAGTGGTCATCAAGCGGTTTAAATCAGTATGCTATGTTACAGGGATGTTATGGATCTCCGTAACCGTAACCGAAACTATCGGATATCCGAAATAAAAATATATCCGTAACCGTAACCGTATCCGTTTCAGAAGTTTCGGATAGTTTTGTTTTATTAGGGTGGAGTCTAAAAAAACAGCATGTTTCGACAGGTTTTTGTTTCACCGTTCACACGCCACATGAATCTTGCAGTTTGTTTGTTATTTCTAGTCATAACATAACCTCTGTCATAACTAATTAATTTCTTATTTAAGAGTTGATACTTAATTTAAGAAAGTCTTGTGTTAAGTAGCACTACTTCATTGAAACTTCATCTTAAATGAAAACACTGATAAGTACAAAAAACAGTTATTGTTGAAACAAAATATACAACAAAACCAAAAACATCCAAACAACTGACACCTTTATAAAACAGTTATATCTTACTTTAATCTAATATCCGTAACCGAAACTATCCGAAAATTACGGATAATCCGAAATAATTACATATCCGTGACCGTATCCGAAACCGATATAATTTTATTCCTATATCCATATCCGTATCCAGATCCGAAATATCATATCCATAACATCCCTACTATGTTATATGTACCTTTTCTAATCCCCCTCAAGTTACTTGGGGCTTAAAAATGTTTCCTCTAGTTAAAAATAAGTACTTGAAACAATACTCCTCAGTACATAGTAGGGTTTACATGATATTAAAAGATAGTTGATATAAATAAATTATACTAAGTCCTTTCTTATAATATAAGAACAATTTATTGAATACTTAATATGTGGATTACATTATTTACATTAAGTTTTTTTTTAAATAAGACGATTTGTATGTTAAATATTTGTATATTTAGTGATCCCATTTGAGCTCTTTGCACTTGGCTACACTCTTGCATTTTTCAATGTCAATGTGGTGAGGTTGCGGCGGGTTGTTGTCGACGTACGGGGGTGCGGTGCTCGTAGTTGATTCACCCTTATTCAGATTATAGATGATTGTGCTTATAGATGAGCCAGGCTGATTCTGATGTGGATCCTGGCTTAAACTCAAAGGCCACGGTCTCAAATTATTGTACATCGCCTGTTTATGCATTCCGTAATATCCATTATACTCATGTCTGCATTTTGTGGGCGGTTCGTACGGGACGCCAGGGTACATGGCGGGGTTGTATATCAGGCTCATTCCACTTCTCAGCTGGACGTGTTTGTTCATCGGCATATTCTTCTCAAGTCCTCCTTTAATAATTTGTGACTGGTGGACATTTTTAATATTTGTTATTAGACGTGAACGGACGCTCATGGGTTTGATTGCGTGTACGAAAATTAATAGGAGGACAACTATTTTCAAGTCCGATATGAAATACAGCATAATTTTTGGTGTCTGTTTTATAATCACATTTTGTCGTATGCGTATGCGTTTGTGTGTTCGTGAAAGTGTAGAATTGGCATTTTATTGTTATTTTTCATGCTTTTCATTTTTAATTAAATCTTGGCAATAAATTTTCAATTAAAACATTGAGAGTTATGAGACGTCTGCGACGACCTTTGGTAAAATGTTAGTCGTTGTTAAGTACTGTCAGAAGTCTCAAATAAATTTTGACTCTTAATTATTTGACTAAAGCGAAGAAGCCCTAAGATTTGCGTGATCTTCATAAGTAAGATTACCTGCCAGATTACACTTTATTGATCCTTCGATTTTCAATAAATTTAGTATTTGATACTTTTTTTAAAAGGGCTATCTAATACAAATATCTTTGTTTTATCGGGGAAGAATATGTTAAACAGCACTTTATGCCTACGAATCTGACTAAAAGAGGTATGTATATATAAATTCAGCCATCCGGCTTGGTACGTAGGCAGCCTAACTACGTCTCGTACGTACTGGTGGTTGTCACACGCGTACAGTCTAAGCGGGATATTCCAGTGTAAAAAAACATCCCAAGTTGCTTATCAATACCGTGCAACATAAAAAACTTGGGCCATAGGTAACTTCCCACATTTTATTTATTTAATACATCGATATGACCTACATTAAAACATTTTTAATTTAATAAAATATCCTTAGATAGAAAGTAGTGATGACCACGAGGTTTAGGCACGCGGTGGAAAATCTTGGCGGTCGCGGGTTCAAACCCCAGGCACACTCCTCAGACTTTTAAAAGTTATTGTGTATTTACTACGAATTTATACTTACTTTAACGGTGAAAGAAAATATCGTGAGGAAACCTGCACACCTTAAAGTTCTTAGGAATTTCTTGGATGCGTAGTCCGTCAACCCGCACTAGGGCAGCGTATGGACTAAGGCCTAAACCCTCTCGGTTGTAGAAGAGGCCCGTGCGATGCAGTGGGACATACCTATATGACGTCATGATAATTTTTCAAGAAAAATAATACAATCAACTATTTACCAAACTAAACGCAACAGTATTCTTGAAGTCATTTAATTGTTAGGCACTTGCACCGCCCTAGACGAACTGAAGCATTTATTCATCATCATCAGCCTAAAGACGTCCACTACTGGACATAGGCCTCCCCCGAAGACTTCCAAAGTGTTCTGTTGGAAGCGGCCTGCATTCAGCGGCGATTATTCCAGTATTCATTATGTGTATATGTCACCGTAAAATTGTAAACACAGTTAGATTATAATCTAACTGGCGAGATTGTAAACTGTCGAAAGAGTGTGAACCGTAATGGATATAAACGCACCTCGCGCGCTGATTGGTTGAATACTAACCTAATGTAACCTTACTCTATGGATATAGAATGGTCTACTGTAAGGCCGACCAATCAGGGACAGCCTTCGAATAATAACACGTTACATTGTAAGCTGTTCACAATCTTTCGACAGTTTACAATCTCGCTAGATAGATTATTTACAATTTTACGGTGACATATATATTGCCTAGTAACTTCGCGAGCACTAATGAAGAACTGAAGTGATCTCACTGATAAATAAATACTATTTAGGTCTGCAGAATACAGCTAAAATCTCCTTTTGAATCAAATGTTTCGTGACTGGGTTACGTGAAGTTGAATGTAGCTCCCAAATTTAGCCGCGACTCATTCACGAGTCGTGGACTGCGGTTTTATCTCGAAACATGTGAGTTGTTTTAAAATCACTGTGACATTTAGTGATTATTTTAGAAAACGCAATCAATTATCCTGAATATGAAATGTTTGTAATTTACTCCAATGTTTTAGATACAAGTTTTTAGTTATAAGTAATGTGCATGTTGCATGACTGGCGGAAATATTTTATTTTAATTATAAATAATAAAATATATGTTATACTAGTAAGTAATACTCCATCTATTTCGTCATTCTTTCCCCTTATTCTAGTCAACTGTTTCACAAAAAATCTTAGTCCCGCATTAAGATACAAGTCGTGTGTCACGAACATCAGAAACTTTAACGAGCCCTTCGGCCCCAGAAGCTCCCACACTAAAAACTGATGTCAATAATTGATATTTTTCTGGGACCCTTACGTGAGTTCAAATTATTTTTTTTGTATGAACAAAGTTAATTTTTTGCTCTGCTGACATATTATAAATTTAAATCAACTTAATTCAAAAACTTTTTCTACTGGACCCACTCTCACGCACATCCGATATAATTATTAAATACAACCTTAATTTGTACACGAATAAGACCAGTCAATTCACAAAATTATAAATATTTGCTATCCATTGCGCCTTAGCTCACTCGCTAATGAATATTTCATATAAACCACGCAATACAGCTAATGCATTAATCGATACAGATACCACGTCACATAATCGCGCGGTAATGTGGATTATTAACTTAGGTGCATCTGCGGATCCCGCGGGGAGGTGCGATCAATTGGAATGCTCAAAACCCCGATACGGATTGCTATTTAGCTTTAATTAAAATGCCATTGAATTTACGATTCCGTTTCACTATAGTCCTGTATTAAAAAGTAGATAATTAAAACCATGAATGTTGCCTTAGGGCGTTGAAAGAAAAATAACATATGACATTTTGTGTTGCTGAGGGAGTTTCTTGCCGTTACTTCCCCACAGCGATAACACATTCCGAAGCGGCAATAGTTTAAAATTGACGATTCAAAAGAACTTGTAATAGCCTATTTGAATAAAAAGTATTTTGACTTTGACTTTTAAAGAAAATTACTAAAATTTATAACGCGTCATTTATAGTAATGTCAGCTTTGCTCGATACTTTAGTTTCTCTTATTCCTCGTTCCCTCACTGCTGAGGATCGCGACCACGCAGGATCAGTTTCCATTGGTAATACTTTAGATTAATACAATTGAAAATAAATAACGAGGTAGACAAATATGTTGTATTTTTATCAGTAAATGACAAATGTATTCGGAATAAATATTTTTTTTATTAAATTTACCAAAACTTAGCCAAAATTAATACACAAAACCGTTGATAACCAAAAGGCAATAATTTCTAAGTCACAAACTGTAACAAATCATAGGCAAATTAACAACAACGCTTAACTGGCCCCAAACGGTCGGGAAATTCCTTTATATATTACAATTACGACCGCTTACACCGTACGACACGTATAATACACTTTTTCTTCATACCGATTTATTTTGTAAATATTTTTCATTCTGTCAAATTCATCTTTCACATAATACAAAAGATTATATTCTCGTTTACTCGTATTTTAACATACATACATAAACTCACGCCTATAATCCCCGAAGGGATAGGCAGAGGTGCATTTCTGCTCCCACATTTCGCCAGGTATGTATTAGTCCCACGTAATAGGGGGTGAGCCTATTGCCGTTTTTCGGGCACAATGCCAGACTCCGTGCTGCTACTGAGAATTTCCTAATGGAAAAACCCAATAACACTTTGCCCGACCCGGGAATCGAACCCAGGACCTCTAGATCGCACGGCACATCCTTGTGCCGCGAGACCACGAGGCAGTCGTATTTTAAAGTGTTAATACATTTTACCATAAAATAGTTGTAATGCTTTGACAAAATATACAACAGCTAAGACAAATAGCTGTGACAACTTCTTTCTCAATTGATAGGAAACAGTGATTCACAGTGTGTAGCTTCAGTGTGAATTTCTGTCAATAATGGATTATTTATAAATTAATATTTAATTGTACGTACTAATTGGGCTCTTCTTTTTTATTACTAACACTTTTTGATTTAATATTAATTGAGATATCAAATTCATACTATTAAAAGATTATTAGATGTGTCATCAGCCCAAATACGTCCCACTGCTGGGCACGGGCCTCCTCTACAACTGAGAGGGTTTAGGCCTTAGTCCACCACGCTGGACTAGTGCGGGTTGGCGGACTACACACCTAAGAAATTCCTAAGAACTTTTAGGTGTGCAGGTTTTATCACGATGTTTCTTTCACCGTTAAAGCAAGTGATAATTCATTGTGAATACACACATAACTTCGAAAAGTCAGAGATGTGTGCCTGGGGTTTGAACCTGCGACCACTGAAATTCTTGACCGCGCGCCTAAACCTCAATGTACAATCCGTTGAAATATTATTTTAGAGATCCCGGCTATGAATTGCAGGCACACTGCTATAATAAATTTTACAAATTATGTGAAGATTCATTATTTATTAGCCACTTATAGCGTCAAGGTCATTATTATCAGATAAGATCAGATATTATCAATAGTTTAAAAAATTAAGAATTGTAAAATTGACGATTCAAAAGAACTTGTAAAAGTCTATTTGAATAAAGATATTTTGACTTTGACTTTGACTTTGAGATACTTGTGGACTTAGGCCCTTTTAACCGCTAAAATACGCCTCCCCAGCGGTGGGGTTTAAAGTTTGTTTTTAGGAAAAACTTATAAATGAAAACAGTAAAAATGCCTCCGTAACGTAGCCGATACGATACAATCGTAACGTGTAAAGTGGCGCCACCACGAGAATCTGCTCCGTATCAGCCGAGTAAATCAGTTAGCAGTCAACAGTATTGTGCGGGATGCCTTCCTTCAGTTAATTAAAGTAACCGATTTCGCTTAGTTCACGTTTTACAGTCACATTGAGCGCAAATGCTCGCTTGTTCTCGGATTACTTGAAACTCATACATACATACATAAACTCACGCCTGTATTCCGCGAAGGGGTAGGCAAAGGTGCATTTCTGCACCCACATTTCGCCAGGTATGTATCAGTCCCACGTAATAGAGGGCGAGCCTATTGCCGTATTTCGGGCACATTTCCAGACTCCGTGCTGTTACTGAGAATTTCCTTATGGAAAAACCCAATAACACTATGCCCGATCCGGGTATCGAACCCAGGACCTCTAGATCGCACGGCACATACTTGTACCGCGAGACCACGAGGCAGTACTTGAAACTCATTTGGTATTGTATATTGTATACTTACATATTTGTATACTTGCATTCGTGTACAGATGTACGGAGTATCAGTACAGCGTGATTAAAATCGTGTCATACGATAAGAAAAGGGTTTCTGATCAACTTAGCAGTACTGTGGACCTGTTATTAATGAAATAATGTGCCTGTGTGTTGTATGTGTGACTGCCTAGTGGTCTCACGGCACAAGTATTTGCCGTTCGACCTAGAGGTCCCGGGTTCGATTCCCGTGTCGGGCAAAGTGTTATTGGGTTTTTTCTATTAGGAAATCTTTAACCGAGTTTGTTCAACGGTGCAATCAGCATTAAAACGAAACTTTGGCTCAAACAATTGTATAAACAGAGAAGACGTGGAAAAATAACTTATTTTACACGCTGCCATTTTTAATAAATCTTTTTTTTAAATAGATAACAGCCTAGATATGTTCCATATTGAAAAGCCTATAATTGAATCGATTGCTTTTTTTCGTCAACATATTATACAGACTGCACTGCATTCACCATCAGGTGAATCACCATCAGTGCAGTCAATTTGGTATGCCATTGTAAAATTACCATGTATACAACGGAGTCATCATCATCATCATCAGCCCATATACGTCCCACTGCTGAGCACGGGCCTCCTCTACCTTTGAGAGGGTTTAGGCCTTACTCCACCACGCTGGCCTAGTGCGGGTTGGCGGACTACACACCTAAGAAATTCCTAAGAACTTTTAAGGGTGTGCAGGTTTACTCACGATGTTCCTTCTTCTTCACCGTTAAAGCAAGTGATAATTCATTGTGAATACACACATAACTTCAAAAGTCAGAGGTGTGTGCCTGGGGTTTGAACCTGCGACTGTCGAGATTCTCGACCGCGTGCCTAAACCTCGAGGCCATCACTGCTTATTACGGAGTACATTTTCCCATTTTTTTATTAATTAACATCGAAGCTACATTGTCGTTTAATTGGTAATATTGATATGATTCCGCTTACAATTCTCTAGTAATGCCGCCATAACATCGCGCATACTTCCGACGCTGTAATCTGTGCAATCTCGATACCAAGGAGTTGATATTGCTAATAAACAACTTCTTAGATTATTCGCTTCAATTCACAGTTTTAATTTATTTAAATAAATTGAAATCTAATAATCATATAATGGAGAGTCTTGGGCGTTATTGATTTTAAATCAAACAGTCAAACTTTTGGGGGTAATTACCTTCGATCAAATATATACTAGATTTCCGATGAGCGCTTCAAAAACGGCCCGAAAAATAAGAGCACAACAAAAAATGTGGTCTTATTTCAAATCAGTATGGTCCAATCGTCGCCAACGCTAACACGTCAACACGCCGCAGTGCGCGTTTAAAAGTTGTGAAAATAATCATCGGAATACAAAAAAATCGGAGGGAATATCTTTTTTTCGGCAAGTTTATGTCAATAAATATTTATTTTTAAAATACAAATAAAGAATTAGACATAAATATGAGCAAATTGACAAATAATATTATTGTTTCACCAATGTTTGGTACAATGCGCCAACCTATGTCCAAAATTGGTTATACTGGAACAAGAATGGAGTTGAGTAGAACTAGCCTTTTTTTTAATTTCCCTAGCAATCCATTTCGCTGTGCAGAATGGGTATCAATAGTTGCAAGAGAACGAGGAGAAGAATTTTACAAGCCTTGTAAAAAATCAATAATATGCTCTTTGCATTTTGATAAAATGGATATAACGGGCAATACACAAAGGCGCGACTGCCTCGTGGTCTCGCGGCACAAGTATGTGCCGTGCGATCTAGGGGTCCTGGGTTCGATTCCCGGGTCGGGCAAAGTGTTATTGGGTTTTTCCATTAGGAATTTCTGCCCGAAAAACGGCAATAGGCTCGTCCCCTATTACGTGGATCTTATACAAAGGCGTAGGTTACTAAAAACAGCGATGCCTAAATTAAAATTGCCTAAAAGTATTTAAAATACTATGCAACGGTTATGTCTTCTATATAGGTTTTATATTATTCATTAATATTTCGCAATTTGTAGGTTCATGAGTTTGCAAATAAAGTGCAAGTACGTGATTGTTCCAACCTGACAAATGAATGATCAAATCAGGGTATATAAAATTATATATAAAGAATGTTTATACGACATTAATTGTATTTGTTTTTATTAAGTTTATCAACCTTCCCATAACTAGTTCGTTTTTACAGGCCACACCCACAAAAACTACTTATGTGGACTCTGCAGGAAAACGCGGTATTCCTCAGAATGATGTAGTTTCTTTCAAAACTCTTGAAGCTTTTATATCAGATGTGACATCTTTATGTGACACACCAAGAAAAGAATTCTTAAAACAACAATTGACAACGTGCCGCAAAATTATACTCGGGGAATTCGAAAAAGAAACATAATTAACAAAAAGTGAATAAGCGTCTTAGAAATTTATTTTACTTTAATTTATTTCATGGTAATTAAAAGGATAACTTAGTGTGTGTGCGTACCTAAATGTCAGAGCATAATGATTTCAATTATAATATTTGACAGCCCCGTGGCACATTTGGCTAGACACCAGCTTGCGACACGAGAGGCCGCGGGTTCAATCCCCGCACCGTGACAAATGTTTATGTGACCCACAAATATTTGTTTCGGGTCTGGGTGTATGTGAGACCGAAAAGTCTCTCGTAATTTCTGATACCCACGACAATAGACTTGTATCTAAGTGTGGGATCAGAACTATGTCACATGTTGGGTGTATAAAAAAAAATATTAAAAAAAAATCTTTTAACTTTTTTAATTGCAGTTTTCATTTTAATTATTATTTCTCGATACCAAAACCTGTGGCGTGATCAACAACGATTTCTACTTATGCTACCAAATATAACCGAATATTATACACTTACGAAGTAAGGCTAAACATAACAAAAAACAGCCACTCTATGTCTTTCTATAATGACTCTGTTCGAAGTGGACGCTTCAAAAACTATTTAGTTCTAAAACAGCGTGAGCGCCGAATGTCAAAAATTATTTTCAATCTTATTGCCGAACTGTGTCGTTTTATTTTAGAATATTTGTGCTCATTTATAACGGACTTTCTTTAAAAATGGCATTTTTATATTCTCTTCTTCAATGACATAACGTCTTAAATGTAAATATATTATACGCCATGTTAAATCTTATTGTAAAGAATTAAAGTTTATTGTTACCTGAAGTTGTTTACATTTTAATACTTTTTTCTATACATTTTAGTACGAAACACAAATGTGTAAGTATAAGCAACCTCGGCCACTTAAGACAAGTGATTTTGTTCGCGATCCTCAATCTAGTGTATATTTGATCGAAGGTAATTACAAATTTAATCGGAAACAAACTTATTACAGAGCTCCGTTCGGTCCGGCGTTCCGAGCGAGAATGAATCATTGAATGATTATCATTCTCGATCGGGCGGCTGTATTTATACCCTACGTTGGACGCACAGTGGCGATGCGTTGACGCCTCGACACATATATTTTTTGTATGTTTTTTTTTCTAACAATCATTTTATTAACATGAACCGTACTAATTTGAATAAATAAATAAATAAATAAATGAATTTGGTTCTCAACAAAATACATTACAATGCACTTAAATGATGGAGGAAAAGATTAAAATAGCATATGCATATGTGAAGATCACCAGCTCGCATTCGCAGCGTGGTGGATTCATGCACCGACCTATCAATATTTTAATCCTATTTCACTTACCATTAGACGTTACGCTGTAAAATATAAAAATAAATAAATACACCCAACAGTCACATACATAGTTCTGACCCCACACTAGGATACAAGTCCTGTGTCGTGGGTATCAGAAACTACAAGAGACTTTACGGTCTCACAAACACCCAGACCCGAAACAAATATTTGTGGATCACACAAACATTTGTCTCGGTGCGGGGATAGAACCCGCGGCCTCTCGTTTCTGTCGTGGCTGTCAAGATATTTTCAATGATCTATTCCGGAAAATATATTTCATCTAGATTTACTTTCATAAGTTAGGTACTACTTTTCAAGATAAAATATCGTCAACATATTCTAGATTTTTACGGCAGAATCCATGTAGGTACTCTTTTTTTCGCGTAACGTTAGAAGCGTATACAATATATCCAGTGAAATCATATAAGATATCGTCATAAGCGCGGGAGATAAGGCGCGCAACCGAGCGCGAAATTTTACAAGTGTCGGCCGTGGGCGGCGATCCCCCACTGCCCCCCAACACCCGCCACTACACAGTAGCCGCTCGTGCATTACACGAGGGTATGGACATGGCGATAAAATTACTCTTGATATATTTGTAACAATATTTTTTGGTGAGAATTTTGTATCTTACTTATCTTACTCTACTTTGTCGAGACATTTTCAATGCTATTATCATAATTCATACATACACTCAACAACAAAGGTTAAAACTAATACTGAGACATGAGAAAAAAAACTATGACATCTCGATCATACAATTCAATTTATGACAAAAAGACATATATTGCTGTTTTTTAAAGAAAAAAATGACATGTCGTGTTGCTGAGGAAGTTTCTTGCCGTTTCTTCTCCACAGCTATAACACGTTTCGGAGCGGCAATAGTTTAAAAAATTAAGATGTGTAAAATTGACGATTCAAAAGAACTTGTAAAAGTCTATTTGAATAAAGATATTTTGACTTTGACTTTGACACTGGACTAACGAGGCAGTTTGCGTGTTCTAAAAATAGTCCAAAAGTATTTCGTAGCATTTGACAGTAACGACACAAAACTTGTACCGTAGTGTTACGTCGCAATTTTATCACTAAATATTTAAAGCCTCATTACGCCGTGGTTCGTATCGCGGACGAGTACAGTCTAATTCTGGAATAGAAGTCGGGACTTCTATTATGTCCAGTAGAGCCGGGGCTTTACAGGACTGTCTAATTGACACATATAACCGCAGCCCCGACAGAGTCTCCTATTTCCATACTACTCCATTTATCGAACGCCTTGTTCACTCATGCGGTGTTTTATTTAAGAACCTGATTTATTCCCATTATGCTCAATAGAATACAATTAAAACTGAATGTATATGTAACTTAGCGTCTTTGTGATTTTTGCAATGATTAAATTTTTGTTTTACATGATACTTCATTATGAATACACACATAACTTCGAAAAGTCAGAGGTGTCTGCCTGGGGTTTGAACCTGCAAGCGCTGAGATTCTCAACCGCATACCTGAACCTCGAGGCCATTTATTATTCCATGGTATAAATAACATGGTGAAGGTCGCGGGTCGTCGCTGGATGCAGGCTGCCTCATGGAAGTCATTGTGGGCGGCCTATGCTCAGCAGTGGACTTTCTTGGGCTGATAATTATGATGATGATAAATAACTTAATTACAAATCAATGCAATTTGGTCTCATTATTTAGTAGTAGGTATTCCAGATTATAAATAAACATTAGAAAAAGCTCACGTTTATAATATAATCTAATTGTTACCCTGCACAAGTTCCGAGGTGTTCAATTAACACATGTTGTACATAGCTGCAACATATGTGGTGATACACAATAACTAATTAGGCAATATGTGGGAATGTTCAATCAATTAATACTAATAAGAGGAAGTTCATACATGAAGGGGTTTCAATATCTATGATTTCCGGTACAATGATAATTATATAACTTGGATATAAATTTAGAAAGTAAGCAACACCAATTTTTTTTTAATAGTACCGACTATAGACGAGGAAAACTCAGGCAATCATATTCCGTTAATTTTTTTAAGTTACGCTACAATTTGAAAATCGCCTGGTAAGTAAACTTTTCACATAAACTATCTAATAAATAATAAATACACCCATCAGACACATACATAGTTCTGACCCCACACTAGGATACAAGTCCTGTGTCGTGAGTATCAGAAACTACGAGAGACTTTTTCGGTCTCATAAACACCCAGACCCGAAACAAATATTCGTGAATTGAAGGGAAATGTGGCTATCATCTAATAAACGACAATTGTAAGTAAATTTAAGATTATTGTACCTAAATGTTTAAAATCCAAGTAACCCCTAGATTTCCCTCCATTGATACAACACAATACGCACAGTGGGGCGCTATAAAACATTCTCTAACGCCTGTGTTCTCGGCCGCGCCACATTAAGTGCCGTATTTATCTTGAGCATTTTCCATCGGGCATTCTTTTCAAGAAAAATTCGTTAGCGCTGCCCCACTCGCCCTGAATTCCGATTAGAAAAAGACAAAGAACCGATTGTGGGGCGTTGAAAATGGGGAATCAATTAAAGCGGGCCATCGATTCTCCTCAAGATAACGTCCGTCAGAAGTAAGTGAAATCGGGTGATAACAGCTTCTGCGCCAGCGAGACGCCGAGCGCCGCCTCCTTTTAATTATTTTTCAACGTTTAGAGTTCCACGTATCGCCTGATTGGGATTATTACAACGTATTCCTTTGTCCCGTGTTCTATAGTTTTGATCTTATTGTTTGTGCAGTGTAATAACATTGTTTTCTATGAATGCTTCAAATAATGTTTACAGATACTACTTCTGATAATGGTTTGGGGCGTTCGTTTGTAAGTAAATTTTACCCCCCGTGTTTTTTGTGAAATTGGGGAATTTCGTCAACTATTTGATCAAAATAATTTAACCGTCTTGTTTTGTATATTTAAAACCGTTTAATTTTAGACTTTTTGTGTTGTAATTTTGCAGTTATTACTTTCCATCAATCAAAAAGAGGAATCTCACTACTGGGCACGAGCTCCGCGGACATTTGTGAGAGGTTAGGCCTCATATACAGGGTTATTGGTTAAGTCGACCTATATCCGTTAAGGGCGTGTAGTTTACATCGTTTCTAACTAATTTGACTATTAGACACCCTATCCTAAATCTAACCGTTTTCGAGATATTTGAATTTAATTGTTTTTTCCATAATACTCCCGATTTTCGGCTATCAGCTTAGATATTATGAAATGTGTAAGTCTTATTATTACTATTATTTGATTTTTACATGTAAACTAAGATGCTTTATGACCTCAATATCCAAAATTGTACATAAAATGAATGAATAAGTCGCTGTAGACGATTAAATCTTAAAACCATTAACAAACATTTTGAAAGTTTATTTTTCTCGAAAGGATACCAAAAAATATTATTATGGCACCTGCTTTGCAGATGTGCCTAAAAATATCTACGTCTCATAAGCTATCTAACGAGGTACAACAATCCAGGGTTTTATTAATATTTTGTATAAAAAACTTAGTTTAATAGGCTATAGGGGAGACAAAAATAAACTAAATAAAATAATTGATGAGTACAAAATACTAAATTTATTAAACTTTCCAGATATTTTGTTACATCTTAGTATAAAATTTATGTTCATTATGTCTGCCTCATGAGCCTCGAGGTTTAGGCGCGCGGTCTAGAATCTCGGCGGTCGCGGGTTCAAACCCCAGGCACACAAACGCCAACGCTTCACCGTAAAAGCAAGTGATAATTCATTGTGAAAACACACATAACTTTGAAAAGTCAGAGGTGTGTGCCTGGGGTGTGAACCCGCAACCGCCGAGATTCTAGACCGCGCGCCTAAACCTCGAGGCCATCACTGCTTATGAGGCAGACATGATGAACATAAAATTTATACTAAGATGTAACAAAATATCTGGAAAGTTTAATAAATTTAGTGTTTTGTACTCATAAATTAATTTTATTTAGTTTATTTTTGCCTCCCCTATAGCCTATTAAACTAAGTTTTTTCTACAAAATATTAATAAAATCCTGGATTGTTGGATAGCTTATGAAACGCAGATATTTTTAGGCATATCTGCAAAGCAGGTGCCATAATAATATTTTTTGATATCCTTTCGAGAAAAATAAACTTTCAAAATGTTTGTTATTGTTTTTAAGGTTTAATCGTCTACAGCGACTTATTCATTCATTTTATGTACAATTTTGGTTATTGAGGTCATAAAGCATCTTAGTTCATATGTAAAAATCAAATAATAGTAATAATAAGACTTACACATATCAAAATATCTAAGCTGATAGCCGAAAATCGGGAGCTTTTAGGAAAAAACAATTAAATTCAAATATCTCGAAAACGGTTAGATTTAGGATAGGGTGTCTAATAGTCAAATCAGTCAGAAACGATGTAAACTACACGCACTTAACGGATATGGGTCGACTTAACCAATAACCCTGTATATAATTGACCGCCGAATACATTTTTTTTCAAATTTCATCATTTCATTACAATCGGCATTCTGGAGTGCCTTAGTATTTCATTCATTGAGTAAAATTTTCCGAGAGCAAAGTCTAGATAAAATTATATGTAACATGTAGGCATCACGGCATGCATGGTGTAAGCCTGTGTTTTGTATAGAAAACAACATATAATCTAGTTTCTAGTTTTACCATGTAACAGAGCGATCATTCTGAGAAGTTATTTGTCGTAAACCCCAATACCACGTTTCTCAAAGCCAAAGTCAAAGTCAAATTATCTTTATTTAAATAGACTTTTACAAGTTCTTTTGAATCGTCAATTTTAAGCTATTTTTAACTTAACTATTGCCGCTTCGAAACGTGTTATCGCTGTGGAGAAGAAACGGCAAGAAACTCCCTCAGCAACACGAAATGACAATTTTTTTTCAAAAACAGTTAAAATTTTACATGATAAATGCCATATCGTTAAATGTCATAACGATACATGTCATCATGATACATTTCATAACGATACAATCTGTAGCAACACAATAAAACTCCGATCAATTTACTCAATCTCAATCCGGGAACTCCCAATGGCACGCGACAAACTATGTTGCGAAACTAATGAGGCAGTCGATAGACATTATATTATACATAAAATGCTTATGTACATACATATATATGCATCCAATATATTGTGTATGAGTATTGGTCACGCACGAGCCAAAATGTGAGCCTTTCTTCTTGACTATACAAATTACAAAGTAATGCATATATTATATTATGATGAATTATGATTTTCTGAAATACATAATAAATTGTAGCGAAACTCTGTTTAATTTTGAACTATAATACAATGGGATAATCTTAATATCTTCCAGAGATGCGACTTTATTTTTTACGTATAGCAGATAAGTATTGGAGACCGCAGATGTAGAGAAGTTTTGGATGGCCCCAAACTATGGTAAGGCTATGACTACGCAGCGACCAGTACTTTCCTTAAGAGGCACTTACTGACTAACTGCAGAAACGGCCCTAAAAGGTAAAAAGATGTGACACAAAGAAACACACGTAAAATTGTATTACTATTTATTATATATTTATTTACATTGTTAAAATCACACAACTGTACATGTTACATGGCGTAACGCTAACGATAAAATCTCTTATGTTAAATAAAAATTACATTTTTACATACATCTAGTTAACAAGTATGTTAAGGAGATATATTTATTGTGCATTAATATATTATATATATGTACAAATTTGTCAAGCGTGAGGGGCAAGCTTGGTTAGTAATACGCTAGTTTCTTAAACTTTATTTAAAAATCACAAAAAAAACTTTAAAAAGGCCGTTTATGTATGTGAAATATTGTAATGTTACGACAGCTTTTGACTCACGTATTTTAATTTAGAATATGTTTCTTTAGGTCATTTGAGCTTGAAACTTTACTATCATGATTTATCATTACAATATTTGACATTTTTCTATTGAACGACCTATTTTACGGGACTAGATTTGATCTATAATAAATGTATTTTTTGTTTGTACAATGAATATTTTTGAAAATTGGATCGTGTGAAAAGCGATAGAATAGGTTTTAGTATTTGTTCAGGTGTTATTTAAATACTCAGATTTTTTTACTGATCCTTCAAAAAATAACCGAAAGTTTCGGTTTTACACAAAATCTTCTTGGCTATGATTCGAAGGAACCATCCCACTGCCTATGGCAATTCTCACAATATTTTCATAGACTACTATTAGCCCAGAATAGAGGCTGGATCTAATTCTAAATTTATAGTTTTAACGCAAGCGAAGCCGCGATCAAAACCTAAAATTAAACAAGTGAACCAAACAGATTTCAAGTCAAAATTCACAGTTTCAAACATGGAATAATGACTGGAAATCCGTTGAGACATTAATATACTTTGTACGATTTCAATAATTTGGCACGTTGAAACGATGGAGCATGGCAGCTTGCGCGAAGCTCAAAACGTTTTATAAGACTCGCCGAGGACAATGGATGTACAAATACTTGATGTATGCGCTGTTTAAAATGCAAATGTTCGCGTTACCTCGTACGGGGGTAGTTCATGAATAATAACATAAAACTATTCTACCCACTCGCAGGGACGGGGTGCATTTTAATATTTATTAACATTTCAAATTTGCTAAACAGTTTCCTGGATGTATCTTTATAATTATAACTTTGAATTTGTCAATAGACATTTCTAGGTTCGATAACGGGGCTGATGACACCAAGTACCTATACCATGTAAGTAATTTTTGTTTTTTGATTAATGCATTTCAGCTTACAATGATGTTAAGACGATATGTATCCAAGTATTTCCATCTATTATATCTGGAAAGCTAATAGCACAATGCTAAAGATGTAAACGATGTTATTAGAAAAGGAGTTCCTAAATCCTTTGATACTAAATAACAAACAAACAAGTCAAACATTACAAAAAGAATGTTAACCTTTATCTCTTTACGTTCCACTTAGTAACTACACGTATTTCATTAAGCGAATAAAACGCATATAAATATAAAATTTTCAAACTTTCCATTCACATTGGGATATGACACGAAAATTTCAGGATGATATGTTTAGTTTATTACATTACACTTATATAGGTTAATGGAAATAATATAAACTGGACCACAATGTAGGTAAACGACAACACGGCACGTAGCAAAGTGACAGAACCGGCACCTGATGGTAAGTGCCATCCAAAATGACTGGCATGAAACGATTACAGTCACCTATCACTAGTCGACAAAAATTTGCCGGCATAGTAAATAAATAATAATAAATACACCCAACAGTCACATACATAGTTCTGACCCCACACTAGGATACAAGTCCTGTGTCGTGGGTATCAGAAACTACGAGAGACTTTTCGGTCTCACAAACACCCAGACCCGAAACAAATATTTGTGGATCACACAAACATTTGTCTCGGTGCAGGGATCGAACCCGCAGCCTCTCGTTTCGCAAGGGGGTAGCTAGCCAACTGCGCCACGGGGCTGTCAATAATCGTGACACGTGCATTGTTCACACACCATTGCAGTCCTAATTAAATCATGGCAAATCTGAAGGAACAGATAAAATTATTGAAACATATCTGCAAGGAAGGAATATTAGTGACAAAGATTGTAGTGAAGAAAATCAAACAATGAGATCCATTTGGAAGAGAAGCACGACCGCCCACACTGACTGCCGCCAGCAGCGGAGACTCCTCGTACCTGAAACAAATATTTTTTCTCTGTAATGGCGTCCAAATTTAATAGTAATCTTAGGATGGAAATTAAATTGTTTCTCCATTCAAATTTAACCAGTTTCGTTGCTAGAATTACATTTCATAACTTCATGATTACTAATTTTGGGTTCAAATTAAAACTATATTTTGGAGTAAACCAAACTACACGCACATGGAAATGGACAACGTACGACTTTATCCAATTGAATTCAAATAACAACATATATTTTTAGTCTGTTACCTCTCCACATCTAAATAAAGTTCGTGGAATTCAAGAGGAAGAGGTAAAACAGACCAAATACAAGTAAACAGGCAATGTTTTTATAACACTGAATGCAGGCGAAGCTACGTACGATATGTACGATATGAAAGTTGATGGATGGGCGAGCAGAGGAAGGCCAAAGAAAAGATGGATGGAGTGCGTGACTGAAGATATGAAAGAAAAAGGGGTGAATGAAGACATGACGGCTGATAGGGATGTTTGGAAGGATAAAACATACTGCGCCGACCCCAAATGAAATTGGGAGCAGGGCAAGGCAATGATGATGCAGGCGAAGCTACGTCAGACCCTCAGTAATTTTATAAAGTTATTAAGATAAATAAGTAGGCACAATGAATGTAAGCGTTCTCGATATTGATTCAAAATATGCGCGCGGAGTGGCCTTAAGTGACGATAAAAACTCTCGTAAGCCTGTATGGGGCGCTGCGAGGGGGAATGCAAACGATGGCATAAACGTAAACACAGACAAATAAAACGGCCGTGCCGAATGTGATTTCGGCATCTGTAATGTGAAATGATATTTGTGTAAAAATATTAAATATGGTAAACGTATCGCTTTTTATGTCATTGGAGGGGAATAAATTGTGTTTTTACATTTAAACGTATGGTATCGGAAGGGAATTTATGAAAATTTGTCAGCAATCCCAACAGAAGTATTAAAATGAAACAAATTGTAGAACAATAAATATTTTTTTATATCAGACCGTCCTCCAGCCGGTCACGGGTTTCACTTTTTGAATTTACTTTGCTCAAAACGTTGTTTATAGAAAGTAGAGCTAGAAAGCATGTACCTAGTTTAAGTTTTAAGACGACTTGAAAGAAAGACATGGACGAACAAACAGTATTTTTTACAAAGACTTGCAAAGTTATCATAATTATTTTGATGGAAAAGTTGCAATAATACTAGCAGACAGCTTTGCCATCTAAACTCTAAAGTAAAACATGTTCAATATTCATATGAGTACTTCTAGAAAGACTGGAACAAATAAAAATTTTTAGAAGGGAGAAGGGGGAAAAAAACTTGAACTAATTAATTATTTAATTTATAGCTTCACTTTTTAGTTCAAGATATTATAGTCGTGATATTAAAAAAATTGTCCGCTGTGATTTGGTGCTAACTATACAAACTGCTTATGTGCGTGATAAAATCTATATTACCCTTAATACGCGTTTTTTTTTTATTTTTTTATCGGGTCATTGATTATGTCTTCCATTAAGTGATCTGAAATTTGTAAATAAAAAGTGGCACATCAATCATTACAGTTTACTGTTAAAACTACAGTATTCCAATTTCTTATTGTAAAATTTATTTGACACTGACCGCAAGTTCGGGAGAGATAAAAGATTTCTGGGAAAAGACATCATCATGTTCCATGCCGTAGGTGCGAATAGAAACTATATTTCATAATAAAACGTTTTGTAATGAAGTTGGGCGTGTATCCGGGTGCTAAATAGTAAGTATAGCCCGCGGAGTGCGCCCAGGTACAGTGGCATTTATCGTTGCCGCTCCACTGACTGCTGCTTGTAAGTGCTGCGGGCAACTACAACTTTGCGGAGTTTATGGAAATGGCTAGTCTTATTTAAGCCGTTTTTTGTTTTAACAATATAATGATCATGATATAACTGAATTAAATATACTGTACCTAAAATCTGAATGCATAAAATGCAGCATCATATCCAAACATGTGCTTTTTTCACGATCGTCAGGCCATGAACGGAACGTATATACGGGTATGATGACAGGCACTAAACAAATTATCACTATTTAAGTACTTATTAATGCAATGTTATTCATAAGTAATGAGTGTACATATACATTTGAAAAGTCACTATCATTGACTATTCTCAGATATGAATCGGTGACTGCTAAGGCGATCGTCAGATCATGCACTTATTCTTTAAATCATCACAAAAAGACTGACATTTGTGATATTACCGCATTATTTTGTAAAGCAGTGTAATTTTTTATTAACTAAATTAGCATTCGTATTATGTGTTTTAAATCTCGTTAGCTCTGATTGCGTGAGTCGAAAATTATATAAGAAAAATAGCGTTAGACGTTTATGAAAAATCCTATATTATTTGACTGCAACAACAAGAACTGTTCATACGAGAGCTTAGGTATTTTTTATTAGGAGTCTAGCACGCGATAAGCGCAGCGAAGGCAAAGTCTCTCGGCGGATTTGCGAACAAGCTATCGGTTTGTTTGTACCAATTCCATTTGTATCAGGTAATTTTCATACATGCCATGTTTGTTTCTTGTATTTGAGAAAAACAGGCGAGGCTTATTTAGTATTTTATTTTCTGGTAGCTCAGATTTCGTAATTTGTATTCTGGAGAAATAAAGAGTTTTTTTCTGGTTTCTTGTTATATACTTTTTTTTTTTTCTGAAATATATCCGCCTATTGGGTAAGAGGTCAAAAAACTACTAGTTATTAAATAAACCCTAAAAACTATGAGGAAATTTTAAAATTATAATACGTGTAGTGCAGCTCATACTATTACTTTCTAGTCGGCACAAAGATCCCGTTTTATTTAATATGTTTATTAAAGCAGTGATGGCCTCAAGGTTTAGGCGCATGGTTGAGAATTTCGGCGATCGCAGGTTCAAACCCCAGGCACACACCTCTGACTTTCGAAGTTATGTGCGTATTTACAATGAATTATCACTTGCTTTAACCGTGAAGGAAAACATAGTGATAAAACCTGCACACCTGAAAGTTCTTAGGAATTTCTTAGGTGTGTAGTCCGCCAACCCGCACTAAACCAGCGTGGTGGACTAAGGCCTAAACTCTCTCAGTTGTAGAGGAGGTTTGTGTCCAGCAGTGAGACGTATTTGGGCTGATGATGATGATTGAATAATGTCAGATTTTCGTAATTGTTTTTCGCCATTCGAAAATCTATTCCAACCACATTAGCTTGCTAGCAGTTACTAAAACAGTCACACTGAGGCCACAAAAAAGAATAATAATCTAAAAAAATCTATGAAGCAAACGAACTAGAGCAACTATGAGAATCCAAAGTGATTGGAAATTTATTCCGCCGATATTTATTCAAACGATCTTCGTCTCTATCTCATATAAGTTGAGTGAAACACTTTTTCCTCTCGAAGCGGCACTGCAAGAATTGATCTCACGCGCCTCTGAGTTGAATATTTATTAGGGTTAAGTGTGTATGCGATCTCTTTGAATGTTTAATCTCTATTTGGCCGGGTAGGAGCCCGCAGACCGCACGCCTGGGGATGAAAAGACGTGAGCTAAGTTCCAAACGAACCCGAATCAAAACGATTATGTTTTGTTTCTTGAATTTTACTTTTGACGATTTTTTCCGTGATATAACTTACTGTGATGGCCTCGAGGCTTAGGCGCGCGGTCGAGAATTTCGACGGTCGCAGGTTCAAACCTCAGTCACACACCTCTGACTTTTCGAAGTTATGTGTGTATTCGCAATGAATTATCACTTGCTTTAACGGTGAAGGAAAACATCGTGATAGAACCTGCACACCTAAAAGTTCTTAGGAATTTCTTAGGTGTGTAGTCCGCCAACCCGCACTAGGCCAGCGTGGTGGACTAAGGCCTAAACCCTCTCAGTTGTAGAGGAGGCCCGTGCCCAGCAGTGGGACGTATTTGGGCTGGTGATGATTACATACTGTACGTTCATGTGATACATTTAAAACTGTGGAATGCGTGTTATTCGAGCTGTGTTGTAAATGCGTTTTTCTGTGAAACGAATGTTGTAAAAAATCTGCGAAATCCCATTCGGTTTTATTTGTTTCATTGGATAATTCGTAGTTTGTTTTACCTATTGCTTTTTATATAACTGTAAAGCCGTTGGCGAGTAGTTAGCTATCCGAATAAAGTTTCGATCTCATAAAATACATTTGCACTTAACAAATATTGGAACAAAGTTCCTTATTTTTCATAAGCAGGAATGGCCTCGAGGTTTAGGTGCGCGGTCGAGAATCTCGGCGGTCGCGGGTTCAAACTCGAGGCTCTCACCTTTTGACATAGAAGTTATGTGTGTATTCACAATGAATTATCACTTGCTTTAACGGTGAAGGAGAACATCGTGATAAAACCTGCACACCTGAAAGTTCTTAGGAATTTCTTCGGTGTGTCCGCCAACCCGCACTACGCCAGCGTGGTGGACTAAGGCCTAAACTCTCTCAGTTGTAGAGGAGGCCTGTGCCCAGCAGTGGGACGTATATGGGCTGATGATGAAACAATTTCCATGAAAGTTGCAGTACTAAAAATGACGGCACAGAGAAATTTATCTATTTGTCCACCTCAATAACTCTACAACAGTTGTTTTTCTTGGCATTGGCGTAACTCAACTTAAATTTACTCAATGTATGTTTGTATCAAGGATTTTCGAGCTAGATGTGTTTTTACAATTAATTATTGCCATCGTTAAGGTTGTAGAAAAACACTCTACATACATACACACATAAACTCACGCCTGTATTCCCCGAAGGGGTAGGCAGAGGTGCATTTCTGCACCCACATTTCGCCAGGTATGTATCAGTCCCACGTAATAGGGGGCGAGCCTATTGCCGTTTTTCGGGCACATTTCCAGACTCCGTGCTGTTACTGAGGATTTTCTAATGGAAAAACCTAATAACACTTTGCCCGACCCGGGAAACGAACCCAGGACCTTTAGATCGCACGGCACATACTTGTACCGCGAGACCACGAGGCAGAAACACTCTACAACATTAAAATGCGATGTTCCTGAGACCACCGCAACCATTTGCACAACGAGTAAGTCAAGGTGATGGAACTGAAATGAAAGTTTACATACCTTAATGTCCCTATCCCACCACACACCCGCCACTATACTTCCTGTGCTCCAGGATCAACAGCGGCACGCACAGTATTGACGCCGAGCAATGAAGCTCAGCGGATCTAAGGGGACCTAAATTTGTCATAATCCCGCAACGAAGTTAATCAGAAAGACAAATAAGGAAGGAGTTGGAAAACAAAGAGTTGTCCACAGTCTACATACCTTCTCACATTTTACTTATTTTATCTATACAAATAAATAAAATTGGAGTGTCTGTTTGTGATATTGAAATAACCGCTTTTTAATAAATGTATATGGATGTATACACGGTACATATACCAAAATAACGTTTTCTAAAATTTTTGTCTGTCTGTCTGTTTGTTCCCGCTAATCTCTGAAACGGGTGGACCGATTTTAATGGGACTTTCACTGGCAGATAGCTGATGTAATAAGGAGTAACTTAGGCTACGTACATATAAATAAAATTTGAGTGTCTGTTTGTAATATTAAAATAACCATTTTTTACTACATGTATATATTAATATATTATATGTATATACGGTACATACACCAAAATAACATTTTTTACCATTTTTGTCTGTCTGTCTGTTTGTTCCGGCTAATCACTGAAATGGCTGGACCGATTTTGACGGGACTTTTATTGGCAGGTAGCTGATGTAATAAGGAGTAACTTAGGGTACTTTTCGTTTATAAATTTTCTTATTAATAATTAATTTTCCGCGCGGACGAAGTCGCGGGCACAGTTAGTAACTAATAGTAACAAATGCTCAACATTAAATCCCATTGTTTCCAATAAATTTGACGCGACTACCGCCAAAAACATTACACAAAACCCCTTTTAAACACGAGTACATAAGCTGAAAGATAAAAGGCCGGGCGGGGAGTCACTGAAACAATCGCCATATACAGACGCTACCTTTCCGAGACATCTCAAGTCGCATTATTTTTTAACATGTACCACCGAGACGTCCTTAATAATGCAATATCGTGTAACAAAGAAGACAAAAAAGGTAAGTAAGGCGGCCAGGTACACGCTTTGTGGTATGTTGTATTAGGGCTTATACGCTAGAGTTTGGTCGTTTGACGGATGGTAATTCGTTTATGCGGCAAACAAGACCATAATGGCGCCGGTGGATTTAGAATTATAAATGAGCCTTTTATCTGCACGTTGGCTGAGCTAGTTTAATTTTATCTCGGTTTATGGGGTACTGTGGGATGAATGTGAATTAGAAAAAAATATCTTATGAATATTATAAAGTCGTGATGGCCTCGAGGTTTAGGCACGCGGTCGAGAATCTCGACGGTCGCGGGTTCAAACCCCAGGCACACACCTCTGACTTTTCGAAGTTATGTCTGTATTCACAATGAATAATCACGTACTTTAACGGTGAAGGAAAACATCGTGATGAAACCTGCACACCTAAAACTTCTTAGGAATTTCTTAGGTGTGTAGTCCGCCAACCCGCACTAGGCCAGCGTGGTGGACTAAGGCCTAAACCCTCTCAATGGTAGAGGAGGCCCGTGCCCAGCAGTGGGACGTATATGGGCTGATGATGATGATGATGATGATTATAAAGTGTGCTTTTTATAAGTTATTCGGCGGAGAGATAGCATTAAAAATTAGAGCTTAGATAGTCTTTATCTAAAAAAACATTTTTATTGTTGCTTTTTTAGGTCTAGAATAACATAAGAAGGAATTTCAGAGTACCTATCTCATTAAGTAATTGTGAAAAATTAATAATTTGGTGGCGAATTTGTGCAAACTCGAATTTGGAATTAGTAATAATTATGATTGGCGTGGAGATGATTTATTATGAATTTAATGCATTACTTAACTTTTGACTTATACGAGCGACACGCGACCCCAACACGCTCCAGTTATTATAATTGTATAACTTGATATTACTTGCATTTGTAGAATTAAAATTAATAGTACCTGGATGACCGAGCTTTGCTCGGTTTTTTTTTTTTTTATTGTGTTTTTTGGAAATTATATTTAAGTACGAATTACTAATAAAATGATGAAATATGAATAATGTTACTTAACAACGCCATCTGCTGTTGTGTCGTTAAAGCAATTAGTTGCTCACAAAAAATAGTACCTATTATTATTCGCCAATATTCGCCAATAGATGTCAGGAAGAGTCATATTTTTCAGTTGATTTTTGTTATTTTTCTTCCAAATGACATTTTCTAAAAATGATTCCTAGCTAGATCGATGTATCGCCCCCGAAACTCCCTATATACTAAATTTTATGAAAATCGTCGGAGCCGATTCCGAGATTCCAATATATATATATATATATACAAGAATTGCTCATTTAAAGACATAAGATTTGAAATAGATTTCATTATAACCTTCATATGAGATTCTAGCGACGTCGGATGGAACAGTGAACCGGTCTTTGCGGTTTAAATAAAGACTTGGCCATTAGATCTACGATAATTTTTTGTTCTCTGTAACGTCTATGGAAAATTTAATGAGAAAATCTTGACTTGATATATTCATATATGAAGATTTAGTTCAGACCAAGCTCTTGTACCAGGATCATATTATACAGTAGTTTTTGTTTGTGACGTCGAAAGATTATTAAAAGATTCATTATTATACGTCATAATGTACGTCATTAAAAATAATAGCATCAGATAACTCTCTGATACTATTCCAGAAATTTCAGAGTTTTAAAGTGGATTATTTTATAACTCCATAATAGGATATCCACGTCACGGACCAGCAATAATTTTCATTGACAAATTTTATTATACGAGCAGTATTCTTCTCATAAATATTAACAATACTTTATGGCACAACGGGCCTTAAGACAGTCTTATCCGCAGTGCTCGACGCTCACTCCTCGCCAGCGTGATATTCAAACGATTTTTAATAAATTCTCGAACGATATGGAACGGATTAAAATAGAATATTCCGAAGCAAACCTACTGCGAAAATTATAAAAAGACTAAGGCGGTAACGTTCCTGTGCTAGATATTTCTGGATTATTTTAAATTGCACCAGAATGAGTTTCTACAATCTATAATAATGGGATTAGCAGTGATGGCCTCGAGGTTTAGGCGCGCGGTCGAGAATTTCGGCGGTCACAGGTTCAAACCCCAGGCACACACCTCTGACTTTTCAAAGTTATGTGTGTATTCACAATGAATTATCACTTGCTTTAACGGTGAAGGAAAACATCGTGATAAAACCTGCACACCTAAAAGTTCTTAGGAATTTCTTAGGTGTGTAGTCCGCCAACCCGCACTAGGCCAGCGTGGTGGACTAAGGCCTAAACCCTCTCAGTTGTAGAGGAGGCCCGTGCCCAGCAGTGGGACGTATTTGGGCTGATGACGATAATAATGGGAAGATGAGAGTATGAAGAAAAATCAATCAAACGTATCCAAGTTATAATGAGAATCTGAATCTAAGAAATCGTTTTCAATATTAATATCCTGCTGTGTTTAATCTTTACACTTACAAGGAACCAATCGTGTTGCATTTCTATATTAGGTATATATAACACATAGTATGATTTTGTGATGGCCTCCAGGATCAGGTGCGCAGTGGTTAAACAACACTTTTCTATTTTCGAAGTTTCACGATGAATTATAAGGTACATTAAGGCTAAGGAAAATGTAAGGAAACCTGCACACCTAAAAGTTCTTAGGAATTTCTTAGGTGTGTAGTCCGCCAACCCGCACTAGGCCAGCGTGGTGGACTAAGGCCTAAACCCTCTCAGTTGTAGAGGAGGCCCGTGCCCAGCAGTGGGACGTATTTGGGCTGATGACGATAATAATGGGAAGATGAGAGTATGAAGAAAAATCAATCAAACGTATCCAAGTTATAATGAGAATCTGAATCTAAGAAATCGTTTTCAATATTAATATCCTGCTGTGTTTAATCTTTACACTTACAAGGAACCAATCGTGTTGCATTTCTATATTAGGTATATATAACACATAGTATGATTTTGTGATGGCCTCCAGGATCAGGTGCGCAGTGGTTAAACAACACTTTTCTATTTTCGAAGTTTCACGATGAATTATAAGGTACATTAAGGCTAAGGAAAATGTAAGGAAACCTGCACACCTAAAAAAGTTTTCAGCGAAGAGTTTCTTAGATGTGTAGCCCGATAACCCGTGGTAGGCCACGATTTTGCGTAAACCTTCTCGCTTATAGAGGGAACTTGGGTCCAGTGTGGGACGTATATAGGCCGTGTACATGATCATCATCAGCCCAAATACGTCCCACTGCTGGGCACGGGCCTCCTCTACAACTGAGAGGGTTTAGGCCTTAGTCCACCACGCTGGCCTAGTGCGGGTTGGCGGACTATACACCTAAGAAATTCCTAAGAACTTTTATGTGTGCAGATTTCCTCACGATGTTTTCCTTCACCGTTAAAGCAAGTGATAATTCATTGTGAATACACACATAACTTGGAAAAGTCAGAGGTGTGTGCCTGGGGTTTGAACCTGCGACCGCCGAAATTCTCGACCGCGCGCCTAAACCTCGAGGCCATCACTGCTTGTACTACTACTACTATACGACTATGGTACTACGTGATGATGTAAATGATGCAGTGGCGGTACTTTCATAGAAGCCCAAAAGCCCAGTTTGCCTTTCAAAATTCGGAATAATTATCTTTAGGCTTTAAATCTTTATTTAACAAAAGCAATTTGACATATAAATGAGAATATCCTGACCCTACAATAAACAATTATAAACTAGACATCACAAATTACTGCCTCGTGACTGCCTCGTGGTCTCGCGGTACAAGTATGTGCCGTGCGATCTAGAGGTCCTGGGTTCGATTCCCGGGTCGGGCAGTGTTATTGGGTTTTTCCATTAGGAAATTCTCAGTAACAGCACGGAGTCTGGAAATGTGCCCGAAAAGCGGCAATAGGCTCGCCCCCTATTACGTGGGACTGATACATACCTGGCGAAATGTGTGTGCAGAAATGCACCTCTGCCTACCCCTTCGGGGAATACAGGCGTGAGTTTGTGTATGTATGTATGTACATGACAAATTAACGTGTAACGCTTTTGGGCTTGTATGAAAGTACCGCCACTGAAATGATGCCGCAATGGTTACCTGAGACGTGGTGCGGGTGCGGCGGGCTGGCTCGGTACACGTGGGGCGCGGCGTCGCGGTCCGGCGCGCGGTCCAGCTGGGCGCGCACCACGCTCGGCCGCTCGGTGCCCACCACCTCGGCGCGCGGCACCGACCGACTAACGTTTACGCGCCGAGTACCTGCAACACGCCTCAGAGTCTTAACAAACCCGGCGATGGATGGTGAAGTGATGATTCCGTCGGGATGGGGTCGTTGTCGAAATCTTGAACAATGTCCAAATGAGATGTTTGTTGAAGTTCGATCTTTCTAAGTCATCTAAAAGATCGTGATTTATGTATGACATACATACATAAACTCACGCCTGTATTCCCCGAAGGGGTAGGCAGAGGTGCATTTCTGCACCCACATTTCGCCAGGTATGTATCAGTCCCTCCGGGTCGTAGGGCGTTCGCGTCACCCGACCCGTCAAGACTGCGGAGCTGCGCATCTCGGGGCTGGACGAGTCCGTCACCCCCGAGGCAGTCGCAGCGGCCGTCGCCCGGCTCGGCGAGTGCTCGCCCGAAGATATTCGGGTGGGGGAAATTCGGGCCGAGCGCTCCGGTATGGGCGCCATTTGGCTCCGGTGCCCGGCGAAAGCGGCCGGAAAGCTCACCAGGGCAGGACGCGTCCTGGTGGGCTGAGTGTCGGCTGGGGTTCGGCTCTTGGAGCCTAGGCCCTTGCGGTGTTTCAGGTGCCTCTATAGGGGGCACGTTAGAATTAAGTGCACCGCGGAGTGTGACCGCACCGGGATCTGCTACCGGTGCGGTCAAGAGGGCCACAAGGCCCGTGATTGCCAAGCGGACCCGCACTGCGTTATCTGTGCAGCTGCGGGTAAGCCCGCTGGGCACAGGGTGGGCGCTAAGGCTTGCGTCGCCTCCTCCGTCCCGCACCGCTCTTTACACGGTGCGAGATCCGAGGTTGTGGCGCGGCCGAAACCGCCCACCCCGGAGATGATGGAGATCGCCCAAAGTTAGTATGGCACATAACTTCCTCCAGGCGAACATCAATCACTGCGCCAGGGCGCAGGATTTGTTTGTTCAGTGCCTGGCGCAGTGGTCGATTCAAGTGGCTGTGGTCTCCGAGCCATACTTTGTTCCTCCCCGGGATGACTGGGCTGGGGACCTGGATGGCTTGGTGGCCGTCATCACTCGGGGCGCCGCCGGATCCCCGCCCTTCGAAAAAGTAGCGAAGGGCTCGGGATGCGTGGCGGTCCTGTTGGGGGGGATTTGGGTCGTACGAGTGTACTTCTCTCCCAACAGGTCCCTGGCGGAATTCGAGAGTTTTCTGGTCCGCCTGGGGGCCCTGGTGGTGCAAGGCAGCCAGTCCCACCCCGTGCTAGTCGCCGGCGACTTCAACGCCAAGTCCTTGGCTTGGGGCTCGTCGGTGATGGATGCGCGGGGTAGGGCCCTGGAGGAATGGGCGATTTCCATCGGGCTGGTCGTCCTGAATCGGGGGTCGGAGGACACGTGCGTGCGGCATAATGGCGGTTCGGTGGTGGATATAACGTTCGCCACCTCGGCCCTTGCCCGCCGTGTCCGGGGATGGAAGGTCCTGGTTGACGAAGAGACGCTGTCCGATCATCGTTATATCCGGTACAGCGTCTCTGCTTCCCGGGCCCCTACCACGCCCGGTGGTGGTCCCGCTACCCGATTCACGGGCGGCTGGCGGTGGGCCGCTAAGCGCCTCGATGTGGAGGCTGCGGAAGAGGCCGCTCTTGTTCAGGCGTGGCTCTCCGTACCAGACGAACCGGTGCGGGTCGAGGCGGAGGCGGAATGGTTCGGGGTGGCGATGTCGCGTGTCTGCACGTGTATCTTGCACGCGCGCCTCGTCGAGCATCTGGAGAGTACGGGCCCGGACTTGGCAGATTGTCAGTTCGGGTTCCGGAGGGGCCGGTCGACGGTACATGCGATTCTGCGAGTCAGGGCACAGGCGGAGGATGCGGTGTCTCGGGGCAAGTGCGTCGTGGCGGTGTCACTCGACATCGCCAACGCATTTAACACCATGCCCTGGGCCTGCATCAATGAGGCACTGCGGTACCACGAGGTTCCGCCCTACCTTCGGCGTCTGGTGCAGGCGTACTTGTGCGACAGGTACGTCGTGTACCCGGGCGCCGACGGGTGGCACCGTCGGGCGGTGTCGTGCGGTGTTCCACAGGGCTCGGTTCTCGGGCCGCTCCTGTGGAACATCGGATACGACTGGGTGCTTCGTGATGCCAACCTTCGGGGCGTCGCTGTCGTCTGCTACGCGGACGACACTTTGGTGACAGCGACGGCCAGGACCCCACAGCGGGCCGCCCTGCTCGCCGGGTTCGGGACCGAACTCGTGGTGGGCAGGATTCGGCGACTTGGCCTCCAGGTGGCCCTGCACAAGACTGAGGCTCTGTGTTTTCACGGACCTCGGTCTAGGCCACCGCCGGAGGCACACCTGACGGTGGAGGGCGTGCGGATTCCCATCGGCTCCCAGATGAAGTACTTAGGTCTGATTCTGGACAGTCGATGGAAATTCCGTGCGCACTTCGAGATGCTGTCGCCGAAGTTGGTCCGGGCAGCGGGCGCTCTCGGTCGCCTGCTGCCCAACATTAATGGTCCTGGCTTCCCTTGCCGAAGCCTTTATGCTGGAGTCGTGCGGTCCATGGCCCTGTACGGGTGTCCGCAACGTATGGTGGCGCAGCGAATCGTTAGAGGGTACCGCACGATTTCGCACGAGGCGGCCTGCGTTTTGGCGGGTACTCTGCCCTGGGAGCTGGACGCCAAGTCCCTCTCGTCAGTGTTCTTCTGGCGAGAGGAGGCGTACCGGCGATCCGGACAGAGACCGGCCCCAAGAGAGGTCGAGGCCATGCTGGCTTCCCTCCGCAGCGCCGCCGTGGAGGAGTGGCGTTCCAGGCTGGAGAGTCCAAGTGCTGGCGTGGCGACCGTCGCGGCAGTGCGTCCTGTCCTCCAGCAGTGGATGGACAGGCGCCACGGTGCGCCGACCTTCCGGCTGACGCAGGTGCTCACCGGGCACGGCAGCTTCGGTGCGTACCTGTGTCGCATCGTCGGAGTGGAGGAGACCGCCGTGTGCCACCATTGTGGCAACTGCCGTGAGGACACGGCCCAGCACACGCTTGAGGAGTGCCCAGCCTGGGACGAGGAGCGCAGCGCTCTCGTAGCGGTCGTGGGGAGAGACCTCTCGCTGCCGACCGTGGTCGCCGCCATGGTCGGCAGCCGGAGGTCGTGGAAAGCTATGCTCTCCTTCTGCGATCGTGTCATTTCGCAGAAGGAGAGCGCGGAGCGGGATCGGGAGCAGACCGATCCCGCTCGTCGCAACAGGCGACGTAGGAGGCGCCGGGTGAACATCTAGCCCGGCGCCCAGAGGCCACGCGGGGCCGCCGTCCCTACCTTGGCGACCCCCGAGGGGTAACAATTCTTTCGGTGTGCCTTTTGGCACCGCGCAGAGGCGGTCCCGGGTCAATCCATAGCTCTGGCTTCAGGGTATTCCGGGGCCGTCTCGTTGAATGCGCTGATGGTGGCCGTCGCGGGGTTTTTAGTCGGTATTACGGCGCATTGATATTTGGTAGGGACCCGGCCCAGCGGCCGCCCGACAACGGGCGGTAACATCCATGCTGGGTCGGAAGGCGCCGGTGAGTCCGACACACCCTCGCCCCTCCGGGGCGGGATGGTCCGTAAATGGATTTTAAAACTAATACATAAACTCATACATAACCTCACGCCTGTATTCCCAGAAGGGGTAGGCAGAAGTGCATTTCTGCACCCACATTTGGCCAAGTATGTATCAGTCCCACGTAATAGGGGGCGAGCCTATTGCCGTTTTTCGGGCACATTCCCAGACTCCGTGCTGTTACTGAGAATTTCCTGATGGAAAAACCCAATAACACTTTGCCCGACCCGGGAATCGAACCCCGGACCTCTAGATCGCACGGCACATACTTGTACCGCGAGACCACGAGGCAGTCATTTATGTATGAGTGAATCATTTTTCTAATTGGTAATGTACTAGAAATTAATATAGAAATATATCAATACGGATTGTTGTGAAATTAAACGTATTACATTAGGAGAATGAGTAAATCGTTAAATGGCTTATAAATGGTTATAACTTCTCCTATTATGGCACTTGCTGCCAACGTGAAATCATTAAGCCTTTTCATAATTTTTTCATTATATGACAATTACAAGCGCGAACGAAATTCCTTTTAAAGTGAGTAATCAACGAGACGCCTGTAAGCCACCGAAATAATTATTTTTGTTAATCATAGTGACACTAATGGATCTTTAATATAAAATTTAGTGCTAGGAATTAGCAATCAGTTTATCGATGTTTTGTAAAACTTCAGATTTGAGAGGGATTTTTTTTCCCAGCATGAAGAAGCATCTTAGCAACCTTTTTTTGAAATGAAATTGCTTTGAAATGAAATGAAATTGCTTTATTTGGTCACGTAGGCAATCAAATAGCACTTATGACAAGTCAATACAATACAACCTGTCATTAGAGTATAGAGTGTCGACAGATGGGAGTCTTTCGTCACTTAATGCTCTGTTTAGACAGCACTGTGTTAACCATCGGGTATCACTTTTTAATTGTAGTATAAAAACAGCACTTTTTACTGTTTCATTCCTCGCTTCATGATCAGTATATAAATTATTGGTCCTACCCGAGTCGCGCAACCGTCATACCCGTATATTAGCTAAATAAGATTAGAAGGGAAATAGACAGTATTTTGTATATATTCTGTTCCTTCTACAACGATTACACGACTAATATAAAAAATAAACAAAAATGAAGGGCTGCTATTGGTTGTCATATATTTATAGAAGTCTTGATATTACACGCACCCCGAATTACTAAGAAGCGTCTGTGTCAAACATAATGATAGTATAATCGTAGGTTCGGCACACTGGGCATGCTGACATTTCCTTTCTAGTCTTATCCAACTCTTCTATGGTCATACTATAAACCACGATAATTCTACCTCACGTCGACTCTATATTGTGTTATTTCACAAACATGCGCATCGGAATCCTTTATAATATCCAATTGAGATGACAATCGCCGTGTCCACGCAAGTCCAATACAAACAGCAGCTCTATTGTAATACAGCGAAATAATACAAAAAGACATCAGAATTCATGACAGTGCGGCGCACCGGAAAATTGGGCCAACTGAAAAATGCACAACGCGCCGGCAAATTGACTTTAACGTCATAAAACAACCGGTTGAGATTGCAATTAACTATATAGCCTCCGTGGCGCTTTAACACAGTAAACTGCTTAATGTCTCTCGTTCGTATTACTGCCGCAGTAATTGCGTTCTAAATTAATATATTTACTTCTGCATTAGCACAGATACATGGGCATATACTATGGGCATGGGCGGTCAATACGACGGAGAGAGGTAAGGTCTTTCTCATGCTGACCTATTAGTCATGTAGGTCTTTATATTTGTTTTTCTAAAAAAAGCTACTACGTTATAAATTTTTAATATTGCAGGAATAGTTCTTGTGGGGATGTGATAATAAATGTCTGTCTACCCAATCGGGGTTACAGGTGAGGGCATATTATTTACTTTAGTCAACGAATCCGCATACGATTCGTTCAGCTTAATTAAGTAACTCATCCCGCCTCAAATACACAGGAACCCGACAGGTTTCCATACATACATACATAAACTCACGCCTGCATTCCCCGAAGGGGTAGGCAGAGGTGCATTTCTGCACCCACATTTCGCCAGGTATGTATCAGTCCCACGTAATAGGGGGCGAGCCTATTGCCGTTTTTCGGGCACATTTCCAGACTCCGTGCTGTTACTGAGAATTTCCTAATGGAAAAACCCAATAACCCTTTGCCCGACCCGGGAATCGAACCCAGGACCTCTAGATCGCACGGCACATACTTGTACCGCGAGACCACGAGGCAGATATAGGTTTTGTAAATATCATATTGATATTCTCAAATTACAATGTCAATATCGATTTACCCTCGAAGTATTTTCCACCTTGGATTCGAACCGTGGACCTTCGATACCTAGCTAACTAGGCCAACACTAATTTATCACATTACTCACGAGCATGTTGCAGAAATAAAAACTGACACGAATTAGATCATAGCCAACGTTGATGAGGCTTTAATTAATTTTAAAATTAGAGCAATATTTTCTGCAGTAATAAAGTTATTTGCCCGCGCTCAAATGTAGCGAGTGTAACTGCGGTCGCTCGCACCTCTCGTCGGCGCATCAATGACGCTTTCATGTGGGAAACAGGTTATACCTTTAATTTCGTTAATTAATGACTTATTATACTGACACGGCGACATGACATCTACAAATCTGTATAGCTTGGTGTCGTTCTTTGATACCCTGGCCTAGGAGTTATTCCATCTCGTCTTTTTCCGGAATCATGCCGGACTAGCACCCTACGCTTAAAGGTACCTGAATTATTGTACTACTTATGTCAGGTTTTTGAATATGGCGTTAGAAAATGATTGTAAAATATCTTTATCCCAGAAAGTAAAGGCAGAAATGTATTTGTACAGTCAAGTTTCGCAAGCTTTGTTCGAAGTACCATGTAACGTTGGCATTTATCGGGCACATTTCCATCCTCGGTGTTGCTACCGAGAATTTCCCTATAGGAAGACATCATCATCATCATCAGCCCATATACGTCCCACTGCTGGGCACGGGCCTCCTCTACAACTGAGAGGGTTTAGGCCTTAGTCCACCACGCTGGCCTAGTGCGTGTTGGCGGACTACACACCTAAGAAATTCCTAAGAACTTTTAGGTGTACAGGTTTTATCACGATGTTTTCCTTCACCGTTAAAGCAAGTGATAATTCATTGTGAAATACACACATAACTTCGAAAAATCAGAGGTGTGTGCCTTTTTTTTTGTTCTCGAGGGGAAAGCTGTTTATGGCTCTACTTCCCGCCAGCCCCGGGGGAGGGGCGGGCGGGAAGCGTATGTCGGGGTCACCGGTCTTCCAGCCCAGCGCGCGGCGACGTCATGTCCGCGCAGGTGTTAGTGCCGGGCTGGGTCCCTAACAATATCCCTAAACCGGCATACCGACCAAAACCCCCCGGTGGCTATCTCCGCGCCGAGTGGGGCGACCACGGTACGTTAGCGAGAAGCGCCAACCGTAATGCCGCAGCCGCCCGGTGCGCCTCCGAGACGTATTTGTCTCGGCCGTCTCGGAGTGTGTAGGGGGCGCAGTTGCGCCCCCACTAGCTTGGTTCGGGCGCCCCGGTTGTGGGTGGGCGCCCGCGACGTACACAGGCCACAGTGCCGCCGCCCCTCTCGGGGTCACTTTCAGTGAGGGCGCGCCGCCCCCGCAGCGCGCCCAGCGACCCCAAGGGCCCCTTTGAGTCGTCTTTTACGACAGGCAGGGGATACCGTGGTGGGATTCTAACGCCCCCTTGCCACAGGGCAGAGAGGTGTGTGCCTGGGGTTTGAACCTGCGACCGCCGAGATTCTCGACCGCGCGCCTAAACCTCGAGGCCATCATTGCTTTTTTTCCCCATAGGAAGGCTCAAAGACAATGCCTGGTCCAAGAGTGAATCCGAGACCTGCCGATTGCATGACGAACACCTGTACTACAGGATCACGTGGCATTCAGTCATTTTAATATTATAAAAAATATTTTCTGAATACTAACTGGTGGCTTCATTAGCACACAGCAACTGAATTTTATTATTCCCGTGGATTCACCGAACTGTTTGTATTTGTCGTGTCAGTAGATAAATGGACTTATTAACAAGCTAATGAGGACAATACTTACTCTCTTTATTTGCGTTACTCTTCATCTCTGTGGCCTTGGGCGACGTCGACGGCATCGGGATTTCTGAAAACACGCCACAATTTACCAGCTCGTTATATAGCATGTTCGACAAAGCTAATAAATATAGTTTTTTTGGCCAAAAAATATTATCCAAATTATGTATTATTTTTGCGCAGAAAGAAATAAAATAAGAGGATAAAAAACAAAACACATTTCTGACTGACCTCTTAAATACAAGACCTGTGTCGTGGATATCAAAAACATCGTGTTGGTTTTTTGTCCTATATTTTCTCAGACACAAAATAAATATTTATGAATAAAACTTTTTTTTCCGAATGGAGCAGGGATTGAACCCACAGTTCAATTGATTTAAACACTGCGCTAGGTCTATTCAATCTCCTTTCTAATCCTTACTTAATATTATAAATGTGAAAGTAACTCTGTCTGTCTGTCTGTCTCGCTTTCCTGCTAAAACTACTGAACCGATTTAAATGAATTTTGGTACACAGATAGTTTAGACCCTGAGAAAGGACATAGGCTAATTTTTATCCCGGAAAAGGGGTTTTAAGGGGTTGAAAGGGGTGATGAGAGGTTGTATGGAAATATTGTCATTTTTAAAGCTAGAAGCTTGAAACTTATTTTTTAGGCTGTTGATTAAATATAAATAAATATGACATAAAAAGTTTGTGTGGAAATTCGTGATTTTTGAAGCTAGAATGATGAAACGACGTGTAGACGACTGTAACTATGTACATATATGTAATTATATGTCTGTTATGCTTTCACGTCTAAATCATTTGACCGATGTAAACGATTGTTGATATGGACATAAATGGGACTCTGTGGAGTAAAATGGACTACAACTTATTTTCATTCTGAACCCAACCCTGTAGTCTACGCGGACGGAGTCGCGGGCAAAAGCTAGTACAGTATAAACAGAGTACGTTACTACAACGTGATAATGTTTTGTTTCAACCCTTTTTTACGTCTAATACATGTATATTAGACGTAAATGCTTTTCTTCGGAGAACTAACTAACTGAGTTATAAAAAACCTAGCTTATTAGAAATTTTATCTCAGAAATATGAATAATATACATATTATAAATAATTTTTATCATATTTCTCGAAATTTTCTGGTTGGGATTTTTGTAACCGCAGTTTTGTAATAATATCAAAGATGTTTACAGACGCCGTCTTTCAATTTTCTTTTTTTAGCTGTATAAAATGCCTCAGTTTCCACCATGGGAACATGATAAACTGTAAACACTAATAAGTACATAATGGTAAACGCGATGCGGTAACATGAGAGTCAACTGGCAACAAACGATTCTCTCACAGGTTGGCAAAATTATGCCAGACTGTTTGCAATGGGATATAGAAAAACCTTACATACGGTAATCGCTGTTTGGATGGAAACTAATATCTCACTAACGGAAAATAATTCCAACAGAATGCAATTTAGCAAACAATTTACAGCGTCATTTCTTCACTACCCATTACCGCCACCCCGCACTAGGCCAGCGTGGTGGACTAAGGCCTAAACCCTCTCAGTTGTAGAGGAGGCCCGTGCCCAGCAGTGGCGTATATGGGCTGATGATAATAAATAAATAAATAAATACACCCAACAGTCACATACATAGTTCTGACCCCACACTAGGTACAAGTCCTGTGTCGTGAGTATCAGAAACTACGAGAGACTTTTCGGTCTCACAAACACCCAGACCCGAAACAAATATTTGTGGATCACACAAACATTTGTCTCGGTGCGGGGATCGAACCCGCAGCCTCTCGTTTCGCAAGCTGGTGTCTAGCCAACTGCGCCACGGGGCTGTTACTTCACGTCTATTTTCTGTAAGATATCGATACTACCTCGTTCGAGCCGCTAATTACGGCTTAACCACATAAATAATCTGAGCAATTTCAGTAAAATATCAATTTTAATTTTTTACAGGAGTTCTCATAAAATATTATGAGCAATATCTAAAGGATCAAGTTCAAATTGAGCCGTAAGTTAGAGCACGGCGAATTTAAATTAAACAATCTACTCTCCACTGAATACAGTTCAATTAAATATTTATCTGAAGTTAAAACTAACCCATAAAAAACAAAACTTGTAAAAAACCGAAGTATCGCAACTCAGTTCTTCTGCTGTAAAAAGTTGTGAGATCCATATGATACCAAGTCGATGAATTTATTCAGTGCCCGTTTAAGGAACCTTCTGTCTTAAGTTATTATGCACTAAGCTTACCAGACACCATATTATAGTGACCATATCAATAAAAAATCTTTTATGTAAAAAAAATAGTTAGATTTGGCAATCGCATGACAAAACGATGGATCTCACTTTTAGTGATATTTTAATAGTTCCTTAAGTTATACACTAAAAACTAATTGTGTTCCAAATTTGAAGCTTCTCCGTCGGCTAGAAGTGCCTTAGAGTTTTGATGATCGGTCAGTGAGTAAGTGAGTGACAAAATTTTGACTAGTTTGACTAGCGAAGTTTCACTAGTTATAATTCTTAAACTACTAGTTCAAATTGAATGAAATTTGAAATGTATAGAGTTTATGCTATGCTTGCTTGGTGACAGAAAATTAAGGTTTCTAGGTTTATCCACAACAAAGTTATAGGGTGTCGAAAATGGCCTTAGTTGCTTCGAGTAAAGTATAGTACGGCCGTGCCGCTCTTTCGCTCGACTTGGCGGGGGCACAGCCTTGCCCCCAGATTTAAGTGGTTTCAGTGATATGACAAGGCTTAAACCCGTCTTTAAAATAGCCTCACAAACACAAAACTTAATATGTATATATGGTATTGACATATGGGAAAGTGAAAACTGAACAGGCTGTGTGCCGGTGATCCCTGGAGACAAATTTTCATGCGCCAAAAATATTTTGGGCTTGAGGATTTGTTGAACTCGCGTTGTTAAAGCCGAGAGGCAAATTTTGTATTTGAGGGGGAGGTCAAGTCTACTATTGTATTTTATTCTATTGTGAGTAAAGAAATGAAGTTTGGGTTTTAAAAACCACTTACCGTATAATCTGATAGACCCTTCCGTCTCCCCGAGCGAGTTCTTCGAAATACATCTGTAGTTTCCGAAGTCACCGCCTTGAAGATTGCGTACCGTCAGCTTCATATGCGCTCTGCCAACAAATTGTTACGAATTAGTAGCTTCATCACACCATCACGCTCTTCACCCATGACGTCAAGCTATGGACATTAAGCTTATCATATTTAATTTGCGAGGTAGTAGGTGGCAGTAGTTTATCAAGCACATTTATGGATACCGTTCTGCTATTGACAAATTCCTAATGAAAAATAACACTTTTCTTCGCTAAGGAATGTAACCTAGGACCATTCAGATTGTGCATCACGCACTTATATCGCGAGACCAACGAGGCATAGAGTAAAAAAAATTTATACACATTAAATCTTCCGTTCAAAATCATCATCATCAGCCCCTATACGTCCCACTGCTGGGCACGGGCCTCCTCTACCATTGAGAGGGTTTAGGCCTTAATCCACCACGCTGGCCTAGTGCGGGTTGGCAGACTACACACCTAATAAATTTCTAAGAACTTTTTAGGTGTGCAGGTTTCATCACGATGTTTTCCTTCACCGTTAAAGTACGTGATAATTCATTGTGAATACACACATAACTTCGAAAAGTCAGAGGTGTGTGCCTGGGGTTTGAACCCGCGACCGTCGAGATTCTCGACCGCGTGCCCAAACCTCGAGGCCATCACGACTTCTTAATATTAAATGAAAAATATCAACATTTTATTCGACTTGCTATTAATAAAAAAAACCGCTTAGAAAATATATTGAGAAATATAATCCCAACGAGCCATAATATAACACCCACAAAGCGATTTATTAGAGTACTTATATCCCGGTTTTCCTCCAGCCAAGTTACACGTCTAACGCCATTATCCTCAAACAGGAAAAGAACATCAAACGATGGAGATAAACGCTCTCCACCCCGCCAATTAATAACAAACCTTACGATAGATTCGACAATAATGCCAATTCATCAATTACCGCCCCGATCTGATCACACCAAACCGAGAGGGCGGGTGCTAACGTACAGCAATTGTACAGTATGCTATCGTGGAAATAGGTATTATTAAATTTTCAATAATCTGATGAGTAAGGATTTACTTCTTTATATTTATTTATTTATGCTTTTTATACAGTTTGTATAAAGGCGGACATAATGCCTTAGGCATCCTCTTACAGTCGACCTTTGGGTGATGCAGAGATAAAAGAAGCAGGCGCATAAATAACGAACTGGTGAAGATACACACATACATATATACTAACATATTAAGAACAACAAGAAAATAGGAATACACATATAAAATATGAAATATAATCCAGTATACATACACACAAATATAAATATATACACATATAGAATCATACTCATATACATACGTACATATTACATATATAAACATAAATACATAGAAGATATATATTATCAACTCAATTCCTTAAGAAATAGCTGCCGAACTTTCAACTTAAATGTCAGGCGGGTTGTAACCGACCTAATTTCAGCGGGGGGTGCATTCCAAAGGAGAATAGATTGAATGAAAAAGGAAGAGTCGCTAATCCAATCCAATCCATCAGCCAATGGAAGTCCACTGCTGGACATAGGCCCTGTCCCAATAACTTCCACAGGGACCTGTTGGAAGCAGCCTGCAACCAGTCGATAAACTGTGGCCCTGTTCAAGTGATTTTAATAATAACTTAACAATTAACCGTAAATGTATCAAGAAAGTTCATAGGCACCAATCACGATCTAAGTTCGGTACTTATAAACTGGCAAACAATTTTCCTAAAAGTATTTTTTCTCTGTATACGGAGTATTTATTAAAGAACGAAATATGTGACTAGAGGATTAAAGATTAATTAAATACCTTTAAATTTAAGTTGAGTCAGTTAAAATAATATATTCATAGAAATCAGTTTACCCGATCTTTTGCATCTAGATAATTGCAACATAATTTAAAACCCTTAGAAATACACACATTACTGTAAAGAGTAGGATTAAAATCAACAATATTGCGCTTTGGAACATAAAAAATAGTGTAAATATTCGTCAACCGTTGTACTGTATCTCTCTACGTCGGAGTGTTTGTGAAGGAGCAACCACGGCAGATTTGCTCAGAGGCGTCCACCCGTTAATAAATAATTAACTGCGTATTATCTTCTGGTAAATAATACTCGAAGGGTTTACATTTTGGGTATTTTAATGGTTAGAGTAATGGACGAAATAGTCACGATACTCCTGAGAGGACCACTTCATAGAAAAAATACACAGAGTTAAGTATGACGCGTCGCCCTCATAGCGACTGCCTAAAGTTTTAGATTTTTAGATGCTTTTTGCTATCGCGGCGATAACAGATGAAACAGTGGCCAAATCGTGGCCGGTTAGCCTATTAAGCTCTACCATTCATATTCTAGTGCTCTTATATAAATGACAAACGTAATCTACATGCACCTTTCACCATCTGTGTTTTATAACCATAAAAACACAGATGGTGAAAGGTTGTGAAGAAGAAAAGAGGTGTTGAAAGTCGTGATGGTCTCGAGGTTTGGGCACGCGGTCGACAATCTCGACGGTCGCAGGTTGAAACCGCAGGCACACACCTCTGACTTTTCGAAGTTATGCGTGTAAAGAATTATCACGTACTTTAACGGTAAAGGAAAACATCGTGATGAAACCTGCACACCTAAAAGTTCTTAGGATTTTTTTAGGTGTGTAGTCTGCCAACCCGCACTAGGCCAGCGTGGTGGACTAAGGCCTAAACCCTCTCAGTTGTAGAGGAGGCTCGTGCCCAGCAGTGGGACGTATATGGGCTGATGATGATAATTGTGGGCAAGTATACTGGGAAATGAGAATTTCTATTGGAGAAACCAATTGCTATGAATAACCGAGAGCTCTCGATCTTGTGCCGCTCGCTCTTACCGCGAAACACACATAACAGCAGGGTAGGCAGAAGTGCATTTCTGCACCCACATTTTACTCGGTATGTATCAGTCCCACGTAATAGAAGGCGAACCTATTGCCGTTTTTCGGGCACATTTTCAGACTCCGTGCTGCTACTGAGAAGTTCCTTATGGAATAATCAAATAACACTTTGCCTGACCCGCGAAACGAACCCGAGACTTCTAGATCGCACAGCACATTCTTGTAACGCGGGAGCACAAGGTTAATTTAATACAAGATGAAATTCATCTTCACAAATTATTAAAATTCAAAATCCGTATTTACGATAAACTCTGGTAAAGTTAATTTGGAGAACTGTAATCTAACGAAAGTTGGCAAGCTAATTAATCAGGCTGCACGGTTTGCACTTTAAGGTTCTCTCATGTCTAACAGAAAGCCAACTTAGATGGGAATATTCCGAGAAAACATTCGAGACCTCCTCTTATACACAAAATAATTACAACTAGTATCTTATTTTAATTATTTTATATAAATATTAAATTTCATAATTATGTAACACCAGCACTCACTTACAAGCACAAATACTCACCACACTTTATACACTAAATGCTCGCGAAGGAAGGTGAAACCGTATCAAATAGCGAATTTACCTTCCTCTCGCGGGCACGTTTTAACACTTTAGCATCTAAGCAACACCACACATGATTTTAGTATAATAATAATAATAAAATAAAAAACTAGTATCTTATGTATGAAATTAATATTATAATAAATACGAAGAAAAAAAGGATATTTCATATCTTACGAAACAACACATTTACAAACTGATATATGTACAAAGGCTTTTTTTAATATTTAACTGCTGCGTGTTACGTGTGTCGCTGGTGAGTGGTGTGGTTTAATGGGGAGGCTCGGCAAAAGGCAGGATCGAAGAATCAGAAGCTATTTGATACAATTTTCCTGCCTTTTTGTACAAAGGCTTATATGGAGACATCATCATCATCATTAGTCAGTATAAGTATGTCGCACTGCTGGGCACGGCTCTCCTCTGCAACTGAGAGGGTTTAGGCCTTAGTCCACCACGCTGGCCTAGTGCGGGTTGGTGGACTACACACCTAAGAAATTACTAAGAACTTTTAGGTGTGTCGTTTTCCTCACCATGTTTCCTTCACCGTTAAAGTAAGTGATAATTCATCGTGAATACACACATCAAAAAGTCAGAGGTGTGTGCCTGAGGTTTGAACCCGCGCGCGCGATTCTCGACCGCGCGCCTTAACTTCGAGATCATCACTACTTTTGCTTATTGTGAGTCATTATTGCGAATTTGACATCCAGTGAACAGTTGTCGAAACTCAATGTATTAATATCCGTCTGGAAATATCTACTACCTATTTAAGGCTAATAAATCTACAAAAATACATTACCATTGAGATTTTCTTGCAATAAAATTGTCCTTAAAACGCCCTTCACTCCTTGAGAAAGGGTTGGAACAATTTACTTCAATTTGTTTAAATTATCGCGGGGTGAAATAATCTCACCCTAACGACTCTAATTTGTAGTACGAATGAATTTTAATAGAGAACTCCGAATTGAAAATTCAACAGGGTACAATTGTGTGTACTAGGAATAAAGTTTGTTCTTAAAAGTGTTCGCTTTGCGTTTCACTTTGTACCGCATTATAACGCACCTTCCCGCTTATTGAAATGGTGTACTATAAGGTAATAATCTCACATTAGGTGAGCGTGGTGGACTAAGGCTTAAACTTTCTTAATTGTAGAAGGGGTGTATGGCGATATTGTGTCGCAAGATGTCAAGTATAGAGTACTTGTTAAGTTTCGTGTTCCTATATTTCATCCTCATAAACGTATTTAAGTCAACATTAGAGTATATTACGGCAGCAATTTGATTAAAATTAAAAATTAAAAAACTTGTTTCATAAGACACATAAGTTAAGTTTTAAAGTTTTACTTTAACGCGTTATACATGGGGTATAAAGATCGTGATCGAAAACTAAGACAGGCAAAAGCCACGGTGATTACAAACACCGCGACATTAAAAAAAATCCCCACAAATAATAATAAAATTACGTTTTCCTGACAACTATATACATTTAATACTCGTGGTTGTAAAGAAAATGGAAAAAAAATAATTATTACGGTATATACGGTATTTGTAATCACCGTGGCTTATACACCCTGTATTCAACATCATGTTACTTTCTTGTCCAAAAGCCTCTAAAATAGTTGATAGGTTATGAACTTAGGTCCTAGCCTAGCCTATTCGTCTTCAAATTCGATTCACATCTGATATAAGGTATTGCTTACATATAGCTTTAGCTTGGACAATTTCTCAAATTACAGACGGTTTGAATTAAAGTTGAGACTTGACTTATTACTTTGATATAAGGTATAACCGTCTAGACTTCATTTGACGGCCGGTATTAAGGAATATTGAAATTTAACCGTTCTTAATAATTATTCGCGTCAATTTGCTATCTACGCAATTTGAGTTTCAGAACAAAATTAAATTTTAATGTCTACTCCGATTTTGGGAAAATTACATTTACAATTCTATACATACTGTTACTTACGAGAATCTCAAGAATCACGTGTAGACGTCAGCGGTGCCTATGAATAGTGGTACGCCTTTGTGGTAAAGACTAGGTAAAGGGCGGAATTCGCTTTTTTTATTCCACGATCCACCAATTCTTTATCATCATCATCATCATCAGTCCATATACGTTCCACTGCTGTGCATGGTCCTCCTCTACAACTGAGAGGGTTTAGGCCTTAGTCCACCACGCTGGCCTAGTGCGGGTAAACGCCTAAGAAATTCCTAAGAACTTTTGGTGTACAGGTTTGGATTCTTTATACCACGTCTGAATGGGCCTAGTCAAGGAGTATTAATACATGGCAGTTAATGTATCATACTAGACTATGTGACTAAATTAAATAATCAAATTTTTAAGCCAAGATCTAGCTCCTTTTATACACTTGTGATGTCGCGCCATCTTAAATATTTTCTAAGTCTTTTGGCTGAACTATGAAAATTACAGTTAAAGCATTTTTATACAGTTTCGGAATATTTACTATATTCGCACATGTACGAATAAAATTTCCGTATGGTGGGTAATTTGCAAATTTCAACATTTATTTATAGAGGTCGGAATCCGCGTAGATGCAAATGCCCTGCTACTATCAAAATTACGAGTCTATATTAAAAAAAACTGTTGCATTACCTGTAAGAGTTCTCTTCAGTGTTGATGGCGTACTTCTTGGTAGGCAGTACCATGACGTTGTCGTAAACCCAATAAGAGATGGCGCGCGGGTGCGCCTCGGTGTGGCAGTCCACGGTGACGTCAGTGCCGGCCGGCGCGCCCACCAGCTGATTCGGCACCCAGATCATCGGGGAAACTGAAAATGTTCGCTCCATGAGTTTTTATTCATAATTCCGTAGACCAGTAATCGGTCTACTTGCTGGTAATTAGAAGCATACATACATAACCTCACTCCTGTATTCCTCGAAGGGGTAGGCAGAGGTGCATTTCTGCACCCAAATTTCGACAGGTATGTATCAGTCTTACGTAATAGGGGGCGAGCCTATTGCCGTTTTTCGGGCACAATTCCAGACGTTGTGCTGCTACTGAGAATTTCCTAATGGAAAAACCCAATAACACTTTGCCCGACCCGGGATCGAACCCAGGACCATAGATCTAGATCGCACGGCACATACTTGTGCCGCGAGACCACGAGGAGTAATTAAAAACAATTTATGGGAATTCTGTTAAAATTCTAAGGCGATAAGACAGCTATTCCTATATTCCTTGCATATTTTGGCACGGCTAAGTGTCAGTACTAACATTGACGGTCTCAGCAGAGTGGCCTATCTAAAGCCTCGACTATTGAATGATGAATACGAAAGTATCCCATCCATCGATACAATTTTAACGACCTGATATAAATCGGATATACAGTATACACGGACTGATCCTCCAAGAAACATGTTTTTGAGTCACTTCGACGGCTTTATTGTTGATGCACGGTGATTGCTATCTGGGTACAAACAACTATATTTTTAAGGGCTCACTTGGAGTAAAATGAAAAGTTGTTTTTAATATTTTAACTATGATCACTGCTTAGATATTTTAACACAAAAATAATTAGCTACTTTATAATCACTAAATACAATGTATATCCAACAAAATAATTCTAAGAACTTCTTTAGATTTCGTATTTATTTTAATTAACGTTGTCAAATAAGCGGTAACAAAGTTAATAAGTAAATAGAGGCTGGTAAACCATTCACTGAGATGATTACAAGATTTGTTTTACAGAGATTACTGAAGAAAATACATCTTTTATCAATTTAAAAAGCAAATCTCTCCGTTTAGACAAATGCGGTTAAAATTTCACTCGAGTAGACTGAAATAAATCTTGAAAGGATTTTCGAGCCAGCTCCGTGATAGTTTTGCATCTAAAACATATTTATCTTCGGAATAAAATAAAACTTAAACATAGACAAGATGAAATAGTCGAGAGAGTTGGTACAAAAGTTCCTTTCAAGGTTCGAGATTGACTTAAATCGACAAATGATATTTGAAATATATTATTAGTAATACTTTTTAAAATATAACAATAAAATATTTATACCCGCAGATGGCGAGGTCAATGACCCAAGCCACCGATGGTTAGGGTCCAAGAGTTAGAAACCGCCTCACGATACGTGCCGTGTCCAATAACAATGCCTTTTGTATCTGGGTTTTGACCCAACAACCGATTAAGAACCTCCGAAGATGTTGGTCGAGTAACGGTGAAGGAAAATATCGTCGAAAACATCAGTTGTAAGGGAGGCCCGTGCCCAGCAGTGGGACGTATATGGGCTGATGATGATGATGATGATGAGGCGCGTTATGAAAAAATTATGACAGTGAAATTTTAAGATGCGCGCGCATATTATGTAACACAAAATTCATACTCTGAAGCTGCCCACTAAACCACTCAAATTAAAGAACGTATTTAAAAAAAGGTTTCGAATCGACAACATATATCCACAATGTTCTAATAATTGCGTAATAAGATTTTAAAAATGTAGAATAGTGAATAGTAATAAAAAGGGCTTGACATATTTAATGGTTATCAAATATTTATGACACATACATACATAAACTCACGCCTGTATTCCCCGAAGGGGTAGGCAGAGGTGCATTTCTGCACCCACATTTCGCCAGGTATGTATCAGTCCCACGTAATAGGGGGGAGCCTATTGCCGTTTTTCGGGCACATTTCCAGACTCCGTGCTGTTACTGAGAATTTCCTAATGGAAAAACCCAATAACACTTAAACAAATATTTATGAGTGCGTTCAGAAATGTAATATGCAATGAAATGTAATATTATGTTGTGTAAACTACGAACTATGTATGTGACTGTTGGGCGTAATAAGTTCACACACACTTTTTTTATTTTATTTAACTATGATATTTTCCAGATTAAAATTGATGTAATGGATAAATGCGTTGCGTTAATAGACTTCGTGGCGCCATACTAACTCCGACTGTCTAGGATTACGCGTTCAAAACGTAGACAACGTAGTATAGAATTTCTACTGATGCAACTAGACTATAACTAAGTTTAAATTAAAGAAGTTTTTGTCTCAGAAAATGGAGCAACATGATGTTTCGTGACGTGTCTTCGGGCCACGCTTTTATACAACTGTATGTGGATTTTAAACGACAAGAGTAACTGTGGCGTAGTGCTTGACGCGGCCCGCCGAATAATAATCCGTAAATGAATGTTCCAAAATTGGCCAAGAATTCTAGAATTTTCCTTGGTAGTTTAATAAAACTCTAACTATATACTGCCTTGTGTCTTGTGGTAAAAGTACGTGCCTCGCGATCTCGATGTTCCGAGATCCATTCCCAGGTCGAGCAAAATGTTTATTAGACTTTTCAATTAACGCATTCTCAGTAGTAGCGCGGAGTCGCGGAGAAATTAACCTGTGCCTACCCCTTCGGGGAATACAGGCGTGAGTGCGTATGTATGTACTAATTATAATTATAGACTAACAGATTTTTTCGTACGTCACGGCAAAATAGAGAAGCGCGGTCTAAATACAGTGCTAACTGGTGAAAAAAGGCTTGCGATCAGTAAACACATTTTTTTCTGGCAAAATACTTTGGCGGATTTTTATTTAAATTATAGTCGTTTTATTGAAAAATAAAAATATCTTAAAAGACGTATGTTAAATTGGGTTTCCGGCTAATAATTATAATTTATCGCTAGAACTGACACCACTGCTTTTGACCAGGGTGGTAGTGGGTGGTCAAAGGCCTTAAGGACAATCATCATCATCATCATCAGCCCAAATACGTCCCACTGCTGGGCACGGGCCTCCTCTACAATTGAGAGGGTTTAGGCCTTAGTCCACCACGCTGGCCTAGTGCGGGTTGGCGGACTACACACCTAAGAAATTCCTAAGAACTTTATTTACTTAATGGCGTGGGGCGGTAAAGGAAACCCAACAGTGGAACCATAAGATGATAAAGACAAAATAAAATGTTTTTCATGAGTGCGGCAATTTATTTCTGGCAATAAAAAAAAACAGAGCACAGCACTACCCTCGTTTTCATTGTAAATGCAATTTTTGTACGTTTGTTCAATTACATTACGCCTGGCTTGAATATGAAACTTGGAAATGTGGTTTACAATTTAGTCACAGCTTAATGCGCAGCTCTGTGACTGCTCGTGTAATAACCTCGCGCTATGTTGCCAACATAACAACGACTTATCTCGTATATCAGACCAGATACGAGGGTTTTTTGAGCGTTTCGATTAAGATTTGAGGTAATTTCTGTTGTTCATTATATGTAGTACCCTCAAGTCAGAGGTGTATTTCTTGACAGCCCCGTGGCGCAGTTGGCTAGACACCAGCTTGCGAAACGAGAGGCCGCGGGTTCAATCCTCGCACCGAGACAAATGTTTGTGTGATCCACAAATATTTGTTTCGGGTCTGGGTGTATGTGAGACCAAAAAGTCTCTCGTAGTTTCTGATAGCCACGACACAAGACTTATATCTTAGTGTGGGATCAGAACTATGTATGTGACTGTTGGGTGTATTTTTCATTTATTTTCCTAAACAAAAGTTTCACCAACTATGATTTGCGTTCTACATATGTATGTTATTAAGGAAAGTATTCTAAATTTCGGGTATAATTCTAACCCTAAAAATTAAGTTTTATATAATGACATACGTAACTGCCTCGTGGTCTCGCGGCACAAGTATGTGCCATGCGATCTAGAGTTCATGGGTTCGATTCGTCGGGCAAAGTTTTATTGGGATTTTCCATTAGGAAATTCTCAGTAGCAGAACGGAGTCTGGAAATGTGCCCGAAAAACGGCAATAGGCTCGCCCCCTATTATGCGGGACTGACACATACCTGGCGAAATGTGGGTGCAGAAATGCACCTATTTATGTATGTACAGAAGTGTGTAAGTGTTTTTTTATTAACATTTAAATCACTGAACCATGCACGATAAAATATGGTTTAGTGATGCCAAAGGTCATCCGACACTTGTTATCCAGGAAAATGTTATGAACCTGTAATACTATCGAAACACACTATTTCATGACCTTTTTGAACCAATGCAATCAAAATTTGAAAGTATTAAGTTATTGTACACGATCGTATGTTTAAGAAAACATTGTTCATTTAAAATTAATAATGAATTCTCGACCAAAGTACTGCATGCGGCGAAAGGGGTGGTGAGAAAAATAAAGAAACAAATAAAAGTAAGATACGAGAAATGATAAAATTGTCTGGTTCTCGAAGACCAGTGCTAAACCTACGCGATCCTATCAATCAACGGCGCTACAGCAGTTGGGTTAACAGAACGCAAGAACACAGAAACTCAAAGGAAGCAATTTATAAAGTTTCAATAATGATGGATGGGGAGACGGTGGTGGCGACCGTCCGCCCCTTCCGCCACATTACGCCCCCGTCCGCCCCTGGCCGCCCCCGTCCGCCCCGTGTCCGCCCCCGACGATTTTTCACACAACACATCCGACATAATAAAATCCACACTTGAAGGGAGTAATTCACATTTCGCGGAGTTTATGAAGGCAATTTCAAGAAGGAATATTACTTCTGCCCGTTTGATACGGTTTAATATTCAATGGCGTTTTAAAATATTTATAAAGACGCGATTTTTATGCGCACGACTTCATTACACGAGATAAAGTGGCTGCGTCGTAAAGTGCGCCAATCGGCCATTTGTAATTTACTTAACGACTCCCGCTCGATTTATAGTTTAACAACTGAATTTTCTGAGCAATAATTCTCGAATCATCGCTCGCATCTTTATGCGGTAAAAATGGTGTGACTGGAGTTTTAATATTTTTCCTGCACGTAACTCTTGGCAGATAATTTAATTTGAAAGGAATATGTTTGAACACGTCTTGTGTCGTATCAGAAACTACGAGTGACTTTTCGGTCTTTTTGTGTCGAACCCGCAGCCTCTCGATTCGCAAGCTGGTGTCTAGTCAACTGCGCTGTCATATAGGTACATATGTGTAGTTGTTATTATTACCTAGTAATAGCTCTCTAATTTGCTGTCCCGTATAAAACTTGTGCGACACTGCACTTACGATCGATGGCTATCCACAATTTTGAATCACATTAACATCACCATCTGCCCAGATGGTCATTTTAATTCTATTAACGTCATTTTATCATGCCAGCGACGGATATAGGTGGTTTTAACATTCAGCGATCACTATAAATAACATTTATATTTCCTGGTGAAAATAAATTCCTGCTCAACTTCTTCCATCAAATGGTTAAATGTTTAAGCAACGTCTTTCCTCAGCTGTAAAGGAACATCCTTCAGAAAACAAGGGAAGCCGTGTTCCGTTCTTTTACATTAAAAACCACTTACTACAAAAAGGATAGATTGTCTGCAGCCGCAATCTAGAGCGTGCAACGTCCAGAAAAAATATTATCTTTCAATTACCGCAACCCCGCTTTCTATTTCGTCTTTTCTAATAAGAAATCAAAATAAAAGAGCGAGCGCTCGACGTTAAATGACTTCCTTTTATTTAGTTTTATTATTTGACCCACTTGACTCCTTGCAGAGGCGTGCATTTCGAATCGTCGATGATCCCAATCTCACGGACAAAGTGGAGTCGTTAGGACTGCGGAGAGACTTCGGGTCTCTCTGTGTGTTCTATCGACTCTTCCATGGGGAGTGTTCTGAGGAACTGTTCAGCATGGTACCGTCGTCACCTTTTTACCATCGCACTACCAGACATCGCAGTGGAGTTCATCCATACCACCTGGAGACAATCCGTAGTAGTACGGTGCGTTTCCAGCGTTCGTTTCTACCACGCACGTGCAAGCTCTGGAATGAACTCCCTGCCTCGGTATTCCCCGAGCGCTATGACTTGTCCTTCTTTAAACGAGGCTTAAAAAGAGCGTTCACCACACGGTAGGCAGCGGCTGGGTTGTGCCCCTGGCATTACTTTAGTCCACGGGTGGCGGTAACCGCTTACCATCAGGCGGACCGCATGCTCGTCTGCCTACTAAGGCAATAAAAAAAAAAAAAAAAAAAAAAAATAATAATAATATTTCCGGCTCGTATTGTATTTTTTGCAGGGACTTTTTAACTTTGTTTCTTTGATTTGCGGACAAAGAGATCCTTGCAGTATCTAACGTTGGGTCATTGTGTTTGAAAACTTTCTGAACTTTGTCTGAAACCATTGTGACGTTGAAAAATAAAACATTTCACAAAACTGCATTTCTTTGAAACCAAGGTTAATTCGAACATAGTGTGATAATGCCTTAGTTCTTTGTATTGCAGCAGCTAAATAATAGAGTTGCATCTAATGGCGATTATAAAAATAATAATCTCAATTTGATGAAACAAAAAATTATTCACTAGAAAATATATATTGATTATATCTAAGTTTTGAAGCAAGTTAAGTAAGCAGTGATGGCCTCGAGGTTAAGGCGCGCGGTCGAGAATTTCGGCGGTCGCAGGTTCAAACCCCAGGCACACAACTCTGACTTCTCGAAGTTATGTGTGTATTCACAATGAATTATCACTTGCTTTAACGGTGAAGGTAAAACATCGTGATAAAACCTGCACACCTAAAAGTTCTTAGGAATTTCTTAGGTGTGTAGTCCGCCAACCGGCACTAGGCCAGCGTGGTGGACTAAGGCCTTCACCCTCTCAGTTGTAAAGGAGGCCCGTGCTCAGCAGTGGGACGTATTTGGGCTGATAACGAAGTTTTGAAGACCGTGTCTGACATACAAATTACGAGGGCAGTCCGATAAGTACTTAGCCTCACCGCCCGATGGCACCACTATCGTAAGATAAATTTACCATCATGTAGCACATCTTCGTAGACGGCTATTGTCAAAATTTCAGCCGAATTGGATTTGTAGTTTTGTTTTGACCGCGTGTGTAAGCGGACGTGTCCGCGGATTTTCGAAAAATGGAAAAAGAGCAATATCGGCCGGTGATTTGATTCTTGTTTTTGGAAGGGAAATCGCGCAGCGATATCAAAAAGCGCTTGGATGCTGTTTACGGTGACTCTTCTCCTTCAATGGCGACCGTCAAAAATTGGTTTAACGAGTTTCAACGTGGTCGCACGTCAGTTTTTGATGAGCCACGCCCAGGTGCCCCAAAAACGGCTACCACGGAGGATAACGTGAGAAAAGTCCCGATCTTGTATTGGCAGACCGCCGATTGAAGGTGCGCGAGATAGCTGAGACAGTAGGCATCTTAAAAGACCGCGTGGGTCATATCCTGCATGAAATATTGGGCATGAGAAAGCTGTCGGCTCGATGGCTGCCGCGTTTGCTCACTTCGGACGACAAGCGCATCAGTGACACAACTTCAGAGCAGTGTTTGACACTGTTTAGGTGCAATCCGAAGGGGTTTCTGCGTCGTTTCGTGACCGTCGACGAAACATGGATTCACTGGTACACACCAGAGACCAATAAACAGTCGAAACAGTGGACTTTACCCGGCGAATGTGCTCCGAAGAAGGCGAACACTGTCCCATCGGCCGAAAAGGTGATGGCCACCGTTTTCTAGGTTTCACAAGGTGTGATTTACATCGACTACCTGGAGAAGGGCAAAACGGTCACAGGGCTCTACTATGCCGAACTATTGGGCCGATTCAACGCTGAATTGTAGAAAAAACGGCTCCATTTGGCGAAGAAAAAAGTGCTCTTCCACCATGACAACGCACCGGCTCACACCTCCGCCGTCGCAACGGCCAAATTGGTCACATTAGGCTACGAACAGCTGCTCCATCTACCGTATTCTCCAGATTAGGCCCCGTGTGACTTCTTTTTGTTTCCAAACTTGAAAAAGTCCGTCGCCGGACAGAAATTTGAGTCGAATGAGGAGGTTATCGCCGCCACGGAGGCCTACTTTGTAGACCTCCAGAAAACGTTCTTTTCAGACAGCTTAAAGAAGTTGGAGCATCGCTGGGTCTAGTGAATCGAGTTGAAAGAAGACTGTGATGAGAAATAAATCGCCACTTTTCCAAAATTTTCGTTTTTCTTTTGTAGGCTAAGTACTTATCGGACTGCCCTCGTATATCGTAGAAAAAATGTAGAATTAGCAGAGAACAAAAATGATTAAAGACAATTGATAACGGATTAGATTGCATGGTCTTCCGATAGAAATTAAATGCAATTCAGCAATCCACCGAAGACGACCGACAACGTTCGGTCGGCCATTTCCTTGCAATGCGATGATTTTGTAAATCGACCATTTATTGAAAGCACAGTTAGTCAGTTTCCGAGAACTATAATATCTCAATTACTGTCGTCCGCAAGGTATAAAATAGCTCATAGTAAATAATGAGAAATATTCCAATTATAAGAATGAAATACCTATATCAAGTACTAAATGGTATAATTGGAAGTTGAAGCCGAGTCGAATTCATGTGCTTTGGCAACGTCCGATGCAATTCAATCAACTTAGATCAATGACTTGTAGGTTTAATAGGTGAGGATTAAGAGCGTTTTAATGCAATATTGTAAGAAGCTTAAGAGGGACAGTTGCAAATATTGAAAAAGAAAAAATATTTGTTGCAATTATTTTTTTCTCTTTGACATCTCCGTGGTGGAGTTGGTTAGGGTATCTTTCAGGCCAAGCAGTGACAAAAGGGCCATATGTCTAAGTTAAAAAATTATGTAACCTACAGACTTTTGTATCTTATAATTATAGATACTCAAGACACAAAAAAAATATTTGTGTGAGAGTTAGTGTATTAGAATTATTAAACAAATTTTATACAGGGTGTGTAAAGATCGTGATCGAAAACTAAGACAGGCATAGCCACACCGTGACATTAAAAAAAATCCCGACAAAAAAAAACGTGTTCCATACAACCACGAGTATTAAATGTATGTAGTTGTTAGGAAAACGTAAAAATTTATTTTTTTGTCAGGATTTTTTAAAATGTCACGGTGTTTGTAATCACCGTGGCTTTTGCCTGTCTTAGTTTTCGATCACGGTCTTTATACAGCCTGTATAAATAACGTACTTGTTGGCATTATTAAATATACATTATATATTTTTGTTATCGCTCTAGGACTTCAAGAAGTCTCACGCAATGTTATCCCATAAATTATTACTTGTTGTCACTGATATATTGCTTCTAAAGCTTAAGTTATCTCGAAATTTTCTCTCGGTATATTCGAAATTCAATTTTGTGGTAGTATGATTTCAGACATTGCTTGAAAAGATTTTCTACTGAACTTATGAAATACTTAAATAATTTTTAATATAGACAAATATACTGCTTGCCTTATATTAACATAACAAAGTTTCTGCATTGACCCCTGACAGATTCAGAATGCCTCATGTGTTGACTTAAACATATTGAGTTCTTCATTAAAAGATATCAGTTCTATCCCAGAGTACGATATACTGGTAGTACCTACTCGTTATCTAAGCGGATGCGAACATCCCATCACGTTCATAAAAATACAAATCGCTTTTTCTGTAGGCCTGAAAATAAGCCTCCAAGGCCACGTTCTGCGCCCAAATAGTTTATTCACACTTCTATTAAAGACATACAAACAATGTGCATACATAAACTCACGCCTGCATTCCCTGAAGAGGTAGGCAGAGGTGCATTACTGCACCCACATTTCGCCAGGTATGTATCAGTCCCGCATAATAGGGGGCGAGCCTATTGCCGTTTTTCGGGCACATTTCTAGACTCCGTTCTGTTACTGAGAATTTCCTATTAGAAAAACCCAATAACACTTTGCCCGACCCGGGAATTGAACCCAGGACCTCTAGGTCGCACGGCACATACTTGTACCGCGAGACCACGAGGCAGTCTTAAATTAAATGAATTGAGGCAGTATTAAAGAATCATCTAAAATACAGTGAAATACATACATTCAACATCAACAATGATCCTCTTAGATACAGATGGCGGCACTGCGTTGGTGGCGATGCATAGATACGCCCCCATCTCCGTGCGGCTGATGCGCTGCAGACTTAATGTGTCGCCTTCGTATACTGTCACTGTAACAATAAAAATAATGCACATGTATTTCTGTATGAGACCACATAGTTTTTTTTTAATATTGGCATGACAACAATGCACCTGATGCACGCAATCTAGACACGTCATAGTCATCATCATCAGCCTATATACGTTCCACTGCTGGGCACAGGCCTCCTCTACAACTCAGAGGGTTTAGGCCTTAGAGCCTAACCACTAAGGCCTGGCCACGCTGGCCTAGTGCGGGTTGGCAGACTGCACACCTAGGAAACTCATAAGAACTTTTAGGCGTGCGGGTTTCATCACGATGTTTTCCTTCACCGTTAAAGTACGTGGTAATTTATTGTGAATACACACATGACTTCAAAAAGTCGGAGGTGTGCGCCTGGGGTTTGAACCCGCGACCGGCGGGATTCTCGACCGCGTGTCTAAGTCTCGCGACCATTACGACTTATTGTTTTTTAAGCTACCTAGAATTAAAAGTTCCAAACATAATAATATCTAGATTTCTCCTCCAATACTACAGAACTTTCAATGGCGTATTGTTTTAGTTAATTAAGTGTCGCGATAATTTACAGAGATAACGATCTGGGGTTTGAACTCAAAGCAATAGCGACGGAAAGTCTGTCGGTATATAAGTAGTCAAAAATCATCTTCTACGGCAGATTAAACAGATCACATACAAATATAAAAAATATAACATAAAAACAAACAAGCAATAAAAAATAATCAAACCATTAAAATAAAAATCAAATTACCGCAATACAATTTAAACCATTACTTAAAAGCTAGCGGGTAGTCATAAAAATTATAAATTCACCGGCCGTCCAGGCGGGCCGTCGTGTGCCCAAATGAGTTTGCCTGTATTTACAATTACGGAACATTTTGCGGTCGGCACACAGTACAATGAATGTAATGAGAAACCGCCTCTCGAATACATTAAGGATGTTGAACAGGGCCCATACACGGCCGAAGGATATAGTTGGAATAGTTTTTAATTATACTAACACTGCCTCGTGGTCTCGCGGTACAAGTATGTACCGTGCGATCTAGAGGTCCTGGGTTCGATTCCCGGGTCGGGCAAAGTGTTATTGGGTTTTTCCATTAGGAAATTCTCGGTAACAGCACGGAGTCTGGGAATGTGCCCGAAAAACGGCAATAGGCTCGCCCCCTATTACGTGGGACTGATACATACTTGGCGAAATGTGGGTGCAGAAATGCACTTCTGCCTACCCCTTCGGGGAATACAGGCGTGAGGTTATGTATGAGTTTATGTACTTACACCTTTTAATACCAAATAATACAAGGCAATTCTATAATTAATAAATTTTAATATTAACCAATAAGTGATATAATAGTTATAATACATTTGGGGTTGGTATTTCATAGCATTTAAAAAAACCGTATTCACCTATTAAAATAACCTATGCCCGTTTAGTTTATAGGAAGTAATTTAAAGAAAAATACTTTGCATATTAGGCAAAGTACAAATATAAAATTAACATATTCATCTAAACCGACGGTAAACAATTTATATAGATACTAATATTACTGGCGGTAAATAAAATAACTCTTTTTTTTACTTCTACCATTTTTACACACTCCTCAACTCGTAGACATCCCTCAGTCGCCCACGAGCTCTCGGGGGGAGCGCACGTCGGCTCGCCCTTTACATAGATACGATACCGTAATTTCCTTGACAAGATAACCGCTGAACTGACGCCATTAGCCATCAAATTAGATTTAAACTCATTAGCATCTGATATATTATTGGATCTGCGGTTAGTAATCAATTCTAGCTTGAGGGGTGATAATTCCGACCCGGATTACTCAAATCTGATTTAAGAAGGATATACTCCGAGGGTGGATTAAATTTATCCTAACCTTTCAACAATCTCCAAGCATTTAAACGATCAATATTTGTTATTTTTGTAGCAGCTAAGAAATTGACAATCAAAACATTTTTGTGAGGGAAGTCAGGTGGGACTGCCTTGTGGTCTCGCAGCACAAGGATGCGATATAGAAGTCACGGGTTCGATTCCCGGGTCGGGTAAAGTGTTATTGGGTTTTGCCATTAGTAAACCCTTAGTAGCAGCGCGGAGTCTAGATAGGTGCCCGAAAAACGGGAATAGGATCACCCTCTTTACGTGGGACTGATACATAACTGGCGAAATGTGGGTGCAGAAATGCACCTCTGCCTACGCCTTCGGAGAATACAGGCGTTAGGTGATGTATGTATGTTATTTATTGAATCTAATTGGGACCTAATTAGGCAAATCGACTTGTTTCATGTTTAAATTTGTTTTCCTCGCATAAATACATCGAGGTGCCACATTGAAAAGATTTACCTGCAAAAGTAACATCGTGTAGCGATAAGAAAAGCTAATAACACCTATAAATCAGTCATACTGTATAGTTAGCTAAGTGGGAGGCGATTAATACTCCATACAGGGAGTATTTAAAAGTGAACCGCGCTACCCCTTAAGCAATTAGTGCAGGCACATTGCTACACTTTATGCTCTTTCGAACTGCGCGTTATTCAAATGTATTTCACAGACTCGGTTGGATAACAGAAAAACATTTTTAAATACACAAAGCAGCCGTCCCAGTAGCGCTCTAGTTTGTGCCACTAAATGAATTTGAATTTTGTAATTAAGTAGCGCGGTGTTACTCGTGGAGATTTTAGCGGGCTTGTTCAGGTGAGTTTCTTACAAATACTCGCATTCATGTTGTGAATTTGTAATTATTTTAATTATTCATCAACCATCTATTATACCGAGTAGTGATATTTTAGGCTCATTAATTTCTGTGTTTTTGCATGTGGATGTTGTTAGGATGAATCTAGGAGTCCTAGTATAGGATATAGTCGTGATGGCCTCGAGGTATGGGCACGCGGACGAATCTCGACGGTCGCGGGTTCAAGCCCCAGGCACATACCTCTGACTTTTCGAAGTTATGTGTGTATTCATTATGAATTATCACTTGCTTTAACGGTGAAGGAAAACATCGTGATAAAACCTGCACACCTAAAAAAAATGTTCTTGGGAATTTCTTAGGTGTGTAGTCCGCCAACCCGCACTAGGCCAGCGTGGTGGACTAAGGCTTAAACCCTCTCAGCTGTAGAGGAGGCCCGTGCTCAGCAGTGGGACGTATATGGGCTGATGATGATGATAAGCGACGAACATACATTTGAATTATAAAGTTTATAGTAAATCTTTTGTATCATACAAAGAATACCATTACAATAGCTACAAAACTAATGTATGTATACAGCTGAAAGTTTTTCTTCTGTACTCAAGCAAATAAGAAATTCTCCGGGAGTAATTATTCCCGCGGGATGCAGGCTGTGGGCCACAAGCTGCTCCTAAGCAGGAGAACATTTATTTTAAAATATCATCAAGTTGGAAGGTTATTTATATAAAGATTTTTTTCTACCAAATCCATGGGGAGTATTTTTAATGCCTCTCCGAGTATTTCGTATCTAAATCAAGTTCCACAAGTGTTGACGTTACATATTTTGAATAAAAATTGGTAACTAGCTTTTGTCAAATTATATTTGCCTATCAGAAAAAAATCCTGCAAAACGAATTTGTATAAATCAATCTTCCGTCAGGTAAGCTAAACTATGAGTGATGATTTGCCATATAATCATTCATCATCAGCCCATATACGACCCACTGCTGGGCCTCCTCTACAACTGAGAGGGCTTAGGGTAGGGTATTTGCCATATACTTATCAACATTTTAGGATTCTTCTGGATGTGAATTGGGTACAGAGAGGTAAAGGTAGTCGAAGTCTCGGTTTTTTTTTTTTTTTGATAATCACTTAAACTCTTCAGCCGTTTTGACTATTAGCTTAACAAACAAACTTACCGTAGAATTAAAAATAACAGTTGAAGTATTAGTTATAGCTTAAAATATCAGTTAAGCATTCCACGTATATTTATAATATTTTCCTCAACATTTTGCAAAAAAAAAATTAACAACCTAACTCTATAAGTGACTAAGCCCTCAATTCAATTAACTCGTTCCTAATTTTTGGTTAGTGCAAAAATAATTAACAAATTGTGAAAGCAAAATCAATTTCACAACTGAAAAAGTAAGACATACAAGACCCCTATTCTGGTCGCCGCCAAACCTCTCGACTCGAGATGACTCGCCCGATTAGGAGAGCCACATAAAAAGAGGATTTAAAGGCGGCCATATTAATTCAAACAAAAGATTAACATGTACCAGAATTGAAAGGGAGATCAGTTTTTCGATGCGGCACGTAATTAAAACATACACCGGCTCGCGTCCTTCGCAAATAATCGTAACAGATGGGAATGACACGTACAGAGTAGGGTTGACATTTACAGAAACATCGGATCTCGAATACCCATTGTTTACGATTCCTGAATATTATTGTAGATTATTTTGGAATAAAATATATTAAAAATGCATGTTATTAATCATACAATACACAATACGCGATACATTGTTTTAAGAATTTCACGTTTAATTCGGTTATGTCTCAGCTGTGATTTTTTATTTCTCATATTATATGACTTTTTATCGAAGGAGAATATTGTACTATTTAATTATCAGATTATTTTCAGGTCTTTTGTCGCAAATACACTGAACAATTAATTAATTATATAAACCATTTAGTCGAACAATCTTGTAACTCTAATCAGTGTCACGAAAAGTATCGTCAAAGTAACGTGAACCTGTTAATCCAATATTTAAATTGTCATCCTCGCCATCCTTGCTTATTTGAGCAATAATAATTTAATACACCTAACAGTCAGATGAATAGTTTAGACCCCACACTAAGATACGGGTTTTGTGTCGTTGGTATCAGAAACTACGAGAGACTTTTCGGTCTCACAAACACCCAGACCCGAAACAAATATTTGTGGATCACACAAACATTTTTCCCGAACCCGCCACCCTCGTTTTGCAAGCTAGTGCTTAGTCAACTGCGCCACGGAGCTGTCACAGCATCCACTATTTTCATAGTATTAAAACAACACGTAAACCGAAGTTCCGGTCCGCGCCAGCCCTGAGCGAGTGGATGGGACGCAGCGGGCACGGGTCACACACAATTAGCGACGAGTGCTCCTCCACACCGCACGTTAATTCCGCGCCGGCAAGGAAATCCCACTTAAAATTAAACTCAATTTTTGGGCCTTTGTCGAACGGTGCGCGAATAGGTGCTTGTACCGTTTAATTTGGCGCAACTCGGTATTTCGCGTTATAATTATCAGTAGGATTTTTTTGGCACATTTTGTGATGTGAATTTTAGGTTTTTTTTATTATTTTATTATCACTCAAACATGCATAGTTCTCTCAGCGTTATTTTAATTTATCCCTCTATTTGTATTTTTCTAATTGTGTATTTTAATAATACAATAGATAGTATTAGTTAGTTACTCAATATTTACAGTAAGTACGTTCGGATGGTGATTAAAATAATAAGTTAATCATTCTCAATATTATTAAATTCCACAAGAAAATCAGATGCAAAGGGCATACAGTGTACTTTTTTTCTATGTTAACAATTTTTGGTTCCTGTAATTTAAAAGATTTCTACGTAATAGGCTGCACCCATATTCAGAGCCCTCACAACAGCTAACACAATAGCTATACTCGTAGAAATATGCCTGTTCGTACCTTTTCTGGGGCAGAGATATGAGTACATAAATGTACGTAATGGTTTTTACTGTAGTCGAGTTTTGGATTCCGACTTTCGATTTCTTCAACAACAAGACCAAAAACAACAAGTAAAATAGAGTTTCTTGTTTCAAATTCTAAGTTTGGATCCGCACATCGACTCCCCGCGAAACTTGAACAATGAATAGTGCGAACTGTGATTAGAGCAACATTGTTGCTGTAAGCGCGAATTGCTAGGAGCTGTTTCGCTTACCACGTCATTAAGTTTATTGGCGAAACATATACGAGCCACGTGGATATTACCAAAACTGAATACGTGTGAGGGTATTCAGAATACTAAAATAATGTTTAAAGTTAAAAAGTTCAATTTAATACGTTAGATGTTGCGTTCATTTTTGCAAAGACAGCGAGACAGCGAAACCTTTCTTTGTATTTTAAGAAACAAAAAACGCATTAAAGTGGTCTATTTTTTTATGGAAAAAGGAGGCAAACGAGCAAGTGAGCCACCTGATGTTAAGTGGTCAACACCGCCCATGAACACCCATAATTCCAGAGGAATCATCGGTGTGTTGCCGGCCTTTGAGGAAAATATAAGCTCTCTTCTTGAAGGCCCCTAAGTCGTATCTGTTTGGAAATACCGCCGAGGCAAGCTGATTCCGTAAAAATGTTGTGCGAGGAAGGAAACACCGTTTGAACCGCACTGTTGAGGAACGCCGTTCATGTAGATGGTAGGGACGGAACTTCAATTTCTGGCGTGTGGTGCAGTAGTGAAATTCAGCAGCAGGTATTAAGCCAAAAGCTTTGGTCTAAATCTTATGTTTTAGTTAAATAATTCGGCTAAACATTATATACCTACATACGTTTTCGAAAAACAGTAAAAGGCGGCAAGGCTATTATCATGTGGGATTTCAACGCTTGCGAAATAAGATAATAGGACAATACTCGTAGATACAAGCGTAAGTGATTATGTACGTACATATGTATTTATTATTTTACTGCACCTCGCTTTGCAATACTGTCCATATCCAGAATAGTGGACACTGACAATAATTATTCAGCGCAATTACGTTTACCTACCAAGTTTCATAATCATAATACAGTATTTATGACAAGTTAGAACAGCAGCCTGCCCACCCGCTCGGTGTAATATTTATACACGCTCTACCATCCACACAACAGCTAAAACAGCCCGTTATAATGATCATTTCATTGCCTCATTCATTAGGGTAAAACTGCGAACAAGCTAACGTTGTGTTCAGTGGTACGCGTCGTAAACTTGCTCCATAGCCGTACATAGCGGTGCGACAGCTGCGCTCACGGCCTGTTAAATATACAGGGTTAAAACTACGTAATTAGTGCTTTTAGTTTGTATAATAATCGCGTATGGAAATGAAATGTAAATACGCTTTGCGGAATACATCAAGTGCTATTCACAGCTTTAGCACCACGGGGACTGTCACTGCTCCGGTGACGTCATATAATATCCTTAACATAAGTACATCTCTATGTTTTTGTTCTTTGCCCATTTACTGAGTTTTAAGATCATGTTACAAAATGCATAGGCTTGAACAATCTTCCAGGCACCAACGCTTAACTTTTTTATATTGTTGTTGGAAATAGATCAGTCTAAAAATATCTTAAGCTTACTATACCTTTCATTGCAATTTGATTTTTTTACACGTCAGCATAGAAGCTAAATTATAATAAAAAAAAGAATGAAGGATTAAATTGACTACGAATTTTTACAAAGCGTGTTTGTGACGTCGAAACATATTGATATGTTTTCGGATACAAGGTTTTTATTGGTAAAAACCAACCGCCTCATATTATCTATCCCACTACTGAAACATGTGTGAAGCAAATCGAAACGGTAAACAAACTAAAAACTAAAGCCTATAAAAATCGTCGTGGAATCGTTTAATGCTCCCGAGGCACAATTCTGAACGGCCCGCGTCATCCGTATGATGGGAGTCTGTCAACTGTGACTCGTTGTTTTGTGCTGAACTCGCCAACGGATTTACTCTATTATTGTGACGGTTTTTTAACAAAAGAGTCAATTGCCCCTCGTTGCCTTTGCTAACTTTTAGCTTTTATAAAAAAAGTCTTTGTATCAGCCAGCTATTTTCTTGTGAAATAAAATAGCTAGTAATGCAGTATATAAGTAAAATATAAGGAGATAATTATAAGTTTCAACGCGATTAGTATAATCCGTCTTTTATATTAGTAATGAGACTGATTAATACTTACGTGATTGCTTAATAATTCTTACTTGGAAGTATAATGTAATAATTTTATTAGTGTATATTTTTTTTTCTAACACTTTTTGGGAAAACACAGTCATTAAAAATTGTTCCCGTAGGGCTCTAAGCACAAACAGCGTAATTTTTAGTTTTAAGTTTTAATGTCTCAATATTATGATGTTAATGTTATAATTGTTGACAGCCCCGTGGCGCAGTTGGCTAGACACCAGCTTGCGAAACGAGAGGCCGCGGGTTCGATCCCCGCACCGAAACAAATGTTTGTGTGATCCACAAATATTTGTTTCGGGTCTGGGTGTTTGTGAGACCGAAAAGTCTCTCGTAGTTTCTGATACCCACGACACAGGACTTGTATCCTAGTGTGGGGTCAGAACTATGTATGTGACTGTTGGGTGTATTTATTTGTTTATTTATTTTATTTAATTAAGATAACCATTTACCTAATGAATGGACAATAATTTAATACTGTGTTTAAGTTGCGGTCACGATCGTATGATTTATTTAAAGTTATAACAAAACCGGTGACTTTTTTAGCTAACTATCATTGTGTGAAAATTATAATGTTACAAACATACACTTAAGAACACTAAAAGGTAGGCAAAGGTGTAGTTATGGAACAGGAGCGAGTCTTTATCTGATTTTCGGACACATTTACAGACTTTATGCTGCTATTGTGAACTTTCTAATGGTATATCCACACCTCAAAAAAAAAGTTAACTTAACCGGTAATCGAACCAAATTCCTGTCAAATACACTGTGCACACTCACCCAGCGGATCAACGGGCCGTCGACTAAAAATGTAAAACTTATTTTTAAGTTCGCTTTTAATAGTTGGCTTATCAAATTCTCGCTTATACTTGCATTCATTCATTGCATTCATTGGCATTTCAAATGGTAAATTTATTCTAAACAATACGTTTCCATTGCAGACTGTCATCGTGTGAGTGATATCAAAGCAGTAAGGGTTAGTGGCACGATATAGGAGGATACATTTGAATCCAGCATTAAATTTGGATAGTTTACATATTGTTCCCAAAGTAAGACTTTATCGGCTATTGTGAATTAATACTTGTTATCAGCCCAAATACGTCCCACTGCTGGGCACGGGCCTCCTCTACAACTGAGAGGGTTTAGTAGTCCACCACGCTGGCCTAGTGCGGGTTGGCGGACTGCACACCTAAGAATTTCCTAAGAACTTTTTTTTTAGGTGTGCAGGTTTTATCACGATGTTTTCCTTCACCCTTAAAGCAAGTGATAATTCATTGTGAATACACACATAACTTCGAAAAGTCAGAGGTGTGTGCCTGGGGTTTGAACCTGCGACCGCCTAAATTCTCGACCGCGCGCCTAAACCTCGAGGCCATTACTTATTTAAATTAACTATAGTACATACATATTATGTATATTTACGAAAACAGCTATGTCTGTCTGTCGCGAGATTACGTAAACTACTGGACGAATTTATATTCTTCATTTGGAGATTGATGGAACCTTGAGGAAGTACACAGAATCCTGTTATAAAGCCCCGTAGCGCAGTTGGCTAGACACCAGCTTGCGAAACGAGAGGCCGCGGGTTCGATCCCCGCACCGAGGCAAATGTTTGTGTGTTCCACAAATATTTGTTTCGGGTCTGGGTGTTTGTGAGACCGATAAGTCTCTTGTAGTTTCTAATACCCACGACACAAGACTCGAATCTTAATATGGGGTTAGAACTGTTGGGTGTATTTTTTTTATTTTTTTATTTTATAAAAGCCAGTAAGAGATATTCCCAACCGCTAGAGTATGGTACACATCGACGGGTTGTCTCTATAAGGCGTCTTATGGCGTTTCGAAGTGATCTAATTTAGTGTAGCATTGATCTAAATATATAACAGTACATGATCGGAGGTGCAATACTAAGATAAACGGATAAATTAAGACGGTACCTTTCTTTCTCCTGTCCACTGATATCGGCTGTCCATCTTCCCTCCGCCACATAATCTTGGGCGTTGGAAATCCGTCCGCTTTGCAGACCAAGCTTATGTTCTGATTCTCGCGCACCGCCACCGCTGACTGCGTGCTCTCCTCATCCAAGATGTTCGGTGGAACTGATAAACAATTACACTGTATTATTTATAGATAAACATATTACCTTTACAGTAGAAGAAGATTATCTTCTCATTCTTTCTGAATAAGATTTTCATGATTTTATGTGTTCCTGTAATATTAATGATCAATTATAATCAACCCAGCTATCTTAATTATTTGTAATAAAAACTTGCAACTGGTAAACAAATTCTGATGTGACACAAAAATTTCGTGGACAAATCACGACATACGGCGTAATTATAGACCCGGTTTATTAATACCAAATATTTGTATCGTTGCAAAAAGTTGATGTCTGAACAACTAAACCACGAATGCTGTTATATCATCAGCAGCCTTTCTTACGTCCACTGCTGGACATAGGCCTCTCCTATGGCACGCCAATGGGCTCGATCTTCGGCCCTCCTCATCCAACCGCTGCCAGCCACCCTGCGAATATCGTCACCCCACCTAGCCAGAGGACGCCCTATACTACGTTTGCCGAGTCGCGGTCTCCACTCCAGAAAGATTAGCGAGCTGAAGTGGCAGTGGGCAGGTCACATCTGTCGCAGAACCGACAACCGTTGGGGGAAACGAGTTCTGGAGTGGAGACCGCTGTTATATAATGGCTAAAAATATTGTGATAGTATGCAGCATATGTCCAAATAATTTTAGAAGGTATAAAACGATCTATTTATTTACTTATTGAAGTTATATTATTATAGTTAAGCTTTTCGCTTATCAATGACATTATTAAAACTTGACTTCAAAAATAAGTAGCATTGTATAAGCCATAACCGTAATTTGCTTACTTCAAAATATCCCTGTTTCTTTGTCTCGACTAATAACCCTTCCAATAACGACAGTACGGCAACTTGCACACTTTTTAAAGACACATTAAAATAAATGAAGAAACTTGCGCAGAATGTAAACGACCCCCCTGTCAATTAAAATATCTAATGCAATGAACGTAAAAATTCAAAACACGACGCCGGCCACAACTGCGATGCTCAAGTAATAAAACACCCATAGAAGGAACAAAAGTTAAGGGAGGGCTACCCCAAGGCGGATTCTCACTTAAAACTCGCAGGAAGATGTAGCCATATAAAATGCTAAGTGTTGCCCCTATTGGTGATTTGGGACGGCACGCCTACAACACTTTAGCTGACGTACTCGTGTGCTGAGTTTCCCAAACTTTCCGTTGAAACGCCCCTTGAAAGTTACCAACGGTAATAGGGATGTTGACATAAATAGCGAATGTATGAAAAGTTATTTTTTTGCCATAGCAGGGAATATTAGAATGCTGAAAATCTTATTTTGTAAATGTAAATATGAGTAATAAATTAATTAAAAATAATTAAAAATGTTTAAAATAATTCCAAATATCACGTGACTGCAAACGCCAATCGGAGCGCGTTACGTCACAATGTATGAAGAATCACAGACAAGTTGTCTAACCTAGGGGTGTTCACTGTCCACTTTGAAAAAACATCGATGTTTTTTTCGATTCGATAAATCGGAACTTTACACTTTTTACAAGTACTTTTTACAAGCTTTTATTTAACTTGCAATGTATGTATGTATGTTTGTTTGGATGAAATCTTGCAACTTAATTTTGAAGCAGCAGATATTTTTAACCGATTTGTGTCGTGGGTATAAGAAACTACGAGAGACTTTTCGGTCTCCCAAACAATATTATAACAATATTATTGAATCAAATATTTGCGAATCACACAAACATTTGTCTCGGTGCGGGGATAGAACCCGCGGCCTCTCGTTTCGCAAGCTGGTGTCTAGCCAACTGCGCCACGGGGCTGAAAATCCTATAATTTTGTACTTATTGATAAAAAATACTATTATATTTTAAGATTTTTATTCTAAATTTTCCAAAAACGATTTGATACGAGTAAGTATCGATACTTGCCGACCGATACCGAGTAAGTATCGATACTTGACGACCGATATGGTATTGAGTAGAAGTATCGATACCTTAATGGTATTGTTTCATCCCTAGTTTAACAGCAGTTTGTTGTATTTAATACACTGTTACGTCATCAGACCAGGTGACAGCTTGGAGCGTTTAGGCGCGAAATTTAAACACTAAACTAATTAAAGTCGTTTTTTTATTTAAATTTGATGAATAAAAAATTTTAGTATATTTTTTCGTAATATTTACGTTCTTATCTATAAAATGAAAACAGTTCCAAATTTTTGTCAACATCCCTATTAACACGAAAATGGCAACAAATTTAAATTCAGTTCCAAAGTTGGCATTTGAATGGCAAAAATACAAAACTACTGTAATACACAGTGGCACTACAAACTACTATGAATCGCAGTAGTTTTACCAAAAGGTTTTTTAATACGCGGTTATTTGTTCCTGAATCAGACGCAAGCAATTGGTATTGAGGAACATACAACACAAGGCTATCTTTTGCTGGCTATAAACTTTAGAACCGGTATAGATCGTGGAAAAAAGTCTTCATTTGCTTGCTGCACACGTAGACTATATAAAATTTGAATCTAAAGTAACAAAAAAATCAGTCACTAGGGAAATGGAAACGATCATTTCAGCAGACAATGAAAATGTTATTCTTCAGTTACTTCATAATTAAATTTATTTCAAATATAAATAAATAATGACTATATATTTAGAAACGCATAATGTTTTTGGGCCAAAAATATATAATATGTTACATTCTCATTGAGATAATTTTAAAGGTAATTTAGGAGCTTGTACGGAAGATCAAGGGGAACACTTCCATCAAGATATAATAGAATTTGAGAGACATTACCAAAGCCAGTATACTCAAGATGGGAGACTATATTTGGGGTTAATAAGAGAAACTTCTACGGAACATTATAGGAAAAGTATAACTGTTTATTTTTAAACATCTTAACTCTATTTTAAAACGTTCATTGTAAGAATAAATCATAAATGGATGTTCGGTACTTCTAAATAAATCGTCTCTATGCCATTTTTTTGAGTATTTTCATTGATTTTGATTTTCCCATTTTTTACTCATAAAAACAAATTCAAAACTATTTTTTGTTCTTATTCTTATTTCTAGGTATAAAAGCAATAACAATAAATTATGTACAAACCGTGCGCAAAAATGCTGTTGACCGGTGTAATGTATTGTTTTTCTTTTATCCTATTTTCTATTATATTAAAGAATTAGGTATACAATTAGCCAGCTGATTAAATATTTTTTAGAACTTTACTTAATCGGTAAAATTAAGGTATTTAACTTAAGAACACTCCAGTATTGAATTATTTTTTCTTGGAATCTACCCTATCCTGCTCCAAATTCCTGTACAACGCAAAAAAGAAGAAAACGACATTTTATGATAAAGATTATGAAGTTAATTTACAAGAATAAATTGTTTTCTGCAGCAAGTCATCTTTTATTAATCTTACTTTAAAATTGTTTTTTTAATACAAAAGTAACAAGTATTTTATATGAGCATCATTTTTTTAGCAATTTCTGTCGCCCATAAATTCATGCCCTCTCCGGAGTGCTTTGCATTAGTTGAGAGGCGCGGTCCAGTGGGCGCTGGTCACTAGATAGCAGTGTTATCTGACCCAAACGAAGCGGAACCTTTTGGCGCCGCGCCACGCTTCCAGATTTCATTGGACGCTGTTGTTAAAATTATAGAATTAAGCGAAAATACATGTGCGTTGCTGTTTAATTGTGTGTCGTAAAAATTAATGGTACAATTGTATTATCTTGTTTAACGTTTTTGGATGGTAACTATGTAAGCAAAGTGGCTTGGGTGAATATGTAACACTGTAGGTTTTATTTAAGAAATTCAAAGCTTTATTCTATGAAATTATAGACTCCTGAGAAACCAACTTTTAATACTGGGTCCATAAAAATATAATAATAACATCGTTAAGACTAGAACGTGTCTGGTAAACTATAGACTCTAAACGTATCATGCCAGACGTAAAACATAAAAGCTAAAATTACTTACTGTCTACATGTTCAATGAAATAGACGAGACGGGTATATACAGTATATACTCGTATATACAGGATGTATTCAGACCGAGATCGGAAACTAAAGCAGGTAATAGCTAAGGTGATTACAAACCCCTGGCGTTAAAGAAAATCCCGACAAAAAAAATATTGAAGTTTTCCTAACAACTATAGGTATAAAATGTATGTGGTTGTTAGGAAAACGTGTATAATACATATATTATGTATTTATAGTAGAATCAGAAATCGTGATATAAAATTAAAAGCAAATAATAAGACCTTAAGTGTTGCATGGAAATAGAATGATCCTAATCAATACCCCATAGCCGCATATTTCAAAGGAACCGTAAAAACTTGTTTTCGCCAAACCAATCAAGAGAGTAATAGTATAGCACCATTCACCCGATGTTTTGAATGGTAAAGAAAGTTATTAATCAGGAATAGGTAAACGATGAGACGTGTTTCCCGACGTTCTATATCCAATTGGTTTGGAACTTTTAATTAGTTTCCTTTCCTTAATTGTAAATAGTTTCCGCGCTGGATTCAGGAGATTATTTAACGAACTAGCGTCGCTTCTATATATAATTTTTGTAGATATGCAGTTTTAAAATAGAATGAACGCATTTATTTAACGGCTACCCTACAGATTCGATACAGATTAATGGTATTATTAGCCTTATATAAATATAGAAGGAGGCTAATAATACCCATGTAATGTTTTTATTCAGAATTGAGATACCATGGTGGAATTATCTCGCCTACTTGTTCTTCTTGCAATTTATTCCAGAGTTAGTTGATAGTAAGCGCACTGTGGTTAAATAACGGACATAAATCAATAATTATTCATTCATAATCCCTATCTATGGACAAATCGCACCATGGGACCATTTTTTTGTTGCCATGCCTTATAATTTTATCGATTACTAGCTTTTGCTCGCGACTCCGTCCGCGTAGACTTCAAGGTTGGTTTCAGAAAGAAAATAGTAGTCTATTTACTCCACAACACACACAGAGTCCCATTTATGTTCATACCAAAAAATCATTCAAATCGGTTAAAAAGACGTGAAACGTGTGCCGCCGCGCACCGGCCGGCCGGCGCCTCATACTCGTACATCATAATTGCGCGCTTGATAATTTTTCGCTGCGGTGTTATTTTAAAACTGCGATATCTTCTAAGATACTCATTGAAATCAAATAATGTAAAGGGCAATTTTTTAAAAATTAAATACTTGTGATGAATAACGTATTTATTTGGATAAGGATTAATATCATCTTTATGAAAACATCTTCACAAATAATGCTTTATTTTAAAACAAATTTGGATACCATAAAAAAGATTATAGTGAGCCAACCTTAAAAGATAGACATATGCTGTCGCGGACTTTTTTTTAGAACTTTTAAAGGGGAACAATTCTGTCATACATTATTTTAGCGAAACTTTAACCGTTTCCGCAGCACACGCAGCGGAAGTTCTGAAAAGGAAAAATATACCCCCGATTTGAAACATTATTTATTGATGCTCCGCTCCTATTGGTCGTAGCGTGATGTTATATAGCCTTCCTCGATAAATGGGCTTTCTAACGCTGAAAGAATTAATCACATCGGACCGGTAGTTCCTGAGATTAGCGCGTTCAACCAAACAAACAAACAAACAAACTCTTCAGCTTTATATATTAGTATAGAAGTATAGATTTATAATTCTATTATATGATTCGTGTATATTTTTATCGAACCGCAGATAATTGTTCTTCCATTAGAATATTGCCTGACATAGATAACAATCAAGACTTTCGGCTTGAGCCAATTAATTAAGGCATTGTTTCCTATGTTACAGATTAACCTCAAACTCACCAACAACCTGCAGGTAGCCGACTTGGCTGATCATGGGGTTGGTGTTGACCTGGCACATGTAGTAGCCGCGGTCCTCCTGCTGCACCTGGCTCACGTGCAGCAGCCACGTCATCGCGCTGTCGTGCGACACGCTGAACCGCGCCAGGCGAGTGATCACGTGCCGGTGGATCGTCAAGATCATCTGGCGGTCTATATGTATCCACGCCACCTGCGAACAAATGCAAATACAACCATGAACCATAAATAACAGGACGAGGAAAAGATTGCGTTTTACCAGTAGCTGGAATAAAAAAATCAGCATGTGCCATTCATGTGCATTTCTGCATCCACGTAATAGGGCGCGAGCCTATTGCACCTTTTCGGGGATATTTCTAGACACTGTGCTGTTATTGAGAATTAAGTAAGTCTATAAATGTGCCTAAAATACAACAGAACGACAGCTCTCTATTAGGCGTGATTATGGTGTTTAAAAAACGATATCAATGTACTTCCGAAAGAGCTATCTTGCCATAGGAAGACGTAAACTTTTCGACCGTCTGTCGTTTTACTTTACTCCTGGCACGAGAGTTTTCGAATATATAACCCTCTTGGCACCGAATGATAAGTGCAGCGTAGTTCAAAATAGAATGGCGATTTGCGAAAAATATTACGATTGTCTGTCATCAATGAATACAGTTATATCGAGCTTTTCGAAACTAGATTTCCCAGGCTGATCTGCAACATGACACACTAATGTTGGTAGCTTACCTACTATTTTACGTTTGTCATTCGCTGGTTGGACATTAACATCCTAACATATTGTGTTTTTAAAATATCTTTTATTTCAAATTGACTCATATAAATTCATAGTAACGTAGGTAGTTTAAGTAGGACAAACAAATTCACGCACTAAAATCGTTTCAGTCAGAATATCGAATAACAATTTAATTTCCCACATGACACAAAAGCATAGATAGTAATCTACCTCGAGCTAAACTTTCAGCTGATTAACTAAATCCAGAGAGAGCCCAGCTACCGGTGTATAATAGGACATCACTGTGTGTGGTTTAAATTCAATTTCCGATAGAGTTAGAAGTGAATTTATGGAGTACAGAGCATGCTGGCTGCGATGCCACCGTCGGCATAAATAACACACGGCCAAAGCAGTAAAGCGACTGCAATAAAGTTTCTATGTTTGAAATTTTATTGGTTTCCAGTGGAGAATTTATAAAACTAAACATTTATCATTGGTCCGAGAAATTCGTGGAGGGAGCGCTCAAAATGTGCAAGTTTCTATGATAACGTCTAAACGGTTCGGAGCGCAGTTTTGCATATTTTTTGCTTGAGAAACATGTTAATTCTGGAGTACTGGAATGGAAGTCTTTTCTAGTATTGTTCTTTTGCTTCACATGTTGTTTCAGCTTCACGTTTCGCTTCGCATTTATAACTCGAGGTTTTAGAAAATCTATTATAAAACAAAAACATTAATTTAAATAAAAGCACTTTAAAAATAAATTCAAACATCATGTGTATTATGTTTAGTAATAGAAAAAGACGAGTCTTTTCCCGGTTCCTTGTAAGTGCATCGAGATATAAAAGAGACCGCATTAAGCCAAGTGCAGCGTAGAATACAGTTGGTCACATAATTCGATGAATTGCGAGGTTACGTTGGTAGTATTCATATAAAATAGAGCTAAGGATTTACTGGAAAGTTCTTACAAGGATTTAAGGTCGGTTAAAATATATTGAAATAAAATACTAAATTTTATAATAATTAATAAAGTCGTGATGACCTCGAGGCTTAGGCACGCGGTCGAGAATCTCAAACTCAAATTTTAACGGTGAAGGAAAACATCGTGATGAAACCGGCACACCTAAAAGTTCTTAGGAATTTCTTAGGTGTGTAGTCCGCCAACCCACACTAGGCCAGCGTGGTGGACTAAGGCCTAAACCCTCTCAGTTGCAGAGGAGGTCCGTTTTCAGCAATGGGACGTATATAGGCTGATGATAGATATATATATAATAATAAACGAAATTTGGGTCCAAAGTTGAACAAGGCCCTAAAATTCTCCATCTAGATGGATCGATAGGAGAATGTAAACAAGTAGGCGATGGATACTTCATTACGTTCGCAGGCTGTCGGCAGCCGAGGCTTTTTATTTTTCTTGTTACGTCTACAACATTTATCATGCAGACAAACAGTTTTCAATCAATACGCCTCGGAGACGCTGTAAGGCGAACGGCGTTTCTAGCTCTTTTTTCAAAGTAAGTCTTAGACGGCGTTTACTTTGTCACCTAGTAACTTAAAGGCTTTCAAGGTAATTTCAAATAAACAAATGCTTTAAGAAACTTTATACCCAAGGATGTCGATTGCTTTAAAGGTTATATCGTCGAGGAATCAGCAACACCACCAAGCTCGTTTTTCACAACTTTTCAGGAGAGAAAAAATAACGATTTTTTTCGTCCATCAAGGCCTAATTGACTGAAGTTTTTCTGGATATCTATGATGAATGACATTATCTGTTTTCTCAAAGAAAAATTGTACCTATGTAAAATTTGAATTTATAAAATTGAAAATACGAATCCAACGATGGTATCGTTACTCGATAAAAATCGAGCTCGGTGGTGTTGCTGATTCCTCGACGATATGCTATGACTGAATAAATAACTGTCAACAACAACCAAACAAACTATTAGACTTCTTAGACCCCAATGTATATTTTAGTACACATACGGATCGGTGTCCATAGAAGCTAGATCTTGTTGGTTATTACTGTATTAGATCATAAAACATGGTCTCCTATCACTTAACGTAAGTGTGGAGACCAGTATCACTTTTCTTAATCGAGTTAACAAATACATTTACTCGATATGAGTCATATTCAAAACAATACTGAAAGAGCTCATGAAACTGAAATAGATGTTCTGAAAAAGTCCAAATACACACGTGCGATACGTTCCAAAGCAAACTGTCGCGAGCGGGTGCAATAGGCGCGCAAACAGCGGATAAGCCCACCCACTAAACAATTTGGAAACCAGAGGACAAACTGTGCAACTAGCTTAACTCCACGCATCGTTGTTTACTTTGACAAAGTCACAGCCGCGTTAAATTCGACCGAGGGGGTGCTAGTGACGGATCGACGCCCATATTCGGTCTTCGCTTTCGGCTTGAGTACTGAATCGGGCTTTCCACTTTCCATCGGTTTTTACTCTTTGATAAAATTTTATAGTAGTTTTGTTGATTGGAATTCCAAGAAACTACTCCAATATTTAGATTATATTTTTAACTTATATTGAATATTAAAAATTTAGAGCAGCAAAGATGTGTTTGTGTTAAAACCCTTTCGACTGTAGAGGAGAGATTGTGAGAGGACATATATGTGCTTATTTACATACAGATAGGTAGAACTTTGGAAGATTTTGAGATTCAAATGTCACATTTCAAATGTAATTTTAACTTCTTCCATGTAATCTCTCTCAATCCTGTAATTTATTTACCTCAAATGTTCATGTGTTTCTTCAGACCTAATAGCGCTAGTTTTTCGGCTTCGGGCAGATTCGGCCGGAGCACTAGCCGCAGCAGTGCCGCACTGCGCACTGCTGTAGTCAATACTGTGCATATTTTACGAGACTTCACTCCAGACGGCATCTACTTTTGTGTGAGCTTTTGTATCTGAATAAGTAATGCGATAACATCGCCCCGGCGCGTTTATCGTCCGCCGCCTTTTTTCATCGGCTCATTAAAGTACACCGATATTGGGCTAAATCGATTGGAAATATATTAAGATTTTTTTTATACTCGCGTAGTTACCATACCATATCTGTTGGTAATTATGCTGTACCAATGGAGCATCAAGTGAGACTCCTATCTCTAGAAGCATCGTCATCATGAGGATCTACGACGAATGTGACTTTCATATTGAATTAAGTGCAGAAGAAATTAACTTTCTGCGTTTTAATAGCTTCCCAATTATTATATCAAACCAATACTTGTAAAGGTGGCAAAATATTTATTGTCTTTTTTGATGCACATAGTTTTTATTTGTAACAAACCATAAATCAAAAAATATATGAAATATACGAACCAGAGTTAGAATATTTTTTGGAAAAGCCGCCAGTACCACACGAGCGTTGTGTTCCGGGATCAGTATAGAGCAATTCACCTCTAAATCCTGCTACAAGCACGCCCGGATAATTGTGTCGGCTAGGAATGTATATCTGGACTGCAGTGCTGTTATCAATGCATTGTTATCACTATGCTATGCTACTATAAACAACACTGAACTCTTATAAATTGTTTTAGCTTAACTTTTACTTCTCTTATTTTTTCAATACCAACGTGTACATTGTAATGTGTGTATCGAGGACAATTGACAACTAATTACATTATACATTAACACTGTAGTTAGAAATAATTTTCGGATTACTCGTATTAAAGCGATATATTCAGATGATTGTTATCATCATCATCATCATGATCCATCAGCCAGTGGAAGGCCACTGCTGGACATAGGCCTCTCCTAATGACTTCCACAGGGACCTGTTGGAAGCAGCCTGCAACCAGCAACGTCCCGCGACCCATCATGATGATGATTGTTATAATATTAATATATTTTTTAATGAATTGCAAGGGATTCAAACGATTTCATTTCATTTTTTTTAATAGTGAAGTGTATGTGACTGTTGTGAAATCATAACACATTGAAAAAATCTCATTTTGGCAAACAGCTTTTGAGAACCAAATCTCCCGAAAACATTGTCAAAAGATTGCAATATAGTGTTAGCTTTTAAAATTAGAGTTCGTGAATAGTTTCTTAAGAAACTAGCAGAGTCATCTCGCTGAGTTTTATATATGTATGTATATGTTATATAATTATATTAGTATGTATATATGTATTGTATTTATATTTATGTATTTGTATGTATAAATATTATGTATGTTGCATTTATTTATATAAAACATCTGTATTATACACCTACCAGGATTCATGTCTGCACCCCCCAAAAGTAGACTGGCAGAGAATGCCTATGGCATTAAGTCTGCCTTTATACACACATGTATATAAAGTTTAAATAAATAAATATTATCCATGGTAGACCATGTGCGGATTTTATCAGTCACATGATTAGAAATCAAGTGCTTCTTATGCTTAAAAAAGAAGCAATAATTTGTATTGGAACCTAATGACGTTTATAAGGACTTAATCAATTCATAGTAAAAAAAAAACATACCACAACACCAAATGTAGCCATCGCCTCAATATAACATGATCAAAGCCAAATAATCTTCAACACAAATCTTCTAAATTATATTTGCCAACCCGCACTAGGCCAGCGTGTTGGACTAAGGCCTAAACCCTCTCAATGGTAGAGGAGGCCCGTGCCCAGCAGTGGGACGTATATGGACTGATGATGATGATGATTTTCATTTCTGCATTTTAAACAAGTCAAGTTAAATAGACACTGAAAGGGAAATGCCCAAATGACTATGGATCTTAGTATCGGCAAAAATATTTTTGTGCCAAGTTGAAAACTGCTGGTATAGTGTAGGAATTAATATACACTATCAATAAAACTAAAAAGGACTATCATAATAAGCGGGGTTCATGGTAACTATGGGGTCAAAGAATAATATAAACACTGCACACTAAGAAGCAGCAATACTAACTAAATGGAGTCTCTTACTCAAAATCACTACCTAAATAAACACACCTGTTATGAATAAACACACGAGGAATATGAAAAACATTCATATTATATATGTTTATGCGAAAAACAAACGCAACTGCAGTTCTTGTATACATATTGGATAACAATATAACATATGACTGATGACATTGACAATTGACATGATTTATGACTATGACATTATCCCGCCCGCCAACCAATTTCAGTGTTGCCAAGTTAAGTCGATTTATTATTGATTACTTTATAATCGATATTTCTCATGATGATCATGTTGAAAAAAAATATTTTTGTATTGTCATTATATTGTCAGGATGTTCAAAGCATGGTTCCTAAGTAATATACAGCTATCAGAATAGTACCGAACTTGTTAAATCTATTATTAATAATATCTAGAAGTAGAGAGCTATTAATTGATGTAATTGTTTATTGTTGCAAATAAGCACGTCGATGAAACGCAATGTGCGCAAAGACAAAATCTGTGAAGTGCCTGTTTCGAAAAATGTTTGCGTTTGATAGCAGAAACGAAATACTAGGGCAAACATCACCAACCATTGCTTACTTTTATTTAAATAAGTCTTATTATTAACATTTCACGCTAGCGCACACACTGGCATGAACTGGTGATAGCTTACAACAATATTGTTATTTCTTTTTAATAGTAAATGATCAAATTTATTAAAATCGATTTAATATCCTATTTATCGATAATCTGATATCGCGTGAACGGTTGTTTTGTCATGGCAACATTACTTTATGAACTGACAACAGAAAATGTAGAAACTAGGTAAATAAATAGAATGACTTATTATCTTAATCTATTTCATCCGGCAAATTCAAGATCAACTAATGCGATATAAAACCTTTACAATTAAAAACAAGAATTGTTGATATTACTAGCTTGTGGCACAACTTAAAAAATGCGATACTGCTTTTGGGTTTTCTCCTTTCCATCTTACAAAAAAACAAAAGCGTTTTCTACTTCTTAAAATAAACCAAGCCCAGTTTTATACATTTTGCTGTTAAGAAGCCGAGCGAAATGGTACCTCGCTCGCAAACAGGCGCAATTTTTTTATTACAACATTTACGTCATAATTCCGCATGCCTCATCAAAGGCGAGTCGGTAAACCCACCTTGTGTATTTGTATATCTTTTCGAGGTTAACAAAAAGGGTTTTCATCGTATTATTTTGGATCATATATTCAACAAATATTAAAGGTAACGTAACGTCGCAGAACGGTGGCAGTACCTTCATGTCATAGAAAACTTTAAGGAAACAGTTTGTTTAATTTTATAAACTGCTAGAGGCCAATAATTTTGTTGGATAGACTTTAGAATAGCAATCATCACAGATAAAATGTGAATCTCGTCTCTTGTTGTAGTTTAATGCCTGATATCTTCTATTTTAAAATGTGAAGGCAATGCTACGACAATGGCAAATGATGTTAAGGTAAAGTGTAAATAAAATGTCGATCGGCAGGTTACAATCACGACTACCAGTCCACACAATATGCAAGTGGGGCGACTTATACATGATGTACCTAGATTTTAAGCTATGTAGACTGACCCTCAGACAACCTCACTCAATGAGTAAAACGCAACACAATTTCTCCATGTTGGTTTTCTATGAGGTAACCTAGTACCAGCTCCTTCTGACTACGGCGTAGCTCTACAAATTATCATGTACATACATCCCATAAGGTTAGCCCGTACGATTGCCGCATTCTACTTTAGAAAGACTTTTATAAAGTACTCCGACCCAGCAGAGGAATAAATTGTACGTCATAATTCTAATAACGAAGTTTAATTAAAAAAATGACAGTTGGCTTGCCGTCGTCGGCACTGGAAGGTTTTAGGAGAAACTTTGTCAAACATTACAGGGTTACGTTTCAGAGTTATTATGTTTATATCACAGATTTTGGGTACAAATGTATTGTTTTTACAAAGTCAATAATGAGTTGAAATGGTTAATTACTTTGTAGACTTGTTTTTATAGTACTGTTAAATTGTTTTTTTTTACTGTAATACATTTTTATTATATGCTTTCGACCTCCGAATAATTAGAGATAATTAGATTATTTATTAATTTATATTTATATTGTTCCTATAGCGGTACCTACTTCCATAGAAGCCCAAAAGCCCAGTTTGCCTTTCAAAATTCCAAATTTAATGTCTTAGCTTTAAATCTTTATTTAACAAAAGCAATTCGACATATAAATGAGAATATCCTGACCTCAAATAAACAAATATAAACTAGACATTACGCAATTAACGTGCAACGCTTTTAGGCTTCAATGGAAGTACTGCCACTACAGTGTACCTATACTGTCACGTTTTTTTTTATTATATACATTATCAAGTACTTATAACTAAAATATAATCCACACTGCAAAAGAATCAAACAAGGTAAAACAAAACTCTGCCCCGAGACCTTAAAATATCAGATTACATGAATTAAGGGTACCATAAATCAATTGGGGCCTTACATTTCTCCTATTAACTCCGATTGGCGAATTTATGATTAAGTGACGTCATAATTTATCTGGCCCCGAGTTCCGGGCCATAATAAAGCGGCGCCGAGTGCGAACTCAGTCTCTATTAGCTCTCGACTCGTTGAGTTATGGATCATTGAAAAACAGTTAAGCCGTGAGAATCGGGTTGTCGCGACTCGCTTGTGGGGTTTGAATTCAACGCCAAGTAATATGTGATGGAGCGAGTGATTCACTTGCCGCTTGACTTATGTTAATTAGAGATTCCTTTATTGAAATCGAAGGTTTTCGCTTTAAAAAATCGATTTAGGTAATCGATACAGGTGTGAATGATTTCCATAGTGTCAAACGCTATTGAACATTTGTCGAATACTTACTTCTGATTTCCGTTTTTGACATTAAATGATCGTAGCCTGATTGACCCAGTTAAATATCCTCACAAAATGTGTGAAATTAATTAAAAATAGATATTGTACTTAAGCAAACGACTTAACCTTAGAATAGTATTTTATCGAATAAACAGATTTTTACAGCTTAAATAAGATATGTCATTTTTTTATACTTATAATGAAAGAATAAATAAGTAAGCCTGTTTTAGTTTTTTAGAAAGTATATTTTCTACAAATAAATTCAGTTCTGTTCGTATTCTTTATTTGACTAATTTGTCACTCTATATGTCATCAATAAGGCAATTACTTTTGTCAAAATTTCAGATATTTGATAATTAAATTATAAATGATCGACACTTAACTTGGCTTCTTTGTCCCTTCATAGGATAAGTCCGTAATGTAGATGTTAAGACGAAATAATACAAAGATTCCTATTAGATTTCCAATAGAACCTTTTGAGGACATTAATTTTATTATCCCGTCTAACCCTTAAATGCATATTGTTGCCAAATGTCTACAATCCATATATTTTTTTATATTATAACCTTTTCCGTATATTATTTACTACTTATAGGTACTACATATAATATTTTTTTAATAAAAAAAATCATGCATTTAAGGGTTAAATAAAGCGTTATGTAAAAAGGTCGTTGTGCCATTATCGGTGAAAATAAAGACGGCTATAAATTAATGTTTCAGAACAGTAGTCTTTTAATCCACACAAGAGCACAACTGAAAATATTTCAACCATTTCTGCTATTAAACTGAGAATGCGAAAGAACTTGATGTTTAAATAGAATTTTTTGCGCAAGTCTTTGAAAATAAAAAGCAAGTTATCTTGTTAGTAAAACGCGGGAGTCATATTGCAGTAAGAATTCTGCATGCAACGGAACGGTTCTAATAAAGACAGACTAATGTGATAGTTGCGTGTAATTTGGGAAATGTTAACGACGATGCCCGGAAAAATTAAATATCTTCTTTAATCTGCATTGAAGGAATAATTTTACTGCATTAATGTTAGCTTAAACATTGTTATGCTTTTATTAGACTTGGTCGCGCGGCATGTGTCGTACGATTTAACGTACGTACGTACGTAACGTACGAACCCGGGACCTCGGGTTCGATTACCGGGTCGGGCTGTGTTATTGGGTTTTTCCATTAGGAAATTCTCAATAGCAGGAGTCTGGAAATGTGCCCGGAAGACGGCAATAGGCTCGCCCCCTATTACGTGGGACTGATACATACTTGTCGAAATGTGGGTGAAGAAATACACCTCTGCCTACCCCTTCGCGGAATACAGGCGTGAGGTTATGTATGTATGCATGTGTGTTTAGTTCACGTAGGTTTGCATAATATTATGTCTTGTATCGCCACCCAGGCGATGACAGATGTTAAACCTGCCATAGTAACATAAGTAATTGTGTTCCATTACAAGATCATCTCATTCACAATGAATTATCACTTGCTTTAACGGTGAAGGAAAACATCGTGATAAAACCTGCACACCTAAAATTTCTTAGGAATTTCTTAGGTGTGTAGTCCGCCAACCCGCACTAGGCCAGCGTGGTGGACTAAGGCCTAAACCCTCTCAGTTGTAGAGGAGGCCCGTGCCCAGCAGTGGGACGTGTTTGGGCTGATGGTGACAAGATCATCTCATGTTTATACTATTACACGACATAATTGTATCGATTTAGAAAAATAATGACAATTATTGCATAGATTCTATAGGAGGTACCAATGCGTTACGGCACGATATCATTAAAGGGGCCGTAGAGAGTCGTATGTAGGCTAATATTATTAAAACATAATATGCTAAATATGTTCTGTTATGACTGCCTCGTGGTCTCGCTATACAAGTATGTGCCGTGCGATCTAGAGGTCCTGGCTTCGATTCCCGGGTCGGGCAAAGTGTTATTGGGTTTTTCCATTAGGAAATTCTCGGTAACAGCACCGAGTCTGGAAATGTGCCCGAAAAACGGCAATAGGTTCGCCCCCTATTACGTGGGACTGATACATACTTGGCGAAATGTGGGTGCAGAAATGCACCTCTGCCTATCTCTTCGGGGAATACAGGCGTGAGTTTATGTATGTATGTATGTATGCTAAATATTTATTCTCAAAAGGGTAAATATTAAATCAAAATGTTGAGGTGTATGCTTGAGATTCGAATCTACGACCAGCAAAACTTTAGAATTTCAGGCGTACCTAAAATACTATAGCTACCCAAAATAATGTTCTGGTTTATATGACGTCATAATGCACGGTGACGTAAGCGAGGCGAATGAAGGCATTGCATGAGGAGCCGTGGAGCTCCGCGCCTCCGTCGGTGCCATCCCGGGGCGTTGCTGTAATTCCATTACTAAACTTGGCGTGTTGCATGCAAAATATTGAAAACATCCCCTAATTTCGTTTCCACATCATACCGCTCCAGCATTAGGTAGATAGCGGATTTAATTATTTCACTAGAGAATGACGTCAGATATACTGTATGCTCATGTACGTCATAAATGGAGCTGGTAGATATGCCCTTGCTGTTATTTAAAGTTACGTGGTAATGATTGAAATTTCTAATGAAGTTTTCAAGTATGTGAGGTAATGTAAGTAGTGTAAGACTAAGTAAGCATTACAAACTTAGTTCAAGTTCTATAAGGGCGGGAATAAATAATCTGGGATCTAAAAATGACAATGACAAGACAAAATAAAATTATTAAAACATCGAAAAAAAATTTGTGTTCTGAACTTAGTTTCTTCATTACGAATTAGTATGAATATAGCTACAAATTATATTTTTTCAATTGATAAAATTCTACTTGGAAGTCAAACTCCTCAACATGTTCGGATTTCAAACTTTCACGGAATTCGATGTAAACGTAACATTGCGTATGTTGACTCAACAAAATCAATTTGACAAAACTTTATGTTTCCAGGTTCATCAGGTTAATGTAGGGTTGCCACGCAATAATATGAAACACGCAATTATATTTTTTATCAATTTGAAAGAGATTGTCGAAATCTTTTCTCACCAGTTGTCATTATGTTTGAAATGCACTGCAATAATCACCAGGTGCCAGTGCAGTATCTCTGTCGTACCAGAAGTAAGTTAATATTGAACATTGGGTATTTGAAGTTGAAGATATTATTTTATTAATTTATTTATTAACTCTAAAAACAGAAACAAAAGAAAAATGATAACAAATTTAAGCACAATAAATTGTCAGTGTTATCACTAAAAGCGATTAAAAAGCGATTGAAAAAGATATTAGTGATTACATAGCATAAGATGTAATCTAAACATTATCGAACTTCACAAAAAGTAGATTAAGTATTTTATGCTTAATAAAAATTGAAGGTTTTGAAGAGTGTAAGCAAAACATCATCATAGTGTCTTCATAGCGATCATAGAAATGCCATGAGAATGCCAGAAAATTGTGGTACCTATTTCAGCTGTTCCTAACAAATCAGTACATCCAATACCACAGCTCGCTAATTTTGACGGCGGCAGCCCTAAGCTAATCCATCAGCCGATCAAGTAGCAAGCGCGTGAACAAACAAGACGGCATAACTCCGAACTTAGCACTCCCCAAAGTCAACGGTAAGCCTCTTTGCCCCCTTTTTATTTTGCCACCACATACTTAGCAGCAATTTCGAGTGGGAAGAGCTCCTTTATCCTGCTGTTTCTCAAACTTTAGCACAGTTGAGGCTTGTGCAGTGTTGTGGCTTGTGCGTTATGCCTTAGGATTTATTGTTTAGTCCGCCTCAAGTTACGTTGGAGTTGCCGCAGTTACATTGTTCCGTCTAAGAGGTTTTGTGGAAACGTTTTTAAAATACTATCGTTGGATGTACAATGTGTGTATTTCCTGGCTTTAAATGTCCAATAATGATTGTGATTTAAAAGGAAAATTGTAAATGCATTGTAAATTTTTTATTGCATAAAAACATCAAACGTTATTTCTAGGCATCTTGGTATTTTATCATCATCGGCCCATATACGTTCCACTGCTGGGTACGGGCCTCCTCTACAACAGAGAGGGTTTAGGCCTTAGTCCACCGCGCTGACCTGACGCGGGTTGTCGGACTACACATCTAAGAAATTCCTAAGAACTTTTAGGTGTGCAGATATCCTCACGATGTTTTTTCTTCACCGTTAAAGTACGTTTTAATTAATTGTGAATACATTGTTATTTTATACGCCAGTTGATTTCTAGTAATATCTTTTAATTAAGGTTTACATCAAAAATCTAATACAAATGGAAAATGGTTAACATTATCAATACCCATGCGAACGATTCGTTGGTAATAATTGAAGATATTAATGCCACAACAATAAAAATGATCTCTATTAGTTCGAAGAAAAGGAAGCGTTCGATACGTGATTGTACCGAGAAATAACAATGATCAGTAACCTAGTGTTGTTTGTGTTAATACTGGCTTATACTGTTTAAATAAAATTGCGGTTCCCGTACTATCCCGGATATCTAGAAATTTATAAAATCGACATACTGCTATTCCTTCTTCAATTATTATTTGTATGCTATTGAAATAAAAACAGCATATGATTTTTTTTAAATTGCATTAATATATACATTATACATCTATGCAAATAAATAAAATCTGTTTGTAATATTGAAAAAAAAACGCTTTTTAATAAATGCATATATTGATGTTTACACGGTACATATAAGTGGAGTCACTTTGCCAGTTTAAAAAAAAATCAATATAACAAAATAACGTGTTTTACAATTTTTGTCTGTTTGTTCCGGCTAATCTCTGAAACGGATGGATCAATTTTAACGGGACTTTCACTGGCAGATAGCTGATGTAATAAGGAGTAACTTAGGCTACTTTTAGTTTATAAATTTTCTTATTAAAAAATAATTAAAAATTAATTTTCCGCGCGGACGAAGTCGCGGGCACGGCTATTATAAAATATAAACACTAAATAAATAAATATACCCAATACATATGCATACATAATTCTGACTCCACATTAAGATACAAGTCTTACATACATAACCTCACGCCTGTATTCCCCGAAGAGGTAGGCAGAGGTGCATTTCTGCACCCACATTTCGCCAGGTATGTATCAGTCTCACGTAATAGGGGGCAAGCCTATTGCCGTTTTTCGGGCACAATTCCAGACTCCGTGCTGCTATTGAGAATTTCTTAATGGAAAAACCCAATAACACTTTACCCGACCCGGGAATCGAACCCAGGACCTCTAGATCGCACCGCACATACTTATGCCGCGAGACCATGAGGCAGTCTTATGTCGTGGGTATCAGAAACTACGAGACAATTTTCAGTCTCACAACCACCCAGACCCGAAACAAATATTTGTGGATTACACAAACCTATGTCTCGGTGCGGGGATCAAACCCGCGGTCTCTTATTTCACAAGCTAGTGTATAGCCAATTGCGCCTAGGCGCTGTCAAACAATATAGGAGTACTCTCTCTGAAACAACAATCAGCTAAAGTCACACTATAGTATATTAATATCAGCCCTTATATGGACTTGCTCTGCGATTGCAAGGAAATAGCCTTTTGTCCACCACGCTAACTACGGAGAAAATGTCTCAGAAAATTCATAAAAAGAACTCTTAGGTATGTGCGTGATAATTTATAAAGAATGTACTCATTACTTTAAAAAGTCAGAAATGTGGCTCTGTGATTAAAATCTACGACTACTTTGGTGGTGGTGTCTCGATTGACCCCGCAATAAGTTGGTCCGCTGTAGGTTTCAATCGCATTTGCGACTGGTTGCTGATTAACCGATGGACCAACCAGGAATTCAAATGAATAACATACGTGTTTACTTGCATAAGCAATTGTTCAAAACATAAAAAATAGGCATAAAAATGTGTGACTTAAAAATGTACGCTAAAATTTAAAAAACTTTCATGTGATTAATCTGTTGTACTAAGTCAAGGAGCAAAATGGCTTACCGTTATAAAACCTCGTTATTTTTTGTTAAAACAACGCTAGTAATTTGTTACATGTTGCATAATTACTTAACATTTTAAATTTTGTATTAAGCTTTTCATATAATGTGGCTTTTATTTTCTTTCTTATATATTTGCTTTTATAGAGAAACCTACAGCTAAAATTAATATAAATAAACTAAAGAGCAGTGATGGCCTCGAGGTTTAGGCGCGCTGTCGAGAATTTCAGCGGTCGCAGGTTCAAACCCCAGGCACACACCTCTGACTTTTCGAAGTTATGTGTTTTCACAATGAATTATCACTTGCTTTAACGATGAAGGAAAACATCGTGATAAAACCTGCACACCTAAAAGTTCTTAGGAATTTCTTAGGTGTGTAAACCCGCACTAGGCCAGCGTGGTGGATTAAGGCCTAAACCCTCTCAGTTGTAGAGGAGGCCCGTGCCCAGCAGTGGGACGTATTTGGGCTGATGATGAAAACACTATTGACCAAATAACAGGTTTTCACATAATATGCTACAGAAAGGTACATTAAATACAGAGTAGAGATCGAAATCGGCAAAATTTTAAGGGTAGTACGTTTTACTTTATCTTTCTACTTCTATAGATTTTACTTTTACCAATATCATTTTGAATATTTATTTTCATAATTTGTTACATGTACTAATTGTTTTTCCACAAAAATTTGCTTTAAGTGATAAGGGAGAAAAAATATCTCTCGTAGTTTCTGATACTCAGGACACAAGACTTGTATCTTGGTGTGCGGTCACAGCTATGTAATTGCGACTGTTGTGGGTTTTTTCATTTATTTTACTTAAATCATGTTTTTAAAGACAGATGGGAAAAGACACATGCTACTTTTTGTCGTACAACAAAGCATTAAGGTTATCCGATCAAAGTTTGTGTGCGCATACTATATTTAAAAAAATATACAGGATGTATTCAGAACGTGATCGTAAACTAAGGAAGGTATAATAGCCACAGTGATTACAAACCCATTGGCGTTAAAAAAAAATCCGACAAAAAATAAAAAAAAATTGATAAAATTTCCTAACAATCAAAGACATTAAATGGATGTGGTTATAAGGAAAACGTATTTTTATTTTATTTTTCGTCGGGATTTTTTTAATGTCACGGTGTTTGTAATCACCATAGCTATTTATCTGCCTTAGTTTCCGATCACGGTCTGAATACACTATGTATTCATGTATTTTGCTGAGGGAGTTTCTTGCCGTTTCTTCTAATTTGACTTTGACTTTGACTATTAATATTTCAAGTAAGAATCCGTTTTTTATAGCATAGTGCTCAGGCTTAGCTAAGCCGGGTCGCTTGTTGAGTATATGGCAGTATTTATAATATATTTACCCCTGACCATGATCATACAACTCAATAAACAGCGATCGGAACAAACGTGGCTACTTAGCGAAGGGCGAGTTTACACATCCGTAGTTTATTTGCTCTGTTATGTTTATGTGTTGTTATCTGAGCCGGCCATAGCTCGCTTCCAGATTTCATGTTCTCCAGAAATGCAGGCACAACTTTATGATAGTTTCCTTTGATCAAAATTGGATTAGAATATCCCAAGCTTCGCGGTTACTTGACCCCATTCCAGATGAAAATCAAAATGATATTTTTGATTTCTATTAAAATGGACTGGAAGTAGTAGAAGGTAGTAGTAAAGGGCAATATAAAGAGTCCTCGAAACCGACGAGCATGCATGAAGAAGATAATGTCAGTGGAGGAAGCGAAAGTGGTGTGTTTGGACCGTGGCATTTGGCGCTCTGTAGTCTCTGCCTACCCCAACGGGAGAGAGGCGTGAGTTTATGTATGTATGTATGTGAAAGTAGTACTTGTGCTAGTTTTATTATTTTAACATAAATTGTTAACAGTAAAACTATTACATCAGTTAAGTTCATCTGTGGGTCAATAGCACCATCTGCGACGAACTATCTATTTACCCTGCAGTTTAACCCACCGCATCTGTTTTATCACGCTTTGTGAAACGTTTTTTATTATCATAAGAGAAATTAATAAAATTACCTGAGGAGAACCGTCTAAAGGTCGATAGGAACCATTTATAAGAAATATGCGCTTTATTCTTCATTTCGGATATGGGCAAGAAGACTCACCTAACTTTTTACTAAGAGGGTAAAATTACACAAAATTTGACTTCAAATGAAATCATCATCATCATCATCATCAGCCCATATACGTCCCACTGCTGGGCACGGGCCTTTACAGCTGAGAGGGTTTAGGCCTTAGTCCACCACGCTGGCCTAGTGCGGGTTGGCGGACTACACACCTAAGAAATACCTAAGAACTTTTAGGTATGCAGGTTTTATCACGATGTTTTCCTTCACCGTTAAAGCAAGTGATAATTCACGAATGAAATCATCAGTAGAAAAATAAGGCGCTAACTACATTTCAAGTAGACCCCAACAGAGCCCTGCAACACGAACAATCCACAAAACCCTCGATATACCCTTTTGCAAAAATCTCCAAAAAATGGCGATCAATAAGACATCTATGTGGCACTTCCTTGTCCAAAATACATATCAAGATATCACTAAAGCACCTTACATAACCTGTGTTGGCTGGAGGCCGGTCCGAGCGGTTCCAAAGGTATATTTGATTAGGGTCCCGTCCCTGGCTCGTCCCGTGTCCCCTCATATCGCCATTTTTTTCGGCCCCATCTATTAAATAGGTTTTCAACGATCCCCTTCCACACCGATACGATCAGATACCTTTTAAATAGCTGATTTGTTTTAAATTACGTAAGTGATTTCTTTTTAGTTTTATCCTTTGTTTCTAGAATCTTCTTGGTTGGATTTTCTTACTGTTTTAGATGCATAATACGAATTTCTGATAGGTCACGTAAATATTTATGTCTAGTAGTAGGATATATTGAGGCTCATGACGATGGATTAACAATATGATGTTGCATGTTGAGAAGTGTTGGGCTCGAGCTTTAGGCGCACGGTCGAGAATCTCGACGGTTGCGGGTTCTAACCTAAGGCACACACCTCTGAATTATAACTGAATTATAACTTACTTTAACGATGAAGGAAAACATCGTGAGGAAACCTGCACACCTAAAAAGTTCTTAGGAATTTCTTAGGTGTGTAGTCCCCCAACCTACACTAGGCGAGGGTGGTGGATTTCTTAATCCACCAACTCACTCAAACTCACTCAGACTCAAAACCCTCTCAGTTCTAGAGCAGTGGGACGTATGTATGTATATGGGCTGGTGGTGTGTTGAATCAATTATCGTTATCTAATATTTTCATTAGAATACTGTTTTACAACTATTTCATATGGCAAGGAATAGTTTCAGCGAATATTCCATATATTAAACAGTAGCTAGCGCAGTAGGCTCAAGCATAACCGACAATACCAACGCTAACCAGTAGAGCATTGTGTAACAAATATAAACCAAAAGGGAAAGCAGTTGTATAAACGATTGATAAAAAATACTAATAAACCAAAAAAAATCCACCATGTAATTTAAATGAAAATAAAATAAAGTACCTACTTGGATTTAAAATAAAATGCATTCCAGCCTTTACTTTTTATTTTAAAGGAAATATCCCATTCAAACTCTTTTGAATTGAGGACTTCATTCAACTCGTTTTATCGAAAGTATTTCACACTTTAGACTAAAAGACTTGGATGTTATAGTTTCCTTCCGATCCTATACACTGGGAACGGCAAAAAGATTTACTCTCAAGTCCTATCTTACATCGATCCAGTCTCCGAGCTCCGGTCTAGCACTTGCTTTAGGGCTAAGCTTAGTTTGTGCAACGTCTAGATAGGTTCGAGTTATGGTCTTACAGTGCTTACGGTTGCGGTCTTATGTGAGGTTGCTGCTGTCCTACAATTATGTTATAAATAGAAGTGCACGTGGCATACTAAGCGAGAAACTTAGTTTTGTCTTAGTATATTGAAGACTATTCTGGCTTCTATGTTAAAAGCTAGCTTTCGAGGTAGATGTGTTTCTAAACGTTCGCCAGCTATGTTTTAGGACTCACATAACGCAGGTAGATCATAACTTTGGGCTGCCATGGAGACTTTGATAATGGAAAACCTATCGCTGACGAGGCTGGCCAGAACGTGGAATTGGTCAGTCAGTCTTTGCGCCAGCACAATTTAAATGACCAAAAAATATCCTTTAAGATTTAGAGTGTGTTTTTGGAAAGAGGTTCATGATATAGAAGAAATTCTTACAAGGAGAAACGTTTTTGTTACAAAGCGTAGTGTGCTAGAATCCGCCTAAAAACAATCAACCTGAGGTTATTGCGTCGACTGGCTTATCCTGTGCAGCTATGAACATAATAATAGCGCCTGGGGAAAAAATAGTTTATTAAATAAATAAATACACCCAACAGTCACATACATAGTTCTGACCCCACACTAGGATACAAGTCCTGTGTCGTGGGTATCAGAAACTACGAGAGACTTTTCGGTCTCACAAACACCCAGACCCGAAACAAATATTTGTGGATCACACAAACATTTGTCTCGGTGCGGGGATCGAACCCGCGGCCTCTCGTTTCGCAAGCTGGTGTCTAGCCAACTGCGCCACGGGGCTGTCAGACCAATCGTATGTATTAAAACGTACTTGCTATCAGAATTCAGTATGGTTAATTATTATCAAGTTCCTAAAACACTTTTGCTCCCTTAGTCACGCGACATAAATTGGCGTGTGTGGTCGCGAGGTCCCGGTACTTACTGCACGAATAAAAAAAAACACTTAACAAAACCAAAGCAGGAAGACACTTCTGAGTAGAATCAGAACAATGTGCGTGATTAATGATAGTTTTAATTCATTGAGGAAACTATCACAACATTCGTCGCCTTTTACTATTATTAAGCAATCAATACCAATTATATTATTGCGGGTTATCCATTATTATCGACATACGCCACGCCTGGTATAATTAAAAAGTCCAATTTGAATCCAACACAAACACTCATTTGGCTAATACTAGTGGCACACAGTTTACTCTCGCCTCATATTAGCAAGCGGATGGATTTCAATTTACTTAAAGCAAGGACTTTTGCCCACCCGTATAATGTTTTTTGGTGGAATCAATATCGGAAAAGGGACCTTAAGGGACCGGCGTGATACGTGTGTTTTACTGTGTATCTTTTAGGCGATGGACGGATATCGTCTCGGATTTATTTTTAATATTTTCAATGAAGTCGTGATGGCCTCGAGGTTTAGGCACGCGGTCGAGAATCTCGACGGTCGCGGGTTCAAACCCCAGGCACACACCTCGGACTTTTCGAAGTTATGTGTGTATTCACAAATAATTATCGCGTACTTTAACGGTGAAGGAAAACATCGTTATGAAACCTGCACACCTAAAAGTTCTTAGGAATTTCTTAGGTGTGTAGTCCGCCAACCCGCACTAGGCCAACGTGGTGGATCCTCTCAATGGTAGAGGAGGCCCGTATCCAGCAGTGGGACGTATATGGGCTGATGATGATGATGATTTTCAAAATTGCTTAGAGACATTGATGAGGGTTAAAAAAATCCCTAATATGAATTTGAACTGCCTTGCTGGTTTCGAGGCGTAAAGTATCGTGAAATTTAAAATACCAGGGAGCGATACCCGAGTAGCGCAAATTGTCGTTAAGGTGTTTTTGTGTCAGGCTATTGCAATATAAAGTGAAAATCGCTCATTATTGTAATCAAAATAACTTAAAAAGGACCGAGTAATGTAATATTTAGTTATCGATTTTGATTATCTTAATTACGCCCGAGGTGTATGAGATGATATTATTCTCGTACATAATAATGTACATAATAATGTACGAGAATAATATCATCTCATACATTGTAAAATATTACAATCATAAAAATTAGACGAGCAACGTATTCCTTCCAGAAAATTAAATTAAATCATTATGAATAAAGCGATGAGAACAGACAAAAATTTAGTAATCTTAAGCATTGTAAATCCGAGAGCAAAACGAATGGGCCGGGAGCAGCCTCAAATTACTCGAGATTCGAACCCTCCCCGCTAGTTTACGAGCCGCCGCGCCGCGATAATAGCAATCATAAAATAAAATAAATAATTAGGGCCTCCACAACACTCATGAATAAGTTAATGGTAACAGTGCAATGTATTTCAGCCTCGTTACAACCCTAATTCCTTCCTACTTAATTACTGGTGGGGGGAAATATGACAGAATAAGGTTTATTCTGCGAGATTAGAATTGGATTTCGTTGGCTCTTCGCTCTACAGCGGGAATTCCGTAGTTGTATAATTTAGGGCTGCGAGGGGAACTCGTAAAGTGTGTATTAAATAATAATCAGATACTTTATGGAGAGGGGTTTTGTTTGATTATTTGCTTTTGCCAGCGATATTGTAGCGAGCTACCGTCCGGAAATACGTTTTACAACTCAACTTTCCGGTCTCGCGTACCAATGAACACATTTTAACTTTTAAATTCGATAAAGCGATGCCTCTACGATAACGTTCGAATTTTATATTGAAGTTTCACACTACATATGTGGGTCAACGGAGAATACGTACATTACCAACATTAAAATGTCTTTTTTTTATTTATTTAATTGTTATGATCCTCTGAAATTTCCTACGGAAAAGTAGTAGTAATACTATAATTTGTAATACGAAGATTGTTGTAAAGTTTAATTTTGTTTGTATTTGAGACTATCGTTTCAATACCTCTTAGTTACCTCTTAATTCCTCATATATTTATAATATTTAAATTTATTTTTAAAAGAGACTACTTCTTTAGTTTCTTGGTAAAAATAAGATCGTGCAAAAGAGAAGCTCCGGAGTCGGAAAAGTTTATGAGCATTTTCCTTTAAGAAATTCTTAGTATCAGCATGACAGTTGGAAAATTACCCAGAAAACGTATATATAGTAGAAATAGACATCTACCTGCTGTGTCTGTATCTATATTAAGATCATTTGAATTAACAGTACATTATAAACTGTGCATTTTATGTAAAAAAAATATAAATTAATATTTGTTATTGTGCTATAAAGTAGATAAAATATTATAACGATACAACACGGCAATAAACAAGTCAGAATCTCATTATATTTATTACATTAAACAAAAAGTATCCACTACAAGATCAACAATAGCTTTTGAGTTCACAACGAGCGTCATCCCTGGGGAACCAAAGCTAATTCAGCGAACAACAAACCCTCAAAACTTCATTGTCATGTTCATCCAACAGTCATTGTTTATTGATCGGGCCGGATTGAGCAAGTGATGATAAATAGTGTACGTAAAGCGTACTTGTGTGCGTCGGTACGCTCATCCGGCGCATTCATGAATAAGTTAATTGCTTTACTGCAACTGTTAGTTTGCGGGCGGCGCACACCGGAGACTTGTCGGCTGTCGGTTAACTGTCTGCCTTCACTCATGCCTTTGTGAATATGAAGAAATTCAGGAGTCTCCAGCGAATACCGTACTCGTTATGCCAACAGGTTATATTAATGCAGAGGTATAAATTATAGGAACTTGGGAACATAGTTGCCTGAATAAAATAAGCAGATGAATAGAATGTGCAGACAAGAATATGATAAATTGGAGTATTTCTCAAAATAAATGTACATCTTCGAAAAAAAAAGTGTGCCTCGAAATAGTTAAAAATCTACAAGTTTTTAATTAATGATACAAAAAAATAACTTCACAATTTTGTAGAATAAATATTAGTCTTCAAAATAACGAAGAATTTACAATACAATCTTATTATTTATCAATTATTATGATTTTTTTAAAATAACGTTTTTTTACCTTCCATACAAAAATCTAACTGCCACCCTACTTCTCTCATGGGTTTATACTCCATAAAATGCTGTAGGATACGTAAATGTTGTGCATTTTTGTATATTATCGGTCTACATTAATTAATTAATTAATTGTATGTGATTTTCTATGGGGTTTTCATAATGAATTATTAATTTAATGCAACAAATCAAAATGAGTCGTACTCGTTTACTTTTTAGTTACTACTCTTTAGTTACGTTTTATATCTACTTCCACATAATTTCTAAACGCATCCGTTAATTTTTTGCACTTTAAACACTAGCTTCTTTCTGATTGTTTGTTGGTCTGACGTCTCCGCCATGACATTTGTTGTGAAATCAGTAAAAACGAGTGGTGTTTAGTGAGATTACTTTTTCGAGACAGGTAATATTATAGGCTTTTTTTATAAAACGGTAAGTCTTTATTTTTTCGTCTTTTTGTAATACGTGTGACACGATCATTTGCTAAGTTTATGTGTTTGCAGTATCAGCTTTTATCAAACCATTGACTTTTTATAACCCCGTTTTGTCTAATGCTTATTACAATTTCGTAACGTTTTTTATGAATTTCGTTACGTAACGAAAATGTACAGTATAGGGCTGAGTGCATACAATTATATTTTTGCTTTTAATTAATTCTAAGTTTTTATTAAGTTTTTGTGTGTGTGAAGGTGGGTATGTGTGTGTTGTAATAATAAAAGATAAAAGCTTGTTTAAAAACATGTATGGGTATGTCATCATCATTCATCATTATCAGCCTAAAGAAGTCCACTGCTGAACATAGGCGTCCCCCAATGACTTCCATAGTGACCTGTTGGAGGCAGCCTGCATCCAGCGACGACCCGCGACCTTCACCAGGTCGTCGGACCATCTTGTGGGTGGACGTCCTACGCTGCGCTTTCCGGTACGCGGCCTCCACTCGAGAACCTTTTGGCACCATCGGCCATCGGTTCTCCGCGCTATGGGTATGTATAAAACTATATTTTTTATAGTTTACTCTGATGATACCCACTACAGCATTCCTTTTTTTTTAGGAATGCCCCCAAAAACCAATGCTGAAAGGCAAAAAGCTTATAGAGAAAGGCTAAAAAAGGAAAAGCCAAATAAATATGAAGAAATCCGTGTTAAACCTTTGTCAAAAGTTATCGCTAAAAAACTATATTCACGCGCCAAAGCAAATAGATAAACCAAAGTCTGAAAAACGGATTATCAAACCAAATTTGTCTCGGACAAAATTCAATTTTTATAAAAATACGGAAGAAATTTATGAAGCGCTAATGGATAGTGATTCAAATTAAGGATGTTATAAAATTTATAAACCTTTTTAATTTGATTTTAATACAGAAATGAATGAATACTATCTTGTTTTATTTTAAACCCTTTACAATATATGCAACTAAATATATTTGGTTGGTCGCTAGTTTATGTATATGTACAATAAATAAATAAAAGGATAAATGTATTATAATAAAAAAAACACGAATACTTACTAGATTAAATAAATTATAGTTAGCCATTATATAACAAGCCTTATTTTACTATTTAGTTACATCTTAGGACTATTTCGTAACAATATTTCGTTACTACCATTTCGTTACGTACATTTATTTTGAGAAATACTCATTGGCAATTTTAAACAATATCAGACAATTCCTATTGCTGTAGCGTTATTATTGATGCAATAATCTATAGTATATTAAAACCAGAAAGTGGATTAGTGTTGATAGGCGGACTATACACCTAAGAAATTTCCTTTTTGAAGTTATACTTCTTTTGGTGCATTAGGTAAAAATGATGAGAGTCAATTTTTACGATGCGCGCGCACACCGTCACGAATCGTTATTCAAAAAGTTTATGTGTTTTTAGATTTTAAAAATGTGGAATAGAGACAGTATTAAAAAGGGATTGACATATTTATTAGTTGTTAAATATTTATGAGTATGTAGAATAAGGCGAAAGATAAAATTTTAGTATAACTTCTAACGCGTGTACATAAGTACACACACACTTTTTTATTTAGCTACGCAGTTTTACTTGCGATATCTTTCTTCAGCATTAACGTCCACGACAATTCAAAGTCAATTCTGAATACACACATAAGAAAAAAGCCAGAGGTGTACACATCTGGAATACGCCTAATCCTGGCCACCATCACTTCTTCACAAGTCAGTATTTTCAAAATCATTATTGTGTTAAAACAAGCCCAAGTTTTGACAGCCCCGTGGCGCAGTTGGCTAGACACCAGCTTGCAGAACGAGAGGCCGCGGGTTCGATCCCAGCACCGAGACAAATGTTTGTGTGATCCATAAATATTTGTTTCGGGTCTGGGTGTTTGTGGGACCGAAAAGTCTCTTGTAGTTTCTGATACCCACGACACAAGACTCGTATCTTAATGTGGGGTCAGAACTATATATGTGACTGTTGGGTGTATTTATTTAAATACTATTTTGAAACTTCAATCTACGTTACAAAAAGAAGTTTGCTTATAAAGTTAACATTTATTTAACAATTTACATAAATGCAAAGTGACAAACATCACGATTAATTGTCGGTGGCGTGGCGCGCGCCTAACTTACTATATCCGCCCGTACAGTCGCCTTTGTACCGGTGACGTTGAACTTAATGAATAACCGCTCCGCTGAAATACAGGCAGAAATTACTGCACTAATTCCTTCAGCGATATTTATCATGCCCCACTAATTACTGGGAGCTAGTGTTAAGAAAATACGGTAAGGGTACGGAAACGAGGGCCGCGCTTTCACGACCTGAACATCCTACTATAATATTGGTGACATGCTCGGTGGCATCGTTAGCTCCGTCTTTTATTGAACAACTGGTGTTCTTTTGGTGAACTGGGGCAACTTACTTTTATGATTCAGGCTTGTGCGTTTCGTCGGTAATTTGTATCTTCTATTCAATAAAAAGTAATATTTAATGCTTATGGACATCCGAGTGCTGGGTACGAGCTACGCTGGTGTTTTTCGGTTGGGTTAATGGGTGCAATTAACAAATCTCTTGTCATAATTCCCTCCTATGAAAGTTTCCTCGCAGAGATTAACTGTACTATTATAGTGTGCAATCATTAATTGGTCATTGGTTATTGGAATTCGGTACACACTTTGCATTTGCAGTGAGTCTGGATTGAATTTTGTTTATCAAACGATAAAGAACTACGAATTCAATCGTTTTACTTACAAAGCGTGACCTGATTAAAAGACGAATGTAATAAGGCTAGAAAACTAAATAAATTTGTCTAAAAGCTTCGCAAACTCTCTTGTAAGTCAAAAGGACCTTTTTAAAGGAATCGCCTCATCCCCTCCGAATTAAATCCATTCACGACATTGGAATCAATCAAAAAGTGGGAGCAATCAACATCGCTCCTCCGGCGTGTCTAAGGCATCGCTCCCGTGCTACCCCTAGGGAAATCTGCCACAGGAAACCGAGCGTTTCCGACCGTCCCGCGGCGCCCGGCGACCTGATGTGTGTAAAGTAAGGAGAATTATATAGTTGAAAGTGCGCTTCGCATCGGCGCCTCGGAAACGGGAATTCTGACTTAGGATAGTGCGGGTATACCGCTGCGCTGTTGGAGGCAATAATTTTTTTTTTAGTTAAAAAATGTTGCAATATTTAATATTAATGTGCTAAGTTTGGGAAGCGCAATTTAACAGTTTAGTTTTTGTTCGAAATTGAAGCTAAAGTTTGGACTGCATGAAATCCGTTTTAATAGATGTATTATTATCATAAATTTGTATGTATACAAACCAAGCCACAGATATAGGTATTCTCGAAGCGCTGGGCATAAGTGCCTTTTTACAACCACGTTTCCCTAATAGTGTTACGTTATAGGGGCCGAACTTTTTACCCATTAGAGGGAGCATTTTTAAAAGCTGTAGTTCATTTTTTCACGACCCATGAATTGAACCCAATACCTCTTGATTCACTACGCACTATATGCGGGAGTAACGAAGCAGGCCAACTACACAATTTTAATATTTGGAGCGATCAAAAAAAATCTCGCAAGTATTATGATAAAATATTTCTTAACATATTTAAACTCAACTTTACTTTTACTTAAGAATATATTAAACATATTCCGCTGTAGAAGAGAAAGATAGAAATAAAGTGTTATTATTATAGCGGTATTATATTTACACAATCGTTGGATATTTGTATCCGTCCAGATAGTGACCATCATCATCATCATCATCAGCCCTCATAAGTCCCACTGCTGAGCACGGGCCTCCTCTACAACTGAGAGGGTATAGGCCTTAATCCACCACGCTGGCCTAGTGCGGGCTGGCGGACTATATACCTAAGAAATTCCTAAGAACTTTTTAGGTGTGCAGGTTTCATCACTATGTTTTCCTTCACATAACTTCGAATAGTCAGAGGTGTGTGCCTTGGGTTTACCCACAATCGTCGAGTTTATCGACCGCGTGCCTAAACCTCGAGGCCATCACGACTAGGTAGGCAGTGACCACCGTACGTAAAGTGTAAAAGTTATCACCGTAACCCACGCTAAAGAGTTTCGTGCATAAGCACATCAGCCTACGTATATCCGTTCAAACGAACCGGTATAATAATAAACCCTAGCAAAAGATTCTCACAATTGTTTTTCGCATGTCGACACTTTCTTCACAGATTTCGTATAAAACGTGGTGCTCAAATAAAAAGAAAAACACACAAATTAAATCCAGAAGGTTCAAATCGAATTCGGTGGTCTCACCGCAAGCCTGCAAGGAGATTAAAGCTACGACAATAATATATTTTAAAATACGAGTAATCTCTGTTAATTCACATCTGTCCGTGATACATAAATTATGTAGAGCAAATGTAAATGTACCATCCCAAAACTACCAATTAGGATTATCCATAACGCCGAGTTACGAAACTTGGACTCAATTCTTAGTCGGCCAAATGAGCCGGCGATCGATGTTCCAGCGAGCACTAACTAAAGGAATTAGAACGGGGAATTTTCAAAATGAGAAAATTACATTATGTTTTAACGAAGATTCGGCCGAGCGCGCTATTCCAGACTAAAATACTAGCCGAATCACTCTTGATATATGGCCTTTTATTTTATTCTTTTGTTTCGTTTTATTTTTATCACCAGATGTCTTGCGGGAAAATACTTGCGTCTGGAATATGTCCTTCGCCTCATAAATGGAGATTGTATGGATTAAATGTTAATAATATATTTTTGTTGCCTTATTTTATCTTTTTCAGACATCTTCAGTGAACATTATATCGTCGTTGTGCTGATACATGCGCATATTTTAGACATTTTAAAAAATAGACGTTAGTAACAAAACTGGTTAGGTATAATTTTCTTGATGATATTAAAAGTTTAGTGGTCATTGTCTGGAGTTTAAGTCGTAACCACCGAGAAAATAAGGTTACCTTATAAGTGCCGAGATGTTGGACAACGCAGGGCAGGCTGGCGTCCCGGCCGAGCGCCACCGTCACGTTGGGGATCGGCTCGGCGAAGCGCGGCTCCTCCGTCAGCACTGGCAACAAACAAACATATATTAACTAAAAAAGTAAATAAGCCTTGAGATGTATACTCCTTAAGTCCTTATTTTTTATATGGACACCTGCACACCTAAAAGTTTTTTAAGAATTTCTTAGGTGTGTAGTCCGTCAACCCGCACTAGGCCAGCGTGGTGGACTAAGGCCTAAAACCCTCTCAGTTGTAGAGGAGGCCCGTGCCCAGCGATGGTACGGATATGGGCTGATGATGATAATGATGACAGCAACTCAGTCGAATTTTCGTGGGAAGTAATTGAATTCTATTTATTAATAAGTTATGGAAACGGTTACAATATTTGTCAACGCCTACATAGTTTATTCAAGTAATACATACATAAACCCACGCCTGTATTCCCCGAAGGGGTAGGCAGAGGTGCATTTTTGCACCCACATTTCGCCAGGTATGTATCAGACCCACGTAATAGGGGGCGAGCCTATTGCCGTTTTTCGGGCACAATTCCAGACTTACTGAAAAAGGGCAATATAAAGAGTCCTCGAAACCGACGTGCATGCATGAAGAGGATAATGTCAGTGGAGGAAGCGAAAGTGGTGTGTTTGGACCGTGGCATTTGGCGCTCTATAGTCTCTGCCTACCCTAACGGGAGACAGGCGTGAGTTTATGTATGTATGTATGTAATTCCAGACTCCGTGCTGTTACTGAGAATTTCCTAATGGAAAAACCCAATAATACTTCGCCCGACCCGGGAATCGAACCCGGGACCTCTAGGTCGCACGGCACATACTTGTACCGCGAGACCACTAAGCAGTAGTAGTTTTCAAGTTATCTAACACAGAATTGCAAAAAAAATGTTTTAGGAAAGAGCAGCATTTTTAACGTACCAATAGTCTGACTTTACCGGGGTACTACCACGGTTTTTAAGAAAATAAACGTGAAGCAATAGCACCTCCACATAGCTGCAACGCAGTAATGGAAACCTAAAAAACCTTACATATTTCTAAAGGCCTTTAACAATTGGCTATAATCCATGTACATTAATGTATATGATACCCTAACTATGATCACCAACTTTACATTAAGAATAAGGATTTTATTGTGGGGAGCGAAAAATTAAAAACAAGATTGACAGCAGAAAAAAAACTAGTTGATTTATAAGAATAACTCCCAAGACTTCAGATAGTTTAAAATAACAGTCAAAAGTTAATTAACAGCTGAATATTTTTATGTTATTAAACTTATAAATTAATAAAGTGTTCATCTTTCGGGAATATTTTTATTTAATAGAATGAAATTAATTAAAAAGTGATACTTTTATATTTAGAACAAAGAACGATTTAAATCCTTTTCATTTGGTGAATGATAATCTTTATGAGGGTTTAGGCCTTAGTCCACCACGCTGGCCTAGTGCGGGTTGGCGGACTACACACCTAAGAAATTCCTAAGAACTTTTAGGTGTGCAGGTTTCATCACGATCACCTTTTCAATGGTAAAGTAGGATCGTGCCCAGCAGTGGGACGTATATGGGCTGATGATGATGATGATGATGATGAATCTCTAATATCTTCTCCTCAAATCTATGAGTGTCTGTCACATACAACCTCATAGAGACAACACAGCTAACTCACTAGGCAATGTAAGTATTCAAACAAAGATGCTAATTTCTCTTCGCATAATACAAAAGTTGAAAATAAATACATATTTATATACAGTTTGGGTACTTGTTGTGATTTACGAGAGGAAAGAGAAAGCCCTTACATCGATGTTTTTAATCAACGACAAAGTTTGAGCGGTACAACTGTTCGCGGTGACAAGCAAAATATTGTTTAGTAGGGGCGGTGCGGCAAACTGCGAGATAAAGTCGAGTGATAGCTCTCGCCTTTGTAGTCGGCCCTGCACGAGTTCCACCAGTCATCTGAGCGTCGGAGCCACGTTGTAAAGTTTTTATAAGTTGTCTATATTGTATTTTATTCATCGGAGATAATATCGTCACAACACAAGCCGAACAGTTTATTTTCTTGATCGCAGTAATCTCTTAAAGTATTCAACAGATTATTAGGCTTTTTTGGCTGCCTCGTGGGCTCGCGGCACAAGTATGTGCCGTGCGATGTAGATTTCTCGGATTCGATTCCCAGATAGGGCAAACTGTTATTGGGTTTATCATTAGGAAATTCTTGGTTGCAGCCCAGAGTCTGGAATTGTGCCCGTAAAACGGTAGCCTCGTCCCCTATTACGTGGGACGAAAACACAATTGGCGAAAATTGGGTGCAAAAATGCACCTCTGCCTATCCCTTCGGGGGTACAGGCGTGAGTGAGTATGTATGTAAGTATTGTAAGTAATTGTATTTTCATTGCAGTATTTTTTTTATAAATGTAATATTTTGGGTGTAGGTAAGTATTATTGTTCAATCACCAGATCTGGTGTTCTACTTACATTTTATTTTGTCACATGAAATCTATCTTCAACTGATTTTAAATAATACCTTGAAAAATACGAAAGTCTTAAAAACAAAATTGTAACTACCAAAAATATATTCCTCATAAAACTCTCCTGGCTAAATCATGGAAACGCCAGAGAAAAGACATTTTGTTCGACTATTAAAACACAAGCACAAACAACATCCACAAACGTTAGTGTAGCTTGTCAGCGCCGCAAATTATATGGAATACGTCAAGAAATGAGTTTACTAACAAACTCATGTCGTGTGTCGTCAGCTTAACAATGCGAATTCCCTCGAATGCCGTAATTAAACATATGTGCTGTTGCTCCTATATCAAAGGTAAGGAAAAATCGCCACAAGCGACGGGGAAGCAGCCGCGCAAATAACAAACGCTAAACTTACTTGTGTTCAACCGAGGTATAACATTTTCATTTTAATATTGCGGAAAATACGAGCGTATTCAAAACGTATATTTATGATACAATATACGTTTTTTTGGTATTCTTCGAATTGATTACTTTCATATTGAGCCGTCGTTGACAGATTAATGGAAATATGTTTTTATATTTTGCGACCTTCGACGTTCCACGTGGATATGATTTTCGGTGTGGATCCGATGTTTGTTTCGATTAGTTTTTAACGAGCGCTTTTAGAAATTTATTTTATTGATAAGTAGATTTTTTATCTATTATCATATTGTTCATATACAGTGAAGGGATGAAATGCATTATAATAGCCTATTGGCGGTCTCTGTATCGCGGAAAGATAGTTAAGATTATAGAAAATAAGTGAGATTAAATTATTAACGTAAACAAAAAAAAAATACTAAACTGTTCGTCTCGGATAAATGCTCTTAGTCATAAGTCTTGTTTTCGTAAAATTGTTGCTACCGTATATTTTTTATTAGTCGCTTGAAATCTGTAACATTTTGGTGATTGCTTAAGTACTTCTCCTATTTACGACGTCGCAGATGTTGTTTTCACGAGTGACTTGTTTACATTGTAGAATCCAATAACAATCCGTTTTTTGTGAAATATTACCGATTGGAATACAAGTTAATTTGCTAAATAAAAATAATCTTTCATTTTATGAAAGCTGAAAGGACTTCCAAGAAGAAAGTAGCGGCCTCTTACCCTCGTATAATTAAGGAAGTGTGGGATTTTATATTTACCTAAACTTTGGTCCCGGCGATTATACACCTATCAACTATATACGAAACGCAAGCGAATACTAGGAAGCTGGGGGAAAAATAGAAATAATTATTTAATGTCAAAGCAGACACTATTTCTTAGACATCGACTTACCTAGTCATGGTTAACCTTAAATCGTATTTTTTTTCACCATACACATTAAGGATTTAATTCACCTAATACCAACATTCTATACTTCGAATCCTCAACTACTTGTGATAGATTACTAGACTAACCTGTCTGATGTTAGGAACAGTCTGATCTCAGGCAGACTGATAACAACAATTGTTCAACACGCATAAAAAAAAGTGCCGACGTAGCAATATCCAGTTAACATCAAATCCTACGAAGAAATAAAGCGAGTGATTACATAAGACTAATCTCAAAGTTATAACGTGTTTCAATAATGACACCGCAAACCTAACATACTAGACCTTACGAGGAACACATGAAAATTTTAATGTGAGTGTCATCAGCAGGGATGTTATGGAGCTCCGTAACCGTAACCGAAACTATCGGATATCCGAAATAAAAATATATCCGTAACCGTAACCGTATCCGTTTCAGAAGTTTCGAATAGTTTCGGATAGTTTTGTATAAGGGTGGAGTCTAAAAAAACGCCATCTTTCGACTTCCGACAGGTTTTTGTTTCACCGTTCACACGCCACGTGAATCTTGCAGTTTGTTTATTTCTAGTCATAACATAACCTCTTTCATAACTAGGTAATTAGTTTCTTATTTAAGAGTCGATACTTAATTTAAGAAAGTCTTGTGTTAAGTAGCACTGCTTCACTAAAACTTCATCTTAAATGAAAACACTGTGATAAGTACAAAAAAGTGTGTGTGTGTACTTATGTACACGCGTTAGAAGTTATACTTCATAGATAAATATATATTTTCTTAAATATAATAATATATTATAAAATAATATTTTAATAACTTCATGGTGTCGGTTTTTCATGACAGTGTGCGCGCGCATCGTAATAACTTCAAAAAAACTACTACTGTCACTATTCTACATTCTTAAAATTTAAAACAAACTTTTTCTGAATAACTTTTTGGTGTCGGTGTGCGCGCGCATCGTAAAAAATCACTCTCATCATTTTTCCCTAACGCGCCAAAAGAAGTATAACTTCAAAAACAGTTATTGTTGAAACAAAATATACAACAAAACCAAAAACATCTAAACAGCTGACACCTTTGTAAAACAGTTATATTTTACTTTATTCTAATATCCGTAACCGAAACTATCCGAAAATTACGGATAATCCGAAATAATTACATATCCGTAACCGAATCCGAAACCGATATAATTTTTTTCATATATCCGTATCCGTATCCAGATCCGAAATGTCATATCCATAACATCCCTACCGCAAACCTAACATACTAGACCTTACGAGGAACACATGAAAATTTTAATGTGAGTGTCATCAGTAATAGGTTCGCGAACGCGCCGCCGAGCCAACTTCAGCAGATTACGCGGCAACTTTTCAAATATAACTCGTCACAAAGGGCGCAGGGCTCTTAATGAAGACAATATTTCGAAGGGCTTTCGACTCGAGTAATTAAATACCTCCCTTCATATCTTACAGCGGTGAAAGACTTTTTAACTCGTGTCCTTTTTTGTAATCTGTTATTTAATAATATATTTGTTTTATCTAATGACAGAGGTATGCTTATTGTCTATCTCTAAATTTTACATATTTTATTTTAAAACCACAACGAACCTACATATAGAAAAAACCGCAACATCATACTTAATCTTTACGAGCAATCAGCTCTAAAAGAATTGAAATCAGAAATTTATAATAGAATCTCATCTGACGGCGTGCATTGCAGTGTCATTAATTAGACGACGAATATAATTTTTTCAACACTTTTTAAATTAAAAAGGTGGTAATGAAGTTAATATTCCATTTCAATTTCCAGTCATATATGGAGTTTATCGCTCCTTTGAAACAACACTACATTATTATCACAAGTACCTATTACTAGCCGAGTGCCACCACACTTTAACCACATAAAGGCTTCTTTGACTGTTGTGCCCTAAGGAACTACAGTGGCATACATTTGACTGATGAATTTCACATGCCTGAAAAATTAATTGCAAATAATTCTCAGGATGCCTCTATTTTTCTTCACAGCCTAGCAAAATTTAGGTTAATTTGAAACTGTTTGTTAAATTTTGTTGATTATTTCTTATGTAACTTACCCTGACATATAATGGTGATGATTTGAATGATGCTGATAGCGAAGCTCTTGCAAGGCCCTCGTCTCCCCGTCATGATCGCATCAGGAGTCTTCTGCTATCATCCAACATGAACACAGCCCGCTGCCGGCAGCTTCAGTCTGCTCATGACTGGATTTTACGATCTGGAACAAAAATAAAAATAAATACTTATTGTACGGCAGAGCAAAGCCGTGATGGCCTCGAGGTTTGGGCACGAGAAACTCAACGGTCGCGGGTTCAAACCCCAGGCACACACCTCTGACTTTTCGAAGTGGTGTGTGTTCACAAAGAATCATCACGTACTTTAACGGTGAAGGAAAACATCGTGATAAAACCTGCACATCTAAAAGTTCTTAGGATTTTCTAAGGTTTGAGTCCGCCAACCCGCACTAGGCCAGCGTGGTGGACTAAGGACTAAACCCTCTCAGTTGTAGAGGAGGCCCGTGCCCAGCAGTGGGTATCGCGTCTATGGGCTAATTATGATGATAGCAGGGTTATTAAGAATCGTTTGGTCACAATTTGGTCTCAATATCTAGTGTCACATCATACATTAATTGAATTGAATTAGGTCACATTTCAGAACAGAATTGACATGATGGCCACCGAACATCCCAGCATAATCGTACCGACTGCAGACGTATAATCCTAATGAAATGAAACAAATTTAATTAATGTATAAAGTGTCAAATACATCACTTAGATTCTGTCATTTCACGAATTTTATTTACCATCCTGTTTGGAATAGAGGTGCGCTTGAGTTTCTTAGTCGTTTTACTCAACACTGAACGAGGGAAAAGTTTGCAAAACAATTTGGCAAAACGATACAGATTGACAGCGAGAGTGACAGCTGTTATGGTGTTATGGTAGTCAACCAACAATTTCAAAAAAAAAATGGCGTTATACGATTTTTTGGTCACTCAAACTTCAATAATTTAATGTAATAGTCTAGTCAACAAGTTCAAAAACGTGTTAAATAGAAATAAAGCTCCTAAAAATATGTGCCATACCTCATTCGATTCGGAATGACGTCTAGAAAAATGTTTTTTAAGGGCATATTAGCACATAAAAAATTGCAATAGTTATTAACAAAATAAGAAAAAAAAACCAAGGTATTTAGTTTTTCGTTAATAACTTTTAAAATAATGATATTTAAGGAATTATGAAAAAAGATCCTGAAAGAGGAGGAAATTTCCAATAAAAAAGTCCTTACTCCCGGAACTCTATCTATATTATTTATAACTTTTATTTAACGCTGGAAATAGCGCTCCGCGAGGGCGTTACGACATAGGCGCGTCGTCTAAAAAGCCGGTATATCACCTAAAATAATTTATTTCTAATATTAAATAACAATTTAAAAATTTGAATAAATTATGGTGTAATCTAGACACTTGAACGAAAATAACCACGGCGAAAAATATTTTTTTTGACTAATTTTCAAAAAGTTACACCATTGTTAATTAACTAATGTTTTTCCAATCTCTGTTTTTATAAATTACGGCATAAAAGTTTCAAAAATTAGTCTAAAAATATTTCGCTTCGTGGAGCTCTTCTTACTTAGGTACTTAATAAAGTTATGCAAATTTTTTTTATTAAAGTTTATTATTTTGTTAATTTTATTTTTTAAAAAATTAAGAAAAAAAAATTTTTTTTTAAATTTTCTTAACTTTGTTATACATGGTTGTTTTTGTAATTTTTTGAAGTTTTCGAAAAAAAATACTTGACTTTGACTTTGACTTTGAGTAATTGTGTTGAAATTTGATTTCCTTTGAAAAATCCATACCGGGAAATAAACGCACAAAAGGACGTCGGTTGCATTCGACTAAATATTAATTAAATGAATACCACTGCGTCATGTTTGCTTTGTTGGTTAACTTCGTTTGAAGTTTATAATAATTTTGATATATACTTTCGGTACTTTATAAAATACACTATAACGTACAAAATCGATGTCTATATCCATAGGGAATTAGGAATTTAAAGTTCCTCATCATCAGCCCATATACGTCCCACTGCTGAGCACGGGCCTCCTCTACAACTGAAAGGGTTTAGACCTTAGTCCACCACGCTGGCCTAGTGCGGGTTGGCGGACTACACATCTAAGAAATTCCTAAGAACTTTTTTAGGTGTGCAGGTTTTATCACGATGTTTTCCTTCACCGTTAAAGCAAGTGATAATTCATTGTGAATACACACATAACTTCAAAAGGTCAGAGGTGTGAGCCCGGGGTTTGAACTTGCGACCGCCGAAATTCTCGACCGCGCGTCTGAACCTCGAGGCCATCACTGCTTTTAACAATTAATATATTAACAATTTTAATATACGAGCCATCTCTACAACTGAGAGAGGTTTAGAAATTCCCAAGAAATATTTCCACACTATGATTTCTTTCACCATTAAAGTACATGTTAATTCATCTTGACATTCATAACTACGATTAACCAGAGGTTAATATTGACATATATTTTTTTTACGGAGGCCTCCCCAAGTAGGCGCCAACCATCCCGGTCTTGAGCAGCCCTCATCCATCCGATACCCGCTACCTTTCTCAAGTCGTCGGACCATCGTGCTGCAGGACGTAAAATATTACCAATGTTTTATATTGTTCTCTGCCAAAAATCATCAAGAAGTCCTCGTCACTTTGAGTCCCACTCAAACACTGCTCGAAATTTGAACACCAACATAAAATATTCGGTATAAAAATACTACCCGGCAGGCCGACGCTAATTAGAGCTACGTCGCGGCACAAATCCAAACAGATAGCATCGAAAACATTTAATACATTTCGTATGTCATTCGTTGATATAGGAAATTGATGAACGAGTGGAGCGTCACGCAACCGACACATCATGCGAACTTATCTACTATTTGTTGCTTTTACTATTCGTATGCGGTGATAAATTATTAAATACTAGCTTTTGCCCGCGACTCCGTCCGCGTAGACTACAGGGTTGGATTCAGAAAGGGTTCACAAATATATGTAATAAAAGCCAAATAAAAAAGTTTCATCATTCTAGCTTTAAAAATGACGAATTTCCACACAAACTTTCATGTCCTATTTTTATTTTACCTCCTTAAAGGATTTTTTTACAATCTTTGAATGTCATATTTATTTATATGTAATCAACAGCCTAAAAAAATAGTTTCATGCTTTTAGCTTTAAAAATGACAATATTTCCATACAATGTTTCAACCCCCATTTCAAGCCCTTAAAACGCCTTTTCCGCAATAAAAAAAGGGGCGGGAACGCACTATTAAATACTAAATAGTTTTCAGTGTATATTGAATCAATTTATGATTGTTTTGACTAAAAACCATTGCATAATATAAATCATTTCCGAACGCACAACTATTCCGTAGGTTTTCAAATGTTCAAGGCATAAATCACGTATGTTTTTGCAATCTAAGCACATTGTATAACTATTGCTGTGTTTATTTAAACCAAAATAAATTAATACTGTTTATACGTACAAAACTTTTGACTTTATCTAAAATGTAAATTCAATTCAGCTGAACTCTAAAATGAAGCTGATGAATATTTATCTCGCTAATGTTCGAAATCAATGCGCGTGCCCGCAAGGCTAACTTCTGCCGACCAAACCGAGACCAAAAATAAACAATCTAACACAGGTAATCGATAATGCATGTTCACAAAACACTGGTCTAACGGAATAGGAATGCGGCGTGCGATCAACCCTCTTACCTGTAGAGGAGGCCCGTGCCCAGCAGTGGGACGTACCTATATGGGTTGATGATGATGTTTTTTAAAGAATATTCTGAGTAGCAGCGCTGAGGAAATATGGCGACACACCTCTGACTTTTCGAAGTTATGTCTGTATTCACATTGAATTATCATGTACTTTAACGGTGAAGGAAAACATCGTGAGAAAACCTGCACACCTAAGAGTTCTTAGGAATTTCTTTAGTGTGTAGCCTGCCAAACACTAGGCCAGCGCGGTGGACTAAGGCCTAAACCCTCTCAGTAGTAGAGGAGGCCCGTGCCCAGCAGTGGGATGTATATGGGCTTATGATGATGATTTACAATATCAATATCAATTCTTGCTTATCAAAAGTCTAACGTATGGAGCCAATTCATATTGCAAATGAAATAGACTAATGCGTGTCTCTTCATTTTTACATTGTTACTTTCCAAATCTTTCCAAGGTTCCTAAAGATTCGATTAATATTCCTAAAACGTCGACAACGAGTCATTTTCAGCCTACATAAAAAGTACTAACGCTCGCAGTATGTAATCAGGCAAAGTTTTCCAGACGAGGAATATTGAATTCTACATCACAAACATCAAACGACAGTTTCAGACATTCTCTAAAGAAATAAATCCGTGTAATTTGGAGTGCAAACGATTCATTCTCTCGTTGTAACTTGCCAAATTTGCATGGCATAAGAACTGAAAGGAACTCCGCTTGTGCGCAGACTCGTTAAGTAGCCGCAAACGGGTGATCTGAGGTCGCAGCTTGGACCAAGACAAAGGTCTCGCCTGCTGGTACAGGGTGTAAGCGAAGGGTTTTTTTAAGAATAATAATGCGTGGTCTCGCGGTACAAGTATGTGCCGTGCGATCTAGAGGTCCTGGGTTCGATTCCCGGGTCGGGCAAAGTGTTATTGGGTTTTTCCATTAGGAAATTCTCGGTAACAGCACGGAGTCTGGAAATGTGCCCGAAAAACGGCAATAGGCTCGCCCCCTATTACGTGGGACCGATACATACTTGGCGAAATGTGGGTGCAGAAATGCACCTCTGCCTACCCCTTCGGGGAATACAGGCGTGAGTTTATGTATGTATGTAATAATGCGTTTCCCAATGCAAGTTGATTTATTTTTATGATAGATGAAGATAAATAACTTTTTTTATCGTAAAATATATTAACAGTTTTGATGGACACAAGTAACTTAAGATCTTCAAATCAAATCAATCAAAGACTTCAACAATATGTTATAGTACAATTACTATTATATATTAAAATTAAATGTGGTAATAAATCATATCGTATGTGGGTTAGTCACGGCCTTTGACATTTAACTTGTATTTAATATATTATTTAGCATTGTCCGATTGAATGATCTGATAGAAGTGATGGATGTAGCATAGTAATTGAATTTGTTAGTGTAATTTTTATAGACCAGATATCATTTTATTTTGATGCAAAAGATAATTATTGATATTTGTATCTTTGACTTTTATCTTTTTAAAGAAACAGATAGTTAGCTTGTCTCTCCATGTGACTATTGCTACCTGATACTATTTAAAAACTTTTGCTTGTACGCGAATTTTACGTACATATTTAGTTTACAAAATCAATGATCCATTAAAACAAAATTAAAGGAGAAAAACTCTTATAAAAATATTGATGTAGAAGTAACACTTGAATCGCTTATGACTTACACCACGTTTGACAGGCACCTTAACGGAAGTAACCCAAACTCCGTGCCCAGAAATCTGATTCATCCAATGATCCAATTCAATTGTGACAAACGAAGGAATGTGTAAAAATTCAGGTGACGCGCCGCCGACGTCACCTTTTTTATACTTAAATTATTTTATAAAATTGCTATTTCATAAAAATTCTACGGCTTATTAAGGACAATCCACCGAGGTACTTTCTATTTTAAAATACTAAATTTATTTTGTGAGGAATGATTTCTGGAAGATAGTTTAGTTATCGAAACTTTTGACCTGGGAATCAAATCTTAACCGCCAACCTGCACTAAGCCAGCATGGTGGACTAAGACCTAAACGCTCTCAATTGTAGAGGAGGCGCCTGCCCCGCAGTGGGATATGAGCTGATGATGTTGATGAATCAAATCTTGGATGTCACGCTACCAAGCGCCAGTATATCGCCGGGCTATCGAGGCCATATACGTCCAGTGGCACGTTCCAGCAGTGGCTGGGCACGGGCCTCCTCTACAAGAGAGGGTTTAGTCCTTAGTAAAAAGAAAATTTATCCCAAATTAATTATTATACCTATAAAATTAGTTAACCTTAATTATATCCGGTCCTATGAATAAAATCTTGTAAGTTGATTACAGTATTATGCAAATTAGCCGTGTCCCGACGCTGTCGTTTACACCGGCTATTACTGCTAGCCCTTCTGACTGCTTCAGACCGCTTCCGCTCTCCTTATTCACCTTTGTGGCTAACAACTACCCCGTTACTTATTATTTGTGTCGTTTATTTGTTTTTTATAACTAGGGTTGCTTGAAAAGAAAACTTCCAAACATTTCCCCTCAATTTTTCCATTTAGTTGGCGAAATTTTTAGGCTATTTTTGTTTTAGCTCTGAGCTAGCAACTGCTTTTATAATTTGTTCCGCGCTCGTTACATTTTTTTTGGTCGTATGTTACTGCTGTAGTAAATATTCTGGAATTTTCGGTATTTTCGGTTTACTAGCTGTTACTGTCGCTAGCGTTAATAAAAACTTTAAAAATGATATTTTGCTTCCACAATACTTTCATGCAGATAAAAAATATCGAACATCCTGGGGGATATAATAATAGAGAGCATGTAGAAATGAATCAACTCACATGTTTAGATAATATACCTACCTTGACCATATCAAATAACATTCTCAGTTTTAAAATTAGTTCCATTTCGCGCTCGTTGTATTTATTTTTCCCAAGACTATTATGTTTCAAAACAAAAATCATGGACCTTTTTTATTAGAACGACTAAGGGACAACAATGAATGCAAAAATCATGCTATTGAAACAGAACATTAAATACATCTGAGTCTCGCCACTCAATACAATCATGTTAACCTGCTGAAATACTCCTTGACCCTACACTCAAAGAATCCAACATAATTGGCTAAAACACTTTGACTGACAGCTTATCTAAACCTTAATTGTTGGGCCAACATTTTGAAAACGACTATCTATCAGAAACGAGTTGCGTTCCGCGTATTGTGAACTCATTAGACATACTGAAAAAACACTCTGAGCAATAAATAAAATAGTACGTAAGCCACGAGTAACAGTAGCTGTTATTATGTTATTTCCACAAATACGACCAAAATCACAAACGGAATTTAGTAAATAAATAATACCGCATCATCAAACATGATATTTCATTTATGTGGAAAAGTCTACAACAATAAAAATGTTTGTAGGAATGTACACAGAGCGCCGCGCGGGCAAAAATGGACTTTTTATGTCAGTAATAGAATTGTAAATTGAAAGTTCACCGTTGCAGGGGTACTATGGGCGAATCCAGAGTTGTATTTGGATTTTGGCGCGTATAAAATATTAAGTAAGAAGATAAATACTGGATAATCGACAGTATTTAAGAGCGAATTTGGTAAAATATGACTCACACTAACGCCAGTGTCGATAGTTAATGATATGAAATTTAAGGAGAATGCCCATAAGCAGTATCGCATGATTTTAAGTTGTGCCACAAGTTAGTAATATCGGCAATTCTTGTCTTTCATTTTGATGATTTTATTTCGTATTAGTTGACCCTACATTTGCCGGATTAAAAAAAAAACAAAGATAAATAGTATTTCTATTTATTTACCTAATACCTATATTTTCTGTTGTCGTTTTATTACGCTGTGTTGCCATTATATAAAAATATATCAAATCGACTTTTAATTTATTTGATCATTTACTATTAAGCAGAAATTACAATTATATTGTTTTAAGCTGTCACTAGATCTTGTTTGTGGGTTCGCTAGCGTGAAAAGTTAATAATAAGACTTATTCAAATAAAAGTAACTTACTCTTTAGCAATGCTCGGTGGTGGTTGCTATAGTTTTTCGTTTCTACTACCAAACGCAATCATTTTTAAAGCGAGGCACTTCACAGATTTTTGCTTTGCGCACATTGCTTTTATCAAAGCGCTTATTTGCAACAATCACATCAATTAAGTAATAGCTTTTTATTTATTTTCATTAGTAACAGATTATAGCAAGTACGGCACTATTCTAATAGAGTATATTTTTCTCTGCTGTATATTTCTAACCATACGTTGCATATCCTGACAGTTCCTATAATGATACCTAACCCGAAAATATTTTCTGTGAAAATGATAATCATGAGAAATATCGATTATAATAATAATAAATCGACTTATGCACTTGGCAACATTGAAATTGGTTGGCGGGTGGGATAATGTAATGTCATTATAATATGTTTATACAAGAACGGCGGTTACGTTACGTTTGTTTTTCGCAAAAGTAAACAATATATTAATGTTATTCGTTTTCCAAGTATGGTTCTTAGTTATATAATAAGTAGTGATTTTGAGAAAGAGACTCCATATAGGTAACTTACTTTATAATCGAGATAGACTCCTTGTACAATTTATTGTGAAAAGTGGTTGTGAGACAGAGGCTCCTAGTATTTTAGTGTGACAAGTTATTAGTGATTGTGAGACAGAGCCTCCTTATATCACTGTATTATGGTAATATCAGTTCGCCGGTGTGTTAATTGTACCCTTCTTAACTTAGGAATTTCAGACATAACAAGTAATACACAATTAACTGATTCACAGATGTAGTATATTACTAGCCTTTGAATTTAAATACAAAGGCTTATTGTAAACATATATTTTCACAGATTTCACGGGATGGCATTCTCTGCATGGAGTGTTATGCTGTTCTTCAATTTGGCTCACTTCAAGCTTCTATATTAGGACATTGGAATGTATGTTTTGTATGCATGTCTCAAGGGCCTCATTCTTCATGTTAAATGAGAATTCCTTTTTTAACTTTTTTAATTTCGTTTTATGAAATATTTCACATTAGTAACAATTATATCTATTTTTCAGATCTCACATCTAGAATGTGTGTGCAAAGCTTGTTGGATGGCAGCTAGAACACTACAGTGACAATTACAATATGATGCTAATCATTTAGTTCATGCTGAAAATGCTCGAATAATTAATAGAAGATGTGCCAGTTTTACATATTATGTCAATACAACCTATACACTAAGGGCTATCTCTGGTTACTATTGTAGCTGCTTAGTGGGTCGTTGTGCCCACATAATGACTATTGCTTGGTACTTGAGTTGGGGATGGCATAATAATATTACTACACCAGTACCATTCCTAGACAATATTTTAGAAGAAGAGAACATGGAATAATAATGATAATTAAACTTTACTTTGACTGCCTACTTATGTGGTTTTATTTTACTTTGACCCTATAGTTACCATGAAACCCCGCAAATTATGCAAGTACTATTTAGTTTTATTGATAGGGTATGTTATATTTATTTTATTGACAGCCCCGTGGCGCAGTTGGCTAGACACCAGCTTGCGAAACGAGAGGCCGCGGGTTCGATCCCCGCACCGAGACAAATGTTTGTGTGATCCACAAATATTTGTTTCGGGTCTGGGTGTTTGTGAGACCGAAAAGTCTCTCGTAGTTTCTGATACCCACGACACAAGACTTGTATCTTAGTGTGGGATCAGAACTATGTATGTGACTGTTGGGTGTATTTATTTATTTTATTTTATAATTACAACACTATGCACAAGTTTTCATTGTGGCAAAATATTTGTGCCAATACTAAGTTCCATAGTCAGTTGGGCATTGCCCTTTAATTAAATAATGTTTTTGGGATCTATAAAATGTCGAATACATCACTTAGATCATCACTGTTCGGAAGGCAGCCAAATAACCGAGAAAACATCGACGAAACTAAAAATCGACGGATACGAAAGGCCTTGCGGCGGAATGAGTTGCACCGGGCTGTGCGCAGCGTTTTATAGTAAAATTATACACGTTTAATATACGTTCTTATATTATAAAAAGTTGTTGTTTTATTAAATTAAGTATCATAATATGGGTCAAAAAATACTGTATTGACAGTAATTTCTCAATGTTTCGAATTCCTTAGTTTTTTTATTACTTGAATAAGGGATCTAAACTTAAAATATTTTACACTAACTATTTGCTTGGGGATATTTTCAATTCAACAATTAAATGTGTTATAAATAAACCCGAATTTTGAGCCTCGAAAATTACTCTTAAATTGAACCTTCGTTCAGTTATCTTGTTATTTATCAAAATTTAGACAAAAATCTGATCAGATCCGTGCGACCTAGAAGCTCGATCGCATCGATCGATCGATCGATCGATCGCACGATCAGGTGGGGCTGTGATAAAATGTTCGTCCCAAACACAAGCGTGAATGTACCTACTACAAAACAGAACTAATTTCTTATCCAAAAAACGTCCTCGTCTTTTTCCACTTTCAATTATCGCAAGGAGGTGCCCGTCCCCTAATTTTCTAACTCCGGCCCTCCAGGTCGCCCCGGGCCAACACTGCCCGGTTGCAATTCGTCCCTCCGTCTACCGATACAGCCGGAGGGCAGGGAAACGGCTCCTTCGCCTTTACAAGCTTAAAAAGCTTTACATTATGTCCAAATATCGTGATTTTTCCAGTCTCCCCATTTTGTGTTTGTGGAACGAGATTCAAAGTCATTTGGTGTCGTTCTTTTCGAATGCTTTTAATCAATGGATTATAAGTAAATTTATGATCTAAATTATCCCAATTGGTTAGAAAATTAATTGAAAATTGTTTATGAAACCACAGGATGTCAAATACATACTAAGATTTAGTCATTCGACAATTTAATTTACCACACCATTCGGAAGATAGCCATCGCTAGAGAAAAAAGTGCGAATTTTAGTGTTGCTATTTAAAAAAAAATTATAACAACTGGAAATAACCTTTCGATGAATTTTTTATGGAGTAGGAGAGACAAATAATTTCAGCCCTATGGTGGGAAAGGAAAGTCTGCTCTGTTAGTTGTATTTATTTATCATGACAATATAATTGTTTACCTCCATCATCATCAGCCCACATAATGTCCCACTGCTGGGCACGGGCCTCCACTACAGCTGAGAGGGTTTAGGCCTTAGTCCACCACGCTGGCCTAGTGTGGGTTGGCGGACTACACACCTAAGAAATTCCTAAGAACTTTTAGGTGTGCACGTTTTATCACGATGTTTTCCTTCACCGTTAAAGTACGTGATAATTCATTGTGAATACACACATAAATTAGAAAAGTCAGAGGTATGTGCCTGGGTTTGAACCCGCGACCGTCGAGATTCTCGACCACGTGCGCTTAAACCTCGAGGCCATCACGACTTTGTTGAACGGCTGTTTATTAGAAGCCTAACCACTACATCAGCGATTGTTAGCTGCTAGCCTCTAGTTGGAACAAGCCAGGTCAACTAAAATAACAAGAACAAGAATGCAGTTTGATTTTTGGATCTCATCCAAAAGCTTGACAAGCCGCGCAACTGTGCAACACTGAAATATTCAATTGCAGGAACTAATGCTTAATGAACTGCTTACAGTTTACAACTTTTTCTATTTTGCTGGACTGCAACTGACCGCTCTAAGACTCGTTAAGAGTAGGACAAGCGTTGTGTAAAGGAATATAAGGAAATTTGGAGAATGAAGCGACTGTGGTATGAGGGACGTACCTACACTGATTTATTGTTAACAAATAACAATTATTATAAAAGTATCTAATTTGAATTAGTAATAAGCACAATTAGGATTGTGCACATCATTGCGGTCACAAATTTAACAGGCGCTGCAGCACGTTGCGTCTCAAATAAAGCGTCGATTGACACTAAGTATTTTATTTATAAGCCTTTTAGGGGACACTATAAGGGGATATAAAGGGAAATTTATTTGGCGTCCAGGTATTGAATATATTCTTGTCAGCCTCTTTTTGAATCTGATGCATTTTTCTTAATTTCGGGATACATACATTTTCGTCCTTTTAGATTTATCAAATGATTTGTAAATAAATTAAAACAGCTATTAACGAGGCAAGAAAATATTTTGTGACAGAAAATTAACCTTGCAATTGATCAATTTCTAATAATCTCTAGTGAAACTAACAATTTGCTGTGCTAAATGTAGTCACTGAAATAAATAAAATCTATCTTTGTAATAAAAATCATTAAAATCTGTAAGGCGGTAAGGAGTAAAAGCAAACAATTAAAATAATTTTGACACTATGGTACATAACTAACTCTAACATTTTTCACAATTCGACTAAGTTAATCTTAGGCCCTCACAAGTCAAACTGTATCAAACGTGGCACGTTAACGGGGCCATGGGAAGTCGGCGCGGAAGTGATAGTGGGCTTAACGTCGTCTGACCCCGGCGATTAATGTCGACTCCGGACCGTCTGAACGGACCTGAGCGCTAAATTCTAACTGTCTCTACACTTCCTTAAGCGTTTATCTTCACTTCTCATATTGCACGGAAATATTTTTGTATTACAATCCGGTTGGGTAATACGTCTAAACTAAAAGTTCTTAGTAATTTCTTAGGTGTGTAGTCCGCCAACCCGCACTAGGTCAGCGTGGTGGACTACTGCCTAAATCCTCTTAGTTGTAGAGAAGGCCCGTGCTCAGCAGTGGGTCGTATATGGGCTGATGATGATGATGATGATGATGATGAATACGTCTAAGCTGTAGGTATACGTCGGATCTGTGTAGATAGGTCCATATATTGGTAAACCAAAGTAGTGCTAAGGAAAATTCTCTCCAGAATGATAATATGTTATAAAGTCTCTAGTCTCTGTGCTATTTCAGGATTCCATCATGTTAAGGCTGCATTCAAAGAATCAACAAAAAAGGAGGCAATAAAGTGTTTCTTCAATTTTTAGTTTGACAAAATCCACAGCAAGCTAGAAAAGCCGCGGGAAACTTAGTTATAAGGTAGACAATTGGCTTCTTCGGACTTTTAGTTCTGTGCAAATTTAATTTTAATTAAAACTTCAACTAAATAGAGCATAAAATAACTTGGTACATTTGCACTAGTGACCGAAGTTTGAATATCTTCTTACAGATGTGCTTACAAACCGACAACTTTACCTGTCAGTAATAATAGTTAAGATTATCTCGTTAAAACTTTTCATATTTTGATAGAAAAATAAATTCCAAGTCGCTTATTTTTATTGAATACCTACCACGGATTTCCATTTGTGGAACGATCGCCTTTTTTACTCGATCATGAATTTCTTAGGGTTATATTATAATGCTATTAAATTGAAAATATCCTTAAACCTTTGGCGCGAGGTAATAAGACGCGTGACTCTGAACATTTTTGCCTCATCCCGTTACATTAAATCTATATTAAAGGGGCATCCGCAGATGAGTTTGGGGAGAAATTTATCTCATAAAAATTGTGCTATATATTTTTATTGCTAGTGGCTCTATTCCCTTTTCCATTCTAATTACAAAACATTTTTATTATAATAGAGAACCCGAGCAGCGAATTTAGCAATTTAAACTCGAAATTTTGATAAATTTATTTTTTTAATATGAAGAAAAATATCATCAATTGTATCAATGTTGTTGGTACCTTGTCATAGTATGGTTACTAGGCTACAGGTTGATGTCAAATGGAGAAAAAACAGAACTAATCATGAAAAATTAGCAACGGTGAGCCACGTGTGTTCGTCACCAGTATACATAAATACAGGTAGACGTAGAACATCCTGCAGCAAGATGGTCCGACGACTTGAGAAAGGTGGCGGGTAGAGGATGGATGAGGGCTGCTCAAGACCGGGATGGTTGGCGCCTACTTGGGGAGGCCTTCGCTCAGCAGTGGACGGCGATAGGCTCGGAGTATAATAATATCAAATACAAAAATATATATACATAATTCAAGTCGTCGATCCCTCAGTGCCTTAAGACGAAAGTCTTCAATCAGTGCGTCCTACCCGTAATGACATACGGAGCCGAAACGTGGACACTCATCAAAGGCCTGGTCCACAAATTCAAAGTCACTCAGCGTGCTATGGAGCGGGCAATGCTTAGAGTTTCTCTGGTGGATAGAATTCGTAATGAAGTCATCCGCCAGAGAACCAGAGTCATTGACATTGCCCGCAGGATTAGCACGCTAAAGTGGAAGTGGGCCGGCCATGTCTGCCGACGGTCCGACGGCCGATGGAGCAGACAAGTGTTGGAGTGGAGACCGCGCTTAGTCAAACGTAGTGTAGGAAGGACGGTGCAGCACGGTGGTCCGACGACTTGAGAACGGTGGCGGGTAGAGGACGGATGAGGGCTGCTCAAGACCGGGATGGTTGGTTGAGACTTGGGGAGGCCTTCGTTCAGCAGTGGACGGCGATAGGCTCAGAGTATAATAATATCAAATACATAAATACACCACGCTTCGATCGGGTGAGCATAATTTCGTCGACTTCTGAGTGATATTTCTTCCTTGCCAAACATACAAAACTTAAATCCAAAATCAGTTGCTATAGGTACCACTGCGGCAAGTTCGTTGCGGCACTTCTCGATTCTAATTAGGTCTACTCAAGTTCATTAGTTTAGGATATCATTTAAATAGAACTTACCTTTGGAAAATATTAAATAGATTACAGCTTTAACACAACACCGGTGTAAGAAGCCACTAACAATGCCAACTTTAGCAGAATTTCCGAGCCGACGTAACACGGGAGCCTATATTGAAACATTAAAATTTTGCAAAGTACATTTCTCAGTTTCTTAATTAACCTACGAAATTTGTTATTGTTATGAAAAAGTAACAAAAGGGGGAGAGCTTCGCAACCGGAGTTGGTGGAGTGTGGAGTGAAACGGGCGCGGTGTAAGCCACAGGAGGATCAACTAAATTCATCAACTGCTTATTGGAAGTACGTAACTAGAGATTAGACTACATGATATGACACGCTCACTGAGTCAAGCTATCGCCTATTTCTTTATTCAATCAGTACGGTTACACCAATTACACTAATCGATAAAGCATTATCTTATAGGCATTATCAACTCCATATAACACTGTGCTTACCATCAGGTACAGTGGAGTCACTTTGCCGTGCCAGAATAAAAAAAAAAAAAAAAAAATATATCTGGCAAGCTATATGGAGTTTTTGGGGTTTATTTATTCACCTAGATTCCATTATGTGGTCCAGTATGTTTTAGAGCCACATTAAGGAATATGCCTGATGCCGTATTTTCGGGTGTATTTCCAGACACTGTCCTGATATTCATGGTAAACTCCAACAAAACTTTGCTTCACCCGGATATGGAACGCTCATCAATTTTTTTTTGTAGATAAAAAATAGACGCCTATTTTTTTGTGTAAAATACGATCTTTTACAGAGTGCAAGTTAGTGGAGTGCAAAAACTAAGCACAACAAGAGACATAGTTTGGATTCCTATTACGTGAATATTTTTTGTGTTATTTAAATCCTTGTTTCGGGTGTGGATGTAATCAGACCAAAAAGTTTCTTGTATTTTCTGATACACAAGGTTTTGACCATTACGTGGGATGTACAATGTACGTCTGTTTGTTACATTTTTTTATTATACATTAGTTCAAACTACTAATTTTTTTTTTTTTTACTAAAAAACATATACGAAGTTTTCTAATAAATTGTACCACACTATTATATTTATTAAGGCAATTTATATCTCTCAAATTGTTTAAAGTATTCACACTCATATGTTCAAAACTTGTGCAATAAAATACAATAAAACATTAAATTATAACCATTTTATTAATAAGGCGCAAAACTCGCTCTCATTTCACAACTCAAGTCGGGTTGTAAGGAAATAACACTAGAACGGAGGAAAGTACTTTTAATTTATTTACCGCAAGCAATTTCAGACTTTAATCCGTTGGTTCACAGTCGAGAATCATGTTAAAAGTGGGGGGGTGGAGAAGTGGATTCAGATTTATAGTTGACTCAACTATCTCTCTTGTTTGTATTTAGTCAATTTGAATAAAACAGAGACGCAGCGCGACTGCGGCCGCAATTTTGAATTAATTATTATGGCTCCATACATTGTGTTTACATTAACTTATTGCAAAGAGCTCGTTGGGAAGATTAATATGTTCGTACGCGATGAACAAATATCTACTTTAAAATTGCCCTTTTAAGGCTGCATTGAAGGTAGCGTTTGCCGCAAACTTTAAATATTTTTGAGTACCAGAGAGAGTCAATAAGGAAGAAGAAAATATTTTTATTATCATAGTAACTCACACTCGTATTCTTGAAGGGGTCTGTCGGTATTTCTAATATAAATTTCGCAATATTTAATTGAAGTCACACTATAACCGTTTTTGGCACTTTACTACACTCAGTGCTCCTACTGTAAATTTCTTAATGAAAACTCCAATAAAATTTCGGATACCCCGAGAACTGAACCTGGGACCTCTCAAAACCAACCACTTGACGCTTTCTCACAGAACTAACCAAGCAGAATTTTCTAAGTGGGAATGCATTCATCACACAGGTTAAACGTTAGTAAAGAGATTTAAAGCGTTTAAAATAAATTGACTTGCAATATAAAGTAGCTCTTAGCCGTTATCTGTAATTTGTTTTATAGAACGTCCCTCATTATGATTCCTTTCACATTGCTTTTAAATTTCCCCTCGAAAAGTTCAGCCAAATCCTTTAGAATCTTGATATATGAATTTGAATAATAATTTTATTCAGTTATTACTTTAACATTCTTTGCATCATATTAACTTAACCTAATAATTTGTTAATTATTATGAGCTTCCGTGGCACAGTTGGCTATACTGGGTTGTGAAACGCGAAGCCACGGGTTTGAATCCTGCACCAGGGATAATATTTGTGTTAAACTATTTTTTTCAGGTTTGGATGCTTATGAGACCAAAATATCTTTCGGCGATTGTGATATCTACGATTAAAATACATTTTACTGTGGGCTTAGAAATTTTAATGGAAGTGTCAGGTCCATTATTTTTAAACGGATGCAGGACGTCTCGCCAAGATCAATACTCATTAGACTAAAGAGCATAAAGAAAACGTCTACCGACATACATTTCCGAAACACTCTCATACTTATATTATTCGCATACATACATAACCCTACGCCTGAAGGGGTAAGCACTTAAGCAGAGGTTTTAGTTCCCACATTTGTCAGTGCCACGTAATAGAGGGCGAGTCTATTGCCGTTTTTCGGGCACATTTCCAGACTCCGCGCTGCTACTGAAAATTTCCTAACGGAAAAACCCAAAACACTTTTCCCGACCCGGAACTCGGAACCCGTGACCTCTATACCACGAGGCAGTCTCACTCTCATGCTTATATTCCATAAACCGGGCACGTAATTAGGTGGAATGTTGGAGCGTTCACTATGTTTAATCAAGACGAGCCACGGGTAATAGACGACACCCAGCCTGGGGCAGAACCTCACGTTCTCAGTTCTCACATATTGATATGTTTTAATGAGCAAGCAGGTTAATTTAGAGAGTAATTACCTGTGACTCCAATTTGGAGGTTATGAGATGCTGTGAGCCTCTAAAGGATCCGTGGAGCTAAGCTCGTTAGAGCAGCTGTGAGGCATATTGACAAACGTCTCTTTAAAGTTGAGGTTATTGTTGCATAAAACAGTTTGTGGATGTTTTTTTTATTGGTAATAATGTTCTTGTGTATTTGTAACAGACAGAAGATTGACTACAGACTATAAAGTCAATTTTATGAATGTCTTATTTATATAGGCTACATGGTTATTGTCTTGACTTGTATAAATTTTTAGTTCTACCAATATATGATGTAAAATTAAATAAATAAATACACCCAACAGTCACATACATAGTTCTGATACTGAGGTACAAGTATCGTGTCGTAGGTATCAGAAACTACGAGTGACTTTTTCGGTCTCACGAACACCCAGACCCAAGACAAATATTTGTGGGTCACATAACATTTAATTTCACATATTATATTGTTGTAAAATGCTCATCAGCAACAGGGTATATGGGAATGTCATGTACTGCCTATAATGAATTTTGAACATATCTTATATCTAATCCACAAACAACGCATTGCAAAAACCGTGAAGCAACAATTCATTGTGAACTACGGGAGAAGTAGATTGTTAAGAGCACAATGCATTTTTAACATATTTATATGAAGTAATTTCTGTAGTACTGAAGACAGAGCGTGTGTATTATCGTCGTCACCCCCTGCCCCCGCTCCCCTCCCCGTACACCACGCAGCGGTTTTTCTACTAAATAAGGAAGCAAGCGAGCGTAATTTTTTACACAATCTTTATACGCAACAGCAATAAAAACACGCCAAGTTGTGTTGATATATCATTTTATATCTTCTTACAGGCACGCATCTGGAACATTCCATCATATAACCTTAAATTCTTATCATAATTATGCATATTATACATACATACACATCTACGTCTGTATTTCCGCAAATCGTCTGTTTTGTTTCAGGTTCCACGGAATAGGGGTCAGGTCAGGAGGGGGGGTAAATTTCTTAACTCCATGATGTTACTGAGATGTTTCTAAGGTAAAATCTGTTATAATTTTCCTGGACCTCTAGATCGCACTTGCTTGTTATAATTATACTGTTGGAAATTTTCATCATATTTTTTATCTATATTGACAGTATAAAGGTTAAAGGTTAATTAGGAAAGTGAGCGTAATGATGTCAAATTGCGTAATGCAATGATCCCGGGTCTTTACAATAATGCCGATTTGAAAATAAATATACACTGGCGATCCCGAACTGCGACTCACACACACTGATACACAGTGCCTACAATTATAAACACGCCTATAGAAATATTGGTAAAAAATAATGAAAATTGATCTACAACATAGTTTACACTAAAGCATAATATTTTCTTCAGAAATAGTTTTATAAAGCTTCATTAATCTAGAGAAGATTAAGTCTTTGCCTCGTGGTCTCGCGGCACAATTATGTGCTGTGGGATCTAGAGGTCCTGGGTTCGATTCCCGGGTCGGGCAAAGTATTATTGGGCTTTTCCATTAGGAAATTTTCAGTAGCAGCACGGAGTCCGGAAATGTGCCCGAAAAACGGCATTAGGCTTGCCCCCTATTACGTGACCAGGCGAAATGTGGGTGCAGAAATGCACCTCTGCCTACTCCTTCTGGGAATACAGGCGTGAGGTTATGTATGTATGTTTGTAAGATTATGTCTTTTTGATTGCTCTCTTGTCATATTGGAGCTTATATAAATTATAGTCGAACGTAAATTAATAAAGCTTCCGATTTATGCACTAATAATAACCTATAAAATATTCAAAGATTTAATTATAATAAAAATTAAATTATTGATTATTAAAAAAAATATTTTAACGTAGCGATAAATAGCAATTTTTTTGCTGTCTTACTGTGTCCTATTTTGTAAATTGTACTAAAGTTTCCAGTCTTAAGTTCTGTTACTGACTCCAAGCCTGTTTTAACAAAGCGTGTGCGTATTTTCATTGGGGCATAAAATATACAAATTTTACGCGTTTCAGAGTGCGAATATACGGGAGGATTATTGTGCTTGAATTAATAAATAATAATGAATTCATTCTATAATAAAAAAAGAGATTTTTAAGACAATAATATACAAGTAAAAGTATTGGAAAATATAACACGCCCTCATCACGAAAATAACCACTAGGCCTGCGTGGTGGACTATGGCCTAAACCCCCTCAGTGGTAGAGGAGGCCCGTGCCCAGCAGTGGGACGTATATGGGTTGATGATGATAGGTAGCATGTTAAGTCCAACTTGCGTTAAATATGACTACATTTACTCATCAGGCAATTCCCAATGACTATCAAAGTCTTGCAGAACAAGTATTTGCCGTTTGACGTAAGGTTCCTGGCTTCAATTCCCTATTCAGGTGATAGTGTATTGGGTTTTTCTGAAAATCCCGTTAGCATTACGAAGACTGGAAATGTGCCTAAAACAGTCAAAGCCTCTTCGCCTATTACGTGGGGCGAAAACAACGACGAGATGTTAATGCAATGCAGCTCTGCCTATCCCTTCGAGAAAAACAGGTGGTGTTTATGTTTGGTGTTTGTGAGACCGAAAAGTAGTTTCTGATACCCACGACACAAAACTCGTATCTTAATGTGTGGACAGAAATATGTATGTGACTGTTGGGTATATTTATTTATGAATATGTAAAGAAAATATATTTCCTTTATTTTATTGTTCTTAATTATCTAGTAAAAACCTATGTTACACAAATGCTGACATAGATGGCGCAGTATGTACGCAATACGATTATTATATTATTATCTGTGGTACTAGTAGTTATGCTAAAGAAAAGGATTATTAATCTGTCAAAAACAAAGAACACGTAAAATTTGCGACACAGTGCTGAAAATTAAGGAGCATTTAAAAAAGGGAATTTGGAATCCAAATAATGCACTTTAATCGTCGTTTCTTTGTTTTTACAGGTAAGATATAATTTTTTTGTTGGTAAATAAGTGTAGATGTTGCGTTTTGTCCTAAAATAAAACTTTTTTTTTACAGAGCAACACGTTGTTATTATTTGGCCGGTATTCCCAACCAACACATTATATATATATATGAACTTCCCAAAAATTTGGTAAAAATAAGCATTATTATTATGCGACCGAATTTTGCGCAAACCAACTTGATTTTCATTTATTGGTCAATACATAATTTCGACGCACTAACAGGTTCCCACAGGATTGACCGCGAAGTTTACCCATACTTAAGGGATCCTCTTGAAAAGCCTCTTTAGTTTATATTGTAAAGGAAGATCGGCCTGTTATAGATAAAATATATTTAGAACACCTTTTTAAGGTGAAGGTTAAATTTTCTTTGGGCATATTTACTGGAAAAATAATTTTGCCAGACCCGAGTACTACAAAAGTAAGTAATATAATATTCTTTTCTATTTAAAATTTGTTAAATCACTCATTAAGTATTGAAAACACGACATTAGTAGGTTCTTTAAGTGATCATCGCCGCTGTATCGACAGCCCCGTGGCGCAGTTGGCTAGACACCAGCTTGCAAAACGAGAGGCCGCGGGTTCGATCCTCGCACCGAGACAAATGTTTGTGTGATCCACAAATATTTGTTTCGGGTCTGGGTGTATGTGAGACCAAAAGTCTGTCGTAGTTTCTGATACCCACGACACAAGACTTGTATCTTAGTGTGGGATCAGAACTATGTATGTGACTGTTGGGTGTATTTATTTATTTATTTGTATTAATATTTTATATATATTTTTATACCTTTACGTCTGTACCTATCCCCAAAAGGGTATGACAACTGTTTTTTTTAAGACCCACATAATAGGGAGCAAGCCTATTACCGTTTCTAAACATGCTGCTATCAAAAAATTCTTAATGGAAAAAAGCAGTAACGGTTTGCACGACTTAGAAATCTAATCCGGGACTCCTTTATCACATGTATCACACTTACACCGCGGGACTAACAAGGCAGCCAGTAGCGGGTTATTAAATATACATATAATATATATAAAAATATTGAGGCCTTAAAGTCACAAAGTAATTAGTCATGTCAAGGGCTCTTGAAATAAACGATATGGATACGCTTCTAATTAATATTGAAATTAAAAGGTACGCTTGCGATCTTTCATTATTACTGTATCTTTATTTTATTTTTCCTTGACATCATCGATTGTGTTGCCTTGAATACTAATATGAAAACACGACAATTTATCTACGTATTGAGAAAGTCACGCATAATTATATTAATTCACCCCCAAGCTTGTATGCCGTGTTTTTACACGGTCATTTCGCAAGTTTCAGTCCCAAACCATAAAAGATGATTTTTAATAATGTGTGCACTATTAGTTTCCGTGTTACTAAGAATTAGAACAGAAAAAATATTTTTTTTTATCTGAATCGTGAATTTTCACGATGGCATTGACTGTCTCGTGGTCTCGCGGTACAAGTATGTGCCGTGGGATCAAGAGGTCCTGGGTTCGATTCCCGGGTCGGGCAAAGTGTTATTGGGTTTTTGCATTAGGAAATTCTCAATAACAGCACGGAGTCTGGAAATGTGCCCGAAAAACGGCAATAGGCTCGCCCCCTATTACGTGGGACTGATACATACCTGGCGAAATGTGGGTGCAGAAATGCACCTCTGCCTACCCTTTCAGGGAATACAGGCGTGAGTTTATGTATGTATGTATGTATGCATGTGTGAGTTTATACCGCGGAGCAACGAAGCAGTCAGTCAGTTATTGTCTAATCAGTCGACATAACCACAGAAAATACAGTTAGCAATCTAGACGTTAGGAGATGGTATATTTATGTGGTAGTTTAAAGCCAAGTTAGCTAGTCACCAGCATACAAAACGAGAGGCCGCGGTTTCGAGCCCCGCACCGAGATGAATGTTTGTGGGACCGGGTCCTAGTGTTTGTGAGACTGAAAAGTCTCTCGCAATTTCTGATACCCACGTTTCTATTGGGTGTATTTATTTATCTATACATACAAATAAGTAAAATTGGAGTGTCTTTATTTTTTTAATTTTTTTAATCTGGCACGGCAAAGTGACTCCACTGTACCTGATGGTAAGCACAGTGGAGTCCAGAAAAAAAAGTGTGTGTGTACTTATGTACACGCGTTAGAAGTTATACCACACGACTGAAGTAAAACTTATAAATACCCCCAACAGTCACATACATAGTTCTTAGTTTACACAACATATTACATTTCTGAACGCACTCGTAATTTACATACATTTAATTGGGCGCATTTATAAGTTTTACTTCAGTCGTGTGGTATAACTTCTAACGCGTGTACATAAGTACACACACTTTTTTTTTTAAATGTAGAATAGTGACAGTAATAAATTAAAATTGAAAATAAAAAAATGTCAATTATGTTCTACGCAACTACCAGGACATTATAAATCAGCAAGGACAAAGTACTAGCATTAAAAACTGTATACTCGTATAATCCATTCGAAATTTAAACCACGATGAATTAAAAACAAAACTTATTAAGGATAGCATTTCACCTCTCTAGCTTTCTGAATGCCTAGTACCTAGTCAGCTGGCTTAATAACTCGTCCTTTTGACCGGAAACGACACAAACGCAGATTAAATAATGCAGCCAACATGACGCGCGTAGTGCAGTGTGAACTTAGCTACAATGGACATATTTTTTTTTCGAGACTTAATGAGCGGTTAAGCAGACAACTTCATACTGTTAATTTTGTGTCACAGATGCGCGCGCATCTTAAAATTTCACTCTCATCATTTTTTCATAACGCGCCTAAAGAAGTATAACTTCAATAATACCGACCAGCGAGAAACGATGGTCACCCGCTGGTCGACACAATCATGCCGGCGCGCACAAATGCTTCTTCACGCTTCGCTTAAAGGATCCAGGATCATAGGAAGGAGGGAACATGTGAGCCGGCAAACTATTCCACAGCTTGATGGTGCGGCAAAAGTAGGAGTTGTCTGTTTGTAATATTGAAATAAACGGTTTTCAATAAATGCATATGGATGGATACCAAAATAATGTCTGTCTATCTGTTTGTTCCGGTTAATCTCTGAAACGGGTGGACCGATTTTGACGAGACCTTTATTGGCAGGTAGCTGATGTAATAAGGATTAACTTAGGCTAAAAATAAAAAGTTAAAGAATCGACTGTTAGGCGGAACGAAGTTCGCCGGGTCAGCTAGTTTATATCGTAATATAAATTGTGTGTTAATATAAATGCTTAGTTATAAATTCATACTTTGCTGAGATTTACCGATATTTAGTGATTATATAGTACATACGCCGTCTATCGAGGCTCAAAGGATTTTCAGTCTTACGGGCGGTAGTCATGCCGCTCTATTGTTGAAATACAAAACATAATTTATACTTAAATGACAGTTCTCGTGGGATACTCAAAGCCAACAAACAAAACAAAGGTTAAAATGTTACATTTTAAACCCATATTTAGAAACAGTAATTCATAAATACGGATTCCTTGAATATGTTTTGATAAAACTTAATTGTGGGCAATGATTAAACAATTGAACCCAGAAGATTAAATAAGGAATATTAAATAACATAAAATGTAATAATTTTAAACAAGACTATGCTTTGTTGTTTCAAATGTAAATTTCAAGGCTGAATGTTAAATGCAGGAATCAGAATCGCTATGTAAATATTTAGCTTTCAAACATTAAATGTTTATCGATAATTCAACACCCACTGCTGGGCACGAGCCTCCTCTACAACTGAGAGGGCTTAGGCCTTAAGTCCACCACGCTGGCCTAATGCGGGTTGGCGGACTACACACCTAAATTCCTAAGAACTTTTAGGTGTGCAGGTTTCATCACGATGTTTTCCTTCACCGTTAAAGTACGTGATAATTCATTGTGAATACACACATAACTTCGAAAAGTCAGAGATGTGTGCCTGAGGTTTGAACCTGCGACCGCCGAAATTCTCGACTGGGCGCCTAAACCTCGATAATTACTAAAAATATATTACGAATTTAATATTATCGCTTTGAAGCTTATTAACAAACATTTGTTTTGGAAATGAAATACGGTTGGTAGGGTTTTAAATAAGCCACCAAATTTTAATACGGTGAGTTATTTGTTAAAACGAATACGCTATAAAATAATTAACTTGCTGTTACTTTATACTTTTAAACTCACTTTATTCTTTTCCTGCGGTTTTTATTCTTAAATCGGCATGTGTCTCATTGCAAGTACTCATTTTTTATAGGAATTAAGCTAGTAATATCATATGTGATTTTATACCTATACATATGTATGTATAGTATTACTACTAAATTCTGTAGCTAAGTAAATTCCCTCTTAATTCTGTGAAAGATCTGATAAGCTTTATTCCCTATAAATATCGCAAAAAATATAGTAATTGAAAATATACTAAATAAATTGGAACGTAGTCCCTGGAAGAAGTGATTTAATAATATAATGTTATCTCGTTATTCGTGAACTGTTTACCATAGGGCCTTGAGTTATCCAAGTTTTATATTTCACGATTCCAAAAAAAAAAACAATTTATACTACAAATAATACAAAAGAATTATTGATTATTTGCTATATATTCGATCACCGCATCAATACAAATGTTTGTGTGATCCACAAATATTTGTTTCGGGTCTGGGTGTTTGTGAGACCGAAAAGTCTCTTGTAGTTTCTGATACCCACGACACAAGACTGGTATCTTAATGTGGGGTCAGAACTATGTATGTGGCTGTTGGGTGTATTTATTTAGTTTAGTGTAGATACTGCGCAAGTGTAGGATTAGAGTTAATCAATAAACTACATCAATTGCTACTGACAAACTACAGATGACCTCTTTCCCTACATCCAGAATTCCACTATAATAAGGAGGGGGTATACCACAGCTGGATGACACGTGTTTCTCTATCCACGATATACCTAATTTATGTACATATATTGTGAAGAAATATTCAGCGGAAAGCGATCCCGGCCTGTTTTATAACACGCAAAGACTGCGTTCAAGGGTTTACGGTTCTCTTTAAAAGCCGTTATTCAGTGATTCAGTACGCGGCGATTCAGCAAAACCGCGGTAAGAGATTGCAATTCTGAACTGAACTTACATGTATATATTCTGCGTTGATTCCGAATTCTGCTCAATGTTGATATTTGAGTTTTGATCTGGACTTAGTAGTTAGTTGAATCCGCCTCGTCGGTCTTGTGGCGTAAGTGTTAGCGCGCTAGATTTTGGGTTCGATTGGATCAAGAAAAATAAAAAAAAAAGTAAATAGGCCCACATGATTGGGTCGACTGCCTCGTGTTCTTGGGACACAAGTATATGCCATGCGAATTAGAGATTCTGGGTTCGATTCCCGAGTCAGGCAAAGTGTTATTGGGTTTTTCTATTATGAAATTCTCATTAGAAGCACGGATTCTGGAATTATGCCCGAAAAACGGCAATAGGCTCGCCCCCTATTACGTGGGACTGATAGGTACATACATGGCGAAATGTAGGTGCAGAAATGCACCCCTGCCTACCCCTTCAGGGAATACAGGCGTGAGGTTATTATTGAAGTATGATTAGAAGTATTATTTATGTATGTATGATTGGGTCGACTCGTGAGAGCAGTGGCGGTACATCCATAGAAGCCCAAAAGCGTTACACCTTAATTTTGTAATGTCTAGTTCATAATTGTTTATTTTGGGGTCAGAATATTCTCATTTATGTCAAATTGCTTCTGTCAAATAAAGATTTAAAGCTTAAATATTATTATTCAGAATTTTGTAAGGCTAGCTGGGCTTTTGGGCTTCTATGGAAGTACCGCCACTGCGTGAGAGATAATGGTATATCTTATTTGTCAACTGTATTTGAAACACATTGAGCATCTAACGGGTCTCCAATTTCAATATAGTGATGATGCTTCGATGAGTGCATCGAGCTCAGTGTTATTTACTTCAGTGTTCTAGAAGAAATACATGGTATTTCAAACATTTAACCACGTCACATATAATTAAAACAAATAACATACTTATAACATATAAGCAGTGATGGCTTCGGGGCTTAGGCGCGCGGTCGAGAATTTCGGCGGTCGCAGGTTCAAACCCCAGGCACACACCTCTGACTTTTCGAAGTTATGTGTGTATTCACAATGAATTATCACTTGCTTTAACGGTGAAGGAAAACATCGTGATAAAACCTGCACACCTAAAAATTCTTAGGAATTTCTTAGGTGTGTAGTCCGCCAACCCGCACTAGGCCAGCGTGGTGGACTAAGGCCTAAACCCTCTCATTTGTAGAGGAGGTCCGTGCCCAGCAGTGGGACGTATTTGGGCTGATGATATGATATATAACATACTTATAACATGAATACCTACGACTTAAATATCTTATCTGTTCAAAATGGAGAAATACAAAAACAGTGTACCTACATAATTTTGTGTTTAAATAAGGCGGGACAACGTGTCCTATTGTGCCGTCCTCGGTCTGCATCTGACATGTATGGAAAATGACTTTACTTTAATTGTTCGTGCAAATAATGTATATTTTGTACGGATAAAGTGGGATGGGAAGATAATAATTACTGTTATTTTAAATTTCTGAAATGTGTCTTTAGTTATCTATAAAAAATGGTTTATTGAAAATGAGACAATGTCACACAAAACACTTAAATCTAGAATGCATACTTAAAAATCTTATATTATTTATTGAACAGAAACTTAAGTGTTTTAGAGAATTCTGGTGCCCAAATAAAGATTTAACTTGTGTATTGGGTATCTATGGTAGTATAACTAAAACATTTATAATAATTTAAACCACCTCCTAATAAGAGAAAAGACATCGAACTCACTGGTTTCTCAAGTTGTAAATATATTTTTCCACGTGTAACGCTATTTTATACTCTTATAATTTATTACTGTTTTGCAATAGAAAATATATCATAGTTATATATTTAATGAGTTATTATATAGGCTTATGAAAAATAAGAAAGAAAATTTGCGATTGTTACCTGTGCATTTTTGTATACAAAAGACATAATTTTGTTAATTGATCATCATCTCCTTGCTCTGTTCCCAATTTTATTTGGGGTCGGCGCAGTATGTTTTATCCTTCCACACATCCCTATCAGCCGTCATGTCTTCATTCACCCCTTTTATTTCATATCTTCAGTCACGCCCTTCATCCATTTTTCTTGGGCCTTCCTCTGCTCGCCCATCCATCAACTTTCATACCCATATATAATTTTGTTAATTGGTGAAGGAAACGATCCTTCCGATTTTTATCTACGATAAATGTGGGACACACGTACAAAAAGACGATTTATCAGATCAAACAATAACCTCTGCTCGTGAGTGTCTGTGTATTTGTGTATCCGGGCGAGTGACGGGTGAAGCCAAAATAAACGCCACCAGAACCGTTCCGTCGGTTCTAGGGATCATTCCGTTTTGTGTGCTGTCATACAATCTGTGCAAACTGACATTACAACGATGCAGTGTTGCCTATGACGTATGTTTGTAGTCGTGTAACACTACATATATATCATGATGTAAAGCTTTATTGTGGGAATAGGTTATGTTTAGGTGTTTACATTTTATAATGGTTGTCAGAGAGCAGGGTCTCCTAGCACAAGTATAGAAATACTTAAAAGGAGGCCCTAACATTGTAATCTAAGCAGTGATGGCCTCGAGGTTTAGGCGCGCGGTCGAGAATTTCGGCGGTCGCAGGTTCAAACCCCAGGCACACACCTCTGACTTTTCGAAGTTATGTGTGTATTCACAATGAATTATCACTTGCTTTAATGGTGAAGGAAAAAATCGTGATAGAGGAGGCCCGTGCCCAGCAGTGGGACGTATTTGGGCTGATGATGATGATGATGAAACATTGTAATAATTTTTATAAAAAAACTTGGTAAGTGAATTAGTGAGTGACAAAATTACGAAGTTTAACTAGTTATAATTCTTATACTACTGGTTGAAATTAAATGAAATGAAGGTTATAAATTGTTTTGGTTTTAATAAAAAATACGCGGAATATTACTAATAAAATTTTGCCATAATATTCGCCAGTTTCCATGATACATAACATACCTAAATACATATACATATGTAAGCAAAAACGGGGCACAGTATACATTGCATAGATTCGTCTTTTTGTTCATACGCCCTGCGTCTGACAGGTGGGGCCGTAATAAACACTCTCGGAACCATTTTGTCAGCTCTCCAAATCATTTCGTATTTTGTAGAGTCATTTAAGTATTATTTATTGATGTTACCAATACATGGGCTGTGGTAAATTTTTATACAAAGAATTACATACATACATAACCTCTCGCCTGTATTCCCCGAAGGGGTAGGCACCGTTTTTCGGGCACAATTCCAGACTCCGGGCTGCTATTGAGAATTTCCTAATGGAAAAACCCAATAACACTTTGCCCGACCGGGAATCGAACCCAGAACCTCTAGATCGCACGGCACATATTTGTGCCGCGAGACCACGAGGCAGTCGTGAGAAATACAAAGAATTATGTCAAATATAAATGACATGTCTATTACATCTAACTACATTCGTTCGTATATATATTCCACTGCCGGGTATAATTCTTCTACCTATACAGTTAGATATGGTAATTATTTATTTTAGCTATAATCAATTTGAGATTCTAAGAAAACGTTTTTAAAGAATTCTCCGCTTTTCTTGCGATGTTAAACTATTAATTTTTATGATAATTCTTTTAAATAAACACAAGCCAAAGCCAAAAGCCCAATTTGCTGCTGATTGGGCTTCTCAAATGACATGGCTATCACGCACTTATTAAAGTAATATAGATACTATCTACTACTACTAACAGTGATGACATACGGCACCGAGACGTGGCCTTTCACTATGGGCCTCATTAGGCGGCTCAAAGTCACTCAACGAGCTATGGCTATGCTCGGGGTTTCCCTACGAGATCGAATCAGAAATGAGGAGATCCGTAGGAGAACTAAGGTAACCGACATAGCCCAGCGAATTAGCAAGTTGAAGTGGCAATGGGCCGGGCACATAGTGCGGAGAACTGATGGCCGATGGAGTCAAAAAGTTCTCGAATGGAGGCCACGTAGCAGTAAGCGCAGCGTAGGACGTCCACCAACGAGATGGTCGCGGGTCGTCGCTGGATGCAGGCTGCCTCCAACAGGCCACTGTGGAGATCATTGGGGGAGGCCTATGGTCAGCAGTGGACGTCTTTGGGCTGATGATGATGATGATGATGATGAGATACTAACTGACTGAACTAGTTGTTGAGACGATGTAGTCATGAAATGTGAGATCGAGAAGACTCGGGCTTACCGGTTAGGACCAAGTATCGTGTAAATAATTTAATGGCCTTGTTCCCTGTTACGTAATCCTTAAAAAACTTCCTGACTAAACATAGGTTTAGTTTAGGTTGTGTTTTTAATACAAGAGCCTACACTGCGCCGAGGCTATCGTAATTGAAAACCATCGCTTTCGAATTGTAATGTAACTTTGGTAGCGGGGCTCGTTTCGTAGAATGCATTTCGTGAACTACCTAATAGTAAATGTTGACAGAACTTGAATGAATGAGCCTGTATTTGACTGAGTCTGACAGACTTTTTTCGGGTACCGAAAGGGTAGCTACAATACTACTTAGTTTAGAGAATAAAAAGGTAGTATTCAAGTACAACTGGGTTGGTTCTGGGTGATGTATGTAAACAATTTTATTTTATTTTCCCTCTTCTTCCACTCCTTTCTCTCTTTTGCCAAGTTACGCCACTCCTTTTCAAAGGCGCCATGGTTGTCTCTCCAGCGCTTTTATTCGTTATTTTTATTTAAGATTTCACAACCCCATTATATCTTTGGCCTACATATAAAAAGGAATATATTACGATGTCTACTAATTAAATTTAGTTGGTCAATTGGCATAAACGTATAGCGTTATTAGATTTGACAAAATCCAGCCTACATCTATTCATCCAGCATATAAACAAATGTTCTCATTAAGCTCAATATGACCAACGGAATAACTTAAACACCATCTGAAAATGCTATCGTCGGTGTCGGAGAAATAGTCAAGGAACAGCAACGGTAACAAAAGTAATTAAAATAATATAAAAATGTTTAAGCAGTGACGGCCTCGAGGTTTAGGCGCGCGGTCGAGAATTTCGGCGGTCGCAGGTTCAAACCCCAGGCACACACCTCTGACGTTTCGAAGTTATGTGTGTATTCACAATGAATCATCACTTGCTTTAACGGTGAAGGAAAACATCGTGATAAAACCTGGACACCTAAAAGTTCTTAGGAATTTCTTAGGTGTGTAGTCCGCCAACCCGCACTAGGCCAGCGTGGTGGACTAAGGCCTAAACCCTCTCAGTTGTAGAGGAGGCCCGTGCCCAGCAGTGGGACGTATATGGGCTGATGATGAAAAATTTTTTGATTATTAACGTGTCCTGGTATCGATAAAAATATAAAATTTAGCTCAATATGATTAAAACTAGAAAAAATAAAGCCTAAAATCCTAAGTGCAGTTAATTCTGACCTCAGCATCAAACTAAACTCATGTCAAATATTTATTTGATTCTTAAGCCGCAAAAGTGTAGTTTATAAATTTTAAGCCTTTCGTGTAAATATTTGTGAGTTTATTGTAGTTTAATGAGTTTTGTAAGTTATAATTGTAAGAATTTACTAAGCTGTCTGGAGGACAATAGTCCCTTTTAGTTTTATAAGCCTGTAATCAATAAGGGTACTTTTTATTGCTTAGCGAAGTATGACGGTCTAGGTGGTAGGTGACCTTAGCCCATGGACATTCACAGCCTGATTTCGAAACGGATTGCCTTGTGTTACTGTCATCGTCATCATCAAACAGCCTTTGTCACGTCCATTGCTGGACATAGGCATCTCCTATGGCACGCCACTAGGCTCGATCTTCGGCCCTCCTCATCCAACCGCTGCCACCTTGCGGATATCATCACCCCACCTAGCGTTACTATTGCGAGTTTTAAACTTTATTTATCAAATCAAAAACCCCATGTCAACCACTGAACAAACGCGACAGTATGGCGTTACATGAGTTTTCTATACGGCAATGGTCCAATCTCGGACGAGCCGGAACGTTCAAACCGCAGTCCAACCTAGTTAACTTGGTTCTACCAATTTGAGAAACTTTATAACACTGCATTAAGTAATTAGGAGTAGGAATATTATAGCATTCGCGCAAAGACCACTCGACTAGTTAATTTATAATAATAATATTACATTTTTCGTCTAAATTTTTATTATAATATTCGGATGGTTTTAATAAGGTAAAGTATTTTAAGAAACTGCCTCGTGGTCTCGCGGTACAAGTATGCGCCGTGCGATCTAGAGGTCCTGGGTTCGATTCCCGGGTCAGGCAAAGTGTTATTGGGTTTTTCCATTAGGAAATTCTCATTAGCAGCACGGATTCTGGAATTATGCCCGAAAAACGGCAATAGGCTCGCCCCCTATTACGTGGGACTGATACATACCTGGTGAAATGTGGGTGCAGAAATGCACCTCTGCCTACCCCTTCGGGGAATACAGGCGTGAGTTTATGTATGTATTTATTTTAAGAAAATAATTCCTAGAATTATAAATATAGCATCAACATTTATTTTCCTAAAAATATTTTATGATAACTGCAGTGAATAAAAAGCGCGAAGAGTAAGTCTGTGTGTTCCCAGAGGAGCACGTATTGTGCCTGGACTAAATAAAGAGACTACAGTTGTATTTCTCATTTTTAATGTTTAAAAAGGTAATATATTCTTTATTATTTACTGCACTAGGTCAAGGATAAATGCTGCATTTTATTACTATTTATTTCATTTATTATTTTTTGCAACCAACTCTGTCTAGTTCAATATTATGTAGACTATGGCCTTAACACTTTTAACGGTATGTTTTTAGGGCACGGAGCCCAGCAGTGGAGTTTACGCGATCTCAAGCAAGTACTCCAAATTTACAAATCAATGCTGATTTATTAATTCAAACTTCATTGGATATTTAAAAAAAACAAATCATAAACATATTATTATTATTAAGAAAGTGTGATTTAATGTATTTAAAATACATAAATTATAAGAATATTGTCAAGAAATAATAAAATATATTTAAAAGGAATTTTGTAATTTTAAATGTGAACTAAAACATTTCACAACATTTTTGTCAATAGTTAATGACAATACATAATGATACTTTTCTAGTAGGTGGCAATAATGTAAATTGTACTAATTTATTCAAAACTACCCGAACTTCGAAAAATCACGAATAACTTCGCAAAAAAAATATTATTTCCACCGCAATAACAACTCACCTCATCACCAAAAACAAACTCCAACTAGAAACTCACACAAATCCAAGAGCACAGTTTATATTTTTTTTTTAAATAAAAAAATTAACCACATTCAAAAAGAACGTTCGGAAACTTGAAAAAACTTTTCGCGCACGAAAAAATACTTTTGACGGGCGACGTGACGACCGACGCCAGCGACGAGCGGCGGCGAACTGGCTCGCTGTGCCGCACCACGTACAGATGCCGAACGCACCTCGGTAAAGGATCCACTTTGTTACATAGTAAGATCGAAATTTGATCGCAGTTAGACAGAATGAATGCGCACTAAGACATCTCTTCGGCTATTTAGCGAGTGAGCAAGATGGAGCGCGCATGCGTCCGGTCGTTCAACCCTTGCAGTGATGCAGGCCTGATGGGGTACTGGCTTTCAGGTGCTCGGCACCTCTCCAATACGTCAACTTTTTGTGTCATTGGGACTGGCGCGCGAGTTTTCGGCAGCGAATTTTCGGCACGGATTTTTTGGGTTTTTTATATTATTTGATACATTTGGATGAGGCTGTGTATCGTGATCAACTTAAATGTTAGAGTGATTATTGTAAATATTTTATCAAAACAATTATGAAAAAGTACAGTATAGGTTATTGAGTATGCTATAAGATACGATTTTATATAGTTTTCAAATATTGGATGACATAAAATTGCAGCCAAAACAAAAGACTCAGATGCATGAAATTGCTGCATGTAATTAACTTGAGTTGTTATTATTAATGGTCCATCTTATATATAAAAATGAATCGCAAAATGTGTTGGTAAGCGCATAACTCAACAACGCCTGGACCGATTTCGCTAATTCTTTTTTTGTTGTGTTTGTTATTGTTAGGAGAAGGTTCTTATGACAGAAAAAGTTAAGAAAATTGCGAGGAATATGGTAAAAACAACAATTTAATTTTCTCATATAAACTGTTCTACCTAATATTCTGTCAAACATTTTATGTTTATCCCGCCAATATGGTTAATGGTCCCCTCAAATTAAAGAACGTATTTAAATAAAGGTTTTGAATCGACAACATATATCCAGAATATTCGAATAGTTGCGTATTTTAGATTTTAAAAATGTAGAATAATGTCAGTAATAAAAAGGGATTGACATATTTATTGGTTGTCAAATATTTATGCGTGCGTTCAGAAATGTATTTTTAAACTCCTTGGTTGTACCTGATTTACAAACGAAGGCAGGTTCGGTAGTCATCACGCTTTGAAATCTAAAACACCCACAACTATGCAATGGAATGCGCTTGGTGTTAAGAAAATTGTTGAGTAATGTTACTCACGTGACGATACTGAAAAGACAACTTAGAGATGAATTGGTGCTTGAGAATTCATCAATTAGATTGATCTAAGATTTCATTGATCCTAACGGATATGACCATTGAGTTCAAACGAATTCAGTTCCCGATTCGTCATGCCTTCGCAATGACGATTAACAAAAGATGTTTGTGATCTTTTAGACAATTAAAAAATATATTAAAAATGTATATCACAAGGTGCATCATCATCATCAGCCCATATATGTAGGTACGTCCCACTGCTTGGCATAGGCCTTCTCTGCAACTGAGAGGGTTTAGGCTTCAGTCCACCACACTGATGCTTCAATGAAGAGAATTGAAACCGACTGCATCCCATCCCATATGTACATGTTTAATTAAATCATGACTTGCGGAGACACGATTGATGCATTTAATTTTCGTACTTATTTATTTCTGTATTTTTATCTCAATAAAGTGCTGAACTTAATATTTATTTCCATACAATCAAAAATAAAATTCAGGTAATATGTAAATATGTAACATTCAATGACTGTTAGGGGATACGAAGTTTTCCGGGTCAGCTATTATAAATGTTAATGGTTTGTTTGTTACGCTTTCACGCCAAAACTACTTAATCGATTATCATGAAAATTTGTACACATAGTCTTCGAGATATAAAAAAGGACATAGGATTATACTTATTAAAAAAAATACGGAGGATAAAAGAATTGAAAAATGATTGAAAAAAGATTTGAATCACTTTTGGTATGTAGATAGGTGGGACCCACCGCAGTAACATAGGTGGGAATGGTTACCCTTACTATTATATAAATGTGAATAAATAAACAATAATTTTGGTATGACCATAAATGAGACCCTGTGAAGTAACATAGGCTATGTTTTATCCCGGGAAAATGTAATGTTCCCATTGGGATAAACATATTATTAAAAATACGAAAATAACTGTCAGTTTTACTTTTACGCCTCAACCATTTGAATTGATTTGACCTTTTTTTAAATTCAGTAAGTGCCATTTTGGGCACTTGAGGGACGACTTATAGATTAACTTATTATATTTCTGCGCCCAACCCTGAAGTCTACGCGGACGGAGTCGCGGGCAAAAGCTATAAAAATATAAAAATTGCGATTACAAAACAGGTGTTGTTCGTAGAAGGGTGAAAATTTGGGGTTATATGTATTTTCAATGCTGAATCATAAAAAAATAAAAACAAAAAAATGTCCACAAAATAAAAATAAAATACTTTTCGGGTTGGACCATCCTAGGGGTATAAAAAATACATATGACTGAATATACATATAAAATTTCATCAAAATCAGTCGAGCCGATTCGGAGGCTGTTTCGAACTGTGACACAAGAATTTTATATATATAGTTGTATATGTATATCTCACTCTCTATACAATTTTGACCATTTTTTTTTGTTTAATTTGTATATCGATCAAAGCAGTGACTGTTATACGTATCATTTTAATTTTTCAGTGCTATTATGATTTATTTACATTTTAATAAAACAAAGTCACATTTTAATAAAAAAAAATCGTAGAAGGGTGAACATTTATGATTATAATAATTTATCAATGCTGAATCATAAAAAATAAAGAAAATAAAGTCAATAGAAAAAAAACATACCCCTAAATGTTAAACCCTTAAATGTTGACCGATTCTCAGACCTACCTACAATATACACACAATATTTCATAAAAATCAGTCGAGCCGTTTCGGAGGAGTTTGCCAAAAAACACCGCGACACGAGAATTTTTTATATATGGCAAAACAACGTTTGCCGGGTCAGCTAGTACTTTATAGAATTATTTTCTTGTGATAAGGGTGCTATAGAAAATTGAAAAAAAAAATGTGCGCTGTGAAAAATATCTCGAAATAATAAAAGAAGTGTAATAACCCTGGATTGAATTCTTAACCTCAATTCTAATTTTTTTTGGTAGGTAATTGATTTACTCCATAATAATGAAATGATAAAGCATATATCTGTGTCTACATCTGCTTCGACTCCACGCAGTATACCTCGTGAACTGCGGCTGTTTAATTCTGGATAAAGGTCTTCTTTACTTTCAACAAGCTAACAGTTTATCATTGTTTGAAAACCACCACCATTAGTAAACTTACTACTTTTTTTTTTCTTCTTTTTTTTGGGGGGAATTCTCTGGCCTGTCCTACTAAAATTAATGTAATTTGAAAAATGGTATGCAGGTACCCACTCCATAGAAAAGGGGTAAAAATAGCCGGATAATACAATGTGTTATAGAATTGCGATTTGAAGCAACCCTATTGCATTTCATTCAGTGAGATTGCCGGAAATTTGTTTTTGTGGTTAAATACAAATATTTATTATTTGAATACGAATATCCAACCACATAATCCACTATAATGACCGAGGCGTGTAGGTAGCGTTTTGAAATAAGTCTATGTAAATTAGGTTGATGAAAAGTCGGATAAAATTACTGTTTTCTAATAGAAACAAAAAATACTTAATCTTTGATAAGTTCACATTTTTATTGAAGACCAGCCTCCGTAGCGCAATCGCTTTGATATCAGCTTGTGAAACGAGAAGGTGCAGGCTTAATTCCCACACCAACGCTAATATTTCTCTAAGTTTTTGAGAGACCTAAAATTAAAATAAATAAATACATCCAACGATCACATACATAGTTCTGACCCCACATTAAGATATGAGTCTTGTGTCGTGGGTATCCGAAACTACGAGACTTTTCGGTCTCACAAAGACCCAGGACCCGAAACAAATATTTGTGGATCACACAAACATTTGTCCCGTTGCGGGGATCGAACCAGCGGCCTCTCGTTTCGCAAGCTGGTGTCTAGCCAACTGCGCAACGGGGCTGTCAAAAAATTGCTTCAGAATTTTTGAAACTTTTGGTAAGGGCTCAGAACTATGTATTTGACTTAACTTTTTATTATGCAGTCAACACCCGTCATCTTTATAAAATAGAAAGCGTACTTTTTATTTTTATACGGTGATTGTTAAATTAAGAGCTAGCCACTGTGACGGGCGAGTGTCATTCGTCAGCGGCGAGTGCTCTGGTCGCGAGGGCCGAGGGCTGAACACGGGAGGAGCGCGCTCGTAAATCATCCCTCTTACACTAAATAAACCAAATACAACAGTTAATTATAGTACTCTGGCTGCGGAATACGAATTCGTTTGGTATTAAAATGTAATCATTGACATTATTTTCCAGCCAACCGGCTTAGCTTCTCTTGAAAGTAATTTCTTAAAAAAGCATTATAGTTTTTGCACTTCTAAAATTCAAGGTATGTTTATTGGTGACTCCAGAATTCATCAGAATTGGTTCAGTAATTCAAGCGTGAAAGCGTGATAGATAGAAAGAGTTGGACAATTTTCAATTTATTATATAACGCTAAGTACAACTAAATAAGTAATGCAAAAAAGACACACAATTACAAAAAATCGTAGCAAATATAACTCCTCAAAATGAAAGTTTAGTTAAAATTCAGCTTTATAATATACATAACCTCACGCCTGTATTCTCCAAAGGGGTAGGCAGAGGTGCATTTTTGCACCCACATTTGGCCAGGTATATCTCAGTCCCACGTAATAGGGGGCGAGCCTATTACCGTTTTTCGGGCAACATTCAAGACTCCGTGCTGCAACTGAGAATTTCCTAATGGAAAAACCCAATAACACTACCTGGGAATCGAAACCCGGACCTCTAGATCCCACGGCACATACTTGTACCGCGAGACCACGAGGCAGTCAAGTCGAGGTAGACAGAAATATACGGCTCACAAATAGAAAATGAATATTAATACTTTAGCAAAGTCGCATAATAAGCCTCTCCACAAATCAACACGGGCATTAATAGAGTTTGCCGTGCACTCTGATAGAGTATTCAAAGACGCATCAGATAATATTGCTCGTATATTGAAGGCAATCAAGAGACGCTTATGTAAATCGGCGATCAGCGAGAATTCACGTCAAATAATACTGGCATTTTTATTTTCCTTTCTTAAGTTGAGCATAAATTTTTCTTCTTCAGTTGCTGCAAAAAATCTTAGCTTTATGGCTCTTTGGGATTCGTGTCTTTGTTAGCAGAATAAAAGTTGTGCATTACTCTGATAGACGCGGGCTAAAATATATGTACATAGGGATCGCCTGCATCATTGCCATTAAAGAAAATCGTGCTATGAAATATTTTAGTATGTATTATGTATTGTATATGTATTGCTATGATATTATTGTTTATTTTCCAGACATACAAGTCACCACACTGTCGTGATATTCCGAGTATAGTGTATGCCTAAAAGTAGTGATGGCCTCGAGGTTTAGGCGCGCGGTTCTCAGCCGTCGCGGGTTCTAACCCTAGGCACACACCTCTGCCTCGTGGTCACAAGTATGTGCCGTGCGATCTAGAGGTCCTGGGTTCGATTCCCGGGTCGGGCAAAGTGTTATTGGGTTTTTCCATTAGGAAATTCTCAGTATTAGCACGGAGTCTGGAATTGTGCCCGAAAAGCGGCAATAGGCTCGCCCCCTATTACGTGGGACTGATGCATACGTGGCGTAATGTGGGTGCAGAAATGCACCTCTGCCTACCCCTTCGGGGAATACAGGCGTGAGGTTATGCATAATAAGAATAAAGATGTGTTATTATTTTATTTATTGTTGTTAATCACAGACAGAAGTTAGACTTCATGCTACTACTGAGAATTTCCTAATGGAAATACCCAATGACACTTTACCCGACCCGGGAATCGAACCTAGGACCTCTAGATCGCACAGAACATACTTGTACCGCGAGACCACAAGGCAGTATTATTATGTTCTCTATATTATCTTGAGAGCTAGAGATACGTTTATTCTCAAGACCATTTTTAATGGTGGTTTAAATGGATCATGGTGCCAACAGTACGGAGTTGGAGAGCGGTAATTAATATTCTTCAGCGCAATTTTCTGGCTTCCTACATTCGCTGGGTTCCTTTGTACGTGCTATATATCGCACCGGTTGTATTTATAGTATGCGATAATTTACTTTTTGCACATTAATTATGTGATGGCCTCGAGGTTTAGGCACGCGGTCGAGAATCTCGACGGTTGCGGGTTCCAACCCCAGGTACACACCTCTGACTTTTCCAAGTTATTTGTGTATTCACAAAGAAAATTAACGTACTTTAACGGTGAAGGAAAACATCGTGATGAAACCTGCACAGCTAAAAGTTCTTAGGAATTTCTTAGGTGTGTAGTCCGCCAACCCGCACTAGGCCAGCGTGGTAGACTAAGGCCTAAACCCTCTCAGTTAGAGTCAGAGGAGGCCCGTTCCCAGCAGTGGGACGTATATGGGCTGATAATGATGATGATGACATTAATTAATCAGAGTAATTAAATTTTATACCGAAGAACTATGTTGTAAGTCTTGCCAAGACAGCCCCGTGGCGCAGTTGGCTAGACACCAGCTTGCGAAACGAGAGGCCGCGGGTTCAATCCCCGCACCGAGACAAATGTTTGTGTAATCGACAAATATTTGTTTCGGGTCTGGGTGTTTGTGAGAGCGAAAAGTCTCTCGTAGTTTCTGATACCCACGACACAGGACTTGTATCCTAGTGTGGGGTCAGAACTATGTATGTGACTGTTGGGTGTATTTATTTATTTGCATGTATATATTTTTTAAAGGGATAAGTTGACTGTCAACCGAAGCTATTGCGATGAAAGTGTTTACATTATTTTAAAACTGTAAGTTCAGTCGTTTTACTAGGAAATACTTTAGTTTTCAGTAGCAGCACGGAGTCTGGATTTGTCCCCGAAAACGGCAATAGGCTCGCCTGCTATTACGTGGGAAAAAAACACAATTGTAGAAATTTGGGTGCAGAAATGCACCTCTGCCTACCTCTTCGGGGTATACAGGGGTGGGATTATGTATGTATAAAAGTATACTAGAATACTATCAAAGTAGAATATACAGGTAAAGCTCTATTCAATACTGGCTCTGCGTTTAATATTTGTAAACGATGGATTGCGAGATCAAAGTCTTCAAACTTAATCCGATTTATTATTAATAGCCTCCTGAACAACCAATCGCTACTGCAAAGTCCGCCTCGCTACTTAACCTCCAGAGTTCCACAATCCATGATATGTTTCCACAAAGATGAGATTTAAACTTCTTGTCATATCTCGCAAATGTTCAGAATCTAGGTGAGTTTCCAATAACCAGGTTAACACTGGTTTAATTTGACACATAAAGTGCCAGGTGGAGGAAACGATTTGGCTTCGTCTCGGGCCAATCTAATCGGGCGGTCAGGTAGCGTGGAGTGAATAAATCATTGAATCCCTAAGCAAGTGTATCGAGCCTCATATTACTGATTTGACGTTAATTGCTTCTGATTTAGATGTTTGGCGGCTAAAATGCTGCTTGTTTAATTTATAGTATTGTAGCTAAGCTGGACAGCGTCCGTGGCGCAGTTGGCTAAACCCCGGCATGCGAAACGAGAGGCCGCGGGTTCGGTCCCCGCACTGTGAAAAATGTTTGTGTGATCCACAAATATTTGGGTCTGGGTGTTTGTGAGACCGAAAAGTTTCTCGTAGTTTTTGATACCCATGACTCAAGGCTTGTATATTAGTGTGGGATCAGAACTATGTATGTGGCTGTTGGGTGTATTCATTCTTTTTTTATACTACAAATGCTGAAATCTAGATTAAAAACAATAAGGCAAACATAATTGCATTTACAGTCGAAAATAATAAATAAACACATTATTTATACCGCCTTTTTCGTTGAGCGGCACATGTGTATGACGTGCGATTTAGTGGTCCCGGGTTCGATTTTACGGTCTGGCAATTTGTATTTGTGTTTTTACCTCTATCGTCTTTCAACCTGTCAGGGGTACAGCAGTGAAAGTATTTGGGCTGAATTAATATTTCTAAGACACTTATAAATGTATTAAAATTGAAAACTAATCACAAATGTATACTTGTTTGACTGTGATTAGATATACCATTTTTATAAGTACCCAAAATACCTAAAGCGAATGAAAGCGAGACCAAAACAGGCTCTTTAATTATGAATCTAGAGGAGTCGCCACGGCGTGTCACATTTTAAATGCTGAGGGAAATTAGGTCTGACGCAGCGACCTGTTATATCTAGGAATTTTAAATGACAACAGAAGCCGACTTCAATCAAAGTACTAACTTAAACGGCACTTTGTGACACAAAATAAATGAGTTTTGGATAAATTTGTTTCTTAATTTAATCATCGACATTAGAAGTAAGATTCATCATCATCATCATCATTATCAGCCTAAGGAAGTCCACTGCTGAACATAGGCCTCCCCTAATGACTTCCATAGTGACCTGTTGGAGGCAGCCTGCATCCAGCGACGACCCGCGACCTTCACCAGGTCGTCGGACCATCTTGTGGGTGGACGTCCTACGCTGCTGCTAGAAGTAAGATTACAACAATGAAATTACCGCATCAAATATCAGATGACAGGATGGTCTCGAAGACAAAGCCTGCAATCTCTCATACATCTTTGACTTATTAGTAAGTAACATCGAATCACCCACAGGGAAAACTAATTTATTATCGCTCTTTTATATGGGCGAGCATACAAAAGACGTATTTACACAAAATACTTGAACAAATTAAAATATAATGAAATTATAAATAACTACACAAAAAAAACAATAACAGATAATTATTAAAGTTATACTGTTAAGGCCAGCGCCTTACAGAATAACGATAGCAAGTTGCACGTTAGAAAGTGTCAACTGTCAGTCATTCTGTTACGTGTCAATTGTCATTCTTTACCCGGTCTCCTTGCGAGCAACATCATTGTACCTAATTCAAATATACGTTAAAGTGCTGGAGTTTAATTGAAGTATTTAATTTAAGCTCCCTTATGTGTTAAGCGCAAACATATACACATCTAAAAAATAAAGTGGGTAGTTTTGTACCAAACGAGGCAGAATTTATGCGAGCATTTATATGGGTATTCATATTAACATATTACCCACATTAACGTGATGGCCTCGAGGTTTGGGCACGCGGTCGAGAATCTCGACGGTCGCGGGTTCAAACCCCAGGCACACACCTCTGACTTTTCGAAGTTATGTGTGTATTCACAATGAATTATCACGTACTTTAACGGTGAAGGAAAACATCGTGATGAAACCTGCACACCTAAAAGTTCTTAGGATTTTTTAAGATGTGTAGTCCGCCAACCCGCACTAGGCCAGCGTGGTGGACTAAGGCCTAAACCCTCTAAATTGTAGAGGAGGCTCGTGCCCAGCAGTGGGACGTATATGGGCTGATGATGATGATGATGCCACATTAACGGCGTAGGAAATCATAGTGACGAAACCTGCACAACTAAAAGTTTTCCACGAAGAACTTCTTAGGTCTGTAGACCGCAAACCCGACTTAGTTGTAAAGAAGGTCAGCACTTATCAATGAAATTAGACTTACACACGCACTTGAAACAAAAGTAACATCGTTGACTAAAATATTTTTCTAACCAATATCAAATAAAATTTCTAAAAACGATTTAAGCCTGACCATGCGTGACGTACATATCATATAAGTAATAAATTTAAATTAAGGAAATTAAAATTATAATTAATTCTGACGTCACGACTCGGTCTTGACGGCACGTGACGTGAGCAGAATTTTAAAAGTAAAATCAGATTAAATTAAAATAAATAAAATAAAATAAATACCTCTCTCGACTCTGTCTTGACCGTACGTGACGTAATAAAAAAAAAACTACTACTGTCACTATTCTACATTCTTAAAATTTAAAACAAACTTTTTCTGAATAACTTTTTGGTGTCGGTGTGCGCGCGCATCGTAAAAAATCACTCTCATCATTTTTCCCTACCGCGCCAAAATAAGTATAACTTCAAAATTGTAAATGTGAAAAAGCGCGATATTAGGCGTCCCGCGTCGAGACTGCCTGCCACTGACTTTCATTGACAAATTAGATTGATTCACTATATTAATGCGCCGGCTAAAATTAGTGGCGTCACGTGTAGGTAGCCACTTGCCACGCGCTCTATCGCCAAATCGCTTATTCAGTTCAATATAAATTGCTTTCAATTCTAAAGTGCTTCGGAAATTGTTTTTGTGTACTGTTGTTTATACTATATGTTAGTGGACAACATTTATCTAATGAAATGAAATGTTTGAATGTCTTAGGCTATATTAACGTATAATATAAAAGTATAAAATAAATAAATAAATACACCCAACAGTCATATACATAGTTCTGACCCCACACTAGGATACAAGTCCTGTGTCGTGGGTATCAGAAACTACGAGAGACTTTTCGGTCTCACAAACACCCAGACCCGAAACAAATATTTGTGGATCACACAAACATTTGTCTCGGTGCGGGGATCGAACCCGCAGCCTCTCGTTTCGCAAGCTGGTGTCTAGCCAACTGCTAATAATGATAATCTATTAGAACTTCCTAGTGGTCTTCATCATCAGCCTATAAACGTCCCACTGCTGGGCTCCGGCCTCCTCTGTAACTAATAGGTTTTAGGCTTAGTCCACCACGCTGGCCTAGTGCGGGTTGGCGGACTACACACCTAAGAAATTCCTAAGAACTTTTAAGTATGCAGGTTTCCTCACGATGTTTTCCTTCACCGTAAAAGTACGTGATAATTCATTGTGAATACACACATAACATTGAAAAGTCAGAGGTGTGTGCCTGGGGTTTGAATCCACGACCATCGAGATTCTCGACCGCGTGCCTAAACCTCGAGGCTATCACGACTTTCACTTTGTAATGTTGTACAGGTGTAAACATACCGTAATCGAAAATTGAGACATGATAGTTATGATTAGGTAAACGTCATTATAAGCAATGATGGCCTCGAGGTTTAGGCACGCGGTCGAGAATCTCGACGGTTGCGGGTTCAAACCCCAGGTACACACCTCTGACTTTTCAAAGTTATGTGTGTATTCACAAAGAAAATTAACGTACTTCAACGGTAAAGGAAAACATCGTGATAAAACCTGCACGCCTAAAAAGTTCTTAGGAATTTCTTAGGTGTGTAGTCCGCCAACCCGCACTAGGCAAGCGTGGTGGACTAAGGCCTAAACCTTGTTGTAGAGGAGGCCCGTGCCCAGCGGTGGGACGTATTTGGGCTGATGATTAAGGTAAACGTCAAAATATTTTTTTCTTTTTGGGATTTTTTAGCGTCACTTTATTTTTAATCACCGCAACTATTCCTTGCCATAGTTTTCGATGACGGTCTGTTTACACTCTATATACATATGTATATACATATATGTACTATGTAGCTATAAAATGCGTGCTAAAAAATCCGAATTCAAATCGTAGCTTAATTTTGACGTTCGGTTTTTACTGATATAATATTTACGGCTGGTCCGCGTATCTGTCGACTCGCCTCTCGTCGCGTTAGGCTGATTGAAATTTCAATAGGCCATTATCAATACACCATTGTGTGCTCACGGCGCTGTTTGCTGTTAAATATTATTATACATTGACAAATGCGACAATTATATTATGTTTTGCTATTCAAATTTAATTTATTTGTGTGCAAACTGCTCGTGTTTGGATGTCGAGATTTTTTATAAATGTTAACGTAATTTATTATTATAATATACCCAGTGGCGCTACTTCCATAGAAGCCCAAAAGCCCAGTTTGCCTTTCACAATTCCGAATAAAAAAAATAAAGCTTTAAATCTTTATTAAACAAAAGCAATTTGTTAAATCAAGACCCCACAATAAGCAAATATAATCTAGACATTACACAATTAACGTTTAACGCTATTGGGCTTCTATGGAAGTCCCGCCACTGAATATACCGTTTAGTATACTGTATAAATGAAGCGAGCGTAAAAAGTCCAACTAAAATCATCATTTAACTTTTTATACTGGCCTTTAAGTGAAGTGAAGGGAATTTCGCATAGTATATAAATAAATAAACAAATACACCCAACAGTCACAAACATAGTCCTGACTCCACACTAAGATACGAGTCTTGTGTCGTGAGTATCAGAAACTACGAGAGACTTTTCGATCTCGCAAACACCCAGACACGAAACAAATATTTGTGGATCACACAAACATTTTTCTCGGTGCGGGGATCGAACCCGCGGCCGCTCGTTTCGCAAGCTGGTGTCTAGCCAAGTGCGCCACGGGGCTGTCGTATATATATGTATACTTGTATAAAATGACACGCTTGCAGCTGATAATCCCTCTTTGATAAGAACTACACGTTTTTTGGTGCGAGGATTTAACTCGCACTCCTCTAGTTTACAGGCTGGCTTCTAGATGAACGCTTTCTGAGGCTATCAATAGAAAGAACGCTTAACAACCAAGTACGGGCTGTATATTCCGAAAAAGGCAAAACAACTGAAGCGAACCAAGGGTAAATGTAGCTAAGTTTACACACTTTATGTGAAACAAGTAATCGTGATACCGTTCATTCAATGACCGAAAAGCAGACGGAGCAAGTCATCGTATACAAAACCGCCCTCTTTAAGGTCCAGGTAGCACAGATAAACTACACGCCTTTATGCGGGTACACATAAATAAATTTGATTATAATGCCACTGACCTGTTGTGGAGACCTGACTTTACTTGAGGATTGTTATTGCGTGAAATATTATGGATTAAAAATAAAGTCATTTAGATCACTTTTGAAGTGGCAGAGTAAAGTGGTGGTGGCCTGGATGATAACACGTACGCCATTTTTTTTTTATCGAAAAATTGGATTTAAATCGAAGGAGAAAGCTGATTATGGCTTTACTTTCCGCTAGCCCTAGTGGAGGGGGGCAGAAAGCGTATGTTGGGGTCAAAGGCCTTTCAGCCCGGTGCGCGGCGACGTTACGTCCGCGCAGATGTTAACGTCGGGCTGGGTCCCTAACAAATTCCTATGCCGGCATACCGACCAAAAGCCCCGGTGGCCATCTCCGCACCATGTGGGGCGATTACGGTGCGTGGGCGGGAAGCTCCCATCGTTGTTCCGCGACCGACTGGTGCGCCCCTGAGACGAAATCGTCTCGGCCGTCTCGGAGTTTTAAGGGGCGCAGCTGCACCCTCACGAGCTTGGTTCGAGCGCTTCGGTTGTGGGTGAGCGCCCGCGAAGGGCACAGATCACAGTGCCGTCGCCCCTCTCGGGGTCACTTGCAGTGTGGACGCGCTGCTTCTACGAAAGGGAAGGGGATATCGTGGTGGGATTCTAACGCCCCCTTGCCACAGGTCAGAATAATAGGTAGGCTAGCTCGATCTCAAGTTTTTTTCCCCAAGCATTTTGCTAACTCTTTTTATAGGGAGCAAGGATATATCCGTTTTCAGTGTACATTTTCAAACCCTATGTAGTTGAAATAAAATTAAAATATCTTAATGGGAAAATCCAAAAACACGACAACAATACACCGGATTTCTCAATGCACCATAGAAGCAGTTTTATATACATCATCAGCCCATATACGTCCCACTGCTGGGCACGGGCCTACTCTACAACTGAGAGGGTTTAGGCCTTAGTCCACCACGCTGGCCTAGTGCGGGTTGGCGGACTACACACCTAAGAAATTCCTAAGAACTTTTAGGTGTGCAGGTTTTATCACGATGTTTTCCTTCACCATTAAAGCAAGTGATAATTCATTGTGAATACACACATAACTTCGAAAAGCCAGAGGTGTGTGCCTGGGGTTTGAACCTGCGACCGCCAATATTCTCTTTATATAATAATTTTAATATTTTAAAAGTTGTCTACAAAAATAAGGATGTAATAAAAGTAAATTCCTAAACACAAAGACAAGCAAGCTTAACGCTACTCGTGTTAGCAGTTGGTAAGTCTGGTCGTTAGCAAGTCAGTGGAGATAACACCTGATGGTCGCGCCATTCAGCCGCTATATTGAATCGGTTAAGAACTACTTTCAAAGGGCTCCCATTCAAACACTCCCCATTCAGGTTGCCTTTTCTCTGTGTACTTTAGCAGTGTACAGTGTGTATAGGTCTTCCCCTAATAAAGATTTTTTAACCCGGAATTTACTTTTTTGATAAGAAATGTTGAATGGATTTTTATACATTCATAAGCTTCTGGTTTGGTGTCACTTGTGTGGAATATACGTTTGGTTCCAGAGACAAATGAAATGAAATGATATTGAATCTATTAAATAACAAATCATCACTTATATTCAGACATTTTTGTTTACCACCCTGTTCGGAAGGCTGTCATCACTAGAGAAGAGCGAGCAAGAAACTCTAGTGTTGCTCTTTTCCAATCAATAAATGAATAGTTAACAATATTGACACCCTCTCAATTGTAGAGGAGGCCCGTGCCCAGCAGTGGGACGTATATGGGCTGATGATGATGATGATGAATATTGACACAAGATAATATTTTCCGAATCAGAGCAATTAGAGTAATATTAATTCAATCAGAAACTGATTGATATATTTATAATTGATACTACCACCGAAAACTAACAGTTTTCCTGGATTTGTTTGTGTTAATATCATTGTCCCAAAATTGAATTCAAATCCGTGCTGCTGATTTTAGATTGATTGAGTAACAGGCATTTAAATATGCAAACTTTTGGAATATATATAATTGAATGTGGAATATTTTATATGTTATTCTTTTCGTTGCAGTTTGCTATATTTAAAAAAAAAAAACTTTGAAAGACTGGGATTTAATACGAAATAATAGAACGTAATAGGAGGCCAGCCTTTTCCCAATTCATCTGAAAAGTCTATCTAAGCACTTTAATAATATTATTTACATACATACATAAACTCACGCCTGTATTCCCCTAAGGGGTAGGCAGAGATGCATTTCTGCACCCACATTTCGCTAGTATGTATCAGTCCCACGTAATGGGGGCGAGCCCATTGCCGTTTTTCGGGCACAATTTCAGACTCCGGGCTGCTATTGAGAATTTCCTAATGGAAAAACCCAATAACACTTTGCCCGACCCGGGAATCGAACCCAGGACCTCTAGATCGCCCGGCACATACTTGTACCGCGAGACCACGAGGCAGTAATATTATTTTTGAAACTAATAATCATTAAACTCCGATCTTATACATTTGCGGCACTCTACGGAATGAGGTGAAAACTTTGTGAGTACAAGTTTAAAAGTAGTCTCTAATGGTTACCATCCCTTTTGAAATGTTTTTTTCTTAGGGCATTATAAGCATCGCTAAGATCTTTCTTAAAGGGGATATTTTTTATCTAGATTCCTCCAATGTCACTCAACACGGCAATAGTAGATATATGTACATACTAACTTTTGCCCGCGACTCCGTCCGCATAGACTTCAGGGTTGGGTGCAGAAAGATAATAAGTAAATCTATTAAACGTCTCCCAAGTGCCCAAATTACACTTAATGAATTAAAAAAACCATAGACTATGAAATTATCACTTTTCGGAAGAGACTCAATGTAATATTATACAGCTAGTGCAAGGGAAGTACATAATAATTGAAAGTTAATTTGCTTTTTAATTGGAAATTATATTACGGGATTTACACGTACCAATTACATATCTATCGGGAAGAACTATCGGGGTATCAGCCTTCTTAGCGTGGTAGGAAAATTGTATGCGAGAATTCTGATTGATAGAGTTATTCGTGTGACAGAAGATAAGATTTGGGATGTGCAAGGTGGTTTCCGAAAGGGAAGAGGATGCGTGGATCAAGTCTTTTCTTTTCGGTGCATAGCAGAGAAGGCCTTAGCAAAACATCAGAAGGTCTTCTGCGCCTTTATCGACTTGGAAAAGGCTTATGATCGTGTGGCGAGGGATGAACTGTGGTCAACACTGTCTATGTATGGGGTGAACGACAGTCTGATACGGGCGTTGAGGTCGTTATATACGGAATCAAGTGCCTGTGTTAGATTGAATGGTGCCTGCACAGGCTGGTTTGACATCAAACGTGGTGTCAGGCAGGGCTGTGTGGCGTCGCCATGGTTGTTTAACCTCTTCATGGATAGTTGTCTGACGGACTTGAAAGAATCTAGGTTTGGTCTTAGGATGAATGAGTCACTGTTTAAATGTCTCTTATACGCTGATGATCAAGTTCTTCTTGCGTCATCAGAGTATGAGCTACAGCAAATGGTGAATATTATGAATGCGGCATTAACGAGAAAAGGTATGAAAGTGAATGTAGGTAAGACGAAAGTATTGATTTTAGAGAGGAGTGAACCCAGAACTGAATGCAGCATAATGATAGGGGATGAAAAACTGGAGCAAGTGAATGAATTTGTATATCTGGGTTCTGTGATCACAAGGGATGGTAAGTGTGAAGGAGATATTGAAAGAAGGGTAAAGTTGGGTAATAGTGTTAATGGCGCCTTGTACTCCATCGCGGCCAGTAAAAATATATCGGACCGCGCTAAGCTAGCGATTCACCAAGGAGTCCTGGTGCCTACACTAACGTATGGAAGTGAGTCTTGGGTATGGCAGAAGAAGCATGAAAGCAAAATTAATGCAGTTGAAATGAGAGCGTTGAGAAGCATGTGTGGGGTGAAATAGGTAGATAGAGTGAGGAATAGTGTGATAAGGGAAAAATGTGGATTGAAAGTCGATGTAGTGACTAAAATTGAAAGGGGGATGCTAAAATGGTTTGGCCACATTGAAAGGATGAATGTTTGCAGAATGACGAAAGAGATTTACTGTGCGGAAGTTAACGGTGAAGTCGGTCGAGGACGGCCCAGGTGCACCTATAAAGAGCATATAGGTAAGTTACTGAAAAAGGGCAATATAAAGAGTCCTCGAAACCGACGTGCATGCATGAAGAGGATAATGTCAGTGGAGGAAGCGAAAGAGGTGTGTTTGGACCGTGGCATTTGGCGCTCTATAGTCTCTGCCTACCCTAACGGGAGACAGGCGTGAGTTTATGTATGTATGTAATTACATATCTGCAAGTTAACAACTTCATGCCGAAAAGCTTAGTTAAAGATCATCATCGTCATCATCAACTGCCCATATACGTCCCACTGCTGAGCACGGGCCTCCTCTACAACTGAGAGGGTTTAGGCCTTAGTCCGCCAAGATCATCTCTCGCTGGTCGGCACTTTTTCTGGACCCCATTACGCTTACCATCAGGTGCAATGGGGTCACTTTGCCGTGCCAGAAAAAAAAAAAAAAAAAAAAAAAAAAAAGCTGGCCTAGTGCGGGTTAGCGGTAGTTAAAGATATGTTTGCAAAAAGACCTAAGCCTTAAAATTTGTCACAAATATTTTCACATATTTCGAAACCCAAGCTGAGTTTTTTAAAACAAAATTACTTTTCGCAACTGCCCTACTCACCAGGGCTGCCGATTTTATGAATGAGTAAAGAAAAAATGTAACAAAAGTAAAGCCAATTGAACAGTGGATCTAAACGCTTCCGACACCAGCGTGACTGCGGTAATTCTTTAAATATACAACACTTCACGAGCACATACAAATACCAACTTTAAGTCGATATAAATAGAGCTGGATTCCTTTTGTGATGCGCTCATTGAACAAATGATGCAGCGACGGAAAACAAAAACGCACGGCGGCAATTAAAAGTTCACTTTATTGTGTACATGATAAGGTGCATTGTTGTAAAGGCTGTGTGTTGTAGGGATGCTACAATTGCAAACTTCTTGGTTAGCCCCGTTGATAGTGGATAAATATTATTCGGAACTAGTTTCGGCCAGTTGATTCCCAGTTTCAAACATTTGGTTTTGATTAAAAGTCTCTCTGTTTTGTTTATTTTATATTTGTTCGGTTTCATGTTCGGTTTCGTCTTTACACATCGTTTTTGGATCCATTTTCGTTGCATTTGTTGGTATTGATCGAGATCATCATCATCAGCCCAATACGTCCCACTGCTGGACACGAGCCTCCTCTACAACTGAGAGGGTTTAGGCCTTAGTCCACCACGTTGGCCTAGTGCGGGTTGGCGGATTACACACCTAAGAAATTCCTAAGAACTTTTAGGTGTGCAGGTTTTATCACGATGTTTTCCTTCACCGTTAAAACAAGTGATAATTCATTGTGAATACACACATAACTTCGAAATGTCAGAGGTGTGTGCCTGGGGTTTGAACCTGCGACCGCCGACATTCTCAACCGCGCGCCTAAACCTCGAGGCCATCACTGCTTATTGATCGAGATAGGTTTTATTAATTAAGGTATATTTATGTACATTATATTTTTGTAAAACACAAATTATATTATGGCCTTAAAGGTGAAGATAAATATTGTAAGAAAATAAGTCCATCTGTGTCTTGGATTTGTATATTAGATGTTTACTGGTACATGTTTTCCCGAAAAGTGTTCTTCGGGAGAGACTTGGAAGTTTATTTTCAGTCTTTAAGATTCGCATATGCCAGTGTGCTGCTGACGATTCAGAATCGCGTTCGATAAAAGGAACCGAATGCGCGCCAAGCGCCCCATTGACAATTATTAGCCTTACGTCGGATGTCAGGACAGAAATATTTATTATTAAATTGATGCATTTGTTAAAAACAAATGTTCTAACACTTAAAGTTTTTTATTTCAAAGTCAAAGTCAAAGTCAAAATCACCTTTATTCAAATAGACTTTTACAAGTGCTTTTGAATCGTCAAGTAAGTTTTTTTTAAACTATTGCCACTGTGACAAATTAAATGTACCATTGGTAAATCATTTTGACATCCTAAGTAATCATTTTAGCCACCTTAAATGCTACATCACATTTCATACACTCACGCCTGCACAAAAAGCAAGACTGTCGGATTTTCTAAGAAACCCCTTTTCTAAGAAAACATCTTGAACGAAGAATTGAAAATAATTATATTCCGATAGTTTGAACGCGTGGTATTAATATATGGAACTGGGTCTTACTTGTGCATTTTACAGTAAAAATTAAACAGAAACAAAATTGTGTATGAGAACTAAATTTCATTTTAGTTAAGAAAACTTTTCTTCTTTCTTATTAAATTACTAAATAAATACACCCATAATTTTATACACAGTTCTCATCCTACAAGATACAACACTAAAGTGTTAGGTATAAAAAACATGTTAGGAATTAGGTACCCGTTTTTGGATCACATGTATATTTATATACAGGGATCGAGTCCATGACGTTTATTGTCTTAGATTATAGTTTAACCAGATGCCCCATGGTTGTTAATGTACATAGTATATAGATGGTTCATTAATAGGGTGAAAACAATTAATCTACCACCAAATCTTGAACTCAGGTCTGATTCCCATTGTATGAATACGTGTTGTAATATGTTTAATGTATTTATTACATTAATAGCAAAAGCGGATGACTTACACAGCTGACGAAAGTTTGTCATAATCGGTTTGTCGGTTATAAATATGTTTCGACAGCCATTACAAAATCTTCTCTTGCTTGCTGTCTATTGCAAACATTTGTCATAACAAAGATTTAATTTCGATAGAACTCTTTGATTTTTCCGAGTTATGAGAACTCCACGAAATCGTCCCAGGTCAGCGTGGTAGACTAAAGCCTAACCCGTCTCATTTGAAAAGGTGGACCATGCCCAACAGCAATGAGCTATATGTAAATAGGAACTACACGAACCGTATTGGTTTTCATAATACGAAGGAATAGTCATTTGTTGAGCATATCGTTGGAGGTCGGGGCGGTCAAATGAAATTCCCGTAAAAACAGTTGAGCGCAGTATTCAATGGCACCACAGCACTTTGTTGCAAAAAGTCGTTTCTAAAAACACAATAGAGGCACGCCCGCCGCCGTAACCCGCCGATTGGCAATAATATTGAATTTTAGTCGGGAATCCAATTTCGTAGCGGAACAACGTCGGCGGCGGGCTGCTGGCTTTTCAATCGTAGCTTGCGAGGAACAAAAATATATTACAAATATGTTGGCGGTAATTATTTCCAATCACTGGCAATGATTTTCTCGCTAAACTAATAGTAAATAGTCATTGGGTATTTATTATTTTTTATCCCGACATGAAAGAGCACACAATTTTTTAATATTATAGAGAGTTTTTAAATGTATTAATATTTTTCTTTTTTTAAAGTGGTTTATAATTTAATATTATGCATTTTCATTTTCTTCTTCTAAGTATGGGTCGTATTTCCTTTCCAGGTCCCAACCGTCGATCGTTTGAGTACTTGAAACTTAATTAGGAAGTCATTTTATATATTCTTGTAGGTAAACTAAGAACTAAACACAAATTATATAGTCAACTCACAAGTTACTCTTATCACAGAAAAACATTAACAGCACAAAAGTAGATTAATAACTGGCTTTTAATTAAAAAAAAAACTGAATTTTGACAAGTCAGAATTACCTTTATGCCAGGGGGGTTATAAAAAAAATTAAGTTTAAAAGTTTTCTTTTGAGGGGCAGCCCTTACTGGTAAGCATCGGCCGGTCGTTTTTCAGCGGCTCATGTAAAGACGTGTACCGGCAGCATTGCACCCACTTTGACACACAATATGACCACCAACAAAGACGAAGGAAAATTGTAAGCACATTGGATATTTAATAACTACTTCTATTGCTGTGCTATTTTAAATAAGTTTAATAAAAATGTGATGGCCTCGAGGTTTAGGCGCGCGGTCGAGAATATCGGCGGTCGCAGGTTCAAACCCCGGGCACACACCTCTGACTTTTCGAAGTTATGTGTGTATTCACAATGAATTATCACTTGCTTTAACGGTGAAGGAAAACATCGTGATAAAACCTGCACACCTAAAAGTTCTTAGGAATTTCTTAGGTGTGTAGTCCGCCAACCCGCACTAGGCCAGCGTGGTGGACTAAGGCCTAAACCCTCTCAGTTGTAGAGGAGGCCCGTGCCCAGCAGTGGGACGTATATGGGCTGATGATGATGATGATGAATAAAAATGTATTTTTAAAATTGAGATACATTGAGTTGTTTTCTATGAATAGTTTATATAGAAAATCGCAATAAAAACTTATTTATGTTTCTGTATTCGACATGCAGTGTCATATTTTAATATTGTTCTTTTTAGCTAAGCATTTCTTTGTGTTTTTTCTCAATACTATATATAAATAAATAAATAAAATACACCCACCAGTCACATACATACTTCTGATCTCACACTAGGATACAAGTCCTGTGTCGTGGGTATCAGAAACTACGAAAGACTTTTCGGTCTCACAAACATTTGTGGATCACACAAACATTTGTCTCGGTGCGGGGATTGAACCCGCTGCCTCTCTTTTCGCAAGCTGTTATCTAGCCAACTGCGCCACGGGGATGTGTATAAATATGTTTATTTATATATTAAATAACAAATTTTCTATTTTAATTAAATTTCATGTGAACTTATAATATAATATTGTACATTCATGTCGACAACAGCATAATTATAATGCTTTTCATCATCATTATCATAAACAGCCTTTGTATCGTCCGCTGCGGGACATAGGCTTCTCCTATGGCACGCCACTGGGCTCGATCTTCTATCATAATGTTTTTATGAAAAGTGTAATCGCATTAATATAGACTATTTTATAGTTATAGTAAGCAGTGATGGCCTCGAGGTTTAGGCGCGCGGTCGTGAATTTCGGCGGTCGCAGGTTCAAACCCCAGTCACACACCTCTGACTTTTCGAAGTTATGTGTGTATTCACAATGAATTATAACTTGCTTTAACGGTGAAGGAAAACATCGTGATAAAACCTGCACACCTAAAAGTTCTTAGGAATTTCTTAGGTGTGTAGTCCGCCAACCCGCTCTAGACCAGCGTGGTGAACTAAGGTCTAAACCCTCTCAATTGTAGAGGAGGCCCGTGCCCAGCAGTGGGACGTATATGGGCTGATGATGATGATGATATTATAGTTATAAATTTAACGTAAAAATAAATACTGTTAAAATATTTTCAAGTGACTGGGTAGGATTTACTTTTAATTACATTTACAATTAAAAGAAACAAAAATAATATTTTTAGTATTGAAAGTATGACTGAGCGTCGGCGATAGATCTCGCAGCATAAGATTTAATGGCGATAATAATGTGAACTCTTTACAGGACGGAAAAAGTCAAACAAGAAATACTATTCACAACCATCGACCGTGAATAAAAGAATTGTGAACAGAAGAAAACATTCATTCTGAATTAATAAGCTGAAAACTGTTCTGTTAATTTTTTAACATTGCTTTAACATTTCATGCATTTTCTGTTTAATGTTTTACCATTTTATGTGTACTCTGTCGGAAGATAGTTATGCAAATAGTTATTTTATTCCACTAAATAGAAATACTTTGCATACACAAGTAAAGCTGTTTGTGGTCTTAATTAAAAAATTCAGCTAATAGTCACAAATATTCTTATTTTATACTAAGTGACAAGTCTTAAATATCGTGGGTAATTTTGGGGAATAGGGTCCTAATGATTAAATTACTCTAATTATATCCCACGTAATGGGTTATACCACATTTGAAAGATTTCTGTTTCCATGCTGCTACTGAAAAATGTCCATCGAATACACCCAATAAAACTTTGCTCGAAGAGAAGTCAAACACAGCATCTCAAGTCAAAGAGCCGAGAAATAAGAAGAGAAAATTTAGAGAAAATTTTGAGAAGAAATGTATGAAATTGTAAACATATTAAAGGCTTTCATCCGCGGCACGTGATAACAAAATTCAGATCAGCAAAAATCCTCGGAATACTCTAAAATTCCGGATGCGACGGAAGCGTACCCGTTGTGGGTATGTTTCTTTAGGGGAACTTGTTGTTTGTGGAATATGGAATTACACTTGAAATTGTGTTTGTTGAAATTGCATTGGACAATACGAATTGTCCAAACAATAGAACCTATGGAAGAGATAATTTTGTATGCAATGAAATGGTAAAGTCAATTTGGTCCGCAACTATTATCGTAGTCAACAGGAGTTAGGCACAATGATATCTTCTTACATAACTTCTAAGAAGCACAATGAGTGGGATGTCCATTTACAGAAGTTTGCTCACGCCTTGCGGACATCGGTTCAGGAGACCACACAGTATACACCCGCTTTTCTTTTCTTTGGGAGAGAAACATCGATTCCTGTAAATCTTCCGGGCAGTCTGAAGTTTTTATTACATAAAAAGATTACATAAAATATTTGCAAATACACATATAGCTTATGAGTCATATCTGGGCCTAAAGATGGAAAAGGCGATCGCCGAGATTAATTTGTTTCTACTGCGACGTTATTCCCTGACTCAATGATATTATAGACAAAACACACCAAAGTGAATGCCGAAAGTGCATAAAGTTTGGGGTGAACCCACATAACAGTGCAATGCTGTTCTGCAGGCAAACCTGTGTACATTTAATTTTAAATAAGTTAGCATAATTATTTTGACTACTTTCTTCATCACGTAGTATAAGAGAGTGCCATGCGATTGTTTGGGGTCGATTTCAATTTCCAAGTTTAAAGAGTTCTAGTGGACTTTTCATATACAAATTTATAGTTGTAACATTAAGTATAAATATGGCCGAAAACGGTTTTCCACCTCTAAAACAGGTCTTAAAATAGCCGAAAGAACAAAGGTGTAGATACAACACATGTTACCTCTTCAAAGAAACATTATCATCATCATCATCAGCCCATATACGTCCCAATGCTGGGCTGGGGCCTTCTGTACAACTAAGAGGGTTTAGACCTTAGTCAACCACGCTGGCCTAGTACGGGTTGGCGGAATACACACCTAAGAAATTCCTAAAAACTTTTAGGTGTGCAGGTTTCATCACGGTGTTTTCCTTCACCGTTAAAGTACGTGATAATTCTTTGTGAAGACACAGATAAGCATACTATGTATTTTTTAAATTTAATTATTGGTTTGTAAGTGTAATAACAACACTGAATCGCAGTTCACTCTAACTGGGTGATAATTAAATTCAAATATATGATTTATTAGATATACACACGTAGTAAAATTAATAGAGTCGCTCCAATCATAGCCGAATGATTTACTATCTAAAACCATTAGATTAATCTTGCGCCAACTAATCTACTAGCTTAATTACGCGACGGCGAATATGTAGAATTTGCAATCTAACAGATATTACTGTAATATCTTTACAACTCTTTATTCCTTATCATTTATGCTAAAGTGAATGAAGTTAAAAATTAAACTTGACGGAGGACTTGATGGCTAATGGTGATATCAATAAACAATGTTTTAAAACATAGAAGACAAGACTACATTGTTTAAGCAGTGTTATACAAAGTTTATGAACAAGGCGGTAATGGTGTGTAATATTTTATAACAACACCTCACCTTAGAAAAATGTACCTGTAAGAGATCCTTAAGATCTAAGTCACCCTTTAACCATCACATGTTTAAATCATATTACATTAATTTTTATCTAACATAGCTGTGCCCGCGACTTCGTCCGCGCGGAAAATTAATTTTTAATAAGAAAATTTATAAACTAAAAGTAGCCTAAGTTACTCCTTATTACTTCAGCTACCTGCCAATAAAAGTCCCGTCAAAATCGGTCCAGCCATTTCAGTGATTAGCCGGAACAAACAGACAGACAGACAGACAAAAATTGTAAAAAATGTTATTTTGGTGTATGTACCGTATATACATATACAGGGTGTCCCAGCAGTCGACGATAACCCGGAAACGGGGAATAGCCCAAGTCGTAAGGGTTATCAGAAAAATATTTAAAAAATTATAAGTTATGTATTTAGAAAAATATAGGGATTTCAAAAAAATCTAGAAAATCTGTAGAGGGTCACAGGGTGTACCCTGTGACGGTTTTTTCACTACTGTTGCTGCAAATCTCTAATTTTTTAAATTATTATTTTTGTTATGTAATCCTGAATAATACCTCTGCAAACTGTTATCCAACATTTAGAGCCACCTTGCTATACTTCGGAAGAAAATGACATTGTTTACCAAACCGCATATTTAAAATTAATCATACGCCCAAATTTAACTGACTGTCCTAAAAAAAAATGTACTACGCGAGTTTGGCAAGTAACTTTAAAAGTTGGCGCATTTAATAAGGAATCTAAAATGGTATAACACTTGCTACATTATTTTTTAAATGTGGCACAATAATTTTTATTTTGCGAAGAAACCCATTTGATCAAATTTTCTTATTAACTAAAGATGACATGATGATGAACTGATAAGTGAGATGGAGAGAATTGTTTTACGATGTGTGAGTGAGACAGATACTCCATTGTCAGGTAGTCCATGGGCACCACGCATCGGAGCAATGATCACTTTTTTATTTTAAATTTAGGCCTTTTTTTATTTGGATATCTTAGATTTATTAAGTAATTGCTTAACATCAAATATTTCTTTAGTAAAATTTACAATACATGTTCAAACTGCCTTCCTTCAGCCGCAATACACGCTCGTCATCTTCTTAAAAAAGATCGGGTTATCAGGGGCGAAAATCTTCTATTCCTAACAAATTCAGCTACTTCCATTTATTTTTTGCCGTAGCTCAGGTAAATTTTCAATTGGCTTTAAACAAAAAAATTCTTTCACCGTTCCCCAGTAAAAAATAACCTAAAGGATTTAAGTCAGGTGAACGGGCTGGCCATTGGATTGTGCCAGCTCGTCCTATCCATCTACTCCGGTATTCCTAATCGAAATATTCTCTAACTGAACTAGCATCACTATCTGTCTCGCTCACACATCGTAAAACGATTCTCTCCATCTCACTCAAATAGTATCTTAAAATTGCTGTCTCGAAGAGCTGAATAGAAACATCTTTAGTTAATAAGAAAATTTGATCAAATGGGTTTCTTCGCAAAATAAAAAATATTGTGCCACATTTAAAAAATAATGAAGCAAGTGTTATACCATTTTAGATTCCTTATTAAATGCGCCAACTTTTAAAGCTACTTGCCAAACTCGCGTAGTACATTTTTTTTTCAGGACAGTCAGTTAAATTTGTGCGTATGATTAATTTTAAATATGCGGTTTGGTAAACAATGTCATTTTCTTCCGAAGTATAGTAAGGTGGCTTTAAATGTTGGATAACAATTTGCAGAGGCATTATTCAGGATTACATAACAAAAATAATAATTTAAAAAAGTAGAGATTTGCAGCAACAGTAGTGAAAAAACCGTCACAGGGTGTAGATTTTCTAGATTTTTTTGAAATCCCTATATTTTTCTAAATACATAACTTATATTTTTTTAAATATTTTTCTGATAACTCTTACGACTTGAGCTATTCCCCGTTTCCGGGTTATCGTCGACTGCTGGGACACCCTGTATATAATTATATACATGTAGTAAAAAGCGGTTATTTCAATATCACAAACAGACACTCCAATTTTATTTATTTGTATAGATGTATAGATTATCATCATCATCATTATCAGCCTATACGTCCCACTGCTGGGTATGGGCCTCCTCGACAGCTGAGAGGAGTTAGGCATTCGACCACATTGGCCAAGTACGGGTTGGCAGACTACACACATACGAAATTCCTAAGAATGTTTTGATGTGCAGGTTTCTTCATAATGCTTTCCTTCCAATAATTGTCAAGAAGTAGTGATGGCCTCGAGGTTTAGGCGCGCGGTCGAGATTCTCGGCGATCGCGGGTTCAAACCCCAGGCACACACCTCTGACTTTTCGAAGTTATGTGTGTATTCACAATGAATTATCACTTACTTTAACGGTGAAGGAAAACATCGTGATGAAACCTGCACACCTAAAAGTTCTTAAGAATTTCTTAAGTGTGTAGTCCGCCAACCCGCTCTAGGCCAGCGTGGTGGACTAATGTCTAAACACTCTCAATGGTAGAGGAGGCCCGTGCCCAGCAGTAGGACGTACGGGCTGATGATGAATTGTCAATCTAATTGTTCCTAACTCTACATAGCGCTTAATCAAGTACGTCGATGTGAGAGGTGTTTAATAGATATAGTGTTTAAATTCAAATAAAACGACTATCAACGCATACACGTGTGGAGCAAACATGGCGAAAGCCTCGCATTGGGAGAAACTAATACAGTAAGAAATCTGTACGAATTAATAAGTAAGACATACATACATACATAAACTCACGCCTATATTCCCCGAAGGGGTAGGCAGAGGTGCATTTCTGCACCCACATTTCGCCAGGTATGTATCAGTCTCACGTAATAGGGGGCGAGCCTATTGCCGTTTTTCGGGCACATTTCCAGACTCCGTGCTGTTACTGAGAATTTCCTAATGGAAAAACCCAATAATACTTTGCCCGACCCGGGAATCGAACCCAGGACCTCTAGATCCCACGGCACATACTTGTACCGCGAGACCACGAGGCAGTCTAATAAGTAAGACTACAGAATATTTATATTAATTTAAATTTAATTGGCGTCGTCAAGTGAATGATCTTAATAACTTTATGCCTTCGACTCAAATGAAAGACAAGATACTTTATTCGGACTACACTTTAAATTTAAATAAATGATGGTAGTATAAGATATGATGGCGTTAGAAAGTGTCATGCCATTTTTCGTCACGGCATTAAATTATTTTTTGAATAATTTACTGTTTAGGCGCAATTAATAATTAGGCCTACGTATGCCACCGTTTAAAAGTGATAAAATATAAATATCAAGTCATCATAATTTAATTTTAGAGGTTTATAATATTTCTATTAGTAATAGTATAAGGTAACTCTACCATGTTCAGAGTTAAAGTGTTCACAGTATTTCACGTCCTCTACTAAAGTACTTTGTAAGTCGTGAAAAATACGGCTGTAAAGCAATTTTTGAAGCACTGCAGAAAATAGGTCCGATATATCCTCCCACGCATATAGCCCGATGTAATGACGAGGCTATCAAACGGCGACCGTTTGGCGATATTGATGAGCGAGTGCACCGTCCGTCGACCAGCTATGAATCACTGCCACTACCTGTTCCAACAATACACGCTATCACGGCAGAATTGCTTTGTATTGATTCCATTGCTGGTTTTACCGGGATATATATCACGACGAATTCTTAGAAATAGGAAATGGAAGAGGAAAAGTAGTAATTTTTCAGTGTGTATTACATCAACGTGTTGTGTTGATTTCTTAAAATTGATATGGCAGTGAAATAAACATAAAAATTGAATTTAGATAAACATTCTGTTTCTCTAAAATATGTCTTGATAACTTTATATTTAAATAAAATCTATTTATCTTTTCTATTCATTTTCCAAAATTCGCGAGATGTTTCAATGTGCCAGATGTGTGTGCCAAAATTCAATCCCCAAATTGCATAAATCATTTCCCACTTCGAGATTCTTGCTAACTTCTGAAGTCCTCACAAATATATCGTGATAAATTATTTAGATGCACCTCGTTAAAACATTACCGAGATCCAACTAGTCTCCGTTCTACTTACCACAGTACCCTTTATGAATTCCGCAGAAAGATATGAAGCGATCCCATTTCAAGCTGAGAACACGTACAACCTCATACGAAATATTACTTTTATTTAAAGATAATGGGAAATTTCGGTACGAGAAAATACAACCAGCAATGTATGGGAGGAGAGCGAAATTACAGTGATGTAAGCAGACAATGCGCGCCGGTATCAGACGAGCTCAACGAGCGGAAGTGAATGCGCAGGTAATACGCTGCAGATACGTGTATGGCTGTATCTGTGTGCTACTGTACAGCTGTGTCTTGAGATAGCGTAGGTACTGCATCATTAGCCCAATTTCTTGATGACCGGATAATTGTACCTAATTCTCGTCTTGCAAAGAGAAATGAAAGTATAATTATACGAGTATATTAGATCATTTATCTTTACATAGAATAACGTATAGGTATGTATATATATTTTTTATAACACATTATATTTCTATATTTATTTATAGTATGTTTTATATTTTCGTATGTATGTATGTATGTGTGCCATGTACCTACGTACATGGCAACGACTTTTGTTCATGCCGGCTGGTTAAAAGAAAATATTATAAACAATGCTATTTAAATCACGATATTTTAATTAACACCCATCATTCCAATTCATTGTGTTTACTTTACAGTTTTTTGTAATATAATGACAATAAAAAATTAAAACATTAAGAATTTTCTACTTAAAAATAATTTCTACTTAAAATTATTTAGTACTGTAGTCACAATATCTATTCCACGAATTATTAAACAATTAAACGTCCGTCTTGTAAGCGCAAAAGCATTGTACTTAAAAATCAATACAAACAAGTTGATAGCCTCAACCCAACATCGAGATCCACCATTGTTTTCCAAGTCTGTGGTCGGGAACTTCCAGTGGCAACTGCCTCTGCAGCATCCAGATCAATGTGAGACGAATGCGTCCACGAATAAACTGTAGCGCAGTCAAAGTTACTAACTGTCGGTTAAGCCTTCGCTAAACATTAAGCTAAACTTAGTTTACGATGATGCCCCCAGCATTCAGAGCTGGAGTAACAAAGCATCTCTCAAATGAATGGGGCTGCAATAACGCGTGTTTTACGTTATCAAACAAGATTATTCTTGGAAGCTAACCAAATGCTACACATCTTGTTTCGGGAAATGCGTTCAACAATATTATTATGAAAACATTGGCATTAGTTGTATAGGTAATTTAAAATCATTATATTAACATTTTGACGTGGATGACAATATAAAATAAGTTTTCTACAAAAATGAATAAGCATTAATATAAATTGAGGGAATCAATAGGAAAAACACCTCCCATTTCATTCACAGAGACACTCGTCCGCGTGCAGTAGGAATTCTATCGACCTACCGACTGCATAATGCATCGCAGCACTTACACTGTGCACCTCTCCACCAAACTGAGCATCGATGGACTTAGCACGCTACATTTAATACGACATAACCGACTATATTCGATTTCATTGCTTGCTTGGAACTTCTTACTGTCTGCATGCTCTTAGCCCAGCAAGCAGTGTATAACGTAATGAATTTTCTACTTTTTGGGGAATGCAGGTGGTAAGAGTTAAGGGAAGCCCTCGTTTCGAAAGCAATAACTCGAGTGTGCATTGACGAACGCGCTTTGAGTGTCTACCTCTTAAATAAGACGGAGGTTGCTTTGTGCGCCTTTGTTGTCGTTGCGTTTACATTACGTTCCTTTATTTGTCCACCAATATATTAACCACACACTGAGAGGTTCTTCGTAAACCTTTAATTTATTTTTATAGTTTTATATTCATATAATTTCATGCCAGTATCGCCGAAAGGGTGGATAGAAGTGGATTTCTGCACGTACTTTTAACTAGCTGTGTTTCACGCACGTAATAGGAGCGACACTTAAGCCATATTTCTAGACTACGTGCTGTTACTGAGATTTGAGTAATGTAAAAACCCAATAACATTTTGACTGATCCTGGATTTGATCCTGGGATCAAACGCAAGGCCCCTAAATTACAAGATGCATACTTGTATATTTAACCAAAAAGGCAGAGTAGGTATTATTTTCATTAATATATAATTTCGGGAGAGAATATGTTACGGTTACCAAAAATGATCTCATGTCAGCACACTAAATTAGCTCGTCGTTATCCGGCGGATCTGACCGGCCACTCCGAATATCGACCCAATTATCGGACATAAAATTGCTCTCCCGACCTTTCGGATTCCGTGCATTATTTAGATTTTATGAGGATATTAAACAATATACGTCAGATGCCAAAAAATAATTATTGTTTCCGAAGGAGCAGGTCTATTACAATGTTAGTTATTGTGTTCCATACGATACCTACAATTCAGTAAATATTTTTAAAAGGCGTATTTTATACAGCAGTATCGTGTGTGTTAAGTCTTTTTTATTTCATATCGTAAACGATGTACAAAAGAATATCTGGTAGTTTTATTTATGATTTATTGATTAAACCGCCTGCTGTGCTTCCATCGCAATACCCAGAACATTCAATAATTAATTTCAGTTGCGTTCGCGCCGCCGCCGATGCGAAATCGCCGCGCTGCCTACAGAATTCTGATTAACTCTACATAGCAGTGCTACGCTCGTGCTACGGCGCTTCGCTGCTACGATTCTCAGAATACTCGTATTTCACGCGTGACGCTTGTTTTATTGCATTGAATCACTATAAAATATTTCGAAAACCATTTTTTATTATTACTCACAAAAGATACATTGGACATAAGAATTTGACAGCCTCGTGGCTCATTGGCTAGATACCAGCTTGCGAAACGAGAGGCCGCGGGTTTGATCCCCGCGCCAAGACAAATTTTTGTGTGATCCACAAATATTTGTTTCGAGTCTAAGTATTTGTGAGACCGAAAACTCTCTCGTAGCTTCTGATACCCACGACACAAGACTCGTATCTTAATGTGGGGCCAGAACTATGTATGTGACTGTTGGGTGTATTTACTTATAAGTTTGTTCTGGATATTATCCATTGCATGCCCTTGTATTTTACAAGCAATAAGGTTGCTATGCACTGTATGATAAAATATATATCTTGATATTTTTTGTTAAAAATTACGCACTGTTCCATAATTGGTACCTATATATATTTAATGCCGCCCACATAATTCTAACGTCCACACTGGTTTAAGCAAAAAATATATGAATTGTAGAAAGCTGTAAAGGCTCCGATTTAAAAATAACTAACAGCCTCTCTCTTCCACCAAACCTCTTAACCACTTACCGTAAATCTGTTAATCCTTCCAATCAATCCCGCAGACTTTAGTCAGCACATCCTAGAGATAGAATACTCCTTTCTTTCAAAAGTCGAAGTAAGCATGCCTCTTTTCTACCGTCATCTATCGAAAGTATGACGCAATTAATCTCCGAGCTACCTGCCAATCAGTTAGGTTAAATACATTAATATTTTATAGACATAGTGAATTGTCGTGTTAATTCCACAATCTGGTGACAGCCCCGTGCACAGTTGGCTAGAAACCAGCTTGCGAAACGAGAGGCTGCGGGTTCGATCCCCGCACCGAGACAAATGTTTGTGTGATCCACAAGTATTTGTTTCGGGTCTGGCAGTTGGTGAGACCGAAAAGTTTCTCGTAGTTTCTGATACCCACGGCACAAGACTTGTATCTTAATGTGGGGTCAGAACCATATGTATGTGACTGTTGGGTGTATTTATTTATTTATACGGAATCAGAACATGTGTAATAAATAAATAAATAAATACACCCAACAGTCACATACATAGTTCTGACCCCACACTAACCTCGGAGTCTTGCGTCGTGGGCATCAGTAATTACGACAGACTTTTCAGTCTCACAAATACACAGACCCGATACAAATATGGGATCAAACCCGCGGCCTCTTGTTTCGCAAGCTGGTGCTTAGATAACCTCGCCATGGACGCTGTCTATGCTATACATCCGCTAAAGAATTAATCAGCATAAGTGGAGGTATGTAGTCGGTATAGTTTTTTGTCAATAAACACACTTGTTTAACCGAATTGCGCTTTACCAGGCTTCGAGCCAAGAGGCTGCAAGTTTGATCTCCCTCCTAAAATAAATAATTGCGTGATCGATAAATATTGTAGACTAGACTTAGACTGCCTCGTGGTCTCGCGGCAAAAGTGTGTGCCGTGCGAACTAGAGGTCCTGGGTTCGATTACCGGGTCGGGGAAAGTGTTATTGGGTTTTTCCATTAGGAAGATTCTCAGTAGCAGCCCGTGCTCAGACTCCGTAGTCTGGAATTGTGTCCGAAAAACGGCAATAGGCTCGCCCCCTATTACGTGGGACTGATAAATGTGGGTGCAGAAATGCACCTCTGCCTACCCTTTCGGGGAATACAAGCGTGAGGTTATATGAGGATAAATATTGTTTCTCACTAACCATGACATGCTGGACTGATATCTTATACATTTTACAAATGTTGATTTGAAAATTTTAATATTTTCATTTTATACTGATTTTTATTTTATTTATATTTATTTTTATATTATACTCTCAATGGTAGAGGAGGCCCGTGCCCAGCAGTGGGACGTATATGGGCTGATGATGATGATGATACTGATACGATCCTTATGGTAAGTCTAAAGTAGACCAAATAGTCTGCCGACCAACCAAAAAAACTACCGATGACTGCCTCATGGTCTCGCGTATGTGGCTTACGATCTTAAGGTCTCGGGATCGATTTCCACAATTGGCCAAATGTGGGTGCGGAAATTCACTGCTGCCTACCCATCAGTCGAAAAAAAGCGTTAGTTTTTGTAATTACCGTTGTCTCTGACTAATCAACAAAGACACGTAAAAATGACCAAGATTTTGTTCTAATTCGACCACTTCTCTGTTGCGGCAAAACATCTTGTATTTAAATAAATAATATTTTGAATACAATATAAATATTAACATCACCATCGTTCATATGAACTGGAAGTCTGTGGTAGTATAATATACGAATAGGTGTAGAGATAACCTGTGCAAGTTGTGCGGCAATCAGAGCACGTAGTCTGCACCGCGGTTACGTGGCCGCACGTGTCATGGCCAAATGTTGGCGCCCCTCTGAGTAAGCATCACAGGGATAACCTTCTTCAATGATTTTTTTTATTTAACATACATTGTGACCCCACATTAAGATACAAGTCTTGTGTCGTGTATCAGAAACTACGAGAGACTTTTCGGTCTCACAAATACCCAGACCCGAAACATATATTTGGATCGCACAAACATTTGTATCGGTGCGGGAATCGAACCCGCGGCCTCTCGTTTCGCAAACTGGTAAGATTTTATGATATTGACTAATAGTCTATTTCAGTCTTTACTTCGTGTTTTCGTGGTAGTTTTTATAGAGTTTGCCGTTACAAAAATCTTAGTAGCATCACGAAGTCAAATTGGCCCGAAAACTTGCAGAAGGCAAGCCCGATAGCCCGATTTTATGTGGGACGTTAAACGCAATTTGCGAAATGTGAGCGCAGAAGTGCAGCTCTGCCTGTTCTACGGGGATATGACAAGTGAGCTTATACTATGGACATATGTATTCATAGTCTCTGTGATTAAGTTATGATAATTTTATTTATGTACATATACAGAGTGTATTCAAACCGTGGTCGGAAAGTAAGGCAGCTAATAGCTAAGGTGATTACAAACCCCCTGGCGTTGAAAAAAATCCTGACAAAAAAAAAAGTTTGAATTACTATTACCTGCTTAGTTTCCGATCACGGTCTGAATACACCCTGTATACAAGTACTCGTATGTCCTCTGTGAATGAGATGCTCAGGCTACCTGCGTTGAAACAAATTTTTATACGAGTAAGTACACTCGAATATGGCATAAATAGTTATAACAACACACTTCATATGTTGCGTAAATAAAAATACAGCAATATTAAGATATGAAAAATTTTTTTGAGTTTCACACAATTTTTTATCTTTTTGCGGGATTTGAACTCGCGGCCTCTTGTTTCAAAGCTAGTGTAAAATCAACTGCGCATGGAGGCTGTGGCATATGCTTGATTTATTCCAGTTCTTAAAAAGTTTCTAAAAATTTCTAATACACATAACCAGGTCGAATACGTGGTCGGAATCTGAGTGGGTTGCCTGCGACCGTATTTATTTTTCATCCCGTTTTGTTTTCCAAACGCAAAGATACAAAACGGTAACAGACACCCGTTCATCGCCCATGCAGCCGGTAGATTTCATTAAACTTAATTGAAAAATAAAAAGAATTCCTTTACATCGCATTCAGCTGTCTTGCCTACCGTCCCGTAGTTTACTCTACAAATGCTATCCTTTTCCTACTAATCTGACGCGCACCTATCTCCTTTGTGATCAAAAAGCAATCATACGTGTATTGAAAAAAGGTTAAAAATCGTTAATCTAATTTAAATTCATACTACCTTTGCCAGCAACTGGTGTTGTCCTGTTAGGATAGGATCATGTCATTCAAACAACGTCTTTCTAGTTTTTTTGATAAAGAGCAGAATGCTCTGAGCCATTTTGTGTCATATGACCTTTTGGAGCGTCAATGTAGCGTCTAGTACTAAGTGCATCGAGATCGCGGTACGTGCATCCGTTGCCGATGTCAGTTGGAAATTTCTCGTTACCGCAATAATCCACCTTGGGGTCGGCGTGGCGTTTTGCTATATTTTACAATTTCACGTTACACTGGACGTGGTTTTCAGGAAATACGTCTCGATTATTATTTGATTTTGATAAAGGGAATACCTTAAATCCTTTTGTGTGGATATTTGATCGTGTTCCGTTAAAAGATTTATTGTATTATTTTTTTGTATTTTGAGTAATACTGAAACAAAAACTTTAATTGAATATTTATTCCTTTTGATGATTAATTAAATTTGTTTATTAAAATTTTTATTGTACATTTTTTACAATACTTATTTATACTTAATTTACAATGAGAAAAATGTGCCTTAAATTATCATACTGTAAAACAACTTTTGTAATACAACAATTACATAGATGGAAAACATTTTAAATATTTATTTATACTAGTACGGAGGCAAACACCACGATATTGCTTGATGAATGACGACAATCAGTGGTGGGGGAACCACGTCATAGTCTACTTATTTCGCAGGCCGGACTATGGTAACACCTCTGTCTAAAACCCATTGGGGTTTCAGTGTTTCAGCTCTATTCTTTTTTTTTTTTGGGTGTATTTATAAGCAGTGATGGCCTCGAGGTTTAGGCGCGCGGTCGAGAATTTCAGCGGTCGCAGGTTCAAACCCCAGGCACACACCTCTGACTTTTCGAAGTTATGTGTGTATTCACAATGAATTATCACTTGCTTTAACGGTGAAGGAAAACATCGTGATGAAACCTGCACACCTAAAAGTTCTTAGGAATTTCTTAGGTGTGTAGTCCGCCAACCCGCACTAGGCCAGCGTGGTGGACTAAGGCCTAAACCCTCTCAGTTGTAGAGGAGGCAGGTGCCCAGCAGTGGGACGTATTTGGGCTGATGATGGATAGAGGTCCTGGGTTCGATTCCCGGGTCGGGCAAAGTGTTATTGGGATTTTCATGATAGAATTTTAAAATAATTTAAATTTCGAATCAATAAAATCGCAACGTCAAAGCTTTTGGAGTGATTGATAAACAAGGCGTGTCATGCAATTGGTCAAGAGTGACGGAACGTAGAGCGACGTGACGCGACCGAACGATGCGGCAACGTGACGGCAACGCGACGTGCCCACCCGCGCGCCACTGCACCGTGTTTTTCCCAGAAACTCCAATAATATATGCATATTTGGAGAATGAACGAAAATTCTGTGTATTTCATTGATGAGAGTCAACACTAGGGAGCTGAATTACACGGTGGTAAAAACCATTGAAAACAATACTTTTTTGTTCAATAAGAATTTTCGGATATGTGGAATTTATTACAATAATAAATAAAAGGTTGTACAATAGTTATACAATATATACCTGAAATATGCAAAGCTATGAATAGGGTTGTAAATGGGGACTAATTTAATGATGATACAGCTTTAATGAATGGCTAGAGGGATATTTTTTTACTACTAAATGTGACTGCTAGTTTAGAAATTAGATCTTATCAAATTACAGTTCCTGTTAGATTTTTTTTTATGGAAAAAAGGAGGCAAACGAGCAAGTGAGCCACCTAATGTTAAGTGGTCAACACCGCCCATGAACATCCACAATACCAGAGGAATTATCGGTGCGTTGCCGGCCTTTGAGGAAAATGTAGGCTCTCTTATATACTGAATACACACTGAATCACGACTGAAATCAGACTTTCAGAACCCACAAGATTTGGTAACTCCGGCCGAGATCTTATATATTCAAAGAAGTCTATCGTAAAACCTCTTCCAGTATTGGTAGGGATTAGAATTTAAAATATATCGATTCCCTCATGGACAGAGTGCGGGGGATGAAATATTAAATAGCGCGAGTTTTTTACTCTCCAATTGGTGTCGGCAGGCAGCTGAGGCGGTTGTAAAAACGTTACGTGACTCGAGGCGGCGCTACCGCTAGACTTCTGTATCTTGGAATCTTAAATTTTGTTCCATGAGAGCGGATAGAGAATCAAATTGTTTTTTTAAGTCCCGGAAATGTGGCCGCACTGGTTTATATGGGCAATGCCACAGAACAGTTAAATAAGACCAGAAAGGAAATGTGAGCATGCCGAGCGTGCCGAACCTACGATTACAAATATCATTTGATACGGCCGCTTCTTAGTAATTCGGGTAGTGTGTAATATCAAGGCTTTTATTAACGTGTAACAACCAATAGCAGCCATTCATTTTTGTTTGTAATTTTTATCAATAGATTTTATTCCGTTTTCGGGGTTTTTTAGCGTCAATGTGTTTGATATCAACGTAACATATTACCGGTCTTATCTTGTGTCTCATATCTTTTGATCGGAAACATCACAATCTGATTACACTCTGTGTACAAAAAAAAACTCTCAGTACTGACATCGAACCTGCAATATTTCGTTTCACAGTCGATTATTTACTAAATACGCCATAGAGACTGTTAGCAATCATACTAATTCTGGAACAGATCAAAGTACACTAACATCTTGCCATTTTCGTCGGAAGTTCTAGTCTGTGGAATGATTGTGAATATTATTTCATGTCTTCTTCCAATTGCAGTGTAAAGTGGGGACGACAAACTTCTCATCACAGCTTCGCACATGTACCCTCATCATCATCATCATCATCGGCCCATATACGTCCCACTGCTAGGCCTTAGTCCACCACGCTGGCCTAGTGCGGGTTGGCGGGTTCATCAGGATGTTTTCCTTCACCGTTAAAGTAAGTGATAATACATTATTTATCAATACACACATAACTTCGAAAAGTCAGAGGTGTGTGCCTGGGGTTTGAACCCGCGATCGCCGTGATTCTCGAGTGTGCGCCTAAACCTCGAGGCCATCACTATTTATTATTATTTCATGTCTTTTCCCAATTGCAGTGTAAAGTAGCGACGACGAACTTCTGATCATAGCTTTGCCCATGTACCCTACAGCCAGAATACACAGGTTGTACACATGTGCCTCAGAGGTCTAAAATTCGAAGCACGGAGCATGTAGTGAATTTCCCCGAAGTTACAAAGTTTTGGTGCCGTTAATATGTTCGTTTCACGTGTTTTCGCAGTAATATCGTTTCATGGAACTGATCTTCTACTTTATATACAGAATGTATTCAAGCCGTGATCGGAAACTAAGGCAGGTAATAGCTAAGGTGATTACAAACCCCCTAGTTTTAAAGAAATGCCCCAACAAAAAATAAAATTTTTGAAGTTTTCCTAACAACCATCGGTATAAAATGTATGAGGTTGTTAAGAAAACGTCATTTTTTTTATCGGATTTTCTTTACAGCCAGGGGGTTTGTAATCACCTTAGCTATTACCTTCCGTAGTTTCCAATCACGGTCTAAATACACCCTGTATGCATTCTTTTCTATTACCATAAATTAAATTAAAATGGTTATGAATTAAAAATTCATCATCATCATCATCATCGGCCCATATACGTCCCACTGCTGGGCACGGGCCTCCTCTACAACTGAAAGGGTTTAGGTCTTAGTCCACCACGCTGGCCTAGTGCGGGTTGGTGGACTACACACCTAAGAAATTCCTAAGAACTTTTAGGTGTGCAGGTTTCATCACGATGTTTTCCTTCACCGTTAAAACAAGTGATAATTCATTGTGAATACACACATAACTTCGAAAAGTCAGAGGTGTGTGCCTGGGGTTTGAACCTGCGACCGCCGAAATTCTCGACCGCGCGCCTAAACCTCGAGGCCATCACTGCTTTAACATAACATTATAAAAAATTATGTTTATTTATTTATTTTACGCTTTTTAAATATTATAGTGTAAAGGCGGACTTAATACTTAAAGGATTCAAAGTCAAAGACAAATGTTTCTTGATCGATTGAGATACTTACAACGATATAATTTATTCCTTTTCTTCATAAAAAAAAGGTTATCGCAGTTTTGATGATTATTCAAAATTACGTTCCTGTCAATGATAACAACTTGGTTAATTGATTATAAATTCCATCATACATTTTTAAGGCTTTATCTTTTATTTATAAGCGGAGACGAAGCCACGAACTACGTTTCAAATAGTTTTGTTAGTCCTAAATAAATTCCTTGCCATATTTATCCGCCCAAAGTATATCTGATAGGTACCCTTTTTTCAGCGATCTTATCTGATTTGAATAAGTTCTAAATGGCAGCTTGTACCGGCCTTTTAAATCAACCTCCTTCTAACAATTGCATGTTTAAGTGGTTGGATATTAGTGCCGTATCATACAATATCGTACAATAGGCTGGTGGTAGGATATTCGTATCCGCCCGGATAGCGACCACCGTACACAGAGCGTAAAACCCGCCATAGAGGCACATGCAAGTGTGCCGCGTTCCGGGATCAGCCAGTGTATATCCGGTTTTCGGGGGGGCTTCAATCATGGTGAAAGGATGACCGTGCCGACATTTTTTGGCCGGTTTCTCGCGGTCGGTCCTTTGTTCATCATGGTATTAGTCCCCCAAACTTCTCTACAAGATAGGTGAAGAGGTTTTCGGCCGGCATGATTGCGTCGACCAACGGGAGACCACCATCTCTCGCTGGTCGGCACTTTTTCTGGACTCCATTACACTTACCATCAGGTGCAATGGGGTCACTTTGCCGGGCCTGTATAAAAAAAAGGTAAAATACGCGTCATGTGAATGACACTACAGAATCTAGACAGAATTTCGCAACGGTTGATAACCGTGAGACGACTTCTGAGGGTGAGGTCTGAAACGTGTGGCGAAGCATTGATGATTGTCATGCTACTGGAATCGAAACAAAGGATACGTACAAGGAATAATAATTTTTATACACTACAGAGCAACATTTGCCACTGCAACAGCTGCTTTAGCATTTGGCATGAAATATTAATACATGGCCTCGAGGTTTAGGCGCGCGGTCGAGAATCTCGGCGGTCGCGGGTTCAAACCCCAGGCACACTCTGACTTTTCGAAGTTATGTGTGTATTCACAATGAATTATCACTTGCTTTAACGGTGAAGGAAAACATCGTGAGGAAACCTGCATACCTAAATGTTCTTAGGAATTTCTTAGGTGTGTAGTCCGCCAACCCGCATTAGGCTAGCTAGCGTGATGGACTAAGGCCTAAACCCTCTCAGTTGAAGAGGAGGGCCGTGCCCAGCAGTGGGACGTATATGGGCTGATGTTGATGATGATTAAAACATAGGTAGTGATGGACGAAGATATATATAATTAACTGCATACAGAATTTCCAGAAATAGAGGTTTGAAAAGAAAATACTTTTATAATAATAAGACAAAAATACCTTTATGTATAAATACTCTAACTGATTATTCTCCAGATAATACCAAACCAAATGTATCAAAGCATTATATAACATCAATAGATAACGAAACAATTAAATTAAAGCCACATAAAGATCAAAGAGAATATACAACTGCCTCGTAGTCTCGCAGCACAAGTATGTGCCGTGCGATCTAGAGGTCCTGGGTTCGATTCCCGGGTCGGGCAAAGTGTTATTGGGGTTTTCAATTAGTAAATTCTCAGTAGCAGGCCGGAGTCTGGAATTGTGCCCGAAAAACGGCAATAGGCTCGCCCCCTATTACGTGGGACTAATACAAAACCTGGCGAAATGTGGGTGCAGAAATGCACCTCTGCCTACCCTTTCGGGGAATACAGGCGTGAGTTTATGTATGTATGTAGAATATACAAAGGGATGTATCTCGAATAATGGCCAATAAATATTTTCAGTGCAACCGTTGCCCAAATCGCGTCCATTGGCTCCTGAAATTGCTGAATACAGAAGCTTCGAGCATACATCATTCTACAGTTGAAAAATTCTAAATGGCAGCTGGGTTTTATATAAATATACGGTTCGGGTCTTAGAAATGGAAAGTTGTTTTATATTTATTTTGTAGAAAAGACTTATCTTACTGTATAAATGGTTTGTGCTGAAGTATGTAATAAAAAGCTGCCTTTTATCGTTGATATGATGTAATAGAACTAAATAATATGCATTAGGGAGTTTTTTGATCGAGCGGTAGCGGGTTGCGATTCCCGGGTAAGGAAAAAGATTATTTTCATCTATTAGGAAATCCCCAATAGTAGCATGAAGACTGAAGACTTTTTGGGCCCTATCCCACCACACACCCGCCACTGTAACTCCTGTGCTCCAGGATCAACAGCGGCACGCACAGTATTGACGCTGAGCAATGAAGCTCAGCGGATCTAAGGGGACCTAAATTTGTCATAATCCCGCAACGAAGTTAATCAGAAAGACAAAATAAAGGAGGAGTTGGAAAACAAAGAGTCGTCCACTTCCCTCCATAGCAAAGCGGGTGACAAAAACATTGAGCTGTGAGGTTTAACCCTCACATAAAAAAGAAAGACAATTACAATTAGTCAAATTAGACGCAATTAACGCACCACGGATAAATAACTACTTACATATATGAGATTTATTGGGTAAATTGGACCTAAGGTGTGAGCTGTTATGTACACTTCCAATAATAGGCATGGCAAAAGACTGAAGACTGTAAAAACGGCACCAACGGCACGGTTGGACTTAAAATGATGAAAACTAGATGTAAAAGTACACCTTTTCATTTTAATCGAGGATTTGCACCAACAGTTTAGTTTTGACCCAAAATTAATTTTAATATACTACAAGCAAATTGTTGGCCTCATGACACCGACATCTTATATGCTTGTTCTGTGAGGCAGCGGAATATATAGCCAGCTTTTGTGTTTCGGAAGCGCTTTAATCTAGGGCTCTTCAAGGCTAGAGAGTCTAGGTACCGATGGCCTCCGGACCGTATTTGGTTAGAGAATAAACTTTGGAACAAGGCGAAGCGGAATCGATCCCCGAACCGAGGCAAATATTTGTGCGATTTACAAATATTTTATTCGGGCTTAGATGTTTGTTTTACCGAAAAGTTCGTTGTGATTTCTGAATTTTACGAATCGAGACTTTTATCTTAATAAATCTAATGATGGAGCATTAAGGTGCAGGATCAACGAGGCGATTGCATTAATTGTGACATATCAAAATCAAACTCAACTCCAAGTTTTCAACTATGAATTATTTATTTATTCGTTTAATTCTTTATCATGCACAGATACAGTAATTTATGAAGGGGATCGTGATGGCCTCGAGGTTTGGGCACGCGGTCGAGAATCTCGACGGTCGCGGGTTCAAACCCCAGGCACACACCTCTGACTTTTCGAAGTTATGTGTGTATTCACAATGAATTATCACGTACTTTAACGGTGAAGGAAAACATCGTGATGAAACCTGCACACCTAAAAGTTCTTAGAAATTTATTAGGTGTGTAGTCTGCCAACCCGCACTAGGCCAGCGTGGTGGACTAAGGCCTAAACCCTCTCAATGGTAGAGGAGGCCCGTGCCCAGCAGTGGGACGTATATGGGCTGATGATGATGATGATGAAGGGGATATAATAAAATTGGTGCTGTTATCGCTCAGAGGCAAACTTTTCAAACAACCATAAGATGGATATATACATATATAATATACAAAGGAAACAAAGGGGGAAGGCAGTTGGCGTGTACAATATAAATTACATTTTTGTGTTTATATACATATCGTTACATATGTACATACATAAATATAACAATATAAATTAAACCGTTACTACTAATATCAAACACATTACTATATGTGATCCGTCGAAATGCGCAAAACACGTAACCCGTGTCGACGCCAATTCTCAACCAACCACTTCAACTTTATTCCATGCGTCTTCACTTTTATTCCACACTTTGACTTCTGCCTCAATTCAGCCACTCTCGTTCCGTGCATCTGAATTTACGTTAACGTCCACCAAAGGAAAACTAACTGTACGACGCTGCAATTAAAATACAAATTCAAATGCAGGATATTTGTAGTGTTTTTACTTTTCATAGCGACGAATATGATGCAGAAAATGTTAGATGTACAATTGAGTGGAGTGGGGCGCGCGTGTACTGCTCTTTGTCTAGACCTTTGGAATTATTTTTTTCCCAGAAATAGTGCTCTTTTCGACGTTTTCGCTGCGACGGGATTTTTATATTTCACGTGATTTCGAGTGTAGGGTTCTTTATATGTTGATGTCTAAGAACGCGGAAAAATGAAAGGGTGTGTATTTTTATGTCGATTTAAATTTCTTCACAGCGGGAATGGAGAGCTCGTGAGATTGTGCAGGGAACGTGCGAACATGTGAGGGCCATCGAAAGATTTTTGTCGGTATGCCGGCGCAGGTTTTCGGTAAATACACAGCCTGAACGTGTATACGTGTTTGGCTGAACTCCTGGAGACAACAACAAATCTTTTTTTACCAGTGAAACGGCAGCAATCTTTCCGTAAAAAAATGTGGTTCAAAATTTTAGTGAAGAGTCCTATAATCATATAATAATTTAATTCTAGTATATGTGCGCCACGGACTAATGAAACACTTTTGTAGAAAAATAACTGCCGGTCCTCAATGAACTAAAAACATGCATACTATCTTATTTCTAACTAAGACTTAAATAAGTACTTATGACTCATACATTTTTTGTCACGGCATCGTACTTGTAAACCCTCTCAGTTGTAGAGGAGGCCCGTGCCCAGCAGTGGGTGGGTAGTATTTGGGCTAATGATGATGATGATGATCGTACTTGTCCTATCATACCATTTGATCTCCTAGACACTGCGAGGCCTTTCACTCACATCACTTAATTAAACAAAGGTCAATAACTTGCGTGAGCCCTCACACCTGTCTATTTGAAACTAATATTAATATAATAATCAAAACTTTGCCACTTCTATTATCTGTTACAGTTAATAATTAAGTTGTTAGTTTGATAGATCGCGGCTTTGAATACATTATAAATAATATTTTAGTATGGCTTAAACTATAAATTATATGTTTTTTTTAATTAGAATTTCACTGTAATAGTAAGTTTACCTACATCTGCTTAGCTTAAGGATGGTGGACCTCAGTACCTCTCGAAATTGGCTAGGGGAATGACACCCAAATATTTTTCCCCCAATCAACAGATCTACATCGACAATTTGTAATTTAGTTAGATCAACTCAGATTTTTTAATACAACAGAGGAGATGACGTGAGCAAACCCAGACTAACAAAAGGCTGAAGTTAGTAGGTACAATATTCCATAGATTTGAAACATAATGAACATTTTTTTCGTATTTATACGCAATTTATCACAGTTTTGACTCGCATAATTTTCCAGCTAAATTCCGTCATCAACACGCAACAGTAACAGCGCTACATTTTAATCAAGAGCGTGTCGGCGTTCCATCAAACTAATTTCGAGAAGGTGGAACAAACGCGGCCAGTGCAAACACCATGAATATTTTAGGGCGCACGTATCAAAGTGTGCGATAAACATATGGACCCAATATTGGGCCTGGACAAAGGCTTACAAGAGTTTAGGGCACGCCCACTGCGCTGCATATTCAACGGGACACGATCCACGTAGAACGGGAGCTGATAACTTTTTGCTCCTTTAAATAACTTATTCGGTGTGCTTTTAAAGAATAATGGTCAAACCGGTTTTGACCTGTCAAACCGTTTCAATCGTATTCGTTGGCAACGTAGTAGCTGAATATTGGTAGATTTTAGTTGATATCCAAACACTATTTACATAATATTAAATGTATTTTGTTGGTTTCAACTAGTTGTACTTGGATTACGAAAATTATTCAAAATGATGGAAGTAAAGCTAGCCGTTTGCGACAACTATAAAAACCATATAAGAAAGCGCTTTATTCGACTGAAACAATGAAAACGAATATTTTTCCCCATAAAAAAACACAATCCATTTTTTTTTGGTTTTATAACAATAGAACGAGCGCAGAAGTAGCTCCCGGTCCAGAATACGTTTATTGCCTTAGTTTTTGTTCCACCTCAGTTTACTTAAGAGTAGGTCAATGCATGATAAGTCTGTAGCTTAAAGACTAAGCAATGGATACGACAAAAAAAATCGTGATGAAGCACTCTATTTTTATTGATACAAGAAAACTGACGCACACTTGGTAAAATACTGCTAATAAGTATGGTAAGATAACTATCAAGATGACTAAACGATAACTATGTGGGATCATTCAGAAATAGACTGATACTGTGTCGGGCATGCATATGCATGCTGGTGGTAGTATATTCGTATCCGCCCGGATAGCGACCGTCGTACACAGGGCGTAAAACCCGCCATAGTGGCACATGCAAGTGTGCCGCGTTCCGGGATCAGCCAGTGTATATCCGGTTTTCGGGGGGGCTTCAATCATGGTGAAAGGATGACCGTGCCGGCATTTTTTGGCCGGTTTGTCGCGGTCGGTCCTTTGATCGCCATGATTGATAGTCCCCCAAACTTCTTCACAATAAGGTGAAGAGGCCGGCAGGATTGTGTCGACCAACGGGAGACCATCATCTCTCGCTGGTCGGCACTTTTTCTGGACTCCATTGCGCTTACCATCAGGTGCAATGGGGTCACTTTGCCGTGCCAGAATAAAAAAAAAAAAAAAAAGATATAAGAAATACGCATTTGCGGGCTCTATCACATTCTTGGCCATAAAAATTATCCCAATTATTTACAGAATTAAGTGATGAATAATAAATGCTTCTTCACCATTTTGTAAAAACGCTGTGATAGATAAGCTGAAAGGAATTAGATTAATATTTACATGAAACGAATCCTACAGGCTACAAATTTATAGAAAATCATCAGAATTTGTGTCGGCTCCCGAGCCAGTGGCCGCATCACTGCTCATTGACCAATATGCGAGCGGAGCGGGCAGTGACGTGTACCTGCCGGCCATTTGCATGCTCTACACGCACCACTGTTTTATAAGCTCATACATTATTTTTATATTTTTAATTTACGACGTACATTGTGCATAATGCGGTCCAGGTGTCCAGCTGCCGAGGGGAATAAAACGATTTATGTAAAGCTTAAAATATGCAGCTGTTTTAGGAAACGCATTATGCAGTTTTCAGAAATTATTTGAATTTAATGCGTTGGAAGTGTCGTGTTGACGCTAGTATCAACAATGTAGTAGTGTAATGTAGTAGTGATGACATCAAGGTTTAGGCGCGCGATCGAGAATTTCAGCGGTCGCGGGATCAAATCCCAGGCATACACCTCTAACTTATTAGGTATATGTGTATTCAGAATGAAATATCACTTAATTTAACGGTGAAGGAAAACATCGTGAGGAAACCTGCACACCTAAAAGTTCTTAGGAATTTCTTAGGTGTGTAGTCCGCCAACCCACACTAGGCCAGCGTGGTGGATTAAGGCCTAAACTCTCTCAGTTGTATAGGAGGCCTGTGCCCAGCAGTGGGGCGTATATGGGCTGATAATGATGATGATGACTCTTAACAATTTTTGCAAGGCAAATTTAGTGTAAATTCGCGCATCGCACGCGATCGTAAAGTCTCGGGTTCAACTCCCGGGTCGAGATACTGGTGAGGAAATATGCTTGACTAAAGGCATGCCTTTTACTACAAGGGACTTATAAACGGGTATACAGACCTGAATATATTTCCTTTAAGCAATGACTGTTCCAGTCATGACTAATGTTATGGATAATATTCACGTTATCGACACTTATCTTTTATCTTTCTTCAAATGTCTTTAGGGTCGATGAATCACATTCACTTTTAACCACGTAATATAATAAAATGTAATTCTTATGATTACAATATTGACATCGTTTTATCAACACAGAATATATTTAGTCATTTCAAATTTCTTGGTGAATCATTATAAAATTCAAAACTGTTCCAAAAAACTTGTTTTAATTACCTGATTTCTATATTTTTATGGAATTAATTGTTTCATCACTATCATCATCAGCCCATATACATAAGTCCTACTGCTGGGCACGGGCCTCCTCTTCAAATGAGAGGGTTTAGGCCTTAGTCCACCACACTGGTCTAGTGCGGGTTGGCGGACTACACACCTAAGAAATTCCTAAGAACTTTTAGGTGTGCAGGTTTCATCCAGATGTTTTCCTTCACCGTTAAAGTACGTGATAATTCTTTGTGAATACACACATAACTTGGAAAAGTCAGAGGTGTGTGCCTTGGATTTGAACCCGCGAGCGTCGAAATTCTCGACCGCGCGCCTAAACCTCGAGGCCATCACGACTTAATTGTTTATAAAATGTCATATTTTCCTCCAGAAGCTGTACTGTCCGCATTTTTACACAAACTACTTGAACAGTCTGACAAATAAATATAGATATTTACAGATAAGAGATTACTTATCTTCTCAAGTGGTTCAGAGCAAACAGTTGATGACCAGTATAAAAATAAGAAGCAAGCGTTGAAGACGAACCTTTCAAAATGCATCGGATTACTTTAGTGTTGCTTGCAGCAGTTCTTCTAACTGTTGGTGGAGAACATCTCCAAGTGGGAGTCAGTGTAAACAACATACTAATTTACACCGAGGAGGTACGACTGAGTGCGATCCCTTTCACTACCAGAACGAAGAATGTATTCTACAACGGCAACGACACGAGAATCATCAAGGTAATTTTTAATCCATACTTAATATTATAAATGCGAAAGTAACTCTGTCTGTCTGTCTCGCTTTCCTGCTAAAACTACTGAACCGATTTAAATGAAATTTGGTACACAGATAGTTTAGACCCTGAGAAAGGACATAGGCTACTTTTTGAAAGGGGGGATGAAAGGTTGTATGGAAGTATTGTTATTTTTAAAGCTAGAAGCTTGACACTTATTTTTTAGGCTGTTGATTAGATATAAATAAATATAACATTTAAAGTTTGTAAAAAATGTACCTTTAAGGGGGTAAAATAAAAATAGGGGTGAAAGTTTGTGTGGAAATTCGTCATTTTTGAAGCTAGAATGATGAAAGGACGTGTAGACGACTGTAACTATGTATATCTTACTAATATTATAAACGCGAAAGTTTGTATGTATGGATGTCTGGATGTATGGATGTCTGGATGTATGGATGTCTGGATGTCTGGATGTTTGTTGCTCTTTCACGCAAAAACTACCGAATGGATTTCAATGAAAGTTTACAATAATATAGCTTATACATCAGAATAACACATAGGCTATATATTTTTAAGATAGTGTGTGAATTGTCCAAAATATAACGATAATTGTTAAGTAAGTCGGGAAAAACTGCATCTGCGAGCTATTCTTGCGTACGCTGCAAAAACTGTAGAGTTTACACGTATATAATGTATAAGAGAAATGTTTATCTTAATAAGTCCTACAAAAAAGTCCGCGACAGCATATAACTATCACCACTAAGTGTCAAACTATTATTATTGGCAACCAACGGGCTATACGTAAGTTGGACACAATAACTATCCCACCAATAATATTTGACGGCTCGGTTATAAATCTATGCCCCACAGTTAAAGATCTCGGGCTCCACATTGACAATACACTGAGCTGGCAACCCCAAGTAACCTACGTCTGCCATAAAGTTACTGGTATGCTCCGCGTTCTCTATCGCCTGAAGAACTTTCTCCCATCTAAAACCAAGGCCATGCTTGTGCAAGCTTTAATCCTACCTATAATCGACTATGGTGATGTGTGCTATTTCGACCTTAATGCAGACCTCCTTAATAAACTTGACCGACTTCTCAATAACTGCATTCGATTCATATTTAATCTCCGCAAATACGATCATGTTTCCTCCTATCGCTCCCAGCTCAAGTGGTTGCCTATTCGGCAGCGTCGTGACCTGAGAGCACTTTCGACTGTATTCTCTTTACTCACGTCTTCTACTGCTCCTTCGTATTTATCCGACTTCTTTCAATTTCTACATGCTAACCACAACAAAAATCTTCGCTCTAAAAATAATCTCCTTCTTCTCTGTCCTTCTCACACCTCTAGCCTTGTTCACTCCTCTTTCCCCATACAGGCTAGTCTCTTATGGAATGCCCTTCCCCTAGAGATGAGGATGTGTAAGACTCGTCTGTCGTTCAAGTCAAAGGTTCGCGAGTTGCTGCTAAAGAGAATCTCAGAATCGTCATAATAGTATTTGTTATGTATGTATTATAGTATTTTGGTATGTATTTATATTCATATTATATTGTTGGAGGACTCACTAATAAAATTCAAGTGGAGGGGTATATTCAAGAAGAGCTATATAAACGGGTGCAAGCACACCGGCGCGTGATTATTATTCGTGACTTAGTGCGGAGGGGACCTCTTGTCAGTTTACGTTCGGAATCTATTATTATGTCGAATCTTTGATTGTTGTTACTTTGATTACATGTGTAAAATTATATCGAGTTTAGTTTAATGGTGGTTACCGCCACCACATGTATATTTTTTTTAAATAAAACCGCTTCTGTAAGCTAAAATCAGAAGTGGGATACACACAGAGTTCCTATAGCTTTGTGTGTATCCTACGCCTACTCTGATGGATGGAATTTGCGTATAAGAATTCGGTTTCCATAAAGTTTATAATTTGTGCGTAACGAGAATAGTGCGTTTTGTGTTGTTTTGTTCCGAGTGATTTTTAAATCACGTAAAATGTCGAGTCGTTCGAAATATCACGATAACGGTAGAAGGTCTCGTGTTCTTAATATTTCCAGTGCTAGTTCGGTTGAGCGCTAGCGTAGGCCATCTAAACACAGTGATACCTCGCGCGGGTCATGAAATGGTTCCCATAAGCATCGTTCCCGTGATTAAGCCACGTGTCAAGACGAATTGTTGAAACGGGTTTGTGCTAGATTGGATGCGTTTTAAAATAGGTTAGAACCTGCGGTTACCGGTTGTTGTCGCGGCCGCGTAGGGAAAGTAATATTCAACCGATGCATAACAGGGGATACGCCACCTCTGTGCGATGATAGTGATACGGCGAGAAAAGACTCAACGTATAGAATTATTAAGGCGTTATCCGCGTTGGCTCATGTGCTTTCTCAAGGTTTGTACATATCGCCGTTTGATCCCAGTATCCTTTAATTTGACGTGTAGTGTACAAAATCGGACCGCGGTTGCGAAATAAATAGGTGGGATGATCGCGAGTATCTCGAGCGGATAAGTAGTTGTTTTCGCGGTAATACAAAGTCGTGGCTTAATGAGTGGGTAACAAATAATTAAGGGACGTGGAATAATTTTAAAAACTGAATTTCACTCATAGTATCCACGAATACGTTTACCGTTTTATATGAAGTGATGTGTACTAGCTGTAATAAGTGCATCACTTGTGCAGAATACCCTCGTAAGTCTCTTTTACGTTTGAATATTGTCAAGGGCTTGTCGGACGAATTAAAAGACAATTAAGACTCTGATAGACACGGATTGGTTTCTAAATTACATAGATAACGTTTTTGTTGTGTCTAAGTAGATGATGGCCTTGAAACTCTGCGTGAAGTTTTACATGTACTTACGGAATCAAGGTTTTAAATTAATTTAAAGAAGTGCACGTTCTTAAATACTGAATGAGAATATTTAGGGCGCTCAATTGTCCATGGTCAGGTTAGAACGAGCCCTAGAAAGATTTGTCAAGTCCCATGGACCCACGAATTTTAGGTTTGCTCCAATTTTTGAGGCTTACGGGACATTTTCGTCGGTATAACTTTGTGTGTCCTGTGTCTACTATCATTTTGATATAAAGAATACTGCATGTTGAAGTTGCATAAATTAGTTTCATGAGCTCTTGAATATGTCACGGTCAAGTAAGCAAACTCGTAGTAATAAAAGACTTGAGCGTTCTCCGAGTCCTGGCCTACACCAGCAACTTCAGGCCATAATAACCTGTCTGAGTGTGTTGTAAGATAGTTCTAGGTCAAGCGCAGCGAATGTCGTTGGCGGAGGACCGTCGATGGTAGTGTTCTGGTGCAGTGTGGGTGGCCCCCAGACCTGCATGAATCCTGACTACGAACTATCCCCGTTAACGCCTGCAGCGGTGTCACAAGCTCCGAGCGACTGCATTGCTACGGAGCTGGCGGATAAGTTTAAGTGATAAGTGATTTAAACCCGGTAAGGTCCAACAACTTTTATACTTCAATCAGTCTTTAAATTTAGTGTCTTAAGCACGAGTGTGGCTGGATGAGTTGGTCACAGCTGGTCCCATTTCACGAGTTTAAACCTTCACGTAACTTGAATGTGCTTTGACTGCCTCGTGGTCTCGCGCGCAAGTATGTGCCGTGCGATCTATAGGTCCTGGGTTCGATTCCAGGATCGGGCAAAGTGTTATTGGGTTTTTCCATTATGAGATTCTCAGTAGCAGCACGGAGTCTGGAATTGTGCCCGGAAGGCGGCAACAGGCTCGCCCCTATTACGTGGGAGTGAACATGCCTGCCGAAATGTGGGTGCAGAAATGCACCTCTGTCTACCACTTCGGGAATACAGGCGTGAGGTTGTGTATGTATGTAACTTGAATGTTGCAAATATACTTTTTAATGTTATGAAAACGGATTTTAACAACTGCCCCACATATGCCGAGTACGCAAGGCGATCATTGTCCCTTCTTTGTGTTATAGTAAATGGTCTCAGTGAACAATTAATTTCATGTATTGTCATTCGCGTTATAATGGATCCATGATACGTACGGCGGCTACAAACGCTAAGTTCTAATGTAAATTTTTGGCCAATGAAATAATTACGCAGGACTATCATCAATGGTCAGGTTAGGCCAAGCGTGTATAAAGTTGAAGTATTAACAAAGGCACCTAAGCCTGGCAATATGAACAAGTCATGACAAGATGCTTACACTAACGGCAGGTGTCGTCCTGCCCGTACTTTTCAGATTGGCCATCTGGTGTTCGACATCAAGTATTCCCAATCAACGGGGAAGCTTGATCCTGGAATGCGAGGTCCTTACCGAGTGTAAAAGGCCTTGCAGAGCGGCCGGTACGAGCTGCGACTACTGAGTGGCTCGTGCGGCAAGACAACGCAAGCGGCTGCCGAATACATGGTGCCTTAGAGAGGAGAGTGGTGCCCAGAGTCGTGTGCCAACTTCATCGATATCACATTCTCTTGTTATGAATGTTTGTGAATGGGTATCCTTATAGCGCTATGTTATCTAACTGTAAGTAGCAGCTATGTCACTTTAACGTGGTGTCAGCTATAAGCAGCCATGTCACCCTTGTAAGTGGCTGCTAAGCCAAGTTACTCTTTAACTAAATGTCGATGTATTACGGGTGATGGAAGTCCGGAATTCTTTCACACGTGATGCAACGCAAATTTTTATTTATTTATCTCTACTTACTTTTGCAACTGAAGCTATTTACGACACTGAATTAGATTAGAGAGTAGTGACTTGTTTGAACAAGAGTGCACGCTTGTTCGAACGGGTCTTAATTTTATAAATTTTGCTTGGCTTTATGGAATTCGCTACAAATGGCTTCAAGTTGTTACAAAATATTTGTACAAAACGAGTAAAATGTTGATGATGATAAGTGGAATGTCCAAATAACTTAAATGTAAACAGATGAGTTTGTGTGTGTGAGCAAGGCTGCACAGATGGCCGGTGGGCTATACTCCGGCATGCGTGGACCTTGTGGCATTGTTCGTGTGCTGCCGTGCCGCTGCTGCAACTAGGAGTTGCTAGCCGGTTCTTATGGAAAGAGTACCCGGGCTGCTGCCGAGAACATGGTGCTGGCGCAGTGAATGGACACCGGACACTTGTCGAGCTACCTTCGGGAGCCAGTCCCATGATACGGCAAATGACCAGGTCCCTGAAGACTATGCTGTCAGGGAGTTTCGCTGTTAGGAGAAGCCGTCTTAGCAATAAATTTATCTTGTGAAGATACTTGGCATGCAGCTTCATTACATAACTCCTGAAAGGCACCACGCAAACGGACCGATGGAATGATATATCTGCACAGTCCTGAATATGCTCCGCATTGCAGAAAACCACGCAGGCTTCTGCCTTGAACCTCTTAATTTGCCACGAAAGTGCAAGCCCTGCAATCCGAATGTTGTTGCGAGATGTTGCATCAAACCCTACTCCGGGAAACCGAGAAGCGAGACTTAAAATGCTGAGACAAAGGACGGCCGAACGGTTGAGAAAGAAGAGATTCATCAAGACACTGTGGTCAATGAGCACCGAAGGCCTCCTCGTGTTTTCCAGAATGATGACCTGGTGTATGTTGTCAAGTTTGCTCAGGCTCAAGGTAAACTGGATCCTGGCATGCGAGGGCCCTATAGGGTGGTGCAGACCCTCCTTAATCACCGGTACGAGTTAAAGTTACTTGCCGGGTCATATGGGAAGTCTACTTACGCGGCTGCCTAGTACATGGTCCCATGGAAGAGCGAATGGACTCATGAGACATGTGAAATGTTTTTTGAAGGTGCGTGTTCACCCTTTTAGTACCTACTCATAGACGGAAGCTGGTACCTTGATGAGTTCCTTTTGAAAGCTTTTTGCGTTGCAAAGAGTCGTCGAGGGAGTACAAACTCTTTTTTCCCTCGACGTGAAAGCTTTTCGCTTTGCGAAGAGTCATCGGGGAAGTACAAACTCTTTGTCCCCGATGTGAAAGCTTTTCACTTTGTGAAGAGTCGTCGAGGGAGTACAAACTCTTTTTCCCTCGACGTGAAAGCTTTTCGCTTTGCGAAGAGTCATCGGGGAAGTACAAACTCTTTGTCCCCGATGTGAAAGCTTTTCACTTTGTGAAGAGTCGTCGAGGGAGTACAAACTCTTTTTCCCTCGACGTGAAAGCTTTTCGGTTAGCGAAAAGTCATCGGGGAAGTACAAACTCTTTGTCCCCGATGTGAAAGCTTTCCATGATACGGAGAGTCACTAGGGGCGGGTTATATGCGCCTTTCCCCCTGGTGTAAAGTTATTTCCTCGGTAGGGGCCCATACCGAGGAACCTGTTTGTTTATTTTGTTTGTTTCCTTTACTTGCTCCTTATAACAATCACTAACAAGCTAACTTTGTTTATTTGTAACATTGGACCCTTGTATAATCTAATCTCTTGCTTTAGATATCGATGGCGATGCTGAGGCTGAGCGTTTGGATCCCAAACTAGACTCCAATGTGGTCCAGTGTGACTGGTCCTTTCTCGGCGCCTGGTGTGATGGTTGGGCCTTTGCCGCAACTGGTTCCAACGTTCTTGGAGGAAGAGGAATCCAACGAGGACGTCGTTGAAGCAGCGGCCTCACCACTGCGATCACTACCTCGGTTAATTCCTACATCATCAGATGAAGATGACTAAGCCTGTCGAGACGCCAGGGTGTCAGGAGAGGCCGTGTTGGAGGACTCACTAATAAAATTCAAGTGGAGGGGTATATTCAAGAAGAGCTATATAAACGGGTGCAAGCACACCGGCGCGTGATTATTATTCGTGACTTAGTGCGGAGGGGACCTCTTGTCAGTTTACGTTCGGAATCTATTATTATGTCGAATCTTTGATTGTTGTTACTTTGATTACATGTGTAAAATTATATCGAGTTTAGTTTAATGGTGGTTACCGCCACCACATGTATATTTTTTTTAAATAAAACCGCTTCTGTAAGCTAAAAATATTTATATATTTACTATTATAACTACTACTATTGCGTTAATTCATTACTTCTTTCTTTACCAAAGTATATTAGTTTGTAATTTGTGTATATGTATGTGTATGTTTATATATGATTTTATTTGCACACCTACTATGCATCATCTCTGCATCACCCAAGGTTCGACTGGCAGAGAATGCCTTAGGCATTAAGTCCACCTTTACAATTGTCTTTAATTGTATAAAGTGTAAATAAATAAATAAACTATCTTTAAAATTACGAGGAATATGGTAAAAACAACAATTTCATTTTCTCATATAAACTGTTCTACCTAATTTCCTGTCAAACATTTTATGTTTATCCCGTCAATACGGTTAATGGTCCCCTCAAATTAAAGAACGTATTTAAATAAAGGTTTTGAATCGACAACATATATCCACAATATTCGAACAATTGCGTATATTTCATTTTAAAAATGCAGAATAATCAGTAATGAAAAATGAGTGACATATTTATTAGTTGTCAAAAATGTATGCGAGCGTTCAGAAATTCATTTTTAAACTCCTTGTTTGTATCTGGCTTAAAATTTATAAACGAATGCAGGCTCGGTAGTCATCACTTCGTAATCTAAATAATGATTTCACTGATCCCAACGGATATACCCTTTGATTTTAGCATATATTGTCAATGCGAAAGTAACACTACTGTGTTATACTTTCACGCCTAAAATATTTGAGTAATTTGGATGATTTTTGTTATGGATAAAAACGGAAACATAAAAAGGGACATAGGTTACTTTTTTTTAATTCATTAAGTGTAATTTGGGCACTTGGAAGACGTTTAATAGATTTACTTATTATCTTTCTGCACCCAACCCTGAAGTCTATGCGGACGGAGTCGCGGGCAAAAGCTAGTGTAACTATATGTCTGTTACGCTTTCACGCCTAAATCATTTGACCGATGTAAACGATTTTTGATATGGACATAAATGGGACTTTGTAGAGCAAAATAGACTACAACTTATTTTCTTTCTGAACCCAACCCAGTAGTCTACGAGGACGGAGTCGCGGGCAAAAGCTAGTTTTATATAAACTTCATAAGTCTCATAGTATATTGACGGGTGCAGTCTAGAGGTTCGATTCTGAGACCAGGCAATGTTATTGTTTTTTCTTTATGTATATTATGCAGTGGCATAACTACAGGGTGGCAGGGCTGGCAAAATGCCACGGGCCCCCGACCTGAGGGGGCCCCGGCACAAGAGGCCACAAGCTCAGAAATAACAAAATATTTTTTTAAAAATTGTAACGAAGTACTTTAAAATTATAATTTTTTAAGTACATAAAATCAGTTAAAATGAGATACAAGTGAAGACAATATAAAAATTCAAACTAAACATTAAGATTTCAACATATTCAAAACAACAAAAAAAATGTCAATCAATTTTTGAACGCACCGGTTGATTTTTTACCGCTAACATTGGTGGCGCAGGCGAACTAGTAAATATTATTTATCAATAGTGTTGGGTAACTACTTAAGTGGTTTATTAAAATTAAATTACAAAGTGACGATTTTTACTGGGAGGGCCCCATCCAAAGAATTTGCCACGGGCCTCAGATGGTATAGTTACGCCACTGTGTATATGCTACATACCAACATGGCAATGTGGCAGATTTGCACGTGATGGCCAGTTCAGATAGTGTTAAGTAGCAAAGAACAACTAAATAGTCAATACAATCGTGTCAATATGCTTTTTCATTTTAAACTTAAAGACTTTTTGTTTTTTTTTCCGCGTGTGGCAACACTAGAGCGTTAACAAGTAACAAGTTCTGTTTTTTTCGTGTCTCAAACTTTTTATTTCAAAATTGTTTATTTTAGTGTCCTCTCCCAACAAATTTATTTTATACTAAGTGTGGCTTATCGTGTTAAAACTTATACTAATATACCTATAAGAACTAATTTTACACGGGAATCATCCGAACCGGCAACTGACATTTCAACGTAACCAGCATAATACGTTACAAGTTTGAAACTCAAGCCTTCCAATTGTAAGTCACTGTTTTCTCTTTATCCTCGAAAATTACCTATAGTCCGAGCTCATAAAGTACTTAATTTTTTATATTTAATATCCACAAACTCAGTTTATAACAAGTAGATCTACACACAACCAACGTAACTTGGTGCCAACCGTTTATATTATTTATTAGATCTTGCGAATATATTTAATCCAATAAAATGATGACTCGCAAGGCATACTCCCGTCAGGAGGAGACCAAACTCCAACTGATGTTGAAAGAGTAGAAGGCTACTAGGGAGTTGGTTGAAGATCTTAACAGGGAAAGAGATGACAATGAAAAGCTACTGTTAGAAATTTCTGATAAAAATTCAAAGCTTAGGAGTGAGCTGTGTCAATTACATATACAATTAGAAGCATGTTTAGAAGACCGTGAGAGGTTGCAACATGTAGTGGAAGGGTTTAGTCAGTGCAGTGATGAGTATGAGCAGGCTCTCAGGCGCATCGCTGAACTGGAAACTCTATTGCAAGAGGCTCATAAACAAATTAACAAGCTGGAATCGGTCAAATTTTCGAACAATCACAATACTTCCAAAAAAAATGTTAATTGTAGCGGTCAAATAGTTATATTTAGTGATAGTGTTGGGAAAGAACTAGGTCAATTATTAAATATCAGGACAGGACAAACAGTTTTAAATCATTGTATGTCGGGACTTTCATACCCACAAATTTTAAATAAAATATTTAAATATAAATTTATCCCTAACACCACATTAATCATTTTAATTGCTGATAGAGGTAATGTAAACAAAAGCCAATATTTAGAACTACTTAACAGACTAACCAAACTGAATGTTAAGGAAATTGTAATGTTTACATTTCCTTATATGAAAAATTTGCCACAGGTGGAAAAAAATTGTAGGTATAAGTTAAATATGACATTAAAAGAGACCCTTACAAATAATTGTAGTAAGGTATCAATTATTGACATTAATACTTACTTTAGTAAGTATAATAAAAAAAACAACTTTTATTCATTTAACCGAAAAAGACAAATAGCAAAATTGCTACGTATATTTATATTAGACAAAGCTGAGAACATGGCTGCCTCACCTGCTTCTATTGAGCAGAATCAATTGATAATGTGGAATGATACATTAGTATCTATTCCAGAAAAAAACAATTCTTTAAATTTAAAACACAGACAATAGAGACAGTCTCTAGCACTTCAATTATCAGACATAATAATGTTATATCCAATAATGCAATACTTCCAGTTGACCTAATGTTACCAATTATTCCAAATTTGACTCCACCATTAGTAAATCCAGAGTATGGTTTGCAACAGTATTGATGTAAAGTTTTTAAACCTAGTTCATCAGAATATGCAAGGAATGCTAGGCAAAGAGCTGCAATTGGAGTTGTTCATGAGTTGTCAGGAAATTGATATTTTTTGCACTACAGAACACTGGTTAAGAACTGAACAGCTCATGTTCAACTTCAAAGATCATATAGTTAGTAGCAACTTTTGCAGGAAAAATGCTATACATGGTGGCTCACTTATATTAATCAATAAAATTTTTAAATATAAAGAACGCAAAGATATAGTGAGCCTCTCTGTGGAGCAAACTGCGGAAATTTCATGTATTGAGTTGGAGCAATTCATAGTTTTATGTGTATACAGGCCACCCACCTCACTTTATGACAATTTTGAATTGATAATTCAAGATGCACTAAGGAAACTAAATAAATCAAATAAGAAATTGCTGGTCTGTGGAGATTTTAATGTTAATTTGTTAGAAAGTTCTACAGTGGCCATAAAATTAAAAACTCTATTTTCGTCATTTAATTTAACAAATCTCTTTTCAGAGCCCACAAGAATTACCAACACCAGTGCTACCTGTATTGATAATATTTTTACAGATGTCCTGCCACTTAATAAATGTATGATTAATAACATTGGCTCTGATCACTGTGGACAACTGGTCACATTTAGAAGTGGATTCCAGGACACATCAAATGAAAAACTGACTGTTGTCCCGGTAACAAAGGCTCGGTTAGAGAAAACTAAAATTAAATTAAATAAAAAATTTAGTAACGTTATGACTGGAAGTGATCCTAATATATTATATAACTCCATGTTTAACACATTTTGTGAGGAGTTTTAATCAGTTTTCACACCCAGATCAGTTTCAATTGGCAAAAAGACTCCCTTTAAAAGTTGGGCTACATTAGGCATTCACATAAGTAGACAGAGATTGTATGACCTATACTATGAAAAAACATACAATCACAGTTTAGAATTAAAAAAATATGTGAAAAATTATTCTAAGATCTTTAAGCTAGTTTGCATAAGAGCCAAGTCCTTATACTTAAGTAATAAAATAAATATGGCTTCAAATACCATAAAAATGACTTGGAGTGTAATAAATAAAGAAACTGGTAAGACAAAACCTTGAGACCCCGAGTTTGGTTTAAACATTATTAATAATATTATTAATTCTAACTTTGAGGTAGCTAAGGCCTTTGAAACTTTTTTCACTCATATACCAGTCTCTATAACTAAAAGCTTGAACTCTTCCCCATCTATTGCAAGTAAGTTATTGCAGAAAACTGTCCCTGGGAGTGAAGATTCATTTAGATTCCATTGTGTTAATAGTATAGATGTTATTAAGACATTTAAGCTAATAAACATAAAAAACAAAAACCGCCTTCAAAAAAACCTATTCCAAAACAAATTAAAATGCACTAAAAAGTAAAAAAATAATTGCGTATCTTCTATTACTTAATTATAATCAACTTACTATTTCTCTACATCAATATATAGGTACGATCTATGTGTTTACGACGCAAGAAGCTAGATAGGTTCTTCTATATCTATCCACTATCTATCCACTTCAAATCTAACTCAACACATACCTATGAATAACAAACAATGATTAAAATATTTTTTAATGTTCTCCTATAAAATTAAATGAAAAATATTAGACTACTTAAAAGTCAATCAAATTATTACGATAATATAATGTAGTTTTAATTATTGTTATTCTTGGAGGCGGTGTCAGCCAAGGTAGGATTCTCGTATTATTATTCATCATAATCAGCCCATATACGTCCCACTGCTGAGCACGGGCCTCCACTACAACTGTGATGCTACATTGATTGAGATTACATTGTAGTGTACGTTATTACATTATTTTAGTGAAACTTTAACCGTTTTCGCAGCGCACGCAGCAGAAGTTCTCAAAAGGAAAAAGATACCCCCGATTTTGAAACATTATTTATTGGTACTCCGCTCCTATTGGCCGTAGCGTGATGATATATAGCCTATAGCCTTCCTCGATAAATGGGCTTTCTAACGCTGAAAGAATTAATCAAATCGGACCAGTAGTTCCTGAGATTAGCGCGTTCAACCAACCAAACAAACAGACTCTTCAGCTTTATATATTAGTATAGATATATAATTATTAACCCAAATTTTATTAGGTTTTTATGTAGAATACTCAGGAATACTGACTTCCAAATGAATATATATACATACATACACATGACGCCTGACTCTCATAGAGGTAGGCAGAGATTATTTCTAATGAAATCGATCAATTATAATCGTTATGCCACTAATATTTTCAACTTGTCTGTCGAACCTGCAATCTTTCCCACAAAATCACGAACAGAAGATATTTTATATAACATATTTAATGACTTCATTTTCAGGGCATAACAGCCGTAGATATGGACAATTCTCAAGCCAAGGCCACAATTACTTCCGGCGGCGTCGGCTTCACCTTCACCAATGTGAGAATCCGGAGCGAGCGCGGGGACAGGCTCAATTACCAAGTACAGATATTTGTGTAAACTAAACGACATATTTTTTTTAGATAAATAAATTATTATTGGTTATTAAAAACATGTTTTTTCGTTCTATCACACCAAAGGGTACATGCAGTTAAAAGTATGTAAATACAGTGAAATAATCCCACCCTCCTGCTTATAAGTCTTGAAGACCAGCTTAATGTAAAATATAATTAGGTACAGTGCTTTAAAGGAATAAAAATATATTAAATATTTTTTACACTGTAGACTAATGAGCATGACTTCTATATTATAGACAGAGATAAGATTTTAGTCAAATACACTGGCTTTGTGTAGATTATAAACACCGGGAATAAATTAAAAGGCATGCAGATTAAATCACAATATTTTCCTTTACCATTGAAGCAGACCGACAATGGAACGTATCATTATAAAATTCTACTGCATATTTCGTTGCTGTAAGAGTTTTTTATTTAAGCTTATTTTTACTAACACACAGTACCTACTCTATTTGAAAATCATTTATACTAACGCGATGTATATAATATGATTTGTAACCTTACGCTTGTATTATCCGAAGGGGTAGGCAGAGGTGCATTTCTGAACCCACATTTCACCCGTATTGTATCAGTCCCACGTAATAGGGGGCGAGCCTATTGCCGTTTTTCGGGCACAATTTCAGACTCCGTGCTGCCACTGAGAATTTCCTAATGGAAAAACTCAACACTTTCCCGATCCAAGAATCGAACCACGATAATATTATATTTTACTAAATATGAAAATAAAACTTAAGCGTAACCATACTGTTCATAGAATGAAACTATCAACGCCACACCTGCGATACTTGAAATGAGTAACACAAGTGAAAAGCTAATAGCAGCAAATCATCAAATACGAGCGTTAAATGAAGTTAACAGATTGCTAAAACTCCACTTAGATGAAGAAATGAACGACTATGAGCCAAGTTTACTTAGCGCCGGCCAGACCGAGTCTAGCTCGTTTCCACCAGATGGCGCTGATGTTTCATCGCAGGAACTTTTTTTCACACGTCCTCTTGGATGGATTATGGGCGCGTTTATTACAAGTTAAGTTTTTTATATAGCTACATATATTTTTCTATGAACCGTTTGGACCCGAAAGTTATGTCTATAAATGAAACATTTTACGATAACAGTTTTCGGAGAAAATGATATTGGAGAATAATTATAATTTATAAGGGAATAGTTTTTTTACTTATCGTAATTTTTATGTCGTTTAACAGTTAAGAAACTTAAGTTTTCCTTGAGTAAGACTTTTTTCACTCTTTTTTCCTTTGACTGCCTCATGGATGTGCCGTGCGATCTAGAGGCCCCGGATTCGATTCCCGGGTCGGGCAAAGTGTTACTGGGTCTTTCCATTAGGAACTTCTCAGTAACAGCCCGGAGTCTGGAAATGTGCCCGGAAAGCGGCAATAGGCTCGCCACCTATTATGTGGGCGGATACATATTGGCGAAATGTGGGTGCAGTAATGCACCTCTGCCTACCCCTTCGGGGAATACAGGCGTGAGTTTATGTATGTAACTATTAATTGCACCAAATTACTACAAGCGTAATTACCCTTTATTACCAAATGAAAATAATGAGATTTGATCCATTGTAATTAGCGTAATTGGCAGGCACTTCAGCATCGATCTGCTCGACATTTCACCCAACAATAAATTCAAAGGTGCTTTTAAAAAACCTATATTTCATATTGAAAGCGAAATGTACGCAAATACAGCGCGCCTCGCAGTGCGGTCATTACTTTTATTTTATGACCCGATAACACGGCATAGCACTTGTGTTTGTGCTGCTAGCAACTTGTGGGATTCGTTGTACATTCTGATTTTAAGCCCGCACAGGCGTACTGTCGGGGAATTCGGTGTCAATATTACGAGCCGATAAAATGTGCAAAATTATTGTTGCGTTTTAAATACAGCGGCATTTAACCTGATTTCTCGTTCACTGTGTTTGCGATCGCAAAAAATACAGGCAAAGCTGTTTAAACAGATTTTCGTGTAATGAATGAAAATAGCTCAAAAGGAATTAATTTAATATATTCAAACAAAACGTTCAAGTATAAATTATGAATGTAGGTATGTGACGATCGGTAGGGATATACTCCGAGGTCTATTGTGCAATCCCTATCCCACCACACACCCGCCACTGTAACTCCTGTGCTCCAGGATCAACAGCGGCACGCACAGTAATGACACCTAGCAATGAAGCTCAGCGGATCTAAGGGGACCTAAATTTGTCATAATCCCGCAACGAAGTTAATCAGAAAGACAATATAAGGAGGAGTTGAAAAACAAAGAGTTGTTAGTCTATTGTGCAAGTTATATCATGTTTAATTCGAGCATTGAGACTAATATTTGTGTCGATTGTTTTAAGATTCATCATCATCATCATCAGCCCATATACGTCCCACTGCTGGACACCGGCCTCCTCTACAACTGCGAGGGTTTAGGCTCAAGTCCACCAGGCTGGCCTACACACCTAAGAAATTCCTAAGAACCTTTAGGTGTGCAGGTTTCAACACGATGTTTTCCTTCACCGTTAAAGTACGTGATAATTCATTGTGAATACACACATCACTTCGAAAAGTCAGAGGTGTATGCCTTGGGTTTGAACCCGCGACCGTCGAGATTCTCGACCACGTGCCTAAACTTCGAGGCCATCACGACTACGATTAAGTTTTAAGATTGGGTGTTTGTAATACGACACAATTTTTTATCATATTAAGGGGTCAAAAGTATATGTTTGAAAAGTTAGGTGTGTGGTAACTTATTTCTTATATTATTTTGGAAGATTAGACCTCCGGTGTATCTTATATGCTTCTTTCCATGCCCTAGTTTTTCCATCAGATGTGGCTCAAAATCTTTAATACCTCTTGTGAACATTGTTAGGTTCCGCCTTCCGGCGTGCTTAGGTATCTCTCCGACCGTGCAACGAGAAAGTTTCAAATGCTGTTAACTTTGTTTAATTTAATCTAATACTATTCATCATCATCATCATCAGCCCAAATACGTCCCACTGCTGGGCACGGGCCTCCTCTACAACTGAGAGGGTTTAGGCCATAGTCCACCACGCTGGCCTAGTGCGGGTTGGCGGACTACACATCTAAGAAATTCCTAAGAACTTTTTAGGTGTGCAGGTTTTATCACGATGTTTTCCTTCACCGTTAAAACAAGTGATAATTCATTGTGAATACACACATAACTTCGAAAAGTCAGAGGTGTGTGCCTGGGGTTTGAACCTGCGACCGCCGAAATTCTCGACCGCGCGCCTAAACCTCGAGGCCATCACTGCTTTAACATAACATAATTAAAAATTATGTTTATTTATTTATTTTACGCTTTTTAAATATTATGGTGTAAAGGCGGACTTAATACTTAAAGGATTCAAAGTCAAAGACAAATGTTTCTTGATCGATTGAGATACTTACAACGATATAATTTATTACTTATTACTTACAACGATATAAGCAAAAAAGCTTAGATCTTGCATGAAGGTAAGAAGTTGGGGTAGTTTGCAAAACAAAAAGTATCACATGCAGTGTTTTCATTCTACATTTTAAACTTGCCAACATGTTTTAGTATCTCATTCTATGACGAATAACGATATCTTAATTATTTCGAAATGTTGGTCAAAGGAATTAAAAAACATAAATTCTCATTAAAAACGGTCTTGGCACAAAAGACGGTATTTTTAAAGAATCCTTTTATCACGAAAGACTATGCGTTGTTCATTAAAACCAACTTTTATGAAGTGCGAATTACTAAAGTTCCGAATATCTCTAACTTTCTTTAATTAATCTTACTACATTAACTAGGCGAGAGGGACATTTTCATGAGTATATTTTATCTTGTATTTTTATATTATTATACAGGAAGAGTGCTAATGGAAGAAAGTTATTAAACTTCATGCCACAGCCTGAGGCTATTTATCAGTCAAGCAAGTAGATTGTGGCTCTTCTTTTTGGCTCTACTTCCCGCCAGCCCCGGGGGAGGGGGGGCGGGAAGCGTATGTCGGGGTCACCGGTCTTCCAGCCCGGCGCGCGGCGCCGTCATGTCCGCGCAGGTGTTAGTGCCGGGCTGGGTCCCTAACAATATCCCTAAACCGGCATACCGACCAAAACCCCCCGGTGGCCATCTCCGCGCCAAGTGGGACGACCACGGTTCGTGGGCGAGAAGCGCCCACCGTAAATCCACAGCCGCCCGTTGCGCCTCCGAGACGTAATTGTCTCGGCCGTCTCGGAGTTTTAGGGGCGCAGTTGCACCCCCACTTGCTTGGTTCGGGCGCCCCAGTTATGGATAGGCGCCCGCGACGGACACAGGCCACAGTGCCGCCGCCCCTCTCGGGTCACTTTCAGTGAGGACGCGCTGCCGTCCAGCGACTCCAAAGGCCCCTTTGAGTCGCCTTTTACGACAGGCAGGGGACACCGTGGTGAGATTCTAACGCCCCCTTGCCACAGGGCAGGTTTTTTTTTTGCCGAACCTGGTCGAATGGTGACTTGGGATTACTGGCTTCAAAGCTATTCTATTCATAATTGTATCATTCATTCCATTAGTACAAGCCTTTTATAAAATTCCATTGATTTTTTCTGTTAAAATATTATTTAAACGTAAAATATTAAGATAATAAGAATAACCTCTTTCTGCGAGGGTACCGTAAAACATATTGTCAGAGGAGGGGCGAAAGCGCTCAGCGAGTCCAAAATAGGCCGTGCCAGGAGTTATGGCGTTATCATATAAATAAGGATTTAAGAGGCCATCAGAATAAATTCCCTCGGGAACCCCCAGCTTACAGTATTATTTTACTTGCAATTTGTTTGTTTTTTATTGCCCGCTGCAAGCTCCAGATCATGTCGCCTTATGTTTCCCGGTTTTTTATTGCTAAGAATACGTATGTTCTTAAGTAGGTTGTCGTTGTAAAATGCAACAATTATATATGTCGCCGCGAAGATTATTAAACTAATATTTAAGTTAACTTTAGAAATATTTAATTACCATTCATTGGTTAATTTAAATATCACCAAAAATTTGTTTATTCAATATAGTAATTTAGAGATGTCTCATTAACGTAATTAAATAATCTTTTGATTTTATTAGTCTTTATGTTGACACTTGTTTGTTGAAATAAATCCTTACTAATATTATAAATGCGATTGTAACTCTGTCTGTCTGTCTGTCTGTCTGTCTGTCTGTCTGTCTGTCTGTCTGTCTCGCTTTCCTGCTAAAACTACTGAACCGATTTAAATGAAATTTGGTACACAGATAGGTTGGAGCTTGGGAAAAAACATAGGATACTTTTTATCCCGGAAAATGTAGTATTCCCGTGGGAATGGGAATAAGTAGCTCTGTCAATATTCTGCTTTTACGCCTAAACCATTTGACCGATATGAATGAATTATTTTACAGACATAAATGTGATCCTATAAAGTAACATAAAATACATTTTATCCCGGGAATATGTAGGGTTCCCGAGGGATGAGCATATAATGTAATGCGAAAGTAACTGCCTGTGTTATGCTTTCTCGCCTAAATCATTTGACCGATTTCGATTATTTTTAGTATGGGAGTAGATGGAACTCACCAAAGCAACATATGATACTTTTATCCCGGAAAATGTAGTATTCCCGTGGGAATGGGTATAAGTAGCTCTGTCAATATTCTGCTTTTACGCCTAAACCGTTTGACCGACGTGAATGAATTTTGGTATGGATATAAATGGAACCCTATGAAGTAACATAGACTATATTTTATCCCGGGAGTATGTAGGGTTCCCGTGGGATGCGCATATATTGTAATGCGAATGTAACGCTGCCTGTGTTATACTTTCTGGCCTAAACCATTGGACTGATTTAGATGATTTTTAATATGGGGCTAGATAGGACCCACCGACGCAACATAGGATATTTTTTATCCCGGAAAATGTAGTATTCCCGTGAGAATGGGCTATCACGCCTATACTATTCGCCCGATTTATATGATTTTTGGTTTGAATACAAATGGGACACTATGAAGTAACATAAGCTACATTTTATCCCGGGAATATGTAGGGTTCCCGTGGGATGAGCATATATTGTAATGCGAAAGTAACACTGCCTGTGTTATGCTTTCACGCCTAAACCATTTGTCCGATTTGAATGAATTTTGGTATGGACATAAATGAGACCTTTAAGGGACATAGGCTATTTTTTTAAATAATTCAATAAGTGCCATTCCGGGCACTTAGAAGACGATAGGTGGCATTAGACCATTTAAGATTCTAAGGATTCATTAAGTTACGTTGAATATATGATGTAGTTAAGTGCGGTTAAGTGTCATAAGGTGGTCTTAAGTTTACTTAGGTGACGTTAAACGCACTTAGGTTACTTACTTGCCATTATTAGATTGGTATTGCTACTGGGTGGTTTTAAGTTCTCTTATGTGATATGTGATTTTGAAGAGTTTACCCATAAGTAACTTTAAGGAAGATTATGTGCGGTTATGTACAATTAAGTGACGATAAGTTTTATTGGTGTATGTTAAGTGACGTTAGGTGCTATTAGTGGATGGTGAGTGACGTCAGGTGCCATTATCGGATGAATCAGATTTCATTAGTCGAATCCATAAGGCTACAAGTGCCGTTATTGGAAATCACGCGACGATAGGTGCCATAATTGGCACTTATGGCAATTTCAGAAGAATTTTAGTGGAACTTAAGGAATAGAAGAGCTATTTTTCCGTTTTATGAATTTAGGTGCCATTTTTGGAACTGAAATTGCGAAAGGCACCATTATTTGAAGTCAGTATCCTGGATGACTTGAATTCACGTTAAATGCCATTTAGCACTGTGGAGTAGTGGTGACTGGTACCGGTACAGTAAAATGTTATCATGTGCATTTTTATGGGGCTCGGTGTCATTATGCGATGTTAAGTGCCATTATACGCACCTAGATGACATTAGATACATTTTCGCGATAAATTTATGAGACGATCTGAGGTTATGAAAAATGTCATAATGTCACTTGAGACGATTCTCAAAAATAGAAATGACCTCCGGTGGTGAACTACTGCAACAATTAGCGTAATTTTTGATTTATAGATTCACTTAGTTAGTTTCTGCACCCAACCCTGAAGTCTACGCAGACGGAGTCGCGGGCAAAAGCTAGTCTGAAATAATTCTAATCATTATTTCATAACTTTAGGACGCTGAAATATAACAAAATAAGGTTTAAAAATATTAAAATTAATTATCATGATTTGTAACATTATCAATTTGTTGTTAAAATACTTTGCTGATGACGTTCGCCAATGGAGGGGCGACCGAACCTTTATAAAGGCGAGTGTTGCGCGTGGAGCGCTCTCTCGCCGCTGGTATTGCGAAGGAAACATTGTGAGTAGAACCACTGTTGGTTTTATTAAAAATTATTTGTTGTTTGTGGTTGTGTTTGCTTATTTCGCTTTGATTATATTTCCCATAGTTTGCAATAAATCTAATTACAAATAGCAATCATAGTTACAAGCTAAATATTGCCGCATAATAAGTATTAGGCGTAATGTAGTAAAGCAGAGCCGATGACCAAACAAAGGTCAACGGTTTTGCGTTTTTTTTAAATAACCGCCCTGGCTGATATTTGATATATATTTTTAAAAATGGATGTAAAAATACTGATGGGATCAAAACTAAATATTTTAGGACTCTAGCATTTATTCGAAGTAAAGTAAGGTTACCTAGGAAACGAAGCTGAGAACGAGCGGGTACTACATGTTCAAAGAAGAAGAAATACATTGAGAAACCTAACTAAATAAAATCTTTATCATTATTATATCCAAAAAAGTAATTATTGTTTTTTTAAATGTGAAGTTATGTGTGTATTCACAATGAATTATCACTTGCTTTAACGGTGAAGGAAAACATCGTGATAAAACCTGCACACCTAAAAGTTCTTAGGAATTTCTTAGGTGTGTAGTCCGCCAACCCGCACTAGGCCAGCGTGGTGGACTAAGGCCTAAACCCTCTCAGTTGTAGAGGAGGCCCGTGCCCAGCAGTGGGACGTATTTGGGCTGATGACGAAATGTGAAGGGGAGATTAGTATTATATTTTACTCATTTACGAGTAAGCTGGTAATTTACACGTTTTGGTGCAGATATACATACATAGATAAAACAGACATAGATATAAGAACCTGCAGATTTTCTCATTAAAATATTGAGTGACTAAAGATAGTTTTGCAATATTCCGATTTAATAGCAAATTTCCTTCAACGTATTATTTCACATTAATACTGAAATTTCATAAATTAATGTTTTAAGCCCCGGTGCCCAATGAGATACTGTTTACCCTTAACTACAAGTCCTCAACCGCACGAACAAAACCACCAACATCAGCAATGAAATGCAAACACAATAATTACACAGTGTGTTGTGAAACAAGAGCAGCGTGCCGCCGACGGGGGGCGGTGGGATTAATAACAAAAACATGGAGTAATCGGCAACTTCGGCTCTTTTCGTCTACTCCAAGAGTTCCGCATAATTAAATAGCGATTAAGAGTTCCGCGATCAGTGTTCGCAGTGGGCGAGTTCCACCGGCCACAAGTGTCTGCTCCGGCCACTTAGAAACTGCTAAATCAGGCGCTCGATCAGCCGTGAAGAGAATTGTACAGGCCGAGAATAGTGCAGGGCTACGTCTTATAAAGCGATCATTTTGAGACAACTTTTAGTGTTTTTAGTAGTTTAAAGTCAAGGTATGAAGACGTTTGACAAAGTTTGAGCCAATTTTTTTTATTAAGGCTACCTTAAACCGTCAACAAAACTTAGATTAAATAAAGAGAATGAAGAAATAAAGATCAAGGTAGATAAAAGAATGGTAATGCGGTTCCAAATTATTGGAATATAATAATTATAATTTCACACATAATTCCGATCCCACAGTATAGTGCAAAAAATTGTCTCTCGGGTATCGAAAACTACTACAAACTTTTCGATTAATGATCTCAACTGATACAAATATTATATTATGAGGTTCACACAAATATTTGTTTTGCGGAGCAAATCAGTGGACTTTTACAGACCTTTGCCTAAGTAACTATTGACATAGTTGTTAAATGAATATCAAAAAAAATATATGGTAAAATGAGAGGAGTAACGGTTACTGGAAATATTGGATCTGTAAAACTGCAACATATGTCATTAAAGTGGATTTCAAAATTATTCACTTGAATTTTGAGTTTATTTCGTAAGTTATACAATAATATTTGGTATTTGCTATCAAAAAATGCTGTTACCATCCCCAAACTATAAAACTGTTTGATTTCTTAATTTTATAGCCAAACCTTTTAAGTTCCACTCCTAGGTACGAACTTCCCTATCAGTAAGATGTACTACATGGCCTTATTGAAAGTATAGAAGCCTTAGTGACTTTACATCCTTAAAGTAATTATTATTAGTTTCTTTAATATATAATTTTACCGGGTACACATTCAGTTCCGGGGACTCAATACACACACTTTTACCCTTCACCCATAAATCGAACCTGAGACCTCGCGATGGCATTCGTCGTTTTATGTAGCAGTACAATCAATCGAATTTTACAAGTCTAGATTTTACAGTGTCGAGAAATTAAAATAGCTTAACCAGCTAAAAACCTCGCGATTACCATCCCATCAGTGTTAGCTATGACTACTTATTTTTAATTCATTTTAAAGCGACAAAATCCTCAATTTCCAACGCATATATGTACCACTGCTGTGCACGGGCCTCCTCTGCATCTGAGACGGTTTTAGGCCTTGGTCCACCACGCTCGGCGTGTGCTGGTTGTCAGAGTACACAACTAAGAATTTCTTAAGCACTTTCAAGTGGACAGGTTCATCACGATGTTTTCCATGACCGCTAAAGTATAATACAATAATAGTATGCGTCATGCATACATCTTATCACGCATGAATAGCAGTAAAATAGTAATAAATCCTTATTTAAGTATCACAATGAGAACACGCCTCTCTTTCCCGTTGTTGTGCGCGATGACGGATCCGCGGTCGGTTGCCAACTTGGGGCTCGCATTAGCCCTTTTAACTGGGGCTTATTAATTACAACTCTTCGGGCTCGAATTCTTTAGATGTTGATGTAATAAGCCAAGTCACTTGGAACTTTGAAAGACAAAATTCGCTTTGACTTGGCCAGCGGTTGTTGATCTTGGTGGGAAGTGAGTGCTTAATAATAGAGTAATTAGATGTGGGTTGAGTTTAAGCCCTTGATCAACTTTTATGTGGAACGTGAGGATTTCTCGGCAGACCGGCATGATTACTTCGAGTAGTAACAGAACAGTACTGAACTGCTTAGTTGAACAAAGAGCAGAATGGTTTGAAAGTCATATAAATCCTTGTTTAATTTATTTTGTTCAAATTATTATCTGACAATGTTTTTTGAAGTGAAAACTGCTTTAGTGGTGCTGTGCACTTTTTTGGGATGGGTTGAAAATGTCGAACTCGCGTCAGATTACGTGACCCTGATCGAAAATGCGTAAGACTAAGTGATGTGTAATGAAGAAAATGTAACATCCTATAGTGAAACGTACAAAACCTTTAACTTGTTTAAGAATCAAAGTGCGTGAATACAACATTTTTTTGCATAAATTTCCCTTACACAAGGCTCAACACCTCCGTGAAATACGATTTTTATACGGATCGCGTAACGCTTTGGTTTATGATTTTACAACCGACCGCTTACGAGGTATCGACCCTTAAGGAATCCCTTTTCGGGCATAATATTTAGACAAGATCTTTTTCGTAAACTGAGGTTATTCAAAAAATCAAGATTCATTTATTCATCGTTTGCGTGATATATGTGCAAATTATGATAGCTGTTTCATATATGCTTCATTTTGTCTACGACTTTTCTAGTACCGGGAACATGACCTTTGTTTACGTTTTGTGCCCTCATGTGGACTTTAAAATAAGTATTATTTTATAATTGACAGCCCCGTAGCGCAGTTGGCTAGATACCAGCTTGCAAAACAAGAGGCCGCGGGTTCGATACCCGCACCGAGACAAATGTTTGTGTGATCCACAAATATTTGTTTCGGGTCTGGGTGTTTGTGAGACCGAAAAATCTCTAGTAGTTTCTGATACCCATGACACAGGACTTGTGTCCTAGTGTGGGGTCAGAACTATGTAGGTATGTGATGTTGGGTGTATGTATAATGATTAATATTTATTTCTCCAAAAACCTTAGGGTATTTACGTTCTTATAAATAGTTCATGACTCTCGTTGTCTCTCGATACAAGTGTCTGGCGTGCGATTTAGAGGTACTGAGTTCGTTTCCCCCGGCTAGTATTATCGTTACAGGCGTCTTTCAGTGGGAATGTACGTATATTAAAGCCTGAAAAATGCTGCTAAATTGTACAAAATCTCGAGCTTTGAGATTATTATTTATTTATTTATTATTTATTTATTTACCCTTCATACGATACATGTAAAGGTGGACTTAATGCCTGAGGCATTCTCTGACAGTCGAACCTTAGGTGGTGCAGAGATGATAGGCGTAGGTACGTAAATAAACTTATTACTTAATTATTAAACCTTCTGGATGGATATCCTCTTCATTCTCAGCCTCAAACTCAGCTATTTATATTCTAAGAACTGATTGCAAGATAAAAAAATATACTTCTAATTCTACTACATTTTATTTCATTCAACAATACACATATATCCTGAGCAATGTCAAACTAAAAATATGCTGTTAATTAACGCGTGCCCACATATTTTCTTGACACTTGTGTAAACGAACTATTGTGGAGTGAAATAGGTGTATTGTTTACTCGTACTTATAGTTAGGCGACACAGATGGTTTAATTCAAACTATTATTACCAACGTCATTCATATAGCGATATTGTTACAAAAAGTATGACTAGTATTATCATCATCAGCCCATATACGTCCCACTAACACGGGCCTCCTCTACTACTGCGAGGGTTCTTAGGCCTTAGTCCACCACGCTGGCCTAGTGCGGGTTGGCGAACTATGCACCTAAAAAAATCCCAAGAACTTTTAGTTTAGGTTATTTTTAATTAAATACACTCAACAGTCACATACATGCATAGGTACATAGTTCTGGACCCTGGCAGCAAAATATAAATAAATAAATATACCCAACAACCATAGGGGAGAGTCCTCCAGTACCGTCACCTTAAGGTTTATCCATAAAAAAAATTAAAACACCTTAGTTTACATGCTCAATGCTGCCTGATATATGTAAAGGAACTATTTATACAGTCAATGAAAATAATAAACCATCAATATGTTTAGAAATAATCAAATTTTTATTGCAATTTGAACACAAGGAAAAATCAAACTTTCAAAAATTGTCCTCCAGTACCGGCCACTAATTGTATTAATATTTATACCACACAATAATTGCAAATATATTGGGTTAATAACTCCGATACATTTGCACAAGCCTCATGGAACCAAGCTTTGCGATATCCACATTGAATCCAATCCTCTTCTCTTGAATCTCATGATTCAAGGCACAAAGGACGAATTGTCTCTTCTTTAACCGGTCTGTTAGAACGGACCATGTTTTCTGTTTATTCTTTGCTGATTTTTGACAGTAAAGTTTTACCTTTTTACGTAAGAGCTTTTTCCAATAGAAAATCTTTTTCCCGCTTAGCTGATTCAGCACTTTTTTATCGTTTCTTTTTTCTTCTAGGGATTTTTTGTATAGAGAACTCGTTATAATTTCACTTCTTTCAGCTTTACGGCGTCGTTTTGTAGCTCTTCTTTTCGAAGCATCAGGAACCGATGAGAGTTTTGTAAGTGCAACCTTAAAGTCCTCGGTCGATTTGTTCTGTTTGTGTCCTGTTTCAGTGTGAGAGTGAGATTGCTGAAGAGAGGCAGTTAGAGTTTCAGTATCAACAGTTCAGGATCCCAGGTGCCCTTTTTTCTTTGTCTCATCATCATTTTTCTCTTTTGGCATTATTATGTACCTGTAAGCAAAATAAACCCTTTAAAAAAGTAACTTAAAGAATGGCCGGTACTGGAGGACAACGTTGTGGCCGGTACTGTAGGACACGGAATAAATATTATTTTTAATTGCGAAAAAAAAATTTACGAACAAATGTTGATTGCAAGCACATTTTTAAATAGTCATATAAGTAGCATATACATACCTGTATTGACTTGTTTTAAAATACTTTTCTAAACTTCAAATTTCACCCACAGAACTTTAACTTCGTAGCGTACGTCTATTACGCGCAAGACGATTCTTTGCAGTGACGGTAAACACGTCGCGACAAATAAACGCCGCGCGGGTCATAGTTCTTATAAGAGTGCATCATGCTTTTGCTATGATCATCTCGGCACCATCTATTGTAGGATAGTAGAAATTGCCACTGGCCGGTACTGGATGCCGGCCGGTACTGTATGTACACAGTTCTGACCCCACACTAGGATACATGCCTTGTGTCGTCGGTATCAAAAACTATGAGAGACTTTTCGCTCTCACAAACACCCAGACCCGAAACAAATATTTGTGGATCACAAAAACATTTGTCTCGGTGTGCGGATCGAACCCGCTGCCTCTCGTTTCACTAGCTGGTGTCTAGCCAACTGCTCCACGGTGCTTTCAAAAATATTGATTGATAATTCCTAATCCTGAATAGATTTATATGAGACTAACAAAACACAGATCCACAGCCTCTTAGAGAACCAAAAACACATTTATTCCATCAAGAATAACAACCCTTCGGATACTAGCATAAAAATAACAATAACACTACACACATGAGTATCGATTAACGACCCCAATGGCACTCCTGGGAGGAACAATGGAGGGTTTGACTCCAGCCGTGCCCTTTAGCCGAGGGCCTCTCAGACTGAGGACCTTGAGAGGCAATAATAGGCCTGACTGGAGCGCGTTTATAGGTTTGTGGTTAATACTTATACGGTTTGTGTTCAAATTATAATATATAAAAGCGATATTGGTTGGCAAGCGATATTGGAATCTGATTCGGTGAGACACTTTTTGGCTGATAGCTTATTGAATAAAAATATGCGGGTGCTAAAAGAGCTGAATTTACTTTATACCATTATAAACTCGAGTCACGACACAACACGAGTCGTGATGGCCTCGAGGCTTAGGCACGCGGTCGAGAATTTCGACGATCGCGGGTTCAAACCCCAGGCACACACCTCTGACTTTTCGAAGTTATGTGTGTATTGACAAATAATTATCACTTTAACGGTGAAGGAAAACATCGTGATGAAACCTGCACACCTAAATATTCTTAGGAATTTCTTTGGTGTGTAGTCCGCCAACCCGCACTAGGCCAGCGTGGTGGACGAAGGTCTAAACCCTCTCAGTTGTAGAGGAGGCCCGTGCCCAGCAGTGGGACGTATATGGGCTGATGATGATGATGAAGATGACTATAAACTAACTTTTTCCTACGAATTATACGTATATAATATAGTATATCTATGATAGAAGTTCGCAAATACATACACACAAAAGATCGGCATGAAGCAATGCTCTTGTATTTCGTTCGGTGGAAGACTATGTTGGAGACTCAATGTTCTGGTGATAGGAAAGTCCTTTTCTCCAACAAAAAAAAATAGCAACCATCGTGCAAAAGGATGAAACCCCGCCAGTGTGATGACATCCAAGTATGTCAAAGATTTCATCAGGCGTCAAGTTATCAGCGTGCAATTTGTAAAAACAAGCCATAGAACAGGGTTACGTTGTACAGATACGTGAACTCCGATTACAAAGAGCGAACAAACATATCCAGTTGTTTTGCCTTGTCCCGGCTGATGGACGATCCCGGACAAGTTGGAATTGCCGTGTCGCTCCCGAATACTCTGCGTCTCAATACATTTCTACTAAAATACTAGTTTAGACTTTCTGGAACCGTGTAGCCGAGACGTCGCAGCTTCGATTTCTGGATTTAATAAATAAATGAATACACCCAACAGTCACATACATAGTTCTGACTCCACATTGAGATACGAGTCTTGTGTCGTAAGTATCAGAAACTACCAGAGACTTTTCGGTCTCACAAAATATTTGTGGATCACACAAACGTTTGTCTCGGTGTGGAGAACGAACCCGCGTCTCCTTGTTTCGCAAGCTGGTGCCTAGGCAACTGCGCCACGGAGCTGTCAAAGCTGTCAAAGGATTGATAAGTTTTATTAATTTCTTCCGGCCATTTTCTATTGGCTCAAAATTATTTAAAATTCTTTTCATTGGTTTATTTTTTTACCTAAATTCATTTAAATATTTTCTCATTAGAATATAAATCTTGATTTATTTTAACAAAAGTTCATTATAATTTGAACCTTTGTTAGTACGCAGTGTATATAAATTTTGCTGTACACCTGTAACACACCTGTAAAAATACCGTGCACGTGTCTGGCAATACAGAAGTCTCCCTACAGCATTAATAGGGATTAGTAATATGAAGTTTATACAATTAAATATTCAGCTGAAAGACATTATTGTCTGGGTGGCTATGTAAGGAGCGAGTGTCCGAGACAGGCCCATTGTGGCCATCTCGGCGTGCATGCGCCGCTCGCGTGGTCCCTGTTACGGCGATGTCATTTTTTATATAATATATCAAGAACTTTTTTTAAAAAAATATTATCTAAACAAATCCATCAGCCAATAGAAGTCCACTGCTAGACATAGGCCTCTCCCAATGACTTCCACAGGGACCTGTTGGAAGCGGCCTGCAACCAGCGAAGTCCCGCAACATTTACTAAAAAATATTAAGTAGTAGAATTTGTTTACCACAAAAATCACAGTAACTATTTTTTGCGTAATATGTTGTTAGTTACTGAGACTTGTAGTATAGCTTATACTTTATAGCATTTATGGTCAAGGTTTTGGATTTAAAAGCAATACCTCAAGCTTTTCGGTGTTATGTGTGCCTTTATAATATAATTGTCAAGATATCAGAATGAATAAATAAAAAATAATAATAGCTAAAACTAGAACTTGCTACGTAGGTATAGTATCCCGAAGAAAGCGTAATTAAATTAAAAGATCTAGGAATGAAATGAGTAGAGTTTTGAGCACATAAGCAAGCAAATCCACGCAGAAGCTAAAAATCTTTTGCTCTCCTTATATTTTTTTATTGGCCACTCTATAACAACAGTATCTAAAAATCCGTCACCGAAACTGATCCGCCCCAACAAAACTGACATTGATCATTTTTACAGACGTTAATTAGCTTATAATATTTTATTACAGGCTCGAGGCTATCAGTTGGTGGCGTGGCACGTCTGACAGCTTCCGTCGCGAGTGTCCGCTCCCTGCCATGCCTTGGGCTCCGCCCGTCTGAAACTGAAAAACAACAATACACGCGGCCTTTTGTTAGGAGCTTCCTTTGTCTCAAACGATACTTATCAGGCATTTACTCGTTTACCTGCCCGTCTTCCTTTTTTAATAATCCTGTTTATCGTTCGCTTACAGCGGTTCCCAAATACCCAGTGGCGGGACTTCCATAGAAGCCCAAAAAAGTTAATCGTTAATTGTGTAATGTCTAGATGATATTTACTTATTATTGCGTCTTTATTTAATAAATTGCTTTTGTTAAATAAAGATTCCAAGCTTAATAATTATTATTCAGAATTTTAAAAAGCAAACTAGGCTTTTGGGCTTCTATGGAAGTACCGCCACTGCAAATACCTTGTATGTTTTGAGGGTATAATTAGATCATGCGAGTTTAATTATGTTGCATTAGAACATGCTGTAACATCATAAATCGGTTGTGACTCATGGGTTCAAAGGTACATTTAGAAATCAATTTGGGAGTTTATGCGCTCCTGAAGATAGAATGGTTTAATATTTACGACCATTTATTGGACTCACTTTTTATTACAGTACTTTATTTTTTATAACTGCCTCGTGGTCTCGCAGTACAAGTATGTGCCGAGCGATCTAGAGGTCCTGGGTTCGATTCCCGGGTCGGGCAAAGTGTTATTGGGTTTTTCCATTAGGAAATTCTCAGTAGCAGCACGGAGTCTGGAATTGTGCCCGAAAAACGGCAATAGCCTCGCCCCCTATTACGTGGGACTGATACATACCTGGCGAAATGTGGGTGCAGAAATGCACCTCTGCCTACCCCTTCGGGGAATACAGGCGTGAGTTTGTATATGTATGTATGTATTTTTTATCACTTTCCCTAATGTATTCCCAATTATTTATTCTAATGGTTAGTTAGTTCGAGTGAAGATAGCAAGTATTCAATTCATATTTTCACACGGCATATTATGAAGTCATTTCGTGGTCTCTACTACTCTAGTTATCATGATTTTCTTTACGTTTATTGCTGTAAAATATAGTCAAAATGCAATATAGTCAAAATTAGGACCGGCAGTTGATACTACATCCGTACTGCCACTTAAAAGTAATATGTAAGTTCTTATGTGTCATATTAAATAAAAAATTGACGTGTTATCTCTGGATTGTGCAATCAAAATAAAAGTGGAACGCGTATATACGGTTTAACATCCTCATGATCCTGACAACAATAGCTCGTTTTAAAGAAATTCGATTTGACAAGCGCTGTTCCACTAGTACTGGGAAACTGATTGTTGATTTTATTACGAGTTCATTGCGCGCTCCTTAAGACAGTTCGCCTGTTTCCTCCCTAACACTTCAGCAATGAGAGTTTTAACGATTTATCTTTTGTCAACACTTTTCAGAAGTTCTGTCGATGGGAACCTTCTTAAGTTTGAAAATGTTGTCTGCTAAAAAGTTTTTATCAATCGATAAACATCATCTAGGCGGACTGCGTTTAATAGAGTTGGATCTCACTCTAACAAACAAATAAATAAATACACTCAGTAATACATTCAAGGGTCAAATAAATGAGTAAATACGAGTACACTCAAGAGTTACATGTGTATTTCTGACAGGAAACAAGTCTTGGGCCATTGGTTTTAGAAACTACAAAAGACTTTTAGATCACACTTTTCATAAGCCTAGCCTAGCACCCCGGATACTATAAAAATGACTGAGTTTTTTTTTTAATATTAATTACTTTGTAGTTGAAAATTGTATTACTTATCCTTTAGTCTATTTATCCCAAGGCAGCAGTTTGTTTTAATTTAATTACAAGTCCAAAATTGCATCAACTCCAAGCTAGAGCCTACAATGTGCTTCGAGAATGGAGCCGAGTAGCGAGACGCAGTGATTCTAGGCTTGCTGTGTTTTATTAATCAATTATAATGAAAATATCTAGTATTGGCTGGAAAATTGAAGTCAGAGGGAAACAGAAAAATAAAAAATCCTTATAGGGTAATGTTTTTTTTTTGATTGCGTGTTGTATCTTTTTTGTTTACCCAAGTTTGTTAATCATTCAAATACTAAGTTACGAAAAAGTCTAAATACTTATACGTAATTAGATAATTTCACATATGCAAATGGGCAGAATCATTAACGAGCCATTTTCATTTTTTTATCGTTACCATTGAAATTAAACAGAACCGTATCACACCTATGCTTATTCTTTGCTAGATACTGATGTAAATATATGCCTACATCGAAAAAATACTAAACAATCACTCAAACAGACATCTTATAAATAAGTTGTCACAGCACGCGTCATCTTCAGTCCTCCAGCGTTGATTAGTACAAAAGTGAGCAGCAACTCTTCGCGGCAGTAATTTCCATCGTGATTGGAGCGGGCCGGGCCACCTGCGCCGGTATTTGTCAGACTGACGGCCGCCGCCCGATGTTTTTGTGCAAACATCAAATATGTAGGGAATTATTCATAACGCCGGTTTACGTTCGAGTTTTACGACAGTTTTCAATGTCGTACTTAGAGCGGCGCGGGTGGACACACTGGCAGAGCGTTAGCGGATTTTATTTTCTTTGAAGTAAGTATGATTTGGAGTGTGAAGCTTAGTGAATAGGACCATAATGATTCTTCTATAAATAAAAACAAAGTTTTTTAAATATATTTGCCAATGACCATGAAACTGATATACTATATCAAAGATAAATGGTTAAAACTGTAATAGTATACTAAATTCATAATTCTCATATTAGGTTTATATTTAAACATTATTTTATAATACTTCTAAAATACTGAATCTATGTTAGTGAACTTTGGTACTATGAGGCTGATACCGTAAAGCCGGTAACAGCCTACTGTAGAACCCCGAAAAATGGTTAGTAAATAAAGGTTTATTTTATTTTATTATGTTGGTTAACAAATACTAAAAACTTAATGATATTTATTGCCTCGTGATTTAGCGGCACAAGTATGGCCACTCCTATCGAAATGTGGTTGCAGAAATGCACCTATGCCAACCCCTTTGGGAATATAGGTGTGAAGTTATCCGGAAAAATCCGGTTACAGTCGATTCCGCTTGTTCCATGTCCAAATCTTTATATTGAATTAAAAAGTAGCACTATGCCCCCGCCCTTATTACTAGTCCATGGAGTGTGTCTAGCAAAAATTAGTTAAGTTTACTAGAGCTGCACTTAGCGAGACGTCGGGATCAATTCTGAGCGTGCTTAAAACTCGCTTAAAATTCAAATTAATATACTAACAAGTAACTAAGTTATGACACCACTTCGTAATATGTATTTTACGAGATGTTCAAAGTATACATAATATTACTATTGCACTCTAGTTTCAGTGGTTCTTAAATATGCTATTCACTATAGCTTTGGTTAAGAAATTTTCACCCAAGGTTCGACTGGCAGAGAATGCCTTAGGCATTAAGTCCACCTTTACAATTATGTGTTTAAGTGTATAAAGTTTAAATAAATAAATTTTATATGTCCTGAGAATCTTCGAGACGCAATTGATTGGACTGTCAAACGCGAGTCTGCAGGTTCAATCTCATACAAATAGATTGACATTTTAATATGTACGGGTATGCAAAGGTAGATTTTAAAGCCCTTGTTTCGGCAGCTGTGTTTTTTCATCCCACGTCATGAGGTAAAGAATTCTCTAATTTAAAAACCAACTGAAATTTCGTCCCATTCCGAATCAAACACGGCAACTCGCGATCGCACACCGAACAACTCTGTAAACTATATTATATCTCATAAAATTAAGGAATGATTTAAGTACGTAGGATGTGTAGAGATGCGCTGAGTCCACTCAGTTCCAAAGGAAATTCTTATATAGGTTAGGCAGCTTCTTTACTTCCAGGATACTTCTCAGCATGAAATGAGCAAAAATTCATTAAATCAAACATACGTCATTAACCATACGTATCAAAACAAAATCTATCAAAATCACTCAAGCGTAAATCCCATAATTGGCGAGTAAGCATATAAAAAAAATAACTAATGTCGAACCATTAATTGTGATGTTCTACAATCATAGCGTCTGCTCAGCATCAGTTCATCAAAAATCGCTTACTTTGTCAATAGAAATAGGAATAAATGATAAAATATAAGGGCAAAAGGTTACAAATATTGACGAGGGACCAATTCAAAATTCGCATCACATTGTTCAAATACCAATCAATTACTTCACCGCAACTCTGTTATAAAATACATTATATAAATTTAAACACCATCCATTGCGAGCAAAAGTGGTTTTCTAACACAGCCTTAAACTTTTACAACCTAATTCAAAATTTCCACTTGAGCTGCAAATTGGTCTTTAAGTGAACAATTTTATGGTCGATTTTCCATTGATGAGTGTTCATAAGTTTTTCAGAACCACGCAGAGTGTCGGCAGCGGCGCGAAGTTAGGCACACTCGTTTATTATTAATCGGATAACTTCACTTCGCTCAAGTGAAATACAACCGCCGGATAGTCTGTCGTAACACCATGTTATAAAATTATTTGGGATTAAAATTATGCTATCCCGTTTTTTTTGGCACGGTATAGTAGTTTTTTTAATCATTTGTCTTGTGATCGTAGGAGTAATAGAACCTAAATAAGACGTATTTATGGCAATAGGTAGTAAATAGTTAGATTAAGGGTAAAAAAGTTACGGTTATCCCTCTTATTGACTCATTTTTGCCGGCTTTTTTACATAATATATCGTTATGTCCCACAATTACATGATATCTTATGACCGATGATCGCGATCCGAGGGATATTATACCTATATGTATCTTCTATTAATAAATTGGGTTTCTAACATTCTCAGTAACGTAATCAAATGGAAGTTATTAGCTTAGCATTGGAGCTATGCATTTCTTGTTAGTCGTGATGGCCTCGAGGTTAAGGCGCGCGGTCGACGGTCGTGGGTTCAAACCCCAGGCACATACATCTAACTTTTCTAAGTGTTGTGTGTATTTGCAATTGAATTATCGTACTTTGACGGTGAAGGAAAAGATCGTGATGAGACCTGCGCACCTAAAAGTTCTTAGAAATTTCTTAAGTGTGTAGTCCGCTAACCCGCACTAGGCCAGCGAGGTGGACTAAGGCCAAAATACTCTCAGTTGTAGAGTAGGCCCGTGCCCAGCAGTGGGACGTATATGGGCTGATGATGATGGTGAAGATGATAATTTCTTGTTAACACTGCTGCATTTCAATTTATTGCTGAAGACTACCAATCCGACATTATCTCAATAGTAGTCGGTAATTTTAACCTATCTACACTTGTAAAAATCCACGTCACAAATAAATTGCGGTGACCCTACACGAAGTATAGTTTGTGTGTGCGTTTTCATATAAAGGGATCAATTATATGTCGGGAGGGTTAACGATTAGAGTCATTAACACCTTATATTGGTACTTATAACTTGACGACCTGCGTTACATTAATGAATTAACCCTTCGCCTTAGACCCAGATGTTTTCCTTCACCGTTAAAGCAAGTGATAATTCATTGTGAATACACACATAACTTCGAAAAGTCAGAGGTGTGTGCCTGAGGTTTTAACCTGCGACCGCCGAAATTCTCGACCGCGCGCCTAAACCTCGAGGCCATCACTGCTATTAATGAATTCTGAATGAATTACCACAATCACACACAATTCACAATGAATTATCACATGCTTTAACGGTGAAGGAAAACATCGTGATGAAACCTGCACACCTAAAAGCTCTTAGGAATTTCTTAGGTGTGTAGTCCGCCAACCCGCACTAGGCCAGCGTGGTGGAAGGCCTAAACCCTCTCAGTTGTAGAGGAGGCTCGTGCCCAGCAGTGGGACGTATATGGGCTGATGACATTGACTTAGATCCAGAAACTTATATTGGATTTCTATTTAACATTTTAAATAAATTTGACATCACAGTGATTTATTATGATTTTTACTGCCTCGTGATCTAGCGGTATTAGTATGTGCCGTGTGATCTAGAGGTCCCGGGTTCGATTCCCGGATCGGGCAATGTTATTGGGTTTTTCCATTAGTAAATTCTCAACAGCAGTACGGAGTATGGACATGTGCCTGAAAAACGGCAGTAGGCTCGCCCCCTATTACGTGGGACTGATACATACTTGGCGAAATGTGGGTGCAGAAATACACCTCTGCCTACCCCTTTGGGGATTACAGGCGTGAGTTTATGTATGTATGAATGTACTAGTAATTACTGTACAATGAAAAGCGAGTAGAAGTTATTGAATAACATAATTATAGGTTTGTTAAATACAGTAGTATTATTGAGGAGAATCCGGTGTAGTTAATTAATGAATAAAGGCGCGGGAAATGAAGGAATTGTATAGATGGTACCAAGAACATTGTACCCTCACGCAACTGGCACGAGCCGCTAGTAATATTTTATAGTCTATAGTACACTGCCGTTTGTTTTAACAAACAAAATACACTTTCATTTTAAACTGATTTGGGCCAATTATAACCTATATAAACTGAGAAGTGATGACCTCGAGGTTTAGTTCGAGAATCTCGGTCGAGAGGTCGCGGGGTCAAACCCAACCACCTCTGACTTTTCGAAGTTATGAGTGTATTTTCGATGAATCATCACGTAATTTAACAGTGAAGGAAAACATCGTGAGGACACCTGTATACCTAAAAAAATCTGAGGAATTTCTTAGGTTTGTAGTCCGCCAGCCTACGCTAGGCCAGCGTGGTGGACTAAGGCCTAAGCCCTCTCTGTTGTAGAGGAGGCCCGTGCCCAGCGTGGGGACGTATATGGGCTGATGATGATAAACTTTGGGACTGGAATATATTTGTATTGAGGTGTGCTCCTATAGACGTTTATAGGCTACTTTGGTTTTCTTTCACTTATAACAGTTTTAAACAAAGTCTATTACAAAATGATCGAAATATCGTGAAAAACCTATTATAAATACGGCGTAACAGCTACCAAGTTCTAAACACCGTTATGAATTGCCCCATATTTTTATTTCGTACCCAAGAATTGAATACCTAAGAATAGATTTTAATCACCGAAAACAATATACACAAAACCACACCGCATCTCATTCACAAGTATGGAGCTTTAACCTAGCATTAACTCGAGAGATACATTCGCAATAATCCAGGAACACAGCATTTCAGTGCCGAAAATCTGCGAAATGTGGAACACAAAAAAGCGACGGTAAGGCCGGCAACCACGTGTCTGCGGCGTGCTTTATTGCTTACCTTTTGATGTATGTTTCACAGTCGGCTGCCCTCAGTTTTCTAGCCCGGCCTTTCATAATTATTCAGGGGTTGTACTATAAAACACGGCTTAGAGAGAAGGTACAGTTTTGTAGTCTTATTTGGATTCAGTTGCGAAATGCAATTTGTTTATATTGGTAAGTATTGTATAATGAAGTAGTTTGTTTATAATGGAGTGGTCACTGGTACCCACCTTCTTGAACAGTAAATATCAAAAGGGAGACTTTCCCGATTTCGCGAGCTCGTGATGCGAAATAAATAGTTGGGGGTTTCTTCTCTTTCCGTGGAAATGGTGGTTTAGACATTGATATTATTATCACAGCTTTCATCTTATATTTTTTGTTACAAAACTAAAACAGAGCACTTATTATCGGCGATCACTGAAAATAGTGCTTTTGACGTTGGTAAAATGAGAATCATTTTAGTCATAACATCAAACGCAGATGCAAGGCGGAATGGAAAGATGATATAGTAGTTTATAAATATATGTTGAACTACGCTATAGTAATTTATTGTACAGCAACGCGATTAATTTAATTCCACTGAAGTAGCACGAGTCTCTTATGGAAAACCCAAAAAATTCCTGAATCATTAATTTTTAACTTATACAATTTAGTCTATATCACGATCTAATTATAATTATAAATCATCATCATCAGCCCATATACGTCCCATTGCTGGGCACGGACCTCCTCTACAACTGAGAGGGTTTAGGCCTTAGTTCACCACGCTGGCCTAGTGCGGAATGGCGGACTGCACACCTAGGAAATTCCTTAGAACTTTTCGGTGTGCCGGTTTCCTAAGGATGTTTTCCTTCACCGTTAAAGTACGTGATAATTCATTGTGAATACACACACAACTTCAAAAGTCAGAGGTGTTTGTTGGGATTTGAACCCGTTACCGCCGAGATTCTCGACCGCGTGCCTAAACCTCGATGCCATCACGATTTGTCACTTTTATTGTTGTTGTTATCAATTACTCAGCGTGAATTAACCCTTCTGTACATGAATATGTTTGGTCGACTCCTTGTTATAATACGAAGTGCTTACTAATTAGATGGGTCGGTACCGGGGCTATATTCTAATATCACCTGCGTATAACCGAGCTTGTATTATTGTTATGCCGTAGTTTCGGTTAGTATACAGTTCCGGATTATATTCCGCATGCTATTCCATAGATCATTATGAAGTGAATTCAGTAAAAATTATGGCGCTGGTAATGATTATTAAACACCGGTTATATACAAACAGGTCGAAGATTACTGTATCTCTTCACTTAATCAAATAAGCAGAGATAATAAAAAACATATTTTGCCAACTACCTTCGTAATAATGTAGTGCAGTACACTTGTATACTATACGCAGGGTTGGGCAGTATTTGAATTACTTTCTTAAAATGTAATTTGTAATTTGTATTTCAAATACGTGAAGCCGAAGTATTTTGTAATTAGTATTTCAAATACTCGAGGCTTCAAAATACATTTATTAAAATACATTTAGCCTTCATTTAGTATTAAGTTTGTGCTCATCAGGACCTGCAATAACAAAACAAAATCCGCCTTAAAAAAAAAAACTATTCCAAAACAAATAAATATGCATTATTTTGTATTTTGTAATTTGTATTTTGTATTTCAATTAAAAATAGCTAAAATACTGTATTTTGTATTTCAAATACCTTACTTAAATGTATTTTGTATTTCGTATTTTAATTACTTGCTATACAGTATTTTGTAATTTGTATTTAAATTAAAGCAAAGCATGTATTTTGCCCAGCCCTGACTATACGAAGCGTGAAGAAGCATTTGTGCGGGCCGGCATGATTGTGTCGACCAGCGGGTGACCATATCGTTTCTCGCTGGTCGGTTTTTTTGGACTCCACTGTGGTTACCATCAGGTACAGTGAAGTCACTTTGCCGTGCCAGAAAAAAAGAAATAAATTGACGCAAGTTACCTTTTGACCAGATATATTTGTTGTTTATGTTGTTTTAAGGACTAAAAGGCTAAACATAAAGTGTAAGTCACTAAAAGAAGTGAAGTAGATAAAAGAGCAGAGAATAATAACAGGATGGTTAGATAAGATCAGGAACGCTTATTTAAATAACTGCCTTCCATTTTATGCGTAGGGTAGACCGAGGCGAATCGGATCAAGGGGCGAATCGGATCAAAATTAGAAATCCGTTAATATTTTCAATAACGCGTTACCAAGGAACACAAATGACTGGCGTCTTATGAACCCCTCTCCATCTTTAGCCATCGGCAGTGTTTGGTTTCGACTAGTATAATGATCTCAGCGCTGCTCGCTAGTGAGTCAGGTGTTAGTGCGCGTTACAATTTCGGCGCCTATCTAAGGTACGTACTTACCATTTCTTTGTGTCATTCTAAGGTTTTGTGTTACTACTTTGAATTAGATGGCCTACATTCATTAGAAAGGTGTATCTTTTAGAAAATATCTTAGTTTTAAGCACAATATTACAGGTTAGTTTGTAAAATATTTATTTCATAAGTGTTTAATATGGGGCTATTCGGATCACGTCGTTGGGGAGAATGAAAACACTTTTATAAAATGATTTATTTTAAATTTGAGGTTAATTTTGCATTATTATTTCATTGTAGATGGTTCGCATGTACAAAAGAAAGAAAAATGAGGGAGAATGGTCCCAAGAAAATATGAGAGAAGTCGCAAATAAAGTCCTGACCAAAGAATTAGCTTTCCGCCGAGCTATTGAGATTTATGAATTGCCATTTATACAAGCTTATATAGAAGAGTCACGCTCTCCAGAGGTGCTACCAAGACACGTGGTGGACAGGCAGCCTTAGATGAGAATCCTGAAAGATTTTAGCATTTACGGATTACTGCACTTAGCGAATCGTGGCTTCGGAATTACACCCAACGCAGACCGTAAATATGCATATGAATTCGTAGAGCCCCAAAAAAATTAAGAAGAATAAAAGAACGCCTGGAATAAAAATCATGGGTTCCAAACAGAGAGATTAGCATTGCATTTACTGCTCAGAAATATTCATTCATCCACCATCAGAGGATTTGATTCGATGCATGCAAAGAATGGTGTCACAGAAAATGTGTTGATGGATGGGAGGGAAATAAGGCGGTAATATATGTAATTTATGTGTTAACAATTAACACCCTATCTTATTTCCTATTATTTTAATTTTGTTAATGATTCCAAAGCATATAGTATTAAGAAAATTTTAATTTACTTATATAATATGTATGATCCCATTCGCCCCGAGATTTGGGGCGAATCGGATATTTTTGTCTTTCAAGTTTTTAGATGACATTTTGTAGAATTTTTGACTAATTTAAGTTTTTAAATGTTTATTGTATAGCTAGAATGTTACTGATTACCAATCCGCCAATAAAAGTCACTTATAATACACTTAACTATGTTTTTCATATCCTCAAAAAAAAATTGATCCGATACGCCCCGGTCTACCCTATATTAGAAACAATCCTGAAGTATATCAAGCACGAATTAACAGGGCTCAGGGGCCTATGTTCTAACGTTGTTATTAACAAACTTATACCCGCAGCGCACTATGCAGTTTGTATGGAGCCAATTACTAGTAATAACTTGGTTGAGTACATCTCTATAGTTTATTGGCTGAGCTTAATGCAAACGGGTTTCATTTGCGATCTTGACATGACGTTGTGATTGTATTTAAATTATTAAACAGTTTCCAATCACATAATCACCGCCAGCATGGTGGATTTTTGCCCAATCATGGATTGTAGAGGAGGCCCTTGCCCACTGATGGGTCGTATGTGGGTGTGGGCTGATATATCGTTTATTAGCTAATATTTTTGTGTTTTTAGAGAAGGCTAGACCGATTTTGACAGAACTTTGACAGAACAATGGCAGATAGCTAATGTTATGACGTGCAATTATACGGGTTCAGTCGAGAATCACGACGGTGGCGGGTTCAAACCTCAGACACACATTTCTGACTTTTCGAAGTTATGTGTGAAACCTGCACATCTAAAGAGTTCTTAGGAATTGCTTAGGTGTGTAGTCCGCCAACCCGCACTAGGCCAGCGTGGTGGACTAAGGCCTAAACACTCTCAGTTTTAGAGGAGGCCCGTGCCCAGCAGTGGTAAATATATGGGCTGATGATGATGATGAAGTGACTACTTTTTTTTTTCTTTTTTTTTTTTTTTTTTTTTTTTTTTTTTTACGAGAGGAAAGCGCTTTAAGCTCCCCTGTTCGGTACCTCGGGGTATGTCGGGGTCTCTGGCCTTCCAACTCGGCGCGCAGAACAATAATTGTCCGCTTAGCTGAGTTGGGTCCCTAACCAAAATCCTACGCCAGCATACCGACTAAAACCTCTCGGTGACCATCTCGCGCATTTAGGGCGGTTTTGCGGCATCTCAGGGCGAGAAGCGCCCCAAATGGTCCGCCTCCGCCCAGCGCACCGTCCGATTATGGACTCCTCCAAATGAAGTGACTACTAACACCGCATTTCTGATTCATTTGTCAAATGTTTTTATTTACCATTTATCATCGACTTCAACAGTTTTATTTTATAATTTATCTAAAAGATTATTGAAATCAACCACTGAAAGCATACTAAACACATAATAAGCTAAATAAAATATTGACTGCGCACGTTAGGAAGCTAAACCTAATGCACGCATCCCGGATTAAGTCGGATTATACCGGATCGTGCGTAAACGAGCGTACAATTGCGTTGCTAAGCGATATTTGAGTTCCATTTAAGCCAAGTGCCAACATAAGATAAGTAAGACTTATTGTTTAAGTCCTGTTTGGGCGGCAGCCGGGAGCTAATTGAATTCGTGTTAAAAGTCTTCCCGCGTGCAGCGGATGGACGCGTTGTAATTGCAGAGTTGTGAGCAACAATTCATAAACTCCTTCAACAACTGTTTTCCTTTTTCAAAAATAACAATTCTTTTGGAATGTAGAAGAAAAATAAATAATATTTTCTCGGTTAGTTACACATTGCATAGATAAAATTTTGTTATAAGGTTAGGTTAAATTAATTACTTCAAAAAAAACTCAAGAAAAGTGACGTCTGTGTGTGCATAATATATTTATTCACTTGAAGTGTATTTTCAGCGCGCTGGAATAATGTTAATGATACAGTTAAATGCACCTTGTAGACAATTTCATATAAATAGAGTACATAGAGTTAAACCATTCGTCCCGGATAGAAATAAGCAAGATATTCATAAAATATTGTTTAAAATAATAGAATATATGTATTTTATTTTTATTTTTTTACACCCAACAGTCACATACATAGTTCTGACCCCACACTAGTATACAAGTTCTGTGTCATGAGTATCGGAAACTACGAGAGACTTTTCGGTCTTACAAACACCCAGACCCGAAACAAATATTTGTGGATCACACAAACATTTGTCTCGGTGCGGGGATCGAACCCGCGGCCTCCGTTTCGCAAGCTGGTGTCTAGCCAACTGCGCCACGGGGCTGTGAAATGTTGAAAAACGTTTCAAATAATTAAAATATAATTTAATATTCAATGTTTATTTAGTCCAAATCAATAACTGAGTGTACAAATAGTCATTCGGTTACAGATGTGGGTTAAACAAACAAAATGTTTGAAGTTGAATTTTTGTTATTTCACGTTCATTTCGTTCTGTACTAAAATTAGCTTCAGGGTTTTACATCTCTATTGAAACAATTTTAAATACAAAATTATCGCACTAAATACTAAGTAGTCTAGGCTACATTAGCGAATATTCAAAGTCCGTGGAAATTTGAGTGTATCTTCGCCTGGTCGCCAGACCTCAAATAATATAGTGAAATTTATGGGCGCACTGGTGGCCGCATTTCTTAGCGGATTTAGATGAAATTTAAGTTGGTAAACGGGCCAGATCACCCCATTAGTTTTGCTATACCGGCAGTTTAAAGCTTTTAGAGAATAGCAAAAAAGAAAATAATATGACACTTCATATAAAACTTATGTGTTATGACTTGAGCATTTACGCTTATCGTTTTAAAAGGATATAATACTACATAAATTGAATATTACTCGCATAATCTTACGATTATTCCAATTTATTTGTTGGGAAGAAATCTTTACATTCTGTATCCCTGTGATTATTATGTTATTTAAAACAATTTGTTATTATTCGTACATACACATACATAACCTCACGCCTGTATTCCCTGATGGGGTAGGCAGAGGTGCATTTCTACACCCACATTTTCCCAGGTATTTAACAGTACCACGTAATAAGGGGCGAGCCTATTGCCGTTTTTCGGGCACATTTCATGACTGCGTGCTGCTATTGAGAAATTCCTAATGAAAAAACCCAATAACGCTTTGCCCGGCCCGGGAATCGAACCCAAGACCTCTAGATTGCACGGCACATACATGTACCGCGAGACCACGAGGCAGACTATTATTATTCGTATGTTAATGGAAATATACAGTGTGCTTTGCTCTTATACTAACGTTTACTTCTTATACTTTTTACGGTTAAAAATGTTGAAACTGTTCCTTTAGTAGTTTTAAGTATCTCGATTAAATTCAGGTGAACATAAGATTCTTAGATAATGAGCAGTAGTCAAAACCAATTTAATTTTACATCAATATATCACGATACACAGATTACAGTCTAAAAACATTAAACAAAGTATATATGTATGTACTATTACTATGTGAGAAACAACGGAAGCACGGACTGAGAAACGAGAGTTCGCGTTTCAATTAAAGAAGTAAATGAATAAAGAGATAAGAGCATTTTTCTAGGTGATAATGATAAAAGTTTTCATAGCCAAGCCTTTCATCATCATCATCATCATAATCATCATCAGCAGCAGCCTTTCTTACGTCCACTGCTGGACATAGGCCTATAGAAAAGGCCTATGTCCATCACTAAATTAGTGTACACTGTACACAAAAAAAATTAACCAAACGCTTTTGAGAAATTCCTTATTATATAGATTACATATACCGTCACATGAAAAAATTGTAGTAAAATTAAAATCATTGAGTCTAAAAATGAAGGTGCATCATCCCCGAGCATTTGAAATAGCACCCTCACCACATCCCATCGTTAAACCATGGTTGGTTACGCTCAGCGCCCCTGGCTTGCGTCAAGGTACGTCACGCTAATGCCTGCTCTTGAAGATGACATCATAATTTACATAAGCCACGGCTTGCCGCAGACACGAACACTCGTAAGACTCGGCGCTCCGGAAACCTTATACGTAATTTCGTAGATTATTTGTAATATTCATTGCTTTATTGAGATGCTTGTTCGGCCTATTGTATAATAAAGTTTTTATTTTTATTTTTAACTTGTGGTTTTTAGGTTACCAGTCCAGAGCATCCTGAGAGTCGTAACGATTATGTTTTTTCAACATTATTGACGATAGTTTGGCTTATTATTTATTTATGTATTTAAAACTTTATTATACACATAAGATAAAAACTATAGAGTACAGTAGACTAAATTAGTACAAAAGGTGGTCTTATAGGTATACATAAATTCACCCAACAATCACATATGTAGATCGCACGAACACATAGTGTTGTGGCTATCAAAAACTACGAGAGACTTTTCGGTCTCACAAACACCCTGTTTGTGGATTACATAAACATTTGTCTCTGTGCGGGGATCGAATCCGCGGCCTCTTGTTTCGCAAGGGGGTATCTAGCCAACTGCACCACGAGTCTGTCTAATCTATAACACAAGGCGATCTTTTACAGACATCCAAGCATGGAGATGTAGGAAGAGTAATGAAAGGCACTCGTGAGTGCATAAGGTGAAATTAAAAAAAAAAAACATAATAAAAATACTTCCTCATGGTCTCGCGGCACAAGTTTTTGCCGTGCGATCTAGAGCTCCTGGGTTCGATTCCCGGGTCGGGTAAAGTGTTATTGGGCTTTTCCATTAGGAAATTCTCAGTAGCAGCATGGAGTCTGGAAATGTTTCTGAAAAACGGCAATAGGCTCGCACCCTATTACGTGGGACTTATACATACCTGGTGAAAAATGGGTGAAGAAATGCACCACTGCCTACCCTTTCGGGGAATACAGGCGTGAGGTTTCGTAGAATTCAATTCCGTCTATTATACTCCCAGCAGCATAAAAAAGCGTTTTGTTGTAGAATACAGAAAACATTCCAACGTATTACAACGAGTTACATCTTCATTCAAGATAATTATATAAATTTTCATATCAAATTGAGATTCTAGCAACTTAAATTTCCTTTTTAATCCTCAGCTCCCTACAAAATCGTCTCCTAATCTCCTCTTAGTGAAGGAGGTGAATGCTAATCTCGCAACACCTCACCTCGTATTTGACTAACAAACTCCCTTCCATCTGTACAAACAAATCTAATGACAAATAGCGAAAGCAATCTGCGATCGAATTATGTTCAAGAGATATTCAGGCCATTTCTCATCGCGATTACGACTCGGAACACCTGAGTGGTGAAGGGAAAATATGCGTTCCGCTAATGAAATACTTAGTGGGGGTTTACAACTGTCTCCCTTCTGATTGATGTTGAATACGTTTTTGAAGAAATTTTTCTCGCGACAGATCCTGATGAGTTTTCCTCGACACCTATTTAGGCAAACAAATGGATGGTTTTATGCGAAACGTTGAACGCTGAAAGGCTCGCAAATGATGTAATATTGAATACTAAGTGTTCCCAAAATAAAAGGCCTAACATATGCTTTGTGCTAAATTGCTCGTTTGTCTCGCTGTACAAATGCATGATGTGCGATCTGGACCTAGACATCCTGGTTTCTATATCCAGGTCGCGCAAAGTAATATTAGATTTTTCGTTTCTTTCTCTATAGTAGCACGAAATCTAGAAATATGCCTTGAAATACACACATCCTATTACGTAGGACTTGTCACAGTGCTGGCGAAACTTATGAGCAGAATTGCATCTCTTCTTACCTTCCTTTGGAGACACAGATTAGGAGTATCATCATCAGCCCATATACGTCCCACTGCTGGGCACGGGCCTCCTCTACAACTGAGAGGGTTTAGGCCTTAGTCCACCACGCTGGCCTAGTGCGGGTTGGCGGACTACACACCTAAGAAATTCCTAAGAACTTTTAGGTGTGCAGGTTTTATCACGATGTTTTCCTTCACCGTTAAAGCAAGTGATAATTCATTGTGAATACACACATAACTTCGAAAAGTCAGAGGTGTGTACCTGGGGTTTGAACCTGCGACCGCCGAAATTCTCGACCGCGCACCTAAACCTCGAGGCCATCACTGCATTTTAGGAGTATATTGTTATGCTATTTTATCAATAAAACACAAAAGTTTTCTTAAAATAGAAAACATCGTTTTATTTCCGAGTCTCACTTCCAATAATTTCGAGGGTAGAAAATCTAGTCACTAAACCTGCATTAGTGCAGTTGGATTAACAGTTAATTCCTCTTACCCATTACCTAAGCTTTGAAATACATAGCTGCAATTTCAACACTAACGTATTCGTGTGAACCATTGATATTTGTCTTGTGATCTAGTTTCTGACTTTGTAAAATAAATTAGAGTTCAATGAAATTAAGAAAAAAACTATTTAGTCACTGATCACAAATTAGTAATTATACTAATTTACGTATTAGTATTTAAGTAGGTATTATAATATACTGAAAAATCTTAATAAAATTAACGATGACAAAATTTTGTCCAACTCCGATATCTTGGTGATAAAGCAATCGATGTAAACACTCGCTTCCAGCGCTGCGCATAAACTTTTATTAACCAAACAGGACAATTTTGCTCCTCCCCTTTACGCCACAAATTCAAATTGCCAAGTTGACTGGCCAATTATGCCAGTAATTCAAATTACCGCGGCAATATTGCCGGCTGATGTTTAGGGGTGTTACGGATTGTAAGCCCCGGCTTCACTCCGAGCCGGAAGAATGTCTAACACAATCGCGGGACTTATCGTGCTGTTGTATTTGCATAAACGAACGCCAATGTTCACGTCTCTTTATATGGATGAAGGGTTTGCAATGAGTTGTATGTTTGGATTCATATCGTTGTATTTGAATTATTTATATATCTGTGGGATCGACTTCGTCGGATTTGCAACTGATGCACTTTCTTGGATAATTGCTGCATATTTTACATCTTTGGTATAATTACGACTATCCAAACTAAGTCGCTTACCCTACCGTAGATTGTTTGTAAGGGAATCTAGTTTTACTGTTTAAAACATATCCCTAATTTTTAGTATTCTCAGCCTATCACTGCTGAACGAAGCCAGTCATCCCGGTCTTGAGTAGCCTTATCCATCCGCTACCCGCCACCTTTCTTAAGTTATCAACCATCGTGGTGCAGGACGTCGTTCACTACATCTACCTAAGCGGGGTCTCCACTCTAACATTTATCTGCTCCAACTGGAGCCCCCCTCATTTCGCAAGCAAAATAAATTTTATGTTTAATTTATTTCTTTATTACGAAAGATATTTACAATATTTATTTAATATTCATTTTTGTACGATGTAAGAAGATCAAAAACTGAATGCTATTTCCAACCTAATAATACACTATTGTGCCTTTTTGGGAAAGGTAAAGTATAAAATGGCATCACATCATGCTTCAGCCCAATTGAATATGCCATTGCTATGCCAAATAAAGGATATAAGAAATAATTCACACTATCACAAAGGAGAGCCAATAAAATACGTAGAAAATCGTATGTTTGCTCGCAGCCTGTTCAAAATCGAGAAAGTCTCGAATCTCCATTTCAAATATTCTAACATGCTAATATACACACTATACCGTGCAGTTAGAGTTGATATTCGTTTGTCAGCGTTATATCTATGGAAGGAGACATTTTACATGGAAAAATAAAAATGTCCGAGCACTTTATCTAAAGCTCAATGAATGGCAAATGCACCGAAGATTATTTTGCATGCGAGATATTGTCGCTTGCGAATGGGATCATGTCGACGGTTGGATCCAGATTGGATTTCTGGAATAATGAAGGATTACGTGCCTGCATTGCCCCTGCGGATCAGATGGTTTTGAATTGATGCCGTAGATGGATTTTAAGCTGATCATAGGCATTATGAATATTTATTTATTTAAAACTTTATTGTACACATTATAAAAAACTATGGAGTACATTACGTTAGATTAGTACAAAAGGCGGTATTATCGCGCAAGGCGATCTCTTACAGGCAATCAAGAATGGAGATTTAGGAAAAGAGATGAAGGTAGTCGTAAGAGTACAAGTACAATAACAATAAAGAAAAAGAGAGTAATGTATGTAGTATGGTAATTGTATTACATGACGTTGATTGAAATTGACAAAACAACTATATATATTTATTTATCCATTAGGAAATTAGAAAATTCTACTTGTTCTAGATTAACCTTCTTAAATTAAGCTTAGTGATACCGATAATTCTATGACAACCCCATTGCAAGAATGAAAGTCATGAAAGTAAAAATCAATACTTTTGAAGAACATACTTTTATTACAAAATAAGTATAATTTTCTTGCAAATGGCACTAAATAGAAACGAGATTATTTATTTAATTTAACCCAGCTCTGAAACAAAATGTAATTAATAATACATTAAATTTTAATTCACTTTTACACTCTTCAATTATTTTATATTTATAACGGCACAGCCATGATAACCAAAATTGTCATTCATAATTTTTGCAACAAAAGCCGGAAAACCTCTGCACTTCGCTTTAGTCGGTCATCCCACTTTAGACAAAGCCACCAAGAAACAATTTTAATAACCTCTCCCATTCATGGTAAGTGCCATCTTCGTCATAAATAACGCAAAGTCCCAAGTTATCTTTAAGCAACGGAGCTGTTAAGTGGGCGAGCGTCGTAAATTTTATTTTATTGCTAAGTACTTATAAAATTTAGCAATTGCACCCCCGTGTAGGGCGGGGAGTAATGAAAACATTCGTGAAGATAAAACTGGAAATGTCTTGTTAAAATTCCTGCCGTGTGCGTTTTGGGAGTAATTTTTTATCTGTTTCTTTTTGGGGCAGTTTTAAAGGGAAATTCGGGATGTAACTCAAAAGATAAGATGTTTTCAAAGTTAATGTTCTTTAGAGCGGTACCGGAATGGTATAGCCATTAAAAATGTTAATTGAATTTTATCGAACTTAAGACCAACAAATTTTATGCAATTACTTCTTGTACCGAATCTAATACGACCAACGAAGAAGTTAAGCATTTTATTTTAGCTATATTGAACCACTACTTATTTAATTCCCCAAGAGAATAAATAGCTTGACCCGAATGTTAATCCAGCTGCAGCTACAGACGAACAATTGAAAAAATATACCAATTAGACCATTTCACTATTATTTGTACTACCTACCCTATGACTATTCTTGCACCTCGTGTATCCATATCTGTAACTTATGCAAATAATGATTCATATGTTATAAAATGCAACGTTTGTGCAGGCCAATTAAAAAAAGATAAACTTTATTCATCATTATCAACGACAAGACGTCATTCCTGGACGTGGGCTCTTCCTTATATTTTATCTTTGTCTCTAAAAATCACTTCTGATTTGTATACTGTGCCCGAGACCACTATAACCAAGCTAATCATCCAATTAATCGATTTAAAAATTAATTAATACGGACGCAATAGACTTGAATGGATAACTAAGGTAGGTTCTACATTTACATACGAATATTTTTCCACTAAAATTTCCTTACGACAGCTGAATAAGAAAATTTGTCAAACTATTTTACAATACTCATCAAAAAGCACAAACGTAGTAACGACTAGCAGCCATGTTAACTAAGATAATTACTTCGTAATTATAATTACATACGGCTATCTACTCTAACCACAGCAAAAGCTAATAAGACCCTATCTGTTTCCTTATCATGTTGGACCGATGTTAACAAAGAGTAAAATGTTAGCGTACGGGGCTTGTAGAAGCTGGAACTGGCGCGGACGTAGCGCCCTCTATACAATATTCATAACTAGAGACAATGTAGTTGGGAACTTGGAACGGTCTGAGTGCGGCTGAACAAGGTACAAGCGGTTAGCGGTGGCCATTGAGATGAAAATGAATGAATTTGCAAAATTGTGACTGAATATCTATGCTGTTATTAGATATACACTACCGACAAAAAGTTTGGAAGCACTTTTAATACTCTCAATTACTTTAGAAATAATATAAGATATAGTATTATTTAATTAAGAATGATTAGGTACTTAATTAAAACAACAATTAAACTATGAAACAAAACCATATTCTTATTACTAAAATAATATTATATTTTATTACAACATCGATAAAATTTGTTATTATCAATTTGCTATTTGTTTTTACAAAAATTATAGGTGCTTCCAAACTTTTTGTCGGTAGTGTACATACATTATATTCTGAAGCTTCTCAAGGCTAGAGTAAATAGGTACTTATCAAGTAGGCGTATAACACCGAAGATTGAACTTTCATTTTCAACATGGTGAGAGTATGGTCAAACGCCTATCCTGTTGTACTAAAAAATACATATTGTAAAATTGTAGGTAGGTACGTACCTATTATATGAATCCTTAGCGATAATTATAAGCTATTTTTTTCTTAATCTCATTTGTGTCTCATTTGTGTCTTTTTAATATAATAATAATAAGAAAATTAATTTTATTTATTCTTGAAATTATAATAAAAATGGACTTAAATAATATTCGAACGTTTACCTGCATGAATATGTATGTAAGTATATTATGTACTATAAATATAAGATATTTTCATTAGAAAACAAGTGACCTCTCAAATCTCTTACAACATAATCCAAACAGAGAATTAACTTTCCACCCGTGTGTACAATATATCAAATTTTATAAAAATCCAAAGTTTTGGCACAATTTGAACCTTGAATATTTTACTACTTCTTATATTTCAAGTGGGACGCAGATACCGCGAAGAATCTCAAATTTTGAACATTTGGCTCAAACTCTTCTAGAAGATTCTAAACCATTATCATATTAAAGTTTATATTGTGAATCGCGTGCATCGTTGATCTATGTTTCTCTCTCTATGTGATCCGTGTGTGTCATGTGATCTAGAATTCCTAGGTTTCCCCAGATCAAGTTATTTTATTGGCAGCACACAGTCTCAAAATGAGCCGGAAATACAGTAATAAATTTGCTTGTTTATTTTTTGTGATAATATTCTATTTGTTAAGTACCTGATGCTGATGAGTGCAGTTGTCGGCAACCTTTTGGCCAGGCATGGGCCGCAATGTGGCAAAATCAACTAAAGGCCCGCACTTGTTTGACTGCCTCGTGGTCTCGCCGTACAAGTATGTGCCGTGCGATCTAGAGGTCCTGGGTTCGATTCCCGGGTCGGGCAAAGTGTTATTGGGTTTTTCCATTAGGAAATTCTCGGTAACAGCACGGAGTCTGGAAAGGTGCCCGAAAAACGGCAATAGGTTCGCCCCCTATTACGTGGGACTGATACATACTTGGCGAAATGTGGGTGCAGAAATGCACCTCTGCCTACCTCTTCGGGGAATACAGGCGTGAGTGTATGTATGTATGCCCGCACTTGTGATATTTACCCTAGATACCTACTACATAATACCTATGTATAATTGGTCATATCCCATAGAAAAAATGAATAACTAGTAAATGCTAACATTTACGGGCCACAAGTGTGTGTGTTTTCAATACGAGCTTTACATTTTATTGATGAGCAAGAAGCGATTTTTTTTTCTTTTATAACCAAACGCACTGTCTAAAGATGGGCTCTTTGATATCGGATTAACTAAAGATGGTCTTTCCTTGACTCTAATTCAGATTTAATAAAACCATTATTTTATTAAGTCGTGATGGCCTCGAGGTTTGGGCACGCGGTCGAGAATCTCTACGGTCGCGGATTCAAACCCCAGGCACACACCTCTGACTTTTCCAAGTTATGTGTGTATTCACAATGAATTATCACGTACTTTAACGGTGAAGGAAAACATTGTGATGAAACCTGCACACCTAAAAAAGTCTTAGGAATTTCTTAGGTGTGTAGTCCGCCAACCAGCACTAGGCCAGCGTGGTGGACTAAGGCCTAAACCCTCTCAATGGTAGAGGAGGCCCGTGCCCAGCAGTGGGACGTATATGGGCTGATGATGATGATGATGATTATTATTATTTTCTTTAAACACAATGTGATTTATTGATATAAATGCGCCTTCATGTGGACATAGCAACGCAGTAATAAAATAGCAATCCATCAAACATTTAGCGCCACAGCCACCGTCAAGGGAGCATGGGGGAGCAAAACATATCACTTATCTAATACACAATCATATCAATCAAACAGAATTGGCAACAAGATTGACTTTAATAGCACTCTGTACTTAGCGCTTTATTCTATTACATTGATGAAGCTCGTAAAATAAGGTTTAGATGCTAACATTTAAAACAACTAGAACATCGGATTACAGCGAGATCGAAGGGTCTGGGGTACGATTACTGGGTCAGTCAGTGTTACTAATTTTCTTTTTTTTCTTTTTTTATACTGGCACGGCAAAGTGACCCCATTGCACCTGATGGTAAGCGCAATGGAGTCCAGAAAAAGTGCCGACCAGCGAGAGATGATGGTCTCCCGTTGGTCGACACAATCATGCCGGCCGAATACCTCTTCACCTTATTGTGAAGAAGTTTGGGGGACTAATACCATGGTGATCAAAGGACCGACCGCGACAAACCGGCCAAAAATGCCGGCACGGTCATCCTTTCACCATGATTGAAGCCCCCCAGCCGGTTTTTGCTTTAGGAAATAATCTGTGACAGCGAAGAGACTTGAAATATGCCGTGAAAACAGAAATAGGTGGTAGGTTAATGGGTATAAATAGAATAACGGGTGGGACTTAAAACACAGCTGATGTAATGTGGATGAAGAAGAATCCATACGAGGACAATTTAACTAAACAGTTTTTTAATTTCAAGTAAAATATATTATAAAATTAAAATTATAAACCATAAGGTCGCATTTTCTTTAAATCTAAATTTCGGTATTTCTCGTAAATGTCTTTCCAGAAGTTAAAGGCGTCTGGATTTGGTAGTTGACCCATTTTCAACTCGTTACCGATGTACAGGAAATTCCATTTGCTTTTGGTACTTGGCGTCCATTTCACTGGTATATCATTGTTTGTATCCGGTGTAGGATCTCTGTAAAATTTGTACACAGTTGCAATTTCATAGGATCTTGTACGGGTGAGTAAGAGTCATTGGAAAGTTTTGAAACAAAGGAAATTGATGATTTAAATTAAATACTGCGTTTTTATTAAGAACATTGTGCCTAAAATAATGTTATCATGTCATTTTTATCACCATGAGTTCCTTTAAGCAAAATTAAACATTTTATAAATTATTATTTTTTACTAGCTGTTCCCGCGACTTTGTCCGCGCGGAAAATTTATTTTTAATTATTGTTAATGAGACAGTTTATAAACTAAAAGTAGCCTAAGTTAGTAAGTTTTTAATAAGTACTTCTTATTACATCAGCTATGTGCCAGTGAAAATCCCGTTAAAATTGGTCCACCCGTTTCAGAGATTAGCCGGAACAAACAGACAGACAAAAAATGTAAAAAACGTTATTTTGGTAAATGTACCGTGTATACATCCCTATGCATTTATTAAAAAGCAGTTATTTGAATATTACAAACAGACACTCCAATTTTATTTATTTGTATAGATATAGATGACAACAATGGAATCTACGTGCGTGTAGGTTTGTGGATTCTACACACATTTTTGGCGACACGATCTCAGCGGTCGCAGGATCAAATACCATACTAACACCTATGACATTACGAAGTTATTTATGTATTCTAAGGCCTATCAAACTTAGAGGAGGCTGACAGTATGACAAATGAATCCAATACTTGTTATAAGACATCGTGTCATGTCAATTCACATTGTAGTCTAAAACTTACCCAAATTTAGCAAAATTTGTCCACATTTTGGTCAACCAATCAATCACTATTTGATCCTTATATTTTATTTTATACGGCCAGACAAGAGCATCGAATAAATACAAAATATCGTCACCATGACAGGCACCAGTGACATTGCCATAACCACTACGTTTTTTCACCATATTTCGATCTCCTGAATACGTGAAATAATAATTATATATGGGTGCCTCAACTTTGTTTTTCATTATCTCAGATTCCAAAATTGCTGGTTCTTCAAAATACAACTGCCCGTAAATCTCAGACAAATTCATTATAGTCTTTTTACTGATGTCCTCTGAACCGAAGTAAAATTCTTTTATTTTTTTGGATACGCGAGCTGCTTCTTCTTTAGAATTAAATACTAAGTCATTACCAAATAAAAATCTTTTATTGGCATTCTCTAGAGATTCTTCAGTTTCGTCTGCTACGAAAAATAAACCTTCTTTATCAGTTGATCCGTAAATGACGGAAATATTTTTAGGGTTTTTCATCAGTAGGTTGTACGGCAAGTCTGTTATTACTGGTTCAACACTGGCAAATTCTTTTTCCACACACGGCAAATGATGTAAATTTAAAGCCAAAAGTTGGCTAACGGGAATATCAGCCGTAATCTCAATTAGCTTTTGGAAGGGCACATTTTTATAAAATTTGTATAATTCTAAAATATCGTCAGTGTCATAATCCAGTTTTTTCGCTATAGACTTAGCTAACGCCAGTGGTTGAGGGTTGATGGCCCAGTTTGTTATAGCAGATCCGCTTTGTGTTATGACTTTATTAAATAATCCTTTAGTAGCTTCACTAGCTAGAAGTAAAGATACAGATGTGCCACCAGCACTATGCCCAAATATCGTGATGTTATCGGGGTCGCCACCAAATGCCGCTATATTTCTTTTAACCCACTTTAAGGCAAAAATTTGATCCTTTAACCCAGCATTTCCCGGGGCTTGTTCGATACCTAAGCAAAGGAATCCAAGAGCTCCAAGCCTATAATTAAACGTGACCAGTATAACATCATGTTTTAATAAGAAATCTGCACCAAGCAGTAATTTTCCTCCATTTCCTAACAAGAAAGCTCCTCCGTGAACGTAAAACATAACCGGAAGTGGTCTTTTGGCCTTTGCTGGTACGTAAACATTTATTTTTAAGCAATCTTCTGTACCGGCAACGCCGAAAGGTGTTGGCTGTGGGCATAGGTGAGATCCGTCTATAGCTTTAAAAACTCCTTTCCATTTTGGAGGTGACTGTGGTGCCTGAAATGTTATGTTATTGTTTATGTATTGTTATTGTTACGAGTACATGTTGTTTATTGCGGGTGTGTCGAACTCTACTTTGTACTTCTAATATACTACCTCACACAGAAAATCGCCTAAAGGCAGACTTAATAAATTTTGTGTTTAGTTTGGTGAGTGTGTTTCTTTCTAAAGGAAGACACGTTATATAGGTTCAGGAATAACAATAATGGCTAAAGTGACTGTTTGCGTTCCGGAGTCTTCGTTCGAGTAACCTGTGATTGTTAGACTAGAATACACCGACTCAATTAGTTATCCACTCTCTTTGAATTATTTCATAATAAGATACCATCTGACAGACTGGTCATAGTTAAAAAAAGGGAAAAAAATACTCACTTGAAATCTTTCAGCGGTAGCGTACGGAATTCCCAAATACTCCAAAATATTTCCATCAGAAGTTATCTTCCCACTGATCACGCCTGAATCTATTTCAACCTCTGGCGATGGTTGATCTACTAAATTCATAGCAAATAACGAAAACAACATTAAGTACTTCTTTCTCTTCATTTTACACACAACTCTTTCTAAATATTGGTAGCAATAGTAAATGTTACACATGTATTGAGACGTCAGATGATAAGCATGGTATCTTATCTGCCGAGTGACTTGCTAGTCAAGGATAGCGTAATTGGATTTTACTTTCGAATGATTTGCAATATTCTAAGTCCGCTCTAAATAATTTAAGTCGGAAATTGTTTATGGTGGGGTTTTTATTCAAATAAAATTGAAATTTCTATGTTGTTGTATAAGACAGAACTGCCAGCGTGCAATTTAACAAAAAAATCTTTAAATATAACGGAGAGTCTTGGGCGTTATTGATTTTAAATCAAACAGTCAAACTTTTGGAGATAATTACAAATTTAATCGGAAACAAACTTATTACAGAGCTCCGTTCGGTCCGGCGTTCCGAGCGAGAATGAATCATTATCATTCGAGCGGCTGTATTTATACCCTACGTTGGACACCACAGTGGGGATGCGTCGACGCTTCGACAAATAATTCAAAATATTTTAATTGCATTCAAGATAATGTTGGAGAATAAAAATATCCCATAAAAACGAAAAATGCTTCGTGATCTCGCGGTACAAGTTGGGAAGTGCGATCTAGAGGTCCCGGTCCCTGGTTTCGATTCCGGGACTGTGTGTTATCGAGTTTTCAATGAGGAAATTCTCTTTAGCAGCACGTTATCTGGAAATGTTCCCGCAAAACGGCGGCTTCCCGCAAAATAGGCTTGCCCCCTATTACGTTGGACTGATACGGTACGAAATATGGGTGCAGACATGCGCCTCTGCCTACCCCTTTGGGGAATTGTATCATCATCATCATCACCAGCCCATATACGTCCCACTGCTGGGCACGGGCCTCCTCTACAACTGAGAGGGTTCAGGCCATAGTCCACCATGCTGGCCTATTGCGGCTTAGTGGACTACACACCTAAGAAGTTTCTAAGTACTTTTAGGTGTGCAGTTTTCCTCGCGATGTTTTCCTCCGCCGTCAGAGTACGTGATAATTCATTGTGAATACACACATAACTTCGGAAAGTCAGAGGTGTGTGCCTGGAATTTGAACACGCGACCGCCGAGATTCTCGACCACGCGCCTAAGCCTTGAGGCCATCACTCAATTGAAAATTTTGTCTAAACGTTAAAATTTTATAGTGACTAATAAATTTAGATTGATACACTTATTAGGAAATAAATAAAATAAAACAAAATATCAAAGAGGAGTTTAATATGTTGGAACATATTTTTTCCTGTATTTTCTGTACATATTTCCCCATAACCGATATGCTTGTGGATTTGGTAACCCTCCTAACTTTAATTCTTCGTCTATGTGCAAAAATCTGATGTTTCCTTTGCTGCTGGGAGTCCATCGAACTGGCAAGTCGCTTGACGCCGTGGGATCACTGAAAACAGAAAAAATAAATTCCACATTTCGTCTTTGAGTATTTTTCACAGTTTTCTTGTTTAAATTTAATCCCGTCTGCTATATTAAATGTTACTTTCAAACGTCAGACAATACAAATGTTGGCTCATATAAAATGAGCTTCATTTTGAGAAAAAGTTTTATTTTTAGAAAATAATATGTCAAATTTTGTTGCATTTACGCGAAAAGCGCATTTCGCAAACTACGATGAAAATATACCATGTGGATACTCGGGAACTAGCTTTTAATATGTTTATGCAGTTCATACAGTTATTTCACATAAAAAGAACGTTATTACTTTTTTTTTATTCAGCATAAATAATTTTAGTAGCTCACAAGTAATAATGAATTCGAGCAACATTAATCTTTAGAATCATTTGAAAAAATAATTTATACGACTATATTACTCATTGTTTATACATACATACATAAACTCACGCCTGTATTCCCCGAAGGGGTAGGCAGAGGTGCATTTCTGCACCCACATTTAGCCAGGTATCAGTCCCACGTAATAGGGGGCGAGCCTATTGCCGTTTTTCTAGTGTTTTTTTTTTTTAATAAAGTTTAATAGATACGGTTATAATATTGTATTTTCGGCAATATAAATATTTTAATTTTTGCAATGATTAATTTTACGTACCCATATTTCGCGAAATTGGTCCATAATCTTGTCATCCAATCTATCATCTGCTGATCTTTTTTATTGATCGGGAACGGCCAAAGATGCCCTTTAAATAGGTAAAACAACTCATCTGCGTGGCAAGCTCCTGTTTCTTGTTTAAATCCAGTAAGATACTTCAAAAAATTCCTTCCACCAGCATAATTAAAATAGTAATTGTATACTGGTTCCCTAACATGTTCCATCAACAGCTCCGATTCTAATATTGTAGGGACTTCAAAATATAAATGCGTAAATAGATCTGATATGTTCAATTTATTTTTCATACTCATTCGATCGTTACCAAAATAAAATTGCCTCGCAACATTATCTTCCTTTTCCGCTTCTGCTTCTGAGGGTAATTCTAAATCAGATGCGAAGAGATATTTTTCATCCCTAGTTTGTATTGTTTTATCATCATCTCTAGATACTATGAATAAACCTTCTTTACTTGTACTTCCAAACATAACAGATACGTTTCTTTTTGGGCTTTGAGCTAATAGATTATATGGTAAATCGGTTATGACTGCCTCTTCGCCGGGTATGTATTTTTCGACACAAGGTAAATGCAGTAATTGTGAATCTAAATATTTGCCGAGAGGCTTTTCGGGTTTCGCTTTTACTAAGTCTGCGAATGGAGCTTTTGATAAAAATTGGTAGATTTTATCAGTATCTTTGGTATCGTGTCCTAAATGCTTAGCAATAAGACTAGCTACCCATACTGGGTTTCTGTTAATAGCCCAACTTGATATTGAAGATCCGGACTGGACTATAGCTCTCTTAAATAAGCCAGTAGTTGCCTCACTCGCTAATAATAAGGAAACAGAACTGCCACCGGCACTTTGTCCAAAAATAGTAATATTATCTGGATCGCCACCAAAATCTGCGATGTTTTTTTTCACCCATCTTAATGCGGCTATCTGGTCTTTCAGCCCTGCATTCCCTGGAGCATCCTTAGTGCCTAAGCAAAGAAATCCGAGAGCTCCAAGTCTGTAATTGAATGTGATAAGGATAACATCTTCTTTCACCAGAAAATCCCGTCCCACGATGGTGGAGGTAGTGGTGCCTGTAAAATTTAACTTATTCGTAAAGGCTTCTAGTTATGCAACTAGGGATATTTTTAGACACATGCAGTTTTATTTATCATCTATACATATACTTAATATAACATTGATCCAAAAAACCTCAGTAGGCCTAAGTGAGACCTAACTAAGTGAGCCTAAAAATAATGATGACTTGATGTTTTTGAGAGGGTTGTAGAGGTTGTAGAGGAGGTCCGTGCCCAGCAGTGAGACGTATTTGGGCTGATGATGATGATGATGTTTTTGAAGAATTCTACCTCTGTTTACTTTTTGGGGATATAGGTGAGATTGTGTGTGTAACAATGCAGTAACGAAATTCAAATGAAAAAATAAAATTAGAGAAAAATAAGAGTACTAAATATTCTTTGTTATAGCTATTGTTCCTCATACGATAGCTACATATTTTTTTATAATAATCATATAATTATTAAGTCTGACTTTTGCGCACAAAGTCTATGACCTATGATTATATCAGCAGACATCAAACAAAAAAGAAAACACTGTTATGAAAATTACAAGTCATTTTGATAATATTAAATTGATGTTAGCGTTTTATTATCCGATACAAAGTTCAATTTGATTAAAAAGCAAAGAAATACCATAATAACACAACTGCACAAATAAAAGATTAGCTAAAAGGCATTCACTGCTACACTCAAGCCTTCTCAAAATATTTTCGTTTCGTTTCTTCACAAGCGGCCTTTATCAGCGGTAAAATAATAATTAAAATTCACGTTTTAAATATGAACTGTAATTACTTTTTAATTGATACACATTATTTTTACATTACTGTAATGTAGGCAAACTGGTAATCTGTTGTGTAAAAATATGTTAAGATAGATACCACGGTTAGATAAACGTCGTATAGTACATACATACATAAACTCACGCCTGTGTTCCCCGAAGTGGTAGGCAGAGGTGCATTTCTGCACCCACAATTCGCCAAGTATGTATCAGTCCCACGTAATAGGGGGCGAGCCTATTGCCGTTTTTCGGGCACATTTCCAGACTCCGTGCCGTTACCGAGAATTTCCTAATGGAAAAACCCAATAACACTTTGCCCGACCCGGGAATCGAACCCAGGACCTCTAGATCGCACGGCACACACTTGTACCGCGAGACCACGAGGCAGTCGTATAGTACGTGCTGTAATATGTTTTTACGAAGGTAAAAGAAAAAAGCTGGGTGAAGGTGGATGCAGGCTTACTTGATAAGGTCAACAACAAAAAGCACTGCCTCGTGGTCTCGCGGTACAAGTATGTGCCGTGCGATCTAGAGGTCCTGGGTTCGATTCCCGGGTCGGGCAAAGTGTTATTGGGTTTTTCCATTAGAAAATTCTCAGTAACAGCACGGAGTCTGGAATAGGCTCGCCCCTTATTACGTGGGACTGATACATACTTGGCGAAATGTGGGTGCAGAAATGCACCTCTGCCTACCCCTTTGGGGAATACAGGCGTGAGTTTATGTATGTATGTACAAAAAGCAACGACAGTAAAAACTGCCATATAATGCTGTGCAGACAAATCTTGTGACGTAAATATTTAGGCACGCGTTTTGGAATTTAACGAACATATATTATAAAAGCCACATACACATCTCCTATTCAGTGGCGGTACTTCCATAGAAGCCCAAAAGCCTAGCTAGCCTTACAAAATTCCGAATAATAATCTTTAAACTTTAAATCTTTATTTAACAAAAGCAATTTGATATAGGTATAAAGGAGATACAATAAACAATTATAAGCAAGAAATTACACAATTAATGTGTAACGCTTTTGGGCTTCTATGGAAGAACCGCCACTGCTCCTATTTCAAAGCTCAGGGGTCACGAAAGGTTAAAGAGGATACTTAAATTAAACCGGAATTCTTAAAAAAAAATTGTAGAGAACTCCCCGGCATGTGTGTTTAATAACGATAGTTTTTTCAACGTTAATTGAGGCGATATGCAAATCATATAGTAGGTGCAGTGCAGTCCAAATAAAGTATTTACTAGAGAAAAACGATTGTTAAACTCTTTGGTTGATATAATTGTATCAGTCAGTTCGAAAGTGGTTGAACATAAAAAATATAGTGCATATAATGTTAAGACATTCCCTAGATAAGTCTAGGGAACGTCGCATCCTAAACATTTATTCCAGAACTAGCCTCCTCATCTTCTTCCTCCTCAACCATGTCTATCCAAATCGAGGGAATAATAAGTCACAATTTGTAAATAAAACATGATAACAAACCTTAAACCTAGTGCTGCTATTAGTAGTAGCGTACGGAATCCCAAGATATTCATAGAAACTTCCATCTGGACTGATTTTGCCACTCAATACCCCTTGTTCTATTGTTACTTCTGGAGCGGGCTGATCCACTAAATTCATAACGAAGAGTGTAAACAACACAATTTGTTTCCCGTACTTCATCTTGAATCATTACTATTATATTTATCTATACTTAGTATAATTATATGGTTATCCTTGAAAGTCACCGTTTTAGATAACAATTTATGGACTAATATCTTTTTTTTATCTCAAAGTTTATAGTTTCATCAACTCCATCTTAATTTTGGTTTTGTCTTCAATAAAAATTGTATCATCAATATACATTAATATTCTATCCACAACAGCAGTTTCACATTATTCGAGCGACCGGCATCGTTATCAAATTGATAAGTTTTAAATCCATAATCTCGCACATATCACTATGACATAATATCTGACCAATCACAAACAGGTATTACACGTCCAAATACAAATGGTGTGATGTAAACAACTTCGCGTAAATCTATGTAGGTTATTTGTAAATTGGCCGGGTTATATGACGTAGGCGCGTGCGTCGCGCTAACGCAGTGGCCTTCTACTGGCATTGATTATAATAGTGTGAAGTGAGACCGCGGTTAATATGCGGGAAAGAGATAGCAATAGTTGAGTAATCGCATGGAGTTGTCATAATATGATAAAAGTGTGTAAATAGACAAGGTTAAATTACATACTTCTTAACTAGCACAAACTAACAGTTTGATTATCATTTAAATAAAGAAATTAAAATAAAACAATTAATAAATAAATAAATACACCCAACAGTCACAATACATAGTTCTGACCCCACAATAGGATACAAGTCCTGTGTCGTGGGTATCAGAGACTACGGAGACTTTTCGGTCTCACAAACACCCAGACCCGAAACAAATATTTATGGATCACACAAATATTTGTCTCGGTGCGAGGATCGAACCCGCGGCCTCTCGTTTCGCAAGCTGGTGTCTAGTCATCTGCGCCACGGGGCTGTCAAACACATATTATATGTTAAGCATTCTTAACAAGTGCAGTGACATAGTTAAAAAAAGTCGATAAGTATGTACAATTGGAACGAAGTTCCTTATCGCGCGTTGCGAAAGGGGGCTAGACGGAAAAAATTAAGACCAAAAGTTGACCGCCACTTTTTACAAATCACAAATACCAGGAGTGCATAAAGACAAGAAGGTAATATTGAAGTAGCAGCGTACCGACGACTCAATACAAATTAATAAACAAAGAATATTGTTGCATCGAAAATAAAAATAGATAGCAATAACAACAATTGCATTTGTCAAAAAAGGATAAAGATATTTGTATTAGCCTAATCATATAAGACAATCCATACTACACAAGAGAGGTCAAGTTATGCTGGCGACCAAAGATTTTGTACTAATTCCACGAACGACGACCAGTAAGTTGACCCCTATTGAAATAAGTCTATTGAACACTGCCTTGTGTGTGCTGCTCTCCTGGTATATTTAATAGTGAATTTTGCTTAATACACAATGCCCCAAAGACGGTTCGCCGCTTTAGCCTAAACCCTCTCAGTTGTAGAGGAGGCCCGTGCCCAGCAGTGGGACGTATTTGGGCTGATGATGATAATGATAACTTAAAAAAAATATATTACAATTCCTTCACTAATTATTTTCGTTTCGTCTTTCTATTTCGCATTGAACAGTGTGGTGTCGCGACGATTATTTTCGTTGTTGAGTGTATACAGGTCTTTTTTACATAATCCTTACTAATATTATATTATAAATGAGATTGTAACTCTGTCTGTCTGTCTCGCTTTCCTGGTAAAACTACTGAACCGATTTAAATGAAATTTGGTGCACATATAGTTTGGAGCCTGAGAAAGAACATAGGCTACTTTTTATTGCGGAAAAGGGGTTTTAAGGGGTGGAAAGGGGGGATGAAAGGTTGTATGAAAGTATTGTCATTTTTAAAGCTAGAAACTTGAAACTTATTTTTTAGGCTGTTGATTAGATATAAATAAATATGACATTCAAAGTATATAAAAAAAAATACCTTTAAGGGAGTAAAATAAAAATAGGGGATGAAAGTTTGTATGGAAATTCGACATTTTTGAAGCTAGAATGATGAAACTTTTTTATATGGCTTTTATTTCATCATTACATCATATATGATATATATATATATATACAATATAAGAATTATATAAAAAGATTTTTTTTTAATCTCTTATGTTATAAATGAGAAAATAACTATATGACTGTTACGCTTTCACGCCTTAATCATTTGACCGATGTGAACGATTTTAGGTATGGACATAAATGGGACTCTGTGGAATAAAATAGACTACAACTTATTTTCTTTCTGAACCCAACCCTGTAGTCTACGCGGACGGAGTCGCGGGCAAAAGCTAGTAAATAATAAAAAAATACGTCCATTGAACACTGCCTTGTGTGTGCTGCTCTCCTGGTATATTTAATAGTCAATTTTGCTTACAATTCCTTCACTAATTAATCGAAAGGAACTTCGTTCCATCCGGGTGTCCCTTGACACCTCTCAAGTTTTTTTTTTTATAATTGGCTGTCAGGTAATAAACCTGTATCTATTTTTGTCAGTAGTTTTTATGATCAATTCCAAGGATACATAAAATTCTTGAACATCTTAAGTGCCCTAGAAATCTAAACATCTATACAAATAAATAAAATTGGAGTGTCTGTTTGTAATATTGAAATAACCGCTTTTTAATAAATGCATATGGATGTATACACGGTACATATACCAAAATAACGTTTTTTAAAGTTTTTGTTTGTCTGTCTGGCTGTTTGTTCTGGGTAATCTCTGAAACGGGTGGACCAATTTTAACGGGACTTTCAGTGGCAGATAGCTGATGTAATAAGGGATAACTTAGGAAAAAAAAAACACTGATAGGCGGAACGAAGTTCGCCGGGTCAGCTAGTAAAAATAAAATAAATTAAATACTTAAAAAAATGTTAAGAAAAAAGGAGTGAGCATTATTGAGTGGAGTTTTAAATTATATTGTAATTATAAAAAAAAAACAATAGTTCTTATTGAAGAAAAATACTATTTTTGGTGGGTTACGGAAATAAAGGTAACATTACCGGTATTTACAATATAAAACACCGGTATCCGGCAAACTGGATTTTTAGACTGTGCAAAATTTTAGCAAATATTTTACCAAAATTTTATATGGCTACAATAGTTTGCAGTCAATAGTAAAATATTTCTGATACACTCTTACTAATGTTTATATTTAATATCATAATAATAAACTGACACACATTACGTCGAACAAAGTTACATGACTGTTTATATGCTTCCGTCAAAATGTTATTTCCGTCTTACATAACTCTACAGTAGAAAGTTGATTCGGTAAGAAGTAACAGTCAGCAAATGCATAATGTACATATTTACGAAGTAATAAAAAAAATAGATGTGCTATGCGGTTGAAAGGTCCCATGTTTGATACCCGGCTTGTTCAATATGTTATTGGGTTTTCCATTATGAAATTTTCATAAACAGAAAAACCCTTATTTCGCGTGACTTACAAACACTGACAAAATGTGCTTGTAGAAATATAATATTTTTTTATATTCCTGTGAATGTATAAAAAAATGAATAATATTCTGACACGCAAAAGCGCCAACATTACACTGTAGTTGTAATAAATTACGTTGAATTGAGAGAAATGTAGGGTAGATACGCACAGTGATGACCACATAGAGCAGAAATTAAAAAGAAGCGAATTCTTGTTAATCGAAAACAAAATGCCGGTCTTCTGAGATTAAATGGTGATTTTGATTCCAGGTGGTGCTGAATAAGTTCTCGACGTTGGAATGCATATTGCAGTATCCTCCGCATAGGCTCATGAAGCAAGGATTTGACGAGAACACTCAGATGTGCTACGGCGATAAAGCCAAATCAAAAGATACGTGTCAGGTAAGAAATAAAGAAATGTCGTTACATTCTCTACTATATATGCCGAAAAAAAAAAAGATATGTATAAAAGATGCGTAATACGAGTATGTATGACTCCCAATGCGTGCAATGCGATGGATTTCTGAGTTGGGCAACGTGCCTTACAAAATTTCGAAAAATAATCTTTAAGCTTTAAATCTTTATTTAACAAAAGCTATTTGAGATATAAATGAGAATACCCTGACCCCACAATAAACAATTACACAATTAACGTGTAACGCTTCTGGTCTTCTATTTAAGTACCGCCACTGCTGCGTACTTCTTCTGGGATACAGCCGGGATATATACAGGGTGTCCCAGCAGTCGACGATAACCCGGAAATGGGGAATAGCCCAAGTCGTAAATGTTTGTAAAGAAACGATAACGAATATCTCTCAACAATAAATTATTTCCCTCGTAAAAAATTATTGTATTAACATAATAACTGACAAAAAAATATTGGTTTTATGAAACAAAAATCAGCCTAAAAAAACAGGTCCCACCGAGATTTGAACTCGGATCGTTGGATTCAGAGTCCAAAGTGCTAACCATTACACCATGGGACCTCTGGCATCGGAAGCGAAATTACGCAATATAAATAACTGTTGGGCAGTGAATGTTTAGCGAACAATATTTTTTGCTGACGTTACCAGTACTATTGGGTTATGCCACAAACATTGCAGGCGGATGATACGCATAATACCAAAACTTGACATAAATAACATACATTACTATCGAATATAAAACGATCTGCCTCGTGGTCTCGCGGTACAAGTATGTGCCGTGCGATCTAGAGGTCCTGGGTTCGATTCCCGGGTCGGGCAAAGTGTTATTGGGTTTTTCCATTAGGAAATTCTCAGTAACAGCACGGAGTCTGGAAATGTGCCTGAAAAACGGCAATAGGCTCGCCCCCTATTACGTGGGACTGATACATACCTGGCGAAATGTGGGTGCAGAAATGCATCTCTGCCTACCCCTTCGGGGAATACAGGCGTGAGTATGTATGTGTATAAAACGATCTTACTTTACTTTAGCAGTTACTTTCTGAAGCCTTTTTAATAAAATAAATAAATAAATACACCCAACAGTCACATACATAGTTCTGACCCCACACTAGGATATAAGCCCTGTGTCGAAGGTATCAGAAACTACGAGAGACTTTTCGGTCTCACAAACACCTAGACCCGAAACAAATATTTGTGGATCACACAAACATTTGTCTTGGTGAGGGATCGAACCTGCGGCCTCTCGTTTCTGGCATCTAGCCAACTGCGCTATTTTTGTAGGACCATATTACCCTCATCAACATAGCCTTAAGCCTTAATTTTTTTTAGGTATCCAAGTTTCCTCGCAATGTTTTACTACACCGTCAAGCTGATAATTCAATTTATACCTAGGATTTGAATTCGCAACCACCGAGACTTTATCAACAGACGGCGCTTTTTTCAGGGCACTGATGGGGCTGCCGCGTTTCTGTAGCGCGTCGGGGATGTTTGCAGACGCCGGTGTTGACGGCTTTGCCGCAATACTTAGGAAACGAGCAGCATCCCTGATGCGGCGGGTGCGTGGCAGCTCCAACAGTTACCTGCAACTCATTGCGAACAGAATGGAGACGGATAGTCCATTCTTCGTTATATGGAACCGTCTACATGTGGCGGGATAAATATATCATTGTTTTTAATTGTATTTTTATGTATAGGCTAAATTAACAGTCTGAAATAAATGATTTATTATTATTATTATTATTTATCCTCCAAGCAAAACTCCTTCGATTCTGTGTATTGTGATTTAATTAGGTCACCGGGCACACTTGTATTTAGACGCATCGGCTGAGTGTATGAGTGATTGATCCCAAAGACGAGGTCCAGTTAAATTGCAATATCCATAATATTTGTTGAATATCTTGGTCTCGTGGAACAAGTATGTGCCGTGCGATCTAGAGATGGGTGGGGCTAAGTTTACTAGGTTGTTCCACTAGGAAATTCTGGGTAGCAGCACGAAATATGGAAATGTGCCCGAAAAACAAACTATAGGCAAAATATCAATAATATTTTAACCACCACCATATCTTCTAAATTCAAATATCATTATGCGTTTCAAATTATGACAAAAGCATTCTTTGAATTCATTTTAAAATACTTAAATTTGATTATTTGCATAAAATAAAAATGAATTTCAATGTTCCATCAACATAATCAAAGAAAAATTTGCGCTAATGGTCCTCAAGTTATATTTGTGCGATGCAAATTCACTGTTGTCATCAATATTTATGCTTCGTGTGATTTTAACTGACTCCTTGGAAAATGCATGAAAGGAGAATTAATGAAGGATATTCTAAAAAGAATAAAATTGATGACCGATGGAACTATAAGAACCATCATTAGCTGGCGTCGATCCATCATGATGATACCGTTTTAATGCACTTTAACTTATTATCCATGATCGCGTTATGTATCATAACTATCCCGCCCACAATCTCATTGCCTTCCCTGTAGGTATGCTATTAACAGTAGTACTGATATGTATCAAAATTTGAGAATCTCGAGGTGTTTTATCTTTTTCTAGCAATGTCATTAATCAAACATAAAACTAAATATTAAGAAATAAAAACTCCTTTATAAAAAGTACAGATTAAGAGTCGTAATTATAATTCGATTTAGCAGGCAATAATTAATTACGCTTTACGTGTTATATATTATGCTTTATATAACACAAAAGGGAAGGAAGTGCTCATTTCAGACGTGGATTTGAATAATTATGACGGCGACGAATAAATTTTATAGGGTGATATCGACTCAGAAAGCAACCGATGTATAAAATCTATTAACACGGCAATAGATCTCTGAGTAAGCATATAATGCTCTACGATTCACTTAATTAAATTTTATTTATTATAGTTAAATTATAATAAATAAAATATGCTAACACTTTTATTTTTTTACTATTTACTAATCTAACTAATTAAAGGAAACAGAAAAATGACGAAGGTCAATATCCGAGAACAGTAGGCCTACCATGACCTTTTAGGCTTTTAACAAACGATTCAATTGCAGAGCAGTTCAGTTTAGGTTCTTAAACTGAATCGTTTATTTTGGTACCATGACGTTTTTTAAACAAAGTCGCATTTGAATTGTTTCGCAGCCAGTGAATGAACGAAACTTAAAACTGAATCGCTTTGATTGAAAGCGACAACGCTATACATTTATCGTTTCTTTCATCCACCATAGTAGAGTGCGTTCTGAAACTCAACATTTTAAATTGTCGGTATTTACCATTACTATTTTAATCCCATTTTTATGTTTATTTTATTATTTTTATATACTTAATTTGTAAAAAAAATTATTTAGTGACGTATAAAGGCCTTTATAAGTATTTTGATTGTAGTGAAATAAATGATATCGGTACATAACTCTTTAAATAATTTGACATTAAAAATTGGTTCAAGTTTCGAACATGTGTTATTCAACATTCGCATCAAGTCGAAAAAAAGGGCGGGAAGTGTTCAGGTTAGGTTGTCTGTGGTTCGGATTGGAGGGCGCGTTTTTTGTTTTTCTCACATATAATTTTTATTTTTTTCTTGATAATGGTGAACGGGGGATTAAGTGTTGCTTGTCGGTATTGTGTGTGGTGTGTTTGATTTAGTTTTCCCTTTTTTCTTCCCTGTCTCGCTGTATTTGGTGAGTCTTTTCTGGTGATTGTTGGCGAGAGGATGGAGGAGCCTCCTGATCCAGGAAGGACGATCCCACCGATGCGGTGGGACGGGGAAAGGGGAGGTGAGGGGTGAATTGGATACGCTGTGTGCAATATCGACGAGTGGTGCTTGATTCTCTATCTCTGTTCCCTATTGTAGTGAAGGGATTAAGGGTTGTATGTGGGAGGGACGGGGGGCGCGCCTTTCAGTTTGGGAATTTCCCGCTCTTTTTCTTTCATCATTCATCATCATCATCATCATTCATTATACATGAAATTAAATTACTGAAGACTTGGCAGCATGGTCTTCGACCTTAGCCGGTTCCTTGCGGAACAAAGAAAAAAATAATAATAATAAATCGCATCGAGGTTGATGTGGCGGTGGATTTAATTTGTTAATTCTACGTTTTTAATAAATTTGAATTAAAATAGTATTAAACAATGGGGTAATTGATATTTTGAACATTCATATTTAGCATTATCAATTTATATATTGAGTTCTTATAATTTTTACCCCGTTTCGCTTACAAAAACATTTGTATCACCATTGGTATTTCAAGTGCTTTTTTTTTCAATATAGTAAAGCTGTACCGTGTACAGTTACTTATGGCGAACTCGAACACATATGGGAGTTTCTTTATAAGCACAAGGATATAGCCGGTATAAAGATATAGATATAGCTGGAATTGCGGAAACCCAGAAGCAGGCGAAACTTCGAGTAAATAACATTTTTAAACTTTTGTTAAAATAAATAAGAGAAATTAAAGAAATTATGCGAGGAAGGTACTGAACATATTTTATTTACAACTATAAAATATGAAATACAAATAAGGTGGTATATAAAAATGCATTAAATTATATAGTAAATAAAATATTATTTATTATAGATGCTGCCACACTTGGTTTGTAGTACAACATTGTGCACCAAAAGGCAACAATAACACACTTTGAGAAGCCCAATTGTTCTTTCTATTATGTTCCTTGTCCGAACATGAAGAGCTGTATAGTGGCTGTCTGTTGTTCTTGGGACTGCAAAATTAACTGGAGTCATCATATATTTGCGTAATGGATACCCAGAATCTCCTGCAACAAAACAAGTATTATTTTTAAAGCTTCATGGTAATTAACTTAATGCAATTTAAAAATGAACTGTTTTGGGATACACCAATGAAGTGTATAAATACATTGCTTAATGTTCTAAGCAAATTATTTATAATGTTTAAGGCAAGTAGCGCCTACATAGCTAGTATCTACACTGGTGATTTGCATGTCTGCATCACATATCTAGAAAAAACATGACACATTCATATGGATAGACAATTTTTTTATTACAATGATTGTTAAGTTATAGATGATCAATCTCACCAATTGGACAATTTTTTTTTTTTTTTTTTTTTAATCTTTATTTATATTTAGGGGGTTTGATCACAATAAATCACGCCACCCCCATAAGAGGCTTACAAATACTACAATATAATACTCTTAATAATAATGATATATACCTACTTAATCTACTAACCTACTAATAATGTATGCTTAATCTACTAATCTACTAATAATTTATACTTAATATATACACGTACTCTTAATAACAAAATACTAATGTCTATTAAATAAACTAACTTCTACCATTTTATACAGTTTCTTGGCTTCCTGTGAACATGGGGAGGCCAAGATACTGTTACATTTGCCTATATCAAAACATTTTATCGCTGGTGGTCTTTCGGCTTCGTTTCGGACACATTCCATCAAGATATGATATGTATCTTCAACTTTCCCGCACAAATCACAAAAAGGATTCTCTCGTTTACCCATCAAGTGTGCAAAACTATTTAATGGAATATGTCCTGAGCGCAGCCTTAAACCAGTAATGATCATGGATCTCTTCATATTGGCCTTGTCTATCCACGAATATTTACAAGGCGTAGGTTGAATGGTTTTATACCATATCCCTTTACTCCTAGATCTTTCTTCAAAATATTCGTTCCATAAATTTAATGCATGTCTTTTTACATGGCATAACTGTTCAAAATAAAATGGTTTGCATGAATATGTTAGTTGCTCTTCCGATGTATTTCTTGCCAGTTTGTCTACAATTTCGTTACCTAAGAGGCCAATATGAGAAGGTATCCATTGCAACTTTATTTCTTTATTTTTATTTTTCAAATTGTCTATAGTGCGCATTATACTATAAGCTATAGGTGCACCACGAAAGCTTGAGTTACATCGTGCTAGGTGTTGAAGACCGCTTTTTGAATCCGTTAATAAGACAATGTTATTTGAATCAACAGTGTCAGCATATGACAAAGCTTCAACAATGGCTATAAGTTCCGTGTGCATTATAGATATTTTGCTGTTTATGTGCAGTTGAACATTGCATTGTAATTGCGGGTCATAAAAAGCGGCTCCAGACCTATCTCGACATTTCGAGCCATCAGTAAATATCTTGTAGTGGTTAGCGTATTTAAGATTTAAATATTTGTCACAAATAGATTTTATTTCGAATGGATTATATTGACGTTTCGATTTTGTAACGGCATCAATATTAGAAATTATTATATGAGACAAATCCACATTGCTGACCCAAGTATTTAGGGAAAACATGTCTAAACTTTTACTGGAATGAATAGGTAAAGAATTAAAAGTATTGTGAACAACCACTAACATTGGTTTCTTTTTTCTTCGCCAAAAATGACCCTCACAGTGATGGCTTAACTGGTCTAGTAGAGAAATTATTTTGCTATCTTGAATTGATTTTGATTTTAACCAAAATTTACCTGCTAAGAAATATCTTCGGCAATGCAAAGGAGGTATATGTAATTCTGATTCCATGACATGTAATGGTGTACTTTTTATAAAGCCACCAATAACTCTCAAGCATTGGTTCTGAATCTTGTCTAGTTTATTTAGGTTACATTTTGAACTGGTGTCAAAAATAAAACTTGCATAGTCCAGTCTACTGCGTATGATTGACACGTAAAGGCTTTTTAAATGTACAGGTTGAATCCCCCAATTTGAACCCGCTAAAATTTTGAAAATATTTAAAAATCTATTTGTTTTTGCTGCTAACATATTTATATGTTCAGTCCACTTCAGTTTTTTATCTAAGATTAAACCCAAATATTTCACTGTATCAACTTCTTGTAGGATTGTGTTATGAATACGTAATTTTAATGAAGGATTTCTCGAGTAGCCTGTTTTAAAGACACAAATCTTACTTTTAGTGGGGGATAAAACTAAACCTATATCCAACAATCTTTTGGTAACCGTGTTCAGAGCATTTTGAAGTATTTTGGTGGCCTTTGTCACGTTTTGCATAGATGTATAAATTACAAAATCGTCCGCATATTGCGAAGTATAAACATTATTTAAATCTTTACAAATATTTATGGTCGCGATGTTGAATAGTAAAGGAGATAAGGGATCGCCTTGTGCCAAGCCTTGACTTGTATTGCGACTAATTAAATATCTTTCACCTTCAATAAATAAATTTCTATCTTTTAAATAACTCCAAATATACGAGCAAATACGTTCTCCTACTCCTAATTTGTCCATCATAGTTATTAGACAAGATACATCTACATTGTTATATGCATTGTTAATATCAATAAAACATCCTATAGTCGACAATTTTTCTGAAAATCCAATCTGAATGTTAGTGATCAATGTAGTTAAGTTATCAATCGTTGAGCGACATTTCCGAAATCCCGTAGTGGTATCGGCTAAAATATTATGTTTTTCTACAAACCATTCTAATCTGTACATTAGAATGGTGTGAAAAACTTTACACAGGCATGAGATTAATGAAATCGGCCTGAGAGATATAACCGAACTGTTATCAGAACTTGCTTTCGGGATTGGTATAATTGAAACGTTCCGCCATTGTTGAGGTACATATCCTAGTGAAAAGAAGGTATTATATAAGGAGAGTAAAATTAATTTGCCATTATGTGGTAGTTGATGTAACATGGAATAGGACAACCTGTCAGAGCCGGGACAACTATCTTTGGTCCGTATGCATCTTTCCAATTCCTGACTAGTTATAGGTTCATCCAATTTTAGGTTGCTAGATGATAGTATAGGTTTGTCAGGCATAACAAAAGACGGTGCAAGACCAACAAGGAGCTCATTAGCTAAATCATAAGCAACTTCCTTTTTTTTACGACTTATTCCCTTGTACCACCCCATCTTTCGCCACAATTCCCTATAACTACAAGCGCTATCAATAGAGGAACAAAATGATTGCCATCCTTTGCATTTTGCTTCCCGGTGGAGTTTTTGTGCTATTCGGATTTTATTTAACAAGTTATCATAATTCGCAGGAGTTGGGTTCCGTCTAAACTTACTCAGGGCTAGACGCCTTTCAGCAACGGCTTTAGACAACGTTGACGTCCAATATGGTTTTGGCACAAACTTATTGGTCGGGTTAGTGCATATTTTTATATTTGGGATATACAGATCGGCAGCTTCATTTAAACATTCTACAAATGAATTATATGCAGTTTGAGGATTTTTAGGTATATTAAAATTGGAAAAAACAGTCTTCAAATAATTCTTATATGATTCCCAATCAGCTTTTTTATAATTTCTTTTGAAAGGTATAGGTTCTTTGAGAGTAATATCAAGTGTAATTTTAATAATAGAATGATCACTTCCCAAAGTTTCATTACTTACAATCCAGTTAAATTTAAGAGCAATATCTGTCGACACCAGCGATACATCGGGTGACGTTTGTTGTAGCTGACCGTTCACTATTTTTTCTCTTGTATATTGCTTATTGTTTAATAAGACTAAATTGCTGTCTAATAATGCATCAAAAATCTGTAAACCACGCCTATCAATTTTTCGGGACCAATCGGTATGGTGCCCATTAAAATCTCCGACCAATATAGTTTTTTCTTTACTTAACGAGAATATTTGACTCCAATCACTCTGACTAGTATGAACAGAGGGTGGACAATATAAAGATATGAGGTTTTCTACTTGATCACAATTATATATTTTAATCATTATAATTTCTATACCGGGGTTAGACAATTGAACATTTATGAGAGTGGATTTAATCGATCTATGTGTTAAAATAGCCACGCCGCCGTAAGAATCATTTCTGTCTCTGCGATAAATATTATAACTACTTACATTTAATTTAGTACTGGGTTCCAACCATGTCTCGCTTAATGCAGCAATATGGATTTTCTCAAGCAATAATAAATTTTCAAATTCGGCCAATTTTGGTTTTAAGCTATGTGCATTCCACTGTAAAATATTAAGATTTCCAAACATTCTCCTATGAGCCATTAAAGTGACCGATATAATCTAGAATACACTTCAACAGCGGCCAGTCAGAAATATTTTCAACAGCTATCACAATTATCCATTCAACACAATTTTTCAAAATTTCTATTATTTTTTCCTGTAAAGAAACATTTTTCAAAAAAAGTATTTCCCTTAGTCTCATTAATAGTTCACTAAAATTTACGCCGATTTTTTCTTCTGACTGTTCCTCAGATTCATTGTAGGCAATGCACTCTGGTTCATATGGGGTATTTCTTGCGTTGACTGATCTTTTCTTAAAAGACTGCTTTGTTATTTTACGTTCTTTAGACTTAACATTTCTTTTAACAGTTTCAGCAAAAGTGGGAGTACTTTGAGACGCTATAATCATTTCATTTCCATCATTAAAATTACTTTTCTGGTCCGTAAATTTTAACGATTTCGACTCACGGAGAGTATTCGGTTCTTGTGGCACATATACAGACAGAGCCTTTCTGTACGTGCAATTAAATTCTGCCATTATTTCTCTGAGCCTTTTTTCTTTTAAAAACATTGGGCATATTTTCGCTAGTGCCATATGATTACCACCACAGTTAATGCATACAAACTTTTTCGTTTCGCAGTTCGCATGATACGCGCTACACTTAGGACACACAATTTTATTAGATGGGCATCTTTTATAAGTATGGCCAAACTTCCAACATTTAGAACATTGCGATACTGGGTAAATGTACGATTCGACTTTTATTCTTATGTCATCCACATATACATAGGCTGGTAGATATGAACCCTTGAAGCACAATCGAACTGATTCACTAGCTGTCCATCCACCGTCATTCAAACTACGTCGATTCAACCTTTTTAAGGAAACCAATACTCCTGGAGAAGGGCACCTAATGTTTTGTAAAATATATTCCTCTGACAAATCTAGATCAACGTTCTTGATAACTCCATAGGAATAGCTTCTCACCATCGCTCTGTGAAATCGCCATCCCATCTCGATGATATTTTGTGAAGATTCTAATTTTTCGACGCTTACTTCATTTGAAAAATCAACACGAATTTTATAGGGGTTGAGATATTTAATTTTGGAAATATTTGTTATGTTATTTTCTTTAAATATTCTTGCCAGCGCAAATTGCTTAGGTAGTTTCTCTTTACAGCTTATGTAAACTTCAATTAAACCATCTCCTTCTTTCAATTTTTTCCGCTGCCTTTGTATTAAGGTCCATTCATTTTCTTCCAGTGAAGAATCGTTGTCACTTCTTACTCTTTTTGTCGGTTTCTCTGTTGATTTCGTATATTCTATCACACCCTCCGTCTTTTGATATTCCATATTATCGTCTTCATTTAAAGAACTTGTTGATCGGATCATTTCGTCTTCACTTAATGTATTACTCATTAGCGCAGATAGATAAGGCGGGTCGCATAAACCGGTTGCACGGCCCTTGCCGGCTACCTGCTTGCGCCGCGGACAATATTTTAAAGATAATGTTTTAGAATTACGCACTCGGGTAATTACACGACTCGCTCGCACGAATGCCGATACGAGACTGAATTGGACAATTAATGAGTGATAATGTTTCCTACAATAGAAATGTTCTTCATGTTCAGTAGGCTTTATTATAGCTATTTGTGTACAGTCTATACACCCCAAAACACCTGGAAAGTTGAAAATTCTTATAAAACCTGCAACAAATTATTGGTTTTTATAATAGATTGTAATAAAAATTTACCAAATTATTATTGTTTACATCAATAAAGGGAAAAAATTAAAGAAACTTGTACATTTAACAGCTTTTTGAATAAAAGGTATAGGTTTAGGGATTACAACACCAACCTGCAATAAGGCATTGTGGTGGACCAGTCCTTACAACCCTCAATTTTAAGGTGTCTGATCAGCAGTGTAATGCACATGAAAAGGTATTAATATTTATAAAAAAAAATACCTAGCCCATGTATTATTTCTTTCAGCCAGGGTTTTAGGATAGCATACATATTTTCTTGTCATCTGTGGAGAAACAATGCAGGTGGTCCCTTCTGCTATTATGGATGATACTGTCTGCTGTGCCATTAGGTGTCCTTTGATGTCCCCAATGGGTCTTTAATAAGACCCAGTTGCATAAAATTACAATGCAGTCAATATCTTTAACAAGAAAACACACATATTAATCTATTTTGTACATACAAAATATTTATGAGTTGTTGGAATTACATGTATGAAATAAAACACAGCATGTAATGAAATGTCTTTCTTTTATTTAATTCTAAAATGTTGCTTACCTCTTTATCCACAGAAAGATCGGTAGATTTTACCCGGCACCTTGAACAAGGGTCTTAACTCCTCACACAAACTTAAAACCAAATGTTTAGAAAGCCGATACTGGTAAATTCAGTACCACCGATGACCGAAGTAAACAAATGGATCCGTCAGTCGAATTCCGACTGTTCCCTAACTTTGCATCTTTCTTTACGGCTTGACGTGCTGGCTTCATTGTCACATTCCATATATTCGAAAATAATCAAATATTCAGTCATCTAAAAACAATTTAGGAACGTCTTTTACAGCAGCTTCAGACACCTTTGTTATTATTAATGTATAAATGAATATTGTAACAATATGATCACAGAATCACAATTTAAAAAAAATTATTCTATTGATCACTTATTACCATAAAAAGTTAAAAAATTACACAGAAGTCCTAAAAGATACAGAAACTATTAAATTCTGTTGAAAAAATAGTAACTTAAAATAGATCGCTAAAATTAAATGTATTACTTTTTGACAGTTAACTTTAAGCGATTCAGTTTAGGTCGTACTCGTTCCAGAGGGTCATGGTACGAAAATGAACGAACAATAATACTTTACGAACCAAATTTCATTCAATTCTTAAACTGAATTGTTACAAAGCAGTTGAGCCTATAAGTACTGGATCGCTTTATAGATGTCATGGTACGAAATAACGATTCAGTTCAGTTTAGGTAGTAAAATGAATCGCAATAAGAGTTGATGGTAGCCCTACAGGTCTTAAGCTCTCAATGATTTTTGTACGTCTGAAGCCACTTCCACAAGCTTCGATAAAATAAAATCGCCGGCCAGAGAGGAGCACTTGAAAAGACTGAAGATTAGTTTTCGAGTCGCCAGTTATTGCTGAGTGGCCTGCATCGTCTCCCATGCAAATCACCCACGAATCAATCAAGGGCCACCCGATAGAGTTCAGACTGCTGTTGGCTCTTTTGAATTTATAAAGATTTCCAACTTTCCGTCGGTAATGTTCGCTGATGAGTGCTCAAAGTTCGATATTCATTATGCATTCTTGGGAATTGCTTAAGTGATTTTTGCGGATGCGTCTGCAATTAAATTACTTGAGTTTTATAATATTTCTTTTGCAAATATTAGTCGTGATGGCCTCGAGGTTTGGGCACGCGGTCGAGAATCTCAAACCCCAGGCACACACCGTTGACTTTTTCAAGTTATGTGTGTATTCACATTGAATTATCACGTACTTTAACGGTGAAGGAAAACATCGCGATAAAACCTGCACACCTAAAAGTTCTTAGGAATTTCTTAGGTGTGTAGTCCGCCAACCCGCACTAGGCCAGCGTGGTGGACTAAGGCCTAAACCCTCTCAGTTGTAGAGGAGGCCCGTGCCCAGCAGAGAACGTATATGGGCTGATGATGATGATAATGAAATATTAGGAGGCTGATATGATAATTATGTCTATTTAGGTGGCAAGAAACATTACATTAAGTTATTGTGTTCATCACTCATTCAACTAATTCATTGACTTTTAAAACTGGCGGCAAAATATAAACTCAGTGGATCTGCCAGTAATTAAAATTATTTAAAGTAGGGGAACAGAGGGTAATGGGAGCCAGAGGGTAATGGGAGCGGTGCGACTAGAGCCTAAACTACAACTCATATTCACTCGGTTGCCACTTGGGCCTCTTCGGCACGCTGCGATCGTGTCTACCTGTGGCGCTAGACTCGCCAGTGCCACGTGTTGTGTGACCACGAACGTTTTTCCATTTTTTGGTCCGCGCTTATAAAAAATAAGAAATTTCGTCGGCCAGGTATGTGTGAAGTTATGCGTTTGTTACAATCCAACCTGTTCTATTTTATAGCTAATCTTATCAATTTTGAGTATTTGTGCGTATAATATCGTTACAAGCTAGATTCAGTATATAATTTTATTTTATTTCAAAATGGTGGTAGTCGGGTAATCAGAGCTTATATGGCTCTGATGCCAAAATACCAAGGAAAAGGGAACTTGGTTGCTTGCTTGTTTTTTTTTTACGTTTATATTAAAATTCTTATGAATAAGTGAGATTTTAGACTGACAGAAATTTTTGAGGCTGATTTAATAATTAAGTAGCTCCCATTACACATATGGGAATTTATAGGCTCTCATTTCCCGCAAAGTCGGGTAATGAGAGCGATTCTGTTTTTTTCTTTAAAGTTTATCTGTGGCTAAATGTCTAATAATGTAACTTTAACACTGTTATTAAATGATAGTCAAATAAGTAAAGATTTAGTTTGTAATAAAAAGTTCCTAAAGTATCCATAAATTTGACTTTTATTAACCTTTTTCCTTAGTAGGCTCCAATTCCCCCCAGCTCCCCTAAATGTAGTTCAAATTATGCAAAACATTGCATGGCTATGTAAATAGACCACCCATCGATGTAATATGGTTATCAACCTGCTTTGAAGCATAATATGTACCGGATAATTTTGAAAATGCGGTTGGTAAACGACTAATAATAAATCATGTGGAGGCATATTATTCATTGTAATATTTGTATGAGACACTTTCTCCTAATTTAATTGCATAAACAAAACTGATTCTAACTATTTTTTATATCAATTAAGTTTAATTCACTTGTACATTTTTCTAATTACTCAAAATCACTTATTTGGTTTTTAATTAATTTTCACTCTAATTGATCTTCATAGTAACAATTAAAATTATACCATTAAATAAATCAGTCTTCATAATAGCCTAATACAAAAACGGCTATTAATAAAATACATTGATTAGAAATTAGTAATTATAATAATAGGAGTTTTTTTTAATTAATGACTTTTTAACACAAAATTATGTCACATGCGCTTGAATTTGATTCTATAAAACAAACTAATACGCACTAAAAAGTAAAACAATAATTGCGTATTCTTCTATAACTTAATCATTAACTTACTTTTTCTCTTTATCAATATTGTGTTTACCACGCAAGAAGGTACCTACCTTCTTAGGTAGGTATCTATCCACTTCAAATCTAATTCTACACATATCTATGAATAACAAATAATAATCAAAATATTTTTTTAAGTCCTCCTAAGTAAAATGAAATGAAAAATATTAGACTACTTAAAAGTCTATCAAATTATTGCGATAATATAATGTAGTTACAATTTTAGTTGTTTTTTTTTTAAGTCTGTTAAAATACTGAATATTGTTATACACTTAAATTGCTTTTAAACTCCACGTTCTTAAATTTTGAAGTGTATAGTTTTTCAAGATAAATTTATCCTTTCCTAAAAGAGACGAAAGATTATTTATAATTCAGGGCGGGTGCTCGGGGCGGCGTCGGCGGTCAGTCACGCACTGGATCGGGTTAAAATTCACCAGTTTTCTCGTGTTTTGCGTAATTTATTCAAATAAATTTCGGACATGCGACACGAAGGCAACCCTTTACAATGTCACAAGTACTACAGCGCTAATGGTCGGCCAGTCATTAAGTACTAATTAATATAATGAATTAAAAAACAAAAAGGAATTTGTAACGAGCTCCAATTGAATTACGCTAACTCCACGAAGGCAGGACGATAATAAATGGTAATCTGATTTATTTACTTTTGTTCAACGTTTTAGTATTATACTTTGGAAGTAAATAATTGTGGCATGTCTAGAGAAACATGATTTATACGAACTGAAAATAATTACTTGTAATGTAGGTATGCTTCCGGCAAATAGGCTTAATTTCAGGACCTTGACATTTTTTTTTAAATATATTACTGTATTCTTGGTAAAAAAATGTAATTTCGTGTTGCTGAGGGAGTTTCTTGCCTATTCTTCTTCACAGCGATAACACGTTCCGTAACGGCAATTGTAAAAGTCTATTCGAATAAAGATTATTTAGATTTTGACTTCCTCTTGCATTTTGACATTAAATAACACTGAGCGAAAAATTCAAATGTATCTGTTACTATATTTATTTATTTATATAAGCAACATTTCTGACAAAAAAAACAATGAACTATGAATTAACTTAAAGACTAAAAATTGAGCCCCGGTACTTAAAAAGGGTAACCCTGAACTTTAAGCACCAGCAATCTTCCATTTGTACAGGTTGAGTATAGGTAACAATTATAAAATCATCATCATCAGCCCATATACGTCCCACTGCTGGGCACGGGCCTCCTTTACAACTGAGAGGGTTTAGGCCTTAGTCCACCACGCTGGTCTAGTGCGGGTTGGCGGACTACACACCTAAGAAATTCCTAAGAACTTTTAGGTGTGCAGGTTTTATCACGATGTTTTTCCTTCACCGTTAAAGCAAGTGATAATTCATTGTGAATACACACATAACTTCGAAAAGTCAGAGGTGTGTGCCTGGGGTTTGAACCTGCGACCGCCGAAATTCTCGACCGCGCGCCTAAACCTCGAGGGCATCTTTGCTTTTTTTGCAATTATAAAATAGTTATACTAAAATAGAAAAACCATAATAAGGAAAATTAAGTTCGCAGACAAGAAAAAAAGATAAAATAAAAATCTAGTAACAAAGTAATTTCTAAAATTAATTCTTACTAAATATAAAAGTGTGTGAATGTATGAATCGTATGTGAGTTTGTGTTTGTGTGAGTGCGTGCATATATGTATGTGGCTGCAATTATCTTAGTGTATTACTACTAATTGTTTTTCGTTTCATCGTAACTAAGTTTTAAGAGCCAATTTAAAACTGTGTTTTTACATAAGACTTTATTAAGAAAAATTATTCGTAATATATAAGGGCTTTTTCACTCAGTTTCGTATAACTGCTCTATGATTTAAATAATTATTCAAACTATAGTTTTTCTGCTATAACTATGCCATTAAAGCTAACATACAATATATAACATTAAAACAGCGACACCAGTAAATTGTAGTTATAATGAAGAGCGGCCTGTCGCCACGTAATCGTTTAATGCCTCTATGATAGTCAAGGGTGTTACAGGAGCATTTATAACGGGACGTCAGGCGGGATTTACCCCGATCCCCGCTAGGTCCGACTCGGATCTAGAGGTCTAATCTATACTGACCTTTTGGAATCAGAGGCACGTTTATTAGGTTACTATTTATTTATTCAAATTAGTACGGTTACACCATTTACACTATGAATTTGAATTATGTATGTCTAGATAGAGCAGTAATGGCCTCGAGGTTTAGGCGCGCGGTCGAAAATCTCCGCGGTCACAGGTTCAAATCCCAGGCACACATCTCTGACTTTTCGAAGTGATGCGTGTATTCAAAATGAATTATCACGTACTTTAACGGTGAAGGCAAAACGTCGTGAGGAAACCTGCACACCTTAAAGTTCTTAGGAATTTCTTAGGTGTGTAGTCCGCCAACCCGCACTAGGCCAGCGTGGTGGACTAAGGCCTAAACCCTCTTAGTTAGAGAGGAGGCCCGTGCCCAGCACTGGGACAATAGTTCCCGAAAGTGATGTTTTTTTTGTCTTATAGATTAAAAACACTTTAAAAAATCTTCCCAATTTTAGTATTCGGTATACGGAATAATGTATTTAATATTGAGTTACGAAAAGTCATAAAAAGGATTTATTTTTTCTTACATACATACATACATACATAAACTCACGCCTGTATTCCCCGAAGGGGTAGGCAGAGGTGCATTTCTGCACCCACATTTCGCCAGGTATGTATCAGTCCCACGTAATAGGGGGCGAGCCTATTGCCGTTTTTCGGGCACATTTCCAGACTCCGTGCTGTTACTGAGAATTTCCTAATGGAAAAACCCAATAACACTTTGCCCGACCCGGGAATCGAACCCAGGACCTCTTGATCCCACGGCACATACTTGTACCGCGAGACCACAAGGCAGTCATTTTTTCTTAGTTAATGCTAAAAGACTGGCGCATACAGGTGACATGGCTTGAATTCTATTGTCAGTGTTATATATGCTAAAGTTAAGATTATGGAGACAAGCAAAAACTCATGGGTCTTTTTATACTAGCACGGCAAAGTGACAAGAGCGCATCTGATGCATGGTGCTGTCCAAACGAGGCATCATTTGAGAGAGAGACATCCATCTCTAATCACTCGATAGCCTTGATTTTAGATTATTTAAATACTAGACAGAGTAGAAGAATAAGATAAGCCTGAAACCGAGTTCAATGACACCAACGTAATATCGTAGAATACCAAGTTGTATGTTGCAAAACAAGGAATGAAATAAAAAATGTATAAAAGCCAATAGTGAAGCAAAAAGTCAATGCCTCCACACACACTACAGTTTCCAAAAAGGTTCAAACGCGCGTTTATTACGATACGATGTTAAGCCGAGTTCCCAATATTGAAAGCGTATTTTAAATTAAACTTGTTAATCTTACCAATATTTTTTATACAATTCTGACTGGAATTGACTGGTGGAATAGTATTTTACTTAATATGGTTATTATTACAAGTAATTTTTAGTTCTTAGGATAGTGAAGCATTTCAGCAAACTGGTATGTTTTTTATCAAAGATATATGGCAATAAGGCCTAAACCCTCTCAGTTGTAGAGGAGGCCCGTGCCCAGCAGTGGGACGTTTATGGGCTGATGATGATGATGATGATATGTCATATCTTTTTCATTGTTTGAGATAAGTGTAGCCAAAAAGCTGTACAAGTGTCCCAATTCCACGAAAACCATTTCATGGTGCAAGTGTAGATTGTGCTATTTTAAGGTCCCAGGTACGATTTCATTCTGATAGTTACTTCATTAATTCAAGCTCATCCCAATACACGATACACTACGGTGACTTGTACTCTTTAAGCTTGTAAAATATTTCCTAACAGTCCCTATTTTGACTTATTACAAAAAGTTACAGAAAAATTGTTTCATTTGTGATGCGATACTGCAAACTCATGAGTTTGAAATTAAATGACTCCGTCTATAATATTTCATAAAAAAGAATACATTTCCTCATATCACTCCTGTGTACATTTCGCATAATACATGTTACGCCGAACTTCCGTACGAGCTTGTTTCAAGTGGAAATATTTGCGCAATTAAAACCTGCCACCAACTTTAATAATATTGTGTTTTAAATGTTTGACGTCGGCGGGCAATGCACCGCCAGTAGGATTTTCAGACGACCTGGCGGGGACATTTTGAAATGTATAGCATTCGTACGTCTGGTGCTGAATTAATCTTCTACATTGCTATTTAATATTGCTATCTCATTAATATACTCTTCATCATCAGCCCAAATACGTCCCACTGATGGGCACGGGCCTCCTCTACAACTGAGAGGGTTTAGGCCTTAGTCCACCACGCTGGCCTAGTGCGGGTTGGCGGACTACACACCTAAGAAATTCCTAAGAACTTTTAGGTTTTATCACGATTTTTTTCTTCACCGTTAAATTACGTGATAATTCATTGTGAATACACATAACTTCGAAAAGTCAGAGAAGTGTGCCTGGGGTTTGAACCTGCGACCGCCGAAATTCTCGACCGCGCGCCTAAGCCTCGAGGCCATCACTGCTTGTTGAAATTTATTGTATTCTGTTTTAGTCTTACAAGAGGCCAATATGTAGTATAAACAAATTGTTTTTAATTTTTTTATACTACATATTGGCCTGCCTCGTGGTCTCGCGGTACAAGTATGTGCCGTGCGATCTAGAGGTCCTGGGTTCGATTCCCGGGTCGGGCAAAGTGTTATTGGGTTTTTCCATTAGGAAATTCTCGGTAACAGCACGGAGTCTGGAAATGTGCCCGAAAAACGGCAATAGGCTCGCCCCCTATTACGTGGGACTGATACATACTTGGCGAAATGTGGGTGCAGAAATGCACCTCTGCCTACCCCTTCGGGGAATACAGGCGTGAGTTTATGTATGTATGTATGTATGTATGTTTTTAATTTTATTAAACATTTCATTTTGCCAGTCATATCGCTTAAGCCTGAATAATTGTTATATGCTGTTTTGCACCCCTTTTACAAAATTTTGAAAACAGAAAATAATCTATAATGAGTAGCTTTGTAAAATCTGGTATCACGGTGAATTAAAATGCACTTTAGTCGTAGAGGTAAACATCGTGTGGAACAATGCATTTTGGCTTGTTCTCCATAAGGTATTTGAAGTCCTTAATGGACCTTGAATGGTAGTTGACTTTGATATTAACTATCTCGTTGTAGAACAGGTCTGTACCCTGCAATGGTATTTCTGTAGTCTGAAGTATACAAAAAATGCTGAAAAGAATGCAAATAACATTGAAAATAAAACTTAATGCACCCTTTATTAAGGGAAGTTGATACAACAAAGAAGTACAATAAATCAAGCAGCTCCAAAGCTTAAGAACGCATGCCACTCCAGTTAACCTAAGACAATAATAAATCTAATGGCGGTGACGTCATTTTATCACGTTATGACGTTGATGGATCATCCGGGCCTAGTCTTGAGCGTTCTGTTCGTCTGTTGCCCGGGAATTAATAAAAATGTGTCTTTTTAGCATTACGTTTGAAATTTAAGTAATTGTTTTGAGAGATCACTTGTGTTTACGGTACTTTAATGAAGGATAAGATTTATAGCTTTGAATAGTATAAAGCTACTTGCTCTTTTGATGCAAATAGATCACCGCTACCCATGGAGGCTTTTTCTAAAAGAATAACTATTGGCTTTGTGGAAACGGCGGCTTTATAAATTTGTACTTATAAATCTTCGTGATGAACTTAAAGACGTTGTCCCTAAACATCTAGATTCATTAAATTTGAGATATTCAATTAACAAGTTCTCTTTTAATGAGTCCCGATATTAAATTCGTTTGGAAATACAGCTTCCCAGTAAACACGATTACGTCAAAGTGACGTCAATATGATATTGCGCTATGTCAGGATTTACGTAAGATATACGTCAGATTTGAGTCACCTGTGAATCATTATTTCACACTTTTTGACGTAAGACTTTGACGTAATAAACATGACGTACGTATGATGTCCAGTTGACATCATTATTACCTAACTGACCTTAAGCTGATATAACAATGATGTCATAGAGGTGTCATATATCTCAGTAAACACGATTACGTCAAAGTGACGTCAATATGATATTGCGCTATGTCAGGATTTACGTAAGATATAGGTCAGATTTGAGTCACCTGTGAATCATTATTTCACACTTCTTGACGTAAGACTTTTACGTAATAAACATGACGTACGTATGATCCCATCCCATATACGTCCCACTGCTGGGCACGGGCCTCCTCTACAATTGAGGGGGTTTAGGCCTTAGTCCACCACGCTGGCCTAGTGGTGGTGGTGGTGATCGGGTCCAGACCAATCTTCTGCGTTACATACCTTATCTGGTCCAGATCGGGCATGCCCGGTCCGGTCCTTCTAAGGAACACGAAAAAATTTATAGTCGGGTTGTATTCCATTTTTTCATTATTCAAATCAATCATCTGCGTTATAAAACCTTGCCTGATCCAAATCGAGTATGCCCGGTCCGGTCCTTTAAAAAAAACATGAATGTATAGTCTTGAAAAATATGTTTAATTAAAAAAAAACTATTTATGAATTGATATTATAAATATTTTACTTAACATATTATTATATTTATTTACATTTAATTTCTCCAATTTTTTTTGTTTTTAATTTAAATATCATTTTTATTTTGTTTTGGTTACACAGTTTTTTTTTCTTTAAAGTAAATAAAATAAAAGCTATTATTTGCTTGTGATTTATCTTCATTAGATGGTTGTTTTTTGATCCTGGCTACCCATCCCATAGCCATCCCAATCTTTAGCATTATTCAATACTGAAGACAATGCTTGATGCAATTTATTGCAATAATTTCTTGGTTATTTTGGTATTTATGTCTTCTTGCATCTAAAATACAAAATTTGAATTAATTATGTATTTAATTAAATAAGTAATAATAAAAAAAATGGTGCAGAAATGCATCTCTGCCTACCCCTTCCGGGAATACAGGCGTGAGGTTATGTATGTATGTATCTATGCATGTATGCTATGTATGTATGTATGTATTAATGAACTGCTTTAATTTGAGAAATTCAGTCTTTAATATGTATCAATATTTCTTCTTTATAATTATTCTTGTGATGACTGCCTTCCGAACAGGGTGATACACAAAATTTTGAAATGACTGAATCTAAGTGATGTATTTAACATTTTATAGATTAAATAAATATTATTTCATTGCATATTATGTAGTATTTTTCCCATAAAGAGAAAAGTATAAATTTCAACATTGTCAGATAGAGCAACTACATATTATATTAGATCTTTCATATATGTATTTTAATTTTATTTTTTTTATCTTTCTTGCTTTATAGCATTAATGTATTTTAATTATCTTAATTAATGTATCTTATATCTTCATAATTGTTGTTAATGTACATCTTTATGTGCTATTTCTATACCCATATTTATGTCCCTCAAATTTGAGTTGATTTTTATTTTAAGTTATAGTTATTAGTAAAAAAATTATTATTAATTATTCAACAATATTTACATTTTAAACAATAAATATTACCTGCAATTTCAGCGGGTTTGTCAGTCAACTCTACCGCTGTTTGGCTAAATATATTATATATTTTTAATCAATCCTTTGATAATGCTTTTAATTTGGAAGTTTTTTCTACAGCAGCTGCTTTTGCTTTAGACTGCTCATTATCAGTAGAGAAAGCATAGGGTTCTTTGTCCAATCTTATTATTTTTTCCTCTGCCTCTTCCATTGTTTCTGATAACATTAATTGTAATTATGCATTACTTTCTTATTATTCTGACAATAAGATATCAATTCTCACAAATCTATAATTCAAATAACAATAAATTACCTGCTGTGCCACATATTTGAACATGAAACGTTGGCCATGGCGGATCAGGCTCATCACAATGTTTCACCATTGTTTGTAATAATTTACAATACTTAGCACTTTTTAACAATGATTCAGGCATATATTTACCACCACCATATTCTTTGTAATGATCTAACCAAGAACTTGGTAGTATATCAATTTCTTTATTGGATGAATCTTTTACAAATAAAACTAATGCATAAGTATAAGTCATCTGAAAAAAAAACGGATTATTGAAATATAAAATTATTTTAAAAATAGCAAAGAATTGTAATGTATTTTTTCAATGATTTTTTACTAACCTTGAATGTTTTACGTAATTAAACTTAAAAACGAAGCTTTACACACAACACATAAATTTGTATTTAGTTAGTTTAGTCCACAAGTTCGTATTTTTTACACATACACACTGAGTAAATGTCTAGATATAGGTTTATAGTACTTGATACACTTTTTTTTTTTAACATACAATATATTAATTATTCTTAACTATGTACTGTTAAGGTGATTAGGTTTTTGTATTGAACTTATTTAATCTTCACCTACATTATATTTTACATTAATATACTAATCGATATACAATTTTAAATAATATAAAAAGTATAATTAGTGATACATTCAATAATGCTTTTTTATGACACAAAAGTCTTTAAATGATAAACACTTCAACTACACTGTGAACAAGTTCCGACATGTTGCTTCATGACGTCACGCGCTATCACTAAATTTATATTATACACCCCATGCGTTGCTAATGTTGTGTTTGTTAGCCTAAATAGTAATATTTAGTAATTATAAATGTATTTCATTATAATACCTTACAATATTATATATTTACATTATTAAAAGCTTATGCGTACAGACCTTTTACTAAATTATTGTAGTAATAGTAAAATTGCATATTGATGATTTTATTACTTATAAGTATAATTAAAATTGTCAATAACTTTAATGAGAATATAATCTTGATTAATATAAATTAATTATTGGACTTTATAAAAATATTTATAAATAAGACCGTCAATTGATGTGTATAAATATAAAAATGGTGTCGCTGAGCAGTTCGAGCTCAGTCGTTGGAATTGTCAGTTGCAACTTGCAAGACGGATTGATATTTTAAAATATAAAAGTTGTTAGAAATATAAAAGTTGAAGACGTACTTGTTTCTCAACGAGTGTTACCCTTCATGTTTATATTAATATTTTTGTAATTTTTTATTTATTGAATACAATTCAATGTAATTTTATATTTAATGCACAACACACTTAGATATCAGGATATTTATTTATGTTTGATACACATATTTTGTTATAGGTATTATACCTACACAAAATATTTTAATAACTCTTTAGTTTATTATTTTTTTTGATAAGCCTACATTTGTATATTAAATTACATTTCTGGACCAGACCTGGTCCTGATCCAGTATGCCTTACCATACTTGATTTTTTTTTACATCAGGCTATCCTTATCTGGACCAGACCTGGCCCTGATCCAGTATGCCTTACCATACTTGATTACATTTAACATCAGGCTATCCTTATCTGGACCAGACCTGGTCCTGATCCAGTATGCCTTACCATACTTGATTATATTTAACATCAGGCTATTCTTAATATCTGGACCAGATCTGGTCCTGATAGGGCTTGCCGGATCTGGCATGCCTCATTCTATCCTGATCGGGTCCAGATACATGATCTGGTTGCGCCTTATGTTTTTTCTAGTCGGGAATGTGATGGAATTTTTACGTAAATTTTATATCAAAATATTGATTCATATTTTATGTAAGAATATGATGAAATTCTTATGTAACTTTTACGTCAGAACATGACTTCGACATGACGTCACCCGAATGACGGTATATGACGTATCATGTACGTAGCATTGGATTCATGAAGATGACGTCATATTAAAGTCAAATTTAATGTCAGTACCATGTCATAATGATGTAATCCAATATGACTTCATATTGAGGTCATAAATAAAGTCACCATTACGTCATGTTTACGTCACTACGTCATAAAATTTGATGATTTCTGTATGATCTACGTATGACATCATTTTAAGGTCATGTGTTCACTGGGTTAGGCAAGTTGTAAGAAAACTAATTTTCCGAAATTTCACGATTAACAGCTTTAATAGTGTGGGGAGATTTCTTGAAAGCATAAGATGGATATTTTGAATAGTATTTTATTCTTTATTACCAAATAAAACGATGCGTTCGTGATAAAATAACCCTTATAAGGCTTAACCTTTCCTAAATGTATCCGTATGTCGTTTGTATAAAATTTTGTGGCGGCTGATGAATCAATTTAATAAAACATATACTTATTATTTTTTCCAACGGTTAAGCAACCATTTCTTAATACAATGAAAAAGATTAGATGTAGAATAAAGAGTGAGTTTTGACCGCTCAACCCTCAATGAAGCCGATCTAAGCTGCTAGTTATGTAAAAAAATGTATGAAAATTTCCAATTTGTATTGCCAATGAACCTCAAGCGACACAAAGCCCTTCTATAATCTGCGCGTAGTAAAACCGCACGCGATCATAAATCTAAGCCGATATTACAAAATGCCGTTTTATCTCGCAGAGATGACGTTGACGAATCGCCAGCCAAAGCGGACACTTCGCCTCGGGGCTTATTCGTCTAGTCCAGGCTAACTAGACAGTACGTTCCATATGAATTCATTTCTAAATACTCCAATACTGAATTTCAATTCCACGGATAAACGGGTATTAACCTTCAGCTTTATTAAATGTCAAACCAAATACAAAATATGCATTTAAATAAAATCCTTTTCAGTGCAGTAAGAAAAAAATCTCTGATTAAAATTTTATTGGTTATAACACACCAATTACATTTTGCAACAAACAAGAATAATAATCTTGTGAAGTTTTATCATTTATGCATATATTGCAGTGATTGCAGTAAGCAGTGATGACCTCGAGGTTTAGGCGCGCGGTCGGGAATTTCGGCGGTCGCAGGTTCAAACCCCAGGCTTTTTCTAAAAGAATAACTATTGGCTTTGGCAGGCACACACCTCTGACTTTTCGAAGTTATGTATGTATTTACAATGAATTATCACGTACTTTAACGGTGAAGGAAAACATCGTGATGAAACCTGCACACCTAAAATCCAATCCAATCCAATCCATCAGCCAATCGAGGTCCACTGCTGGACATAGGCCTCTCCCAATGATTTCCACAGGGACCTGTTGGAAGCAGCCTGCATCCAGCGACGTCCCGCGACCTTCACCAGGTCGTCTGACCATCTTGTCGGAGGACGTCCCACGCTGCGCTTTCCGGTACGTGGCCTCCACTCGAGAACTTTTTGGCCCCATCGGCCATCAGTTCTCCGCGCTATGTGCCCGGCCCATTGCCACTTCAACTTGCTAATCCGTTGGGCTATGTCGGTTACTTTAGTTCTCCTACGGATCTCCTCATTTCTGATTCGATCACGTAGGGAAACCCCGAGCATAGCCCTCTCCATAGCTCGTTGAGTGACTCTGAGCCGTCTAATGAGGCCCATAGTGAGAGGCCACGTCTCAGTGCCGTATGTCATCACTGGTAACACACAACTATCGAAGACTTTCGTCTTCAGGCACTGAGGTATTTTGGACGAGAAGACGTCGCGTAGTTTCCCGAACGCTGCCCAACCGAGTTGGATTCGACGATTGACCTCTCTCTCGAAGTTGGACCTGCCTAACCGGACCACTTGTCCCAAATAGACATATTCGTCTACAACTTCGAGAGTCGAGCCCCCAACTGCGATCGGGGTGGGCACAACATGGACATTCGACATGATCTTCGTCTTGTCCATGTTCATTTTAAGACCCACCTGTTGAGAGACTCGATTGAGGTCTTCGAGCATAGTGCTAAGGTCTTCCAGCGATTCTGCCAAGACTACAATATCGTCGGCAAACCGAAGGTGTGTGATATACTCGCCGTTGATGTTGATGCCGAATCCTTTCCACTGCAAGAGCTTGAAGGCGTTTTCCAGCGCGGCAGTAAACAGTTTCGGAGATATGACATCTCCCTGTCTCACGCCTCTCTGTAGTGGAATAGCCTTCGTGCTCTGATCTTGTACTCGGACCGACATAGTGGCGTTGCTGTATATGCTTTTCAACACCTCGATGTACCGACAGTCAATGTGGCACCGCTGGAGAGACTCTAGCACAGCCCAGGTCTCGATCGAATCAAAGGCTTTCTCATAGTCCACAAACGCTAAACAAAGCGGCAAATTATATTCCTCGGTTTTTTGTATAACTTGCCGAAGCGTATGGATGTGGTCTATGGTGCTAAAGCCTTTTCGGAAACCGGCTTGTTCGGGAGGCTGGAAGTCATCAAACCTGCGTTCAAGACGATTGGTGATGACCCTCGAAAACAACTTATAGACATGGCTCAGGAGCGAGATGGGCCTGTAATTCTTCAGCAAAGTGTTATCACCTTTTTTGAAGAACAGTACCACCACGCTCCTGCTCCATGCCTCTGGCGTTGAGCCCTCGAGGAGAACGGAATTGAAGAGCCTCTGAAGGACTTTAAGTACCGGCGTTCCGCCCGCTTTCAGAAGCTCTGAAGTGATTCCGTCCTCACCCGGCGCCTTGTTGTTCTTAAGTTGCTTCAGGGCCATCTCAATCTCACACAGGCTGATGTCCGGGATATCATCACTGAAGTGGCGGATTAACTCGGCTCTCGGGTCTTCGGCCGAGCTAACAGTCGGTTCGGCAACCGAGGTGTAAAGCTGCCCGTAGAACCTCTCGATCTCCCTTAAAACCTCTGCCCTCGTCGACACTATGCTGCCGCCCTCCGTCTTCAGCCTAGACAACTGTCTTTGCCCAATAGACAAGTCTCTTGCAAACACTTTGGAGCCTCCGTTCCGCTCAATTGTCTCTTTAATGCTCACAGTATTGTGAGCACGGACATCGTGTCGCAAGGACTTCCAGATCCGTCTATTGAGCTGACGATATGCTTCGGCGTCATCGGAAGACTGTAGCACACCTAAAAGTTCTTTGGAATTTCTTAGGTGTGTAGTCCGCCAACCCGCACTAGGCCAGCGTGGCTAAGGCCTAAACCCTCTCAGTTGTAGAGGAGGCCCGTGCCCAGCAGTGGGACGTATTTGGGCTGATGATGATGCATATATTAAGTTTTCATGTTATGTAAGTAGTATTATGTGTTACGTTAAGGTTATTCATGTGGTAGGGATGTTTGTTAGGATAAAACATACTGTGCCGACCCCAAATAAAATTGGGAACAGGGCAAGAAGAGGATGTTTATGTTACTCATGTCTTGTACGACGGAAACTAATCTTTAATGAAGTATACTTCAAATTCATTTAACTTTAACTTACACAAAAGCAACTATGTCACGAAAACATAAATTAAGCATTATTTACAAAAAAAACTGTTAATCTTAATTCATCTTCTTTGCAATATAATCTAAGCGTTACGTGAAAAGCTTAACACCAGTCTCTGATTATAAAACCAAGCGAGGGTACTTAAAATACTTGCAAAATCTCATTCATAGACTTTTATAATTAAATTTTTCCACGAGTTTTTGTGTGCAACAAATCCTTGCATCATTATTTCCATGCCAGATGAAGGGGTGAGTCCATTCAAGTCTCTTTTGCCTCGGATGCATGTGAAAAGATCAACGTTGCTAACAAAAATATTTACTTGCTCCCGCGCCACCCCATTCCCATTCATTTAAAACCCGACGATGCTTCTATTGCTGGCTGGTCGGACGAACTGCAGGATTTCGGGAATTAAAAAGGTGTGTGCTATTTTCGCTGGAAAATCAGTGAAGTTGCATCGTCGGTAAAAGATTTTCAGTTTCAATTTTGTTGGAACCTTTCTATGTGTGGAAGATAAAGGAGAAAAACTTAGTGATAAAATGTAATATTATGCATGAGATATAAAAATCAACGAAAACTATTTTATATCTCACCTAGGTTCAAGGTTCAATATTCTTTAAAATTACTTATAAATAATAGGGATTATTTCTTATCGTGAGATTTGGACTGAACTTAACAACGTGTCATCTAATTTAAGACACTTGCAAAGATATATAGATTAGTACTTACATACATAACCTCACCCCTGTAATCCCTGAAGGGGTAGGCAGAGGTGCATTTCTACACCCACATTTCGCCAAGTATGTATCAGTCCCACGTAATAGGGGGCGAGCCTATTGCCGTTTTTAGGGCAAATTTCCAGACTCCGTGCTGTTACCGAGAATTTCCTATGGAAAAATGGAAAAACCTAATAACCCTTAGCCCGACCCGGGAATCGAACCCAGGACCTCTAGATCGCAGGGCACATACTTGTTCCGCGAGACCACGAGGCAGTCGAGGCAGATTAGTACTTTCTTGTTTAAATGTCACACAAAGTGGTTTTGTTAATTGATTTAATGAGAATAATACGTGAGATCTATTAAAGACATTCCGAGAAGAAGATTGTGGCGTACGTATTCACAAAATATATCTATATCATATGTAATGTACGCGGTTGACGTATAAATTAGTATGAAAAAGATGAATTCATGTTGCTGAGGGAGTTTATTTATTTTTATTTTTTATTTAATATTCTTTATTGGACACCACAAAAACAAGAATAACATATAATAAAACTAAAATAAATTCTAAAAGTGCCACAAAGGGCGGTCTTATCGCTATTAGCGATCTCTTCCAGACAACCCAGGAAATAGTAGTTTACAAAAATAAATGGGTGGCCATGGAGTAACAAGAATAAGAAAAAACAAAAAAAAAATAAAAATTATGGTATCAAAATATACAAATATATTTGATGGTATCGGATCAATTAGAATTAGATTTAGTGTAATGTGCTTTGAGACTACTTTTAAAAGTAGTCAGTGACTGAGCTTGTCTTATAGATAAAGGGAGATCGTTCCACAAGCGAGCGGCATGCACTGTAAATGAATTGCCAAGAAAAGAGGTACTATGCTTGGGAATTTCCAGCGTCAAATTCTCTAGCGATCTAAGAGGTCGTGAATGGGTGCCGCTTAGAAAGTGAAATCGTTGCTTAAGGTAACTAGGTGAAGTAGGAAGAAAAAGAATACGATAAAGAAGACAAAGAATACGAGTATTCCGGCGAAGACGCATAGATAGCCACTTGAGTTTTATTCGAAATTCAGAGACGTGGTCATATTTGCGAAGTCCAAATATGAATCTAATACAAAAATTCTGGAGTCGCTCAAGTTTTTCAAACTGGGCTTCGGTGAGATCGAGATAGCTAGCATCACCATAATCAAGGAGAGGAAAGAGAAGGGACTGTGCAAGTGCAATTTTCGTGGGAATAGGTAGAAAATTCCGAAGTCTTCTTAGGGACCCCGCTGCAGCAAAAAGTTTGCGGCTGACTTCTTGGAGCTGAGAGCCCCAGGATAATTTTTTATCGAGAAGTATGCCCAAATTTTTTACTTTATCGCTGTAAGGTATAGTACAACCATCAAAAAGAATTTGGGGCAACAATTCGAAATTAATCCTGGAAACTATTCTGGAGCTGCCGATAATAATGACTTGGGTCTTTGAGGGATTTAATTTAAGCCCATGCAACTTACTCCAATTGCTTATGCTCGTAAGATCCTTGTTAATAGAGCTGATCGCTTCGTTCACCCTGTCAACGGGGGCATGGTAATATATCTGTAAGTCATCAGCGTATAGATGGTAGGAGGAAATAAGTTGATCGGAGATAGAGTTAATGAATAACGCGAAGAGTAAAGGAGATAAAACGCCGCCCTGAGGGACACCAGCAGTCGTATTACTCCATGACGAGACAGAGTCATCTAAACGAATGCGCTGCCGACGCCCCATCAGGTAACTATGAAACCAGTCAATTGCCGTTGGAGATATGTTAAAAGAACTCAAAGTACTCAGCAACACTTCATGGTCAACAGAGTTAAAAGCATTACTGAAATCAAGCAAAGCAAGTAATGTTAATTTTCCGTTATCCATGGCTGCTCGGATGTCATCCGTGATATGCACCAGCGCAGTAGTAGTACTGTGTCCAGGCCGAAACCCAGACTGGAAAGGATTCAGGAGTTTATTCATGTTAAGAAAGGAATTAAGCTGTAAATAAACCAGGTTTTCAAGGATCTTGGAGAGGAATGGTAGGATGGAGATGGGTCTATATTCCGTGAAGGATACGGGATTGGGACGTTTGGGTAGCGGTATGACTTCTGCGTCTTTCCAAAAGGACGGGAAGACGGAATTGGAGATTGAAAAGTTAAGGATATGGGTAATAATAGGAAGGATTTCATCGAGGATGGGGAGTACCATACTGCGGCTGATGCAATCGTTGCCGACTGCATTGGAGGAAATCGACAATATGCTCTTTTTAACATCACAATCGGAGAATTGACTAAAGACAAATTGAGGATAGTTTGGTGTTGGAAGCGATGAAAGATTACTTATAGTTATATTTTTAATAGCCCTGTCAAAGTGAGGCACTTTAGTAAAATGAGAATTTAGTAATTGAATATTTAAAGTACACGGACTGGAATGCGAGCGAGATTTTCCAACACCCATGGAACGAAGAAATTTCCAAACTTTTGCTGGATCACCATTCTCAACAGAATCATGGACATGTCGGCGTTGAGCGTTCCTACACATCTTATTACACTGATTACGGATAACTACATAATTTTCCCAGTTTTGAGGAGTAGGTCGGCATTTAAATTTAGACTTAGCGGCTACTTTCTTACGTATTACAGCTTTAATTTCATCCGTAAGCCAAGGAGAAGGTAGGTGCTTAACTTTTACTGGACGGACAGGAGCATGAATGTCATATAGGCTAATAATATTACTTGTTAAATATTCCACTTTCTTATCCATAGAGTTCGATATGAGAAGAGGATCCCAGTCAATATTAGCAGCATCCTTACGAAGCTCATCAGAATTCATTCCCCGAAAACAACGCTGCATCAGAACCTTGCCTCTTACTTTAGGAAGACGGATCTTATAGGATAGGTAAATCAGGTCGTGGTAAGAAAACGCATCAGCCGAACACTGGCCATGGGATTCAACAAGATGAGGAGAAGAAACAAGAATAAGGTCGAGTAAAGAGGGAGTGGAATTTGGAAAGTGATGAGTAGCGCTGAGAGGTAGGATAGATAGGTTGCAAGAATTCAAGGTATAACATAAAGATGAAGCGCGATGATCTTTTTTAAGAAGGCAAGTATTGAAGTCTCCCATGATTATGGTGTGACTGTATGAGGGAGTGAGATTAACAAGGATAGTTTCAAGAGAGGAAAAGTAATCAATACGTAGGGAGGGACAGTAATAGACACCAAGAAGAATTTTCGAATGATGGAGTTCAACTTCCAGGAACAAATGCTCGCCACCGTTAGACGGCGGAGGTTGAGGCGAAGTATGCACGACGGAGCAACGAAGCCCATTTCGTAAATACACAGCAACCCCGCCACCATTACCAACAGCCCGATCGTTCCTGAAAAGTTGAAAGCCTGGCAGAGAGTAGGAATTACATGGCAGACATGGCTTGAGCCACGATTCGGATACAAGAATGGCGTGAAGATTCATACAGTCAAAGCTAGCTAACATATCAGGAAAATGAGCCGGAATACTCTGAGCGTTAATATGCACGACATTAAAATTCTTAGGAACACTAGAGAATTGAGTTGTAAGCGTATCGGTGAGGGATGGCATACTGATAAAACTAGCATCGTCACTACACACTGAAAAGTATTCATCAGATTCACTATTATGGTCAGACGTGGACATATATTTGTATATTAAAAAAATATATATTAAAAAGTAACAAACTTAACCTAAGTTAAACGTACTAAGTTATAACCTTCTATAGGTCTCACCTGCCGGTGTGATTCCACATTACAAAAACATTTCCAACAAATAAAATCAAAAACTAGCTTTAAATAAATAAAAGTAATAAAAGTATTTAAAAAAAAAACATAACTGATGGGTAATAACATAAACCAGTGAATTATATACATAAAATAAAAAACAACGTAAAATAAACATAGAAATGGAAAAAAAAATAAACATTAAAAATTTTGTAGCACAATAGCACAACACTGACATGCTACAAGTATTAAAATTATGTTTGGAACGCGAAATATTATAAAATGACAATTGATAATAATATTTAACAACCGACCACAACAACTGACAGTTCGAAATATAAACAAAAATAGGGTACTTATCTCAAGCTATAAACTTAGTAAACAAACGTATGTATTACCCAACTAGTAGTCACAAGGGAGACAATATTAATTGAAATCATTTTTTACCGCTAGTTACGCGCTTAGATTTAGTCGTCCTAGTAGGAACTCCGATGTTTTTGGCTTTGTCCTCCGGATCTACGAGATTCAAGTCTTGCAGAGTATTAATACGCAGCCGTGCGCCATCCGGACGAATAACAAACACGCTGCCTTCTTGGGTCCAACATTTCTTGACGCCGAATTTCTCCCGAGCTGCCATGAACAAGTCGTGCCGTGACTTCGTCAGGAATTCTGACATGGTAACGCCCGAGCCCTTTAATTTCGTCTTGGCGTACCAGACTTTGTCTCGGACTGCAATGTCGTAAAACTTGCACAGGACCGGCCGAGGCTTATGAGTGTCAGTAGCGCGCCCCAGTCTATGGCACCTTTTAATGTCGTTCGGCGTGAAGTTACTAAGTTGGAGACGGTCCTTAAGGAAATTGACCAGCGTGAGTGATGTGTCTTCTTTATTCACCTCCTTCAAGCCATGAAGCAGCAACATCTTTCTCCGCCCTCTCATCTCGAGGTTATCAATATCACGTGCGAGGATCTGAACCTGTTGCTGAAGATTGTTCAGGACATTCGTGATAAAAGTCCTGAATGATGCAAAATCAGCCACAAGATTGGACGTAGAAGATGAGGCGCTCGACGACTTCTGCAGTTCTGCATCGAAATCTGCCATCCTTTTGTGGAACAAATCCATCATCTCAGTCAGCGTTTCCTTGATGGACTCCATGATCAGGATGTGTAAAGTGAGAAAAAGTTAAAGTGAGATCAAGTGCAGTGTAATAAGGCAAACGCAGTAGGAAATAGTAGACCGGCAAGTGGTGAACTTTTAAGTATTACATTAAATAATATCACAACTATAAACCGTTTTTCTTATTTTATTTCGAGAGAGCACAAATTAACGAACTTTTGCGTTTTTGGAGTTTTTGCGCCATTTCTTCGCCGCAGCCATTACACGTTTCGGAGCTGTGGTGGTATAACTTTGCTTGACGATTTAAAAGATCTTTTGCAAGATTATTTGAATAAAAAATATTTTGGTCTTGCCGATTTAACAAATACATGTAGAGAGACTTTTCTATATTTTTATGTTTCGACAGTTGTCTAGGTTCTTTTTTCGGGTTTTCATGCCATTTTTAAAAATCTCGTAATGGAAAAGCATATTAAAACTTTGCTCGACGCGTGAATCTAACTCAAGACCTTTCGATTGAATGCTGCACCACAGGACAATTTTTTTATAAATATAAATAAATACACTTAACAGTCACATACATAGTTCTGACCCCACATTAAGATATAAGTCTTGTGTCGTGGGTATCAGAAACTACGAGAGACTTTTCGGTCTCACAAACACCCAGACCCGAAACAAATACTTGTGGATCACACAAACATTTGTCTCGGTGCGGGGATCGAACCCGCGGCCTCTGGTTTTGCAAGCTGGTGTCTAGCCAACTGCACCACGGGGCTGCCTATGTTTGGATACATGCAAAATGCACGTGTAGCTTAGGGAAAGCGAGGGATATTAAATATGATACGGTTATATTTTCCTATTTTATTAAAAAAAAAATTGCAAGCCACGCTGTCGTATAGGACAATCGTATTTAGCCACGGGGCTGTCAAATTAGTTAATTTAAAAGCTAAATGCATTGCAAAACACATAGAATCTACGTCTGCAATGTGATGAATTAAATGATATTAGAGTATTTTTGTAGCATAATTGTTCTGTCAAATCTGACGTTTAATTTAAATGTCAAACAAACAAACAGAACAACGTCAGGTGAAATAACATTGAAATAATACCGTTGTAATAACATTAAATACTTAGATCTTAATAGAATTTCTTATTTGTAATATTTGAAATTAGACAAATTGCCGTGCCCAGCAGTGGGACATATAGGGCTGATGATGATGATGAAATTAGACAAAACGATATATTTCTCTCTCTCTTCGCTTCTTCTCTTTCGAACTGACAGAACGAATATAATATCATCAAGTCGTGATGGCCTCGAGGTTTTGTCACGCGGTCGAGAATCTCCACGGTCGCAGGTTCAAACCCCAGGCACACACCTCTGACTTTTCGAAGTTATGTATGTATTTACAATGAATTATCACGTACTTTAACGGTGAAGGAAAACATCGTGATGAAACCTGCACACCTAAAAGTTCTTAGGAATTTCTTAGGTGTGTATTCCGCCAACCCGTACTAGGCCAGAGTGGTGGACTAAGGCCTAAAACCCTCTCAGTTGTAGAGGAGGCTCGTGTCCAGCAGTGGGACGTATATGGGCTGATGATGATGATGATATAATCATCATTATTAGTCAGAATAAGTTCATAGCTTCCCTAGACGTGGCTTCGACATCCGAGAACTTCCTATCTCCCCAGCCTACAGCCACTCGCACCTAAAAATCCACTGAGCTACCTCAGAATAAAATTCAAAGCCACATACCACTATCTTCGATTTGAACACCTTTTCACACCACTCAGCTCAGCCCATTTGACACCAATATCGCCTGGAATCAATGAAAAAAAACATCAGTCGCACATTTCATATGTAAAACGTCCCGTCCGATACGTCGCTTTGAGTTGAATCCGTTCCATTGAGTGTGACTGCATAAATCGAGGAATTTTTAAAGGCGCAAGGGATTCCGGCGCGGCCGGCCGACCACCGCTCGCTCTACATGGCTTTTTGAGAGTTCCAAATTGAATACGCCGTTGGAAGACTACCCGCAGTTTCTTCCACACTTTTTTGTATTTATTTTAAGCTAGGAAAGTACTAAGACTTTCTAGATAATATTTTTGAATATTCATACTACTGTTTTGACGAGTTCATTAAAACTTAGGTAAAATAAGTATTATCTTTATGTATGTATTATAGTATTTTGGTATGTATAATATTTATATTCATATTATATTTATATATTTACTATTATAACTACTATTACATTAAATTCATTACTTATTTTCTTTACCAATGTATATTGGCTTATAATATGTGTATATATGTATGTGTATGTTTATAAATGATTTTATTTGCACACCTACTATGCATCATCTCTGCATCACCCAAGGTTCGACTGGCAGAGAATGCCTTAGGCATTAAGTCCACCTTTACAATTATGTGTTTAATTGTATAAAGTGTAAATAAATAAATAAAATAAATAAATAAAATAGAAATGCGGAAAGGTGTTAAGAAGTAATGTGTGTTTAATTCTGTAAAAGACCATAGCAAGTGACGACTTATCATACTTGATTTTTTTACTTGAAAATGGGAAGATTTAGCAAAAGAGACTATATACAGTTAAACATATTAGTTTCGTGCCTCGTGTATGTGGTGTGCGAGAGGTCCTAGGTTCGATTCCCGGGTCGGGCAAAGTGCAAAGGAAACCCGCAAACATTTTTATTCAAAATAAGAGGAGTTACGTGTCAAGAACGGAATCAAACTTGAATGGACTAGTAAAAATAACAAGACTCCTTTTTTCAATCAAGATAATACTACGCCCTTTATTCGGTAAATAGCCTTATTATCCTACCTCACAATCAGCGGAGATGTACTGTTTTTGCAGCAAGATGCGTCTCGATCGCACAATGCATAAAGGGCATCTACTCCTATTGTTCCGTTACAATGGCCATCTTGTTACGGGCAGAGTAAATCGCACGATGCAGTGGGACGTAACGGGTTTGGTTCTATGCCTGATATATAAATTATTTGCCTCGACACATCCGAGTCCTTTGTATCGTGTAAGAAGCTATCGTGTTTGGACAATAGTTGGTAATTAATTGGGAACGGATTAGTGATGGGGCGGCAGATTGCGCGAACGGTTTTAAGTTGCACAGGTCGACGCACTTGCTTAGATAGGGTAGTATAGTCATCCAGTCAGTGGCTAGGGCAGGATGTGTATTAAAAATGGAAGCAATGGAGCCGATGAAGACTCATTCATGGTCTTATTTAATTTTAGGTACACAGTGAAAGGTAACATAGGCATAATTAAGGCAAAATAAAACGATTTTTTCAAAGAAAAACCCCGATTATGGATGTAAAAAAGTCAGAAGTTCAAGTTAATTCAAGTCAAATAGGTAAATCATTTTATTTACATACATAAATCAGCCCATATACGTCCCACTGCTGGGCACGGGCCTCCTCTACAACTGAGAGGGTTTAGGCTTTAGTCCACCACGCTGGCCTAGTGCGGGTTGGCGGACTACACACCTAAGGAATTCCTAAGAACTTTTAGGTGTGCAGGTTTTATCACGATGTTTTCCTTCACCGTTAAAGCAAGTGATAATTTATTCCATGGAAGTTAAAAAACCATAAACGCTACGTGGGTGCAAATTGCACCTCTGCCTTCCCTATAAGGAACACGGGCGTGAGTGTGTATGTACGTATGTATGTATGATTGAGCTGAAATCACCTACAAGCCTATGTAATATATACTCGTATATATCATCAGTCCATATGCGTCCCATTGCTGAGCACGTGCCTCCTCTACCATTGTGAGGGTTTAGGCTTTTATCCACGACGCTGGCCTAGTGCGGGTTGGCGGACTAGACACCTAAGAAATTCCTAACAACTTTTAAGTGTGTAGGTTTCATCACAATGTTTTCTTTCACCGTTAAAGTAAGTGATAATTCATTGTGAATACACACATAACTACGAAAAGTCAGAGGTGTGTGCCGGGGGTTTGAAACCCGCGGCCGCCGGGATTCTCGACCGCATACCTAAGCCTGGAGGCCATCACGACTATGCTATAAACTATGATATACAAAGCATTAAATAAATTTTACATAGAAAGCAGAAATAAACGAGATTAAGGTAATTAAGCTTGATATCTCTAGAAAATTAAAAGACGTGTAAAGATGTAAACCGCCTCTTGATATGACAGAAATACGTGCATATCGTAAATAAAAAAATGTTGGAAAATTACCCAACACTTGAAAAATAAACTAACATAAATGCAGCTTTAAATTTTCCACGGAGCCATCTCAAGGAAACCTTACTTTTCACCTTGGGATGTGGGCCAAGATGTAGGCGGAAAGGACTGATAACTATGCAATTGGTATTTCAAATGTATTCTGATGGAATGCATCTAATAAATTATTTAATAACTACACGATTATATTAGGCATCTCATTGCGGCTGGGTCGAATTAAAATTAAATATAGTTAAGTGGCTTACACTATATTCCATTAATTATACACATTACACACTATTTTCTATTTACAATATGCTCATATTTTGGTCATATCAAGGGGCGGTTTACATATTAATTAATAATATTCTGAGACGAAAACTTTTGGAAACCCGCCGCCTGTGTCAGCTCCACGTTGGCGTTTTTCGATTCGGTATTAAGAATGACACTTCCAATTATAAGTAGAGGTAGTGTAACTTCTTTAACAACTAAACCGCAGCTATCTCCTAACACTTAGACCAACTACCGCCAGTCAAGCACGCCGCACTCTGGAGCGTCGGCGTCGAGAAATCTCCACAAAAAAACCACGACTAGGGCCCTTAAAGTGTGGCAATTAAGATCTACATTCGCATGGCAAGTCACAAGATCTTATAACATCGCCATGCACCGATGCACTGGCGTTACGAATGTTTCAGCTTTGAAACTTGCTCCTGAAAATTAAATTGAAAAGCTACGGATTATGAATTTTGCTTTTAGATTTTTGATTGCGACCTCTTTTTGTCGTGTCACATTTATTGTACAAATTTTAACATCGCATGCACCAATTCCCAATTTCTGTCTAACCACAATCGTGAGGGATATTGAAAAATCCATTCGGATGCAATGAGTTGCCATTGTTAGAAAAAAAAGATGACTCTTGCTGTTACTAAAAATTGTGAGTGGTTTTGAAAAGTTTTTTTTTTCTTAAAAATTACAGCGCTTGAATGAAATTGAAGAATGAAGGGGGTAAGTATATTAAAGTTGCGTTTATATCATAAAAATATGTAGTCTAGTCAACAAGTTCAAAAACGTGTTAAATAGAAATAAAGCTCCTAAAAATATGTGCCATACCTCATTCGATTCGGAATGACGTCTAGAAAAATGTTTTTTAAGGGCATATTAGCACATAAAAAATTGCAATAGTTATTAACAAAATAAGAAAAAAAAAGAAGGTATTTAGTTTTTCATTAATAACTTTTAAAATAATGATATTTAAGGAATTATGAAAAAAGATCCTGAAAGAGGAGGAAATTTCCAATAAAAAAGTCCTTACTCCCGGAACTCTATCTATATTATTTATAATTTTTATTTAACGCTGGAAATAGCGCTCCGCGAGGGCGTTACGGCATAGGCGCGTCGTCTAAAAAGCCGGTATATCACCTAAAATAATTTATTTCTAATATTAAATAACAATTTAAAAATTTGAATAAATTATGGTGTAATCTAGACACTTGAACGAAAATAACCACGGCGAAAAATATTTTTTTTGACAACTTTTCAAAAAGTTACACCATTGTTAATTAACTAATGTTTTTCCAATCTCTGTTTTTATAAATTACGGCATAAAAGTTTCAAAATTAGTCTAAAAATATTTCGCTTCGTGGAGCTCTTCGTAATTAGGTACTTAATAAAGTTATGCAGAAAAAAAATATTAAAGTTTATTATTTTGTTAATTATATTTTTTTTAAATTAACTAAAAATGAAATTTCTAAAAAATGTTATCAAAACATTTTTTTTTTGGTAATATCTTATTATTGCTGTTTTTGCATCTAATATAGGTGTCGGGTTGGTCATTAGTACAGGACTTCAACTGACAGCGAAACGAAGTGTGCAGATAGCACGCTCGGCAGAGTCTAGCTCACTTCCGTGCGGAGTAGAAGAGTGGGGACGTCAAGCGATGTCGACGAGTGGGAGTGGCAGCTTGAACGTCGTCAATTCTCATCGAACCACCGCGCGGACAACAAGTGCCTAGGAACTGTCTCACGTTTCGTTGTACTAAAATTTGACAAGTTATTATTGGAAATATAGCGTCTGAATGTCTTAAAAGTTTTTCACTCTGCCTATGTTTCCGACATCAGAAGTGGGATCCACATAGAGTTTCTATAAGCTTTGTGTGTATCTTGCGCCTACTCTGATTTTGATGCATAGAAGTTGCGTGAAAAAACTCGGTTTCCGTAAAGTTTATCGTTTTGAAAATTTTAATTCTTGCGTAACGAGAATAGTGCGTTTTGCGTTGTATTGTGTAAGTGGTTTCTAAATCGCGTAACATGTCGAGCCGTTCAAAACGTAACAATAGCGGTGGAAGGTGAAAAAAAAAAAAAAAAAAAAAAGTAGGTATCGTGATATTATTTTCAGTGATAGTTCGGTCGAGTGTCAGCGTAAGCCACCTAAACACGCGTGGGTCACGAAATGCTTAAGCATCGTTCCCGTGATTAAGCCACGTATCGCGTAAGTCAAGACGAAGTGTTGAATCGGGCTTGTGCTAGTTTGGATGCGATTGAAAATCGGTTGGAAACTGCGGTTGCCGGTACTTGTCGCGGCCGCGTAGCGAAAGTAATATTCAACCGATGCCTTTAGTTGTGACAGTTAGTGGGCATAACGGGGGATATTTCACACTCTGTGCGATGATAGTGATACGGCGAGAAAATACTCAACGTAGTTCACGTGCGTTCTTAAAGTGTCTACATGTCGCCGTTCGAACCCAGTATCCATTATTTTGACGTGTGGTGTGTAGAATAGGAGTGCGGTTGCGAAATAAATAGGTGGAATGATCGCGAGTGTCTTGAGCGGATAGGTAGTTGTCTTCGCGGTGATGCAAAGTCGTGGCTCAAGGAGTAGGTAACACATAATTGAGGGACGTGGATTAGTTTTCAACTGAATTACGCTCTTTATGTCCGCAAAACATTGATACGGTTACCGTTTTATATGAAGTTACGTGTACTACTAAGTACATTCCTTGTGCAGAATACCCTCGTAAGTCTCTTTTACGTTTGAATACGGTCAAGTTAGCAAACTCGTAGTAATAAAAGACGCGAGCGGTCGCTGAGCCCTGGGCTACACCAGCAACTCCGGGCGATAATAAACTGTGAGTGTGTTGTAAGATAGTTCCAGGTCAAGCGCAGCGAATGTTATTGGCGGACGACCGCCGATGGTGGGGTTGTGGTGCAGTGATGGCCCCCACACCTGCATGGATCCTGACTACGGGGCTATCCACGTTAACGCCTGCAGCGGAGCCACAATTTCCGAGCGACTGCATTGCTACGGAGCTGGCGGATAAGTTTAAGAGATAAGTGGTTTGAACCCGGTAAGATCCAACAACTTTTATACTTCAACTTTTGATCCGTCCTTAAATTTAGTGTCTTAAGAGTGTCTTAAGCTGGCCCAATTTCAAACAATAGTTAAACCTTTGTGTCCACGTGACTTGGATGTTGCTAATATCATTTTAATGTTATGAAAACTAATTCTAACAATTACCCCACATATGCAAAATACGCAAGGCGATCATTGTTGCTCCTTCGTATAATAAATGGTCTCGGTGAATAATTAATTTCATGTACTATAATTCGTGTTATAGTGAACCCGATACGTGCGGCGGCGGCGCGTGTAGCGGCGGCGGCACGTGTGGCGGCGGCGGCGCAGCCTACCGCGGCGCAGCCTGGCAGCGGCGTAACCTGGCGGTTGCGCAGCGCGGTTCGAGAATGCCTGGTTTTGAGTGGTACAACCACTGACGCTCACTTTATAATGGAATGATGGTCTGTAAACTTTTAATTACTAAAAAGGATTTACCTTAAATTTAAATGGTAAACGTACTAGTAGTGTAGTTGCTATGAATGGTATCTGAAAGGCACGAATAGTTATTACTGAACAGACTGTGTGCAGTGTAATTATAAAGTTTTGCAAGGGGACCGTATGGTGTTTCAAGCTTCGAATTTAAAATTCGTATTCACACACGACCTTTACTAATATTAAAGCTGAAGAGTTTGTTTTCTTTTGTTTTTGCTTGAACACGCTAATCTGAGGAAATACTAGTCCGATTTGAAAAATAAAATATAGTGTGAGATAGTCCACAATGGAAAATGTAGTAAGCAATGTTCTTTTTGAAGTGTAATGTTTCACATACGGAGTTACGAATAACAACTAGTAGTCAAAAAAGATGTCAGTGTCACGTACCAGTCGAAGTTAATGTTGATAGTAATCCTGATAATTACTGATGTTGATTCAGTTAGTGATGATGTAAGTTGAGACTCGAGTAAGGGGACTATATCGGGCGTATTGCGTATGACCGTACCAGGGGTTACTTCGTAATCGTAGCATGCGATTTGCGTTTAACACTGGCGGAGGTCGGGATCCAATGAGTGGATTGGGGCAATGTGATTGCCGGTTGGCTAAGGAGCCGTGGCTCGAAGGAAACTTACTTGGAGACTCTCTTACGATAAAATTTGAAGTCATTATCATAAAGTTGATTTGATGGACTGGCTTGGTACGTGGCTCAGGTATTGAAATAGTTAATGCTACTCACATAATTAACCGAAATTATTACTGCCAACAAGTCGAGTTATGTTTCATGCGATTGTAAAGACAATAATTTCTAAATTTACTGTAGGCGAGTTTGTATTAATTGAGAATGAAGAGAGGAATCAAACCAAATTAGATCCAAAATTTAAGGGTCCATTTAAGATAGTAGAAGTTCTGGACGGTGACCGCTATCTGCTAAAGGCCTTAAATTCAAAACGAACCTATAATGTAATATGCACACGATAGAGTTAGGAAAATGCCTGAGGCTAAAGTACTTATGGAATGAAATGAAAATTATAATTTACCAAATTCTCACAATAATGTAACTTCAGAACCTACACATGACACTGCTGCGGGTGTTTTATGCAATCAGAGTAACGAATGAATGTTTAACATACATAGTCACAGAGCTGACTATCAAGTTATGGTATAGTCACGGGGCTGACTATCACCTATCACTAGTCACAGAGCTGACTATCAAAATTATGGTATAGTCACGGGGCTGACTATCAACTAGCACTAGTCACAGAGCTGACTATTAAATTTATGGTATAGTCACGGGGCTGACTATCACCTAGCACTAGTCACAGAGCTGACTATCAAATTTAAGGTATAGTCACGGGGCTGACTATCACCTAGCACTAGTCACAGAGCTGACTATCAAATTTATGGTATAGTCACGGGGCTGACTATCACCTAGCACTAGTCACGGGGCTGACCAAGTGTACACGTATATCGCGTTTAGTCATCATTACTGTTAGTATTGATTGCATGGAGATTTTGCAGCAGTTGTCAGTGTCTAGTTTATCTAAGTTTATGATAATTTAATTTCAATAATGAAGTAAAATAGTTATCCCTATACCTAAAAGGCGTTTAACTTTAAGAGCACTTACAAGTACGGTCATGATAGGCTTAGAAAAATGCCAGAGGGGTCAAAGCATACCTGATGAACTTGATGAGGACCTAAGTGACAGCGTAATAAGTGATGACATTTTGGGTAATGTTTAAGTGTACACGGTGATTGTTGGGGTTCTGTAGGAACCACGTGCGATCCAAAGGGGATGCGCAAAGGAAATGGCTGAGTAAGTGGTGTTACTGGATGGCCATGAATCACGTGTATAGCTTGGTTGTTTAATTTAGTGTGATAATTGGAGGTCATGAATCAAGTAATCAGTAGTGCTTTGAAACTGTCTTTGATTTGTGTTAAGAATTAATGAAAATTCTTCTGTGAGTAGATTATTAAGAACAATCTAAGCCTCAGTATTATTGTATGACCTTTACCTGGGCTAAGTCAGGACTAGCCGAGCAATATGATACTTTGCACATGAATTTTGTTTACAGACTAACACACAGAGACGTGTGTCCTGTAGGATGGCCGTGTCGGGTTGGTCATTAGTACAGGACTTCAACTGACAGCGAAACGAAGTGTGCAGATAGCACGCTCGGCAGAGTCTAGCTCACTTCCGTGCGGAGTAGAAGAGTGGGGACGTCAAGCGATGTCGACGAGTGGGAGTGGCAGCTTGAACGTCGTCAATTCTCATCGAACCACCGCGCGGACAACAAGTGCCTAGGAACTGTCTCACGTTTCGTTGTACTAAAATTTGACAAGTTATTATTGGAAATATAGCGTCTGAATGTCTTAAAAGTTTTTCACTCTGCCTATGTTTCCGACATAGGTATTAATTAACATTGGAAAAAAAATGTTACGTCATTTATTAAGAAATTGTTTATAAACAAATAGACTATTTTGCGATTTTAAAAAAAAAAATTTTTACTATCTTATTGCAAAGGTAAAATGATGATTTAAAATAGAAAAAAAAACTTAAATATTTCTTTTTATTGTTTATAATCGTTTTTTTTATATTTCAATTGTTTAAATAATTAGTTAAGAAATTATTTTATTCTTAATAATCATCATTGACCCTTTGCAAAAAGATAGTAAAATTTTTTTTTTTTTAAATCGCAAAATAGTCTATTTGTTTATAAACAATTTCTTAATAAATGACGTAACATTTTTTTTTCCAATGTTAATTACTACCTATATTAGATGCAAAAACAGCAATAATAAGATATTACCAAAAAAAAAAATTTTTGATAACATTTTTTAGAAATTTCATTTTTAGTCTATTTAAAAAAAATATAATTAACAAAATAATAAACTTTAATATTTTTTTTCTGCATAACTTTATTAAGTACCTAATTAAGAAGAGCTCCACGAAGCGAAATATTTTTAGACTAATTTTTGAAACTTTTATGCCGTAATTTATAAAAACAGAGATTGGAAATATTAGTTAATTAACAATGGTGTAACTTTTTGAAAAGTTGTCAAAAAAAATATTTTTCGCCGTGGTTATTTTCGTTCAAGTGTCTAGATTACACCATAATTTATTCAAATTTTTAAATTGTTATTTAATATTAGAAATAAATTATTTTAGGTGATATACCGGCTTTTTAGACGACGCGCCTATGCCGTAACGCCCTCGCGGAGCGCTATTTCCAGCGTTAAATAAAAATTATAAATAATATAGATAGAGTTCCGGGAGTAAGGACTTTTTTATTGGAAATTTCCTCCTCTTTCAGGATCTTTTTTCATAATTCCTTAAATATCATTATTTTAAAAGTTATTAATGAAAAACTAAATACCTTCTTTTTTTTTCTTATTTTGTTAATAACTATTGCAATTTTTTATGTGCTAATATGCCCTTAAAAAACATTTTTCTAGACGTCATTCCGAATCGAATGAGGTATGGCACATATTTTTAGGAGCTTTATTTCTATTTAACACGTTTTTGAACTTGTTGACTAGACTAATGAACTAAAAATGACCGTTAATATGAACGATGAAAAAAACAACAATTTTCTTAATATTATAAGAATTTTTCCTCTCTTTTAATTACATTAGTTCACAATTATAAAATGACAAATATTTTATTTGGATAGAAAATATTTAAACTAATTTGAACGGCATAATGACCGCACTAATTGAATACGAAAAATAATACCGCACTAATACTTTAATGTAATATTGTCCTTATAGAGTGACAATTAGCGATAACTGATTACAGATCTCCATTACTGTAGTCAGTATAATTAGGCCAGCTAGTTGCTAAAAGGATACATAATATACTAGCTGATTCCGGTGGAGGTATTCCATAGAAGTTAAAAAGCGTTACACGTAAAAAAAATTATAATTGTTTATTGTAGGGTCAGGATATTCTCATTTATATGTCAAATTTATTTTGTTAAATAAATATTAAACGGTTAAAGATAATTATTATTTGGCATTTTAAAAAGCAAACTGGTTTTTTTGGCTTCTATGGAAGTACCGCTACTAGCTGATTCCACAGTATGACATGTTTTTGCATATTCCCATAGGATCAATTGTTTGACGTTACCATATCTATCAAGCAATCTGACACAGGACGAGGTGCAACAGTATCTTCAGCATCTCCACGTCAAAAGCTAAACGTGAAAATGTGTAAATTCGACAGCCCCGTGGCGCAGTTGGCTAGACACCAGCTTGCGAAACGAGAGGCCGCGGGTTCGATCCCCGCACCGAGACAAATGTTTGTGTGATCCACAAATATTGTTTCGGGTCTGGGTGTTTGTGAGACCGAAAAGTCTCTCGTAGTTTCTGATACTCACGACACAGGACTTGTATCCTAGTGTGGGGTCAGAACTATGTATGTGACTGTTGAGTGTATTTATTATTATTTATTTATTTATTTATAAACCAAGACACGAAACAAACTATCTGAAGATCTTATCCATAACAATCATTAGTAAAGCATCGGCTGCATTGTAAGCGCGTCGTACTGTTTAACTTTGTTATACATGTTTGTTTTTGTAATTTTTTGAAGTTTTCGAAAAAAAATATAACGGTTAATATTATTTGTTTATAACAAATTGTTAAGTTAATAAACAATTAAATTATTTATAAAAAAAATATATTTCTCTGTTATTCCATTGAAAAGGGTCAATGATGATTATTAAGAATAAAATAATTTCTTAACTAATTATTTAAACAATTGAAATATAAAAAAAATGATTATAAACAATAAAAAGAAATATTTAAGATTGTTTTTTCTTTTTTAAATCATCATTTTACCTTTGCAAAAAGATAGTAAATTTTTTTTTTTTTTAAATCGCAAAATAGTCTATTTGTTTATAAACAATTTCTTAATAAATGACGTAACATTTTTTTTCCAATGTTAATTACTACCTATATTAGATGCAAAAACAGCAATAATAAGATATTACCAAAAAAAAAAATTTTTGATAACATTTTTTAGAAATTTCATTTTTAGTCTATTTAAAAAAAATATAATTAACAAAATAATAAACTTTAAAAATTTTTTTTCTGCATAACTTTATTAAGTACCTAATTAAGAAGAGCTCCACGAAGCGAAATATTTTTAGACTAATTTTTGAAACTTTTATGCCGTAATTTATAAAAACAGAGATTGGAAATATTAGTTAATTAACAATGGTGTAACTTTTTGAAAAGTTGTCAAAAAAAATATTTTTCGCCGTGGTTATTTTCGTTCAAGTGTCTAGATTACACCATAATTTATTCAAATTTTTAAATTGTTATTTAATATTAGAAATAAATTATTTTAGGTGATATACCGGCTTTTTAGACGACGCGCCTATGCCGTAACGCCCTCGCGGAGCGCTATTTCCAGCGTTAAATAAAAATTATAAATAATATAGATAGAGTTCCGGGAGTAAGGACTTTTTTATTGGAAATTTCCTCCTCTTTCAGGATCTTTTTTCATAATTCCTTAAATATCATTATTTTAAAAGTTATTAATGAAAAACTAAATACCTTCTTTTTTTTTCTTATTTTGTTAATAACTATTGCAATTTTTTATGTGCTAATATGCCCTTAAAAAACATTTTTCTAGACGTCATTCCGAATCGAATGAGGTATGGCACATATTTTTAGGAGCTTTATTTCTATTTAACACGTTTTTGAACTTGTTGACTAGACTAATGAACTAAAAATGACCGTTAATATGAACGATGAAAAAAACAACAATTTTCTTAATATTATAAGAATTTTTCCTCTCTTTTAATTACATTAGTTCACAATTATAAAATGACAAATATTTTATTTGGATAGAAAATATTTAAACTAATTTGAACGGCATAATGACCGCACTAATTGAATACGAAAAATAATACCGCACTAATACTTTAATGTAATATTGTCCTTATAGAGTGACAATTAGCGATAACTGATTACAGATCTCCATTACTGTAGTCAGTATAATTAGGCCAGCTAGTTGCTAAAAGGATACATAATATACTAGCTGATTCCGGTGGAGGTATTCCATAGAAGTTAAAAAGCGTTACACGTAAAAAAAAATTATAATTGTTTATTGTAGGGTCAGGATATTCTCATTTATATGTCAAATTTATTTTGTTAAATAAATATTAAACGGTTAAAGATAATTATTATTTGGCATTTTAAAAAGCAAACTGGTTTTTTTGGCTTCTATGGAAGTACCGCTACTAGCTGATTCCACAGTATGACATGTTTTTGCATATTCCCATAGGATCAATTGTTTGACGGTACCATATCTATCAAGCAATCTGACACAGGACGAGGTGCAACAGTATCTTCAGCATCTCCACGTCAAAAGCTAAACGTGAAAATGTGTAAATTCGACAGCCCCGTGGCGCAGTTGGCTAGACACCAGCTTGCGAAACGAGAGGCCGCGGGTTCGATCCCCGCACCGAGACAAATGTTTGTGTGATCCACAAATATTTGTTTCGGGTCTGGGTGTTTGTGAGACCGAAAAGTCTCTCGTAGTTTCTGATACTCACGACACAGGACTTGTATCCTAGTGTGGGGTCAGAACTATGTATGTGACTGTTGAGTGTATTTATTATTATTTATTTATTTATTTATAAACCAAGACACGAAACAAACTATCTGAAGATCTTATCCATAACAATCATTAGTAAAGCATCGGCTGCATTGTAAGCGCGTCGTACTGTCAATGAACGACACTCGGCGTGTCGCACAAAGCGTCAATGCTTGGGCCGGACCATTGTCTGTATCGCTCCAGGATCGGAACTCTCGGATTAATATGCACTGTATTGAAAGGCAGCACACCTTGATGGCTATTGATCATTTATCGCACATCTCGGTTGGACAGTTTGGTCTTCTCGAAGTTTCGCTGTTGTCTTATCAGAGAGGAGAGTTAATGAGTGCAAAAGTTTGTTAAAGTTTTGTTATGGACTAAGGTCTAAACCCTCTCAGTTGCAAAGAAGGCCCGTGCCCAGCAGTGGGACGTATTTGGACTGATGATGATGATGGTAAGTTTGTTGGAATATGGCTTTTAATGTGTTTGTACCAATTGTCTGAATTACATTGTTAATTTAAAAATGTAAATGTATTTATGTTAAATTGTTTTAGTTAAATAAATAAAAAAAAAAAAAAATTGTCATTGTCGAGCCCAAATAATAGTATGGTTGAAAATAAAATTCTCAAAAGATAATTTACACACAGTTGTTTGTTAGATAAACAAAAAATATTCTTGAAGGAATACACAATCCGAGGAATTTAGCTGGAAATTATAGCCTTATACAAGTTTGCGTGACTTGAATACATAAAAATATTCAATAGCACAAAATGGTGAATCTATGAAATATGAAAAGATCACTAACATTTTATTTACAAACAGCAGTAGGAGCGAAGAAAGTACTTTTTGGTTTTAATATTTTTTACGTATTACGAAAAAATTAATGTGAAATTCAGGTTTTTGATTCGTGACGCTGTTTTTCCTTTACTAACCAGCCAACCGTGTAGAATTGAGTATTCTATTGCATACTTGTTGGAGCTCGTACTGAAGAGAACAAACGCAAGATCCGTTTTGTTCTCTAATGTATGTATATATTTCTACACCTACTTTTCGTCAGCTGTTTTAAGTTTGAAGTTATTTGGGACACTACTAGGCTCCGTGCTGACTTTAAGAGCTTAAAATAAAAGAATAATTAAAAATCTAATTAATCGGGATATGAACAGGAAACCGATAACCGTTTCAATTTTTTTTTCAAAAAAAAAAAATATGTAGAGAAATTACATAAATACAGATTCCTTCATTTTTGTTTGATATATCTTAACTAACACAACTCCAAAACAAAAAACAAAAAAATAAATAACCGCGACCATGCAAAACATTAATGGACTTATTCCAAGGAAGTATAGCCTCGCTGTACAGTTTTCTTTATTTCGTACATCATTTTTACGGTGTCTGTAACACGGTTATCTGGCGCGGAGTGTTTTATCAGACCACAAACTCGCACAAATTCTATGGTGTTACGAGCTGCGCACTTTTTATAGTTCCTTTGAAGGATTGATAACTCGTGGCGGAGTCGCGCCTCGGTAAATAATCTTTATTCGTGTTTTATGGAGACGAGAATATTAAGTGTTCTTTTTATTAACTGGAGGCCGTTTCGTTTGTATAGCGGCATAAATCGACGCGGGCGAACGTAAGGTCCTACATTCGATTCTCATGTAGAGCTCATCATCATCATCAGCCCACGGGGTTAGGCACGGGGCTTCTCTACGACTGAGAGGGTTTAGGCCTTAGTCCACGCTGGCCTAGTGCGGGATGGTGGACAACACACCTAAGAAATTTCTAAGAACTGTTAGGTATGTAGGTTTCCCCACGATATTTTCCTTCACTGTTAGACTACGTGATAATTCATTGTGAATACACACATAACTTCGATAAGTTAGAAGTGTGTGCTTGGGGTTTAAACCCGCGACCGCCGAGATTGTCGACGGCGTGCCTAAACCACGAGGCCACCACGACTTATCTGGAAACCTAGTTGAAAAAATTAATCAATTAAAAATTACATCAAGTAAAGCTAAAAAAAATTTAGAAATTTTGTGGGGCAAGCTAGGGCTCTTATACTAAGCAGTCAGTCAGCATGGATACAAGTAAAGGAAGATTGAAGACTTTAGAACAGATCATTTATTTACTGTAGAAGACTCATAAAGAAAATGAACCGCATAAATGTCACGTTGAAATGATCCTAAGTATTTCATGATACTGACGGTTTTTACGAAGCGCCAGTATGAAGAGTTATGACAGGGAACGTCTAGGAGCCGCAGCTCGCAGCCGAGCATAGCGAGATGCAATAAAGTGAATTATGCACACAACTGCAACGATACTTTGTTCTTGGCTCTCGAGAATGTCCGGGGTACACTTATGTTCACAAGCGGAGCGAGTATACTTCCTTAATAAGGATTAGGTATATCGCTGTCTATATTTGAATTGTGTAACTACATATACTGCGGGTTTCCCTTATGGGTTAGTGGAGTTAAGTTAGCCTCAGCGAGCAAAGCCTTATTTTTATATATAAATGGTACGATTTCTACTCGATGATTTCGTTTGTACTTGAGTTTCAATTTCAATCAATTAACCCTCTCAGTTGTAGAGGAGGCCCGTGCCCAGTAGTGGGACATATTTGGGCTGATGATGATGATGATGATGAGTTTAAATTAGTTTTGAATGTTCATATATTATATCTTCGAATAGATTTTGATCCACGAATGCCGGGGTCAATATTTGCAAGAATAGTAACGCACCAAAACGCCTGCTTTCCCAAAGTCGTAGGCAAAGATGTATTTTTATACATTAATTTCTCAGGATGTGCTTTTAATCCCGCGGAGTGGGTCGAGCCTGGTGGTAAGGAATTCAAGAACAACGCGTCTTAAACAATTATTCGTTAACAAAATTTGCCATGATAAATAATAAATAAATAAATACACCCAACAGTCACATACATAGTTCTGATCCCACACTAAGATACAAGTCTTGTGTTGTGGGTATCAGAAACTACGAGAGACTTTTCGGTCTCACATACATACACCCAGACCCGAAACAAATATTTGTGGATCACACAAACATTTGTCTCGGTGCGGGGATCGAACCCACGGCCTCTCGTTTCGCAAGCTGGTGTCTAGCCAACTGCGCCACGGGGCTGTCAATATATTGATATTCTTATCATTAATTATATATAATGATATTCTTATCTTTTGTTAGTCAACAAGCGTATTTCTTTTCTTTTAAACCCCGCGTAGAGGTTCCACACATCTGTGCTCGCCGCCTTATTCCCGACTTCCCTCGAGAGTCCTAATGCAGACTTACACCGAGCCGCAGCGTTCGTTCAATTTAAACTTTAATATGCAACAGAGTACACACCCAAATTGGAAATAATGATCTGTGCACACTAAATAATTTTACACTAGAGCTTAATAACTTTTAACTGGCCTTTATCGTTCAAAATGAGGACAATGGCTTTTGCATATGGCGACGTGTGCGATTTGCCTATAAATAAATACACCTAACAGTCACATACATAGTTCTGACCCCAAATTAAAATACGAGTCTTGTGTCGTGCGTATCAGAAATTACAAGAGATTTTTCGGTCTCACAAACACCCAGACCCGAAACAAATATTTGTGCATCTCTCAAATATTTGTTTCGGTGCGGAGGTCGAACCCGCGGCCTCTCGTTTCGCAAGTTGGTGTTTAGCCAACTGCACCACGGGGCTGCCTATGCTTGGATACATGCAAAATTCACGTGTAGCGTAGGGAAAGCGAGAGATATTAAATGTGATACGGTTATATTTTCCTTTTTTGTTTTTAGAAAATCTATAAGCCATGCTGTCGTATTGGACTGCGGCACAAATAGACAGACTCGACCTGGGTGATTTCAATGCGCTACAGGCTTACAGTGTTTTGCTATACTTATCCATAACAACCCTTTTGCGTTTCATCCGTTTGCCGACCAAGATGAATACAGCTAAAATCGCATGTATTAAAACAAGCTAATTAATAAAAAATCTTTATAGAAAATACTAATTCCGAATACGGGACGGGAATACAAAATATAGTAACATCATAATTTGATATCCTTAATTAACTCCCAATAATGCAAGGTTGGCGGTTAATCAACCAGTCATTTTCAGCAGCACGTGTTGCAGACTGATAAATAATGAAGCCCCCAATGGGAAATATGGCGAACGTACATTAATAGGAAAAACGTTATATAAAAAATATATATATATAGAAACATTATATGTTTATACTTTGACTGCCTTGTGGTCGCGTGTCACAAGTATGTGCCGAGGTATCTAGAGTTCCTGGGTTCGATGCACGACCCAGTAAAATTGTTATTGAGTTTTTCATTAGGAAATTCTCAGTAGCAGCCTCGTGATATATAATACATATATATAGGATATTACATAGAACTGATACATACCTGGCGATATGTGGGTCCAGAAATGCAAGGTGCATTTCTAACTAGGTACTCCTTGGGGAATACAGACGTAGGGTTATGTATGTATAAAGGCTATAAGGCTTAGATAATATAGTCTGGAAAGCTCTTATGAATATTTGAAAAAAGTACTTTAAATTTAGTTATACTAGGCAGCTATATTAATCAGTTCTCATTTAAGACTTAAATATTGAGTTTTTAATAGATTTGAATCATAGTAATATTATAAATTAGAATGTCGCTCTGCTTGTCCGTATAACTGTCTGTCGCTTTCACGCCTAAATCGCTGGACTGGTTTTAATGATTTTTGTTATGGAGATAGATATAACTTTGGTAAAAGACATAGGGTACTTTTTATCTCGGAGATATGCAGTGGTATACAGTCGTGATGGCCTCGAGGTTTAGGCACGCGGTCGAGAATCTCGACGGTCGCGGGTTCAAACCCCAGGCACACACCTCTGACTTTTCGAAGTTATGTGTGTATTCACAATGAATTATCACGTACTTTAACGGTGAAGGAAAACATCGTGATGAAACCTGCACACCTAAAAGTTCTTAGGAATTTCTTAGGTGTGTAGTCCGCCAACCCGCATTAGGCCAGCATGGTGGACTAAGGCCTAAAACCTCTCAATGGTAGAGGAGGCCCGTGCCCAGCAGTGGGACGTATATGGGCTGATGATGATGATGCAGTGGTTGCCCGTGCTTAGCACATAATTATTATTACCAAAAAGCAGGTACGACTCCGAACTGCTATCTACGAATCCATTTCTAAATTTGAACTGGAGATCTCGATCGCACACGGCATATCATTTCAATGTCAAACATTTACAATGCAACTCCAAAAATCCCTTGATAAAGCAATCAAAGCTCGCTTCTACGCCTCCCATGATGCCTACAAGATTAAAGTCTATCCCGCGTAGTCGCCTGCAGTGTCCGATGTCCGCAAAGAGCAGATTCACAAAGGCCGCTTTCCGCAGAGGACAGTATTAATTAGAAACTTCTGCGGCTTCGGGCTCTGGGGCTTAGTTGTGAAGGCAGCGCCGACGTGCCTCTGACACTCTGAATATGACCATTACATACCTGAATGGTATTTATTAGTTCCTTTTAACACAAGTGACAGAAATGACGTCATGAAATGTACTACACCGCTTGGTGGGCTTCGAAAATTTAAATTGACACATTATAAATCTTATTAGTCATCAAAATTAAAGGTTGGGAAATCAAATATGTGAATTGATTAAATCAGCCCGTAGAATTGGACTCCGTTCACGAGTATGACGATTGTGCCAGTAATGGATCTACTTAGTGCCATAGTGGCACATGCAAGTGTGCCGCGTTCCGGGATCAGCCAGTGTATATCCGGTTTTCGGGGGGGCTTCAATCATGGTGAAAGGATGACCGTGCCGGCAATTTTTTTGGCCGGTTTGTCGCGGTCGGTCCTTTGATCGCCATGATTGATAGTCCCCCAAACTTCTTCACAATAAGGTGAAGAGGTATTCGGCCGGCATGATTGTGTCGACCAACGGGAGACCATCATCTCTCGCTGGTCGGCACTTTTTCTGGACTCCATTGCGATTATCATCAGGTGCAATGGGGTCACTTTGCCGTGCCAGAAAAAAAAAAAAAAAAAACAAAAAAAAAACTTAACAATTATAATGCAAGACAGTGAAGAATAAAGCGTCACACCTACCCAATAACATAAATAAACAAATAAAGCATTTAAACTACAGTGAGTTTATTTTCCTAACATCATTTTGTAGAGATTCTTTGCTGGGTACTGCTAACTGGCGTCTATAATTGATACTCTGTTGAGTATTAACCTCGGCTTTTCCCATATATTTAATTCTATAAAGTAAGTAGTGAGTTGTGGCTGTCTTTAATCTCCGCCTAACTGAGCTGGAGGAGTAAAAATATAAAAATATGTAAGTTTAATATTCGCTGATAACAATCTCACTAAAATGTGAAACGCGAAACTTTTAACTCCTCGCCAAATGCTTATTTACTAGGTATTTCATCGGTTAGCTGTGTTAGCACGACACGAAATGATTGTAAACAATCACCAAATGGCTAACAACAAACTTTTTCGTTTGTCCAACCAACGCGGCTCGGGTGAGTGCTCGAAACTACAAAATATACGGGGGCTATTAGCGATCTTTCCGGCGGAATACAGCATTTAACTTACTAACACATTTTTTCTAACTTATTAAAAGAAATATGAATGTGTTATTTACTGGTTTGTTTTCTCCGCTGCAAAAGGTGTGATTTGGGTTAATCAACAAACTTTCAATCATGCTGGTTAGTATGGTAAAATAATAAATATAAAAATTTAACTGACGATAATAATCGCGCGTCGAATTGCTAAAATACAGCTGGCAAAACATGGATCCCCAAATGTACCTTTGCCTACCCTTTGAGGATACAGACGTGCGTGTAAGGATGTAAATAAAATAATTTCAACAAATCAACACATCATTGCACAATTTGTAGAAGAACTACATTTTATGCTCTGAGCTCCTAGTGTATTTAGCTATGGCTTATAATGAAATGTGTCATGGTATGGATAACTTTAGGTGGTTTATGACGAAGAGAATAAAGTCATTGATAGGTAGAAAAGTGAAAGCGTTATGTCTATCGAAACGGGTGTGTGCTAAACCAAGGTCTTGCGAAAACAGCCCAGTATATAGCTACAATAACCATTACGATACTAATATACATAAATCATATTGCTATTCTGCCACCTTAAATATTTTTTACACCGTCTAAATACTTATAGTTGCCAATTTACGTAATATAAAATATAATATAATATTGAGAGCCGTAAAACGGTAACAAGCGAGGACGCAATAAACTGCGCTGTGTTTTCGAAGTATCGGCAGTTAGTTGCGATTCGCGCCACGGGCCGCTCGTAAACCGTGGCGCTAGTGTCGCAGGTGGCGGGCGCCAACATTACCGAGCTCCGTTCGGAAACACAGCCCGTGTTATGTGGTCATCGAATTATTTATTGTAAAATTTCGTCTGAAAAGGAACTACTTTACGAATATACATATACGATACTGAAGTATTTTGTAAATGTTTTATAGCATTCAGGCGATGAATTAGTAATGAAAAAATATATAAATTGAAAAAGCTATTTTTGAAACTAAGTTTAACTACATATTGTATAACTATGTCTGTTTCCAATAGGCCGGCATAATTTTACAGATGAGCAATGAACAATTTGGATCAAAATGCATTTAACATCTGGTACCGGCGCGGCGTGGTCATTTTGCTATAGGTCTCGATTGACCATCATGACGTAACTCAATAATAAAAAAAAAACATTTTAAAAGGATAAATCATACATAATTTTATATAAAGGTTATGGCGTCATAAGATACGAAAATAACACCACCTTAGATGCTTCTTAACGTTACCTTGTCAACCTCCTTGTTTCCTCCAGATAAATATTTGTGTTCGAATGGTCCCAGATAACATTCCCTTGTAGAGCAAAATGTCATCCCAATTTCCCGTGAACATTCTCACTGGAAAACTTCAGTGTCATCAGAATTTTGCACGAAATCTTCAATAACGTAAGGGCTTATAACACAGCTGTTGAAAATAGTTACACCTCGCATAAACATAGTCTAGCCCTTCAAGGATTTACATACTGTTAAATATATAAATTGAGTGTGTCTGTGACATAATTAAAGTAAAGATTTACTTTTATAAGAGCATTTGTCGCGTCGTTAACATTTCACCAGCTTGCAGATATTTCATGCGTGGCTGCGCGTGACGTATGGTAAAGAACCCAATTGGACGTATTTCGCTTGCTTTGCCACTTGTGTGGACGTACCGTTATTTATTGCCAGCTTTATATCTTGAGAAGTCGAGTTTTTATATTTAATATCGAGAAAATAAAGAACCTTTTCTTTCCATTGAAAATTCGAGTGCATTTTTCAGACGTAATTTTAGTTATTTATTAGTTAAAAGCAAGTGATAATTCATTGTGAATACACACATAACTTCGAAAAGTCAGAGGTGTGTGCCTGGGGTTTGAACCTGCGGCCGCCGAAATTCTCGACCGCGCGCCTAAACCTCGAGGCCATCACCGTATTCACAATGAATTATCAGTTGCTTTAACGGTGAAGGAAAACATCGTGATAAAACCTGCACACCTAAATGTTCTTAGGAATTTCTTAGGTGTGTAGTCCGCCAACCCGCACTAGGCCAGCGTGGTGGACTAAGGCCTAAACCCTCTCGGTCTTATTAATAAAAATTGCTTATTCTTCTCTTACTCCAAAGTTACACCGGTATTAGTTAATTCTAGATTAGTCACGGAATAGCTACGTGAAATAAAAAGAATGAACAAAATGACCGGGTCGAATAAAAAGACCCTGACAGTTAGGTAAATTTTGAAATTTGACACTTTTATATGTCAAAGTCAAATGTCAATCACAACATATGTTTATGTAATGATGCATGCGTGAATTTGTGCTATTTTTATATTATCAGAATATTATTTTTTATTTGAAAAGAAAAAGAAGCAAAGAGGCATTCTTTCCATTAACTGGGATGAAGATAAAAAGGTAAGCACGTGGCAATATTTTAATGTATAAAAAGTAAAATTTTCAATTTTAGAAATGCTTAATTATTGTTTCAGCAATTATTTCGCTCAGTTCTAAAGGAATTTGCGACGATAATAGAAAATAAGTCATTAGATAATAACGCAAACAAATTGCACAACGCAATGGTTAACTATGCTAAAAGCTTGAAAGATCAAGAATACCAGAAGCGGTCGGAGATATTGGAAGTGGAGCTGAATATACAAAAAAAATAATTTAAAAGAGCTACTCTAGAAAGGGAGAATTTAGAAATAAGAAATGAAATGAAATGAAATTGCTTTTATTTGGTCACGTAGGCAATCAAATAGCACTTATGACAAGTCAATACAGAAAATGAAAATCTTTTAATTATTACATTATAATTTAACTATGGTTCATTTTATATAATTTGTACAAAAATATTTACGGTTTTTTTATAATTTATTTTTAAGAAAGGCGAAAAAGTTGAAGTAAATTTTATTCAATTAAACAATAAACATATCTTGTGATTTCACCATTTTTTAAAAATTAAATTAAATGCTCTCAATTCTTTATTTACATTTATTGTGATCGCACATACATACATCATTTTATACCTTATTAAAATAGAAACACAATCAAATTGATATCAACAAAATTTCATAATTGTATAGTTTCTTTGGCACATTAGAACAATGCATTTGCCTATTTTTTTTATAGAGACCCACATGGAAGTGGCAATCATAAAATATATATAATAAGAAATGAAATTATCTTTATTTAATCTATAAAATGTCAAATACATCACTTAGATTCAGTCATTTCAAAATTTGTTGTTCCACCCTGTTCGGAAGGAAGTCATCACTAGAGAAGAATGGGCAAGAAACTATATATATATACACACACTTTTGTTCACTGTCAGAGGCAGGCATTTTTATCTATTGACACCTGTGTCTAATTATTGCCAAAGCAACTTGTTTGCACACAAGGGATATTGTTGCCTGACTAAACCGACTCAGATCTCCTGCATTATCTTGAATCTGTAAAATAGATAAGTGGTATGGATTCAAAATTTACTAAATACCGACAATTCTATTATTAAATCTTTGTAACACAAAGCTGAGATTAAATTTTGTATACATGTTATACTATCTATATGCAGTTGTTTAATAGGATAGAAGTGTAATGTACAAATAAATAGTTAAGTAGTATATTTAACTCATTTACATCTAATAGCCTGATAAACTGCTAACATTATACTAAATATTTATATTTATTTGAACTCAAACTTGGCTATTAACAGACTTCAAGCAAGAAAGTATATGACAATTAGGGCAATCTAGCCTAATATTAGTACCTATAGTTTATTGAGATAGTTTATTTACCTCTCCACAAGCCCAAGTCCTAATTGCAGCTAAAACTTTCAAGTGAGGTGGTATAAAGCCTCCTCGTGCATCTCCAGCTAAATCATTTTTCATCATTTCAGTAATGCAATATGCAGTTGAGCGTGTAAATCTATATTTATATTTAAACTCATCTTCTTAAAGGTCTTCAAAAGGGTTATTGCGAGTTTATACAATTTCACATGCCTTAATGGTAATATTTCTTCAATTCCTTATATCATTCTCAAATATCAATGAAATCATTCATTTTAATCCACAATAATTACAAAATCAGGCACTAGTAAGTACTCGAACGAACACCAAACAAATACGAAAAATATTTAGGTTATGTTTAGTTACATTATATCTCAATGGAAGTTGGAAATACAATACAAATCTATGCTTACTCAAGCGTTAAGCCATGGGGCTCCGCGGAATAACTTTTACTCCGGGAGTAAATTTTGATTCCTAGTACTAGATAGTCCTAGTAGTAGTAGTAGATAGTCCTTACTCCTAGTTTATTAATACCATTTTTGCCTAATCTTTGCGTAAGTCTTGGAGTAAAGTTATTCTGACGCAAATCATAGTTTATTAATAAGGGTGTATCAGTTGTAGAGGAGGCCCGTGCCCAGCAGTGGGACGTATTTGGGCTGATGATGATGATTAGTTAAAAATATTAAATATTTTTTAATGGACAAGTATTGACATAATGGCATTATATAATGTAATAAAATATCGATGTGTTTTAATTTTGTTACACGTCATAAAAATCATATTAAAATTGCATGCTAAATATGGCGAGAATCGCGCTGTTCACATGTTGCAAAATGATTTGAAATATAATGTAAAAATCTGTTGATTCAAATACCTCAGTATTCATAGAAGATAGTTCTATTTCTATAATAAATAGACTTGACCAAAGCACCGGTAGCTAAACGCATATCGGTTAAATCTGGTCGTCTTAAAGGTCTTTTGTGAAAGACTACATCCACCGTAGTCATTCTCTAGATGAATACCCAGACACCTTATATCCTATTTTGCAGCCTCAAAAGCCGTATATAATATAGAGCGCCTAGCTAAAGGTGGATAATCTAGATACTGAGATTTATCTTCACAAGAGAATAAATCAACTTAAATCAACTACGCTTTTTATTAAACCTTCCAACGCCCTCTTTGTCGTCCACTAATCGAGAGCCCGCCCCACATAAAAGATCTCTCGGAAACTATTTACTTTATGAATTATTACACCCGCCAGCGTCACACCTTAAAAATTTCATCAAGAAAAAATAATTTGGTGACCTTTTTCGTTTCTCGCAAATTCCTTTATTAGAGCTGCGCCCGCGAGTCCCGCCCTTGGAGTCATAAATCAGAAGTTTGTGCAAAAACTAACTAAAAGTTTGTCCCGTGAAAATGATGAAACGTTGCCGAGTTTTATTCAGTTATGTGGTGGAGATAACTGAGTAATTGGCGCGGGGAATTCTTCGCCGATTCCCATTTCAACAGTTACCGTGGAGTTAAGATAAATGCTGGCGTGATTTTGCTTTGAAAACATGTTGCTGTTGACTGAATTATCAACGTGAAATTGCCTTTATTTTGTGCAGTCCTATCCCACCACACACCACACATCCGAATTGTTAACCGCTTTCCTAACCGATAAAGCTGCATCCACGGTTGATTTACCAATCGTAAAACCGAATTGATTATCGTGGAATTTCGGTCCGCCCGGTAGTAAGCGAGGCACAATAAGACGTTCAAGTAACTTACCTAACGACGGTAACAACGTTATAGGACGATACGATTTTGGGTCTTCAGGAGGCTTGTGCAGTCCCTGTGGATGCGTGCATATATCGTGTAATATGCTGTCAGCATATCGGTTACCTTACCTTACCTTCTCACTAAAAAGAAATGAAAGTAACAAAACATGTTATATCCAGTTTATGGGAAAATGATTTTTCAGGCTCACTAAAATCCAGACCCGAAGGTGCTATTTTCATTTTCCATGGATCTTTTGTTATTAAAGAAAATAAATAAATACACCCAACCGTCACATATAGTACATAGTTCTGACTCCACACTAAGAGACGTGTGAAGTGTCGTAGGTATCAGAAAAAAAGAAATTTGGGTTCCACAAACAACCAGACCGAAAACAAACATTTTATATTTCTTTGTCAGACTAACATTTGTCTCGGTGCGAGGATCGAACCCGCGGCCCTACGTTTCATAAGCTGGTCTCTAGCCAACTGCGCCACGGTGCTGTCAAATTGTGTTTGGATCGCATATCATGGGGATGATGATTTCTGGGACTAGCCTTTTTAAATCATACATCTAACACCATCATTATTGCCAACTAGTGAGAACTACTAGTACTAGAACTACTGATGTATGATATCGTAATGAACGTCAAGTGATACGGTCATTAAGAGCTCCTGGATTTAATACCTGTCTCGAAAAGTGTTGTTGAGTTTTTTTTTAAGGAAATTATCAGTATTAGAGTCTGAAAATATGTGGGATTTAAATAATACCTAATGTAGATGTGTACAAAACTAAATTTATTGTAAACTCAATGCAATCAGGCCTGCTACTCAAATTCTTCCTTGCAATTTGAGTATAGCGTAGGATCGAATATTGTGAATAATTGAAAGACTATAAGATTGAAGATACAACACGAATACATTTTCATGCATTATTAAGTATTGTAACACCGGTACACGGCACACATCAATCATTGTAGCACTTTCTAGAGTGTTGTTACAACTATATATTTTTTGCATAGGTGAAAAACACAAATTACTGCCTTGGTTGTAAGTGATCACTGATAAGTTTATTAATTATCGAAGGACATTGAGCGACCTTATTGTCCATAATGAATACTAAATATTGATAGGAAATTCGTGTAAGTCGTGATGGCCTCGAGGTTTGGGCACGCGGTCGAGAATCTCGACGGTCGCGGGTTCAAACCCCAGGCACACACCTCTGACTTTTCGAAGCTATGTGTGTATTCACAATGAATTATCACGTACTTTAACGGTGAAGGAAAACATCGTGATGAAACCTGCACACCTAAAAAAGTTCTTAGGAATTTCTTAGGTGTGTAGTCCGCCAACCCGCACTAGGCCAGCGTGGTGGACTAAGGCCTAAACCCTCGCAATGGTAGAGGAGGCCCGTGCCCAGCAGTGGGACGTATATGGGCTGATGATGATAGGAAATTGGACGGAGAACGAGGCAATAAAATTGGTATTATCGAGCCTTAAATGATTCTTTTCAATTATATTTGTATTTATATTATACACTCTCCTCCAGTCTCCAAAGGGTGAGGCAGAGGTTAGTTTCTACGTCCAAGTTTTGCTACCTGTTTTTCGGCGGCAATGCCATTAGTAATTTTTCTCATGGTAAAACCCTACACTATTTTACCTAACCCGGGACCTTTTGAAGCACGGCCCACACTTGTACAGCAAGACCAACGATAATTTTTTTTCGAGGGGAAAGCTAATTATGGCTCTACTTCCCGCCAGCCCTGCGGGAGGGGGGCGTGAAGTGTATGTCGGGGTCTACGGCCATACAGCCCGGCGCGCGGCAACCTAAAAAATCAACGATATGACCATTAAATAATATTTTTATTTACTATAAAAGTATCGTAAATAATACAATTATATCCAAACAAAAACCTGCGTACGTATAGTTACACGGAGAAACTTACAAAGTATCCAATCCCCAAAAGATCCGAGCTCGGAAGATTAGAACCGGCAAGTTTTGATCAAAGTACGAAACTGTTTGACTGTGCCAGTGTTAATATTTAAAGCGTGGCCTCACCCCGCGAGTTATGGGGTTACGTGGCTTCGGTTAGCTCTCCGACTTCGGATTTGTTATCTCACCGGGCTAAAATCATTGAGTTGTAAATTCAGTAGTGTTAAAATGCAATGCAACTTCAGAACGGGAAAGTAGGGTTCGTTGGAAAGGATTGAATTGGTTTTCCTGGATTACACACAAAATATTTAGGTACTGATGTTTCTTTTGTATGTTAATCTATTAAAGTATTTATACATTTCAGTATGTGCCGTGCGATCTTGAGGTCCTGGGTTCGATTCCCGGGTCGGGCAAAGTGATATTGGGTTTTTCCATTAGGAAATTCTCAGTAACAGCACGGAGTCTGGGAATGTGCCCGAAAAACGGCAATAGGCTCGCCCCCTATTACGTGGGACTGATACATATTTGGCGAAATGTGGGTGCAGAAATGCACCTCTGCCTGCCCCTTCGGGGAATACAGGCGTGAGTTTATGTATGTATGTATGTACAGTTCAGTATATTTTTTGTAAAATTAAAAACAGGCTATACTCAAATGTCAGCACAAGTTTTAAGCGCTTACTGTAGCACGACTTGTTCCTACCCTACCTTAGTGAGACAGACAGCTGATCCTGCATATTCTTTAACACCAGTTGGCACCCACCGCACTGTCTACTGCGTTTGAAACTTCAAAACTCAAATTTAAGCCGGCATTTTTACAAGCCATCTCACTCAGATATTCACGCGGCCCCGCTCTCCATTTATTAGGAGGTGCCCGGTAAATTCGCAAAGTCGCAGCCGTACAAGGCGCACGTACTGGCTGGTAAAATATTCACAGTGTAAGGGGGCACGTGAAATAAAACCCACAGCTCTCACGAAACGAAGAAATGTCGGCATTTCTAATGCTGTTCAATTGTGGAGAACATTCTAAAGTTCATAAAACGTACGTTTACGTGTTTGTAATATTATGAACGAGTGAATTCCATTTGTTTTAACATGTACTTGTTTTGATTGTATTTGTCATGAGTGCAAAAAAAGTCCTTAAAAATATCACATTTTTACTCCTTGATGATGGGGTACTTGAGATCTAATATTATAAAGTTAATTGGGTAACACAAAAAGTCAAACTTTGCTTTAATACTTTTTCTTAGATCCGAATTATTCTCGATGCTCATAATTAATTTACTGTCCGACACAAAAATGTTTATAATGTATAAAAATTCACATACATAATCTCACGCCTGTATTCCCCGAAAGGGTAGGCAGAGGTGCATTACTGCACCCACATTTCGCCACGTAGGGCATGTATCAGTCCCACGTACCTAATAGGGGGCGAGCCTACTGCCGTTTCTCGGGCACATTTCCAGACTCCGGGCTGCTACTGAGAATTTCCTAATAGAAAAACCCAATAACACTTTGCCCGACCCGGGAATCGAACACAGGACCTCTAGATCGCACGGCACATACTAGTACCACGAGACCACGAGGCAGTCAGTACCGCGAGACCACGAGGCAGTCATCATAAAAAATTACCTTTTAGGGCTCATTCATTCATATACATCACCGTTTACTCATATACACCCAGTATACTTTGAATAAAACTTGGGTTTGTACGAGTAAAAGTGCAAGCACCACATTTAATATCAAATTTTACTTGAGGAGTTATTTATTTCTTCGAATTTAAATAAGCATAATAAAGCGATACAAAAACCAACGAAACTAACATAAAAGCTGTAAGTTTCCATTAGCGATGTAATATTTCGGCAACAATCCAGTTGAAACATTCGGATGCAGTTCGTCAGGTGTCGCAGTAATCAGGGATTCGCTCACACAATCAGTATAAAGTAAACATATTGATTTGGAGGCGGCAATTTTTAGGTGTGAGAATAAATTTAAATCATGGTTGTGCATATTTAGATTTACATTCATGCTCTTTCAAACAGAAAGGGCTGTTGGGTTATTCAAATAAATAACAGATTTGTATTACAAGGATTTTTAAATTCAAGTTAGTGTCTCATGTCAATTTCTGAAATAGTATAACCACGCTGTAAATTAAACGCACTTGGGCAAGATTAGACTAGATTTACCTGCGAGGTACCGGTGTTTTACTGTGAAACGACATTGCCTTTCGTTTCGGAGCGTAAAATTACATACATTCAAAACCTCACGCCTGTATTCCCCGAAGTGGTAGGCAGAGGTGCATTTCTGCACCCACATTTCGACATGTTTTGTATCAGTCCCACGTAATAGGGGGCGAGTCTATTGCCGTTTTTCGGGAACAATTCCAGACTCCTAATTGAAAAACCCAATAACACTTTGCCCGACCCGGGAATCGAACCCAGGACCTCTAGATCGCACGGCACATACTTGTGCCGCGAGACCACGAGCCAGTCAAATTACCAAAAGCCCATTTTTTAAAGTTCTGTACTTCACTTCTCGGAACCCTTATAATCTCGTCATGCCCTTCCGTACATCCTCGGATTATCTTCCAAACAGTTAGTGCTAGTAAGATGAAACTTAAATTTACAAAGTCGACAGTGCTAAAATAAAATCACGAATATATTTTTTGGGTATCTCCCCTAGACGTTAATTGTTTTTTTTTTTATAATTTCCAGATAGTAACACATAAATATAATCCACTCCAGTGATATTCATTAATTGCCACACACATTCCCTACTTAGCAACAACTTAAAAGTCTTTACTGGTTAATGATTAGGAAAACCGACCTTAAATCAATACAAGACCAAACAGCTTTCAGCTAATGTATTCAAAGCAAACACAACATACGCACAACACACAATCACATCAACATAAAACACACAATAATACCACATTCAATCCATTCGTAGCTGGAGTGCGCCGGCCAAGTCACTTCGTTACCCCTGTTTACATAATCCGTTAGCAGCGAACTGCCGTTCTCGCATTTCTTAATTTGTAACAGCCACTTAATTGGGCGTAACACTCGGCTAATTGCCGCACAGGTTTGTGCTCTGTTTATTGCTTTATTTGTGTCGACTGAGTGCTACTTTTGTCGCGTTTAGTCTATTGCCTTTTGGGCTTGATTCATCGATTTTGTTGCAAAGGTTACGTAGTATTTATGCTGTATGGATTGTGTGTGTTAGTTCAGTACATTTATGAAATAGTGTCAATAAATTCAGACGGTCAAAACTTTGGTTTTAATTCGTAATTCAATTTTTAAGCTATTTTTTTATATGTTTCATTGGTATTGTTTACGTTTCAATTATTTTTAAATCTTTATATTTTAAGACTATTATTATTATTTATATTCTCAGCCTATCGCCGTCCACTGCTGAACGAAGGCCTCCCCAAGTAGGCGCCAACCATCCCGGTCTTGAGCAGCCCTTATCCATCCGCTACCCGCCACCTTTCTCAAGTCGTCGGACCATCGTGCTGCAGGACGTCCTACACTACGTCTACCTAAGCGCGGTCTCCACTCCAACACTTGTCTGCTCCAACGGCCGTCCGTCCGTCGGCAGACATGGCCGGCCCACTTCCACTTCAGCGTGCTAATCCTGCGGGCAATGTCAGTGACTCCGGTTCTCTGGCGGATGACTTCATTACGAATTCTATCCACCAGAGAAACTCCAAGCATTGCCCGCTCCATGGCACGCTGAGTGACTTTAAATTTGTGGACCAGACCTTTAGTGAGTGTCCACGTTTCGGCTCCGTATGTCATTACGGGTAGGACGCACTGATTAAAGACTTTCGTCTTGAGGCACTGAGGGATCGACGACTTGAGAATATGACTTAGCTTCCCGAATGCCGCCCAGCCCAACCGTATTCTTCTGTCTGCCTCATTCTCGAAGTTGTGCCGGCCTAGTTGAATGGTTTGGCCAAGATAGGTGTATTCTTGGACAACTTCGAGAGTGGCATTCCCTACGACTACAGGCCTCGGGAGAACATGACTGTTAAACATTACCTTCGTTTTGTCTATGTTCATCCCGAGTCCTATTTGTCTTGAAGATCGGTCAAGGCTGTTGAGCATTTCCTCCAGATCCTGCAGAGATTCCGCCATCACGACGATGTCATCCGCGAATCGCAGATGAGAGATGTACTGGCCGTTAATGTTGATGCCCCGTCCTTTCCAGTCGAGCGTCTTAAAAGCGTCCTCCAATGCGTTGGTAAACAGTTTCGGAGAAATTACGTCTCCCTGTCTTACCCCTCGCTGCAGTTGGATTGGCTTCGTGCTGTGTTCTTGTACTTGGACGGTCATCGATGCGGCTTCGTACAGACTTCTCATCACCTGGATGTAGCGGTAGTCGATCAGGCATCTCTGCATGGACTCCAAAACAGCCCAGGTCTCGACGGTATCAAAAGCTTTCTCGTAGTCCACATACGCGAGGCAGAGGGGTTGGTTGTATTCCTCAGTTTTTTGGATTATTTGCCTAAGTGTATGTATGTGGTCTACGGTGCTAAAGCCCCTCCGAAACCCGGCCTGCTCCGGTGGTTGGAATTCATCGAATTTTCGGGCGAGACGATTCGTAATGACCCTCGAGAACAACTTATAGACATGGCTCAAGAGTGAGATGGGGCGGTAGTTCTTCAGTAAGGTGTTATCGCCTTTCTTGAAGAACAAAACCACCACACTCTTGCTCCATGCCTCCGGCGTTGTGCCAGTTTGGATGACGGAGTTGAAGAGCTTAACTAGTTGTCTCAAGACAGGTGTACCTCCTGCCTTGAGAAGCTCAGTGGTTACTCCGTCATCTCCCGGTGCCTTGTTGTTCTGAAGTTGACCGAGGGCCATTCTAATCTCGCCCAATTCGATGTCGGGAAGCTCGTCTGAGTAGTGGCGAGTCAGTCTGGCTCGCGGATCATCCGCGTTGCAGGCCACAGGTGGAACTGCTCTTTGAGCATACAAATTTCCGTAGTACTTTTCGACCTCTCCGAGAATTTCTGGAATTGAGGTGACGGTGGTGCCTTGTTGTGTTCTGAGTTTCGTCAGGTGACAACCGGAGGTGTGGGGCTTAGCGAATACTTTGGAGCCCTTGTTTTGCGCAATGGCAATTTCAACTTCCAAAGCATTCGCGCGCCTAATGTCGCGCCGTATAAGCCTCTTCACCTCTCGGTTTAGTACCTGACGTTCAGATGGTGTGGCGTTTATAAGTTCTCGTCTTTTCCTCAATAATTCCAGAGTCTCGGAGGAGAGTTTAGACTTACGCCCGCTGCTCGTTGGTCGAAAGTATTTGGAGCCTACTTCGCGAATGATCCGCATCAGACTATTGGAGGCGTCATCAATGCTTTCAGTGTTTTCCAGTAGGGCGAATCGATTCTGTAGTTCCAGCTGGAAAGCTTCACAGCCGGCTTCGATCTGGGGCAGTGATGGACGAAGAGTCGACCTCATTAAGCGCGCACGTTCGATTTTAGTGTTAATATTCAGAGTGCCTCTTACAAGTCGGTGATCACTACCGGTATTAAACCTGTTGATCACTGAGACATCTCTGAATATTTGGCGCTTGTCAGTAATAATGAAGTCGATCTCATTTTGGGTCAAACCGTCAGGGCTACGCCAGGTCCACTTCCTTTGGGGCTTCTTCTGGAAGAATGAATTCATGAGAAAAAGCCCCTGTGCCTCGAGGAAGTTGACCAGCATTTGCCCTCGACTATTTCTGCTCCCATAACCGAATGGACCTACCCTCGATTCGCCGTAACCCTGTACTCCCACTTTGGCATTGAAGTCACCCATAACAACATTGTAAGAAGTCTTGGTACGAGACATAGCCTTCACTATGTCCTCGTACATGGCCTCGACTTCGTCGTCAGGATGTGTAGACGTCGGGGCGTACACTTGTATAACCTTGAGAGAGTATCTCTCGGTTAATTTTAAGACAAGGTACGCCACCCTTGCCGACACACTGCCAACTTCTACAACGTTGCTTTTGAGTGACTTGTGGATCATAAATCCGACGCCTCCTTGGGATGGTTGGTGTCCTTCTCGGAAGTAGAGTAAGTGACCGGTAGGTAGGGTAATCTTGTCCTCCCCCTGTCTACGGACTTCAGATAACCCCACAATATGCCAGTTGATGTGACTTAGCTCTACTTCCAATTCTGAGACGTACTCGTTCAGCCGCAGAGAGCGTCCGTTGTACGTTGCCAGAAACAGTCGGTTGTGGTACCCTGCCGTAACCCGGGGATTCTTAGCACCCCCCATCTCGCCGTTACCATGACCGGTACCGTGGTCAGGAATAGCGAGACTGCCGGGAACTGGGGGCCGCGAATTGATGGGAGTTGCCATTGGGGGATTTTGCCATAGTCACCACGCTTGGCAAGCGGGTTGGTGACCGCAGTGGCTGGAAAGCTTTAGCCGACGGTGCTGCTGCCCACCGAAGGTTTTGGTATTTAAGGCATTCCAGCTTGAACAAGTGGTTATGCCGCCACTAGTCGGCCGCCAGAGCCACATCTGTTAGCTAGCAGGGTGTACCGCGTGCAGGTAGGGTTGGCAGTTGGGGACGTGAGATGTTATGCGCCCCCCTTACACCCCTTAAGACTATTATGTTTTGCCAATTCATACTTAGGTATATCATGAGTTTCAAATATACAGTGTCCTGTAAATAGAGGTCAAATCTAAATTAAGGCTTTGTATCATTTAAATCTATGTAATTAAAATGATGATGATAACGGGTAAGCATTAATTAATTGGTTTGTGACTTCTTATATCTCCTCATTTCTGCGCGTTCTGTCTCTGATCCTGGCGTACAGGAGTTAGAGGGCGTCTGTGCGCTAAGAATTATAATTATTTCCAAAGTCGAAGACAACAATAGAACGATTAGATTTTACGACCAAACCGTGGCAAAAAATATTTCACTATTAAAAATCATGAGTAACGTTTTACCCACGAAAACTTGAAAAGCTCCGCCAGTTTATCCTAAGCCACAACATCTTAGTATAGAAGTAATTTATTCTTTAAAATTAAGTGTGTTGTTAGTATTCTCGCGTTAACACTTGAACTGGAAACTCACAGTTTTATTTCTCACATAGCCGTTAGTTTGCATTAAGTCAGATGAGTAAAGTTAAACCAAGTACCTTAGAGAAGTTAGAAAAGTGCGGCGAAACATTTTTAGCATTTAAATTGTACGAAATAAAAACTGTATATTACTTGTTATTTCGTATAGAGTTGGAAGTGAAGTATGGAAATACTTGTCGGGAACATTATGGTCACTTCCTTTCTTTCTAAAATACAATACTTCTATCAATTGTATTTCTCTTCTTACCTGGTTGTCTGGTAGAGATCGCTTTTAGCGATAAGACCGCCAATTTATTGTGCCTAATTTAGTCAATTCTTTTCTTTGTGCTAATGTTTCTGTTTTTATTGTGGTGTGAAAAATAGAGTTGATTATTATTATTTATTGCAGTATATATAAATTAGGTTAGCATTTACTATAGCGTCAGATTAATACGTAGTCGCAATCATGTCCACTTACTCAATTAGCTTATGTAATTTTCGTTATTTAATTGCTATTAATTTACTACTAACCTGCCTATCTGTCGGTTAGTAACGTTGGTAGGTAATTTGGCTGGACAATGACTCCTTAATTAGGTGTAAATCTCGCCATAGAGGCTCATGCAAATATGATATCTTCTGGGATCAGCCTATGTATATCCGATTACTATACAGTAACTCTATAATATATATAAGCAGTGATGGCCTCGAGGTTTAGGCGCGTGGTCGAGAATTTCGACGGTCGCAGGTTCAAACCCCAGGCACACACCCCTGACTTTTCGAAGTTATGTGTGTATTCACAAAGAATTATCACTTGCTTTAACGGTGAAGGAAAACATCGTGATGAAACCTGCACACCTAAAAGTTCGTAGGAATTTCTTAGGTGTGTAGTCCGCCAACCCGCACTAGGCCAGCGTGGTGGACAGGGGCCTAAACCCTCTCAGTTGTAGAGGAGGCCCGTGCCCAGCAGTGGGACGTATATGGGCTGATGATGATGAAGTCTATAATGTACATAGACCTGCATAAGTGTCGACTGATGGGGATCTTATTCGTTTCTTGTTAGACGACTTCCTTATTCGCAATTTACTTCAGCGTCCCAGCTACTGTCAATTGGTCGTGCTACAACAAAAAAAATGACAGTCAACTATTCTTAATCAAGCAAATTATGTAAATGCGCCCTTACATTAAATTTTAAAGTAAATCGTATGAAGCTCATGAATATTTGCACATCTGGTCGAGCAACAGTGGCGGCCACTGTGAAATCATACATTGCCGCCGCTCGCTCCACATTTCACATCGGATCGTGATCGGAAAGCATATTGGTTATTTCTACATTTTTAAATGGACACCGATAAAATATGTTTGCGAAATTGGCATCATTTTGAATGTATTCGACATAGTTTAAAGCGAATTTGGAATAAAGTTACGCACGGGCACCCAAACTTTTAACAATTTACAGAATCATATCTATTAGTACACAAGACTCATCATGACTGCCTCGTGGTCTCGCGGCACACGTATGTGCCGTGCGATCTAGAGGTCCTGGGTTCGATTCACGGGTCGGGCAAAGTGTTATTGGGTTTTCAATAGGAAATTCTCAGTAGCAGCACGGAGTCTGGAAATGTGCCCGAAAAACGGCAATAGGCTCGACCCCTATTACATGGGACTGATACCTGGCGAAATGCGGGTGCAGAAATGCACCTCTGCCTACCCCCTCGGGGAATACAGGCGTGAGGTTATGTATGTATGTACTCGTCATCATCATCATCATCAGCCCATATACGTCCCACTGCTGAGCACGGGCTTCCTCTACAACTGAGAGCACACACCACGCTGGCCTAGTGCGGGTTGGCGGACCTAAGAAATTCCTAAGAACTGTTAGGTGTGTAGGTTTCCTCACGATGTTTTCCTTCACCGTTAAAGTACGTGATTATTATTTGTGAATACAAACATAACTTAGAAAACTCAGAGGTGTGTGCCTGGGGTTTGGACCGGCGACCGTGGAGATTCCGCCGTCCCTAAACCTCGAGGCCATCATGACGGTCATTGAATAAAATTTTCATACGAAACTGCTTCAGTCGCTCATAAATCTAACTACGAAAGCATGTTGCTCAATTGGATACAGTAAAAACGTCGAAACATTAAAAATCTACGATCACGTATGTCTACCGAACGTAACAGTATCGTGTAAACGAAAAAAAAACACGCATAGGTATTTTATATTTCTGATCACGACTTAATCGTAAATATGAAGGGTTGGAACGCACCTTCTGGCGTCTATTGCAAAAAGAACGTTGCGCACTCTCCATAAAATAAATCTAGGGGTTCAAATGCCGAATAGGGATGTGCTTGCGTATCCGATTACTGGTGGACATTGGATGAAATTTGCAGAGAAAAATGTATATCACAGAGTCTTTTCTACGCTATAACTAATTGTTGATTCCAAAGAAAAATAATAGTACTTAAAAATTTAATTCCAAAAAATATTATTTCGTCTGAATACAATGCATTGTTTCGGTCATTCTTTAATCGATATCAGGCGACTAAATAGTTGATAAATATCCGACAATATTCGAATCCCGTCTCAAATATCCGCCCACGTCTTTCAACCCTTTCGCTAGTTCTGACGTATTCCGTCGTCACGCAAGTACACCGCTCAGAAACTTATCACCGTCCCTTTCTCATTTCAATCGTGTGAAAGAGATGTCAAGCATATTGATGTGTAAAGTTTCTGCGAAGATTTTTCCAGAACGCGCTATTCCTGACACGCCTTAGTTTCTCGCATATGTTTCTGTGTTTTATTTCAGAAAATAAAGTGACTCTCATATCGGGCTTTGCAGTTTTTTTTGTTCTTGTATATTTTATGCGGAGATATTATTAACTGTATGTTTTACCTACTGTTTTACCTAATATTCTGTTCCTATCTTTCCTTATATACATATCTACTATACGTATTATTAATGGAAATTATAATTTTATAATAATGTGTTAATCTATGAGAGAGTACCGTTTAGATCTCTCTGTTTTTGATATCCACAATACCAAACTTTTACTTGATTTATAGTTAGGTTTCTAGTGGGTGCAGGGTGTATTAATTATTAATTGTATAAAATAAAAGTAGTCTTTATTATATTGAGGCCGTTAAAAAATTGGTTTCTGTACCAAATTGGAACTTATAATTATGTATGGAAATGTAATGCATTTAATCTCCAAAGTAATCATCATCAGCCCATATACGTCCCACTGCTGGTCACGGGCATCCTCTACAACTGAGAGGGTTTAGGCTGTAGTCATTCACGCGGATGCAGGTTGTCGGACTACACATCTAAGAAATTTCTAAGAAAAGAAGTAATCAGTACTGAAGACAAAAACATTCAAACAAGGAGACGTAACAATTGAATTTTCACCAAAACAAGGTTCGAAGCAATGGTCCGCGTCCACAATCAGATATTTACATTGAAAGCCGTAATATTATTCCCGAAACATACTTTTCGGCGGAGAATACACTTTCTAATTAAAAATATCTCTCTATTGTGAAGAAATAATCACAAAGCTCCGTCGTGACGGCGAGATGGTCGCGATAAATTCGACGCCAGACACAATGGCGGCTTCCTTAACTTTTTCGCGCGCAAATAACGAGTTTTTAACTTTGTGGCGAAGCGAAAAATGTCTCTATCTCCTTTGGACGGCGGTGCAAGTTGCGAGCGGACGCGGTTATGAAGTCACTGGAGCGTCGCAACCATTTTCATTGTTTTTCATGTTTTATTGTAGGTTTTTATTTTGACTAGAAGTTAAAAAAAACGTAAAAATAAATTATACTTATTGCGTGTATGTTCAATTTAATTACATTTTATTATTTAATAAATGGACTCAAGCAATATAAAGCAAACTTCAACTTCAACAACTTACTGAGGTTCAATCAAGAGGATAACCGAGTGAAACTATAATTGAAGGAAGGAAACATTTTTTCTTCTAAAAAATGTATCTGTAAGCACAGCCTCAATTAATTCAGCTTGAACTGCAGTATGCCAGAGTCGGATCGACCGAAGTACTATCACGGTCTCTTAATTAGGCGATTACCATAGGTGGAATTCAATTTGCCTGCCTCGTGGTCTCGCGGTACAAGTATGTGCCGTGGGATCTAGAGGTCCTGGGTTCGATTCCCGGCGGTCGGGCAAAGTGTTATTGGGTTTTTCCATTGGGAAATTCTCAGTAACAGCACGGAGTCTGGAAATGTGCCCGAAAAACGGCAATAGGCTCGCCCCCTATTACGTGGGACTGATACATACCTGGCGAAATGTGGGTGCAGAAATGCACTTCTGCCTACCCTTCGGGGAATACAGGCGTGAGTTTATGTATGTGTATGTGGAATTCAATTTGATGATGGTAAGATATTCGAATCGATGTAAAACCTTTCATAATGACGCGTCCCAGTATATGGGGCTACGAGGTAAGTATCCATTGATCTCTTCAAAATATGTGTAACAAGGCAATCATAAATTCATGAATATCGAACCTCATAACCTAATGACGAATTGGCTACACGCCAATTTATTTTGAAATAATAAAAAATCGTTTTAACTGTTTCAGCGTCATCAAGCAACTAACAAATAACCAAAAGCTTGCTGATTTATATTTTGGCACTCGGCATATTGCAGCAAAAAATGATCGCGTATGGTTTCAATTTAATTACATGTAAGTAAACATATAATTAGAATGTATTGTATTTTTTCTTAGTAAAGTACTTTTCTATACTTTGTAACTTTCACAATGGGAAAAATGACAATGTTTAATACATGTTAATTAAGATTTTTAAAAACAAAATAAATGCCGAGTAGATACTAGAATTGTAAGGTCGCTGGTAGGAAGATAATTTAATTAGAAAGAAGTTTTTATACTTCGCCAAATGACATCACTAACACTAAGATCTAATTGGATTTTCGACAGTCAAGCAATAACTACGAAGTCACCAATGGACAAAATTTTGCAGGTTAAATAATAAAAGATTAATAAGGTACTACTCGACTTTGATGAAAAAAAAAACTGGAAGAATGACTGCTGTTTAGGTATCCAGATACACTTTGTATGAAAGCCATAATTGAATACAAATCGCTTGAGCTTGTACCTCACGGCACAATGTAAGGGTATCCCGAGAAAATTACAGAAGGCAAACGGCCCCACTTTCAATATAACTGTCTTCTTTATTTAACAGGGCAGAAGTTATCTCGGCCCCCGTTGTTTGGTGGTTTCTAAAAACGTAAGGTTTTATCTCATTCCATTTTTGACTCGCGTTTATTGAATGCGACCGTGTCAATTATGCGCGGCGTGTTTCTGACTCGTTCTCATCAAAATAATTGTCAAAACAATTTGTTACTTTTTGCCTTCTGAAACTCTATTACAAACTTTCTTAAATAATTTGGTGTTCAGTTTTAAAAATAGGTATTGAATTTTTGAACTTGATAATGGTGTTGATATTTGCTTAAACCTGCTTGGCGTATGGAATGGAATGGAAAGAAATACTTTGTTTTTTAGTTTTGTGATAACATGTTAATTAGGTTGTTAAGGCTTTAATGTGTAATGAACTTAAATTTGTATTTATTATAAAAATAATATTACTTCCTTTTACAGGCTTGTATCTGTCAAGTAAACTCATTTCATATTTTATTGACAAGCATTACTGCACTAATGAATTATGTACTAAAAACGTGCGTTGTAGATATTTTTTTTGAAAATCATAAATTAATATTGTTTATCATCATCATCATCATCAGCCCTTATACGGCCCAATGCTAGACACGGACCTTCTGAACAAATGAGAGCGTTTAGGCCTTAGACCACTACGCTGACCTAGTGCGAGTTGGCATACCACACAACTAAGAAATTTCTAAGAACTTTTAGGTATGCAGGTTACCTCATGATATTTTCCTTCGCCGCTACAGTACGTGATTATTCACTGTTATATGTGTCATAACTTTTAAAAGTCAGAGGCGTGTGTCTGGGGTTTGAAGCCGCGATGGCCGAGATTCCCGACCACCAGAACCACGAGACCAATAAAATGTTTATGAATAAAATTTTCAAACATTATTCTACAGTGAAACAAACTGAAATATCTAAATAAAACCCAGTAGCAATTTATCAAAGTAGCTCTTAGGGAGCATCCAACTAAATTGAGTAGGTGAGAAGTCAAGGAAAGTTTTTATTGTTACTTCAGCCTGAGATGTCCAGACGTTTTGCCTCTTATACTTTGCTCTCGTTTAAGTTTTGAGTATAGCGAGAGGGTTGTATTTTATAAACAAACTAAAACCTTGAAAAATTACGGTGATTAGTAATAAAAAATACTAATTTATAAATTACTAATTTAAATAAATCACAATATGGGAATTTCAGCACGTTACCGCCATCTTTGACAGCCCCGTGGCGCAGTTGGCTAGACACCAGCTTGCGAAACGAGAGGCCGCGGGTTCGATCCCCGCACCGAGACAAATGTTTGTGTGATCCACAAATATTTGTTTCGGGTCTGGGTGTTTGCGAGATCAAAAAGTCTCTCGTAGTTTCTGATATCCACGACACAAGACTTGTATCTTAGTGTGGGATCAGAACTATGTATGTGACTGTTGGGTGTATTTATTTATTTATTTATTTATTTATCTGTCAAACATAATACAGATCGCGGACTCTTAATAAAAACGAAGGTATTGGCAAATAATATACGAGTATAACGATAAATGTTGAATATACGAGTAATTTCGAAAATATGTAGCAAAGCATCATTTACATTTAGTAATGTATATCTACCTATAGGTATTGGTCTACACGCGTATGTCCCAGTACTGGGCACAGAGCTCTTGTACAACTAAGAGGGGTTAGACTTCAGTCTATGTGACTTCAGTCCACTATTGTGGGCGCTTCTCACCCATGTATCGTGGTCGCCCCACTTGGCGTGAAGATGGCCACCGGGAGGTTTTGGTCGGTATGCCGGCGTAGGGATTTAGTTAGGGACCCAGCTCGGCACTAACATCTGCGCGGACGTGACGCCCCGCGCGCCGGGCTTGAGACCGGTGACCCCCTCCCCCCAAGGCTGGCGGGAAGTAGAGCCATAAACAGCTTCCCCCTCGATAAAAAAAGGCAATACATATATGGGTTTAGAGCCCACGACCGACATTGACTCCTGCGCGCGCCTAATGCCATCATGACTTTACCATTTAGTTATACATAGAGCTACTAATTACAAGCTCCTTAAGTGAAATCTCTAATACAAATAATTAGGAGTAAATTCTTTATAATATTAATTTTAATTTGACGTCGAAATAACACTCGGGCTGCACAACTGCATTTATGCCCAAGTAAGCTCATCAGGATTTCAAGCGAATGCGGGCAAAACTGGCCTTTAGTGTATACACATAAAGTGATCCATTTTTCGGTACTAATCATAAATCGGTAATCCCAGACGAGGGCAACAACGTATCCATACATTAAGCGGTGCTAACGACCCGAATAAATTCCACCCGTGTGACACTGTGCCTCCGAACTTTACATTTTGCTCGCCGCTCAACAAATAGCGCAGCTTTGTGCAACTTTAGTGCGCTAATATCGAAACTGCGGTTCTTTTAATGAATTTATTACTCAGACTGTGATTTTACGTTTAGACGGCGCGGAGTAATTGCTCGGATGCAATCTGTTTTTGATTATTCCTAATGTGTACGGATTTTATTTACAGCACCGCGCCTGCTGATATGCAAACGAGCGAGTGCTCAATTGTGATCGGTATCATGGGTTAATTTCCAGTCCTGCATTCTATGTATCTGCAGAATTGTTTGTATCAGCTCCCTAGTTCATCATGATCATTGTCATGAGCCCATATACGTCCCATTGCTGGGCACGGGCCTCCTCAACCATTGACAGGGTTTAGACCTTAGTCCACCACGCTGGCCTAGTGCGGGTTAGCGGCCTATACACCTAAGAAATTCCTAAGAACTTTAACTTTAAAGATCCCTAGTTACGTTTATTGATATTTTTTGTTAATTATTGGTTTCAATAAGGATTCGATTACGTTAGGTAGACAATATATGCTACCTTTTAGGATTTATATTTTTTAGATATGTTGATATAGTTGTGTATTTATATATATTATTTATCTATATATGTTTATTGTTCATATATTTAAATATACGAGTATATGTATATTTTGTATCATCTATATTTATGCAGCTTCAAATATCTCTGCACCACCCTAAGGTTGACTGGTAGATAATGCCTTAGGCATTAAGTCCGCCTTTATACATTGTTATGTATATAAAGCATAAATAAATAAATAAATTAATATTAATTGGTATTAAATTACTTTACTAACTCATTTATAAATGTTTATTATTTAATATTCCCTAGATTACCCTTTGTAGTTTATATATCTAAGCTTGGGTTAGTATCGCGGAAGGGTTAGGCAAATTTTATTTATACTCCACTGCTTACCTCTTCACAAATTCATCGAAGCCAACGCACATCCATACATATTCCGTCAAAGCCTAATGTTAAATTCAATAGGCTAAAGCATGCCTCAAAATAGTAACTCGATAAAGTGCAATCAATTGAACGAGTCTCGGATGGTAGCGTCGAAGCGCTAAGCGACGTTCCATCAGCAAGCGACGGCAAACATTTTAATATGCAAAGCAAAACTAATGCCCCTAGTTGTTGGGCTCGACTTCCCAAGTTGTGCTGTTTCTAACTGTTTTTGCGTGACTAGAGTACACAGCTCCTAGATAAGAAACTTCGGTGGACGAAGGCGAACACAGTTCTGAGAATAACACCCTTGGCAATGGGCTATCATATGTAGGTGCAAGCGGTTTTACATACTGACTGATTTATCTAAAAAAAAATAGTGTTGGCTCCGCCAGAGGTAAACTTTAAGAATCATACCGCAATGTAAGGCAGCGTCTTTTTTTTATTTCTTTTTTTTTTTTTATTCTGGCACGGCAAAGTGACCCCATTGCACCTGATGGTAAGCGCAATGGAGTCCAGAAAAAGCGCCGACCAGCGAGAGATGATGGTCTCCCGTTGGTCGACACAATCATGCCGGCCGAATACCTCTTCACCTTATTGTGAAGAAGTTTGGGGGACTATCAATCATGGCGATCAAAGGACCGACCGCGACAAACCGGCCAAAAAATGCCGGCACGGTCATCCTTTCACCATGATTGAAGCCCCCCCGAAAACCGGATATACACTGGCTGATCCCGGAACGCGGCACACTTGCATGTGCCACTATGGCGGGTTTTACGCCCTGTGTACGGTGGTCGCCATCCGGGCGGATACGAATATCCTACCACCAGCTAAGTCAGTCAAGCAGTCTATTCTTTGTCAATAAAAATACATATTTTAAAACAAGTATTGTAATATAAGAGGTTAAATAATTCTTTAATTACTTTGTGTTGAGTATTTACTTGGGTAATTATTGAGTATAGAATCCTTTTAAATATAGCCTGGATTAAAAGAGGATTTGCCATATTTCAATTATTATGAATATGAAAATTTGTTTAAAAAAATCATGATTTCAATGCCGGTTACGTATTCAACGTTACCCTAACCCTTGACATTTACATATCAGCCATTTTATTAAAAGTAAATAATGACGTCTAAATATTCCTCCTTCCTATGATCCTGGATCCTTTAAGCGAAGCGTGAAGAAGCATTTGTGCGGGCCGGCATGATTGTGTCGACCAGCGGGTGACCATCGTTTCTCGCTGGTCGGTATTATTTTTCTGGACTCCACTGTGCTTACCATCAGGTACAGTGGAGTCACTTTTCCGTGCCAGAATAAAAAAAAAAAAAAAAAAAAAAAAAAATGAAACCCATTAATTTACGTAAAACATGACACGTGGATTTCCATGCAATTATCCCGCCTCTTCCACTCAAGCAAACCTTTGGCGACTAAAATCGTGTCACATACTTGAACTGGCTGGCTTAACTGTCGTTAATTAAAAAAAATGTACATGCAAAATTTAAAATGGGAATAGCTGGGCCAAGCGTCCCCGGTACGCTCGAGCTGGAGAGCTTCCACTCACGACCCCACCGCACCGGTAAACGTGAGCGCTCAGACTTTTTTCCATTTAATTCGATTGTGATTTTGAACTGAATTAAACGGGAATTAATGTTTGCATAACCTTTTGAGTTTTTGCATTCAAAGGTGATGGTTGGAGGCGCTCGTTGATTGTAGTTTCGTTGTCTATTCAGTTACGAATGCGACTGCTTTGTTAGACTCCCGGGCGCAATCGTGTGTGATATTTTTTTTATTCTAGAAGGTACGAGGGACTTAAAAATCAATGATGAAATTCAATTGTAAAATATCAACTACCGAAATCAATGTAATTACAAACCATTCTATTACTATCGTCAAAGTTCTTAGGTTTTCGATTGGGTTAAGTGAATTAAAAATAGTCGACCTAAATTTATCATCTCGATTTCAATTAATCGGCAACAAATTTTTTGCTTTTCATTGAATTTTCACTTTGTGAAATTTTCTTCCCTGATATTCCTAGCTAGGAATCAGCGATTTACAAAAAAGACTAAATAATATAATTTCTATACTACGTGTTTCACTGTGAATCTCAGATTATGAATATTTTTTATTTATTATTATAAATCTAGTGCAGGCATTTGACCACGATCTCACCTGGTGTTAAGCGACGATGCCGTCGACGATGGAGCATGCCTGTCTAGTAGCAGCCTATTCACGTTTGATTTGAATTATGTTTTAATAATAAGTACCTGGATGACCGAGCTTTGCTCGGATTTTTTTTTTTTTTATTTGTGTTTTTTGGAAATTATATTTAAGTACGAATTACTAATAAAATGATGAAATATGAATAATGTTACTTAACAACGCCATCTGCTGGTTTGTCGTTAAAGCAATTAGTTGCTCACAAAAAATAGTATTATTATTCGCCAATTCGCCAATAGATGTCAGGAAGAGTCTACTCAAACGCCTCCTTTTTGTTATTTTTCTTCCAAATGACATTTTCTAAAAATGATTCCTAGCTAGATCGATTTATCGCCCCCGAAACCCCCTATATACTAAATTTTATGAAAATCGTTGGAGCCGATTCCGAGATTCCAATTATATATATACAAGAATTCCTCATTTAAAGATATAAGATATATTAGACAGTTCCGTAGCGCAGTTGGCTAGATATAAGCCTTCAAAACCCAAGTTCGATCCCCGCATCGAGACAAATGTTTGTGTGATCTACAAAATATATTTGTTCCGGGTCTGGTTGTTTGTGAGACTGAAAAGTCTAGATAGTTTATGATACTCACGACACAGGACTTGTATCCTAGTGTGGGGTCAGAACTATGCAAGTGACTGTTGGGTGTATTCAATTCAATTTAATAAAATACATAACATACATACATACATAATCAGCCCATATACGTCCCACTGCTGGGCACGGGTCTCCTCTACAACTGAGAGGGTTTAGGCCTTAGTCCACCACGCTGGCCTGGTGCGGGTTGGCGGACATTTAATAAAATACCAAAAAAAAATTGTGTCAGAGAAAGCGCATCACCAAGAATACGGTGGTATTCTCAAAATCCAACCGTCGGTTATCTGACAGGAAGTGTAACATAAACATTGTCGTAAATTCCCTGTTATTCAGGCCATATTTCGTGCGTGCCTGTTTACGCCTCGCTTTCAGATAAAGTACATTGAGAACGTTTTATTTTTATCGTTTATGTACTTTTTATAAGGCATTGTAGTACAAGCCTGCGGTAGAACTATGCTCAATGTGATAAGGAAAATGAGGGAGAATGCCTTAGGTGGACTACCTATACAAACTTGTAAAAAGAGTAAATGAATAAATAAATATCAAGTTCTTGATATGAATTTAGACCGATAAAGACCATTGCTCAAGTCAGTAACCTACTCATCATCATCAGCCCAAATACGTCCCACTGCTGGTCACGGGCCTCCTCTACAACTGAGAGGATTAAGGCCTTAGTCCACCACGCTGGCCTTGTGCGGGTTGGCGGACTACACACCTAAGAAATTCCTAAGAACTTTTAGGTGTGCAGGTTTTATCACGATGTTTTCCTTCACCGTTAAAGCAAGTGATAATTCATTGTGAATACACACATAACTTCAAAGTCAGAGGTGTGTGCCTGGGGTTTGAACCTGCGACCGCCGAAATTCTCGATCGCGCGCCTAAACCTCGAGGCCATCACTGCTTCTACCTACTCATATATTTGGTTATTTTACATATCATCTTTACACGATAAATCATACATACATACATACATAAACTCACGCCTGTAGTCCCCGAAGGGGTAGGCAGAGGTGCATTTCTGCACCCACATTTCGCCAGGTATGTATCAGTCCCACGTAATAGGGGGCTAGCCTATTGCCGTTTTTCGGGCACATTTCCAGACTCCGTACTGTTACTGAGAATTTCTTAATGGAAAAACTCAATAACACTTTGCCCGACCCGGGAATCGAACCCAGGACCTCTAGATCGCACGGCACATACTTGTACCGCGAGACCACGAGGCAGTGGCACGATAAATCAATATAAACAAAAATAAATATGAACGGGCGTGTGTACACGAAATAAAGTAGTAAAATATAAAGCTGATTCGCCCTCGGTATTCCGATCACGCGGCCAATATACGGATTGGCCCCGGATTGCTATCAATTTTTCTTGAGTACACATTCAAATTTAATTATTCAAACGCTTCGACCCGTTCTATTTGTATAGGATTCTGTAATAAAAACGTGTATTTTACGTATGGCTGCTTTTGTATGTGAGGAATAACAGAAAACTTCAGACTGAAGATAGTTCATACATTGCGCTATTATACTGTCATCGTTTACACAGTTGTAGTACTAAAACAGCAGTGTATAAATTTACTTCAACAAACATTGAAATAATTTTATAAACAATTTTTAACTACACCAGATGAGTTTCGTCATATTATATTACAATAATTTTAAATGCTAAAACATATTAGTTAAATGCAAGAACAATATTTAATAGTAAATGAAATTAAATCATTACCTACACTCTTTTCAGTAGTAATATCTTGCCACAAATAAAAAAATATATTGAAGAAAACCAAGAACTATCATTCATCATCAGCCCATATACGTCTCACTGCTGGGCACAGGCCTCCTCTACAACTGAGAGGGTTTAGGTCTTAGTCCACCACGCTGGCCTAGTGCGGGTTGGCGGACTACACACTTGAATAAATTCCTGAGAACTTTTAGGTGTGCAGGTTTCATCACGATGTTTTCCTTCACCGTTAAAGTACGTGATAATTATTTGCGAATACACACATAAATTCGAAAAGTCAAAGGTGTGTGCCTGGGGTTTGAACCCGCGACGTAAACCTTTGATTTTATATGAGATTCTCGACCGCGTGCCTCAACCTCGAGGCCATCACGACTATCAAAATTTTTAGGCATGCATGTGTGCTGGTCCGTGGATCACGATTTTCGTTTGTATGTCTAACAAATCCCACTTAATTAATTAATTCATTCTTTTCGCTTACCTAGCTGCAAATAAAAAGGTAACGCAAATAACAGAAAGTAATAATTTCAAAAAGCTATCTGAAAAGTTAAAATAATGTAATAACTCCGACAGCAAATGGAAATTTCGACCAGGAATTAAACCCAATGTAAAATTCATGCCATTCCACAAGAAGGATAGTTTCCTGAATTTACTTACCGGAGTTAAATATTATTTTAAAAACGCGCCGGAGCGAGAACTTCGCTCATCTTCATTAACACTCGACAATCGACATTCAAGATTCTGTTGTAATCTACAGGCAACAAATTTACCAAATGGCTCTCGTAAATCTAAAACTTTTAGCGAAGTTGCCGAGCTGTGGAAGTGGGTTTTAAATGATTTTTGCCAAAACCATATTCGGCGGGAGGTGCTATTTTTTTCTCAGGCTTTATTGCTATAGCTGGTTTCATTAATACAGATATTTCTATAAGTGCACCAAGCATTGGTGTAATTGTGCGCACACTTCTTGTTGACTATTTAAAAAAACAAATTCATATGCACTAAAAAGTAAAAAAATAATTGCGTATTCTTCTATAACTTAATAATCAACTTACTTTTTGTACTCATCAATATGTAGGTAGGTATATGTATGTGTACCGACCCACTTCAAATCTAACTCAAGACATATACCTATGAATAACAACAAATGATCAGAATGTTTTTTAGAGTTCTCCTAAGTAAAATGAAATGAAAAATATTAGACTACTTAAAAGTCAATCAAATTATTACGACAAAATGATGTAGACATCATCATCATCATCATAAGCCCATATACGTCCCACTGCTGAGCACGGGCCTCCTCTACAACTGAGAGGGTTTAGGCCTTAGTCCACAACGCTGGCCTAGTGCGTGTTGGCGGACTACACACCTAAGAAATTTCTAAGAACTCTTAGGTGTGCAGGTTTTATCACGATGTTTTCCTTCAACGTTAAAGTACGTGAAGATTCATTATGAATACACACATAACTTCGAAAGTCAGAAGTCGAAGTCAGAGGTGTGTTATTGGGGTTTGAACCCGCGACCGTCGAATTACTCGACCGCGCGCCTAAACCTCGAAGCCATCACGACTTGATGTAGTTACAATTATTCTTATTTTTGGAGTCGGTGTCAGCCAAGGAAATAATACAATTTACTTAGCTATAATAATACGAGATTACTTTAAGGAACCTCCTCCTTTTATGAAGTCTTTTTTTTGTCTGTTAAAAAAGGCAAATTTGTGATTGTTGTTAGTATTTAAAAATTAAAAAAGTTACAGTAAGTTTAAGTTTTTGCTCATTACAAAATTCGTTTAAATTATAGCTCTCTATATGTACATGGTCACAACAAAACCGCCTACATAAAAAAAAAAAACTATTATTATTGTATTATTCTCAACTGCACTTACTAACGATGTACTTCGTTTGTTTCTAAAGTAATCCTTTGATTAGGGCCATACTAAGATTCCATTGAACTTTTCATTTATCCGTGTTGAATTCTTTTCCCCATCAAGTATTTTAACGTCATTCAAGCGTAAACATACACTGGGTGAGCTACGCACCATTCAGCTTTATTATGCCGAGCAAATTATATTTATTTGTAAAGGAATCGCTTCCCTAACCCCTCAGGATACAACAATAACCCCCGGGCTAATATCCCCTACGCGAGGGGCTGTTCGGTGCAGTTGCCAGGACCCTCATGTGAGCTCTGTATTGATATTAATTAGGCTTTTCACCTGGGCCCCTGTAAATAGGGGAAGTAATTTTTTCAAAGTATAATTCTGTAGAAGGGTAAAAATTCAGCTAGTAGATTGGTAATAGACTTGCTGGATGAAGAACATACAGTCGAGATAAAAGCAAATTTCGAATTTTCCATACTAATATTATAAATGCGCAATGTGTGTTTGTCTGCATGTTACGCTATAACGCCTAAACCGTTAGATCGATTAGAATAATTTATGTTATTTTTAAATTTTAGTACAAGATCTGCCCAAACCCATAATTTAAAGTTATCTACGACCTTATTGTATTCCTTCTAAGTTCATCATATGGACTACAATTATAAATTTTTCCAGATTTTTGAGCCACCCGTATAGCTTTAAGTAAGGGAGGAGGGGGCGTCCTGTTTAAACAATAAAATGTGCTTTAAAGTTGAATATCTCACTAACGGATTCGTCATTCATTCAACATCAGCCCATATAAGTCCCACTGCTGAGCACGGGCCTCCTCTACGACTGAGAGGGGTCACTAACGGATACATAAATAAAAAATCGTCAATCTCTCAATGCTTTTAAACAACTATCTAATAATACCCTATACTATGGGGTAGACTCGATAAAATAAAATCAACCCCTCTTTACACGTAGTGTACCCGGAAAAAATCTCGTGCACTTTGTAGAAGTGGTAAATACACATATCCATGCAAAGATTCACCTCTTTAGCACTAACCGTTCGGAAGATGAGCCAAGGATGGACGGAAGGACAGTTTTTTTCCATAAAAATTCACGAAAACAAAATTTTCACTTTATGATAACATGTTTTCCTTTGTCATCGAAGTATGCGATATTATGTGCGGATCAGACTGCTAATTATAGTGCTTAGGGAGAGTACTCTTAGGGATAGTTGTGTTTCTTAGACACGAGAGTATACGATATTTTTTTTTATAAAACCAACTTATTCTTATTGGTATCGCCTTAAGAAAAGATAATAAGACTATATAAAAAATAATATCAAGAAAATCATAGTGATGAAACTAGCCAGCTCAGAGTTCTTAAAAATGATTTTCTTGGATAAGCGTTGGTCAACCCGCAATGGGGCAACTTTGTGGACTAAGCCCTTTCAGTTTGTAAAACGTATAGCTACAGAATGATGGAAATTATTAAGAAGGAATTGAAATTTAATTATTTATAGAATTCAGACTACGCCAGTGGTTGGGTGCGGACACGCGACGCCCATCTCAACGCGCTTACATCTCTGCATTTTCTACAGCCATGTGAAAATTTAATTCAAACGGCCAACAAACACACCCGACCCCCCCGTCCCCCGCCCCGCACACTCCAAGCGTGGAACGTGATCTGCGTGCTCCTGATTTATTCTCGCCGTAGGTACATGTCAAATGTGAACAGAAAAACATTAATTCATTATTAAGTTTTCTTTCACATAGCTGTGCACCTTGAAACGGAATAATAAAACGTGGAGGTTTATTTCTAAGACTATGTTTTGCCAGTTTTAAGTCCCATATAAAATGGGTGACTCCGAGAAAATGAAATTTTCACGCTGATATAGAAAATTTTCTAATTGAAAACCCAATGACACTTTCCTCGATATGTGAATAGAACAAGGGACATCGCCATCTCACGGTATAGACTAACACCACGGAATCAAGAGGCAGTAGCATTAAGCAGATTAACCAATTTATATTTGAACAGTACTTAATAGTTGTAAATAAAGAATATCGCCCTTTGTAAGTACCGTCACTTATTTACGGGTATATTTTAATGTCATGTATTGTTATTTTTAATAGATATACAAATGAAGAAAATATGAATAAAAAAAGTTTGTATCAAAAATAATATGTAAAAAATAATATTGTTGCATTTGTGATTACTCGTATACATATTTTTAATACAAATATTTTCAAAATTTTGATACTAATTATTAAATCATTAAATCCGTACATACATACATAAACTCACGCTTGTATTCCCCGAAGGGGTAGGCAGAGGTGCATTTCTGCACCAACATTTCGCCAGGTATGTATTAGTCCCACGTAATAGGGGGCGAGCCCATTGCCGCTTTTCGGGCACACTTCCAGACTCCGTGCTGTTACTGAGAATTTCCTAATGGAAAAACCCAATAACACTTTGCCCGATCCGGGAATCGAAACCTCTAGATCGCACGGCACATACTTATACCGCGAGACCACGAGGCAGGCCATTAAATATTACAATGATAGTCCTTTTTTACACATAAATCTAATTATAATCTTAAGTAATGTCACGGAAGAGCAAAAAATTAAACTTATTTTATATTAAAACCATTTCCAGCTCTCAAGACTTGCTGTCAGTATATGGATGGGCAAGTTTATGCTTCCGAAAAAGCAAAACATGAAACTTACATGCAAATTCCTGTTGAAACAAATTTATTTGTTTGTATTACGTGTTTATGTGAGATTTTATGACAAAGAAGTTTGCAACGTGATATCTGTGCGAGACGTGACGCCGGCCGGGTGAGGCTTTGATCTGTGGAGATACAGCATTCATCCGCGCCTTCGGAAGCGTGCATACCTTGAAGGCTGTTTTATGTGGGTGTATTGTTTCATTCAGAAAAATGAAACTCCAAAATTAAACAATACGTGAATTAGTACAAAATCATATATTTTCGCGTACAAGTCTCGCGGTACAAGTATGTGCTGTGCGATCTAGAGGTCCTGGGTTCGATTCCCGGGTCGGGCAAAGTGTTATTGGGTTCTTCCATTAGGAAATTCTCAGTAACAGCACGGAGTCTGGAAATGTGACCGAAAAACGGCAATAGGCTCGCCCCCTATTACGTGGGGCTGATACATACCTGGCAAAATGTGGGTGCAGAAATGCACCTCTGCAAACCTCTTTGCAAACCACCCTCTCAGTTGTAGAGGAGGCCCGTGCCCAACAGTGAGACATATTTAGGCTGATGATGATGATGATGATGATGAAACCTCTTTGGGGAATATAGGCGTGAGTTTATGTATGTATGTATGTGTCATATATTTTTGATTAAACAGTTAGCCCGCTTAAGTAAAACCGTGCGTTCTAGAATAACAACATTTATTCAATCACCCACTGGCGTTGTTGCCAGATCAATTATATCAACCAAAACAACCCAAATCTCAATTCTCAGACATTTTTGTGTTAAGCACATAATAAACATTTTATGAAACAGAAGAAAGCATTATTACTTTTGGATAACTACGGCACGTAGCTTACATACTCAGCCTATCGCCGTCCACTGCTGAACGTAGGCCTCCCCAAGTAGGCGCCAACCATCCCTTGAGCAGCCCTCATCCATCCGCTACCCGCCACCTTTCTCAAGTCGTCGGACCATCGTGCTGCATGACGTCTTACACTACGTCTACCTAAGCGCGGTCCCCATTCCAACACTCCAGCACGTAGCTTAATTTCGTAGTATTCGCGTAGCATGAAGCTACAATGTACATGTTTGTCATTCAACCACGCGGAAACTGAAGCCTGATATGAATAAAATTTTCCATACGAAAAATCTTATAGGCATTTTTATAAGTTTTCAATCTAAATCATACAGGATCACTCGTGGTCTCTGTTTGTCACAGCCGATTTGCTTGGAATCTATATGACGAATTTATTTTATTTAGGTATACGTTGGCACGACAAAGCCACAATACTACAAAACGCATTCCTATAATCCCGACGCCCTCAGTTAGAACGGCTTTTGCTCGTCGTTTTACTTCCTACATGAAACCTTACTTATATAATAAACTCAATAAACACTACAAAATTCTTAACCTAAATTACTGGGATGCTAAAAGAAAGTTAACTAAAGAATTGGTTAATTGGTCCTACTCCTTCTCAGAAGACTTTCTGAAATGTATTAAGTAACTCTAAACACGCGTAGTAACAATTTGTACACTTTTTCTTTCTTTTTTGTTTTATAATATTTGATTATCCATTTTGTTTTAATTATATATTCAGCACCGTTATCACTAGCTTTAAGATACTCCTGTAAAAAAACTCTCCACGAGACAGGCAGTGCCTAGTGTGGAGAGTTTTTGCAAACTGTTATGTGTAATTTTTTTCAATGTTAATAAATAAATTTATTTAATATTATTATTATACTGCAAAATTGCAACATGCAACTAATTGCAACCCCAATTGTGTTCCAGTAATTTTTTTCTTGTTACATATAAATATTGCAAACATAGTAAAATAATATAAGAACGTAAAATAAATATGTGATAGGTGTGAAAAAGTGTCGATAATTTAGTTTTTGGGAAGTACTTTAGGCCGAAATCCTGATTCGAACCGGGGACGTCAAGACCTAGAGATCTAGTGCTCTTCCGCTGAGCTATTTCAGCCCCAAGAGGGCTATGAAAATTATCGTAGTGATGAATGTTTTTCCAGGTTACTTATGAACAAGTCGGGAAGAATTAGTGAATGTTGTAGCCAACTACGTAACTACTTATAACAAACATATCCAAATGGCTATACCACTGACATGTTTGATAAAATGTTTATTAGTTTTTACAAATATTAATTAAACAGAAGAAAGCCGGTCGAGAGAACAGGAAAGAACAGGTGTTCTAAGAAAGAAATAATTAAAATAAAAGAATTATTAGATTTCTGATAATATAAAATTTGGTTTTGTTAATCTATAAGGTAGCTCTTAGAGAGTCGAGTCTAGCAAAGCGTTCATGGGTTTTTCCATTGGAAAATTCTCAGTAGCAGCTTGGAGTCTGGAATTGTGCCCGATTACCGGCAATAGGCTCGCCCCCTATTACCTGGCGAAATGTGGGTGCAGAAATGAAACTCTTCCTACCGCTTCGGGAAATACAGGCGTGAGGTTATGTATGAAATGAAATGAAATGAAATTATTTATTGAATCTGTAAAATGTCAAATACATCACTTAGATTCAGTCATTTCAAAATTTGGTTTACCACCCTGTTCGGAAGGCAGTCATCACTAGAGAAGAACGGGCAAGAAACTCTAGTGTTGCTCTTTTCCAATCAAGAGATAGTTTACAATATTGATACAAAAAATGAATTTCTCAAATTAGAGCAGCTCATTAATACTATACCAGATTATTGTATTGAATATGAGAATAACATAGTCATCTTGAATGGAGAAACTGACATTTAACTAGGTTAAATTATAAATTTAAGTTAGGATAAGGTTAAGTTCATAAATACAAATAAGCAAAAATAGGCAGACCAGTCCACACAAACAGCACCCGTTCACGAGTATGACGCATGTGCCAGCCATCGGTCTCCTCAACCATTTCATAGGGAAGTGACCGACCCGACACACGACGCCGCCGTAAGCACAGACATTTCAGCGAGCATGACATACCTAATTGCTTACAAAGTACTAAACTAATAAGTAAATATGTATAAACAGCTATGTCCATTGAAGAAGACTCAGTCAGACTTGGAATTACAATAATTATTAATTAAACCCAAGCTTCGTTATCCTCCATATATTCTGAAATTGTATAATAGGCTTTGTTACATAACTGTCTCTTAGTAATTTCTTTAAATTTATTGTAGTTTAAGGCCTTAATATGAATAGGGATTTTATTGTAAAAGTGTATACAGTAACCCTTACAAGATTTGCTGATCTTGTGGAGCCTGGTCTTATAAATAACTAACTTATTTTTATTGCGTGTATTTCTATCATGTATGTCAGAAACCTTTTTAAATTTATCAATATTCTTATGAACATACATAAGATTTGCGTGTATATATTGAGATGCCACTGTCATAATATCAATTTCCTTGAACTTTTATGTTTGTATGTTTTAAATTATTAGTTTTACTTTTTTCCCAGTTTTGAACTCCAGCCACATAAAGTCTCGGATAAAATCTGTTATATTATACGAGTATACATCACAAGACAATGGACAAGAGACATCTAGACGCAGTAGGTGAAAGCTCGGAGGAAATTAAAACCAAGAACTGAGATGCTTGTGGAAAGTGGAAGCATTCTTAATACGGAAAAATTCCGATAGATGGCATTGAATTTTTGTAATAAACCTTTTGAGCTGTGGATGCTGTTATTTTTACTTGAATTGCGGCAGAGGGCGTTTGAAATTTATTGTTGTGTAAAATATTGTTTATCATTATTTTAATTAGACAAATGTTATAAATTAAAAATGCTTCAGAAATCAAATAGACAATTTTTTGTTTGGTCCAGCCTTATCTTTTGCTCGGTCTTGTCTAAGAATATTAAAAAGATACTATGTACAAGCAAATAGCATAAGAACGTAAAATAAATATATGATCGTGCTGATACGATAGATATAGCTGAACAAGGCAGTATTTTGTATTGGGACGAGTGTCGCCGCTTGTCTGTCACCTATTCATTCTACTACAAACACACGACAAATGATAAAAAATTCAAACAAAAATGAAGGTCTACTTTTGGTTGTCACAAATTTATAAAAGTCATGTCATTACAGGTAATTTTACGCAACCCACACACTCACTATGTTAACATACCTGGCGAAATGTGGGTGCAGAAATGCACCTCTGCCTACACCTTCGGGAAATATAGGCGTGAGATTATGTATGTTGGTATGTTTTAAATTAATAGTTATAGTTTTTCCCAGTTTTGAATTCCACCTACATAAAGTCACGGACAAAAGCTATTTTATTAAATACAAATCAAAACAATAGACGAGAGACATCTAGACGCTGTAAGTGAAAGTGCGGAAGAAATAAAGAACTGAGATGCTTGACGTAGTGGAAAGCTTTCCTAATAAGGAAAAATTCCGAAAGACCGCATATTTGACAGCCCCGTGGCGCAGATGGTTAGACACCAGCTTGCGAAACGAGAGGCCGCGGGTTCGATCCCCGCACCGAGACAAATGTTTGTGTGATCCACAAATATTTGTTTCGGGTCTGGGTGTTTGTGAGACCGAAAAGTCTCTCGTAGTCTCTGATACCCACGACACAGGACTTGTACCCTAGTGTGGGGTCAGAACTATGTATGTGACTGTTGGGTGTATTTTTTTTTTATTTTTTTTTTCAATATTAAAACCTTCTGGGCTGTGGATGCTGTTATTAACTTACTTGAATTTCGGCAGAGGGCGTTTGAAATTAACTGTTGAGTAAAATATTGTTTATCATTATTTTTATTAAATTATTAAACAAATGTTATAAATTAATAAGCAATTGAATCCCTCAGAAATAAAATAGACATTTTTTTTGTGTGGTCTAAACAAATCTTGCGAACATACTATAAGCAATTAGTATTAAACTGTAAAATAAATGTGTGACAATAAACATAAACATTAGTATTCAAAATAAAATTTATTTCCGCCAACTCGCACTGGGCCAGCTTGGTGGACTCAATGGAAGAGGAGGCTCGTGCCCAGCAGTAAGACGGATATTGGCTGACGATCATGATGATTAAAAATAAAAAATAATGAAACAAAAAATGGCCATCATTCAATTTCGATTGCCATTTCGGGCCGAAACCCGCATTCGAACCGGGGACCCCTAGACCTCTGGATCCAGTGCTCTTCCGCTGAGCTATTTCGGCCCCAGAAGAGCTGTCAAAATTATCGTAGTGATGAATTTTTGCAGGGATTATTTATACGCTAGCCGGGGTGAACTACACCCAAAATTGTCGGAGGCGTATTACTGCGCCCGTGTACGAACATTTTGACGTCCCATGTAATGATGGATGAGGCTACTCCGTGCGTACCTCCGTGTTGCTACTGAGAGTATTTTACTGGAAAAACCTCATAACACTGGCCGACCCGGGTATCTATCCCGCGACGTTTTGACCGCATATTATATGTAACACCTTTTTATATCATGTTTAGGTGCTCATTAAAGATTTTTAGTAGATATCGTGTAGTAATTACAAGGTGGTCAGACGACCTAGTAAAGGTCGCGGGACGTCGCTGGTTGCAGGCTGCTTCCAACAGGTCCCTGTGGAAGTCATTGGGAGAGGCCTATGTCCAGCAGTGGACTTCCATTGGCTGATGGATTGGATTGGGTAGTAGATATCGTGATGACCTCGAGGTTTAGGCGCGGTCGAGTCAAAGCTTGGCGGTCGCGGTTTTAAACCTAAGGTACACATCTCTGTCTTTTTAGAAGTTGTGTGCATACACTATGAGTTATCACGTACTTTACCTAAAAAAAAATAGAAATTTCCTAAAAGTATAGTCCAACCTATTGTAGGATAGCGTGTTGGATTAAAGCCTAACCCCTCTAGTTGAAAAGAAAACACATGCCCAGCAGTAGGACGTGTATGAGCTGATGATGATGAAGCAACCCAAATCTCAAAAATTTGTTTCAATGTAAAGTTAGAATCACTGCTACTGGATGACTACGGCATGTTGCTTAAGAACCACGTAGCAGCGTTAATGCCGCTACAATCCTACGCCACCTAAGTAGTAATGACGTACAAGACAAGAAACAAGAGACATCTAGACGCAGTAGGTGAAAACTCGAAGGGAATAAAGCCCGAGAACTGAGCTGCTTGACCAACTGAAAAGCTTTCTTAATACGGGAAAATTCCGAAAGATGGCATTGAATTGTTTTAATATTAAAACCGTCTGGGCTGTGGATGTTGTTTTTATTTGAATTGCGGCAGAGAGCGTTTTAAATTTTGTGTTTTTCATTATTTTAATTAAACAAATGTTTTAAATTAAAAAGGAATTGTATCCTTCAGAAATCGAATAGACAATTTTTGAACAAAATCTTTGTCTATTTAAATAAGAATATTGAGAACACACTATGTATAAGCAAATAGTAAAAGAACGTAAAATAAATATGTGAGCACACATTTATATTCAAAATAAAAAATAATGAAACAAAAAATGGGCATCATTTCATTTTTGGCCTTTTTCAAATAGCTCATACCGTCATTTATTGACATCATTATATTGAGAATACTCTACATACATCCTCTTCAATAGTTTGAACTAACACAGTCGACGTTGTTGTTGCTGTATGTACACTTTGTAACAGTTGAATAAAATATTCTTGGAAATATATTATTTTTCTTTATAATACTGAACGGTCTCTTCTTTCCTTTACGAAAGAAATAAGGATTGTAATTATTTTCTGTAAAAATATGAATTTCATTTATGTTTAAGTAGGTAAATTTTTTACTTGTTCTTAAATTAATTATTATTTGAATGTCACCTTTTAAATACTTTAAATTTGCCAACATTATTACTGGTATATCAGAATTTTTACAATGTTGCAGACGATAGTTAGTATTAAATTGACATCTTAAAATTATTTCTCGTGAGAAAAACACGAGGTCGAACAAACAATATTTGCACGCTTATAATGGACAATAAAGTGGGATACCCATGGTCTGCGGATGCCTGCCAGTGCAACTCAGCTGTAGCAGCAAGATACAAAAAATATATTGATTTGTAATTTCATGAATTTCGAACATGTATTTCAATTGAATCGAAATAACATACCACGCAATAGTAATGTGGCTGTTAAATTATATAAATATAAACTAAGCAACAGATTAAAAAAAACAGCTGGTTAGTAGTTGTTTTTGATTATCACTTTATCCACACCAGTGGCGGTACTTTCATAGAAGCCCAAAAGCTCAGCTAGCCTAACAAAATTCTGAATAATATAATCTTTAAGCTTTAAATCTTTATTTAACAAAAGCAATTTGACATAAATTAAAATATCTTGACCCTACAATATAAACAATTATATATAAACTTGACATTACACAATTAACGTGTAACGCTTTTGGGCTTCTATGGAAGTACCGCCACTGATCCACACATGTTGGAACGGGGGGGGGGGGGGGGGGGGGTCTCTGATTAAACCAAAAATTTTGTAGAACAAATATCTTTTCTAATAGCTTAGATAATTATCTTGAGATTTAAAAAAAAACAACCAGTTAGTACTGAATTTCTGAGAGTCGTTTAATCGACATATTTTATCCCTGCCAGCCCTGTTAGCTACCACAATCAAAAGTTGATGTAAGAGAAAAAGTTGGGCGACTCATCAAAATGAAGTCACTCACGAAAAATTAGCTTGATATTAATAAATAGAAAAAAAATCCCCGGTTCATGGAATCGAGTCATTAGTGTTTTTGTGCAGAATTCGCTTTTGTGATAATATTTATTACGCTGCTTGGCAAGTTGGTGACTTAGGTCTGTAGTTTGCGTAAAAATAATTTATAACTAAGTAACTATTATTACAGTAACGAAACGTCAGCAGCCTTAGGTGAAATTGGATCTGACAACGTATTTTTAGGGTTTAACTTCTTGTAAACTCTTAGTAGCACGGGGCTTAAAAGTTTGTTTAGTTAATGACAGTAGGTTTGCCCTCTATTGCAAGAGAGTTTCAGGCAAAGCTTAACCACCTTCAGTTATAAGTATAAAATATATATTATAAGAAATGCTATCATCAATCTAAACCACTGGACTGATTTGAATTTTCGTGGTCTCGCGGTACAAGTATGTGCCGTGCGATCTAGAGGTCCTGGGTTCGATTCCCGGGTCGGGCAAAGTGTTATTGGGTTTTTCCATTAGGAAATTCACAGTAACAGCACGGAGTCTGGAAATGTGCCCGAAAAACGGCAATAGGCTCGACTCCTATTACGTGGGACTGATACGTACCTGGCGAAATGTGGGTGCAGAAATGCACCTGTGCCTACCCCTTTGGGGGAAACAGGCGTGAGTTTATGTATGTATGTATGTGATTTAAATGATTCTCGTTATGGGGATAGATAGGATACTTTTAATCCTGGAAAAATGCAGGTTTTCTGGGAATAAGCATGGAATTCAAAATTGTCCCGGGCAAATCCGTGCCACACAGTTAGTTTTTTAATAAACTTCTCTGAAATACACATTTGTAATAAATGCTTTCATCCAAACGATTTGAATGTTGCGTCCGTACCCTTTCACGACCCTCAAAAAGTTTGTTAAATCAAAACTCCTGAATAAAATATTTTAAATATCTAATATTCCGAGCGAAACAATTTGAATGTTTTATAAGTATATAAACTTGTTTAATTGTGAGATATCCCAAATGTTTAAGTAATTATATGTAGGTCATTTTTAGGTTTAAGTTTTTAGTTATGTTTATAGAGACAAAAAATGCCTTGAACGTTAAGGCTGCTTTTTGTAGTTTGCCCTCTAATGTCTTTAATTGTATATTTTTCTATGAAGTCCATGTTTTTTGAAAATTTAACGAATTCCTTCGAAAAGGTTGTAAAAAGGGATATTGAAATAATCCCAGGTATGTATCAGTCCCACGTAATAGGGGGCGAGCCTATTGCCGTTTTTCGGGCACATTCCCAGACTCCGTGCTGTTACTGAGAAATTTCTAATGGAAAAACCCAATAACACTTTGCCCGACCCGGGAATCGAACCCAGGACCTCAAGATCGCACGGCACATACTTGTACCGCGAGACCACGAGGCTGTCTGGCGAAATGTGGGTGCAGAAATGCACCTCTGCCTACCCCATCAGGGAATACAGGCGTGAGTTTATGTATGTATGTATGATGAAATAATCCCTAAATGAATATAATTGTTTAGCAGATGTTTAGTTAAAGGATTTTAGAAAATAATTGTATGCCTGGGAATGTAAGGATGACCGATGCGGGGGCGAGAAGCCCAGGTAGTATAAAAACTAATTGTATTGGGCTCGAAAGAGAGTCCCAAACTAACTTTGATGTAAAACAGACCTCTGCCCTTTTATTTCTGAAATTTTTACTTTTAATAAAAACTCACTTGATTTTTAACCGCCCCGCGATTCCTTAATTAATCTTAGTATCCTACCTTAAAATCTGATACTACATAGGTATATATTGTAAATTAATTTATAGATTGTGCTTACTAATATTTAACTAAAAGTTCTTAGGAATTTCTTAGGTGCGTAGTCCGCCAACCCGCACTAGGCCAGCGTGGTGGACTAAGGCCTAAACCCTCTCAGATGTAGAGGAGGCCCGTGCAGCAGTGGGACGTAGTTGGGCTGATGATGATGATGAATAATTGACATATTAATCCGAGTAAATGTGGCCTGAAGCTTCACTTGTGCTGAACTTAGTGTATCTCGACACCGAATTTATATAATACACTATATACAATACACGTATAATGCACCTGATACATTTTCAGAAATTACTTCTTAGTCCTTACACACGTCACATACTAAACCATTGCGAAATTTTTCCCGCTCATAAACCCAGCTGATTCAAATGTGCGTTGATCACTAAGTGAATCAGCTAACTTTAATATATAAATAAATACTCCCAACAGTCACACACGTAGTTCTAACCCCACACTAAGATACAAGTCTTGTGTCGTGGCTTTCAGGAACTACGAGTGACTTTTCGGTGTCACAAACCCCCATAGCCGAAACAAACATTTGTGGATCACTCAAAAGTTTGTGCGAGGATCGAACCCGCGACCCCTCCTTTCGTAAGCTGGTGTCTAGCCAACTGCGCCACGGGGCTGCCAATATATAGCAGATAAAAATCAAGTTATCCTGTTTATTCTTACGAGTTAACTAAGCCTTCTAACGTTGCGGTTTGGCAAAATTCAAGGCGAATTTCATCTTCTAGGGCAAATTATTCCTTTGTATTAAAATTTTTTGATCCATAAACAGCCGGTCTGTCCAGACGAGGCAACCGTCTGCGAAATAGGCCGGCGGAATTAAGATGAGTTCGACCGAAATTTATGCTTCGTGGCCTGTGAAATACTTAAATTGGCTCAGCTTGAAAAAAAAATTATAGTGAATCGTGTTACCCCAGTGGTTTCCTAATACATTTCAAAATAATGTTCATATTTGATATTATGATAAAGTTTCAGTGTAATGGTAACGTATGTCACCTTATTTGTGTGTCTCAAGTAAGTAAAGTCTGAGATTTTTGCGGGAATCTCGGTGGTCGCGGGTTCAAACCTCTGACTTTTTGAAGTCACGTGTGTATTCACAATGAATTATAAAGTACTTGTACCGCGAGACTGTCTCGTGGTCTCGCGGTACAAGTATGTGCCGTGCGATCTAAAGGTCCTGGGTTCGATTCCCGGGTCGGGCAAAGTGTTATTAGGTTTTTCCATTAGGAAATTCTCAGTAGCAGCACGGAGTCTGGAAATGTGCCCGAAAAACGGCAATAGGCTCGCCCTCTATTACGTGGGACTGATACATACCTGGCGAAATGTGGGTGCAGAAATGCACCTCTTTTTTTTTTTTTTTTAAACCCCCCGGTGGCCATCTCCGCGCCGAGTGGGGCGACCACGGTGCGTGGGCGATAAGCACCCACAATGATTCCGCAGCCGCCCAGTGCGCTTCCGAGACGAGAGCGTCTCGGCCCTCTCAGATTTTTAAGAGGTGTAGTTTCACCCCACTAACTCGATTTGGGCACCTATTTTGGGCGCCCGCGACGGTCACAGGCCACCGTACCGCCGCTCTCTCGGGGTCACCTATGTGGACGCACTGCCCCCGCAGCGCGTCCAGTGACCCCAAGGACCCCTTTGAGTCGCCTTCTACGACAGGCAGGGGATACCGTGGTGGGATTCTAACGCCCCCTTACCACAGGGCATGGCGCCGGGTCTAATTATCTCTGTTGACCCGGCGCCTCCTTCTCTGACGTCTTTGGCGGGCGGGATCATTTCGTTCGCGATTCCGCTCCGCACTCTCCTTCTGCGACATGATTTGCTCGCAGAAGGAGAGCATTGCTCGCCACGACCTTGGACTCCCGACCATCGAAGAAATGACGGCCGGGAGCGAGAGGTCACTACCAATAATCGCGCGAAGAGCGCTGCGCTGCACTTCCCAGGCTGGACACTCTTCTAGTGTGTGCTGGGCTGTGTCGTCTCGGCAGTTGTCACAATGGTGACACACGGCCGTCTCCTCCTTTTGTGCCACCCGACACAGGTAGTGGCCGAAGCATCCGTGCCCCGACAACACCTGTGTCAGGCGGAACGTTGCCGCGCCGTGGCGCCTGTCCACCCACTGGTCGAGGACAGGACGCACTGCCTCGACGGTCCTAGCACCAGCACTGGGATTCTCCAGCCTGGTTCGCCATTCCTCCACGGCGGCCGCACGGAGGGAGGCTTTAATCGCCTCAACCTCTCTCAGAGCCAGTCTTTCCCCGCGGCTTGACGCCTCCTCCCGCTGGTGGTAAAAGCGCGAGAGGAGTTTGGCGTCAAGGTCCCAAGGCAGGGACCCGGCCAGAACGCCTCGTAGGAGATCGTGCGGTAGCCCCTAATCAGTCGCTGCGCCAGCGCACGCTGAGGCTTGCGCAGAAGCGCAACGCAGCGCCTGTTCAGGGACTCGGCCCATACGGGGCTCCCATACAACGCCATGGACCGCACGACTCCCATAAACATCTTTCGGCAAGGGATGCCTGGACCTTCCAGGTTGGGCAGCAGGCCGGATAGAGCGCCTGCCACCCGCAGCAATTTGGGCTGCAACATCTTAAAATGGGCGCGGAATTCCCATCGACTATCGAGTAGCAGCCCTAGATATTTGAGCTGCTTGCCGATGGGAATTCGCACGCCCTCGACCACGATGTGGGCCCCATCAGGTGGCCTCATCCGAGGCCGGTGGAAACAAATGGCCTCGGATTTGTGAAGGGCCACCGTGAGGCCCAGCCGCCTAATTCTCCTCGCCACGTTGCCAGTGCCAACCGCGGCGAGGACGGCGGCCTCCTGGAAGGAGAAATGCACCTCTGCCTACCCCTTCTGGGAATACAGGCGTGAGGTAATGTATGTATGTATTTACTCACCATCATCATCATCAGCCCATATAGGTACGTCCCAATGCTGGGCACGGGCTTCCTCTACAACAGAGAGTACACACCACGCTGGCCTATTGCGGGTTAGCGGACCTAAGAAATTCCTATGTACATATGTAAAAAAGTTGGCTTTAAATTGACGCCTTCAACTTTTTTAATGGTAGCTCCCTAAAAGCTTTTGGAAGTTTGTTATGGGAGCGTATGCATTGTCCCATAAACGAGTTATTAATATCCGAAGACGAGTAAATTGTTGAACAAGGTATATTTATTATGTACATGCATCGCCTATTTGGTTTGGTCAAGATTTTTTGTACATGTAGTAAGTTTTCGTTTAGATTCATTCATATTTACGGACTAGTGACGGTAAGAATTTGTACCGCGTAACCCAACAGTTAAGCAGTGATGGCCTCGAGGATTAGGCGCGCGGTCGAGAATTTCGGCGGTCGCAGGTTCCAACCCCAGGCACACACCTCTGTCTTTTCGGAGTTATGTGTGTATTCACAATTAATTATCACTTGCTTTAACGGTGAAGGAAAACATCGTGATAAAACCTGCACACCTAAAAAGTTCTTAGGAATTTCTTAGGGTTGGCGCACTAGGCCAGCGTGGCGGACTAAGGCCTAAACCTTCTCAATTGTAGAGGAGGCCCGTGCCCAGCAGTGGGACGTATTTGGGCTGATGATGATGATGATGAACCCAACAGTTAGTATAAAAAATGTGCTCTGTCGCTATTCCTCAATAATTATTGCTTATCTATCAGAAAAATACAGAGTGTATTCTGCTTTATTGACAGGGCTGAGTAAAGACCGATCCGGCTTTCGTACGTGGAAGGGCGTGGGTTTATTTGATGCCGCACTTACCCTCGACCAATTGATCCTGATTTTGTTTGATTAACACATATCACATCTCGGTTTCTCATAAAACTCGCCCTCGACGTGTCATTGAGCTGTTCTGATTCGTTCAAATGTAGTAGGTATCTTTATACTTCATTAAAAACAAAGAATAAATTTTCTATCTACTTATCGATTATACTTTTCAGTCAGTTTGCCGACTGACGTTTTAAACTTTTTTTTTTATCTACAGATTTCTGTGTTTCTTGGATCGTTTTGCAACATCGTTTTGAAGAATGCCCTTGACTGATAATACAATATAATAACATACATACATAAACTCACGCCTGTATTCCCCGAAGGGGTAGGCAGAGGTGCATTTCTGCACCCACATTTCGCCAGGTATGTATCAGTCCCACGTAATAGGGGGCGAGCCTATTGCCGTTTTTCGGGCACATTTCCAGACTCCGTGCTGTTACTCAGAATTTCCTAATGGAAAAACCCAATAACACTTTGCCCGACCCGGGAATCGAACCTAGGACCTCTAGATCCCTCGGCACATACTTGTACCGCGAGACCACGAGGCAGTATAATACAATATAATAAATAGAAATATAAAATGGAATAGCGTTCCCAAGGTATGTGTGTGTTTACAAGGAATTTCAGGTATTTTAATGGTGAAGGAAAACATCGCGAGGAAACCTGCACGCCTAAAAGTTCTTAGGGATTTTTGGGTGTGTAGTCCGCCAACCCGCACTAGGCTAGCTTAGTGGACTAAGACCTCGATTGTAGTGGAGACCCGTGCCCACTGGGACATACATATATGAGCTGATGATGACAAGTTAATAAAATTCAGATGTGTGTGCTTAAGATTTGAAACTTCGACCGCCATAATCGGGTCTCGATAGACTGTGGGTCGGATCATCTGCGCCAAAATCACGTCACACATATAAATGTGTATAAAGCCCAAAATATAACCTTTTTTTGCAATACTAATTAAATATAAATCCTGCTAATGTTAATATTGGAATTTAGCCATTATTGCTTCGTTTCAAATTTATTTTTTTATGTTTCATATACATAAAAGTAAAAAGGCGGACTTAATGCCTAAGGCATTATCTGCCAGTCAACCTTAGGGTGGTGCAGAGAAACACGAATAGGTGCATAAATATCGACAATGCAATATAAATATATATACAAATATAATATACAAATAAAAAATAATAATAATGGGACTATTAAAAAAAAGTCGTGATGGCCTCGAGGTTTGGGCACGCGGTCGAGAATCTCGACGGTCGCGGGATCAAACCCCAAGCACACACCTCTGACTTTTTCAAGTTATGTGTGTATTCACATTGAATTATCACGTACTTTAACGGTGAAGGAAAACATCGTGATAAAACCTGCACACCTAAAAGTTCTTAGGAATTTCTTAGGTGTGTAGTCCGCTAACCCGCACTCGGCCAGCTTGGTGGACTAAGGCCTAAACCCTCTCAGTTGTAGAGGAGGCCCGTGCCCAGTAGTGGGACGCATATGGATTGATGATGATGATGATTAAAAAAAGAAGTTGCGCACTCCATAAACTTGTACCTCATTCACATAATAGCCACCTGGTGAAGTGGGTAGATAAGCCATGTAAGAATATATGATACACTCTGGCCAGAGTAATTTTAGGCGTTTTTGTTTCCAATTACGTTTCTAACGCAGGTCAGGTTAATTGTTAGCGCAGAGGGAATTACCTGTTTTACTTTTGGGACATTAATTTATTTGCCGAGACGATGTGGGAGGTCTCATGGACAAAACGAGATAGAAAATTTGGAAAATATAGCTTCCACACGAACTTCGTGAACTATCCTTTACTTTGGCATTAAGTTTATCTGCCTCGTGGTCTCGCCGTACAAGTATGTGCCGTGCGATCTAGAGGTCCTGGGTTCGATTCCCGGGTCGGGCAAAGTGTTATTGGGTTTTTCCATTAGGAAATTCTCAGTAACAGCACGGAGTCTGGAAATGTGCCCGAAAAACGGCAATAGGCTCGCCCCCTATTGCGTGGGACTGATACATACCTGGCGGGATGTGGGTGCAGAAATGCACCTCTGCCTGCCCCTTCGGGGAATACAGGCGTGAGTTTATGTATGTATGTAGAATAGCCAAAAATTATCATCATCAACAGCCTTTGTCACGTCCACTGCTGAACATAGGAAGGGATAGGCAGAGAAACTTTTCCGCAACCACATATCTAAGAAACACAATAAAACCAAACACACTTTGCCTGACCCAAGAATCGAACTGGAGTCCTCTTAAGCATTCGCCACATACGTATGACCCGAGATCACGAGGCAGTCCAGGCAGGCAGATAAGTAATTACAGCTTAATATTACCACAAGTAGGTCAGTGTACCGTAGTGGACTAAGGCCTGTACCTTCTCAGCGGTAGTGGCACGTGCTCAGCAATAGGTCGTACTTTGACTGATTATGTAACTAAAAGGCACACTTTTATTTACCCACATAAGTCACCAAATTTATAGTGTTGTAGATTTTCAGCATGGCACCTATATCATCATCATCATCAGCCCAACAACGTCCCACTGCTGAGCACGGGCCTCCTCTACAACTGAGAGGGTATAGGCCTTAGTCCACCACGCTGGCCTAGTCCGGGTTGGTGGACTACACACCTAAGAAATTCCTAAGAACTTTTTAGGTGTGCAGGTTTTATCACGATGTTAATGGCACCTATATATCAACGCCATATCAAACGAAGCGATGTATACTCAAGCGAGATACGAGTAAATAACTACAAGCACTTATGATTGTAGACGTGACAAAGAGGATATCATAGCGTCAATGTGTGTACATTGCTCGGCATAAAAACTTACGTTTCTCATGTATAATTCATCGTATACTCTATTACCATGTACTTAAATATACATACGGCAGATCATAGAAAAAGTGTGTCATGTAATACGTGATATTATTTTACTCAACAGTGATGGCCTCAAGGTTTAGGCGCGAGGTCGAGAATTTCGGCGGTTGCAGGTTCAAACCCCAGGCACACACCTCTGACTTTTCGAAGTTATGTGTGTATTCACAATGAATTATCACTTGCTTTAACGGTGAAGGAAAACATCGTGATAAAACCTGCACACCTAAAAAGTTCATAGGAATTTCTTAGGTGTGTAGTCCGCCAACCCGCACTAGACCAGCGTGGTGGACTAAGGCTTAAACCCTCTCACTTGTAGAGGAGGCCCGTGTCCAGCAGTGGGACGTATTTGGGCTGATGATGATGATGATGATGATTTTACTCAACGGTTTTTTGTATCGGAGTTTTTCGAAGATAGTTTTACTAAGCAGCAAGTATAGAACAAAATGTTTTTTCTTGTATATAAATATAATTATATGATTGTATGACTGTTTTTCACTGTTGTTAATGAAGAGAACTTCAGGAGTTTGAACATCACCGGGTCATTCATTATAAATATTGTAATACTCATCATCAGTCCATGTCCCACTGTTAAGCACGGGCTTCCTCTACAAGTGAGAGGGCTTAGGCCTTACTCCACTAAGCAAAAAGCAATGATGGCCTCAAGGTTTAGGCACGCGGTCGAGAGTATCAGCGGTCACTGGTTCAAACCCCAGGCACACACCTCTGACATTTCGAAGTGGTTGCGTATTCACAATGAATTATCACGTACTGTAACGGTGAAGGAAAACATCGTGAGAAAATCTGCAAACCTAAAAGTTCTTAGGAATTTCTTAGGTGTAGGCCGCCAACCCGCACGAGGCCAGCGTGTTGGACTAAGGCTTAAACCCTGTCATTGTAATGCTACTTAATTGATAATTCATATTTCCCAAGGAGATAAGAGAGGAATGCCTTGAAATTCACAATATCCGCCATTTTAGCCATAAAAATTATTAAACAGTCGGGTAGTTTGCAATTTTTTTGACAAGAGACATCAGATTTGTGACCAACGTCTACCATTAAATTTTATGTCATAACTATTAAGCATTTATTAGTAAAGCATTTTGGGAGAAGGGTCTAAGGCAAATACTTGAGAACTTATTATTTTTAATAACTTGGATCTTGCATTTGTACAAATCAACTAGCAAGCTTTTAACCGCTTCAGTAGATCTTCAAAAAGGTCTTACGTAACTTTATCAGATGGAAGTGGTTTCCAGCCGACCTCAATAAATATTATTACACTTTTGGATATAGCTCCGAAATTGCACTCATTTTACAACAATCTGGAAGATAATACACTTTACTACATTACAAAGTTACGCAGATAAGTTCACAATTCATAAGATCCTGACATATTATTTTAAGTGAAAATATGTTTAGATTTTCTTAGTAAATGTCAATTATACGAGTAAAAAAATAATGCCTTAAATACATAAAAATCCATGATATTGGAAGAGGAGATCCGAAGATCGAGTGGCGTGCCATTGGAGAGGCCTATGTCCAGCAGTGGACGTGACGAAAGACTGTTGATGATGATGACATAAAAATAATCCACTTATTTCTCTAATTTCCATTTCACCATTAAATGATCTCTGAAGCAAATTGTAGAATGAGATATCCTTTTAAAATAATTTTCTAATTAAGAATCATGACCGCAGCAAATTATAACAACGACAGATGAGAGATATTCGTAGTCATTTCTATTCAGATTACGCTTTGAATTAAACAGAATAATGTATAATTAGAAAACAATAAGAACTATTAACCACTGTGTTTGGTCTACTATATTCTTGCAATTTTTTCAATATAACAATTAAATACCAAAATTAGCCTTGCTTAAAACGTTCATTCACCAATACCGCCAGCGGATATGTTGTTTCAAATTCGTCGTATTTTCCTCCCTACTCTATTTTCGTACATTCAAAAACATCAAAAGTATATACCAAGGTTATGTCCTTAACGACGCACTATTAATTAGTTAAAATAACAAGAATTAGACCGTTATCTCAGTAAATTATTGCGTATAATTAATCTAGATAAGTACTTGATTAACAAAAATCTCTGAAGAGTAAATTATTAAAGTCTTTAGTCAAAAGAGACTTTGACATTAATTGTATTTTCGACACTAAAGGTCGCCAATCTAAAATAATAATTAAAAATAAACCTAATTTCGGGTGTTTTAAAAATATTTTATCATAATCATCAGCACATATACGTCCCACTGCTGGGCACGACCCTCCTCTACAACTGAGAGGATTTACGCCTTAGTCCACCACGCTGGCCTAGTGCGGGTTGGTGGACTACACATCTAAGAAATTCCTAAGAAATTTTTGGTGTGCAGATTTCATCACTATGTTTTCCTTCACTGTTAAAGTACTTGATAATTCATTATGAATACACACATAACTTGGAAAAGTCGGAGGTGTGTGCCTGGGGTTTGAACTCGAGACCCTCGAGATTCTCGACCGAGTGCCTAAATCTCAAGGCCATCACCACTTCACGGCTTCCATTTTTAGTTTATACTTTATTCCATTGGCTTATTACTTACTAAGTAATATGAATGAAGTTATATGACATACATACATACATAAACTCACGCCTGTATTCCCCGAAGGGGTAGGCAGAGGTGCATTTCTACACCCACATTTCGCCAGCTATGTATCAGTCCCACGTAATAGGTGGCGAGCCTATTGCCGTTTTTCGGGCACAATTCCAGACTCCGTGCTGCTACTGAGAATTTCCTAATGGAAAAACCCAATAACACTTTGCCCGACCCGGGAATCGAACCCGGGACCTCTAGATCGCACGGCACATACTTGTACCGCGAGACCACGAGGCAGCAAGTTATATGAATGAAATAGTGATGGTCTCAAGGTTTAGGCGCGCTGTACCGCTAACAAACGCCTTACCTGTTTTTTGAAAGACCTTGAACCTTCCGTGAATCTCATAAAAACAGGTACCTGATGTAATGTTTAAAAGCCGTTCATGTTGACAGAAGCAAGTAAACAGTGTTAAAAACACGCAAAGACGTCATATTATATATTGAATATTATTTAGATTGTTGGTTGTTTTAAGGGAAATTTCTGAACGTTACTCGCATTTTCACATCACATTACTATATTCAAGACAGTCATTCATAATAGAGAATTGAAATAATATTAGACGTACCTACATTATATACCTACATATATTACTGCCTTAAAGATGATTTATTTATAATATTTACTTATGTAAAATTTTATTTTCATAGACTCATTGGTATGAAGTTAGTAGTCTCGCAAGACAAGAATGTGCCATTTGGATGTCCCGGATTTGATTCCCGGGTCGGGCAAAGTGCTATTAGATTTTTCCATTTGGGAATTTTCAGTAGTAGGTCGGAGTCTGGAAATGTGCCCCAAAAACGCCAATGGGCTCACACTATATTACGTGAAACGAAACAATTGTCAAAATGTAGGTGCAGAAATGCACCTCTGCCTAACCCTTCGGGGAGTAGAGGGATCAGTGCATATAACCATCAAGCTGTGGAATAGTTTGCCGGCTCACGTGTTCCCTCCTTCCTATGTTCCTGGATCCTTTAAGCGAAGCGTGAAGAAGCATTTGTGCAGGCCGGCATGATTGTGTCGACCAGCGGGTGACCATATCGTTTCTCGCTGGTCGGTATTAATTTTTTGGACTCCACTGTGCTTACCATCAGGTACAGTGGAGTCACTTTGCCGTGCCAGTATAAAAAAAAATATATATATACAGGGTATAAATTGACCGTGATCGAAAACTAAGAATATGATTCCTATATGTAATGAAATTAATGTGACAGAATCGTTTGAAGGTTACAGACTTAGTAACAGTAAGAGAGTTTACAGTATCAAATATCGATTACACAAATCTTGTACTTTAAGTCGGGGCTTCGTGCGAGTAACTTGCATCTGCCCACGCCATGTTTTCGTCGACTGAAAGAGCCTTTTATTTTTATTACACAAAGGAAAACAAACAGAAGGCATACATAGAATACAGATACATACATAGAATAACAAGCAGTTTAGTTAAAATACGGAGGTTTAGGCGCGCGGTCGAGAATCTCGGCGGTCGCGGGATCAAATCCCTGGCACACAAAGTTATGTGTGTATTCACTAAGAATTATCACTTATTTTAAAGGTGAAGGAAAAACTCGTGATGAAACCTGCACACCTAAAAGTTCTTAGGAATTTCTTTGGTGTGTAGTCCGCCAACCCGCACTAGATCAGCGTGTTGGACTAAGGCCCCCCAATGGTAGAGGAGGCCCGTGCCCAGCAGTAGGACAATACTGGTTAAAATACATTAGATACATGTACTACCAACTACAATTGTTTACGGATTATAATATGGACTATGTTATAATCGTTATTAACTGTACTATAATTGTTGTAACCGTTAATATATTAAAAAAGAGAACGAAATTTCATTACAGCAGAACTGAGAATCAATGCCTGAAAGCCAAAATACAGCATAATATCTCAATTTAATGATAAAATATTTGAGGCTCAGTAATGCTGTTCAGGAATTACTTAACGCCTTATAAATATTGATTAAAAGGTCATTTTAATTTACAATTCTAATATAATCAACTGCCGACCCTCTTCCCTATTATGAGAAAGCTTCGTAAGATGTTTTAAGTAACTTTATGGAGGTTTTTGGATTATAGATAGCCGTAATACGATTTATTTTTCAACAATTTATTTTGAAGGCACGTAATATATCATTACTTTTTTTTTATTCTTTTACAAGAGGAAAGCGCCTTAAGCTCCCCTGTTCGGTACCTCGGGGGACGCCGTAAGGGGGATGTCGGGGTCTCTGGCCTTCCAACTCGGCGCGCGGTACAATTGTCCGCATAATATATCATTACATTATAAACTAAATCAGTTTATAATTGAAAATTATATGTTGCTAAGTGTTGCCTGAAACTTTGTATGCAAAACGTTAGACTTCAGAAGGAATTTTTCCTTGTTGTATCGCTTCTATAGATTGTAGTATGAAAATATATAGTCTATAGCCTTCCTCGATAAATGGGCTACCTAAAATAATTTTTTTTTTTCAAATTGGACCAGTAGTTCCTGAGATTAGCGCGTACAAGCAAACAAACAAACTCGTCAGCTTTATAATATTGGCTCGTTGGATGACATACTTATGTATCGTACAGCCTACAAGTCGTCATCAGCCCAAATATATCCCACTGCTGAGAACGGGCCTCCTCTACAACTGAGAGGGTTTAGGCCTTAGTCCACCACGCTGGCCTAGTGCGGGTTGGCGGACTACACATCTAAGAAATTCCTAAGAACTTTTAGGTGTGCAGGTTTTATCACGATGTTTTCCTTCACCGTTAAAGCAAGTGATAATTAATTGTGAATACACACATAACTTCGAAAAGTCAGAGGTGTGTGCCTGGGGTTTGAACCTGCGACCGCCGAAATGCTCGACCGCGCGCCTAAACCTCGAGGCCATCACTGCTTGAGCCTACAAGACCCAGGATCAATTTCATGGGTTTTGAAATTATCAATAATAGTTTGGGTGAAATAAAAATCCCGACATCTTATATGTCAGTAGAAATAAAATGTATGTGTGTATATAACTATTATTAATATTTTCCAGTCAATTAAATAACTGGCATATAACATCGTCATAGGTTTCAATGTATTATAAATCCTACTTTGTAAGAAAGGGGTACGGATTCCCGTGGAATGGCACAACTTCGGACATTTCGCAGCGTTCAGCGCTACTGATAAACTTAATGCCAAAGTAAAGGATAGTTCACGAAGTTCGTGTGGAAGCTGATAGTAGATTTCTGTATAACTATTAGTTGCAGGTCGTATTCATACATTACATGACATATCATACACAAGTCTTCATAGAATGTTTGCCTTTTATCATCATAATCATCATGATTTTTAACTGCTCCGTGATTCCTTAATTAAGCTTAGTATCATCATCATCAGCCCATATACGTCCCACTGCTAGGCACGGGCCTCCTTTACAACTGAGAGGGCTTAGGCCTTAGTCCACCACGCTGGACTAGTGCAGGTTGGCGGACTACATACCTAAGAAATTCCTAAGAAGTATTTTTTTAGGTCTGTAGGGTTCCTCACAATAATGTCGGAGGTGTGTGCCTGGGGTTTGAACTCGCGACCGCGTGCCTAAACCTCGACCTAACCTACTTTTTTATAAGATTTATATTAGCTTCATACGTATGTCAGTATGTTGATATGTTAGTATGTAACGGAATCTTTGAACATGATTTTGACCCCCTTCAAAACATCGGATTAACTCGAAATTTGGCATCCTTACTAAGGACCGGCGGTTCTTAGAATTGAATCGGTATTCAATTCAATATTTTAAATAGTTTGACCCGTTATCCTTACTAGGATAATCAGGATTAGCGATTTTTGTTTACCTGAGTGACTGCGTTAAGGAGATAATATTACTTCATCATTCTCCTTTTTCGGGTAAAGGCTTTAGTCAACCACTCTGATGTAATGAGAATTTCTAGACTTTTAATTGACCAATTTGTCTTAGTTATGTTGTTAAAATCCACGCATTACACTGGACGAAACATTGGGGAGCAAATTAAAAATATATATTAAATTTTTGTACAGATCTTTTGGACATGTTTCCTTGCAATCCATTTTTTAGGATTATAATGCAATTTTATTTTTATTATTAACTGAGCATGTACACATATGTTTGAGAATTACATCATTACGTTTGTTTTTTACTAGAATTTACGACCTACAATTTAATAAAAATAAATTCGAACAGTAAATGTTAACAACGACGCTTTTTACATAAAATACAAAAAAATATCAAGTAAAGTGCCTGGAGGCAAGACAGTGAGTGTTCTTTAAACTTTTCTTTTTTCTTTTTTACACACATACATAAACTCACGCCTGTCTCCCGTTAGGGTAGGCAGAGACTATAGAGCGCCAAATGCCACGGTCCAAACACACCACTTTCGCTTCCTCCACTGACACTATCCTCTTCATACATGCACGTCGGTTTCGAGGACTCTTTATATTGTCCTTTTTCAATAAATTACCTATCTGCTCTTTATAGGTGCACCTGGGCCGTCCTCGACCGACTTCACCGTTCACTTCCGCACAGTAAATCTCTTTCATCATTCTGCAAACATTCATCCTTTCAATGTGGCCAAACCATTTTAGCATCCCCCATGCAATTTTAGGCACTACATCGACTTTCAATCCACATTTTCCCTTATCACACTATTCCTCACTCTATCTACCAATTTCACCCCACACATGCTTCTCAACGCTCTCATTTCAACTGCATTTATTTTGCTTTCATGCTTCTTCTGCCATACCCAAGACTCACTTCCATACGTTAGTGTAGGCACCAGGACTCCTTGGTGAATCGCTAGTTTAGCGCGGTCCGATATGTTTTTACTGGCCGCGATGGAGTACAAGGCGCCATTAACACTATTACCCAACTTTACCCTGCTTTCAATATCTCCTTCACACTTTTTCTTTTTTGTTTTTTGTTTTATTATTTTCAAATTTTAAAGGCCAGCAGTTACCGTAATACAATGCAAAGAGGTTTCATTGTTAAAAAAAATAACAAGAAATATAAACAGTTCTTAAAAAAAAACATCTAATCTCTATTTAGATTCATATGACTCATTGATGGATGAATATCAGCATGTTTTCGAGTTGTTATACACGAGATGTACACTTGAACGTTGTGATATTGGGTCAAGTGGGCGTCATTGGAATTTTAATTGTACAAACATAACGATGCAATCTAAATATATATAACTCAAAGGTGACTGACATAGTGATCTATCAACGCACAGCCCAAACCACTGGACGGATCGGGCTGAAATTTAGCAAGCAGGTACATGTTATGATGTAGGCATCCGCTAAGAAAGGATTTTGGTTAATTCTACCCCCAAGGGGATAAAATAAGGGATGAAAGTTTGTATGAAACTTTGTCAATTTTAAACCGATCGGGCTGAGACTTTGCATGCATAAAGCTACTATGTCGTAGGCCAACCCTGTAGTCTACGCGGACGGAGTCGCGAGCAAAAGCTAGTTGTTTTAAAATATCTGTTTAAAATCATGGAGGCAGTGTTTTTAAAATAAACTCTTAACTTTTAGGCACTTTAATACTTAAAAGAGAGGGGAAAAAATCTTAAATATTACAAGTACAACAATTACCTAAAAATAAAGCCATGAGACCACAAGGCAGTCCACATTGTGCCTTATACCGGCTGATATAGCTTGCTACGTGTATAAAATATATTTTTGACAAGTAAAGTGATTGATTTTACACCAATATTAGACCGCGGAATATGGCCTTTTTGGAGCGTAGCCAATATCTCTCCAGAAGTAGCATCAAACGAGATTTCGAACAAACTTTCTCCAAGCTCGTAATCCCGCGGGATCTTGCCTGACGTAATCCGAAAATGCAAGTTTGAGCGCGAAAATAATTTGTAAAACATCAATTTCTCGTTGATTGATGTAACGCTTGCAACTATTCTGTCTTAAGAATTTCCTGTTACGTAGTAAATTACATACATACATAACCTCACGCCTGTATTCCCCGGGTAGGCATAGGTGCATTTCTGCACCCACATTTCGCCATGTATCAGTCCCACGTAATAGGGGGCGAGCCTATTGCCGTTTTTCGGGCACATTTCCAGACTCTGTGCTGCTACTGAGAATTTTCTAATGGGAAAAGCCAATAACACTTTGCCCGACCCGGGAATCGAACCCAGGACCCCTAGATCTCACTGCACATACTTGTGCCGCGAGACCACGAGGCAGTCGTAGTAAATTGTAACAGAATAGCATTTATCCCAAAAATATAGTAATGTAATTTTTATGACATCATACAAGCTATTACGACACTGCGGGCCGACAAATATGTAAAAGTCAAAGTGAAAATAATCTTTATTTAATTAGACTTTTTAAAATACTTTTGAATCGACAGTTTTAAGCCATCGCCGCTTTGGGACGTAGAAACGGCAAGAAACTCCCACAGCAGCACAAAATCACCCTTTTTTCTTTGATATTTACCAATACATTTACATGGTTATTTTTTTAATTTAAATTATGTCAATTAAATTATATCAAACCATCCAGTGTCAACCACCTCGTTACCCATGGTTTCAGCAGGGAAAAATTGACAGGAAACATGGCACTATTGAGAATGCGCGCCGGTCACATCCCAACCAACACATTTGCATATTTATTGGGAAAGGCAAATTCACCAAACTGCTCAACATGTGGGGTGAGAGATGATATATACCATGTATTGATGGAGTGTGGACGGAACGCTAAAGAAAGACAGCCAATGTCCATTAGAAAGTCGGATATTGGGGCGTGCAACAGTATTTTAGCTTCTCCTTTGTCAGAAGATGCCTGGAGAATATGCACTTTACTATTTATTAGTTTAAGTTATGAATAGTTTTATATACTTTATAATATTTTTTTTGTACACTGTATTATGCTGATTTTATGGGGATGACATAATCACAATATTTGTAGTGAAAAAAAACCCTCTTTTAAAATAATGATAAAAAAAAAACAACTAATCCAAGAGTAGGCCATATGCTTGTGTCACTATGCTATAACAAAGTTACAGCATCATTATCAAAATCCAAAAAAGTCCACTTCTGGACATGGGCCTTCCCCAAAGACTTCTAGAGCGCTCTGTCCATCCATCCTATCTGCCAAGCGTGGCGAGTACTGACAACACCCCCGCCCCCTTTTTTTTTTTTTTTTTTTTTTTTTTTTTTTATTCACGGGGAAATCCCTTTACGAATCGTCTCCAAGTATGGAGGTATGTCGGACTCACCGAACTATTTTTAATAATAGCTCGTCCTACCGACTAAAACCCCGTGATTTTCCGCTATCTCCATAAAAATGCAGGGGCGCGGGATACGCGTTTGCATGCAGCCAGGACCCCTTTGGAGTTGTCTTTTCAATAGACCCTTCATAGCGAGAAACGATTCTTCCTCTTTCGGACTCAGTAAAGTCATAGAACGGCCACTAATTATTATATTATTACTCTTAAACCCCCCGCCCCCTAAAATGGACTTCATAATTGTCTGTAAATGTGGTGTGTGGTTGTAAATACTAAAAATATCGGTCATTTATTGTACCTATAGATGCTTTGTACTTTTATTTATAGGGAGGTTTGCAATATAAAGCCCGTGGGACAGTTTGAGAAGTATAGTCTTTAGTCCCCTTATTTCAGAAATATGCAAAATAAATTTAGTAAAGCATGGTAAATTATTGTTCTTCTTGGAACGGTATAAATTATCCTAACTAACGATAATTGAGTTTGTATCAAAACTGAAGCGGGTATCATTAGTAGAGGCTTATATTTAATGTATTGCGGTGACTGGTTGTACCATTATGTTTCTATAGAAAGTGGATAGGCAAGTTTTTCCTTTATGACAGCCCTGTGGCGCAGTTGGCTAGATACCAGCTTGCGAAACGAGAGGCCGCGGGTTCGATCCCCAGCAACGAGACAAATGTTTGTGTGATCCACAAGTATTTGTTTCGGGTCTGGGTGTTTGTGAGACCGAAAAGTCTCTCGTAGTTTCTGATACCCACGACACAAGACTTGTATGTTAATGTGGGGTCAGAACTATATGTGACTGTTGGGTGTATTTATTTATTATTTATTTACTCAAGTATTTGGGTTTGGTTTTAGCAAGGCGAAAATAGAATTTTTCGTGCTTAGCATCAAGAGAAAATCTTGTTATTTCCATTAGAATTTTTAATTTTTTTATTTGTAAATTACTTTTAAAGTAAGTCTTTGTGGTCAATGGCCCTTGCAGCCATAAGGGAGGGTGGAGGTCAGCATTGGAACATATTTTTATTGGTGATTAGCTTACAATCTGTCGGTTCTATATTAATCACTATTAAAGGATTCATAAAATAAAATAAAGTCCTTGTTTCTAAGTTTGATTTTATTAGTAGTTATTTAAAATTATTTGTCAACTTTAACTCTCAAAATAAGTACGTGCCATCTAAAAATACATCAAACATATCTTAGTGCAGAGTCAAAAGTCACTTTCAAGGTGCAAAAAAAATAATTATACCGTCAACGAGGAAACACAAACCCTGTCCCTTGAATCTTTTAAAATACTTTGCCAAAAATATTACTTTATAAACATTTAAAGCTGGAAATAGCACCCACAAAAAAAGTTTTTAAAAGGAGTTTTCGAAGTTAATTAAGATCTTACTCGCTTGGTTTGGTTAGTTAAGTTCAGAAAACTAACAGAATCTCGTTCGGTGCAAGACTCTAATCAACACGGCTTTGTTTGAATATTGTGAAAGGAACAAAGGAAAATTTCTTTTACTTGAATATAATGCATTCTGGCAGAATCTTTTTATAATTTTCTATCTATGAAGTGCAGCTCCGTTCAGGCGCTATTTTATGAAATTTATTAACTTGTGTCCTTTGCTAAAGTACCATCTATCTGGGTAAAAAATGTTGTTAATTGTTGCAGTATATAACCGTTAAGGCGTATGTAATAAACAGTCAGACTTTCACATTTGAAATATTATTATAAATGTCAGCTCGATCTGGGCCGATGTCTTAAAATTGATGTGAAGCTTGTGCTAAATGAACTTGTGTGTGTGACTATGTTTTCTACTACATTTTTTCCAGCATTTTTAAAATATAAAATGCGATTTGTGCGATTATTCAGTGTCCAATGTTTTTTTCTTCAAATTTTGTATTGTCCTTAAAGATTAACCGTGACTTTTAGACGTTCTTGTTGTAACTTCATTCGCCATTATGTGGCTTATATTAATAGGTGATAGTCATTTCAATTCATAGAATCTATAGACCATCATAAGATTCTTCAGGACCATGCATTTACTCAACTTCAACGCACTATAACGTCTGTATGCATGTAATCCAATCAATTTGATTTGATCTGTCTAAAGACAAAATGAGATTTAAGTGCTTGAATTTAACCTAAATTTATAACACTTATTGATGTATTTTGGTACCAAGGTACAAAGTATCCTATTAAATAGGCAGCATGTCATATTTGAGCTAAATTTCATTTATATCTATTATGCGGTTTTCAGTAATATTTTTTTTAAAATCATGTAGGCTATGTAAAACTGTCGTATCATTGATTTCCGGATCGGGCAAAGTGTGATTGGGTTTTTTCGTTAGGAAATTCTCAGTTACTCGGAGTCTGGAAATAGGCCCCAAAATCGGCAAAAGGCTTGCACTCTGTTACGGGGGTCGAAAATATAATTGCTGAAATTTACCTGTGTCTGAGTGAGTGTGTATGTACATGTATATGAATGATATAAAAAAATATGTACACGCGTTAGAAGTTATACTTACTTCATACATAAATATATATTTTCTTAAATAATATAATAATATATTATAAAATAATATTTTAATAACTTCATGGTGTCGGTTTTTCATGACAGTGTGCGCGCGCATCGTAATAACTTCAATAAGTTTTTTACTTAATCTTAAAATTAGGATGAACGAAATTCCCGATTCCAATGGGGCCAATCGATAGCTTACGTCACGCCGGTTCCAATGATACCAAACTCGGGTATCCTAGGGGGGTGTCTCGGGCTAGGGGCGGAAGGGGGGGGGGGTAAGGTGAACAGTACGTGACGTAATCAAAACTCCTTAAAAAAATATGTCAATCCCTTTTTATTACTGTCACTATTCTACATTCTTAAAATTTAAAACAAACTTTTTCTGAATAACTTTTTGGTGTCGGTGTGCGCGCGCATCGTAAAATAATCACTCTCATCATTTTTCCCTAACGCGCCAAAAGAAGTATAACTTCAAAACAATTATATTAAGTTGATATATAAACAGACGATATGTTTAAGAATATTAATATGCAATAAATTATATCGTAGTATACTTGATCTTAAATTATAAACTAACTCTTACTTTTAATATTAGGAAAAAGGAACAACTCTTACATAAACATTAGAATAGAAATTAACTTGCCTTTGTTTTATACTCGTACATATGACGTCAAACACCCAAGCAAACAAAATTGTATTTGAAATTGGCATGCGATTGACAAGGGTTCGAAGCCGACATGCTTAGTTGCGGTTTTAGTTAGTCTATTGCCTTGAAAGTTGCCTTTGGGCTTAGTAAGATATTAAAAGGGTGGAATATTGTTAGTTTACGTACTTTTGGATGTGGAATTGAAAAGTTTGGCTTGAGTGCAACTATCTAATTGGTATACATGTGGAAGCAGTCGACTGCGTCCTCGCACCTCGGCATTAATTTGTGCCATGCGATCTAGAGATACCGGGTTCGATTCTCGGGTCTGGCAAGATCCATTGTATTTTTACAAATATACTACATACATATCCTTATATAAGTATGTATTTAGGTTTTCGAGTTTTATATATGTCGGAGAAGGTGTGGCTTGGCTTGGAAGTGTCTTTAAGATGTGTGACGTCACATTGCCGACGTCACAACTGTTGGTTTATGGTGATAACTCATACATTGAGTTTTCTTTAGTAAACTTTCACAATTACTGACGAGGCAAATAGCCCTGTATCGTTATGAATAGCAGTGACATTACTGGAGGATCCATTTTGAGAAGTAATTTTAACAACCAACTTCAATCAAAGTTCCTTTTATTTCCCAATAAATCGGATGTTTGCTGTCCGCGCGTAGACCGATGAATGCTTCGCTCCGCTGCAGCAGTGAGTCATTCTTGTTTATGCAAGAGCGATGACATAGCTCTCAGTATATGGTTTTACGCCGTTATATATATTTTATTATATATTCACGCATAATACTATATTTTATTTATAATAAGTTTATTTGCGTACTACGCCTATCATCTCTGCACCGCCTAAGGTTCGACTGTCAGAGAATGCCTCAGGAATTAAGTCCACCTTTATATATATGTATTGTATGAAGGGTAAATAAATAAATAAATATAAATAAATTCGACAGCCCCGTGGCGCAGATGGCTAGACACCAGCTTGCGAAACGAGAGGCCGCGGGTTCGATCCCCGCACCGAGACAAATGTTTGTGTGATCCACAAGTATTTGTTTCGGGTCTGGGTGTATTTGAGACCGAAAAGTCTCTCGTAGTTTCTGATACCCACGACACAAGACTTGTATCTTAGTGTGGGATCAGAATTATGTATGTGACTGTTGGGTGTATTTATTATTTATTATTATTAAATAACCTCGCACCTGTATTCCCCGAAGGTGAATTTCTGCATTAGAAAATTGTCATTAGCAGCTCAGAGTCTGGATATATGGCTATAAATAGGTATATTATAGGTTCGTACCTATTATTTAGGGGTGACCCCTAATACATGCCAATAAACCTTTGCCTTCCCTTCACGATACGATACGGGCATGTATGTATGTACATTGTTCGGGTATGAACAGTCAAAGTTAATTCATCATCATCATCATCATCAGCCCATATACGTCCCACTGCTGGGCACGGGCCTCCTCTACAACTGAGAGGGTTTAGGCCCCAGTCCACCACGCTGGCCTAGCGCGGGTTGGCGGACTACACACCTAAGAAATTCCTAAGAACTTTTAGGTGTGCAGGTTTTATCACGATGTTTTCCTTCACCAAAGTTAATTAGTATTCCGATATCCGGTGGTGTCGTGAACAACGTAGAAATGTATAGAATGATTTCTCTTCACACGCTTTTATTAGCTTCATACGTAGTATGTGTGTATGTTAGCAAATAACGGAATCTTTGACCATGATTTTGTTGCCCTTTAAAACGTCGATTTAATTGGAAATACTTATCAAGGAACGATGACAATTCAAAAAACACACACACACACTTATAAATAAAATCCAACAAAAAAATAAAAAAAATATATAAGTTGAAAAAACACGCTTTCATAGAAAATCTAACTAAAAAATAGAAAATAAATTTGAAAAAAAAAAACAATTAAAACAAATTGTAAAAAAGCGTGGGCTGCATGATGTCAATTTGTAGTTATAAATATTTTATAAGTCGTGATGGCCTCGAGGTTTAGGCACGCGGTCGAGAATCTCGACGGTCGCGGGTTCAGACCCCAGGCACACACCTCTGACTTTTCGAAGTTATGTGTGTATTCACAATGAATTATCACGTACTTTAACGGTGAAAGAAAACATCGTGATAAAACCTGCACACCTAGTTTTTAGGAATTTCTTAGATGTGTAGTCCGCCAACCCGTATTAGGCCAGCGTGGTGGACTAAGGCCTAAACCATCTCAGTTGTAGAGTAGGCCCGTGCCCAGCAGTGGGACGTATATGGGCTGATAATGATGAAAATGATAAAATATTTTATTGACAGACATCAGTAAAACGATTATCATTTTGATCATGTCTTAAAAAGCACCCCACGCTTTTTTACAATAAAATATATAACATATACTAAGAGCTATGTCGCGCGCCACGTGTTCTTGTGCATAAACAAGGATGACTCACAAGCGATCGCCCCACTACGGTGTCTGTTTGTTGTTGCAGTAAAAAAAAACTTTTGTGACTGCCTCATCGTCTCGCGGCACAAGTATGTGCCGTGGCCATCTAGAGGTCCGGGCTTTGATTTCCAGGGTGGGCAGTGTTTTTGGGTTTTTCTATTGGGAAAATGGCAGTAGCAGAGTCTGGAACCAACTAATACTACTAATAAGCGAAATGTTAATGCGAAAAAAAATTTTCGAAGAGGAACACCTCTGCCTACCCTTTCGTAGAATACAGGCGTGATGTTACGTTGTGTCATGATTTTGTTTTTTTTAAAATGGTATATAATATACTTTTCAACAGCGAACAAGTATTACAGGACAAGGAAATATTTTGTTGTCACGATCAAATTTCGTTGGTGGTTGGAGTTTCATAAAGTTTGAAATAAACAATTCACCTAAATCCATATTAAGTTACAGTAGTTAACGAGAGAACTTAAAATTGAAAAGTTTTGTAAATTAAACTTGTACTAAAGCGTATAGTATTGAATACACTACTTTTATTTATGTTGTGAAGTGCTGAAAATACGCGATTATTTCTATAATTACTTGAATGGAATAACTGACGACCTGGTGAAGGTCGCGGGTCGTCGCCGGATGCAGGCTGCCTCCAACAGGTCACTATGGATGTCGTGATGGATATGGATGGATGCAGTGGACTTCCTTAGGCTGATAATGATAATTGAATGGATAGCATAAAGTACAGACCTAAATTTCAGTATGAAATTCAGTATGAAATTGCTTTATTTGGTCACGCAGGCAATCAAATAGCACTTATGACAAGTCAATACAGAAAAGAAAAATCTTTTATATATACCTAATTTATTTTTAGTTTTCATCAAGAAATACATAATATCTTATTATTATTGTTTTAAAATAAATAACGAGATGGACCTTGTGTATTTCCGAAACGTCACGTATTATTTTAATGCTACCACCGGATCCAAACGCGACCTTGACTGAGAAGACCCGGCGAAACAATCTCAGCGGGCTCACTTTACTACTGGAATTTACGTACGTGTTGTGAAAACATATTATATGGTTTCTATTTAGTTTATTCATAACTCCTATTAGATGCATTATTACTACTATCTCACACCAATGAACATGAATTTTTTTACATTATTTTGTTAATTATTCATACCAAGATTGCCTGGTAAAGTTCGATTACAGTTGTAATGCCTCCCATTGTTAATATAAAAAGAATATATATACCTTTTTTTGTGATTGTAATGTGTTCAAAAAATACATATTTATGTCGGGTTGGTCATTAGTACGGGACTTCAACTGACAGCGAAACGCAGTGTGCAGATAGCACGCTTCGACAGAGTCTAGCTCACTTCCGTGCGGAGTCGAAGAGTGGGGGCGTCAAGCGATGTCCACGAGTGGGAGTGGCAGCTTGAACGTCGTCAATTCTCATCGATGATCGAACCACCGAGTGGACAACAAGTGCCTAGAAACTGTCTCACGTTTTGTTGTACTATAATTTGTCAAGTTTTATTGGAAATATAACCTCTAAATGTCTTAAAAGTTTTCACTCGGCCTATGTTTCCGACATATATTTATTAAGTTTTACCTCTTACGTACGGTAGTCGCTATTCTACCAATCTGGCAGTAATCTCACTCATTGAAAATGTGAAGTGAATCGCAATATGATACTTTTTATGTTAAATAATTAGCAATAGATACATCTCAACTACTCTCGATATTAAATATTTTATTTCTAGTATTGGATTTCATGAAATAATAGATGGAAATCCCATTTTCAGACGGGAATTCGATTAAAATAAAAACCCAGTGGATATAACGCTAACCTGGAATAAACAAGAAGATAATTGAATTTCAGCGGCTATCGCTCGTTGGCCAATATTTGAAATCCAATGGTTGGAATCGATGATAATTCGTTCAATAGCCTGTGAGGATTAAAAATGGAAGCCAGATTATTGATTTTGCGTGTTGAATTACTAAAAAATAATATAGCAGAAAGATACTAAATAAAATGATGCGAAAGCTCGTTTGATCAAGGTGGCCCTAAGTATCTTTAAATCTTGGCAGTACGTATCTTTATATCTTGGGTATTTCGGAACATAAAAACTCATCAATGTTCAGTAGTTATAGTCTGCTATATTAACTAAAATATGTATAAAACATATACATACATAACCTCGCGCCTGTATTCTCCGAAGTGGTAGGCAGAGGTGCATTTCTGCACCCACATTTCGCCAGGTATGTATGAGTCCCACGTAATAGAGGGCGAGTCTATTGCCGTTTTTCGGGCACGATTCCAGACTCCGTGCTGCTACTGAGAATTTCATACATACATACATAAACTCACGCCTGTATTCCCCGAAGGGGTAGGCAGAGGTGCATTTCTGCACCCACATTTCGCCAAGTATGTATCAGTCCCACGTAATAGGGGGCGAGCCCATTGCCGTTTTTCGGGCACATTTCCAGACTCCGTGCTGTTACCGAGAATTTCCTAGTGGAAAAACCCAATAACACTTTGCCCGACCCGGGAATCGAACCCAGGACCTCTAGATCGCACGGCACTTACTTGTACCGCGAGGCCACGAGGCAGACAAATATGTAGGTATATAAAGTATATTATATAAGACTACTACGCACTAGGCCAGCGTGGTGGACTAAAGGCCTAAACCCTCTCAGTTGTAGAGGAGGCCCGTGCCCAGCAGTGGGACGTATTTGGGCTGATGATGACATGATGATGACATATAAGACTACCTTGTGGCCTCGCGGTACAAGCATGTGCTGTACGATCTAGAAGTCAGGGATTCGATTTCTAAGTCGGGCAAAGTGTTTTTGGGTTTTTCCACTAGAAAATTTACAGTAGCAGCACGGAGTCTTGAATTGTGCCCGAAAAACGGCATTAGGCATCCTATTACGGGGAACAAGAACGACAATTGACGAAATACGGTGTTAGTAATACACCTCTATAGTAGTGATGGCCTCGAGGTTTAGGCGAAAGGTCGTGAATCTCGACGGTCGCAGGTTCAAACTTCAAACCCCAGGCACACACCTCTGACTTTTCGAAGTTGTGTGTGTATTCACAATGAATTATCACTTACTTTACGGCGAAGGAAAACATCGTGATGAAACCTGCACATCTAAAAGCTCGCAAGAATTTCTTAGGTGTGTAGTCCGCCAACCCGCACTAGGCCACCGTGGTGGACTGAGGCCTAAACCCTCCCAATGGTAGAGGAAGCCCATGCCCAGCAGTGGGACGTATATGGGCTGATGATGATCAATACACCCCTACCGTTAGGCAAAATGTATGTATATATATTGTATGTATGTATGTGCGTATATATAGGTACCTAGTCAGGTCATAAATCTAATATCGAAACGATATTCGTTGAAGGTCATACAGGTATACGCGCCGACCTCGACACACCCAGATGAAGAAGTAGAGGAGATGTATGAGGACATAAGTCGGGCCATACATACCTCCAAAACCTACTTCAATGTTGTTATGGGGGACTTCAACGCAAAGTTGGGCAAGAGAAGCGATGCAGAGTTGAAAGTGGGGCAATTTGGACATGGGCAACGGAACCTCAGGGGTCAGAGGCTGGCCGACTTTCTGGAGAAAGAGGGACTCTTCGCGATGAACTCTTTTTTCCAGAAGCCGCCTCACAGGAAATGGACCTGGCTGAGTCCTGACGGTTCTACGAGAAATGAGATAGATTTCATCTTGACGACGAATAGACGGATATTCAGTGATGTCTCTGTGATCAACAGGGTGAAAACCGGCAGTGATCACCGAATGGTTAGAGGCTCACTGAATATCAACGTCCAGCTAGAAAGGCGTCGCATGATGAAGTCTACGCTCCGACCTACTCGCGCCCATATCCAAAACCCCGAGAGCTTTCAACTCGAGCTTCGAAATCGCTTTGATTGTCTAGAAGAAAACCTTGCAGTGGACGAGTTAAACAGCGGTTTGGTAGAAGCTGTCCATACGGTGGGATCTAAGCATTTTAGACCTCGCCGTAGAGATAGACCACAAAAACTCTCGATCCACACTCTTGACCTCATGGCCGAACGTCGATCTATGGCGCTACAGTCTTCCGATGACGCCGAAGCATATCGTCAGCTCAATAGACGGATCTGGAAGTCCTTGCGACACGATGTCCGTGCTCACAATACTGTGAGCATTAAAGAGACAATTGAGCGGAACGGAGGCTCCAAAGTGTTTGCAAGAGACTTGTCTATTGGGCAAAGACAGTTGTCTAGGCTGAAGACGGAGGGCGGCAGCATAGTGTCGACGAGGGCAGAGGTTTTAAGGGAGATCGAGAGGTTCTACGGGCAGCTTTACACCTCGGTTGCCGAACCGACTGTTAGCTCGGCCGAAGACCCGAGAGCCGAGTTAATCCGCCACTTCAGTGATGATATCCCGGACATCAGCCTGTGTGAGATTGAGATGGCCCTGAAGCAACTTAAGAACAACAAGGCGCCGGGTGAGGACGGAATCACTTCAGAGCTTCTGAAAGCGGGCGGAACGCCGGTACTTAAAGTCCTTCAGAGGCTCTTCAATTCCGTTCTCCTCGAGGGCTCAACGCCAGAGGCATGGAGCAGGAGCGTGGTGGTACTGTTCTTCAAAAAAGGTGATAACACTTTGCTGAAGAATTACAGGCCCATCTCGCTCCTGAGCCATGTCTATAAGTTGTTTTCGAGGGTCATCACCAATCGTCTTGAACGCAGGTTTGATGACTTCCAGCCTCCCGAACAAGCCGGTTTCCGAAAAGGCTTTAGCACCATAGACCACATCCATACGCTTCGGCAAGTTATACAAAAAACCGAGGAATATAATTTGCCGCTTTGTTTAGCGTTTGTGGACTATGAGAAAGCCTTTGATTCGATCGAGACCTGGGCTGTGCTAGAGTCTCTCCAGCGGTGCCACATTGACTGTCGGTACATCGAGGTGTTGAAAAGCATATACAGCAACGCCACTATGTCGGTCCGAGTACAAGATCAGAGCACGAAGGCTATTCCACTACAGAGAGGCGTGAGACAGGGAGATGTCATATCTCCGAAACTGTTTACTGCCGCGCTGGAAAACGCCTTCAAGCTCTTGCAGTGGAAAGGATTCGGCATCAACATCAACGGCGAGTATATCACACACCTTCGGTTTGCCGACGATATTGTAGTCTTGGCAGAATCGCTGGAAGACCTTAGCACTATGCTCGAAGACCTCAATCGAGTCTCTCAACAGGTGGGTCTTAAAATGAACATGGACAAGACGAAGATCATGTCGAATGTCCATGTTGTGCCCACCCCGATCGCAGTTGGGGGCTCGACTCTCGAAGTTGTAGACGAATATGTCTATTTGGGACAAGTGGTCCGGTTAGGCAGGTCCAACTTCGAGAGAGAGGTCAATCGTCGAATCCAACTCGGTTGGGCAGCGTTCGGGAAACTACGCGACGTCTTCTCGTCCAAAATACCTCAGTGCCTGAAGACGAAAGTCTTCGATAGTTGTGTGTTACCAGTGATGACATACGGCACTGAGACGTGGCCTCTCACTATGGGCCTCATTAGACGGCTCAGAGTCACTCAACGAGCTATGGAGAGGGCTATGCTCGGGGTTTCCCTACGTGATCGAATCAGAAATGAGGAGATCCGTAGGAGAACTAAAGTAACCGACATAGCCCAACGGATTAGCAAGTTGAAGTGGCAATGGGCCGGGCACATAGCGCGGAGAACTGATGGCCGATGGGGCCAAAAAGTTCTCGAGTGGAGGCCACGTACCGGAAAGCGCAGCGTGGGACGTCCTCCGACAAGATGGTCAGACGACCTGGTGAAGGTCGCGGGACGTCGCTGGATGCAGGCTGCTTCCAACAGGTCCCTGTGGAAATCATTGGGAGAGGCCTATGTCCAGCAGTGGACCTCGATTGGCTGATGGATTGGATTGGATTGGATCAGGTCATAAATTGTGTCACATGTTTAATATAAAATAATTGAAACAAGTTTTTTCATTATGTAACCATTTATATACCAAAATGAACTTAACAAAACATAGATACTTATGACACTAAAGTTTATTCAAAATTAAGTGCTAATATTCGCCTGATCACAAAAATATTTTTATGCAAGCGTGAAACGGTAATAACAAATTATATTAAAACGACAGTTATATTCTTACGATATTTGTACAAAATAACTTTCTCTTTCTATCCTGGCAGTTGGCTAGACACCAGCTTGCGAAACGAGAGGCCGCGGGTTCGATCCCCGCACCGAGACAAATGTTTGTGTGATTCACAAATATTTGTTTCGGGTCTGGGTGTTTGTGAGACCGAAAAAGTCTCTCGTAGTCTGATACCCACGACACAGGACTTGTATCTTAGTGTGGGGTCAGAACTATGTATGTGACTGTTGGGTGTATTTATTTATTATTTATTTTATTTATATCCCACAAAATTTCTCGTAGGATGCTTAGGCTATAATATGCTTGAAACAAGACGAGCATCCGACCAGATGGGTTTCATGCTTAAAGTGTGTAAAGGAATTATAGATGCGCCAGATCTGCATAATGAGTTGGTTCGACTTTACACTCCAAACAATTATCTTCGTAACAGAAGACACAGGTTATTGTTATTGTAGGTTGGCCGTACCTGAATGTCGAACCGCGGCTCGCTCCTTTTCTCCCATACCGCGAGTTCTAAGCTCTCTCAATGCTCTGATGGAAACTAACCCGGACTGTGATCTTTTTGCGGATGCATGGCCGCAAGTAAAGTATAATTGTCTCAAATATTGTGAAAGTGTTACTTAGTTTTATTTACGATTTTATGTTTGTTTTTTGTTTTGTTATAGTTATGTTTTGTTTGTTTTTATGCGATATATTTTATTTTATTTTTAATTTGTATATTGTAATTTGAGTATTGTATTATGTATATAGATGTTTTAGAGTTCTTCAATATGTGTACATGGTATTAACCGTATATTTATGTTGAAGTAAAATAAATAAATAAATTAGTTATAAACTGCGATTAAGACGTTGAAATTTCAAGACCATAAAAATGAAATATCCATTGGTATAAAATTTTTGGCTATGCATTTTATCGCATTATCGATATAATTTAGACGCAGATTTTATTCCAGGCTGAATCGTAGTCTTACGGCAAAATAGTGTGCTGTGCGATCGAGTGGTGCTGGGTTTGATTCCCGGGTCCATTCCATTCAGTCCATTACGGTTTTCATTGCAAATTCTCAACAGCGGCGCGGCATTTGAAAATGTGCCCGAAAACCATTGACAAGCTTGCCCCTATTCCTATTAGAAAACAAACACTAGAAAACAATTAACTAAACATGAGTGCAAAAATTCTCTTATTTAAAAAAAACATAAATTTAAGGGTAAATCTTAGTAACTAAAAGATTGACTATATCCTACGGTGCCATAGCCCCGTGGCGCAGTTGGCTAGACACTAGCTCGCGATACGAAGCCAAGGGTTAGATGGCACTGAAGCAAATGTTTGTGTGGTCCACAAATTTGTTTTAGGACTCGGTATTTATGAGACGGTAAGTCTCTCGTAGTTTCTGATAGCCAGAACACGAGATCTTAGTGTGGCGTTAGAGCTATTGTTGCGACTGTTGGGTGTATTTATTTATTTTTTCTTCGACATGCCTTGTAGCTGAAATTTTCAGGATTTATTTTATTTGACTGCCTCGTGGTCTCACGGTACAAGTATGTGCCGTGCGATCTAGATGTCCTGGGTTCGATTCCCGGGTCGGGCAAAGTGTTATTGGGTTTTTCCATTAGGAAATTCTCAGTAACAGCACGGAGTCTGGAAATGTGCCCGAAAAACGGCAATAGGCTCGCCCCCTATTACGTGGGACTGATACATACTTGGCGAAATGTGGGTGCAGAAATGCACCTCTGCCTACCCCTTCGGGGAATACAGGCGTGAGTTTATGTATGTATGTATGTATTTTATTTTGTATTCGTTCCTAGGTGCAGAAAGTTTGGAATTACTTTCTTCTGTACCTCACATACATGGTGTACCATGTAATAAATTTAAGACTTGACACACTTTCTTTTCAACTCCACAATACAATTTGCGAAAAAAATATTCGATAAAAAAAAATTTGAAATAGCCTCAACTGATTTAGATTCAGCTCAAGAATCGTGACCAACTCAATCAAAAGTATTAAGTGGGCTGAGGGATTTCTTCAAAAGTTTGTCTCATGTAAAAATCGAGTATCGAAAACTCTGAGATTGATTGTCACAAATGACTAAAGTCTATATACGGAATGTTTCAAAACAAGTTATAAGGGCTGTTATTACATTTCTAGTATTGCCCGTAATCCTGTTTATGAAACTTCAAAAGGAATATTTTTTCTTCGTTTTTTGCCACATTTATCTTGATGATCCGTTCCTTTTGGTCTTAGCATGATGATAAACAGCCTTTGTACATAAATGAACTATACAACACGAAAATATTTTTTTATTAAAACCAGTATTTTCTTATACTTATCATATTGCCTTGGGTCAAACACTAGTCAATGCATAAATTAAAAGTGTTAAAGTTAATTTAACTGTTTAATAAATACATACATATGTATATTGTTATATGTCATAAATATACCGAATTATCATTAGATATATACAAGTAAATAACTCTGCCTATATCCGAATACAGGAGTGAGTTTATAATAAATAAAATAAAGTGTTACAATCGCGCGTGTTGTAATTTCACCCATCGTTTTTTAATCTATATTCAAAGTTTAATGAATAAATTTGAATTTGGCTGCAGAATTCCTCCCCTGTGACTTCTTTGGAATCCAATTCTTTCGAGAGACAGTAAATACTTCGTTTTTCTTTATCTCTTTTGGTGTCACCCGTTTCGTAGTAATTGTTGCTGCCACGCCGAATATCAGATCGAATATGAACCATACTAGCTCGATAATACTTACTATTGATCCACCTAAGCATAAGCCGAATATTCCTCCAAGGTTGGCTGGAAAAGTACAAAAGTGATATATATTTGAAAACTATAGTGGACGCATAAGATTAAAACTAGGGAATACAGTAGACTAAATAAGTACAATAATGTTATCTCACAAGGCGATCTCTTACAGACAGTAAAGGATGGAGATCAGTGGCGGTACTTCCATAGAAGCCAAAAAGCGTTCACGTTAATTGTTTAATGTCTAGTTTATAATTTTTATTTTTTTTGGGGTCAGGATATTCTCATTTATAATGTCAAATTGCTTTTGTAAAATAAAGATTTGAAGCTTAAAGATTATTATTCAGAATTTTGTAAGGTAATCTGGACATTTGGGCTTCTACGGAAGTGCCGCCACTGATGGAGATATAGGAAGAGAAATGAAATGTCGTAAGTGTACAAGTAAAATAAAAAATAATGATAAAAATAAACACACATCGTAAAGAAGACGTATTAATATATTCCTATACAGGATGTTATTTAGACCGTGATCGGAAATTTAGGCAGGTATTAGCTAAGATCAATGCAAACCCCCTGGCGTTAAAAAAAATCCCGCCAAAAAAATAATAATTGTGACGTTTTCCTAACAACCACATACATTTTATACCTATGGTTGTTAGGAAAACTTCAAAACATGATATGTGCCACAAATGTAATTAGACAGTATAATATTTGTAATTAAATTACACTAAATAATTAATTATTTCCACTTAAAACAGATTGATGTCGAAATAATTTTGACAAAGGTTGGCATTAGACGGAGTTAAATGAATACAAAGAAAACCCCTTATAATCATTTATACTGAAATTCCCTTTGTAATAGGGGACGTAACGTTTTGCTTAAGCTTTTCCCGGGTTTCAACGTACTTACAAAATAATATTCGGGTATTTAACTTGTAACTATAGTAGTTCTTTGTTCCTTTTCTATCCAATTCTATTATAATAATAATATTTCTTGAAAAATGTAGTTCACCCGGGTAAAAGTTTATAAAAAATGGCAATGTCTTTAAAGGTGACATTTACGCTGTTATTAAAAAAAAACATACTTATTGGTCCTCTGGTTAAACGCATGAAATAGTAATAGAATAATTTACTTCAGGAATTGTTATAGTACTGTGCATTATGGTTACAACGCCGACTTCCTTGCTTAGCTTTTAATACTCAGGTGCGACAGTGAGATCCTAGATACGATTTCCGGGTCGAATAATGTGTTACTGGATTTCACCAGTAATACATTCTGAGCAGTGGCGATACTTCCATAGAAGCCCAAAAGCGTTACACGTAAATTTTGTAACGTCTAATTTATAATTGTTTATTGTGAGGTCAGTAAATTCTCATTTATATGTCAAATTGCATTTGTTAAATAAATATTTAAAGCCTAAAGATTATAGTTCGAAATTTTTGAAGGCAAACTGGGTTTTTGGGCTTCTATGGAAGCACCGCCACTGAATTTCTGAGTAACAGTACTGAATTGGTAAATTTCCTAAGCAAACGACCAAAGTTGGCGAATCGTAGATTTATACACGTCTGCCTAAACCTTGAGGATAAATCATCAGCCCATATACCTCGCACTGCTGGGCACGGGCCTTCTCTACAACTGAGAGGGTTTAGGCCTGAAGGTTGGCGGACTACACACTTAAGAAATGATGTTGTCCTTCACCGTTAAAGTACGTGATAATTCATTGTGAATACACACATAACATCGGAAAGTCATTGGTGTATGCCTGGGGTTTGAACTCGCGACCACCTTTAAACCTTTAAACCTTGAGGCCGTCACGACTTCGAGGATATAGGCGTGAGTACATGTATTTAGGGTTTAATCACTCACCTAACATTTGATCCCAGGTGTATAGCACTTCCCTCCGATATTTCATACAGGTGGTGTCACTAAAATGAACCGACACCCTGCTGTAGGCGCCGTTCACATTGCTTAAAAGACAAAGCAAAATAGTTAATCCAATCCAATCCATCCAATCCATCAGCCAATCGAAGTCCACTGCTGGACATAGGCCTCTCCCAATGACTTCCACAGGGACCTGTTGGAAGCAGCCTGCATCCAGCGACGTCCCGCGACCTTCACCAGGTCGTCTGACCATCTTGTCGGAGGACGTCCCACGCTGCGCTTTCCGGTACGTGGCCTCCACTCGAGAACTTTTTGGCCCCATCGGCCATCAGTTCTCCGCGCTATGTGCCCGGCCCATTGCCACTTCAACTTGCTAATCCGCTGGGCTATGTCGGTTACTTTAGTTCTCCTACGGATCTCCTCATTTCTGATTCGATCTCGTAGGGAAACCCCGAGCATAGCCCTCTCCATAGCTCGTTGAGTGACTCTGAGCCGTCTAATGAGGCCCATAGTGAGAGGCCACGTCTCAGTGCCGTATGTCATCACTGGTAACACACAACTATCGAAGACTTTCGTCTTCAGGCACTGAGGTATTTTGGACGAGAAGACGTCGCGTAGTTTCCCGAACGCTGCCCAACCGAGTTGGATTCGACGATTGACCTCTTTCTCGAAGTTGGACCTGCCTAACCGGACCACTTGTCCCAAATAGACATATTCGTCTACAACTTCGAGAGTCGAGCCCCCAACTGCGATCGGGGTGGGCACAACATGGACATTCGACATGATCTTCGTCTTGTCCATGTTCATTTTAAGACCCACCTGTTGAGAGACTCGATTGAGGTCTTCGAGCATAGTGCTAAGGTCTTCCAGCGATTCTGCCAAGACGACAATATCGTCGGCAAACCGAAGGTGTGTGATATACTCGCCGTTGATGTTGATGCCGAATCCTTTCCACTGCAAGAGCTTGAAGGCGTTTTCCAGCGCGGCAGTGAACAGTTTCGGAGATATGACATCTCCCTGTCTCACGCCTCTCTGTAGTGGAATAGCCTTCGTGCTCTGATCTTGTACTCGGACCGACATGGTGGCGTTGCTGTATATGCTTTTCAACACCTCGATGTACCGACAGTCAATGTGGCACCGCTGGAGAGACTCTAGCACAGCCCAGGTCTCGATCGAATCAAAGGCTTTCTCATAGTCCACAAACGCTAAACAAAGCGGCAAGTTATATTCCTCGGTTTTTTGTATAACTTGCCGAAGCGTATGGATGTGGTCTATGGTGCTAAAGCCTTTTCGGAAACCGGCTTGTTCGGGAGGCTGGAAGTCATCAAACCTGCGTTCGAGACGATTTGTGATGACCCTCGAAAACAACTTATAGACATGGCTCAGGAGCGAGATGGGCCTGTAATTCTTCAGCAAAGTGTTATCACCTTTTTTGAAGAACAGTACCACCACGCTCCTGCTCCATGCCTCTGGCGTTGAGCCCTCGAGGAGAACGGAATTGAAGAGCCTCTGAAGGACTTTAAGTACCGGCGTTCCGCCCGCTTTCAGAAGCTCTGAAGTGATTCCGTCCTCGCCCGGCGCCTTGTTGTTCTTAAGTTGCTTCAGGGCCATCTCAATCTCACATAGGCTGATGTCCGGGATATCATCACTGAAGTGGCGGATCAACTCGGCTCTCGGGTCTTCGGCCGAGCTAACAGTCGGTTCGGCAACCGAGGTGTAAAGCTGTCCGTAGAACCTCTCGATCTCCCTTAACACCTCTGCCCTCGTCGACACTACGCTGCCGCCCTCCGTCTTCAGCCTAGACAACTGTCTTTGCCCAATAGACAAGTCTCTTGCAAACACTTTGGAGCCTCCGTTCCGCTCAATTGTCTCTTTAATGCTCACAGTATTGTGAGCCCGGACATCGTGTCGCAAGGACTTCCAGATCCGTCTATTGAGCTGACGATATGCTTCGGCGTCCTCGGAAGACTGCAGCGCCATAGATCGACGTTCGGCCATAAGGTCAAGAGTGTGGATCGAGAGTTTTTGAGGTCTATCTCTACGGCGAGGTCTAAAATGCTTAGATCCCACCGTATGGACAGCTTCTACCAAACCGCTGTTTAACTCGTCCACTGCAAGGTTTTCTTCTAGGCAATCAAAGCGATTTCGAAGCTCGAGTTGAAAGCTCTCGGGGTTTTGGATATGGGCGCGAGTAGGTCGGAGCGTAGACTTCATCATGCGACGCCTTTCTAGCTGGACGTTGATATTCAATGAGCCTCTAACCATTCGGTGATCACTGCCGGTTTTCACCTTGTTGATCACAGAGACATCACTGAATATCCGTCTATTCGTCGTCAAGATGAAATCTATCTCATTTCTCGTAGAACCGTCAGGACTCAGCCAGGTCCATTTCCTGTGAGGCGGCTTCTGGAAAAAAGAGTTCATCGCGAAGAGTCCCTCTTTCTCCAGAAAGTCGGCCAGCCTCTGACCCCTGAGGTTCCGTTGCCCATGTCCAAATTGCCCCACTTTCAACTCTGCATCGCTTCTCTTGCCCAACTTTGCGTTGAAGTCTCCCATAACAACATTGAAGTAGGTTTTGGAAGTATGTATGGCCCGACTTATGTCCTCATACATCTCCTCTACTTCTTCATCTGGGTGTGTCGAGGTCGGCGCGTATACCTGTATGACCTTCAACGAATATCTTTTCGATATTCTGAGTATAAGGTACACTACCCTGCTCGACACACTTTCGATGGATACGATGTTGTTGATGAGAGACCTGTGGACGAGAAATCCGACACCTCCTCGGGACTGTTGGTCCCCCCCCCGGTAGAAGAGCAGGTTACCGGACTTCAGGGTTATCGTGTCCTCCCCGATTCTTCGGACTTCCGACAACCCCAGAATGTCCCAGTGTAACCCGCTCAATTCTTCTTCCAGTTCGACAATCTTCTCGTCTGTCCTCAACGTGCGTATGTTGTGTGTTACCAGGGCCAGTCGTCGTCGGGGGTGGTAGCCGGGGCCAACCCGGGGATTCTTAGCACCCCCTGCCCCGCCGTAACCATGGCCGCTACCGTAGCCAAGAATAGCGGGGCTGCCGGGGACTGGGGGCCTGGTCCTGGTTGTACTCATCGAGAGGTATTTGCCAATACTCGCCACGCTTGGCAGGCGGGTTGGCGAGCGCAGGAGGGGACTCGCGTTGATGACGCTGCTGCCCGTCATCAACCGGGAAAAGGGAATAGGGTGTGTGGGTAGAGGATGATATGGGAAAGGAAAGTATGGCCTGTAGGAGTGGATACTGCAGTCACGGAAGGGGAGGTTGGTAGTGACTGCAGTAGCTCGGGGAGGTCGAGGTCGCGTACTCGAAGCACCTATTCTAGGGTAGGCCATGACCACTAGATAGGAGCATCCCTGACCACAATAGTTAATACTCGTAGTAATATGATTTATGAGACATCAAGTAAAATAACGGGTATCTTAGTTGGATAAGTTAGCGATTGGTGGATTTTGCTTATGCATCGTGGGATGATATATAACCCAGACCTGAAACTAATCACTGCTATCAGATAGCAGTGATGGCCTCGAGGTTTAGGCGCGCGGTTGAGAATTTCGGCGGTCGCAGGTTCAAACCCCAGGCACACACCTCTGACTTTTCGAAGTTATGTGTGTATTCACAATGACTTATCACTTGCTTTAACGGTGAAGGAAAACATCGTGATAAAACCTGCACACCTAAAAATTCTAAGGAATTTCTTAGGTGTGTAGTCCGCCAACCCGCACTAGGCCAGCGTGGTGGACTAAGGCCTAAAACCTCTAAGTTGTAGAGGAGGCCCGTGCCCAGCAGTGGGACGTATTTGGGCTGATGATGATGATGAAACAAATATTTATGGATCACACTAACGTCTATCTTGGTGCGAGGATCGACCGTATCTATTCTATTCTCCATTATGTGAGTATTCATGACATTACCTTCTCACTTTATCTTGTCTAAATATATACATACCTACTCACGCTTATAGATACATACATACATACATAAACACGCCTGTATTCCCCGAAGGGGTAGGCAGAGGTGCATTTCTGTACCCACATTTCGCCAGGTATGTATCAGTCCCACGTTATAGGGAGCGAGCCTATTGCCGTTTTCCGGGCACAATTCCAGACTCCGTGCTGTTACTGAGAATTTCCTAATGGAAAAACCCAATAACACTTTGCCCGACCCGGGAATCGAACCCAGGACCTCGAGATCGCACGGCACGTTTATACTTTTCGAAAGGTGGATAGTGCATTTCTACCTACATTTCGCCTATTGTGGTTTTGTACCATGAAGTAAAGGTCGAGCCTATTGCTGTTTTTGGGCACATTTCCAGACTCCGTGCTGCTATTGGGAATTTCTTAAAGGAAATATCTAATAAAACTGGCCAATCCGGAAATAAAACCCAGGATCTCTAGAGTCCCACGTAATAGGGGGCGAGCCTATTGCCGTTTTTCGGGCACAATTCCAGACTCCGTGCTGCTATTGAGAATTTCCTAAAGGAAAACCCAATAACACTTTGCCCGACCCGGGAATCGAACCCAGGACCTCTAGATCGCACGGCACATACATGTACCGCAAGACCACGAGGCAGATAAAAATCAGTACTGTTGCTAAAACCACTCTATAAACATAATATCCAATTCCGTTTGCGTTCTACGCCTAGTTGAGCCACTATTTACATTGAGTTTATCTCTGTGGAGCAACTCGCTTTATTATTCGGCTTCAACCGGAGATTAACTGCTGATGGAACTCGATTGTCGCAAAACCAAATTCATGTCGTCCTTCTAGGAAATGAATTTCCTTTGCACAAGGAGGTTTTTATTCACTGGATATAGCACAATTGTCATTATTATATATGTCGGAGCAGGTGAGGCTTGGAAGCGTCTTTAAGATGTGTGACGTCACATTGCCGACGTCACAACTGTTGGTTTATGGTGATAACTCATACTTTGAGTTTTCTTTAGTAAACTTTCACAATTACTGACGATGTAGATAGCCCAGGATCGTGAATGAATAGCAGTGACATCGTAATTACTGGAGGATCCATTTTGAGAAGTAATTACAAAAACCTCCTTCAATCAAAGTTCCTTTTATTGCCCAATAAATCGGATGTTTGCTGTCCGCGCGCAGACCGATGAATGCCTGCTCCGCTGCAGCGGGCGGCCTTTCATAGACGAATAGTGGGGGCAATCGACACCGCCCGTGAGTCATTCTTGTTTATGCAAGAGCGATGACGTAGCTCTCAGTATATGGTTTTACGCCGTTATATAAAATGGAAATTGTCTAACGGCACGACCGTGTGCCTTGAATTCGAGAGGTTCCGAATTTGATTCCTGGCTCGGTTACAGTGCTATTGGATTTTCCATTAGGTAATCAATAATAATCATCATCAGCCCATACACCTCTCACTGCTGGGCACGAGCCTCCTCTACAACTGAGAGGGTAAAGGCCGTAGACCACCACGCTGGCGTAGTGCGCCTTGGCGAACTACACATCAAAGAAATTCCAAAGAACTTTTAGATATGCAGGTTTGTTTTCCCTCACCGCTAAAGCACGTGATAATTCTTTGTGAATATACACATAACATTGAAAAGTCAGAGGTGTGTGCCTGGTGCTTGAACCCGAGACTGTCGAGATTCTTAACCGCGTGCCTAAGCCTCGAGGCTATCACGACTCATAAGGTAATTATTAGCAGTACTAAATCTGGATACGAAAAACACGAATAGACTCGCCATTGCACTCTAACACAACTGGCGAAACGGGGCTGCACACATGCATCTCTGTCTACTCATTAGTGCGTGAGTGAGATGCAAATAAGCAGGTTCACTTACTCCAAATGTCTCTGGTATTTGACGAATTCAACTTCGGTCTCATACTGCACGTAGTCACAGCGTTGGTAGCATTCGCTCTCAGATATTATGTGTCTGATATCTACTTTTATGGTTTCTGAAAATATAAAAAATAAGCGGCGGGGCCCATAACTTTTTTTTTTTTTTTTATAGTTTAAATGGAATAGGCGTTTGTCTTCCATCTCACCAGATGGAAAATGTAGATGAAGACTAGGGTGGTACACGCCCATCCAAAAGAAACCTATTACGATACAGAGTGGCGGTTTTGGTAGACTAAAGATTTATTGTCAAAGTCTTACACACAATAATGACAGATGGCGCTAGTAGTGACATTTATGTTTTGTTACAATATTAACAACTCACAACATCTAAGCGACAGCTTAAGCTGTATAGACCAGTGCCGAAGCCTTTAAAAATGGTAAAAAGCAATATAAAATTATAGTAGTATGAAACATATTGGAAAGCGAAGAGAATATTATAAAAATTTAAGGAAAAATAAATTACGGGCGATCTGAGGTCGGGAAAGGCAAAACTAAAATTCATATGCAAAAAACGCTTAATGGCAAAGTTGTGGGTAACTAGTTTTTGCTCGCGACTCCGTCCGCGTAGACTTCAGGGTTGGTTTCAGAAAGAAAATAGTAGTCTATTTTACTCCACAGAGTCCCACTTATATCCAAAAAATCATTTAAATCGGTTAAATAGACGTGAAACGTGTGCCGCCGCGCACTGGCCGGCCGGCGCCTTGTACTCGTACATCATAATTGCGCGCTTGATTATAATTTTTTCGCTGCGGTGTTATTTTAAAACTGCGATATCTTCTAAGATACTCATTGAAATCAAATGATGTAAAGGGCAATTTTTTTTAAAATTAAATACTTGTGATGAATAACGTATTTATTTTGATAAGGACTAATATCATCTTTATGAAAACACCTTCACAAATAATGCTTTATTTTGGAACAACTTTGGTTAGCATAAAAATGGTTATAGTGAGCCAACCTTAAAAGATAGACATATGCTGTCGCGGACATTTTTTTAGAACTTTTAAAGGGGAACAATTCTGTCATACATTATTTTAGCGAAACTTTAACCGTTTTCGCAGCGCACGTTTTATTATTTATTATTTATTGGTGCTCCGCTCCTATTGGTCGTAGCGTGATGTTATATAGCCTATAGCCTTCCTCGATAAAAGGGCTTTCTAACACTGAAAGAATTTTTCAAATCGGACCAGTAGTTCCTGAGATTAGCGCGTTCAACCAAACAAACAAACAAACAAACAAACAAACAAACTCTTCAGCTTTATATACTAGTATAGATAGTATAGATATGGTAAATTCTTGTTTTCAGCACCGCCAATAATTATTATAACCTCAACCCACGGCTTAAAATAAATAAAACCTTTGTTGTCTTTTGATTTTTATTAACCTTTTTATTCACACCCACAAGCCATAATGAAAATTAGAGTATATGACCTAAGTAGCTGTTTCTTAAGTTTGGTATATACATAACTAGCTTTTGCTCGCGACTCCGTCCGCGTAGACTTCAGGGTTGGTTTCAGAAACAAAATAGTAGTCTATTTTACTCCACAGAGTTCCATTTATGTCCATAACAAAAAATCATTCAAATCGGTTAAATAGACGTGAAACGTGTGCCGCCGCGTACCGGCCGGCCGGCGGCGCCTTGTACTCGTACATCATGATTGCGCGTTTGATATTTTTTTCGCTGCGGTGTTATTTTAAAACTGCGATATTTTCTAAGATACTCATTGAAATCAAATGATGTAAAGGGCAATTTTATTTTAAATTAAATACTTGTTATGAATAACGTATTTATTTGGATAAGGATTAATATCATCTTTATGAAAACACCTTCACAAATAATGCTTTATTTTAGAACAAATTTGGTTAGCATAAAAAAGGTTATAGTGAGCCAACCTTAAAAGATAGAAATATGCTGTCGCGGACTTTTTTTTAGAACTTTTAAAGGGGAACAATTCTGTCATACATTATTTTAGCGAAACTTTAACCGTTTCCGCAGCGCACGCAGCGGAAGTTCTCAAAAGGAAAAAATACCCCCGATTTTGAAACATTATTTATTGGTGCTCCGCTCCTATTGGTCGTAGCGTGATGTTATATAGCCTATAGCCTTCCTCGATAAATGGGCTTTCTAACGCTGAAATAATTAATCCAATCGGACCAGTAGTTCCTGAGATTAGCGCGTTTAACCAAACAAACAAACAAACTCTTCAGCTTTATTTATTAGTATAGATTATTAAAAATGGCGTCTTTTAAGTTGCGTTTACTAATATAATATGTTCTAATTATTATATTTAGTGCCAATACGCATTATTAAACAAACAATTTATTTTCAACAGTTTCACCATCTATTATCATAAAATAATAAACTAAGTTGGGACTACACAGGCTTCGGCATAAATTATTGTTGCATATTAAAATACAATAATAAAAGTTTAATGTACGTAAATATTAGAATACAAATTTTGTATTTAAAGTTATTATACACTGCTTTAAATTACGTTCTCAAATTTTGGCAGAAATTCTACTAAGAGTAAACCTTTAAAATGCTTTTGAGGGACACAAAAATAATAGAAAAAGGAATTGGGCGAGAAATAAAATGAGCCGAATCACATGCCGAAACCCGACGCAAAGCAATTGCTTCACGCCAGTGGCGGTACTTCCATAGAAGCCACAAAGCCCAATTTGCTCTACAAAATTCTGAATAATCATCTTTGAGCTTTAAATCTTTATTAAAAAAAAGCAATTTGACATATAAATGAGAATATTCTGACCCCACAATAAACAATTGTACTAGACATAAAAAAAAAATGTGTAATGCTTTTGGGCTTCTATGGAAGTACTGCCACTGCTTCACGCGTATTCTAAGTTAGGAAATAATTATACCAATATAGCCTGAATTAAAAAGCTGTATGTAGCAAAGGAAAAGTTTTTTAATTAAGTTTTTTGTTTTTTAATTTAAAGCAGAAGGCTTTTATGAGAAATAGTTGCTTCTTAAGGTACTTCATAGCCTATCTGAAGAGTACATTATTACGCAGTATTGCTCTGAGCAGTAGCGGTCAGTTTACCGCAGTGGACTACGACGCATGGTTAGTGTTGAAATGATTTGATGAAATAATAAATGGCTTTTATTTGCACTTTTAGTTTATTTTGGATGGACACATTTTTACATCGTATATCACAATCAGAGAGTTAAGAGAGAGAGAGAACAGATTATATAAATTGTGCGGACTTGTGTTTCTTCCCAACATAACAATAGATGGCGCTACGTTTCTCATTAGTACATTTCAATAATATAAGATTATAAAATTTATCTAATTACAACAGTTAGTACTCAAAATTTCGAAGTACAAACCTATGGCCTGGTAGATGCAGATCAGCCTGTCCCACGTACAGACAGCGTAATCTTCAACGCCTAATTGTTCAGCTGTAAGGAATGCATTTACGATGTTAATATTTTTTTTTAATCAATGCAATACAGTTAATATTTAGTGAACCATAATATAGTGTCTATGTTAGGTAATTAATTTATGTTTAGAATATTATTTCATCATCAATATACATACATAAACTCACGCCTGTATTCCCCGAAGGGGTAGGCAGAGGTACATTTCTGCACCCACATTTCGCCAGGTATGTATCAGTCCCACGTAATAGGGGGCGAGCCTATTGCCGTTTATCGGGCATAATTCCAGACTCCGTGCTGCTACTGAGAATTTCCTAATGGAAAATCCCAATAACACTTTGCCCGACCCGGGAATCGAACCCAGGACCTCTAGATCGCTCGGCACATACTTGTACCGCGAGACCACGAGGCAATCATCAATATTTCAATAAATATTGGAAAATATTTTACCGTATCATATTGATTAAAATATTTCCAGAGACTCCTTGTACACAACGATAAAACACTTTTCATACTGTAAGGGTTGTCTTATAATGCCGGTAGATTTATTTATTTCGTAATGTTATTTCCGGTACATTATTTGCTGCTAATCAAAAGTGTATATTTAATATGCGCATCAAACAATTATGTATTTTGTGTTTACTTTTTGTGTTTATTTTTTTTATTATAATTAAGTGTCGAAAAGTCGAATTTAAAGAAGTATATTGTTTCCGTTTGTCATTTTGTATTTCCGGCGAAACTAACGTCGGTGGATTCAAAAACTGTCTAACGGCATTCGGATTCGAGCGTTCGAATAGTGTACATCTCTGAGGAGAATAAACGAGTTAAGTGAATTGGAGTTTTATTATTGCTGTACGACAATAATACTCATAACGGATATTGTAAAACAGGGTTTCCCAAACTTTTGGTTTCACGAACCCCTTAAGCGTAACTAATTAACCCCCCTCCTGAAAATAATAAAATTCAATGTTTACGTCAATAAGGTTTTTATTTCAATAAAAGATAACAAAGCACCAAAAGAAACATCTTTTCAATATTAATGTGATGGGTGTGCTTGATTCTTGTCGCAAATGGAGACAATTTTAGGAGTAATTTTGGACAATTTTAACCTTAATTCCGACTCGGTATCAAGTCCATTTCTGTATTTAGTTTTTATCATGACTAGGTGTGAAACCCCACTCTTACATAAGTATGTTGTAGCCACTATGTGTGTCACACGTGCTAGGCATCTAGTCACAATTACGTAAACCTTGTCGCGAACCCCCTGCCGTCGAATGGCAAACCACAAGGGGTTCGCGTACCACACTTTGAGAAACCCTGTTGTAAAACATTTCGAAACCACTGTATATTTTTTCCTACGTCGACATTATTTAATTTCGTTGATTAACAATAAATTATATTGCAGGAATTTATTAAAAATAAAATATAATCCGGATGCTTCCACTCATTCGTGAATTATTCCTGCTCGCATTTCAATCGAGATTACGCTAAGAGGAAACGAAGAATATTTTTCTTGTGTTAGTCGTTTTGATTTGTTATTTATTTAATGATACATAAGCTGTTACAATAGTAATTAATTGGAGAAAGATGTAGGAACATAAGCTTTTATCTTAGGACTTGTACGATGTCTGATATCAATATTAATGAATAACTTATAAAACGTAAAATATTATTAAATATATATCAAAATATCAAAGAGTTTCTTGCATAAATTCATGGTATTGAATGTTTTTGACGATCTGATCTTTGACAATTGACATACTTATGCCATTGTGTGTCAAAGTACTAGTAGAAACCATATTTTGGTGTTACATAATCGTAACCGAGTAGGCATTTCTAACAAAACGTCATTAGCAGTTTAAAAATAAACGCAAGGTTTTATAGCAAAGATAATCTGTTAAGGGTAAAATTACCTGTGTATTCAAAAGGTAGGCACCGACAATGGATTACGACGCGCCGCAACATTAGCTGACTCATGCAGCCCTGGTAAAAACTCTCGCCCACGCCTGCATCCTGACATAAAGAATCGATTTAGGGCAGATATTAAAACGTGACGTAACCCGATGGTAGGTTTGTCCCAAGTGACACGTACAACACGAGGTTAAATCAATTTGTCATCACAGTCACCATTATAAGCCTATATACATAATATGTACGTTCCATTGCTGGGCATTCTGAGAGGTTTTAGGCTTTGGTCTACGATGCTGGCCTAGCGCTGGTTGGCAGACTGCATACCTAAGATTTTTTTTAAGACGTTTTAGGTTGGTTGAAACCCCCTTCAGGTATTATTTTTATGCATGGCGATCGCTACCTGTACGGGTATAAAATTCCTGCACCAATGGATTAGGGCAAATGGCAATTTCAAAAACCAGAAAATGAACGCAATAATACTGCTTTACGTCATTTTCTTTGATACAGTGGCACCAACAAACAAATTCATTGGCATCGTAATCTCCATTGACAGCATGGCTCTACCAGTAAGCTATTGATTATTTAGTTAACAAGCTTACGAACCTTGCCATTTTCATTCTTGTTTTTTCCTACACATCTCGCGTTAATACAGTTTTGCCAACTAATTTTATTAGAATATCTTAGTAATTTTATACTTTTCCAGTACGTTTATGATTGTCTCGCCGTTCATCAATCTCTGAACTATAATCTAACAAAGTTGTAGACACATTTCGCCATTTGCGTTTTAATTTTTTCGTAATTTAAGGCGAGCCCAGATTTGTCAACACTATTAACGTTTTTAAAATTGTCTGTTATGTCACCTTGTCTATTGTCATGTTTTGTGGCAAAATCGCGGGTAAAAGTCATGTCAAATTTGACATAGCTTTTGAATATTGTTTGTGTCAAAATTACATAAAGAGTCTATCATAAATATTTAACCGTGAGTTGCGTTTTATATTAGACATACATATGTATGTATATGTCACCGTAAAATTGTAAACACCGTTAGATTATAATCTATATCGCGAGATTGTAAACTGTCGAAAGATTGTGAACAGTAATAACTGCTTACAATTTAACGCATTATTTCTCGGTAGATTATAATCTATCGAAGTGAAACCGTCAAATTGTGAAACGGATATATACCTACACATACTGGCAGAGGTGTTTTTCAGCATCCACATTTCAAATTGAATTGAGAATTTCCTAATGGAAAAATTCAATAATACTGCCCATCCCGGGAACACGAACTTCTAGAACGCAGGGCAAATTTGGGGTCACGAGACCACGAGTTTAGACGTGGGAGATCTACAAAGAAACTCCTTGTAGCATGTATAATTCTGGGAAAGTATGTATAGATGATATTTTATTTGCCATAATGATGCCCTTATCATGTATTCATATCATGTATTGAATTGTACGTGGGATGAGCACGTTAATGCCTGAAGGCATACGATTCGATGATCGTTAATAAAATGACATATTCATGCCAAATAAGCATCGAAAAAATATATATTTGGAAACAAATGTGGCCATTATTTCGAGACGCAATACAATTTAGCGTAAATTCTATACCATTTACACAGAAATCCAAAGCGATTGTAATGGGTAAGTAACTCAGCCTGGGTACCTTCGTGTATAGCGCCAGGATAATTTCTATGAATTTTAGTAACACGTATATGTTATTTAACTAATGTGATATTACTACATATCACTGCCTCGTGGTCTCCCGGCACAAGTATGTGCCGTGCAATCTAGAGGTCCTGGGTCGGGCAAAGTGTTATTGTGTATTTCCATTAGGACTTTCTCAGTAGCAGCACGGAGTCCGGAAATGTGCCCGAAATACGGCGATAGGCTCGCCCCCTATTACGTGGGACTGATACATACGTGGCGAAATGTGTGTGCGGAAATGCACCTCTGCCTACCCCTTCGGGGAATACAGGCGTAAAGTTATGTATGTATGTACTAAATATCATGAGGAAATCTACACTAGGCCAGCGAGGTAGAGTAAGGCCTAACCAGGTAAGACGAGCAGACAATATAATAATCAATAAAACTACTTAGTAACGGAATAATTTTCACTCTACGTGCCATAACTTTTAACTTTTACTAAAATTTGTTTTTCACTCATCTATCATTAATTTCTTTCCATAAGTTTTTGATATCCTAATAGAATAAAAATTATATAAAGCACAGCCAATTTAAACTTTGTTTTCCACACATTTCTCGTTGTTTTTTTTTTCAAAAGCAATCTGAAGTTATACTTTTTTACCTAAAATAGATGGGAACTAAAAAATCCTTGCTATTATCTACTCAAAAGAATAGAGAAATTCATTACATGTCACAATGATGAATTACACGGTCTTAAAATGATATATTTCATTATCATTATCAGCCCAAATACGTCCCACTGCTGGGCACGGGTCTCCTCTACAACTGAGAGGGTTTAGGCTTTAGTCCACCACGCTGGCCTAGTGCGGGTTGGCGGACTACACACCTAAGAAATTCCTAAGAACTTTTAGGTGTGCAGGTTTAATCACGATGTTTTCCTTCACCGTTAAAGCAAGTGATAATTCATTGTGAATACACACATAACTTCGAAAAGAGGTGTGTGTCTGGGGTTTGAACCTGCGACCGCCGAAATCCTCGACCGCGCGCCTAAACCTCGAGGCCATCACTGCTTCATCATCATCTTAAAATGATATATTTACTTCCATAATAATACAATTGTGAATATTTTTTTGACGATTTCACGCCTAAATTAAAGAAGTTTTTTAGGACGGAAAAAGACAGGACACTTGAAAGTCTCAAATAGCGTAGTGATTTTTCCAAAGTACCATCTATGTCCAAGTACAAAATCAACCAAATTAGTTCAGTAGTGTTCGAGTTGGTCCTTCACAAAAAATAAACAAATCTTTCTTCTTTATATTATTAATATTTTTATTTTTACTATATTTGTCTTTATAGATAAACGAAGGTTTACTTTTAAAGCTAGTTACTTATACAGAGATGAAATAAACACCGTTTTTATTCGTGCGTTGTTATAAATGTAATGTTTTATCTGTTTCCTAGGTCAACATTAGGACCTATATTATGACAGTTATGTGCTATATCAGGCGCGAGCATATTGTCGTCTTAGGGTACATTTATAGACTCCAATCTGCAGATGAGAATTTACTAATGAAAACCCCAATGGAGTCAAACTCAGGTCTCACTCGCAACCGCAAGCTGGGGAAGCAACGAGTTAGCAGTTGATAATTAAATCAGTGTGAGTTAAATTGCGTCCCGGCAAGGTGTGGTTACTCCTGTAACCCACCGGATGGAGCTTTTGAATTTTTATTAATACTTTAGCATGTTTTCAGCGTGTATTTAAAATGCTACGAACTCGTCATTTTGCGCTAACGAGTCACTAACACGACGCAAAGTTTTAATTAATTTTGGACAGAATTAATTAACAACACATTCATGTGACGTTTATAATTAAATCTCTTTCAATTTAAGAATTTGCTTTTCATTTCATGGATACGGGTTGCAGGCTTTTTTAACAACACACTAATATAATATAGGCGAAATTTTGTATGAATATTTGTTACTCTCTCATGACAAAAATATTGAATGGATTTTAATGAAATTTGGTAAGGAGGTAGTTGACACTCTGAATTAACACATAGGCTACTTTTTATCCCAAGAAAATGTCTTCACGTGGTATAAGCATGGAATACAAGATTGGAACAAAATTTATTTAGTCAGCAATGTTCTTTTCACTTTATTTATCAGAATTGATACCAGGCAAAGTTATCATTTATCTTTCAATTTAACAGATCAATACAAATTCACTTTGTATGCATTCCGTTTGATAGTATCTCGTGGCCTTTGCTATCAAATGCTTTCGGACGACAATATCGGGGAATTTTCAAATCCGATAGATTTGCCTATGGTCAAGCGACCGTGATATTGCCTTCATTTGGATGTAAATGGTATTGGATTAAAATAAATATTTTAGAACAATTTGAAAAATGGATTTGGCCCTTGCTTGAATTTATATTTAAATAGTCTTTACTCGTAATTTCGAAAGTTTAAATCACAGAATTGACATTTAACCAGGGAAAAGAGAACCCTATAGATCGTTTCCAGAATCCCATCTGCGACTGTACCAATAGTATATTACACCCCTTGGGAAGTAAAATAAGAAAAGCCTTGAGAGCTTGAGATGCCCTCCACTCACCCTATTGTCCGCGACAGTCAAGAGGCCACGCTCTCTGCCGCACATCTTGGGGTTGCTTTTAGTCATAGCGTACCACCCCCGCAGTACGCCCAGCAATCCCTGGACCCCTGTTAGTCGCCTCTTACGACAGGCAGGGGATGCCTTGGCGGTATTCTTATACGCCCGCAATCCACAGGGCGGAACGAGTGTACAGATACAAAAAGTGTTAAACGGATAATAGAAGTCTACGCATGCATGTCACGTTCCGGAAGTACTCTGGGTATATGTATATCCCCGATTCCAAATAGGCCTCACATTTATTCGAGTTTGACCATACTACAGATACGTCACGCATTCTGGAAATAAAAACCCCAGTCTTCTATGTACGAGAGTAAAATCTCTTTTTTACCACAGGTTCATCAAAAATGCGAGAATCTTCTTGTTCAGTGCGCTTTAAACAGAAAGCAGAAGAGTCGTACCGATATGTTTAGCTTGGTTAAGACATTAGAGGGGTATTGTTGTACTTTCAATTATGCAGCTCTCAATGATGCTAGCGAAGTGTAAGTATCAAATCATTAATGGTATTTCTTTTGTCTTATGGTCTGGTAAAATAAGCGTGTCATCAAAAAGAAAATGATAACCGCTGATTGAACCCATAATGCGTATCGATTGTTCCAAATTCCTGTCAAAATTATCTCACCACATACAACAACACTCTTCATATGAGATTATGATAAAAAATTCAGTCACGCTTAGGGCGCGTTCACATAGACCGTCCGTTTTACAGGTCTGTTTAAACGGATATGTTATTAGCGTATGTAGTTGTATGAGCGAGTTCACACAGAATACAGTATCACGGATCCAGTAAAAAATCCCACACACATCGGAAATACTGATCCGTTTTAGCGGATCGAAATCGCGCCAGGCTTAGCACGGGCGTGCGCGGGGTTCGTAATCGATTAAGAAGGTCATCAAAAGTAGACGTCGTCATTCGGAAATAAGTAAAAATTTAGATACACTGAATGTTAAAATCGGTCCTGTAAATGCTGTGTGAGTATTACCTCCAGTAGCGACGGATCCGTTAAAACGGATCCAGTAAAATGGACGGTCTATGTGAACACGCCCTTAGATTTTTTACACCCAGATTTTGTCAGCTAGGTGTTAAATCTGACGTAATAAATTAGCGAGCCCATTGGCGTTTACCGAGTACATTTCCGTTGTACATTTTTTATTTGACTACCTCATGGTCTCGCGGCACAAGTACATATGGGCGGTCTAGGGGTTCCGGGATCAATTTCCGGATCGGGAATAATGTTATTGGGTTTTCCCATTAGGAAATTTTCAGTATCGGCACGGAGTCCAGAATTGTGCCCGAAAAACAGCAATAGGCACGCCCTGTAATACTTGGACTAATGGGTACCAGGCGAAATGTGGGTGCAGATCTGCTCCTCTGCCTATACCTTCTGAAAATACAGGCGTGAATCTAATTATGTACATTTTAATTTCTGCGAAATCACTACTCGGTTTTTTTTAGTAAAACGACCAATAATAGAAATAATGCTTTATCATACTGTTGAAGGGATAAATAAGAAGTGACCTTCAGTGAAGTTAAAAAAAATAGTTCGAACAAAGGCGAGCCGAGCCACTAGTCTTTATATGACGATGAAAATAATCCACACCTATTATGATTGACAAAGTGAAGTACCTACTCATAATTCCGCCGCATGAGGCATTTATTATATAACTATACAATATATTTAGAGATAGTGAGATACAATAATAGTGAGTAACGCTTTTGCACATGGCTGTTTATCGCTTGTGTACAGATGAGTAGTATACGTACAAGAAACATTTTTTATATTGATAAAAAACCACTTGATACGTATTTATTGGCAGTGTTACGTAATATTGTGCAATTTTACACTTATATATGTTACGATAGAACAGACGAGCGTTAGTTTATTTACCGACATCGCTGTGTAGACATGGATTACAATTTTTTGAACAAAGTCGTGCTTGTGACGGGGGCCAGCGCTGGTATCGGCGAGGCGACGGCTCTGCTGCTCGCTAAGTACGGAGCTCGTCTCGCCTTGGTGGGCCGGAACGAGAAGAACCTCAAGGATGTGGCTGAGAGATGCACGAAGGTCCGTGGAGTAGCCGCACTGCCGATCGTCGCCGACCTAGGTACCGACGAGGGATGCGAGAAGACCGCAAAGGTCACCTTGGAACAGTTTGGAAAACTGGACGTGCTGGTGAACAATGCAGCTCTCGGCGGGAGAGATCTCATCGAGAAGGGCGACTTGGAGTTGTTCGACAAACTATTCAAAATTAACGTACGTGGCGTGTACAATCTGACTCGGCTGCTCACTCCTGCGCTTATAGAATCTAAAGGCAACATCGTCAATGTCTCGAGTGTTGCAGGCACCAAACCCAACCCGGGCTCCACTGTTTATGGTATGACCAAGGCAGCCATAGACCATTTCACACGCCTTATCGCCCTTGAGCTGGCTCCCAAAGGCGTCAGGGTCAATACAGTGAGCCCCGGTCTCACGATAAGCAATTTCCACATACGTTTGTTTGGATACGACGATCAGCAATATGAGAAGTTCCTCAATTTATACAAAGGCAAGATTCCAATGGGAGAAGTTTGCACCGGTGAGGATATCGCGAAGATGATCGTACACATCATAAGTGATAACAGCCGCCTAGTTACAGGCACAATGGTGCAAGTTGACGGAGGTTTTAACCTTGGTCTTCTTTCGTAATTTTTCAAATGATTGTAAATATTTTAATAGATAATGAATAAATTATATTTGTTGTAAGTTTTTATTTTAAACTATATACTGAGAGCTATGTCATCGCTCTTGCATAAACAAGAATGACTCACAGGCGCTCGCCCTACTATTCTGTCTATAAAAAGCCGCCCGCTGCAGCGGAGCAAGGCATTCATCCGTACGTCGGGAAATAAAAAGGAATTTGATTGAAGTGGTTTGTGAAAATCACTTCTCAAAATGAATCCTCCAGACCTCCAATAATAACGATGTCACTGCTATTCTTAAAAATACTGGGCTATCAGCCTTATCAGTTGTGAAGTTTTCGTAAGGAAAATCTAAAATATGAATAATAACCACAATCCAACAATTGTGACGTCAAGGTTGCTGACGTCACACATTTCAAAGCCCCTTTTCCTCCGACAAATACGAGTAGTTTATTAAAGCTACACTACATCCAGAGTTCATTACTTTGATCAATATTTACTATATTTTATGGCCGTGTAAATATAAATATATGACAATGTTTATGTCAAAAGCAGTGATGGCCTCGAGGTTTAGGCGCGCGGTCGAGAATTTCGGCGGTCGCAGGTTCAAACCCCAGGCACACACCTCTGACTTTTCGAAGTTATGTGTGTATTCACAATGAATTATCACTTGCTTTAACGGTGAAGGAAAACGTCGTGATAAAACCTGCACACGTAAAAGTTCTTAGGAATTTCTTAGGTGTGTAGTCCGCCAACCCGAACTAGGCCAGCGTGGTGGACTAAGGCCTAAACCCTCTCAGTTGTAGAGGAGGCCCGTGCCCAGCAGTGGGACTTATATGGGCTGATGATGATGATGATGATGATGATGTGTTATTTTACACCCATCGGATCAATAGTAATTATTTTTTTGTTTGTAAACCGAAATACACGTAACATTCATAAGTATATGACCTTAATTAACAAAACCTAACCTAACGGGAGTGAAACGGCGGGTATCCGATACCCAAAAATAAAAATAAAAACACTAAACAGCAGCTATCTCACATAATATAGTGCAAGAGCACTTAACGTTCCTACATATTCGACAGCCCCGTGGCGCAGTTGGCTAGATACCAGCTTGTGAAACGAGAGGCCGCGGGTTCGATCCCCGCACCGAGACAAATGTTTGTGTGTTCCACAAGTATTTGTTTCGGGTCTGGGTGTTTGTGAGACCGAAAAGTCTCTCGTAGTTTCTGATACCCACGACACAAGACTAGTATCTTAGTGTGGGGTCAGAACTATGTATGTGACTGTTGGGTGTATTTATTTATTATTTATATCGTATATATTTCCTTTTCTTAGAAACATAAAAAGCAAATTATTAATGTTACCGTTGCTAGCGTTGTTCAAATTTTTTTCTACGCTAGAAACACTTAAATGTGGATAGCGATAACACGTTTCAAAGCGGCAATAGTTAAAAATAAATTAATAGTGACGATTCAAAAGCACCTGTAAAAGTCTATTTGAAAAAAGGTGATTTTGACTTTGACTTGACTTCGAAATTTGTATAGATTTTTTTTTCCGCAGTCCATTATTGCCCCCCGATGAAATGAAATGAAATGAAATTGCTTTATTTGGTCACGTAGGCAATCAAATAGCTGAGCTGATGAGCAGCTTGAGTACTATTAAGATCAAGATGCGGAACCCTCCAGTCCCAAGGAAAGTAATCATCGCTACTTCCGAAGCGGGAAGGTAAGTTCATAGTTTTTTTTTAAACACGTCATTGACTTGACAAAAGATAACTTACGTAAGAGATTTGATGACACACGCATTCACGCCTGTTATACCGAAGTGGTAGGCAGAAGTGCATTACGGCATCCACGTTGCTCCTGTTTAAATAAAAATGAAAAAAAAAAAGCCCCACATAACAGAGGGCGAGCCTATTGTCGTTTTACGGCCACATTTCCCGACTCCGTATTGCTTAGAGAATTACCCAATGAAAAAACTTAAAAGCACTTTTCCTGACCCGGAAATCGGACCCAAGATCTCTAGATCGCATGGCATGGATTTACGCCATAAGACGACGAGTCGTAAAGGATTTATCATGAAAATATTTGTTAACACAATTTATTAAAACTTTTAGCCAATATTATTATTGACTAGCTGTGCCCGCGACTTCGTCCGCGCGGAAAATTAATTTTTAATAAGAAAATTTATAAACTAAAAGTAGCCTAAGTTACTCCTTATTACATCAGCTATCTGCCAATAAAAGTCCCGTCAAAATCGGTCCAGTCATTTCAGTGATTAGCCGGAACAAATAGACAGACAGACAGAAATTGTAAAAAAAAAATGGTGTATGTACCGTATATACATAATTATGTATATATTCATATATACATGTAGTAAAAATGGTTATTTCAATATTACAAACAGACACTCAAATTTTATTTATATGTACATAGCCTAAGTTACTCCTTATTACATCAGCTATCTGCCAGTGAAAGTCTCGTTAAAATCGATCCACCCGTTTCAGAGATTAGCGGGAACAAACAGACAGATAGACAGACAAAAATTGTAAAAAACGTTATTTTGGTACATGTACCGCGTATACATCCATAATCCATATACATTTATTAAAAAGCGGTTATATGAATATCACAAACAGACACTCCAATTTTATTTATTTGTATAGATGTATAGATAATAACTATTGTTTATAGCATGCCAAATGTTGCTGAATTTTTCAACATTTTTATTGTATCACGAAGTACGAAAATTTCAATCAGATACAATTTTTGGCTGCAACGTAATATGGGCAAATGGCGCAGATTTCGCTCGGTAAAGTAATATAACTCCGAAGGTATTGGCATTACAGAAAAAAAGTAGACTAAAGTTAAGTAATTAAAAGGTAATATTGATCCCATAAAAAACAAAACTTGTAAAAAAAAACCCAAGTCTCGCAACTCAGTTCTTCTGTTCTTCTGCCGTAAAAAGTTGTGAGATCCATATGATACCAAGTCGATGAATTTATTCAGTCCCTGTTTAAGGGAACTTCTGTCTTAAGTTATTATGCACTTAGCTTACCAGACACCATCTTATAGTGACCATATCAATATTAAAAATATTTTATGTTTCAAATAAAATAGTTAGACTTGGCTATCGCATGAAAACACAATGTACAATTACAAATATTTGTTTCGGATCTGGGAGTTTGAGAGACCGAAAAGTCTAGTAGTTTATGATAGCCACGACGCAAGACTCGTATCTTATTGTAAAGTCAGAACTATTTATGTGGAATGATCATTTTTAGGTTTAAGTTTTACTATTATATTGTTTTATTGCACCTTTGTACTAAGCAGTAAGTAATTTTTCCGAAAAGGTTGTAAATAAAGGGATTTAGAAAAAAAAAACAAATGAACAGATCATGTTTAGTTAAGAGATTTTAGAAAGTATTTGTATATGCGGGAACGTTAGTATGACCAATGCGGGGTGAGAAACCCAGGTAGCAAAAGAACTAATTGTAAGGGACTCGAGCGGGCAGTCCGTGACAAACTTAGATGTAAGACAGACCTCTGTCCTTTTATCTCTGCAATTTTGCTTTGAGCATTTGCTCACTTAAATATTAACCGCCCCGTGATTCCTTAATAATAACATCTTAATTAATCTTAATATCCTATCCTAAAATCCGATACTACATTTATGTGACTGTCTTACCGTTTCCAGTATACATTTCCTGCTCCTCAAGGCCAATTGGTTGACGTAGCTGGAGGAGCTGATGGCCCAGACGTACACGTTGACGTCGAAGTACGCGTCAGGTGTGAGCGGGACGGCGCTATCCAAAAGTGTCATCTTGTCTTTTTGGTCGAACACGTACAGCTTGAAAACAAAAATCGCTAAGTGAATCAACTATTGCTATCACCGTCTGCCTCGTGGACTCGTGGCATGAGTATATGCTGTGCGATCTAGAGGTTCCAGGTTCAATTCTCAGACAAAGTGATATTGGGTTTTTCCAGTAGGAAATTCTCAGTAACAATACGGAGTCTTGAAATGTTCCCGAAAAACGGCCATAGTCTCGCCCCCTATTACGCGGGACTGATATATACCTGGCGAAATGTGGGTGCAGAAATGCACCTTTGCCTACCCCGTCAGTACAGGCGTGAGGTTATGTATGCATTTTCATCCTAGCACAAAAGACTGGCTGAAAAAATAGATAGGAGATTACGTTCAGAGTTACTTGTTAGTGTTAGTATACACTACAAATGTACAAAATTTGACCAAAAATGATAGTTTTGACCAAATTCGCGATTTAAGATTTCAAGAATTTCGCTCTGAGATCAAATCGCGGGGCGCACCGCCCCGTCTAATAAATAAATAAACTATGCAGTCTTCTGCATGTTACGACGTTGCTGCGACGAACTATTGCAGACATTATGGCATCATAAAGTTAATAGTTGTTCTATGGAGTTAAGTTTTGTGACAAATAAGTGCATATTATATTATCATTCATTTAGTTATATTCGTGGTTTATAGCATGTCAGAATATCCCCTTGATATTATTTTATGTCGGTGCATGTTTTAGGGATACTAATATAAGGAATATAATAAATCATCACCATCAGCCCAAATACGTCCCACTGCTGGGCACGGGCCTCCTCTACAACAGAGAGGGTTTAAGCCTTAGTCCACCACGCTGGCCTAGTGCGGGTTGGCGGACTACACACCTAAGAAATTCCTAAGAACTTTTTAGGTGTGCTGGTTTTATCACGATGTTTTCCTTCACCGTTAAAGCAAGTGTTAATTCATTGTGAATACACACATAACTTCGAAAAGTCAGAGGTGTGTGCCTGTTTGAACCTGCGACCGTCGAAATTCTCGACCGCGCGCCTAAACCTCGAGGCCATCACTGCTTAATAATAATAAATAAGTAACTAAAATATAGTTCGTCTGACAGTAACAATCATCATAATCATCAGCCAATAATTATGCATACGTCCCACTGCTAGGCACGGGCCTCCTCTACAACTGAGAGGGTTAAGGCCTTTGTCCACCACGCTGGCCTAGCGCAGGTTGGTGCACTACACACCTAAGAAATTCTTACGAAATATTAGGTGTGCAGGTTTCCTCACGACGTTTTCCTTCACCGTTAAAGTCAGAGGTGTGTGCCTGGGGTTTGAACCCGCGACAGCCGGGATTCTCGAACGCATGCTTTAACCTCGAGGCCATCACTACTTTTACTTTTGACAATAACAAACAGATGGACAAATCAATATTTTTGAGTCATTTTGGCGTGAAAAATAGCAGATAGAACATTCATTGATAGGAGCAATTAAATATTGAATAAATAAATTAAAATAATACTTTGTAAATATACATTATATTAAACCCACGAATAAATGGGACTATTGGCAAAATGACGAAATTAATTATTGCTTCCGTTATTGTGTACCTACTCCATCTAATAAATAATAGCCTTTAATAAGCTTCAAAGGTATCAGAATTCTCCGAACAATCAGAAAAACTTGACAAGAAATATTTTTCATCAAATTGAGTCAATTCCGTTTCCGTGAAACTACGAAACACGCTAGACTGTTAATAAAACATTTTTATAAACGAAAGTATGGAAGTATTTTCATTATGCCTTTTAATTAAAGTTTGAATTATCACCTGAAAAAAAATTGCTTCGAGAACACTACCTACATTTCTTCGGGATCTTTATCCGATAAAGAGCAATTGATGTTTTCGGTAAATTGGTAGAGTAGTTTTAGGGTAAAAACGAACGATAAACATGTGACCCGACATTAATATTTAAACAGCTTTTAACGTTAATATTTTTCGTCGCGAGGGATATTAAATGTGGGAATTACTGGGAACCATTGTGAATATATTAATTTTTCTTCTTATATTATCCATCCTAAGGTTGTTTGGAAGAAATTGCCTAGAGCGATAAGACCGCCTTTTTTTAATAGTTTATTTTTCCATATAATTTTGTTTATAGCCGGATTAGAACGCAATCTATATTTAGTAAATCACGTTTCACTAAAATCCTTATTTATCACACTAAATGCGAAAAAGAGTTGCGCATAACCAAACTTGATGAACTTTTGTGCAGACATACTATGTATTTTACTTGTACTCGTATACTATTTTTTACGTACTTTAGTTTATCTGTCATAAATTGCATTACAAATAATAAATACACACATACAATGCAAAATTTTGTATTTTCTTTATGCTATTATGTTACATAATATGTGGGTATGAAATAACTAAAATCATTGACGAAAAAATAAGAGAGATTCACGGAACCGGCCTTCAGCGATTCGCTAACGATGCCAATTTTCTTTGTATTCCCCTTCCAATGTATTTGTTTTTGTCGCTCTGTGTTGTATCAATATCAAAGTGATATTATTTTTTTAAATTGTGGGACAGTAGCGAATTTCTCATGTTGGTTTTTGTATCTAGGGAAAAATAGTACAAGTTTATATATCAAAAGAATATAATAATAATAATTAGCATACCCTGCTAATATTATAAATATGAAAGTTATTTGATAGATGTTTGTTATCTTACCATCATCATCATCATCATTATCAGCCTAAGGAAGTCCACTGCTGAACATCCCCCAATGACTTCCATAGTGACTTGTTGGAGGCAGCGACGACCCGCGACCTTCACCAGGTCGTCGGACCATCTTGTGGGTGGACGTCCTACGCTGCGCTTTCCGGTACGTGGCCTCCACTCGAGAACCTTTTGGCCCCATCGGCCATCGGTTCTCCGCGCTATGTGCCCGGCCCATTGCCACTTCAAATTGCTAATCCGCTGGGCTATGTCGGGTACCTTAGTTCTCCTACGGATCTCTTCATCCCTCTCCATAGCTCGTTGAGTGACTCTGAGCCGTCTAATGAGGCCCATAGTGAGAGGCCACGTCTCAGTGCCGTAAGTCATCACTGGTAACACACAACTATCGAAGACTTTCGTCTTCAAGCACTGAGGTATTTTGGACGAAAAGACGTCGCGTCATAGTTTCCAGATGAAACGTACCATGCAAAAGCTTAAATGAGTGGCAAAATATCCCCCAGTCCGACATTCAGGACATCATGGATGGACTTCCAAACTTCAAGAAGTCATTAGAGCTCGAGGTGGCAACACCCATTAATAAAAATTGACATCTTTTAGTAAAATAATAAAAAATATTTTTTGTCGATCTTTTTAACAAAATCGCTTTTGTGGGATTATTCTTAATAAACCGTTAATGTTTTAATGTTTTTATTGCTTAATGATAACTTTCAACTTACCTTGCATCAAATTTGCTTTGAAATTAACGATTTCTGCAAAAAGGAAGAAATACAGGGTGGGCGGTTAATTGTGCCTGTCGGTTTATATTTGTAAATTAAACAAATATTTGTCGAAATGCGCAAATGAAATTCTTTTTCTAATCTGACTTCCAGCACCATTATTATTAGAAACGTGACGAGGAAAACGACGTAACGCTTCTATGTGGCTCGTCTTGTACCGTGTATCTCAGTGCGACCTCAAAAACCTTAAGCCTTACATCCGCAAAAAGCATTTTATTAAATTCACAAACACGACGAGAAAATTCCACAATTCCGAAAAGTCTTCGTGTAAACGTACCGTATTATTAAATCGTAAGCCTAACAATATACATAACATTACATTGGAACCAACTGACTGTGTGATGCAACTGTGAAGAAAGTGCATCTGTGCTGGAATGCTTTAGACCACACGACTGAAGTAAAACTTATAAATACGCCCAACAGTCACATACATAGTTCTTAGTTTACACAACATATTACATTTCTGAACGCACTCATAAATATTTCACAATTAATAAACATGTCAATCCCTTTATATTACTGTCACTATTCTACATTTTAAAAATCTAAAACATATAAACTTTTTTTGAAAAACTAAAATGTTGACTATAGCTAACTTCATGGTGTCGGTTTTTCGTGACGGTGTGAGCGCGCATCGTTAAAATTTACTCTCATCATTTTTCCCTAACGCGCCAAAAGAAGTATATATAACTTCAAAAATAGCTCTCGAAACGTTGCAAAGCATCGTAAAGTTGGTTGGGCATTGTTCAGTGATTTGTAAAACCTACGGCGAAGTAGAAAACTTCGGCCTACTTGTGTCCCAGGTCACTTATTAGTGTCTTCTGAATGATCACAGAAAATACATGGACAAGTGTTGTAACGGGTCATAATTTTGTTTTTTTGACACCAATAAAAATTCAATAATGTTTGATGTATCCGCACTAAAATTCTCCGACCTAGAAATTACATTAAATCGTTTGAAGGCATAGACTTAGAATTTTTTTGATACCAACACAATCTTTTATCTTTCTGTTGTGTCAGAATTGTGGATGAGGAGACTGTGACACATACATACATAAACTCACGCCTGTATTCCCCGAAGGGGTAGGCAGAGGTGCATTTCTGCACCCACATTTCGCCAGGTATGTATCAGTCCCACGTAATAGGGGGCGAGCCTATTGCCGTTTTTCGGGCACATTTCCAGACTCCGTGCTGTTACTGAGGATTTCCTAATGGAAAAACCCAATAACACTTTGCCCGACCCGGGAATCGAACCCAGGACCTCTAGATCGCACGGCACATACTTGTACCGTGAGACCACGAGGCAGTCATCATGAGACTGTGAATTTATCAGTTTTTTCATATTATCTATGCCTTCCTCACCATAGCGTATCCCTGCGTATTACTGTTGTTAACTTCGGTTTTGTGAGCTCTGACCGTCACATCCAAGGCTTCCGAAGCATCTATGCCGGCTATGAAGTTTGTCGTTGTTCCTACCCGTTCCCTGTAATTAAGTTCAAGTTTTACATACACGTCTATATCTTAGAAGTCACCACTAGGTGCCAATTCCAAGTAAGTTTGAAATATTCCAAATTCCACTTAAAATTGCGGGATTATTGTTTATTCACAATTTATTCACATTCATGAAGCTATGTCTTACCTTCAAACTGCTCTTACTAAAAATTCCTAATGGAAAAACCCAATAACACTTTTCCAGACCCGATAATCGAACCCGAAACCTCTAGGTTGCATGACACATATTTGTGCCGCGAGACCACAAGGCAGTCATTCCATGAAATCATCAGGTTGGAATTCATTTTATTAATACTATTCCCTTTACGGTGTATTTTAAATCAAGTGATAGTATATACAAATACACGTAATACTGGAAAGCAATTATTTTTCAAGACTTCGAATCTTGTTCGCTTCATTGTGACTTCGTTGTCACATACATATTGGATACCTGAAATGGTTTTCAAACTGAATACATAATAATTCTTACCTGAAGTATTGTATATCAAACTGGCAACAGTATCCGGCGATGGTGAAGACAGATCGAAACATATCAGAACAGTTGTATATTCGAGATCTCCAAAGGCATTCAACGATCAAATTCTCACAGGGCTTCTTGAACTGAAAAGCAAAGGTTTTATCGTAATCTTGGAGTACAAAAGACCATACTATATTGATTCATATTTACAAGTCGTGATGGTTTCGAGGTTTAGGCTAGCTCACAGGCACACATCTCTGACTTTTCGGAGTTATGCGTGTATTCACAAAGAATTATCACGTATTTTAACGGTGAAGGAAAACATCGTGATGAAACCTGCACACCTAAAAGTTCTTAGGATTTTTTTAGGTATGTAGTCCGCCAACCCGCACTAGGACTAAACATTCTCAGTTGTCGAGGAGGTCTGTACCCAACAGTGGGACGTATATGGGCTGATGATGATGATGAAATTTATATACAGGCTTCCATACAAGGATATGGTAAAATAAACACACAGGCTTAAAAATATCTGCGTGTAAAGGAATAGTAACGAAACCCTTTGTATTTTTTTTTATTTTTTTTTATTCTGGCTCAGCAAAGTGACCCCATTGCACCTGATGGTAAGCGTAATGGAGTCCAAAAAAAGTGTCGACCAGCGAAAGATGATGATCTCCCGTTGGTCGACACAATCATGCCGGCCGAATACCTCTTCAACTTTCTTGTGAAGAAGTTTGGGGGACTAATACCATGGTGAACAAAGGACCGACCGCGAGAAACCGGCCAAAAAATGCCGGCACGGTCATCCTTTCACCATGATTGAAGCCCCCCCGAAAACCGGATATACACTGGCTGATCCCGGAACGCGGCACACTTGCATGTGCCACTATGGCGGGTTTTACGCCCTGTGTACGGTGGTCGCTCTAATAAGGTATTTATAAGGAACTGACCGTATAAAGGAGCATTTTGTACGGATATCCAAGATCGTGCAGGAGTGAATGCATTTTCCTCACGTACGGCTCAGGAGAGTAATCCTTTGCTTTAATACCAGAAAAGCTTTTATAAAACTCTTCAACTTGTGTCATGTTGTAGCCACGAAGAAGCCTGCAAATGTTATAATTCATATGTTTTGCTACAAAATATTAAGTATCTATAGTAATAAATAGTTGCATAATTTATTAATTTTCTTGGTTCCCAATGTTTTATATTAATTTTCGTCATATGTGCTGCTCCACTGCTTCTTTTTATTTTATATTTTGTGACCCTATTGACGTAATTACTTCCAGGATGATCAAGAAGTCCTGGGTTAGATTTCCGGGTTGGGCAGCGTTATTACATTCTCTCACTGAAAAGTTCTCAGCAGCAGAACAGAATTTGAAAATATGTTCAAAATGTTTTTGGACTTAAATATGCAGCCGGGTATACAGAAATACACTTCTAGAATTAGCTTCGAGGATCTAGACATAAAATATGCAGGGTGTATTCAGACCGTGATCGGAAACTAAGGCAGATAATAGCTGCGTTGATTACAAATACCATGACATTTAAAAATCCCGACAAATAATAAAAAAAATACGTTTTCCTTACAACCACATCAATTTAATATCTATGATTGTTAGGAAAACGTATTTTTTGTGGGGATTTTTTTTAATGCCAATGGGTTTGTAATCACCGTCGCTATTACCTGCCTTAGTTTCCGATCACGGTCTTAATACATGTATATATTTGAATAAATTATATAATTTTTCTGCCAAAAGTGATTACTGATAATGATTTGACCAACTTCGACTCCTCCAACAAGTTATAATGAAATTTATTTTATGAATTATTTTGCTTAATCCAGTTTCAACGCAGAAGTCTCAAGTTATTCGACAATTGATAAAGTAATCCCAAGAGTGTTTACGGAATGTAAACTACCAACTCGTAAATTTGAAGATCAAATGATTGAAATTGAATAACTAAATACTTTAAGTGGTACGTAAATCCAAGCCGTTCTTGGAGTGCGGTACGACAGAACAACTACTGCGGTAACAGCAAATTGACATAAGTAAGATAAAGAAACGACGGACGGAGCAGACAAGTGTTGGAGTGGAATCCGCGTATAAATAGACGTAGTGTAGGACGTCCTGCACCACGATGATCCGACGACTTGAAAATGGTTGCGGGTAGCGGATGGATGAGGGCTGCTTAAGACCAAGACGATTGTTGTTTGAGGAGGCCTACGTTCATCAGTGGACGGCAATAGGCTGAGTATATTAGATACCAAAGGCCCAGTTTATTGATGTTAGGATGTTCAAATCCACTCAGATGGCGAACTCAGTAAATTACGCGCATGTGTGTTTAATTGTTGAGTCAGCCTGCATCCAGTTAAAATTAGACCACATACATACATACATAAACTCACGCCTGTATTCCCCGAAGGGGTAGGCAGAGGTGCATTTCTGCACCCACATTTCGCCAGTTAGGTATGTATCAGTCCCACGTAATAGGGGGCGAACCTATTGCCGTTTTTTGGGCACATTTCTAGACTCCGTGCTGTTACTGAGAATTTCCTAATGGAAAAACCCAATAACACTTTGCCCGACCCGGGAATCGAACCCAGGACCTCTAGATCGCACGGCACATACTTGTACCGCGAGACCACGAGGCAGTCCAAAATTAGACCAGTATAACAGTATCGATCAGTTGACATTGTCCATGGTTATATTTTGCCTGCCTTGCTATCTTTTACGATTGCCTTGTGGTCTCGCAGGACTTATAGGTAGATTCCGTGCGATCTGGTCCTAGATTCGAGTTTAGTTTCCATTAGTAAATTCTCAGCAGAAGCACAGAGTACGGCAGGAACAGAGGCGTATGTATGTACTGTACCATCATGTACCACAGGCACAACAGTAGGTATACGGTGGTAGTTCAAAAGAAAATATGCCAACTTACAACAGCTCTGTTATATTTTCGGTATTTGGTCCGTAAACAATGTTCGTATCGCACAAAGTTATCGCTGGGAACGGTATTTCTGATACCGAGTAGTGAGTTGATTCCACCTGTAACAAATATAATATGTATGCGATACTGAGAAATCTGTGGGTTAATGGCTAGAATTAGTTCATTTAAGCATTAGACCGTGATGAATCTAGGCGTAAATTTTGAAAATTCGAGGAATAATTCATCAAATCAAAGCAGATTTTAGACCAAATAAAAATTGATTGAAAAACAATTTACTGAGTATAAGAAGATAAAACGTTTTGGTTAGAAAAACATAAAAATTAATCTTAGTAAAAATCAAGAATATTCTTAAAGTAAAGTAGGGTAGATGCATACTTCTGCATTCTCGTCAGTATCCCTGAAGGGGTAGGCAGAATGATATTTTTGCATCGATATTACGTTAATACATACATACATAAACTCACGCCTATATTCCCCGAAGGTGTAGTGCATTTCTGCCCACATTTCGCCAGGTACCTATATATCAATCCCGCGTAATAGGGGGCGAGCCTATTGCCGTTTTTCGGGCACATTTCTAGACTCCATAAACGATTTTAATTTTGACTGCCTCGTGGTCTCGCGGTACAAGTATGTGCCGTGCGATCTAGAGGTCCTGGGTTCGATTCCCGGGTCGGACAAAGTGTTATTGGGTTTTTCCATTAGGAAATTCTCAGTAACAGCACGGAGTCTGGAAATGTGCCCGAAAAACGGCAATCGGCTCGCCCCCTATTACGTGGGACTGATACCTACATACCTGGCGAAATGTGGGTGCAGAAATGCACCTCTGCCTACCCCTTCGGGGAATACAGGCGTGAGTTTATGTATGTATATATGTATGTATGTATTTCCAGACTCCGTGCTGTTACTAAGAATTTCCTAATGGAAAAACCCAATAACACTGCCCGACCCGGGAATCGAACCCAAGACCTCTAGGTCGCACGGCACATACTTGTACCGCGAGACCACGAGGCAGTCAAAATTAAAATCGAATAGATTAAGCAGGTTTAAAGTACTATAAGTCGTGATGGCCTCGAGGTTTAGGCACGCGGTCGAGAATCTCGATGGTCGCAGGTTCAAACCCCAGGCACACACCTCTTATCGAAGTTATGTGTGTATTCACAATGAATAATCACGTACTTTAACGGTGAATGAAAACATCGTGATGAAACCTGCACACCTAAAAGTTCTTAGGAATTTCTTAGGTGTGTGGTCCGCCAACCCGCACTAGGCCAGCGTGGTGGACTAAGGCCTAAACCCTCTCAATGGTAGAGGAGGCCCGTGCCAAGCAGTTGGACGTATATGGGCTGATGATGATGATGAATGATGAAAGTACTATAAACATACATAAATCTGATTATTCATTTGACTGATCTAACAATGTAGTCAACTGTTTAAATCGGATTTGACTTTACCTTGATTATTCCAATGCGCGATCCAATTCGAAAATGTGCTACTGAGAATATTGGATGGCCAAATTTACAAGTGAATTTAGGAATATTAAGCTTTTTCGAATGCATTATATTTTTATTCAAAATGTTTTTTTATTACATTTAATATTTAGAGCCATTACATTCAGGCAGACTTTTACATATTTCTGTATTAAAATGACACAAATTTTGTTTTTTTTTTGCTTCTTATTTGTAATGGTGCGAGAGAAAAAATACAATTGTTACAATACGAAAATTAATCCCCTAACATACTTTATACATTCCATTGCCGACTATCGTTTCATTTCATATTAAAGAGATTTTTTTCCAATACGGTTTTACTATCGACGGGTAATAGACTTAATTTAATCAAGAATTTCCTTAAAGGGAACTCTCAGATATGCTTCAGTATAAATAATGTTTTCCACTCCCCTTAAGGAGGTCATTAATTATATGTTTAAATGCTAGAGGTGCGGCCAACAGAAATCAGACGTGGTGCTGAGTTTAAAATCAAAGCATTTAAGGACCATACAAAAATACTTTTTTATATCAACAAGATCTTAAAAATGTCCGCTGTTTTAAATAGATGAGGTACACATATTTTTAACCGTCAATTCCCATACAACCTTATAGTCAATAGTCAAATTATCTTTATTCAAATAGACTTTTACAAGTTCTTTTGAATCGACAATTGTAAGCTATTTTAAACTAAACTATACCTACTATTGCCGCTTCGAAACTTGTTATCGCTGTGGAGAAGAAACGGCAAGAAACTCCCTCAGCAACACGAAATGTCTTTAAAAAAATATATAGAAATAGCAATATATTTATTATTTTTTAAAATTGACATAGTTTCAATTTTACATGATAAATGTCATAACGATACATGATATTTTCAGACCCTCGATTGTTACAGATGATATGGCTTTGTAAAAAGAGTAAAAGCCTCAGATTGCCGTCGCGGCAGATTCCACTTCTAGCGATGAAATTTGATCCGCCATTATGTAGGTCATTGTGTAACTGAACGAGTCAGCGAATATAATATGCCGGATTAAATTTGGAAATTGGTGTTGCAAGCATTTTAATCCACTGTTCATTGATTTATTGAAAATTCTAACAGCTTCGTCTTTATTGAATTTTTAAATTGAATCCAGAGGGCAAAGGAAAAATGTGATTAATATTTTATTGATATCACTGAGAAGTCGCGATGGCCTCGAGGTTTCGAGAATCTCGACGGTCGCGGGTAAAATCTCCAGGCACACACCTCTGACTTTTCGAAGTTATGTGTGTATTCACAAAGAATTAGGTATCACGTACTTTAAGGGTGAAAGAAAAATAAAATCGTAATGAAACCTGCACACCTAAAAGTTTTTAGGAATTACTTAGGTGTGTAGTCCGCCAACCCGCATTAGGCCAGCGTGGTGGACTAAGGCCTAAAACACTCTCTGATGTAGAGGAGGCCCGTTCCCAGCAGTGGAACGTATATGGGCTGATGATGATGATATGACTGAGCTGATATTAACATAAAAATAATCACAGTTCTATTTAAAGTTATGTGTAAATTGCAATTTATATTTCTCCTTTTAAAAAAAAGCTATACAATTTATAATGTTTATTTATATCATCATTGTACTAATTATACATACATACATACATACATAAACTCACGCCTGTATTCCCCGAAGGGGTAGGCAGAGGTGCATTTCTGCACCCACATTTCGCCAAGTATGTATCAGTCCCACGTAATAGGGGGCGAGCCTATTGGCGTTTTTCGGGCACATTTCCAGACTCCGTGCTGTTACCGAGAATTTCCTTATAGAAAAACCCAATAACACGCCCGACCCGGGAATCGAACCCAGGACCTCTAGATCGCACGGCACATACTTGTACCGCGAGACCACGAAGCAGTCTAATTATCTAAGGGAAAATATGTAGGAAGCAACTAAACAGCACAGTATCGTATTTCTGTCAATAATAATCTCGCAATAGTTATTTTTTATAAATATTAATGACGGTGTACATTTTGAAGAGATTTTATTTTGTTTGTAGTTGGTACATACATAAATATCCCTGGTAAACATATCTATACAACGAGCCTTGAAGCAATTACGTTCAGATGACTCGGCAATCAAAATTAGCATTGATTAAAAAAGGGAGCAAATTTCTCTAGGGATCTGTTACAAAGCTCGTCCTTTAGTGATGACATCAAAGACTTGCTGCATTTGTAATTAAATTTTGAATTTTAAAACAAGTAACCATTGCTGAACGGAAATTTACGAGGAAGTGTACATCATTGAATGTGAAAACGGTTTTAAAAGGTATATCAGAGACGTAGATTGTGAGATTAAATGGGCTCTGGGCAATCTAACAGAATAAAAAGTTGAATATGTATTCTTTTTCTGAAAATATTAAAGAAATATTTACTGCCTCGTGGTCTCGCGGTACAAGTATGTGCCGAGCGATCTAGAGGTCCTGGGTTCGATTCCCGGGTCGGGCAAAGTGTTATTGGGTTTTTCCATTAGGAAATTCTCAGTAGCAGCACGGAGTCTGGAATTGTGCCCGAAAAACGGCAATAGGCTCGCCCCCTATTACGTGGGACTGATACATACCTGGCGAAATGTGGGTGCAGAACTGCACCTCTGCCTACCCCTTCGGGGAATACAGGCGTGAGTTTATGTATGTATGTATGTAGGTATATTTATGTATATTTTGTCACAAAAAATTCTTTAGTATCTTTTTACTGAGTTCTGCAAAATAGCCTCACAGTTACCAGTTAGTGGATGCAAGACAATCTACACAGTATGTCGATTGGCGAGAAGCGATTACGACTATTCCTAATCCATTGACACGATTATGCAGGCCTGACGCAAACCGTATGTAGAGCATATTCTGATACACGTACATGTATATACAGACTGACATCAGATCGCGGCTGGTTTCCAAGCCAATCCAATCCATCAGCCAATGGAAGTCCACTGCTGGACATAGGCCTCTCCCAATGACTTCTACAGGGACCTGTTGGAAGCAGCCTGCAACCAGCGACGTCCCGCGACCTTTACTAGGTCGTCCGACCATATTGTCGGAGGACGTCCCACGCTGCGCTTTCCGGTAACCCGGCTGGTTTGCGTGTGTTATTATATCTGAACGGATATAAATACCGTATCAGTAAAAAAGGCAACGGGAGTTTTACTCGCCGAACAAGAAGTCTCAAATAACATACATACCTAAGCTTTTTTAATATATTTGTACCAACCGAGTTTGTACCAATCCGCACTAGGCCAGCGTGGCGGACTAAGGCCTAAAACCCATTCAGTTGTAGAGGAAGCCCGTGCCCAGCAGTGGGGCGTATAATGGGCTGATGTCTATTATATGTATAGTCTTAAAACAACTCACTTTGATTATCTTTTTTTTAATGTATTATAAGCCTTTTCAACTTTGGATATTTAAATTGTTATGAAAGTGTTTCTGGAACAGATTGAAATTTCATCTGTCATGATAACAGAACAGCTGAATAAGACAGTATTTTGTATAGGGACGAGGGTCACCGCTTGTCTGTCGCCTATTCATTCTTCCACGATCACACGACCAATGATAAAATTTCTTACAAAAATGAAGGGCTACTATTAGTTGTTACACATTTATAAAAGTCTTGATATAACACGCAACTATGTGCCATGCGATCTAGAAGTCCCGGATTCGATTCTCGAGTCAGGCAGTATTATTGGATTTTTCATTAGAAAATTCTCCGTAGCAGCATGGAGTCTGGAATTGTGCTGAAATACGGCAATATACTCGCTCCCTATTACGTGGAACGAAAACACAATTAGCGAAATATGGGTGCAGAAATGTATCTCTGCCTGTATGTACGAATATGTATAATATACGCTACTCACGTCTAAATATTTGGGAGAGTCTTAATGTAATTTTAACATAAGCAACATTCAAAAGCAATCGCACAAATTTTACTCGCAATTTTGCCACAAAACTTGACAATGGGCAAAGTGACATTACAGACAATTTTACAAACGCAATCAAGATAAACGCAGTCACATTTCCTGCCGTCGACTGTAATTTTAAAGCTTGTTAGAAATTGTGTGATTTCATGGTTTTTATCAAATATATTTAGTTCTTGAACAAAATACTAGTTTTTTTTTCTCTAGGTAAGCTTCTAAATGTATTTGTTTAGATTAAAAAATAATTATAATACCAACACCAACAACCTTAAATAAGTTTGCTTAAAACATATTCTTGAGAATGTCTTTAGCAGAGGGTTTTGTCTAAAAACATTTGAATCTCCCAAAATATATCCTAGCTCGGTGTATTCGGCAAAAAGGCAATAATGATGCAATGGAATGCAGAAATAAATAATTCAATGAAGTCTGGAAAAAAATGGTTGTTCAACACACTGGAGTTTAATGCGAATACTCCTATTAATAACAAAGTAGGCATCTTGTTTTACAATTTTGGGGACACAGAAAATTAAAATATTACTATAATACTACATATTACTAAAATTAAAAGACAGACAGTCAGACACCAGCTTGTGAAAAGAGGGGCCGCGGCGGGTTCGATTTACATATTGTTTCGGGTCTGAGTGTTCATTAGACTGAAAAGTGTCGTAGTTTCTGATACCCACAAAACAAGAACTGTATATTAGTGTGCAGAACTAATTTTGCACCTATTGGGAGTATTTTTTTATTTTTAAACAAATTAAGAACCAAAAAATTACTTACCACAGTTAGTGTGGGATCACTGGCATATTTCTCCCAAATCATGTGGCTCAGGAAACAGCACAGAGCTATGCTGGCCATAATGACCAAGGCCCAAGTAAAATGGACACATCGATGAGTGCTCTTGTAGAAATAATAGAAGCCGTGGAGGGTTGAGTGCTTGCAGAAAGACGTCGTCTTCTCATAAATAGTTCGTCTTATGGGCTTACTAAAACGCATTTTTATAATTTTGTTTTTAAATATGAGACTCAGATAAACACGCTTAAATATTCTTTTTTGTAATTTATTTTACTTTGCGTCCGTAACACGAAAGAATTATAACATCAAGGTGTAGCGAAAGATTGGAAGACTGAAAATGTATGTAAATAATTAAATAGCATAAAGTAAAAGCTTTCTGCCATCAACAAGAAAGTTACTTGAGTACGATGTAATTATATCTTTGGAATGAATAATTAGTTTTATGGCATTTGAATGGTTTTTACGTGAAATTAAGCCAGAGTTGGTTTTTATTTATAATACTACTAGCTACTGGACAGTACTTGGACATTGCAACATTACTTTATTTTTCTAAAATAAAATCATTTATCTTCTAAAATAAACGTAGCCTAAGTTACTCCTTATTACATCAGCTACCTGCCAATAAAAGTCCCGTCAAAATCGATCCAGCCATTTCAGAGATTAGCCGGAACAAACAGACAGACAGAGAGACAAAAATTGTAAAAAATGTTATTTTGGTGTATGTACCGTGTATACATCCGTATACATTTATTAAAAAGCCGTTTATTTTAATATTACAAACAGACACTCCAATTTTATTTATTTGTATAGATATACTTTTTAGCCACACAGAAAGCCAAGGCAGTCTATGTTTGTGGCACAAGTATGTGCCGTGCTATCTGAGGTCCCGGGTTCGATTCCCGGATTAGGCACTGTGTTATTGGGTTTTCATTAGGAAATTCTCCGAAGCAGCTTGAAGTCTGATGAATGTGCCCGAAAAACAGCAATAGGCTCGTAACCTGTTACGTGGGACTGATACATATCTGGCGTAATGTGGGTGCAAATATGCATCTTTGCTTACCCCTTCGGGGAATACAAGCGTGAGGCTTTGTATGTATGTATGAGTAGGATTTAAAGGTGATTTAATGCAGAGCGCAAATAATAAGACCGAGTCTGCGACACAACTGAACTTTATTTATCTACCCGCTATATATAAATATTAGGAATTACGTTCCATACCTCACATCTCCCCCTTAATCTAAACTAATCTTAAACAAAAAACATTATAAAGCCTGTTTTATTAATAACGAGCACAAAAGTTACAAAATAAATGAAACTTAACTATATAATAGGAATAAATGAGTCATCATATTCCTCCTTAAAAAAAAAATTACAACACACGCTATGTATTTAAACATTTAAGTAACAAGGTATGCAGAAGGTAAGTGTCTCATAACTTAGATCTACTTCCAGCTACTTGCTATATTTTCCTTCGAATCTACAAGCGCGCCTTGGTCTGGGTTTTATGGGAGACGTAGTGTTATTGTGTGCCAGACTCGGGCACAAGGCTGGATTCGATGTATCACTGTGGATGCTAACTGACGGTTCTAAAACTTCATTTGGGAGCGGACTTGGTGGTGTATTCATCATCATATCATAATCAGCCCAATACGTCCCACTGCTGGGCACGGGCCTCCTCTACAACTGAGAGGGTTTAGGCCTTAGTCCACCACGCTGGCCTAGTGCGGGTTGGCGGACTACACACCTAAGAAATTCCTAAGAACTTTTAGGTGTGCAGGTTTTATCACGATGTTTTTCCTTCACCGTTAAAGCAAGTGATAATTCATTGTGAATACACACATAACTTCGAAAAGTCAGAGGTGTGTGCCTGGGGTTTGAACCTGCGACCGCCGAAATTCTCGACCGCGCGCCTAAACCTCGAGGCCTTCACTGCTTGGTGGTGTATTGGTTTCGTCAATTTGAGGCTCCCTGTCAATTAATGAATTTCGCAACTACCCCGATTAGGTTCCTTATTAATGGGCAATATTTGATCAATATGGCGTTTCCACATTTCACCATCAGATAGGCGTACTTTGTAAGTAAGTGGCGCATCCCGTGCCGTTATACATCCTGCAGCCCACTTATCCTGGTGGCGGCCATCTGAGGCAGGCCAAACTTTGGTCCAAATATAAATGTTAACGGCTTGTGATCCGTTTTGATTATGAACTGGCGGCCGTACAAATATTGATGATGTTTCACTACACCGCTAATTATCGCTAACGCTTCCTTGTCAAGCTGACTGTATGACCGTTCAGCCGCATTCAAAGTACGCGATGCAAAGCATATAGGTCGTTCACTACCATCGGGATACCGATGCGACAGCACGCTGCCGATGCCGAACGAGCTACTGTCAACTGCCAATACCAAAGGGAGCTTGTGATCATAATGTACAAGAACATCATTACTTAAAATAGCGCTTTTGATACTTTTAAAAGCTAGATCGCATTCAGTTGACCAGTTTCAAACAGAATTTTTACGCAAAAACTTGTGAAGCGGATACAATTTTGAACTTAAATTACAAATAAACTTAGAAACTTAGTTAATAAGCCCTAAAAATGATCGTAATTGCGTGACATCCGTAGGTGCGGGTGCATCGACGATGGCCCTAATTTTGTTTGGATCTGGATGCAACCGGTGTTTATCTATTATAAATCCAACATAATTAATACTGTCCTGCATAAATGAGCACTTTTCTAACTTTATTCTTAAACCGATCTCACGTAGCCTTCCAAATAATGCACGTAAGTTAGATATGTGTTCTGCGGTATTTTTACCCGTGATTGCTATATCATCCATGAACACCGCAACTCTCTTTAAACCATTTAATGTTTCTTCCATAAATTTTTGGAACTTTTCTGGTATACACGTTAGTCCAAAAGGTGTACGCTCATAAACAAATGTCCCGACATGAGTAGTGATTGCGGTACACGCCTGGGAAGCCTCCTCCAAAAACAACTGTTGGTAAGCGTTCGTGAGATCAACTTTAGAATATTTCTCGCCCCCACTCAGAGCAGCAAATAGTTCTCCAATTCGAGGCAGCGGGTACGGTTCGCGGATTAATAACGGGTTGACGGTCACTTTGTAGTCGCCACAAATACGAATACCCCCCAATTTCTTAATAACCGGTACGATTGGTGTTCCATAATCGGAATATTCCACCTTTCGTATGGTACCCTCTGCCTCCAATCGTTGCAGCTCGAGTTCCACCGGCTTACGCAAGGCCAGGGGCAACGGTCGCGCTTTAATAAAAATTGGAGTGCTCTCACGTAATTTGAGTGATATTTTCTTAGTACAAGTACCGAGGCCGCGAGCAAACACTGTTGGAAATTCGCGTTGCAATTCCTCTACTAAATTAAACTCGTTAATTTTAAACAAAAAATCGTTAATTTGCACCTTACTTATATTTAATTTTCTTAACCACGTCCTTCCCAAGAGAGGACGTCCACCATTTTTAATAACGAATAACTTAAGATTATTCGCGGAGTGTTTGCCCACAACCACGTCCACCAGTATATAACCGATCGGTTCAATTATTGTTCCAGTATATGAACGTAAACGAATATTATTTTCTAAAATAGGTAATCGAGAAAAATTATTTCGATAATCAGACAAGTTAATAGTAGATAACTTACTTCCCGTATCCAACTCAAACATAATTTTGCATCCGTTTACCTGTGTTAACACTTGAAACGGTCGATCATTGCTACCGCAAACATTAAGATTATAAAAATTGCACTTGATTCATTATTACTGTCAATATAATTATGCCCACTGCGGGTGTTCTTACGCCACTTTTCCTGCCCAGAACCCCGTTTGCACATCACTTTAATGTGGCCTTTTATGCCGCACACATCACATGAATAGTTTTTAAAACGACACACATCCAGACGATGAGCTCGACCGCAACGCCAACATGGCCGCGCGGCAGCGGCGGGCTGAGCGGCGGCTACTCGGTGCACGGGCTCGGCGCGCGCGCCGCCGACGGCCGCCAGCGCCGCCTCCGCCGCTTTATCCCGCGCGTAGCCCGAACCGCTCGCTTGAGCATGCCGATTTGCTGCCTCCAACGCCAATGCCAATTCTATCGCTTTCTTATAAGTCAATTTCGACTCAGCAAAAAGTCGAGACCTCATTTCCTCGCTTACTAATCCAGATACAAATTGATCCCTTAAATTCTCCTCCAGAGAAGTTTTAAATTCACATGTACGCGCCAAGTGCTTCAATGCTTGTAAATATTCGGACAGATTTTCGCCAATATTCTGACGCCTCTGACGAAATACATGTCGTTCGGCAATTTCCGAACGCTTTGGATCGAGATGGTCGCCGACTATCTTCACCAGATCCCTAAACGTTTTGGTTTCGGGGTTATCCGGCGCGCATAAATCGCACATTAAGTAATACGTGGTTTCACCAACTAACACGACTAACGTTGCAACTTCGGAACTTCGTGTGCACTTTTGATTTTGATTAACCGCCATAATTATACTGTTCGACACGTCTCACGTACGCCGACCACTTTTTACTAGCGAGGTCAAATTGTTCGATTTTTCCGATAGGCATTTTGTTTTAAAATAACTTGTAGTGACACTATGTAACAATTATAATGTTTTTAATGTGGTTTTCTCGTCGCCAGTAGGATTTAAAGGTGATTTAATGCAGAGCGCAAATAATAAGATAAGACCGAGTCTGTGACACTCACACAACTGAACTAGGGATGATCGATATTCATCGATGTTGAATAAACATCGATGTTAAGTTGAAAAACATCGATGTTTTGACATCGATGTTTTGACTTCGATATCATCGATATATCGATGTTATAAAAATAAAACATCGAAACGACGAAACGTCAATTATTCTTTAGGGCGCCATCTAGTGTTCGCAAGACAAGCCGTACGAATAGTTATTTCTTTGCATTTCTCAAAAAAAAAAACTTAAGACTAAGAATAACATTAAAAATATCAATTCAACTGCGAGTGCGAGACAACATTTAACATTATCCTTTTGTTTTGGTAGATAACTCTGTCAGCGCGCGCGTATTCTTAAGTTCTTGAGTACGTACACAATTCATACCGATATATCGATACTTTTTTTCCGACATCCCTACCAAAAACATCGATGTTTTAAGACATCGATGTTTTTCAATCGATGTTTATCGTACATCGATACTTCTGGTTCGATGTTAACATCGATGTTTTTCTAACATCGATCATCCCTAAACTGAACTTTATTTATCTACCCGCTATATATAAATATTAGGAATTACGTTCCATACCTCACAGTATGTACTATATTTACATTTAAACAGCTATTAACTTATTTTAGTTAGTGTATTCATATTTTAGTGCTTTGGCCAATGGTATTGTATTTTTTATTCTTTGACGTACAAATTGCGGAGTGCTTCAACTAGCAATAGGAAAATGGGTGTATGTCTTTGTCTCATATAAATGTTACTTATGTTAATATTTGCTATCTTTTAATATTAAAATATATCACACATAGAAAGCTAAGTATAAAAATTGCATATATTTTTTTTATATGGGTATTTGTTATAATGTAAAACGACTATCATTTACTCATTTTGTGTTCTTTTTTTTTATTAAAGCGTTTGGCACGCTTATAATAACAGGCTTCGTGTTTTGTCCCTTGAAATTCCCATCATAAACTATTATAATTTCGGTAAAACACGAAATAACCTTTATGTTGAGAAAAACATGTTTTTCCATACTTTGAACAAAAAATAGTTATAGAGCTATGCGCCGCGGTCCCACAAGGGCGAAAGTGATTAATTTTCCATTTAGGTACACGCCGCGCCGCTGTAAAAATAATAACGGTTAAGTTAAAATTTTAGGAAGTCCATAATGAGTTTGAATGTGTTCATAGATTTTTATACGAAGTAACAAACAAAATACATACATAACCTCACGCTTGTATAAGAAATCACACAACATTATTTCGATAATAGACTTTTATTTTCTAATTCCGCTTCGCTACATATTATCGCTGTGAAGAAGAAGCGGCAAGAAACTCCCTCAGCGTTACATTGTGGTTTTATTCTACTTTTATGACTTTTACAATCACTTTATTTATACCTACACTTAATTGTACTCTATGAATTAACTGACAGAATTAACTCAACTATGACTAAACCGTCTTGCTAGGGAACTTGAAGACAAGTGTGTCGTGTTCCACAAATGCTTTCCTTAATATACTAACAATTTACTAATTACCACTTTCTACACGAAAAAAACGGTGTGCTGGTGACAAAAACAATCATGATTTATGTAAGTTCGCTTAGACGATAACACAATAGCTTAAACGATACAACATAAATCAGTTACTAATTACTACTTTCTACACGAAAAAAAAGGTGTGCTGGTGACAAAAACAATCATAAATTATATGAGTTCGCTTAGAAGATGTCAATAATGTTTGATAAAAGGAATGTGTTACATTACTTGAATAGGAAATGGTATAAAACTGTAACTAAATGGTGAATGAAATATTGATATCTAACACTTGTATGTATGTACGTAATGGGGGCAAGCCTATTGCTGTTTTCAGGCACATTTCCAAACTCCATGTTGCTACTGAGAATTTCTTAATGGAAAAATCCAATAACACTTTTCCCGACCCGGAAATCAAACCTGGGACCTCTAGATCGCATGCCACATGCTTGTGCTGAGAGACCACGAGGCAGTCAAACTAAGTTCTTGTTTGCTTATAACTCTCGCAGTAATGCTACTAATATTATAAACGCGAAAGTTTGTATGTATGGATGTCTGGATGTTTGTTGCTCTTTCACGCAAAAACTACCGAATGGATTTTAATGAAAGTTTGCAATAATATAGCTTATCCATCAGAATAACACATCCTACTAATATTATAAACGCGAAAGTTTGTATGTATGGATGTCTGGATGTTTGTTGCTCTTTCACGCAAAAACTACCGAATGGATTTTAATGAAAGTTTGCAATAATATAGCTTATCCATCAGAATAACACATAGGCTATAATTTTTAAAGATAGTGTGTGAATTGTCCAAAATATAAAGATAATTGTCAAGTAAGTCGGGAAAAATCTGCTATCTGCGAGTTATTCTGGCGTACGCTGCAAAAACTGTACTTAGAGTTTACACCTATATAATGTATAAGAGAAATGTTTATCTTAATTAGTCCTACGAAAAAGTCCGCGACAGCATATACCTATCTTTTATGAGTAAGCCATTATCGCGAAAACAGTGAACCATGAATACAATATAAAAATGAATCGCTGAATGTGTTACTTAGCGCAAATCTCGAGAATAGCTGAACCGATTTCGCTAATTATTTTTTTGTTGTGTCTGCTATTGTCAGGAGAAGATTCTTATGAACGAAAAAATTAAGAAAATTGCGAGGATTATGGTAAAACCAACAATTTCATTTTCTCATATAAACTGTTCTACCTAATTTCCGGTCAAACATTTTCGGTCTTATTAATAAAAATTGCTTGTTCTTCTCTTATTTCAAAGTTACACAGTTAATTCTAGATTAGTCACGGAATAGCTACGTGTTAATAACGGTATTAATAAATACGGAGTAGGTTCAGAGTAACAATACAAGCCTTACACTGAGATTAAGGTGTATTTTATGGCAACCCAGTGATATTAAAAACAAAAAGAATGAACAAAATGACCGGGTCGAGAAAAAAAACAGAAATAAACAAAAATTTTAACAAAACAAAAACCGCCTTCAAAAAAACCTATTCCAAAACAAATTAAAATGCACTAAAAAGTAAAATAATAATTGCGTATCTTCTATTACTTAATTATAATCAACTTACTATTTCTCTACATCAATATATAGGTACGATCTATGTGTTTACGACGCAAGAAGCTAGGTAGGTTCTTCTATATCCATCCACTTCAAATCTAACTCAACACATACCTATGAATAACAAACAATGATTAAAATATTTTTTAATGTTCTCCTATGTAAAATTAAATGAAAAATATTAGAATACTTAAAAGTCAATCAAATTATTACGATAATATAATGTAGTTTTAATTATTGTTATTTTTGGAGGCGGTGTCAGCCAAGGTAGGATTCTCGTATTATTATTCATCATCATCAGCCCATATACGTCCCACTGCTGAGCACGGGCCTCCACTACAACTGTGATGCTAGGTATGCACATTGTAGTATTTCCTTGGCCGACACCGCCTCCAAAAATAACAATAATTAAAACTACATTATATTATCGTAATAATTTGATTGGCTTTTAAGTATTCTAATATTTTTCATTTAATTTTACATAGGAGAACATTAAAAAATATTTTAATCATTGTTTGTTATTCATAGGTATGTGTTGAGTTAGATTTGAAGTGGATGGATATAGAAGAACCTACCTAGCTTCTTGCGTCGTAAACACATAGATCGTACCTATATATTGATGTAGAGAAATAGTAAGTTGATTATAATTAAGTAATAGAAGATACGCAATTATTATTTTACTTTTTAGTGCATTTTAATTTGTTTTGGAATAGGTTTTTTTGAAGGCGGTTTTTGTTTTGTTAAAATTTTTGTTTATTTTTTAATTTTTAGTGAAGCCACACCCGGGATCGAACCTGCAACATCATGCGTTGCAAATCGGTTACTTTGCCACTCCGCTACCACCAGTCTATTATATGGTTATAAAACTCATCAACAATACGCAAATGTTTCTACCACACACTCGGCTACCACCGCTTCACACATTTAATACACCTTAAGTAATGCAATTAGATCGTTTGCTTCATGTTGCAATGCAGCAACAAACGTAAGCGCATTACAATTTGATTCAAGACAGTTAGAAATTCGGCCACAAATCGCATCCATACTGTACGCCGTTAACGAGTTCCATTGACGTTATATTATATTTGACTAGGACAATTATTTGACCATAAAGAGGTTACGGTAGGTGACTCAAATATCCGGATAGCCTATAAAGATTCGGCCGAGTATCGTTAGTTTTCTGCTAAGAATTGAAGAGTTCCGTTACTTTGTCATGGATCCCATAATTAGAACTTAACCAAACTCTCATGCAATTACCCTAGAAGTACATCCTAACCAATAATAAAAAGGATTCATCAAAATCGGTTGGCATGATATTAAGTTATTCGTCGATTTGTCACGCACATTGGTGAAAATTTAAGATTTTTGTGGTTTTCTAATGGAAGCTATTGTCACAACTAGACCAAATTCATATGGGACCAAACTGGAAGCACCAGCTTTCACTTAAAAAAAGAATCATCAAAATCGGTTGGCATGATATTGAGTTATTCGTCAATTTGTCACGCACATTGGTGAAAATTTAAGATTTTTGAGGTTTTCTAATGGAAGCTGTTATCACAACTGGACCAAATTGAAATGGGACCAATCTGGAAGCATCAGCTTTCAATTTAAAAAAGAATCATCAAAATCGGTCCACACAGTCAAAAGTTCTGAGGTAACAAACATAAAAAAAAAAAAAAAAAAAAAAAAAAATACAGACGAATTGATAACCTCCTCCTTTTTTTGAAGTCGGTTAAAAAAGGGCGGGAAGTGTTCGGATTGGAGGGCGCGTTTTTTGTTTTTCTCACATATAATTTTTATTTTTTTCTTGATAATGGTGAACAGGAGATTTAGTGTTGCTTGTCGATGTTGTGTGTGGTGTGTAAGATTTAGTTTTCCCTTTTTTCTTCCCTGTCGCGCTGTATTTGGTGAGTCTTGTCTTTTCTGGTGATTGTTGGCGAGAGGATGCAGGAGCCTCCTGATCCAGGTGGGACGGTCCCACCGATGCAGTAGGACGGGGAGGGAGGAGGCGAGGGGTGAATCGGATGCGCTGTGTGCAATATCGGCGAGTGGTGCTTGATTCTCTGTTCACTTTTGTAATGAAGGGATTAAGGGTTGTATGTGGGAGGGACGGGGGGCGCGCCTCCAGTTTGGGAATTTCCCGCCCTTTTTCTTTCATCATTAATCATCATCTTTCATAATTCATACTAATGAAATTAAATAACTGAAGACTTGGCAGCATGGTCTTTGACCTTAGCCGGTTCCTTGAGGAACAAACAAAAAAAAATGACCGGGTCGAATAAAAAGACACTGACAGTTAGGTAAATTTTGAAATTTGACTTTTATTTGTCAAAGTCAAATGTCAATCACATTCACAACATAAATATGTAATGATGCATGCGTGAATTTGTGCTATTTTTATATTATCAGAATATTATTTTTTTATTTGAAAAGAAAAAGAAGCAAAGAGGCATTCGTTCCATTAACTGGGATGAAGATAAAAAGGTTATCACGTGGCAATATTTTAATGTATAAAAAGTATAATTTACAATTTTAGAAATGCTTATTGTTTCAGCAATTATTTCGCTCAGTTCTAAAGGAATTTGCGACGATAATAGAAAATAAGTCATTAGATAATAACGCAAACGAATTGCACAACGCAATGGTTAACTATGCTAAAAGCTTGAAAGATCAAGAATACCAGAAACGGTCGGAGATATTGGAAGTGGAGCTGAATATCCAAAAAGAAAAATTTAAAAGAGCTACTCTAGAAAGGGAGATTTTAGAAATAAGAGAGGCGAAAAAGTTGATGTAAATTTTATTCAATTAAACAATATAACAATTTTTTTTTAATTAAATTAAATTCTCTCAATTCTTTATTTACATTTATTGTGATCGCACATACACACATCATTTTATACCTTATTAAAATAGAAACACAATCAAAATGATATCAACATAATTTCATAATTGTATAGTTTCTTTGGCACATTAGAACAATGCATTTGCCTATTTTTTTTATAGAGACCCACATGGAAGTGGCAATCATAAAATATATATATATAAGAAATGAAATTATATTTGTTTAATCTATAAAATGTCAAATACAACACTTAGATTCAGTCATTTCAAAATTTGTTGTACCACCCTGTTCGGAAGGAAGTCATCACTAGAGAAGAACGGTCAAGAAACTATATACTTATAACTTTTGTTCACTGTCAGAGGCAGGCATTTTTATCTATTGACCCCTGTGTCTTATTATTGCCAAAGTAACTTATTTGCACACAAGGGATATTGTTGGCTGACTAAACCAACTCAGATCTCCTGCATCATCTTGAATCTGTAAATTGATAAGTGGTATGGATTCAAAATTTACTAAATACCGACAATTCTATTATTAAATCTTTGTAACACAAATGAGTTTAAATTTTGTATACAGGTTATACTATCTATATGCAGTTGTTTAAGATATAAGTGTAATGTACAAATAAATAGTTAAGTAGTATATTTAACTCATTTACATCTAATAGCCTGATAAACTGCTAACATTATACTAAATATTTATATTTATTTGAACTCAAACTTGGCTATTAACAGACTTCATGCAAGAAAGTATATAACAATTAGGCCTAATTAGGGCAATCTAGCCTGATAATAGTACCTATAGTTTATTGAGATAGTTTATTTACCTCTCCACAAGCCCAAGTCCTAATTGCAGCTAAAACTTTCAAGTGAGGTGGTATAAAGCCTCCTCGTGCATCTCCACCTAAATCATTTTTCACCATTTCAGTAATGCAATAAGCAGTTGAGCGTGTAAATCTATATTTATATTTAAACTCATCTTCTTTAAGGTCTTCAAAAGGGTTATTGCGAGGTTTATACAATTTCACATGCCTAAATGGTAATATTTCTTCAATTCCTTCTATCATTCTCAAATGTCAATGAAATAATATCTATTCATTTTAATCCACAATAATTACAAAATCAGGCACTAGTAAGTAGGTACTCGAACGAACACCAAACAAATACGAAAAATATTTAGGTTAAGTTTAGTTGGGAAAATGTAATGTTTCCATGGGATAAACATACCTATTATAAATGCGAAAATAACTGTCAGAGTTTTACTTTTACGCCTAAACCATGTGGCCAATTTGACCGAATTTTTGACCTGGACATAAATGGGACCGTATGAAGTAACATAGACTACGTTTCATTCCGGAAATATGTAAGATTCCCATGGGATGAGCATATTATTATATTGTCAATGCGAAAGAAACATTGCTGTGTTATACTTTCACGCCTAAAACATTTGACCGATTTGGATGTTTTTTTGGTATGGATAAAAACGGGACCATAAAAAGGGACATAGCCTACTTATTTTTAAATTCATTAAGTGCCATTTTGGGCGCTTGAGAGACGATTAATAGATTCACTTATTACCTTTCTGCACCCAACCCTGAAATCTACGCGGACGAAGTCGCGGGCAAAAGCTAGTAGTTTCATAATTAATTCAAACCGTTTTACCACTGTCTGGCTGCCAGTAGTTAGGAAAATTATCTAAGGCACTTATTACAATTTATTGATTCTTCGGCATTCAAATTATGTTATAAATATGAAATAATATTCTAATACCTACAATTAACTAAGTAATAACAATTCTTACTTAAATAATTAAATAATAAAAAGTTAACTAATAAGCTTTAAATATATGAACATGTACTTATTGTATATACGTAGATATATTATTTATAAACATATGTATCTGGTAATTAAGAAAATTCAAGTAGAATGTTCAACAAATCCTCAGTCTTTCATCCAACTGTACAAATTTGCCTGGGAAAATGTAATAAAATTCTCGTTCCTACAAAAATTTTAGACGAAATGGAAAGTCGTATACTTATCTAATAACAATTAGAACTGGTGTTCTTACTTCAAATATGCTCTCTTGAGCAAGAAATGTATGTAAACATAAGAAAAATAACAAATTAAAAGATATTTTGAGTGCAACTTCAGAGGAACAGAAATGCTCCGTTTTATAAAAAAAATATATAATAATACAAGCTTAAAGAGTAACGAATCTAATTCATCATTTATGAAAACTAGCCGATAAATATCGAGCTATTATTTAAAAAAAAACGGCCAAGTGCGAGTCGGCCTCGCGTCTAGAGGGTTCCGTACACACAAACTTAACATTGGAGTTGAAAAATATGGTATCCCACATATTCCAACTGCAAAAGTAAGTTGGTACGCACAATATTGATTGATTTACCATGTTATGTTATTTTAATAGGTTTTTCTATAATGTACAAGTAGGAAAGTAATTTCTGTATTTTTTTCAAAATTCCAAGTTCAGCAGTTTCGGAGATAAGGGGGGGGGGGACGTGGTCTATTCTAATTTTCGTTTATGTTCTTGAATAACTTGGAAAATATTTATTTTAAAATTACAAAAAAAAATATTTAAGATCTTCACAACAAGACCTTCCATTTGATATGTCACACATGCCGTTTTCAAATTATTATTTTTTCATTTTCCACCTTCCCCCCAAAAATGACCTCCCATATACATAATAATCTATTCACGTTACACCTCTGCGTTTGTGTCACAGAAATTGATGTGTGTACCAAATTTCAACTTAATCGGTCGAGTAGATGCGGAGTTTATAATTGACTGTGAGCGACGGAAACACGAGTGATCCTATAAGGGTTCCGTTTTTTATTCGGACGAGCGGAACCCTAAGAAGAAGTAAAAATGTAAAGTTTATTTTTCAAATACGAACCATAATTGTAATGTCGGGCCCATTAACGCTCTAATGAACACGAAACTTTGGACTTTAGATTCTTTTAATTAACAAAGTTTTAATGGTAAAATAGTGATATACCTACTCGATAATTGCACTGAATATGAAACAGAATGGTATATAATATATTTAGTGGTTCTACGGCGCTACTTCGAATAGTACACAGATGAAATACTAACCTTATCTTAATTAGTTAAGGTTGAGTAGCAAAGGCTGAATAGACGATCCACTTATTTATTCTGAAAAAGACTCAAGACGTAAGTAAGCCGTAGGTAATATTTAGATAAAACTGTCCTAATATCACAAATGCGAAAGAAATTTTGTCTGTCTATTACGCTTTCCCGCCAAGCCGTTGGACCGGTTTGAATGATTTTTGGTATATACATTTTTGATACATATCCTCACGCCTGTTTTCCTCGAAGGGGTAGGCAGAGGAGTATTACTGCACCCACATTTCGCCAGGTATGTATCAGTCCCACGTAATAAGGGGCGAGCCTATTGCCGTTTTTCGGGCACATTTCAAGACTGCGAGCTGCTACTGAGAATTTCCTACTACAAAAACCAAATATCACTTTGCTCGACCCGTGAATTGAACCCGGAACCTCTAGATCGCACGGCACATACATGCCGCGAGACCACGAGGCAGTTATTGATAGGACCTATGAAAATAATATAGGGTACTTATTATCTCGTCTAAATGCAGTGTTACCGTAGGATGAGGTCAATATTCAAAATTGTGACAAGGTGGAGTTGGGCCCCACAGCTAGTGAGCAATAAATTGTCGAAGCAAGATTATAAATGTACACGTGAAGGTCAAAGTTTAATTAAGTTATTATAATAACATATTATTTAAAAATATTTGGCAAGCCTTCGCCGTAAGATATAGAACGAAGCTCAAGGAGCATAGGTTAAAAGTTAAGTAGAGGTCTTATCAAGTTCATAAAGCTATCAAGTTTAAAAATCTATTCAAAGAGTTGCCGCTTAAGAAATTTCTGAATTAGGCTTCCAAAAATTATATATAATGAAATGTTTTAGCAAATTTAAGTCTTAATTGTGATGGCCTCGAGGTTTAGGCGCGCGGTATAGAATTTCGGCGGTCTCAGGTTCAAACCCCAGGCACACACCTCTGACTTTTCGAAGTTATGTGTGTATTCACAATCAATCATCACTTGCTTTAACGGTGAAGGAAAACATCGTGATAAAACCTGCACACCTAAAAGTTCTTAGGAATTTGTTAGGTGTGTAGTCCGCCAACCCGCACTAGGCCAGCGTGGTGGAGGCCTAAACCCTCTTAATGGTAGAGGAGGCCCGTGCCCAGCAGTGGGACGTATATGGGCTGATGATGATGATGATGATGATGAAGTCTTAATTTTTTCTGATGCACCCACTAAAGTCGAAGATATCTCATTTTAATCTGACAACGTTCAAGAAGATTCACAATCTTATAAACAAAGTAATAACGAAAAAAATCTTTAAGCCCACGGGAGTTCCCTATATTTGGGACTTATCTCAGTCCTCACCGCAGGGTGAATAGGAGCGTAATGAAATATATTTTTTACAGCGACAATGGGGAGAAAGAAAAAAAGTCTTTCAAAAACACACATTGCGTCGTTTTTTAAAAATATTACTACCTTGCACGGCGCTCATTACTTCACCTTCCTCAAGGGCCGATATTTGACCATCTGGATGGCGGTAATAGTCTGCAATGCGATCCTGACTATGGCTTTTGTTATGATCGCAAAGGACAAGTTTAATGCCAACCAAATTGTGACTGAGGTGAGTATTCATTTTTAATAGAACATTACGTCCTAAATAAGTTTACGATGATATTCGAAATCAGAATGTTGACAAGCCGCTTATCGTTTAAATTAAGGGTTCAACAACTATTCTTAAAACAATTGTCAGATGCTCCATAATATGTATGTGTATTTGTTCATGTATTTATTTTACATAAATAACACTATATCTATATGTATTTTACGTATTGTATATATGTATTTTATTTATTTTAATTTTTATTATATACATCCATATATATTTTTAATCATGACTACTTATATTTTATGCATATGCCTTAGGCATTAAGTCCGCCTTTATAGAATGTACAATACAATATATAAAGCGTAAATAAATAAATGATATTAGTTCGCATTAGAACACAATTAAAAATCACTCACGACCAGTTTCCCCGATTTTATGCACCTACGTTTTGGCAATTGTGTTTTTGTCCCTCATAATAGGGGCGAGGCACATTTCCAAACTGCAAGCTGATACTAAGAATTTTACGGTGCAAAAACCCAACAACATAACCCGAACAGGGAATCGGGCTCGGTACCTCTACCGTGACCTACTCGTGACCACGAGGCAATTTATATCTTATATCTTTAAATGAGCAATTCTTGTATATACTTATTTATATAATTGGAATCTCGGAATCGGCTCCAACGATTTTCATAAAATTTAGTATATAGGGGGTTTCGGGGGCGATAAATCGATCTAGCTAGGAATCATTTTTAAAAAATGTCATTTGGAAGAAAAATAACAAAAAGGAGGCGTTTGAGTAGACTCTTCCTGACATCTATTGGCGAATTGGCGAATAATAATACTATTTTTTGTGAGCAACTAATTGCTTTAACGACACAACAGCAGATGGCGTTGTTAAGTAACATTATTCATATTTCATCATTTTATTAGTAATTCGTACTTAAATATAATTTCCAAAAAACACAATTAAAAAAAAAAATAAACCGAGCAAAGCTCGGTCATCCAGGTACTTATCTTTTATATAACTAAAGTGACTTTGATAGAGAATCCCCAGGTGGCTTTCCCAGTTCTGAAAAAATATTATTTTAGTAACTCGGAATTGCTAAGTAAAAACAAACCTAGAGACTCGACCGAAAAATAAAAATAGGCACGTCTTACTTTTAAAAAAGTATCTCCCTTCAGGAATATAGACAAGGCTATATGTGACTGCCTCGTGGTCTCGCGGCACAAGTATGTGCCGTGCGATTTAGAGGTTTTTCAATTAGGAAATTCTCAGTAGCAGCACGGAGTCTGGAATTGTGCCCGAAAAACGGCAATAGGCTCGCCCCCTATTACGTGGGACTGATACAAAACCTGGCGAAATGTGGGTGCAGAAATGCACCTCTGCCTACCCTTTCGGGGAATACAGGCGTGAGTTTATGTATGTATGTATGCTATATGTGTGTGTGTATGCTCTGAGGTTGCTCTCAAAGCTCTGAATGCACTTAATGACTACATACGTTCGAGCAGAAAAATTAATACGAGTATACATGCGTCATAATATACAGAGTGTAAAAAGACCGTAACCGAAAACTAAAAACAATGTATGAATACGTCAATTTAGGTCAAGTGTTTGTAATCACCGTAACTATTAGAACCAAACCCTCCATAAATAAATAAAGAATAAAAAAATAAACTGTAGGTAACTATAACTTTTCGACTCTTTAACGGAGTCTGTTAGACATAAATATATTTTTTTATTGTAATAGGTAATACGAATGTCGAATGCTTTTTCTATAAAAAATAATATCTTTCGAAGCGGAATGTTTTCATTGGAAATATAACTAGGAGTCTATGGCTCGAAACTACGTTTGTGAATCTTCAGACTTCAAAAGAATATTTTTCCCAGTTATTTCCATATTTTTCATTTCTCCGCTCTTATTGGTCGTAGCGTCGTGATGTCTACACCCGTATGATTGGACTATTAAATAAAATCATTTTTTTTCAATTTTAACGAATACTTCTTAAGTTTAGCGCCTTTAACCACCGCCCTGTGGATTGGGTGCGTAAGAATTCCCAAATCGTCCCCTGCCTGTCGTAAGAGGCGACTAACAGGGGCCCAGGGGTGGCTGGGCGTACTGCGGGCCGGTGCACTATGACGAAAAGCAACCCCGAGATGTGCAGCAGCTTTCTTCTAGTTAAAAAAACAAAAAAAAAAGCGCGTTTAACCAAAGAAATAAACTCATCAGCTTTAAATATTAGTATGGATATATTTCAAAAAGTGTTAGGATTTCTATATTATAAACTTTACATCATTTCAGTAGAGTGTGGCCACTGTCAATAAATTCTTAAGCAATTTTAAGAAGATGATAAAATATCGGTCACCGAAAACAATCTTAGATTTTTATATTCATTCCTTGGCTAGTACCGTAATTGTTCAAAGGTTTGCAATCATTATCAAACCGTTACTCTTTAATGATTTTTAAAACTAATCCGATTTAGACAAGATTTGATATAGAGCAGGTATTATTTAGTTCTTATAATATGTCGATATTTCAAAAAGAACTTTGAGATGTGAGAATTCTTGTATCTTTTTAAAGTTTACAGTAAAGAATAATCCCGACAAAGAATACAAATTTTGAAGTTTTACCAATAATACATTTTATACCTCTTGTTAGTTTCCGATCACGGTCTGAATACACACTGTATACATATGTACGTTTTACTGTTGGGCGCGGGCCACTGCGGCCACCAACTGAGAGTGTTTTATACGTCTTAGTCCATTGAAATAATGCAAAAATAAAACTCGCGAATCCGATATTTATTAATTTTCCAACTCCCAAAAAGAGGATAGTTTGCACTATGTTTTTGACCAGCGCGATAAAATCACAACACCATATCTGGTAGTAAAGCTCGATGTAGTCCCAAAAATAGTACCAAGACAGAGACAGGGTTTCACGCAGTCTGGGACGTTTCCCTTCTAATTGTATCGTCTATGTATCTTACAGATATTACGGTCATCAGCAAATTTATCAATTAATTTAATATTTATATGATTAGATTTCATTTTTGCATCACTTTGTGATTTATTTTTAATAAACTCCTTTTATTATCATATTTATTACCGGAGGAGAGGTGTGCTTCAGACCGGGTCTTCTTTCTATTTTACTAGTGCGACCAAGTGAAAGCAGAATGTCCATAATGATATTAAAATATTGAGCTAGTTTAAAATTATCATCATCATCTGATGATGATGCCCAAATACGTCCCACTGCTGGGCACGGGCCTCCTCTACAACTGAGAGGGTTGAAGCAGTGATGGCCTCGAGGTTTAGGCGCGCTTCAAACACCTCTGACTTTTCGAAGTTATGTGTGTATGCACAATGAATTATCACTTGCTTTAACGGTGAAGGAAAACATCGTGATAAAAATTAAAATTATAAGTAAAGCTAAATTACATTATACTCGTATTACGTATCGTTTCAAAGGAATTTACCACCTTTGATATTAAAGAACAAAAGAACAAAAAGGCGGTGGCAAAGAGAATTCCGCAAAAATCTTATAACAAAATACGTTGTAATACGTTGTTTACCTCAAGGGCATTACAGCGTCTCAATTAAGCCATTAAAAAGTCAACAGACACTCAAAGTGTACGAACGTGGGCGCGGAATTATTTGATTGGACCAATTTCTTGGCTCATTATTCGAATTTGCGAATTTTGCTTCCTTTGTAATACTTTTTCCAAGTTTTACGAGAGTTCCAAAAAACTTTTAATCGGTGCGGTTTTTGAACAATTTATTAAGGGGAATTAATAATTCAGTAGGTTTGACGGGAACTTGGTAATTTTTATTTAACCTTGCGTTGAGAGGACATACATATTATGTATGTACGTACTTCATCATATTTTTTAAATCGGTATAACAAAGAATCGAATCTATATATGAAATCTTATTCTACTGCTCAGGCCTTTTCGGAATAGATTTTTGCATCAATTATTATTGTTCGCGAACCCGCACTAGGCCAGCGTGGCCTAAACCTTCTCAATATTAGGGGAGGCCCATGCCCTGCAGTGGAATGTATATGGGTTGATGATTATGATATCATACTTGTCTAGTGCCACTGCACTACTTTTGTGCACAAAGTCACTACTTTAATTGAAAAAGTAGCCATAAAACAGCCAAATGGCGCCAAGAGTTACCAGGCGTCGGCAAAAAATTTGAAACAAATATAGTAATAGAAAAAAAGAACTTTACATAAATACATAAACTCACGCCTGTATTCCCCGAAGGGGTAGGCAGAGGTGCATTTCTGCACCCACATTTCGCCAGGTATGTATCAGTCCCACGTAATAGGGGGCGAGCCTATTGCCGTTTTTCGGGCACATTTCCAGACTCCGTGCTGTTACTGAGAATTTCCTAATGGAAAAACCCAATAACACTTTCCCCGACCCGGGAATCGAACCCAGGACCTCTTGATCCCACGGCACATACTTGTACCGCGAGACCACGAGGCAGTCTTGAAAGAACTTTGTGTGCTATAATCAACTATAGTGTTAAAGTATTTTCACCCGACTATTCCATATAATCTGGTTTCACTTGTAACACTGTATATTTATTGTATCCCACATAAAAAATAATTAATTATTGCTGTCCTGTTTCGGTAGTGACCGTTGGAAGTATGAGGGTAAGAACTAAGAAAAATTATAGTGTGTACGCTTGACACATAAGGGAGCCTAATCTTTAAATTAATCTCCAGCACTAGTAGAATTATCGTATATTTAATAATTACAATTACAATAATGTTGCCAGCAAGAAGGTCAGGTAATTCTTACTAATATTATAAACGCGAAAGTTTGTAATAATGTATGGATGTATGGATGTCTGGATGTCTGGATGTCTGGATATTTGTTGCTCTTTCACGCAAAAACTACCGAATGGATTGTAATGAAAGTTTACAATAATATAGCTTATACATCAGAATAACACATAGGCTATACTTTTTAAAGATAGTGTGTGATTTGTCTAAAATATAACGATAATTTTCAAGTAAGTCGGGAAAAATCTGCTATCTGCGGGCTATTTTGGCGTACGTCCCGCCAATACGGTTAATGGTCCCCCCATATTAATGAACGTATTTAAATAAAGGTTTTGAATCGACAACATATATCCACAATATTCGAACAATTGCGCATTTTACATTTTAAAATGTAGAATAATCAGTAATGAAAAGGGAGTGACATATTTGTTAGTTGTCAAATATTTATGCGTGCGTTCAGAAATATGTTATAAATGAGAAAGTAACTATATGATTGTTACGCTTTCACGCCTTAATCATTTGACCGATGTGAACGATTTTTGGTATGGACATAAATGGGACTCTGTGGAATAAAATAGACTACAACTTATTTTCTTTCTGAACCGAACCCTGTAGTCTACGCGGACGGAGTCGCGGGCAAAAGCTAGTAAATCATATACAAGTAATTAGTAATAGAATGCCTGACAGTGACACTTTCCAACGTGCAACTTGCTACAATTATTTTATAAGGCACTGGCCTTAACAGATAGTTATGGTGATTAGTAAACGTCAATAGTTTTATTTCTTTGTTGGGATTTTTAGCTGCATTATCATCATCATCATCATCAGCCCATATACGTCCAACTGCTGGGCACGGGCCTCCTCTACCATTGAGAGGTAGAGGAGGCCGTTTTAGCTGCAATGTGCTTATAATCACCGTACTTATTTCTCTTTGTTTTCGATCGCGGTCTGATTATACAATGTATAGTGCAGATTTTAAATAATAATAATGTCCTCTTATATAATAATAATAGCCTTTAATCAGATCTAATTACAATTATGTGATAAAAAAAACATAGAAAACTTAAATTTAATAAAATTAAAAAATTAAAAATAAAAAATCTTAATCTAGTCTCTTATTTGAGTTTTACTTATTTTCTGTAGATCTGATTGCCAGTCGACAAAGGCCTCCTCCAACCTTATCCACTCACGTCTTTCTTGAGCCACTCTATTCCATGTGACGCCTGCCACTTGTCTTATATCGTCCTCCCATCTTTTTTGAGGTCTGCCTCTCTTCCTTTTACCTTCTCTAGGATACCATCTTGTTATAATTTTACTCCATTTGTCTTTTCCTCGAATCATATGCCCTGCCCATCGCCATTTAAGCCTTCTAATTTTGCATGTTATGTCTATAACCTTTGTTCTGCTTCTTATTACACGGTTTCTCAGTCGGTCAGACTTTTTCACATTCATCATACTCCTTTTTATCCTTATTATCACTTACTTGCAAGGAATAATGTCCTCTTATTAATTATTATTGTCGTACAGCAATAATAAAACTCAATGCCACTTAAATCGTTTATTCCTCAGAGATGTACCCTGTTCGAACGCTTGAATGCGACTGCCGTCAGATAGTTTTGAATCCACCGACGTTAGTTCCGCCGGAAATACAAAATGACAAACGGGAACAATATACTTATTTAAATTGGACTTGTCGACACTCAATCATAATTTAAAAATAATAATAATAAACATACATACATACATATACTCACGCCTGTATTCCCCGAAGAGGTAGGCAGATGTGCATTTCTGCACCCACATTTCGCCAAGTATGTATCAGTCCCACGTAATAGGGGGCGAACCTATTGCCGTTTTTCGGGCACATTTCCAGACTCCGTGCTGTTACCGAGAATTTCCTAATGGAAAAACCCAATAACACTTTGCCCGACCCGGAAATCGAACCCAGGACCTCTAGATCGCACGGCACGTACTTGTACCGCGAGACCACGAGGCAGTACAGCACGAGGTAGTAATAATAAAGTAAACACAAAATACATAATTGTTTGATGCACGTACTAAGTATACCTACACTTTTGATTAGCAGCAAATAATCTACCGGAAATAACATGACGAAATAAATATTTGCTTCGGGTCTGGGTGTTTGTGAGACCGAAAAAGTCTCTCGTGATTTCTGATACCCACGACACAGGACTTGTATTCTAGTGTGGTACAGAACTATGTATGCGACTGTTGGGTGTATTTATTTATTTAAATAAATCTACCGGCATTATAAGATAACACTTACATAATTAATAAGAGGCTTAGGCATATTTATAGCCGCAGTACGATTTTAGTATGACGTCGTATGCCTGTTAAGCGTAGCGTGAAGGAGCGCTTGAGTAGGCCGGCTTGAGTGTATCGAGTGGAGGGAGATGGAGGCTCTAGCCACTTCATGTTCTTGATAAGCGAACTGGCGCATTTTTATTATACTGCCATATATTTTGCGACTGCCTCGTGGTCTCGCGGTACAAGTATGTGCCGTGCGATCTAAAGGTCCTGGGTTCAATTCCCGAGTCGGATAAAATATTATTGGGTTTTTCAATTAGGTATCAGCACGGAGTGAGTGCCCGAGAAACGGCAATAGGCTCGCCCCCTATTACGTGTGATTGATACATACCTGGCGTTACGTGGGTGCAAAAATGCACATCTGCCTACCCCTTCGGAATACAGGTGTAAGGATATATGCGATGGATTTTCGCCGTTAGATTTACTTTATTTTCAGAAAATGAGGCCCTAACAAAATCTAGAATAAATGTGTACGTAAAAAATAGGTTCAAATTTGGTTTATTTCTCTAGAGACAGTCTACGAGTTTTCTTTCGAAGTAACGAAATGCTTTTGCAGTAAAAACTCATGAATAAGAGTTAAAATATTTATACATACGCACATTACCTCACGCCGAACGAATTTCAGATTTTATTGACGTTAATAAGCCCTGGGAGTAAATAAACTGATCAGAGATTTGTTTTGTTGCTACAGTATGTATCGTTATGACATTAATAAATGAAAAATTAAAAAAAAAGTCAATTTGTAAAAAATGTATAACTATATTGATAAAAATATGACTTTTCGTGTTGCTGAGTTTCTTGCCGTTTCTTCTCCACAGCGGTAGCACGTTTCGAAGCGGCAATAGTTTAAAATTGACGATTCAAAAGATTTTGTAACAGTATATTTGAATAAAGAGTACTTTGACTTTGACCTGATTTCCCCGAAGAGGTAGTTAGAGGTGCAATTCTGCACCCACAATTCGTCAATATGTATCAGTTCCACGTAGTCTCAGGGGGCGAGCCTATTGCTGTTTTTTTTGGCACATTTTCACACTCCGTGCAGCTTGAGAATTTTAAAATAAAAAGAAAATTAACCCTTCAGAAGCCGCGCGCTACGCTGTCACATGGATAGGCGCGCGCGAGCAAAATGCTCACACTACTTCATTCATTATTTACATATTTATTTCAGAAATTGTCATTAAAATCAAGGGGTATAAATAGAAACACATATTTTGTATTAAAATATCTGTTGTTGTTTACACAACAGAGAGACCACTTTAATTTGCAAACAAAATATTAACTAACTTTGGCCCCAACATTTGGCAGTCTTTGACAAAGAACATTATAAAAAAAGTAAATTAAAATATATTTTTAAAAATCAGTCTTCCATGATGAGCTAGAGGAGAGGAATAGTCAGGAAGGTACTGAGACGCTTGGACTGCAACTTTAGGTATATCACCATAAATTACCACAATTAATTTTGGCATGAGCAAAATGCTCATAGCGCGCCTTCTGAAGGGTTAAAAAAAACTTTGCCCGACCCTAGAATCGAACCCGGGACCTCTAGATCGCACGGCACTTAATTGTGCCGTGAGGCCACGAAGCAGGGACACTCAAAACTCAACCTTGGCTAAACGTACCAGAACATACATCTCCGCGCTTCGATTATACAGACAAGAATTTATACTCGTATTATAATTAAAGGAAAAGTCTATTTCGACTGCCTCGTGGTCTCGCGGTACAAGTATGTGCCGTGCGATCTAGAGGTCCTGGGTTCGATTCCCGGGTCGGGCAAAGTGTTATTGGGTTTTTCCATTAGGAAATTCTCAGTAACAGCACGGAGTCTGGAAGTGTGCCCGAAAAGCGGCAATAGGCTCGCCCCCTATTACGTGGGACTGATACATACCTGGCGAAATGTGGGTGCAGAAATGCACCTCTGCCTACCCCCTCGGGGAATACAGGCGTGAGTTTATGTATGTATGTATGTATGTGTCTATTTGAAAGTTTCCGAGCCCTCATTTTCTCTATTGACCACACACAAACAATGGGAACTAACCCCTAATCTATGATAGTTTACAAAGGGATCCTACCGCAGGCGTTAAGCACATCCTGCGGTTTCACGGTTCCAGAAAGTTCCATATATAGGGCTAATCATTATTAGCCTGGTACATTTAACATTTACGTGATTTAACATGAATATACATACATATAAAGGGGACTTAATTAGACCGAATTCATTTTCTGCTAGAAAGATTGCGGTTTTGATCTTAAAAGAGACTTAATTGTAAGTGTTAAATGTGTTACATCCGCCTGACGGCGTGAACAAATAAGAACACAAATTCAAGATTACAATCGAGTTATTAAAAAATAAATTAAAAAAGTTAAAGCGCGCGGTTTCCATTCAATTGTAGCAACTGGTTATTTGTTTGTTTGTATGTAGTTATTATTTGTATTTATTTTATGTTTTTAAAACTTTTTACAACGTAACAAATGGCTATATGAAATTATATGTAGGTACTACATTATTGTGTGACATCTTGCGGGTTGGCGGACTACACACCTCAGAAATTCCTAAGAACTTTCAGGTGTGCAGATTTCCTCACTTGTTTTCTTGCCCGTTCTTCTTTAATGATATTTCAAATTAGGCGGTAAATAGGAAAAAATACTTAATCTAAATAATGTATAACATTCTTCATCATCATCATCAGCCCATATACGTCCCACTGCTGGGCATGGGCCTCCTCTACAACTGAGAGGGTTTAGGCCTTAATCCACCACGCTGGCCTAGTGGGGGTTGGCGGACTACACACCTAAGAAATCCCAAAGAAACTCTAGGTGCGCAGCTTTCATCAAGATGTGTGATAATTCTTTGTGAATACACACATAAAATATAATAGTAATGGCCTCGAGGTTTAGGCGCGCGGTCGAGAATTTCGGCGGTCGCACAATGAATCATCACTTGCTTTAACGGTGAAGGAAAACATCGTGATAAAACCTGCACACCTAAAAATTCTTAGGAATTTCTTAGGTGTGTAGTCCGCCAACCCGCACTAGGCCAGCGTGGTGGACTAACGCCTAAACTCTCTCAGTTGTAGAGGAGGCCCATGCCCAGCAATGGGGCGTATATGGGCTGATGATGAATGAATGAACACACATAACTTCGAAAAGTCAGAGGTGTGTGCCTTTTTTTTTTTTTTTTTTTCACGCGGGGAAAATCCATTTACGGACCATCCCGCCCCGGAGGGGCGAGGGTGTGTCGGACTCACCGGCGCCTTCCGACCCAGCATGGATGTTACCGCCCGTTTTCGAGCGGCCGCTGGGTCGGGTCCCTACCAAAAATCAATGCGCCGTAATACCGACTAAAAACCCCGCGACGGCCACCATCAGCGCATTCAGCGAGACGGCCCCGGAATACCCTGAAGCCAGAGCTATGGATTGATCCGGGACCGAGAGGTGTGTGCCTGGGGTTTAAACCCGAGACCATCGAGATTCTCGACCGCGTGCCTAAACTTCGAGGCCATCACGACTTTATATGTTTCACAACTTTGTATAACATAGCATTGATTCAATAATTTATTGCCATTTCATTTTCGAATATATGTGTGTCTGATAGAGTGTATATGAGTTGCGGAGCTGGATATGCATGCTTCATTCCATCAATAGCATAAGAAACAACACTAGAGTTTCTTGCCAGTTCTTCACTAGTGATGACTGCTTTTCAAACAAGATAGTAAATTAAATTTACAAATGACAACATCTAAGTGATGTATTTGAAATTTTATAGATTCAATAAATATTATCTGCCTCGTGGTCTCGCGGTACAAGTATGTGCCGTGCGATCTAGGGGTCCTGGGTTCGATTCTCGGGTCGGGCAAAGTGATATTGGGTTTTTCCATTAGGAAATTCTCGGTAACAGCACGGAGTCTGGAAATGTGCCCGAAAAACGGCAATAGGCTCGTCCCCAATTACGTGGGTCTGATACATACTTGGCGAAATGTGGGTGCAGAAATGCACCTCTGCCTACCCCTTCGGGGAATACAGGCGTGAGTTTATGTATGTATGTCAATAAATATTAGTTCGATTCATATACTGCTGTTTCACTCGTTCAAGATCAATAAAAGACTCATCTCGAACTGACCTTTTGCGACCACTCCTTACATAACTTTAAAAACTTTTATAGAACTCTTCTCTGAACAACTTAACTTCGAGGCCAAACTTACAACATATGAGCAAAAGTTGGAATAAAAGTTAATCCTATCCATTCGGCCGTCGGCTTCTTCAAATACGAACAAATACATACGAATGGGTAGATTGGGGTGTATTTCTGCACCCTCATTTTGCCACTTGTGTTTATGTCCTACCCAGTAGAGGGTGAGCCTGTTACTGTTTTTTGGGCACATTTCCAGAAACCGTGCAGCCAATAGAAATTTCCTAATGGAAAAACCCAATAACACTTTGCCCAACCCGGGAGTCAATCCTCAGATCGCATGACCGGCGCTTATGCCGCAAAACCACGAGGCATTCGTGTGTTTGAGGTTTGAGCATTTCGAGGCATCTCGACGGTCGCGGGTTCAAACCCCAGGCACACACCTCTGACTTTTTGAATTTATGTGTGTATTCACAATGAATGATCACGTACTTTAACGGTGAAGGAAAACATCGTGATGAAACCTGCACACCTAAAAGTTTTCAGGAATTTCTAAGGTGTGTAGTCCGCCAACCCGCACTAGGCCAGCGTGGTGGACTTAGGCCTAAATCCTCTCAGTTGTAGAGGAGGCCCGTGCCCAGCAGTGGGACGTGTATGGGCTGATGATGATGATGATATTCGTGTGTTTATACTAGTCTATGTTACTAATTCCTTTATTTTATCTTTCTTATAAGCGCTTTTATGGAGTTCCGATTATAATTAATATTTTATGCTGTTAAAAACACCATTATTTTTTTTATTTTTATTTTATTTACCACACTTTATAATATAAAATATGACTAAAAACTAATTACAAAAAAAAATAGTTTAATAAGTTGCGGTCTTATCCCTGTATGCTATTTCTTCCAAACATCCGTTAGATGGACTGGGGTGAACAGGGATATAGATCGAATGATCACAAAATTATAATGTACGAGTATTATATACAACCATACATATAACACAAAACAAGCAACCAATCTATTAATTATTTCAGTGATAAGTAATGTTCGCTCACAAGTTCTTTAAATATAGAAAGGAACTTGATTTCTCTTACCGGCACCAGTAGTTAATTCTACAAGCAAGCAGCATTTACGGTGAATGATTTTAATGACTTAATTGTTATGTTTATGGTTTTGAGTATTAGAACCACATATAATAATGAGTCGACTTGAAAAACTGGGTAATAATTTGTACAACCTTTGTACAGAAAACTGGTTTGATAGTGACTTTATCTTCGCCTTTTATCAATTAGATTGATAACAAACACTTGAAAAAAATTGATAACGCATCTACATTTTTGAGTAAGACGATTTTTCATTTGAGCAAAAATAATAGACTAAAAGTACAGACTTCTAAAGACTTATACATTTAGCAGTCGATTGCACCCTATCTCATAGAAGATTATAAAATCAACCTAAATGCATTATTATTTTCAGATTATAATGTAATTATTTTATTTATTTTATTTTATTTTATTTATCACACTTTATTGTACACCACAACACATACAGAAACATGAACTAAGAATAAAATAGGTAAGAAAAAGAGTGGAACAAATGGCGGTCTTATCGCTGAATGCGATTTCTTCCAGACAACCGTAGGATGGACTGGAAAGTATAAGAAAAACAAAGCGGGTGGGTACGTAATAATAATATGTACTTATATATAAAATAATATATGTGACGTACAATTTTAATACGAATAAACTAAACACGAACTACATACGAATAATATAAAAAGAAAACAACAATACAAATACATATGAAATATACTACTATGTACATACATAAATATATCACAAAACAAATAACCATTTTACAATGACTGTGACAAGTAATGTTCAGTATTGTACCTACAACGTGTTATATTGAAAATAATAACAGAATTTAATTTAAAGTAAAAACCAAATTCAATATTTCATACATTCATTAATAACAAACTATTATTCCGCTTAAATTTTTACATGTTACTACTATACGCTCTGATATAATTAAATTAACTTAGCGTTCAGATAATCAAATTGACTTAATCAAATTACTTTCTGATAATAAATTGATGAATTACTAATGGTGATTAATTACTGAATAACAAAACAATGCTGGCATTTAAATTGTTCTTTTGAATATTCAGAAGTGCGTTGAATGTCGCCTATCATCATTGCCTTGCCCTGCTCCCAATTTCATTTGGGGTCGGCGCAGTATGTTTTATCCTTCCAAACATCCCTATCAGCCGTCATGTCTTCATTCACCCCTTTTTCTTTCATATCTTCATCGTTGAATGTCGCCTATATAGTACGTGTTTTCCAGACACCTTTAGGGTTGTGCTAAGACAAGGCAAGACTTATTTTTTTAGTAAATTTATTCTAGATTATGATTTTCATCTAGGTCTACCTTGACAACTGTCCCTGGTAGGCAAAATATAACTAAATGTTCTAGCGTTACAAGTGTGGGCTGAGATCAGATGTGGTGTTATAAAAATAAAAGTATTTTGATAAGTTTTTTTTCCGTTTTAATATGGCACGAAAGAGTAACAACATCGTACTGACGGTATGCATGATGCTCCCCAAATACTCGTCACTCTACCCTCATGCCGGCTTGCTTTTTTTGTCAATGCGATTTAAGTGGTAGAACTTGGTTAAAACGGCAAGTTCGACCGAAGTGGTACCCCTGTCTTAAGTTGTCATACCAAATGGTTTACGAATAATTGTTTAGTGACTGCCTTGTGGTTTCGCGGCACTCGCGTGCGATTTAGATGTCCCCCGTTCGATTTCCGGGTCGGGCATAGCATTCCAGAGTTGCATCCAGAGTTTTTCCGCTAGGAATTTCTCAGTAGCAGATCCTAGTTTGGATATGTGTCCGAAAAACGACAATAGCGAGCCCTTTATCACGTGGGACTGATACATCATCATCATCATCACCAGCCTCTCTCACGTCCACTGCTGGACATAGGCCTCTCACGCCACTGGGCTCGATCTTCGACCTTCCTCATCCAACCGCTGCCAGCCATCTTGCGTATGTCGTCACCCCACCTAGCCAGAGGGCGTCCTGATACATACTTGGTGAAATCTGTTTGCAAAAAATATTATTTTACCTACCCCTTTGGTGTGGCTATGTACTTAAGTGACGTGTGACGGAATGGGCAAAATTATTAAGCTATAATGCTAATAGACAATTAAATTTGTTCACACTGACCTTGAACCTGGCAAATAAGTGGATGTGCGCCGAGGTTACCATGTTAACGTGACAGAATTGAGTTTAGACGCCAGCGGCAACAGACTCCAGAAAATTATGCTCTACTAATGTAATTTCCTCATGCGCAAATTGTTCACACAAATTTTAAGTTCGTTTACTACAAAATTTTAATTTTTATAGTAGATAGATCGTTATGAAAATTTTTGTTCTTTCTCATGACTGTGCGGTGTATTTGAGTCCGAGACTCATTAGTTTCAGTAGTACCACGTAATCTGGATAAACTCGAATAAGCTTGCTTCTTATTACCTTAAATACACCTTTAGGGTATTAATTAGTATACGTAGCTCCAAAAAAAGGATCTAGTTATGTAGCTGGGTTTTCGGATTTACTGGGAAGTATGTTTAGTTTGCTTGTGAAACTACAGTGATGGAAGACTTCTTCGAACTAATAGCATGAAACATACAAAGTTGACGAAAAAGAGAAATATTTACAAGGAAAAAAATTAATATCTGTGTACGTTTAAATGTACCTATTCCTTAATAAACCCAAGGACTTCGTGTCTGAATAAGATCTTACAATCAAAATTGATTAAATTTCATAGCGTACTTTATGAGTTTTATAAGGAAAAAATAAAATAACAATGGTATATTTTCATTAATTTTGTTCGCTTTTACAATATTTTATAAGTCATTTGAAATTCGTATGAAAAAACTTCATTTTGTAATAGAAGTAATAGCAAATATCAATATGAACATTCATTTTCGAACTTTGGAAGCATTATTTCTTATTCCTAGTCCTATTTTACTTCATAACATTAATTTTGTTTTAAAAATTTATCAGTATGATCATTTCATTTCATAGGCACTGCCATTTTAATGGACATATAATTAAATTTTCTGTTGGTAGGTCTCTTCTGTGGGCACTATTTGATCGAAAATATATCTCTTTTCAGCATTAAGCAGTGATGGCCTCGAGGTTTAGGCGCGCGGTCGAGAATTTCGGCGGTCGCAGGTTCAAACCCCAGGCACACACCTCTGACTTTTCGAAGTTATGTGTGTATTCACAATGAATTATCACTTGCTTTAACGGTGAAGGAAAACATCGTGATAAAACCTGCACACCTAAAAGTTCTTAGGAATTTCTTAGGTGTGTAGTCCGCCAACCCGCACTAGGCCAGCGTGGTGGACTAAGGCCTAAACCCTCTCAGTTGTAGAGGAGGCCCGTGCCCAGCAGTGGGACGTATTTGGGCTGATGATGATGATATCTCTTTTCAGATAAATGCAAATTGCAAAGTGAATCAAGTTCCATTCCCAGCTGTCAGCCTTTGTAACTTCAACGTCGTGTCTCTCAGGGAATCAAAAAACATTGCAAAGGTTTTGTAAGTATTTTGGACTATTTTACGCATTCATTTTATTTGATGTGATGGCCAAATCTAGCCAGTCGTAATGGTCTCAAGAGTTAACCGCGTGATATCTCGACGCAATCCCGGCGGCTTAAATCCCACACGCACCTCTATTTTTTCAAAGTTATGTGTGTATAAATAAATTATCAATATTGGTGGAGAAAAAGATCGTGGGAAATCTGCACATCTACGAAATATTGTAAGAACTTCTAAGGTGTAAACCGCAATCCCGCCCTAGGCCAATGTGGTATATCCTTCATCTATACAAATATACAAATAAATAAAATTGGAGTGTCTGTTTGTAATATTGAAATAACCATTTTTTACTACATGTATATATGAATATAATATGTATACTAGCTGTGCCCGCGACTTCGTCCGCGCGTAATGTAATAAGGAGTAACTTAGGCTACTTTTAGTTTATAAATTTTCTTATTACAATTAATTTTCCGCGCGGACGAAGTCGCGGGCACAGCTAGTAAGTTATAAAGAAGATCCATACTTAGCAGTGGCGTGTATATGCATATAGGTTGATAGAAGATGGATAGTAGCAAGGTCAAGCGTGAAAGTATATGAGGGAGATTTAAATTAACATTTGACAGCCCCGTGGCGCAGTTGGCTAGAAACCAGCTTGCGAAACGAGAGGCCGCGGGTTCGATCCCCGCAACGAGACAAATGTTTGTGTGATCCACAAATATTGGTTTCGGGTCTGGGTGTTTGTGAGACCAAAAAAGTCTCTCGTAGTTTCTGATACCTACGACACAAGACTCGTATCTATGTGACTGTTGGGTGTATTTATTTATTTATAGACTAATTGGTTATTATATGTATATAACGGCGTAAAACCATATACTGAGAGCTATGTCATTGCTCTTGCGTAAACAAGAATGACTCACGGGCGTTCGCCCCTCTGCGGTGTCGATTGCCCCCACTATTCTGTCTATAAAAACCCGCTCGCTGCAGCGGAGCGAAGCATTCGTCCGTCTACGCTCAGATGATGTATTGGGAAATAAAAAGGAATTTTGATTGAAGTTGATTGTTGAAATTACTTCTCAAAATGGGTCCTCCAGTAAAAACGATGTCACTGCTATTCTTAAACGATCCTCGGCTATATCCAATCCAATCCATCAGCCAATCGAAGTCCACTGTTGGACATAGGCCTCTCCCAATGACTTCCACAGGGACCTATATATATGCCTCGCCAGTAATTGTGAAGTTTTTCTAAAGAAAACTCAAAGTATGAGTTATCACCATAAACCAACATTTGTGAAGTGGGCAATGTGACGTCACATATCTTAAAGACACTTCCAAGCCTCTCCTGCTCCGATATATATGTTTGAATTATGAACAGCAGCTTAAAGTCTATTTCTTTTTCACTTTTTATGCAAGTATTCATATAATTAGGACTGTGTCAAATATCAATGTTCAACATTAGGAACAATGCATATCGTATTTCTCGTCAGCTTTATAATCTGATTTCGGTGTGAAAGCCTCTTGTGTGAACCAAATGAATGCGGTTCATTTTAAATTAGATGGTGTGAAATTCTATTGGACTCGCTAAAATATGCTTATTGGAATAATATATAAATTGGAATGTGAGTTTGTTTGTGTGTTACGCTTTACCGATTTGGTAAAGAATGACATACAGGCATATGTGACATTGATGAGGATTACATATATAGCACACTTAATAATAAATAACTGACTGCCTCGTGGTCTCGCGGCACAAGTATGTGCCGTGCGATCTGGAGGTCCTGGGTTCGATTCCCGGGTCGGGCAAAGTGTTATTGGGATTTTCCATTAGGAAATTCTTAGTAGCAGCACGGAGTCTGTAAATGTGCCCGAAACACGGCAATAGGCTCGCCCCCTATTACGTGGGACTGATACATACCTGGCGAAATGTGGGTGCAGAAATGCACCTCTGCCTACCCCTTCGGGGAATACAGGCGTGAGTTTATGTATGTATGTATCATCATCAGCCCATATACGTCCCACTGCTGGGCACGAGCCTCCTCTACAACTGAGAGGGTTTAGGCCTTAGTCCACCACGCTGGCCTAGTGCGGGTTGGCGGACTACACCCCTAAGAAATTCCTAAGAACTTTTAGATGTGCAGGTTTTATCACGATGTTTTCCTTCACCGTTAAAGCAAGTGATAATTCATTGTGAATACACACATAACTTCGAAAAGTCAGAGGTGTGTGCCTGGGGTTTGAACCTGCGACCGCCGAAATTCTCGACCGCGCGCCTAAACCTCGAGGCCATCACTGCTATGTATGTTAATAATAAATACGGACGGTGCTATACATATTAGAGAGAATCTATTATGGTACAGGATAAATAAGCCAGTACATTATTCATTCTTTATCCAATCCTTTTCTCAGTTCATAAACGTTTGTTCCATAGAGGCTTCTTTATGTCCTCAGGCTATTTTTTTTTATTTCTCCTTCCATACATTCGACTACCACCGGGTCGTTTCCAAATTGAGGACCAAAAGGCATAAATTTCATGAAAAAAAAAACATTTCTGAAATTCGTGTTTTTTATTAGACGGGTGCGTTTGTTTGAAAATTTTTTTTTTTGAGTTTGAAAACGTATACAAACTTATATTTTTAAAAGAATTAGTTTTAGCTGTAAAATATATTTTTTAATACTTAATATTTTTAACAGTTAACATTCTTCCTAGAAAACTATATTAGACAATGGAAAAATGAAATGTGCAGTTTTCAGCATACATTTTTAATTTATGAAGCAATTAACAAGAAATAAACTTTGGCTTATATCACACTTCTGAGATTTGAGTTAGTTTTATAGGTATATCTTCGTAATTAATAGATGTATGGGATTTGTTATACTGAGCTCATTAGCGCCTCAAAGAACTTGTTTATAGTAATGTTAATTTTGATAGCAATTACAACAGGAATAAATCATATTATATATTTTTGGCTCTCAATTTGAAAACGACCGTACCATGGAAGGCGATCGACTGCTTCTTTTCAGTAAAGATGATTTAATAAACTTTTTAGCCATCTCAAAGCTATTCTCAGAAATAGACATAATTTCAAAGTCAAAGTAATTTAAATTTAATGTCAATTTTTTATATTTTTTTTCAGACAGCGATACAATATTTCGGAAAGTGAAATCATCAAGTTCTTCAACGCATTGCCGAGTCTAAGTAAATTCAGTCAGAGGGCCGATGACATGGGCAACTTCACAGATATATTGAATATACTGAAACATCATTTCTTTACTATTGACACGATAATGCAAGAGGTATGGGAGAATATATAAATAAAATTTCTCTATACGTGTGTACATGTGTGCTTCCTCTAATTGTCCTTGATGGATTTTGATGACGTAAGAGAATTTTTTTGAAACGTGACCTAATTCCAATAAAGTGTTCCTTAAGTGTTCCAATTTATTAATTTACTTATGACCTTAAAGTTGAGTAAAAGTCTATTAGTCTAACAGATGAATGACCGTAAAAATATGCAGTATACCTACTCCTTCAGGGGATACAGGCGTGAGATATGTATGAAGGATGTACATATGAATGGCTATAAAAATGATGTAATTTTTTCTGCGCTTCGTCTGAATGAAATAGACTGCGGTCTACTTTGCTAGTTGTAGGATAAGTTTTTGATCTAACAAGTAACTTTAAAAAAAAGTGTCACATTTATTCGAGTTTGACCTTACTACAGATACGACATGCATTCTTAAAACAAAAACCCCAGTCTTTTATGTACGAGGATGATAATATCTCTTTTTTACCACAGGTACATCAGAAATGCGAGAATCTTCTTGTTCAGTGCGCTTTCAACAGAAAGCAGAAGAGTTGTACCGATATGTTTAGCTTGGTTAAGACATTAGAGGGGTATTGCTGTACCTTCAATTATGCAGCTCTCAATGATGCTAGCGAAGTGTAAGTATCGAATCATAAATGATATTTTTTGTCCTTCATCATCACCATTATTAGCCCATATACGTCCCACTGCTGGGCCCGGACCTCCTCTACAACTAAGAGGGTTTAGGCCTTAGTCCACCACGCTGGCCTAGTGCGGGTTGGTGGACTACACACCTAAGAAATTCCTAAGAACTTTTAGGTGTGCAGGTTTCGTCACGATGTTTTCCTTCACCGTTAAAGTGATAATTCATTGTGAATACACACATAACTTCGAAAAGTAAACCTCGAGGCCATCACTACTAAATAAAAATAAGCGTTACTTCAAAAATCAAACGATAACCGCTGATCAAACACACGATATCTTTAGATTGTTCCAAATTCCTCTCAAAATGATCTACATAGAATAACACTCTATATATGATACTCGTATAACAATAAAATGGCTCCCGAAACGTGGACAATCACTAAAGGTCTGGTCCACAAATTTAAAGTCACTCAGCGTGCCATGGAGCGGACAATACTTGGAGTTTCTCTGGTGGATAGAATTCGTAATGAGGTCATCCGCCAGAGAACCGGAGTCACTGACATTGCCCGCAGGATTAGCACGCTAAAGTGGAAGTGGGCCGGCCATGTCTGCCGACGGACGGACGGCCGTTGGAGCAGACAAGTGTTGGAGTGGAGACCGCGCTTAGGTAGACGTAGTGTAGGACGTCCTGCAGCACGACGGTCCGACGACTTGAGAAAGGTGGCGGGTAGCGGATGGATAAGGGCTGCTCAAGACCGGGATGGTTGGCGCCTACTTGGGGAGGCCTTCGTTCAGCAGTGGACGGCGTTAGGCTGGGAATAGAAAAAAAAAATAACAATAAAATTCATACAATCACGCTCGGATTGTTGTCACCCATTTTTTCGGCTAGGTGTTAAATCTGACGTAAATATTAGCGAGCTCATTAGCGTTTACTAAGTACATTTCCGTGGTACACTTTTTGTTTGATTGTCTCATGGTCTCGCGGCACAAGTTTGTGCGATCTAGAGGTCCGGGAGCAATTTTCGGATCGGGCAAAATGTTATTAGGTTTTATTGGTTCATTAGGGAATTCTCTGTATCGGCACGGAGTCTGGAATTGTGCCCGAAAAACTGCAATAGGCACGCCCTCTAATACTTAGGACTGATGATGATACCTGGCGAAATGTGCGTGCAGAAATGCTCCTCGGCCTATACCTTCTGGATGTCTGTATGTACATTTTAAATAATAAATATATTTTTACTACTCAATTTTTTTATTTTTTTAGTAAAACATAAGTCGTGATGGCCTGTAGGTTTAGGCACGCGGTCGAGAATCTCGACGGTCGCGGGTTCAAACCCCAGGCACACACCTCTGACTTTTCGAAGCTATGTGTGTATTCACAAAGAATTATCACGCACTTTAACGGTGAAGGAAAACATCGTGATGAAACCCGCACATCTAAAATTTCTTAGGTGTGTAGTCCGCCAACCCGCACTAGGCCAGCGTGGTGTAACCTTCACAGTTGTAGAGGAGGTCCGTGCCCAGCAGTGGGACGTGTATGGGCTGATGATAATAGTAAAACGCCCAATTAGAGATATAATGCTAATAATAATAATTAAGAAGTGACCTTGAGAGAAGTTAAAACAAATCTATTCGAACAAAGGTGAGTCAAGCCACTTGTCTTTAAATGAAGATTGAAATAATCCACACTTAAAATGATTATCAAAGTGAAGTAATTCCGCCGCATGAGGCATTTATTATATACAATATATTCAGAGATAGTGAGATACAAAAATAGTGACTAACGCTTTTGCACATGGGTGTTTATCGCTTGTGTACACATGAGTAGTGTATGTACCAGAAACAGTTTTTATATTGATAAAAAAACCCATCGATAAGTGTTTATTGTCAGTGTTACGTGGTATTGTGCAATCGTACACTTTTATATGACAAGATAGAACAGACGAGCGTCAGTTTATTTACCGACATCGCTGTGTAGACATGGATTACAATTTTTTGAACAAAGTCGTGCTTGTGACGGGGGCCAGCGCTGGTATCGGCGAGGCGACGGCTCTGCTGCTCGCTAAGTATGGAGCTCGTCTCGCCTTGGTGGGCCGGAACGAGAAGAACCTCAAGGATGTGGCTGAGAGATGCACGAAGGCCCGTGGAGTAGCCGCACTGCCGATCGTCGCCGACTTAGGCACCGACGAGGGATGCGAGAAGACCGCAAAGGTCACCTTGGAACAGTTTGGAAAACTGGACGTGCTGGTGAACAATGCAGCCCTCGGCGGGAGAGATCTCATCGAGAAGGGCGACATGGAGTTGTTCGACAAACTATTCAAAATTAACGTACGTGGCGTATACAATTTGACTCGGCTGCTCACTCCTGCGCTTATAGAATCTAAAGGCAACATCGTCAATGTCTCGAGTATTGGAGGCACCAAAGTCACTCCGGGCTCCACTGTTTATTGCATGACCAAGGCAGCCATAGACCATTTCACACGCCTTATCGCCCTTGAACTGGCTCCCAAAGGCGTCAGGGTCAATACAGTGAGCCCTGGTCTTACGATTAGCAACTTCCACATACGTTTGTTTGGGTTCGACGACCAGCAATATGCGAAGTTCCTTGAAGGATACCAAAATAAGATTCCAATGGGAGAAGCTTGCACCTCAGAGGATATTGCCAAGATGATTTTCCACATCGTAAGTGATCATAGCCGCCTAGTTACAGGCACAATGGTGCAAGTTGACGGTGGTATAAACCTTTGAATAGTAATTTTGGTTGTAAATTTTTATATGATACATTGTAAATATGATAAGGAACTGAATAAAATATATTTGTTGTAAGATTTTTTTGTTTATGTTTAATAGTTTTTTAAAACTGCACTACATCTAGAGTTCATATCTTCGATTTATCCTTACTAATATATTATAAATGCTAAAGTAACTCTGTCTGTCTGTCTCGCTTTCCTGCTAAAACTATACTGAACCGATTTAAATGAAATTTGGTACACAGATACTTTAGACCCTGAGAAAGGACATAGGCTTTTTATCCCGGAAAAAGGGTTGAAACGTGGGATTAAAGGTTGTATGGAAGTATTGTCATTTAAAGCTAGAAGCTTGAAACTTATTTTTTAGGCTGTTGATTAGATATAAATAAATATGGCATTAAAAGTTTGTAAAAAAATGTACCTTTAATGGGGTAAAATAAAAATAGGGGTGAAAGTTTGTGTGGAAATTCGTCATTTTTGAAGCTAAAATGGTGAAAGGACGTGTAGACGACTGTAACTATATGTATGTTACGCTTTCACGCCTAAATCATTTGACCGATGTGAACGATTTTTGATATGGACATAAATGGGACTCTGTGGAGTACGATAGACTATAACTTATTTTCTTTATGAACCCAACCCTGTAGTCCACGCGGACAGAGTCGCGGGCAAAAACTAGTATATATTTACTATATTTTATTATCCTGTGAATTTGAATACATGACAATGTTTATGTCAAAACCAATTTCAGATTAAACCAATGTGCGATCTTGTGTAATTTTACACCTATCGGATCAAAAGTAATTTATTTTTTGTTTGTGCAAAAGAAATACACGTAACATTCATAAGTATATGACCTTAGTTACCAAAACCTAATCCAACGGGAGTAAAACTACAGGTAACTGATACCCAAAAATAAAAATAAAAACACTTAACAGACGGCAGCTATCTCACATAATAAAGTTCAAGAGAACGTTCCTTTATATCGTATACATTTCCTTTGCTTATAAACATAAAGAGCAAATGATTAATGTTACCGCTGCTAGTAGCGTTATTCACAACTTTTTCTACGCTACAAACACTTAAATGTGGACTACATTTGTATAGGATATTTTGTCCTCAGTCCATTATTGCCCCCTGATGAGCAGCTTGAGTACTATTATGATCAAGATGCGGGACCCTCGAGTCCTAGGGGAGCGATTATCGCTACTTCCGAGGCGGGAAGGTAAGTTCTTAGTTCTTTTTTAATACGCGATTTATTTGACGAAAAATAACTTACGTAAGAGATTTAATGACACACGCATTCACGCCAGTTATACTGAAGGGATAAGCAGAAGTGCGTTACGGAATCCACGTTTCTCCAATTTAAATAAAAAATGAAAAAAAATTGTCCCAGAGTGACAGAGTGCGAGCCTATTGTCGTTTTACGGTCACAATTCCAGTCTCCGTATTGCTATCGAGAATTACGCAATGGAAAAACCCAATAGCAACTTGCCCGACCCGAAAGTCGGAGGCAAGACCTCTAAATCCTAAGTTTTTTCCTTCCATTAAAAAACTAAAAAAATACTTTGAAAAACAACAGTTTACGCAACATCAAGTCATCAATTACTTTATTGTGTGTCAATCAAAATGTCTAAAGTGACCCCACATTGATCTTGGTTGTTAAAGGAATTTTGAATTCATTTTGTGTATGTTCCAGATAAAAATGATAAGATATATGTATTTATTATAAGCAACCGCCCTGTGGTTGGGGCGTAAGAATACCGCCACGGCATCCCCTACCTGTCGTAAAAGGCGACTAATAGGGGTTATCGGGGTTGTTAGGCGTACTACGGGGGAGGTACGCCCTTACAAGAGTTGCACAACTCCGAGATGTGCGGCAGAGTGCATGGCCTCGTGAATGTCGCGGACGCTCACACCATGTGAGCGTCCAAAATAAGGCCAAGTGGGGGATATCTGAAATCCCCCTATCGCAGAGGAGTCCACATTTGGACAGAGCACTGGGCGGCAACGGGAAACAATTAAGGGAACGTTCGCCCTGTATTTACCGTACCGCCCAAAATGCGCAAGACGGCCATCGAGAGGTTTTAGTCGGTATGCCGGCGTAGGATTTTGGTTAGGGACCCAACTCAACCAAGCGAACAATAGTTCCACGCGTTGGGTTGGAAGGCCGGTGACCCCGACATATCCTTTTTGGGCCTCCCCCGAGGTACCGAACAGGGAGCTTAAGGCGCTTTCCTCTCGTAAAAAAATTAAAAAAAATATTATTTTAAGCAAAGGGCAAAAATAAAGGAAACCACGCCATTGTCCATTGGTAGTAAAAATGAGCTCAAATAATTCAACAACGGTAAAGTTATTAGTATAAGTTATTTGAGTTTATATATCAAGTATTTCCGTGTCTTTTAAATATTTGCCTTCAAACTTTTGCCTCCCCAATCCGGATATAAGCCTTTTTCACATTTTTTTTATTCTAACTAGCTGACCCGGCAAACGTCGTTCCGCCTAACAGCCGATTCTTTATTATTTTTTTGTTGTTTTAGCCTAAGTTACTCCTTATTACATCAGCTATCTGCCAGTGAAAGTCCCGTTAAAATTGGTCCAACCATTTCAGAGATTAGGTGGAACAAACAGACAGACAGACAAAAATTGTAAAAAACGTTATTTTGGTATATGTACCGTGTATACATCCATATACATTTATTGAAAGGGAGTAATTTCAATATTACAAACAGACACTTCAATTTTATTTATTTGTATAGATAAACATCGATTTATTTTTAGTTGAGTTGTGAATTGTGAACGCGGATTGTCATTTTCATAATATGATTTGAATTCTTCTTGATACAAAAATTACCATAACCAAATATCCCTCATAAAACTTCCGTGCCACTGCCAATATATTCATACAATTTTTGGCGGATCCTATAAGTTATGCGACAACTTTCAAATATTCCAGTGATATTTTTCGATATTCATTCCGGGAAGGATCTCCATTTTGTTAGTTTGGATCGCAACCAATGTTTAATTATCGTTTGTACATTCATACATAAACTCACGCCTGTATTCCCCGAAGGGGTAGGCTGAGGTGCATTTCTGCACCCACATTACGCCAGGTATGTATCAGTCCCACGTAATAGGGGGCGAGCCTATTGCCGTTTTTCGGGCACAATTCCAGACTCCGTGCTGTTACTGAGGATTTCCTAATGGAAAAAACCAATAACACTTTGCCCGACCCGGGAATCGAACCCAGGACCTCCAGATCGCTCGGCACATACTTGTACCGCGAGACCACGAGGCAGTCAGATCGTTTGTCTTCGACCTTCTTTATGATTTTTTAAAATATATTTTTTACACATAAAATGACGCAAAAATAAATAATATGCATTAGTGACAGGCTGAGTTTTCAAACGTAATAATTTTCTAATTCTAATTTCTAGTGGTCCGACGATATTAGAGGACGGCGACTCATATAGTGTCTTCCTAACTCCGCAACTAGCTTGATTTGGGCGCCCGCGATGACCCTCTCAGTTGTAGAGGTGGCCCGTGCCCAGCTGTGGGACGTATTTGGGCTGATGATGATGATGGGTAACGTCCACCCGTGTCGTTATCCATATCGAGGTGACTTTCGACATTCGCGTAAACATACCATAAGTGGTTTCAACCCGAGACCGCAGAGATTTATTCAACCGTGCGCCAAAACCTCAAGACTACGTTACACTTCACTCACATAATAATAGCTTAATAGAGGAGTCCTAATCATCATCATCATCAGCCCATATACGTCCCACTGCTGGGCACGGGCCTCCTCTACCATTGAGAGGGTTTAGGCCTTAGTCAACCACGCTGGCCTAGTGCGGGTTGGCGGACTACACACCTAAGAAATTCCTAAGAACTTTTAGGTGTGCAGGTTTCATCACGATGTTTTCCTTCACCGTTAAAGTACGTGATAATTCATTGTGAATACACACATAACTTGGAAAAGTCAGAGGTGTGTGCCTGGGGTTTGAACCCGCGACCGTCGAGATTCTCGACCGCGTGCCTAAACCTCAAGGCCATCACGACTTCACGTTAATTACGTTACACTTCACTCACATAATAATAGCTTAATAGAGGAATCCTAAGATGCCTTTTTATTATGTCGTTTTCTTCACTGTTTATCTAAGAAATCATTTTTATAAAGAATTACGCTTAACTACGGAAAGTTCCATAAAGACGTGATTTTTCTTAACAACACACCATAGTCTAAGAAATACTCATACATTTAAACAAAAGTAAGATCAAGATACCTAAAATAATAATCAAGTGAAAAAAAAAAAGATCAAGATACAATCGCAGCTCGTTGCACAATGTAACTATTCCATCAATTAGTTACTAGTACATTTCTCCTGTATTTCATTGGTGCTTTTTACAACTCCTTGTTTATACCTTCTGATTAATTTCGTATCGGGGTAAAAAAGAAGATGAGAGAGAGACTCTTTGAGCTTCACAGCGTACCACTATCGATCCTGGAGAGAGTTAGCGGACTACACACCTAAGAAATTCCTAAGAACTTTGAGGTGTGCAGGTTTTTTCACGATGTTTTCCGTCATCGTTAAAGTACGTGATGATTCATTGTGAATACACAAATAACTTCGAAACGTCAAAGCTGTGTACTTGAGGTTTGAACCGAGATTCCGACCGCGTCCCTAAACCTCGAGGCCATCACTACTTAAAATAAAATAATACAAATATAAGGAAGCTCCATTTTTTAAATAATGTCAAAATTTGATACTAACCCTAATCGACTTTCAGAAAGAAACAATTTGCCAATTAAAAATGTTTCATCATTTCCCCGAAACACTTAGCGATTTTCGAATAACAGCTTTGTTAAAACAATGCCAATGTCCGGTGGTATTATAATCATTTTACGTAATAAATTTACTTTTATAAATCTAATTAATTTATGTTGTATTGTAGAAAGCAGAACTCTGTTAACGGGTTGATAACCTACAACTGAGAGTAAGTAATTTCTACAAGGGCAAGACACGAAAGACTGCAGACGTTATCTCCGAAAAGATTCCGGATGTATCACTTGAAAATTACCATAATTTTCAGGAGACGAAAAAGTGTATTCAGTGTAACAGTTCAGCAACTGTATGTATGTTTATGCTCATCATCATCATCATCAATGTAGCCTTAATAACAACCCTCTGGCGATTATGTGATTATTGTGAATCTAAAATTGTAACCAATTTTTTATTTTATTTTTTACTATTATCATTTAGCAATTAAGTAATTAAATTATGTCTATAAAATTAGTTTTGTATTAAGGATATATTAATATTTTTTGTATTTTTTTCTTTTGATTTGATTAGTTTTTTTTAATATATGTTTTTTTTTATATTTTTAGTTAGTAGGTATATACTGTAACTGATTTAATGGTGCAAGCGGTGTTTGCCTGTTAGTAATTGTTACATTAAGTTCTTTTTTTTTCATTTTCTCTGTCTTATAAAATGTATAATATGGATGTAAACAATTGTTGGCAAACCTAAATAATAAATAAATAAATAAATCAACAGCTTTTCTCACGTCTATGACTAGTCCTATGACTCGCCACTGGGCTCCACCTTCGGCCATATTATACATATTTATGCTCATATACAGAGTGTATTCAGACCGTGATCGGAAACTAAGGCAGGTAATAGTTACGGTGATTGCAAACCCATTAGCGTTTAAAAAAATCACGACAAATAATAATAAAATTGAGGTTTTCCTAACAATCATAGATATTAAATGGATGTGGTTGTAAGGAAAACGTATTTATTTTTATTTTTTGTCGGGATTTTTTTAATGTCACGGTGTTTGTAATCACCGCAGCTATTACCTGCCCTAGTTTCCGATCACGATCTGAATACACCCTGTATAGGTAACTTACAATGCGATCAAAATAAAACAATGATTTAAAGTCTAATGTCATTACTACTGATCCCACAACATACTAATATATACCTTACGCTGATTTCGTTCCGGAATAAGACTACGACTGTACTACCAATTAAATCATCGTCAAAAATGTAAATCTAGGAGGTTGTCTCATCTCACATGCCTTTAAAATTCCTCAAGAATACTGGTACATAGTATTCAGATTGTTTCGCGTTGCAATTTTGTCGAGTTTCTAAAAAACAGATAAACATTATCGTCTATAACATTAATTCTCTAGCAATCAATCACAAGGCTAACAATTTTGCTAGGGAGTTTTATGCGGTCATGAAAATTGCCCGAGGCCATACAATTGCCTCTTTTCTCTGCCTTTTATTCATCGCCGCAACTTCTTGAGGTGTTCAAAGAAAAATGTTTTCCCAAAGTAAATTTGGAAGTACGACTTACTAACAAATACTTATATTAATTATGTGCCGAAGTTGGACTGTATAATGAGGTGATTCTCGTAATTTCAACTTCTTGCTTGTTTAGAGTAATTTGCTTAAACATCAGATTTGAATACTGTTGTTAAAAATAATGTTAGAGCTGTTAAACACTGATATTTATAGCATTTGTTAAAGCTATATAACTTTTCTTTCATGCCTTAAAAGTATAACAGTAATATTTTTGAATGTACATTCAAAGTGACTTACGTAGTTAAAACGTCTTAAAAAAAATATTGTCATAGGTGTTATATTAAAAATCAAAAATAATATTTTGAGTCCATCCACCCCTTTACATATATAAATCAAATATATATATGGATTTCACTAATGTTTACCTTGATGCGGGCATGAATACATGACACCTAGTTTTATTTGTGTTTTTTTTTTTTCCAATACGAGTAAATATACCTACTAAATACCATCCGCGAGTCTAGTGAAAATAAGAAAATAAGTGAGTTGTACCCCCCTTTTTTTTTTTTTTTTTTTTTTTTCTGCGGGGAAAATCCATGGCCCCCAACAGTCACATACATAGTTCTGAGCCCACATTAAGATACAAGTCTTGTTTCGTGGGTATCAGAAACTACGAGAGACTTTTCGGTCTCACAAACACCCAGACCCGAAACAAGTACTTGTGGATCACACAAACATTTGTCTCAGTGAGGGGACCGAACCCGCGGCCTTTCGTTTCGCAAGCTGGTATCTAACCAACTGCGCCACGGGGCTGTCATAATCTAGTTTTATCAGTATCATTGACGAAGTTTTAGTATTAAGCTCCAATCCTTTCTATTTTTTATTTCAAACTGGGTTTTTGTTGTGGAAGTATGCCCGAAAAACGCCAATAGGCTTGCCTCCTATTACGCGGGTCTTATACAAACCTGGCGAAATGTGGGTGCAGAATTGCATCTCTGCCTCCCTCATCGGGGAATACAGGCGTGAGTTTATGTAAGTATGTGACATACATACATACATTCTATTTACATATCTTTAACAGGTAATTTCACCACTAGATGACGCTGTTTTCACCTGATAAAAGCCACTCGGTGTCGTGACAGTCAAGTATCCATTATTGATAAGATCTACCATTTTCAGGTTGTCAGGTTTGAGCGTTGTACTCAATGTGGAGCCTGACGATTATCCCAGCTGGTCATCAATACCTTTCTACGGCGCGAAGGTGAGTTCAGCCCTTTGTGCATGACGTCATTAATTATTTCCAATACGTCATCAGGCTAAGAAAAAAATTACCATCTATTTTTTTATTTTTTTTTATTCTTGCACGGCAGAGTGACTCCACTGTACCTGATGGTAAGCACAGTGGAGTCCAAAAAAATAATACCGACCAGCGAGAAACGATAATGGTCACCCGCTGGTCGACACAATGATGCCGGCCCGCACAAATGCTTCACGCTCCGCTTAAAGGATCCAGGATCATAGGAAGGAGGGAACACGTGAGCCGGCAAACCATTCCACAGCTTGATGGTGCGGCAAAAGTAAGAGTTAGCGAACTTTTTAGTTCGAGCCGCGGTTGTTGTGACCATAAAGCTGTGGCTTCGCATGCCCGCACGCGTGGTTTTTTATATATATGTTGGAAACATAGGCCGAGTGAAAACTTTTAAGACATTTAGAGGTTATATTTCCAATAAAACTTGACAAATTATAGTACAAGGAAACGTGAGACAGTTTCTAGGCACTTGTTGTCCGCTCGGTGGTTCGATGAGAATTGACGACGTTCAAGCTGCCACTCCCACTGGTCGACATCGCTTGACGCCCCCACTCTTCGACTCCGCACGGAAGTGAGCTAGACTCTGTCGAAGCGTGCTATCTGCACACTTCCTTTAACTGTCAGTTGAAGCCCCGTACTAATGACCAACCCGACATATATTTAATGGTAATTCTAAAAAATTGTGGGAGGAATAGGGAACACTTCGTTTTAAACTTATAAAAAATCGTGTTATTAATATTTTTCGTTAATTTGAAAAGTTACATTTTGCTATCCAACAGTGCAATACAAATTTTTATCATTAAAAATGTCCTAAAGCATTACGCTATATCAAGCAATTCCCAAAACGTGTGTTCATTATTAAACATTCGTATGACGTAATACAAATGCATTTGCATCTAAATGAGTATTTTCAGTTCAGTATAAATAGAAATGGAATTATAACTGACGAGGGATTTGAATTTACAGTGAAAATTTAGCACATTGATTTGTTTAGATTTAAATATATGGCCAGTATATTTCTGGCCAGTTAACCTCAAAGGTATGCTAAAGTGTAAGCAGAATTCATTGCCTCACAACTGCCGTTCATTAGGCATATTTCCAAAACCCGTACTCCTATTGAGAATTGTCTAAAAGCAAAAAACTATTAAGGCTTTACCGATTCTGGATTTGATTCCGAGACCTTAAGATTGTCCACCACACATAAATATTGATGGATCATTCATACAGTCTCATAAAGATAAAGAAAACCTCTCTTTCAGATTTTGATAAGCGATCCAAACGATTACCCAGAAACGACGATATTATACCGTTATATAACCCTGGGTGAATCTGTGGACATCAAAGTGGAGCCGATGGTCTTCCAGAGCGAAGAAGCCGTAAGAAGAGTTGAACCAGAGAAGAGAACTTGTTGGTTCCATGATGAAGCTCTTCTTGGGCATACTGATCGATACAGCTACGAGACCTGCAATACGGAGTGCAAGATGAGGAACTATTTGGAGAATTGTGGATGCATACCTTTTAAGTACCCTAGAGGTCAGTTTTTTCTTCATCCTAGAACTAAAACGCCGTTGTGACTTTTTGCCATTGTGACATTATATTGGATCCCTTTTTCTTAGAGTTGAGCCTTTGAAAAACTTGTTACCATTTATCTAGATTTGTGAAATCGTGTTCAAAAGACCCGTTGTCGGTTTACGTAAGCGCTTCATTACTTAACATGCCCACATCGTGTAACGATTTATCTTTTCTTGGAACAAGGATTTCAATCGTTGGATGTATTGAATCCATTACACGAATGAAAAGATTTCCAAGTCTTCTTAACAACTCTAAATGACTGAAAACGTATTATGAGATACACGTTTTCATTCTGAAATTATTTTTTCTATATTTTAAGCTCATATTCCAAACTCGTCAGGCTCCAGAAAACAGTCAAGCCTAAAGAATTACTGATTACAGACAATTTGACACTGTCCGTGGTGCAGTTGGCAAAACACCAGCTTGCGAAACGAAAGTTCGCGGGTTCGATCTCCGCACCGAGACAAATTTTTGTGTGACCTTCCTAACATTGATGTATCCTAATTACTATAAGTTTGTAATTATGTACAAGAATTAATATTAAATTTTCAGAGAAATCCATTAAGATCTGCGAATTCGAGGACCTAAAATGCTTGAATAACGTGACAGGTAAGTGAATGTGTTTTATTGACTTAAAATGGCTTTTAAAACATATTAATGGTAAGGTTTTTTCCTGTAATTAATAAACCCTTGTTTTAGGTGTGCTGGGAATATTTAATTAAGATAATATTTTAGACTAGATTTATCAGTGGCGAGGCAGCTTTTTGACGATTTTTTTTAAGAAAAATGTAAATAATAAATACTATATTAGCAGTCAAGCCAAAATTTCATTAGTAAAGGTCGTTAAACTATTTAATTTTATTGAAATTCAATGCCTCTTGTTAGTCAAATTTAACTAGCTTCAATTAGAGAAGAGCATAAGCAGTGTTTATAAAAATAATTAAAATATTATTAAAATGAATTGTAGGTACTTAATTTCTACTACATTCAAACGTTTTAGAGCGAAAGTGATGAACATTCAAGCGTAAACAATCTTATTTGCTATATTCGTCAAACGAATAATTTAAACATTTAGTATTAGGCGTGCCTTTAAAGTAATAAATAATATACGAATGTTTTTTATTGAGTATATTTTAACTATAATTGTATTTAGTCGTGCAAAAAAGAACTGAAAGTAATTTTTACTGTTATGGTGTATTCGATCAGTGTATCTATCTATCATACCACCTTATCGCGATGGCTTGAGGATTAGCCTTGCGGTCGAGACGTAAACTAGCTGGCTACGGATTGAAATCCCATTCACACATCTCTGACTTCTTGAAACCATATTCAAAATGAATAAACATCAAATGTCAACACGACATATAAGTCGTGATGGCCTCGAGGTTTGGGCACGCGGTCGAGAATCTCGACGGTCGCGGGTTCTAACCCCAGGCACACACCTCTGACTTTTCGAAGTTATGTGTGTATTCAAAAGGAATTATCACGTACTTTAACGGTGAAGGAAAACATCATGATAAAACCTGCACACCTAAAAAAAAAAGTTCTTAGGAATATCTTAGGTGTGTAGTCCGCCAACCCGCGCTAGGCCAGCGTGGTGGACTAAGGCCTAAACCCTCTCAATGGTAGAGGAGGCCCGTGCCCAGCAGTGGGACGTATATGGGCTGATGATGATGAAACATCAAACACTAAACGGCAAAGGAAAAACCTGCTCAATTAAAAGTCGAAGCTCGCTTAGTCGGCGTGGAGGCCACACGTGGAGGCTCTACCACCAGACCAGACCTTCACCTACCAGCTCCTTAACTTTCCCATTCCCCCTCTCACCTTTTAAGGGTGTTAACAAACAATTATAACCATTCAACAAAACAAAGATTGTAAATTCAGTTCTTGAATAATTAATTGTTGTATCTACACAACAGTTTTATTTTATATATTTTACAAAAAACAATTATTTTGAAACGAGCATCTTAATAAGAAAATAAATAAAATAAGAAAACAATAAGCAGTGATGGCCTCGAGAACTTCGGCGGTCGCAGGTTCAAACCCCAGGCACACACCTCTGACTTTCCGAAGTTATGTGTGTATTCACAATTAATTATCACTTGCTTTAACGGTGAAGGAAAACATCGTGATAAAACCTGCACACCTAAAAGTTCTTAGGAATTTCTTAGGTGTGTAGTCCGCCAACCCGCACTAGGCCAGCGTGGTGGACTAAGGCCTAAACCCTCTCAGTTGTAGAGGAGGCCCGTGCCCAGCAGTGGGACGTATATGGGCTGATGATGATGATGATGATGGTGATCTTTGTATAGGTATTACAATTATAATTATATATTCAACATTATTTTCATACTAATTTTAAATCACAGTTTGGAATTTCATCCAATAAATTCTTTGTGGAGCTTCTTTACGCTTTTCGTAGATTATTTTACTTAATGCTGATTATGGAGGGTCGTTTGTAAAGTATATAAAACTCGTGATGTAAGCGATATCTCAAAACCTGATTTTTAATGTCACGTAGCTTGTCATCATTTGTGATCACAGGGGTATAATCCAGAGGTCTCCGCTTCCAATCAAGGCTTTCAATAAGTGTACAATGCTTTGAACGTTTCATTATCCTACTTTCACAAATCTTTGCGTTCAAAGTAAGAAAAAGATTTATAATTTTGCTAAAAAAATGGCCATTATAATGCTGTTAATTACGGCTATTGTAGTGGTTGACCAAAATTCGTCTTTTTGAAGTAAATTAGAGGATAAAAAGTGGATCAAAACTGCTCTTAACGAGAATTTATCAATTGCAAGACAAAGTTATCGCAATGGGCTGGATAGTAAATGTTGTGGCTTTGAATTATATGTAAAATGACATTTTTTTATTCGTCGGTGCTAAAGAAACGATATCACGAATTACTTATTTATTGGGCCCCGCTCCGCTATTTTTTTAAAGAAAGTAGCCTATGTTATTTTATCATTAGCCCATATACGTCCCACTGCTGGGCACGGGCCTCCTCTACCATTAAGAGCGTTTAGGCCTTAGTCCACCACGCTGGCCTAGTGCGGGTTGGCGGACTACACACCTAAGAAATTCCTAAGAACTTTTAGGTGTGCAGGTTTCATCACGATGTTTTCCTTCACCCTTAAAGCAAGTGATAATTCTTTGTGAATACACACATAACTTCGAAAAGTCAGAGGTGTGTGCCTGGGGTTTGAACCCGCGACCGCCGAGATTCTCGACCGCGCGCCTAAACCTCGAGGCCATCACTGCTTCCTATGTTATTTGCCAAAGCCAAAAACATTAGCCTTTTATTATATTATTATAGAAATAAACATTTTAAGTTTCCGTCATGTATTTAATACAATCCTACTGAAATTCTAATACTTGCATAATACTTTGCCTTTAATAATACTCCATTCCGTGAAATCCCACTTTCTTTTACCCCAAATCTGAAACTTTCGCAGATCAATTTACAATTTCGTAAAGCCCTCTTGTATTAATTAAATTGAAAATCCTCTAGAATTTGCAAAATTCTCAAGTACTTTATTACGCAAACGTTGAGATCTTGTAATAACACAAAGCAAGTAGATTTGAGAGCGAGCTTCAGTGGGATCAAATCGTTAGTGTTATGTACCATGAATACTTTATGGCACGAAAGTGAATTAAGTGGTAGCGCCTACTTGATTTCGGATGTACGTAAGATATGTTGAGTGGTAACAGTTTTACCTGCCTTTATCTTACTAATATTTGTAAAAACTTTTTGTCCAATAAATTATTGTATTTTTATTTGGGATTTACCTGATATACTTTTGGTTTATAACCGCTTGAGTTTTGTTTAATACCTACATACATAACCTCACGCCTGTATTCCCCGAAGGAGTAGGCAGAGGTGCATTTCTGCACCCACATTTCGCCAGGTATGTATCAGTCCCACGTAATAGGGAGCGACCCTATTGCCGTTTTTCGGGCACATTTCCAGACTCTGTGCTGCTACTGAGAATTTCCTAATGGAAAAACCCAATAACACTTTGCCCGCCCCGGGAATCCAACCCAGGACCTCTAGATCGCACGGCACATACTTGTGCCGCGAGACCACGAGGCAGTCGATTTTTTTATAATAGTTTGTTTTGTTTAATAAAATTACTATTATAGTTGAGTTTTCTTTTTTTTAACCGACTTCAAAAAAAGGAGGAGGTTATCAATTCGTCTGTATTTTTCTTTTTTTTTTATGTTTGTTACCTCAGAAATTTTGACTGTGTGGACCGATTTTGATGATTCTTTTTTTAATTGAAAGCTGATGCTTCCAGATTGGTCTCATTTAAATTTGGTCCAGTTGTGATAACAGCTTCCATTAGAAAACTACAAAAATCTTAAATTTTCACCAATGTGCGTGACAAATCGACGAATAACTCAATATCATGCCAACCGATTTTGATGATTCTTTTTTTAAGTGAAAGCTGGTGCTTCCAGTTTGGTTCCATTTGAATTTGGTCTAGTTGTGACAATAGCTTCCATTAGAAAACCACAAAAATCTTAATTTTTCACCAATGTGCGTGACAAATCGACGAATAACTTAATATCATGCCAACCGATTTTGATGAATCCTTTTTATTATTGGTTAGGATGTACTTCTAGGGTAATTGCATGAGAGTTTGGTTAAGTTCTAATTATGGGATCCATGACAAAGTAACGGAACTCTTCAATTCTTAGCAGAAAACTAACGATACTCGGCCGAATCTTTATAGGCTATCCGGATATTTGAGTCACCTACCGTAACCTCTTTATGGTCAAGTAATTGTCCTAGTCAAATATAATATAATGTCAATGGAACTCGTTAACGGCGTACAGTATGGATGCGATTTGTGGCCGAATTTCTAACTGTCTTGAATCAAATTGTAATGCGCTTACGTTTGTTGCTGCATTGCAACATGAAGCAAACGATCTAATTGCATTACTTAAGGTGTATTAAATGTGTGAAGCGGTGGTAGCCGAGTGTGTGGTAGAAACATTTGTATATTGTTGATGAGTTTTATAACCATATAATAGACTGGTGGTAGCGGAGTGGCAAAGTAACCGATTTGCAACGCATGATGTTGCAGGTTCGACCCCGGGTGTGGCTTCACTAAAAATTAAAAAATAAACAAAAATTTTAACAAAACAAAAACCGCCTTCAAAAAAACCTATTCCAAAACAAATTAAAATGCACTAAAAAGTAAAAAAATAATTGCGTATCTTCTATTACTTAATTATAATCAACTTACTATTTCTCTACATCAATATATAGGTACGATCTATGTGTTTACGACGCAAGAAGCTAGGTAGGTTCTTCTATATCTATCCACTTCAAATCTAACTCAACACATACCTATGAATAACAAACAATGTTTAAAATATTTTTTAATGTTCTCCTATGTAAAATTAAATGAAAAATATATGACTACTTAAAAGTCAATCAAATTATTACGATAATATAATGTAGTTTTAATTATTGTTATTTTTGGAGGCGGTGTCAGCCAAGGAAATACTACAATGTGCATACCTAGCATCACAGTTGTAGTGGAGGCCCGTGCTCAGCAGTGGGACGTATATGGGCTGATGATGATGAATAATAATACGAGAATCCTACCTTTGTTTTGTTTTGTTTAATAAAATTACTATTATAGTTGAGTTTTCTTTTTTTTTTTCTTTTTAACATAAAACTGTTAAATGGTGGCTTTATGTAAACACATAGCTTCTATTACGATTTTGCCGTGAAAATTGTTCCTTTGTATAGACAAAGAAGACCACTGCCAGAAACTTGATATTTATAGAATTCCGGAACAGTTGCCTGTGCAACTTTGAAGGTTATTACAAGTTCAACGTAGTATATATGCGTACTTTTTTGCGACATCACGACAAAATAAAACCTTTCGACATAACTTAATATTGCAATGTTCTTTTTAGTTACAAAATCTATAAAGCAGATGCACTGCCATCCGCTATGCTACATGGAGTGTCGAGACAAGAAGTACACGACCACGAGCGACCTGGTGCCTTTCCTGCCTGAAAATCATCCCTGGAATCTCACGTAAGGTGTTTTTTATAAATAAATCGTCTAGAGTATTAGGGACTGCCACGTGGGTCCGGCGGTAAAAAAAAAAAACATTATGAAGTTGAGATCTTGGATTCGAATTTCGGCATAGAAAAATGTCGGTAACTTGGAAAAGTCAGAAATGTGCGCCTGGGGTTTAAATCAATCGTCGAGTTTTTTGGGTTGATCGCGCGTCTAAAACTCGAGGCAATCACGACTATTAAGTTTTTTTAAATCTTTAACATTCGCACGGAAATTAGAATGAGCCCGGTAAATGCCGGTATATAAAAAAATATCGCACCTTGTATCGTGGGATATAAAAAACACACGTCTGCAAGTCTTGTGAACCTTACACAATATAAGCACTGAGCACAGAAGTTACAATCCCTGAAACAGCTTACGCGATGGCAACCGTAATGCATTCAATATAGAGTGTGAAGAACTAAGGACTCCCTCGAGACCCAATGGTCAAGCATAACCTAAATAAACGGCCCTACATGTTTTATAAGAAATCCGTTACGCTGAAAAAGTAAGACTGCATTTTTTTTTATGTGAAAGGAGGCAAACGAGCTAGTCAAGCTCCTGATGTTAACGAAGTAAAATCTGGCTTCCTGAATATATTTACGACATCGCGGTCCGAAACCGATTCTATATAATAAAAACTCAACTTGAACATCTATCCGTTGTATGATATGTTGAAGTGGACCGTTGCTTTAAATTATTCGCAAGCAAAATGGGGCTTTTAAATGAAACAAGTAGTATAATATGTAGTCGTCATAATTCTTGCATGACGCCTCGACTTTTAACATCAGAAATGGATTGAATTAAACTTTATTAAAATTTCAGATTTTATTGAAGATAATAAGCCCTGGGAGTAATGTAAATTGATCGGAGTTTTGTTTTGTTGCTATAGTTTGTATCGTTATGACATTTACAATGTAAAATTTAAATAATGTAATTAAAAAAAGACATTTATTGCTATTTAAAACAAAATTACATGTCGTGTTGCTGAGGGAGTTTCTTGCCGTTTCTTCTCCACAGCTATAACACGTTTCGAAGCGGCAATAGTTTAAAAAATATTAAAAAGTGTAAAATTGACGATTCAAAAGAACTTGTAGAAGTCTATTTGAATAAAGATAATTTGACTTTGACTTTGACTTTGCAAAACTCTATTATTTTTGAAAAAAATTACAACACATCTCATATTTTTTTTATTTATACATAAAAGACACTTAAACATTGGCTGAATTGGCTAATAACGCAAAAGCCACAAATTAAGAACTGAACTGAAGTATTATACTGAAAAATAAGCATTGCCAAAGGAACGAGGCCATAATAAATAAATCTTAATAAAAGCACTCATTAGTCTCTAATTATGATAACAAAAAGAAGCAAACTAAAAGAAGAAAACCGTTCAACGATTTCCATGAATAGTGATTAGGATGCCCAGTGGGCGCGTAACACCAGATAATGAAAACAGTACAGCGTTTTATTTCTTTCAATAGTAAAACACGTTTTTCCTCCTTTTCTTCCCAACCTCACGAATATTTTCAAGTTGGAGCCATGTTGTAATAAAATTAGAAACAGGGAAGAGCCGGTTTGACCGAACCGAACTTGACGTTTCTTTAAAAATTCCAGTGAATTTAAAGAAGCATCGTAATATATAGGATAATATCGAGGATATTATATCTTACCACATTTTTGCCACATTTGTCCTGACAAGAGGACATTGTCTATACAAATGAATAAAATTAGAGTGTCTGTTTGTAACATTGAAACGGTATTGTACATAGGTATACCAAAATAACGTCTTTTACAATTTTTGTCTGTCTGTCTGTTTGTTCCGGCTAATCTCTGAAACGGGTGGATCAATTTTGACGGGACTTTATTGGCAGGTAGCTGATGTAATAAGGAGTAACTTAGGCTAAAAATAATTTAAGGATCGACTGTTAGGCGGAACGAAGTTCTCCGGGTCAGCTAGTCACTTATATAGTTTGAAAAACACTGTCCTAAACATTTTTATTCAATAAATAAACAATTTCGCCCTTTAATGAATGGGTAGGCAAAAATGCGATGAAACTTTTCTCGACAAAATACTTGAGTCCAGGACCTCCAGATCGCAAAGCACACACTTGAGCCGCGAAGCCACGAGTTAGTAAATTTTATTTCAGTTATTACAAAAAAAAGATACATATATTTTTCTTATTGTTATTTTCAAAACCATCCTCTTAACATAAGGCGACAGATGCCAAATTAAGCCCCTGTTGGTGACAAAAATAAATAATTAAAATATTTTTGAGTTTATAGTTTTTGTATTCGTTTTTTAAATAATAAAAATATAAATTGCCAAAACAATTATAAATATTCAAAAATGCTAATAAATATAATTGAATATTTAAAATTAAATTTAAGATGCGGCGCCGATGTGACATACTGCGTTAAAATTAAATACTTTAGTTATTTGAGATTAAAAATTTCTAGACATAATAATCTGCAGAGAAAATGCTTTTCAATGCCAAAAGTCAACAAGTCATAATAATTCCAATCATATTGTTTTTGGTGACGAAGTTAAGAAGATTTCATTTTAAAAGCGAATAGAAGAAGGACGGATGGGATTTTTCATTGTTGGACTCTTCATTTACAGTATATAGTAGTACCTACTCGTTGAATCGACAAATAGTACTAATAAGAATAATACGGTAGAAATATTCTTATATGTCCCCACTTTTATGTTTTTATCACAATAAACAGATTACATTTAAAGTTAATGCTAAATGCATAATAAAATATTAAAGTAATTTAACAAATTGCCTGCTTTATGTTCTTCCCTCCTAAAAATATGCACGCCTGCATTCGCAAAAGAGTTGATAGATGTGCATTCCTGCAACCAAGTTTCGCCAATTGTGTTTTAATTTCTAGCCTCACGCCTGTTTTCCCCGAAGGCGTAGGCAGAAGTGCGTTTTTGCACCCACATTTCGCCAGGTATGTATCAGTCCAACGTAAAAGGGGACGAGCCTATTGCCGTCTTTGGCGCAGAATTCCAGACTTCGTGCTGCTACTGAGAATTTTCTAATCATCGTCATCATCATCAGCCCATATACGTCCCACTGCTGAGCACGGGCCTCCTCTACAACTTAAGTTGTTTTGCAGCCTTGAGGGTTTAGGCCATAGTCCACCACGCTGGTTTCATCACGATGTTTTCCTTTACTGTTAAAGTACGTAATTCATTGCGAATACACACATAACTTCGAAACGCTCAAGGCGTGTGCCTTGAGTTTGAGCCCGCGACCATCGAGATTCTCGGCCGCGCGCCTATACCTCGAGGTCATAAACATATATAAATAAACCTATAAATAAACGTGAGTAACTTAATTTAGAAGTTAGTACCACCACCTGCCAGTGTTGCAGTGGGCCTAATCAAGAACTTTTAATTTAAATTCCAAATGAGTTTTAAATATTAATGGTGCGGTCACGGACAAACAGCATAAAGTGCTTATTCTAGGAATTATGGGCTGGTTGTCGGCGGTTTTGTTTAACATTCGAATTATGGTTAACAAGTTAATTTCATTTGGTTATCATTATTGTTTGGTCATTAAGTATCAGTTAATGTTGCCGTTTGCCAAAAAAACATATTTTCATTTCTGTGTTGGCACATTCCCTACACATAGGGTCGGGCTGGTTGTTTTATCACCAATTAATGTAAACCCGCACTAGCACAGCGTGGTGGACTAAGGCCTAAACCCTCTCAGTTGTAGAGGAGGCCCGTGCCCAGCAGTGGGACGTATTTGGGCTGATGATGATAATGATGATATACCTACCTACGGTTAATACCATTTACGCATCAAAGAACTCTTAAACATAATACAAGTTAAAAATAAAATAAAATATATCGCATAAAAACAAACAAAACATAACAATACCAAAAAAAAAAAAAAAAATCGTAAAAAAACAAAGTAGCACTCACAATATTTTACACAATTATACTTTACTCGATGCTTGTCTTGTTTCAAGCATATTATAGCCTATTAATATAAGGATATTGGCCCTATTCCACCACACAGCCGCCACTGTAACTCCTGTGCTCCAGGATCAACAACGGCGCGTACAGTATCGACGCTGTTCAATGAAGCTCAGTGAATCTAATGGGACCTATTTCTCAACGAAGTTAATCAGAGAGAAAATATAAAGGGGGAGTTTGAAAACGAAGAGTTATCCACTTCCCTCCACAGCAAAGCGGGTGACAAAACATTGAGCTATGAGGCTTCACCCTCACATAAAAAGAAAGACAATTACAATTAGTGAAATTAGACGCAATTAACGCACCACGGGTAAACTATATGAGATTTATTGAATAAATTGGACCTAAAGCGCGAGCTGTTATGTAGACTTCCAATAATCATCATCATCATCAGCCCATATACGTCCCACTGCTGGGCACGGGCCTCCTCTACCATTGAGAGGGTTTAGGCCTTAGTCCACCACGCTGGCCTAGTGCGGGTTGGCGGACTACACACCTAAGAAATTCCTAAGAACTTTTTAGGTGTGCAGGTTTCATCACGATATTTTCCTTCACCGTTAAAGTACGTGATAATTCATTGTGAATACACACATAACTTCGAAAAGTCAGAGGTGTGTGCCTGGGGTTTGAACTCGCGACCGTCGAGATTCTCGACCACGTGCCTAAGCCTCGAGGCCATCACGACTTCCAATAATAGGCATGGCAAAAACGCTGAAAAGCACGGATATTCTTCCTAGATTCAACGAGGTCTGCATAATAAACAACACCAGAAGTTACATGCATACTATTGAGCATAATGTTAGCTCATCCGACCAAAGATTGCACTGCCAAAGGATATGATGTGCGGACTGTTCATATTCGCAATCATGTGTTGAACATTGGCACATAGGAGAATCAACCAACTTAAATGAGAATAATTTGCTGCGAAAATTGCCGTGACCCGTTAGAAATTGCGACACGTAATGATCAATCTCGAGCCAAGTTTTTGCGAGCTGTTATGTAGACTTCCAATAATAGGCATGGCAGAAACGCTGTAAAGCGTGGAAATTCTTCCAAGATTCAACGAGGTTTGTATAATAAACTACATCCGACGTTACATGCATAGGTACTATTGAGCATACTGTTACGCTCATTTGACCAAATACAGACATAAATAAGGATAGAAAGAGAAAGATCTTTCGTACATATAACATACATACATACATAAACTCACGCCTGTATTCCCCGAAGGGGTAGGCAGAGGTGCATTTCTGCACCCACATTTCGCCAAGTATGTATCAGTCCCACGTAATAGGGGGCGAGCCTATTGCCGTTTTTCGGGCACATTCCCAGACTCCGTGCTGTTACCGAGGATTTCCTTATGGAAAAACCCAATAACACTTTGCCCGACCCGAGAATCGAACCCAGGACCTCTAGACCGCACGGCACGTACTTGTACCGCGAGACCACGAGGCAGTACATATACCTAATAATAGAATATTAATAGAATATGCTTTTGATGTTAATGTTATAAGTTCATTATAATAACTGCCTACATAATTCACGCGCCATGATTTTTAATACCGGACTTCCAAGAACAAGTGTTATTAAGTTTCACGAAATTCTCAATAGCTTGTCGTAAACAAGATTTATTTATTCGAAAGGACCTCAAGGTTTAGGCGCGCGGTTGAGACACACACACACACACCTCTAAACTTCCGAAGATATGTGTGTATTCACAATGAATTAATTAAATTAACGGTGAAGGAAAACGTCGCGAGGAAATCTGCACTCCTATTAGTTCTTAGGAAATTCTTAGGTGTGTAGTCTGCTAACACGCACGAGGCCAGTGTGGTTGACTAAGACCTGAAGCCTCTAAGTAGTATAGGATGCCCGTGCCCAGCAGTGGGACTTTTTAGGTGTGCAGGTTTCATCACGATGTTTTCCTTCACCGTTAAAGTAAGTAAGTGATAATTCATTGTGAATGCCTACATAACTTCAAAAGTTCAGAGGTGTGTGCCTGGGTTTTGAACCCGCGACCGCCGATATTCTCGACCGCGCGCCGGTACATCGATGCCATCACTACTTAGAAAGTATGTTAGTATCGCGCAATCAAGAGATCCCGCGATCAATTCAGGTCTGGCAAAGTGTCACTTGGTTTTATATATCAAGATATAGTAGCACAAAGTGTGTCCAAAGAACGGCAATATGCACGCCCCGTAATACGTGGGACTTACAAAAACCTTCTTTTAGTGATGCCTTGCTTTGCTCTGTGGCGTACCTAATATTTAATTTATTTATTAAATATTTTTATTTATTAACATATTTAATATTATGTATATTTATCCACAGTAACACTCACACACATTACACAACACATTCACATTTCGATCACATTACACTTACAGAACCCAATATATTAAATGTGGAGTACATTGGAGACACTGCTTACCACGGGTCGGGCGTAAACCTGTTTTGCGTGGCGACAGAGATAAGCGACGGCGCGCCAGGGCTGCCAGATTGTATAATTGGATACAAAATATGTATAATCGGATGTTGTATTGTATCCATGACCATTTCGTATAATACGATACAAAAACATACGGGTGAAATAGAACTGTCTAAAAGCTAGGGTAATTAAAATAATAAATAAAAGCAAGAGCTAATCGAGTTTTCGAGCATTTATCTAGGTAGGGTAACATGCAATTCTAAAAAAAGTCTCGAATCTCGACCATTTATCTAAGTAAAATTTAAAAAAAAACAAGAGCTACTCTCGAGTTTCGAATTTTCGACCATTTATGTAGGTACCGTAAGGTCGGGTTACTTTGGCTACTTTTGCCGTATATTTTTAGAAATTTCTCTGGTGTAGAAACTCTGACTGACTTTTTAGGGTAATAATGGTTTTATTTGGTAAAGAAGGATGTTATCTAGTAATTAATAAACTTTATATTTAAATGTATCAGTATTATATTCTTTTTTTATTTGTTTAATTTTGAGCCAAAGTTGTTCTTTGAGGAGGGTAACTTTGGCTCGCTGATATTTTTTGATACAAAATAGATACTAAACAAAGAACAGAGCCAAAGCAAGGCCTTGAAATGAAAGATAAGACCTTTTGACATACAAAATTCTTTAATTATTTATAGAAAAATGAACTAAATTGAACTTTAACAGTCTTCCTAAGAAAATTTAACAAAAACTTCTTCAAAATCTTACTCAGTATTAATTACTAAGTTTTAATACTTATCAAAACGGCTTAGAGGCTGTTCTTTGTCAATAGGAAATATTCCAGTTTTCTTAAGCCCTGAAATTAAATTTTCTTTTGTGTCTGTTAATGAGTTAAGAGCTTGCTTCTACAGACTTGGAAATTGGTCCTTAGGGGTTGATGGTAGCCTCCTTCCAGACTGGCTGTCTTTCCAGTTTAGCAAGACTTGTCGCCATTTACATTTCAGGGGCCAGAAGTAAGCAACGTCTAGCAGCTTCCTGTTGATGCATTAGTTTGGATCGTACAACATCCAACATCGACTCCACTCTCAGCTGGCAAGTCCAGGTAACTGCGGTTTGCCAAAAAGTCACGAGCACTCTTCGCGCTTTATATCGTCTAAAGAATTTTCTACCGTTCAAAACCAAAACAATGCTTGTGCAGACTTTGATTTTCCCTATAATTGACTATGGTGATGTGTGCTATTTCGATCTGAATGCAGAATATCTCAATAAACTTGACCGTCTTCTTAATAACTGCATTCGATTCATTTTTAACCTTCGTAAATATGATCATGTGTCCTCCTTCCGCTCCCACCTAAAATGGTTGCCTATCCGTCAGCGTCGTTCTCTGCGTGCCCTCACTACCCTATTTTCTATTCTTAACTCTCCTTCTTCACCCTCCTACTTAACTCCCCATTTTCAATACCTCGGTAGCACCCATTCTAGAAATCTCCGCTCTTCAAGCAATCTTCTCCTTAAGTGCCCTCCCCACACCTCCGATTTTGTCCATTCTTCATTTTCCATACAATCTATTCTCCTATGGAATGCACTCCCCCTCGAAATCAGGTCGGTTACAACTCGCTTGGCATTCAAAATGAAAGTCCGGCAGTTATTCTTTAATGAAATTACTGAATGATATGTGTGATATCTGATTATTATCTCTCTTTTATGTATGTATGTGTATATATATATATATGTTATATATATATAATATATATATATGTTTCTATAATTATTTATTTATCTGTGTATATATGTTAGTTATTCTATTTATATGTATTTATTTAACCATTTAACTATTTATGCACCTACCTTTTTTATCTCTGCATCACCCAGAGGTTGACTGTTAGAGAATGCCTTTGGCATTAAGTCCGCCTCTATACTTAATGTATAAAAAGCATAAATAAATAAAAAATAAATAAACATTCAGACATTCCTCCAGTTCTGCGTCTGTGTAATCGACGTACCATATTAAAATACATTAACGCCAAACATATTAACGCCAAAAACATATTAAAATTATATTATAAACATTTTGATTTGTTATGAAGCAATAAAGAAATCAAAAGAAATCATTTATTGACTAAAATTTATACGATCGGGCGGAATTGGCTCAAGAGCCAATGTTACCCGATTTTTTGAGCCAATGAATCCCCACACTTAATTTTTAAAATTTCGGTAATTGAACCTGTAAAAAAGGAATAATTTTCATAATTATTCTACTCCTAAATATATTTCTGACCCGAATAAATGTAATGTTAAATAAAACTCACCTTAAAAACTCCGTTACACTTGAAAGTTTGCAGGCGAGAATAACCGACATTGCACATGACACAAACCCGAAATGCAAATAGCGGCTTTAGGTTGGAACAAATCTTACATCCTTCTGGAACTAGGCGCACGGTAACACCATGTAGCGATCCCGGCTTAAACTAAATCAAAAAATGACACTGACGCATCAGGGCGGGAAGTTTAAACTTATTTTTTATTTGAGCCAAAGTTACCCTCTAGAGTCAAAGTAACCCGACCTTACGGTAACTAAAATTCTAAAAAAAAAAACAAGAGCTAAATTACAGAATGGTTATGTATAATGTGATCAAATTTCGTATTATTGCAGATACTAAACCGTATAGCTGCGATTTATTTACTGGCAGCCCTGCGGCGCGCATCGCTTCAACTCACGCGCCGACGGACGCGGCCAGTCGGTACACCTCTCTCGCTCGCGAAGCCCGTGTCACCCGCTACCTCGCCGCCTTATCTTGTCGGCGCTTAACAGCTGATTATTGTGAACATTTTCGTGTCGTTATCTGTCTCATCTCCTTCTGATATATCTACTTTTCTTGTGACTATATTGTGTGTGTTAAATTTATCTTCTTGTGTCGTGACTTTTGCTGTATATTGTACTTTTGCTGTGTAACTGTTTTATGCTTATCATTGCGCTTACGCTTGTATCATCATCCAGCATACATCATCCACGCACGCAACACCAGGCGCTGTCGTCACGTGCCCGTATCATTATAGCTACTATACTTTTCTGACCCGGGGTTATAGGGTATCGTCATCATCAGCCCAAATACGTCCCACTGCTGGGCACGGGCCTCCTCTACAACTGAGAGGGTTTAGGCCATAGTCCACCACGCTGGCCTAGTGCGGGTTGGCGGAGTACACACCTAAGAAATTCCTAAGAACTTTTTAGGTGTGCAGGTTTCACGATTTTTCTTCACCGTTAAAGTAAGTGAAAATTCATTGTGAAAACACACATAACTTCGAAAAGTCAGAGGTGTGTGCCTGGGGTTTGAACCTGCGACCGCCGAAATTCTCGAACGCGCGCCTAAACCTCGAGGCCATCACTGCTTAGAGTACCTATACATGTATGTTAATGTGACTGTTATTGAATGCACAGAAAAGTCGACAACCAGAGCTCTCTGTCTGCCTTGCAAGTGTACTTTGGGAAGTCAAACTGCAATTGCTACAAACTAAATCTTCTCATAGATGTCAACTACTTCATAGGTATGTAAATTAAATGTAAGGTCATATGGTAAGTAATCAATTTATTGTCCTTTTTGACAATGCCCGCAAGCGATCTGTTACAATTTTTTTCTTTGATAAAGTTATTAGTAGAAGCACGGACTTTGGATTTGTGTCCGAAAACGGCGATAAGTTCGCCTCATTAGTAGGACTTAAATACAGCTGGCAATTTGTGGGCAAAAATGTTCCTAACCCCTTTAGGAATAAAGGCGTGAGTTTGTGTGAGAATTTATAAATGAAAAGACACTCCTCTTCAGCCCATATACTGTATCCCATTGATAGGCACGGACCTCCTCTACAACTGAGAGGGTTTTGGCCTTAGTCCCACGTAATAGGGGGTGAGCCTATTGCCATTTTTCGGGCACATTTCCATACTTCGTGCTGCTATTGACAATTTCCTAATGGAAAACCCGATAACACTTAACTCGACCCGGGAATCGATGCTGAGACTTCTGGATCGCACAGCACACATAATATCTACAAAAGTATAAAAGAATAAAAATATTTTATTTATAAGAATGCCTTACAATGGCTTAACATCATCATCAGCCCAAATACGTCCCACTGCTGGACACGGTCCTCCTCTACAACTGAGAGGGTTTAGGCCTTAGTCCACCACGCTGGCCTAGTGCGGGTTGGCGGACTACACACCTAAGAAATTCCTACGAACTTTTAGGTGTGCAGGTTTCATCACGATGTTTTCCTTCACCGTTAAAGCAAGTGATAATTCGTTGTGAGTACACACATAAGTTCGAAAAGTCAGAGGTGTGTGCCTAGGGTTTGAACCTGCGACCGTCGAAATTCTCGACCGCGCGCCTTAACCTTGAGGCCATCACTACTTATCATGCTTACCATCACCATTTTATTATGTAATAACACATTTATTATTATCACACTAAATTATTCCACATCGCTCTGCGCTGAGTAGAGTGCGGAGTACTACCGAAGCCTGTTTGTTTTCAGCCACGTACGGCGGTGTTTTCTCGCTGAGTTTCGGCGGGTCTATTATCACGCTATTCGAGCTCGTTTATCTGTTTGTGTTATTTGTAGTAAAGGTTTTACGAGCAATAACCGTTGTATACAGTAATAAAAACATTAAGAATTATATTGGCAGTTTCTTTACCTAATTTCAGGGAGAACATTTTCGTAAATAATGCTAGAGGGTTACGGTTGTGATTTTAAATGGGTTATGATATTTTTTATCAGCCTACATTACATCTCTCTGCAGAGCACGGGCCTTCTCTATATTGATTGTAATATTTTAAAAATTATATTGACGTGCCTTCATTTATCTTCTCTGCGATAAAGTATTGAAATCCTTAATTGAAAAAATAAAATAAAAAATATATGTTAAACATATTCCATGCCAAATTATCAGACCTCCTTTTCACGATAAGTAAATAGGGATGATTTTATGATGTCATAAAATTATCCCTATTTACTGACACGAGAGCGGAGTGTTACGGTCTCACCTCAAATTAACTTTCTTTAATTAGTTACGTGACTTCCTAAAGGAAGATTGAGTACGTACTCTGTGTTTGTTCCGGGCACACACACCCACAGAACATTTTTTGTGTGCCTGAGATAATTTATACGTCGCCATCAATCTTAATTCAAATTTTTCGTAGAATTTCACACACAATAATTTCGCGAGAAATCTTTACAGCTATGATAATATGAACGGTTCCATTCACTAATAAAATTATCGGCTTCCTCTTTTGTGGGAGCAGAATATTTGTATCGGATATCTTTTAATTTTTATACACTGTATCGCATATTGGCTGGTGAAATTCTTTTCTAGTCACTCGATACTAAATTTTCACTCCATAACTCGCAAAAACCCCACACTTTAATGTAAGTGTAGTGTGGTCTAAATACAGTGTTAAGTAAAACAAGAAACAACTAAGATCCTTCCAATCCAATCCAATCCATCAGCCAATGGACGTCCACTGCTGGACATAGCCTTCTCCCAATGACTTTCACAGGGACCTGTTGCGAGCAGCCTGCAATCAGGTCAGGCGACCTAGTAAAGGTCGCGGGACGTCGTTGGTTGCTGGCTGCTTCCAAGACGATAATTATAGTGACCTGATCTAAACCAAATAAACACATGCTGATTTTGGATAACTTGCATGTGTTATTATGTCAGGGTTGACGTTTTCACAGGTGACCCATCTGGGCGGATACTAATATCCAAACATGAGCAAAATTGACCTCTAGTAATCTCATTCACCATAAAAACGCAAAAAAAATGCTTGAAGCTGATTTTCTGTGATTTATTTTGACCACCAGTCCTGTTTAAGGAGCACCTGTATCGTATTAAATAAGAACTTTCATATGGGACCTTTCGAAAGTCTCATTACTAACCTGCATAAAGTTTGCTTAGTGACGGCGACGTGTGTGATTTGTTCCACACTCTGAGTTAATCCTAAAATCGGTGTAATCTCGACTATCTTGGTAGGTGGATGGAAATACAAACCTCAAGACTTTATTTAAACTAGCAAAGCAAGGAAAGGAATTCTAAAGACTGTTGAGTTCAAGGGGCAAAAGTACTTTACTATATTAATTTAGTGCGTTGAGACAAAAACGAAACCCGGAAATATGGCCTCTTAGCCAGGATTGGGTTAGATATCATTTAGTTTTTCACACTCACGTCACGCCTGTATCCTGGAAGGATGCCGAGGGTGATTGCAGAGGTACATTTCTGGACCCAGCTGTATTTTAGGTCTCATTTGGTGTAGTGTCGTCGTAAGACGGGCATATTCCCAGACTCCATGTTGTTACTGAGATTTTGAAAATGGAAAAACTCAGTTACACTTCTCTTTTTTGCGACTGATGCCGCAAGATCATTAGAGACAGGGTAGGTAATGCCAAACCACACACAATAGCGATTATGTACTCGTAGCATTTCGCATCGACGCTGTTATCTAACCGAAAGGCCCAGAAGGGTGGATATAAAAAATATCTAACATATATATTTCCGTAACCGTAACTTTCTGTAACTTGTTCTGTAACTTTCAGTAGACGCAGAATCTGGTAATATGACAGAACAGCGATAATAGACTCATTACTTGGTACTTTATGGCTGGCGAAACTTGGGACTAGAAATGTGTTTCTACATGTACAATTATATTCATTCTCATGGATACAATAAGAAACATACTATGATCGCATTGTTTATTTGTAGACAACATTTAAATGATCTAAAAATTAGTATCACATTTATAAAACATAAAGTGTACAGTTATAATATTATTTACAATTCGTTACAAACATTATCTGTTTCACATTGGTCCAAACGTGCCTTTGATATACAGTATACAATTGTCCAAATTCTTGTTTTGACTCCGTGGCTTGAACAACTAAAAGCATTAAAAAATTCACATTTTTTTTACAAGCACGAAAAAGTGACAACACCTTTCTTGATGGCAAGCACGATGCTGTCCAAACAGCATCAAGGGACAAGAGACACCCATCCGTCGTCATATAGTATAGTCAGTCGTCATATAATAGTATAGTATAGTCTTCATGCCGGTCTGCTGAGATATTTCTTTTTTATGGAAAAAGGAGGCGAAAGAGCACGTGAGGCACCTGATGTTAAATGGTCAATACCGCCCACGAACACCCATAATACCAGAGGAATCATTGGTGTGTTGCCGGCATTTGAGGAAAATATAGGCTCTTCTCATGAAGGACCATAACGCAGTGCCCAAAGGACACAAGGCTATAGGAAGGAGAGAACACTAAGGCTAACACCCAACCACTTCTGCACAGCTTCGTGATGCAGCAAAGAAAAGAATTAGCGATCCTTTAGCTTCGAGCCGGGATGGTAGTGTCCACAAAGCTATGGGTCCGCAAGCCCTCACGCGTTGCTCTGTTATGGAAAGGAGAGGGTGGGAAAAACAACTGTTCAGAGCATTTGCCATGATACAGAAGAACACGCTGAGCTAGGAAATGTCCCTACGCAACTGCCAAGTCAGTTACAAAAAATATTTACGTACCATAAACACAATTATTTTAAGCTCCTAAAAATTTGTGGCAATTACAGGCTATTTCCACAACGAATGCACTCTAGTATTCCCAGATAACAAACAAGTATAATGTAGTTCTAGAGCATATCATATTCAAACATTTTCCTCTTAGGATTTTCTTACAATTTATATGGCCACAAAGTAAAATAAAACGATTTTTTTTTAAAGTAATTTACGTAAAATATGAAGTACATAGGTATGTTTATTACTTATGTAATTAACTGTTAGTACTTAGTAGTCAGAATTGTTCGAGTCATTCATATTTACACATAATAAATACATAAGAACGTAAAGTCTTTAAGAAGAAGAGGACGTAAAATCTGATTTAAGCCGAGAATGGACTGAAAGAAATAATTAAGGTCATCACGCAATCGTGGAAAATGTATGCCAAACTAATTTAAAGCAATTTTTAAAAGCATGATCTACATAAATGTGAGTACAGCAATAAATATTTGCGTTCTATTACTTTTCTTTTTTATTACTATTTCAGTCATAATGACTCATAAAAGACTCATTCAAAAATAATATTCTGTTGGCTCAGTTTCAGTATGGAACAAGAAAATATTTCAGCAAATATTACAGACATTTTGTTTGAGTTATTACGATATTATATTATTGACAGCCCCGTGGCGCAGATGGTTAGACACCAGCTTGCGAAACGAGAGGCCGCGGGTTCGATCCCCGCACCGAGACAAATGTTTGTGTGATCCACAAATATTTGTTTCGGGTCTGGGTGTTTGTGAGACCGGAAAGTCTCTCGTAGTCTCTGATACCCACGACACAGGACTTGTATCCTAGTGTGGGGTCAGAACTATGTATGTGACTGTTGGGTGTATTTATTTTATCCCACCAATAGTTATGGAACACTCAGAAGAAGGGTACAATGTCCCTTAGTACTTGGGAAATTCTGAGCCACTTCAACGTTAGCGACGGAAAATTACAGACGATATTTCATTTCCAAAGGTTGATACAATTGGACACCCGTCTTTTTGATAACATTTCTGACGTGAAATTGATGTTCAAATACTCGATCGGAAGAGGGCGATCACCGTGAAATTAATATGTTGGCAGAAGAACGAATAAAAGTAACGATTACAAATGCTGATAGGAATTCTGTCTGTCTGTATACACATCGTTGAACTAATTCTGTCGCCAGTCTTCGAAAGGAACGAAAAACACTTTTTGCCGTGGAAATACCAAAAAGCAGTTTCGATGAGCTACCTTTCATACATACATATACCCCAAGGTATTGAATTTCATTTGTATTTGTGGAGTGATGTGAGTTTGATTAAAATTTAGTATAAATAAAGTATAAAGTATAGCAGTGATGGCCTCGAGGCTTAGGCGCGCGGTCGACAATTTCGGCGGTCGCAGGTTCAAACCCCAGGCACACACCTCTGACTTTTCGAAGTTATGTGTGTATTCACAATGAATTATCACTTGCTTTAACGGTGAAGGAAAACATCGTGATAAAACCTGCACACCTAAAAGTTCTTAGGAATTTCTTAGGTGTGTAGTCCGCCAACCCGCACTAGGCCAGCGTGGTGGACTAAGGCCTAAACCCTCTCAGTTGTAGGGGAGGCCCGTGCCCAGCAAAGGGACGTATTTGGGCTGATGATGATAAATAAAGTATAGTAAAGTTTTCGATATCTATCATTCAATTTATTAAGTAAATTGAAATTGAGCACCATCTAAATCTAATTTAGTAAAATAAATATCGCAAATATTACAAGGTTCGAACATTTACTATTGAGAGACAAAGAGTTGTCCACTTCCCTCCACAGCAAAGTGGGTGACAAAACATTGAGCTATGAGGCTTCACCCTCACGTAAAAAGAGAGACAATGACAATTAGTGAAATTAGACGCAATTAACGCACCACGGGTAAATAACTTTATGAGATTTATTGAATAAATTGGACCTAATGTGCGAGCTGTTATGTAGATTTCTAATAATAGGCATGGCAAAAACGCAGAAAAGCACGGAAATTCTTCCTAGACTCAACGAGGTCTGCATAATAAACAACACCAGACGTTACATGCATATTATTGACCATAATTTTAAGCTCATCCGACCAAAGATTGCAAAAGCTCTTACATGCTAGCAGACCAACAACTGGGCTGGCCATGGTCAGTACCATGGGTCTTTTTAGTGTAGCGTTAAGAAGCAGCAGGCCGTGTGTACCGAGTGGTGAGAGATAGGTAGTCTATCGCCAATTGATGCCCTTTTATTATTATAAATATTTGTCTCGGGTCTGGGTGTTTGTGAGACCGAAAAGTCTCTCGTAGTTTCTGATACCCACGACACAAGACTTGTATCTTAGTGTGGGATCAGAACTATGTATGTGACTGTTGGGTGTATTTATTATTATATTACCCTTTCATATATATTATTTTTTTTTACAAATTGTTCTTTTATACATCGCACTTACCAGCAAACGCAATGTTTCTTCAACGTACTTATAATGAACAAGTACAGTGAAATTAATTTACAACTCATTCTTCTGTTTAAGATACTGCCATCTTAAATAGGTACTTTAATTTTAAAAAGACTTTGTATTTCACATTTATTAGATGAAATAAATTATTTTATAAATCAAATATCACTTCAGAATCAGTACGCCATGGGATTTTGGTTAGGGTAAACGGAAAATCGTTCCGCGCGCCGAATTGGAAGGCCAGAGACCCCGACATACCCCTTCCGCCCTCCCCCGAGGTGCCGAAAGGGAAGCTGAAGGCGCTTTCCTCTCGTTAAAAAAAAAACAAAACGCCACGGAGTCATTTACACAGTAGGTATCACTTATTTCACTTAATATCAGCGACGGAAGTCTATATGGCCGTGCCTCTGCAGCATCTCAGCAGAGAGTGCGTGCGCCGGCGCAGTACGCCGCGAGGACCGAGTCACGTGACTCAGCTGCGTAGTCTGCGCCCGAGTCTCGATGCCTCGCGGTAGCTGCGTGCAGTACGCGTGGCCGTTGTGGCGTAGTGCGTTCATCTGTAACAAAATTTTGTTGCTATTGAATTTGCTGGTGGTAGGATATTCGTATCCGCCCGGATAGCGACCACCGTACACAGGGCGTAAAACCCGCCATAGTGACACATGCAAGTGTGCCGTGTTCCGGGACCAGCCAGTGTATATCCGGTTTTCGGGGGGGCTTCAATCATGGTGAAAGGATGACCGTGCCGGCATTTTTTGGCCGGTTTCTCGCGGTCGGTCCTTTGTTCACCATGGTATTAGTCCCCCAAACTTCTTCACAAGATAGGTGAAGAGGTTTTCGGCCGGCATGATTGCGTCGACCAACGGGAGATCATCATCTCTCGCTGGTCGGCACTTTTTCTGGACTCCATTACACTTACCATCAGGTGCAATGGGGTCACTTTGCCGTGCCAGGATAAAAAAAAAGAAAAAAAATATATATCTATTCAAATTGATATTTGCTGCCATTAAGTGCTATTCTATAAACATCTGTAAATAACACACGTCGCTAATAATTCCTCTCAGTCAGCCGTTTCACGCTATCTTATTATTATGGATATATAAACATATGCAAAAGCCAGAAACGGCAAGCGTTGGTTGGGTAAACAGTCCGCGTTATTTTAGATAGCAAGTGATAATTCATTGTGAATACACACATAACTTCGAAAGGTCACACCTCTGACCTTGGGTGTCTGGGGTTTGAACCTGCGACCGCCGAAATTCTCGACCGCGCGCCTAAACCTCGAGGCCATCACTTCTTAGGAACTTCTTAGGTGTGTAGTCCGCCAACCCGCACTAGGCCAGCGTGGTGGACTAAGGCCTAAACTCTCTCAGTTGTAGAGGAGGCCCGTGCCCAGCAGTGGGACGTATTTGGGCTGATGATGATGATGATGTTATTTTAGACGTTCCACGCTATGCTTGGTTGTTAGCTTAAGAATACATGATTTATTACAACAGTCATTGGCATGTTTATTGTTTAAGCCTGTTATAGATTTTTTTTAATAGATTGTATGAAACCTACAAGGACTCAAATGGTATTAAAGAGAGCCATGATTTTAAGAAGGTATATTTTTTTCTATAAAAATTACGTTATTTTAAAATTGTGTTAAATGGAAAAACCCTGTTGGTACATCATTAAGATATTTTAATATGAATGTAAGTATTTACCTTGAGCATTACGGTCGCGATCTAAAGAGACAACATATTATTTATGTCACAGGTTCAAATTTCATGTACCTAAATCCCGTTGAGTTTTCGATTCTTTGTGAATTTTAGTAAATCGTCACGTATTTTAACAGTGAAGGTAAGCATCGTAAAGCACTCAACACACCTATTAATTTTCATAGTGAATTTCTGTGGTACCCAGCAATAGGTCGTACCTGAATTGCTCCATATAAAACTGATATCGAAGTCAATTTTTTGGACGGAATATGTCCTGATGAAAATTCAGCATGTAGTTACACTAGATCATTAATTAGCAGCTGCAACTATAATTAATTGTTACTGTACAAGGAGAAATTTATGCCCGAGCCATGACTTTTTTTTTTTTTCCGCGGGGAAAATCCTATTTACGGACCATCCCACCCCCGAGGGGCGAGGGTGTGTCGGACTCACCGGCGCCTTCCGACCCAGCATGGATGTTACCGCCCGTGGATGGGCGGCCGCTGGGCCGGGTCCCTACCAAGAATAAATGCGCCGTAATACCGACTAAAAACCCCGCGACGGCCACCATCAGCGCATTCAGCGAGACGGCCCCGGATTACCCTGAAGCCAGAGCTATGGATTGAACCGGGACCGCCTCTGCGCGGTGCCAAGAGGCACGCCGAAATAACGTTTGACGTTAACACCTCGGGGGCCGCCAAGGTAGGGACGGCGGCGAGCCGACAAGCTTGCCATTGTTAGACAAAATGGTCGTTGTATTTTAATTAAATTAAAATTTCATTGCATTCTTTTCATTAATTAACACTCAGCCATCAGCTTTAATAATGAGTGCCCTGTTTTGATAGCGTTAGGATTTTTTTATTCGCCTTCATAGCGATTGCTGTATATACTGGTGTCTGTATTACAGCTCACCATGACACAAATATCGTACATAGTTGAAAGAGGGGCCTTCCTCTACCAGTACGAAGTGAGTGCCCGAGATGTGAACCTTTTGAGATTTTGTCGGGACTATCACGACAAATGGTTTGACAATTCGACAATGGTGGTTGACTGCCTCGTGGTCTCGCGGTACAAGTATGTGCCGTGCGATCTAGAGGTCCTCTGTTCGATTCCCGGGTCAGGCAAAGTGTTATTGGGTTTTTTCCATTAGGAAATCCTAAGTAATAGCACGGAGTCTGGAAATGTGGCCGAAAAACGGCAATAGGCTCGCCCCCTATTACGTGGGACTGATACATACCTGGCGAAATGTGGGTGCATTAATGCACCTCTGCCTACCCCTTAGGGGAATACAGGCGTGAGTTTATGTTTGTATGTACAATAAAAATTAAACAAAGTTAAAACGAAATACTAAACAAAATAAAGCAAAAAATAAATAATACCCTTAAACAATTATATAAAAGGGCCAAGGTGAAAATACCCATTCGATATCAAAGGCCCTGAAAGGTAAGCATATTGCCTTAAGGATGGAGCCGGTAGTGATTCCAAGCGTTATATTGGAGCAAGCTGTTGAATATGAATGTGTAATATAGCCGAGTCCAAAGAGCTCAAAGGCTTCAATTACGCATATTTGAATGCAATATTCTTGTTGCAATAAATCCTGCTGAGATTCAGTGAAGCTCCAAATAATTGTGTTAAAGTGCTAAAAAACTCACGCCTATATTCCCCGAAGGGGTAGGCAGAGGTGCATTTCTGCACCCACATTTCGCCAGGTATGTATCAGTCCCACGTAATAGGGGGCGAGCCTATTGCCGTTTTTCGGTCACAATTCCAGACTCCGTGCTGCTACTGAGAATTTCCTAATGGAAAAACCCAATAACACTTTGCCCGACCCGGGAATCGAACCCAGGACCTCTAGATCGCTCGGCACATACATTTACCGCAAGACCACGAGGCAGTCGATTTCTAAATATACTATGTAAATAAATATGGATTTTGGCATACAAAATTAAATATTTTATTCTAAAATTTTTATTTAATAAATCACATCTAATTCCTAATAGCAATAAATAGTCTTGAATCTTTGAATATACTTACATACATTGTTTAAGTACTTTGATAAAAACAGAGGCTTGACAGAGTAGTGATTTATGTAGAAAAGCATGCCGAGTGACACTGTATTAAACCTGTTTTTGTGAAAAATGTTTTCCGTTTTACTCTTACAAAGGAATAATTTTCGGAAACGCTGGTGGTAGGATATTCGTATCCGCCCGGATGGCGTCGTATCCGCCCGGATGGCGACCACCGTACACAGGGCGTAAAACCCGCCATAGTGGCACATGCAAGTGTGCCGCGTTCCGGGATCAGCCAGTGTATATCCGGTTTTCGGGGGGGCTTCAATCATGGTGAAAGGATGACCGTGCCGGCAATTTTTTTGGCCGGTTTGTCGCGGTCGGTCCTTTGATCGCCATGATTGATAGTCCCCCAAACTTCTTCACAATAAGGTGAAGAGGTATTCGGCCGGCATGATTGTGTCGACCAACGGGAGACCATCATCTCTCGCTGGTCGGCACTTTTTCTGGACTCCATTGCGCTTACCATCAGGTGCAATGGGGTCACTTTGCCGTGCCAGAAAAAAAAAATAAATAAAAAAAAAAAACGAAAATCAGCTGAATGTGGCCGTGAATTTTGGTAATAATCTCGACACAACAAAAAATATTTTTACCTGTAAGTAGCACCTTTTGTGTGGTTCGTGGTAAAGCTCGTAGTCACTCGAGGATCCTTCTGGTTTTTGATTACACCGCCACTGCAAACAAAGATAAGTCATGTATAAAAGATTTCGCTGAAATTCATATACAATTATTATTTTTTTGGGCTTTATTTCATAACAAGGAATTTGCCCCGCTTTGTCTGGGGTCAATTTAAAAAAAAAAAAAAGTGTGTGTGTACTTATGTACACGCGTTAGAAGTTATACCACACGACTGAAGTAAAACTTATAAATACGCCCAACAGTCACATACATAGTTCTTAGTTTACACAACATATTACATTTCTGAACGCACTCGTAATTTACATACATTTAATTGGGCGCATTTATAAGTTTTACTTCAGTCGTGTGGTATAACTTCTAACGCGTGTACATAAGTACACACACACACAAACATATTAAAACCTTCCTGATCCACTTGACACTTACATTTTTTTTCTAGACTTAATGAGCGGTTAAGCAGACAACTTCATACTGTTAATTTAAGCAGACAACTTCATACTCTTAATTTTGTGTCACAAATGCGCGCGCATCTTAAAATTTCACTCTCATCATTTTTTCATAACGCGCCTAAAGAAGTATAACTTCAAAAAATAAGCCAAATTTGTCCATTCAAGGTGTCATCCAAGTCCTATCACAACGAGAAGCATATCGACTTGGAGGCATACAGCTGTGGAATAAATGGACGTAGTTATGCAATAACGTTCCAACCCACAACAACTCCATTTTGAGATAAATGCAAAGGAGACTTCAGACTGCCCATAAGCAGTATCGCATGATTTTAAGTTGTGCCACAAGTTAGTAATATCAACAATTCTTGTCTTTAATTTTAATGATTTTACATCGTATTAGTTAACCCTACATTTGCCGGATTAAAAAATACAAAGATAAATAGTATTTCTATTTATTACTACCTACAGTTTCTGTTTGTCGTTTTATAACGCTGAGTTGTCATGATAAAAAAATATATCAAATCGACCTTTAATTTATTTGATCATTTACTATTAAGCAAATTACAATTATTATATTGTTTTAAGCTGTCACTAGATCTTGCTAGTGAGTTCGCTAGCGTGAAAAGTTAATAATAAAACTTATTCAAATAAAAGTAACTTACTCTTTAGCAATGCTCGGTGGTAGTTGCTATAAGTTTCTGTTTCTACTACCACACGCAAACATTTTTAAAGCACTTCACAGATTTATGCTTTGCGCACATTGCTTTTATCAAAGTGCTTATTTGCAACAATCACATCTATTAATAGTTCTGTATTTATTTTCATTAAAAGATTATAGCAAGTATTCTAGTATTCTAATAGTGTATATTTTTCTCTGCTGTATATTTTTAATCATACGTATGCAACGTATACGATCCTGACAGTATAATGATAACACGAAAATATTTTCTGTAAAAATAATGGTCATGAGAAATATCTATTATAAGAATAATAAATCGACTTATGCACTTGGCAACATTGAAATTGGTTGGCGGGCGGGATAATGTCATTATATGTTTATGCAAGAACGGCCGTTACGTTTGTGTTTCGCAAAAGTAATGATTCCAAGTGTGGTTATTAGTTATATAATATTAATAAGTAGTGATTCTGAGAAAGAGACTCCATATAGGTAACTTACTTTATAATCGAGATAGAGACTCCTTGTACAATTTATTGTGAAAAGTGGTTGTGAGACAGAGACTCCTTATATCACTGTTCTCGTATTATGGTAATATCAGTTCGCCGGTGTGTTAATTGTACCCTTCGGCTACGTTATGGACCTTTGCAGGCATTGAGAGAAATCAATGAAATCATGTACAATACTCTATGTGGATTTCACCCTCGTCGGTAAGTGAATTCAAAACTGTATTCTTATTAAATATTAAGTAATCTAAAAATGTATTACTATTAGTGTTTAAACTGTTGGAACTCTGTCTTCTCTCTGGAGGTGGTGACTACAACACAGTCATTGTCAATGTAGTTAACAGCTACTGTTTATGCTCCAATGAAGATTTTCAGGTTTTTATTTTCTATACTTTATTGTTAGGCCAGGTTTTAACTAGGTATTGTTACTGTGATGTTTATAACTATTCTAATTGCCTGCTTTAATGTGCTATTTAAGACACAGCGATATATAATCCCAAATACTTAAACTGGCACCTATTACTAGCTTTAACTTGGGAACTAAATCTGGAATTTCAGACATAACAAGCAATACACAATCAACTGCTTCACAGAGGTAGTATAATACTAGCCTTTGAATTTAAATTCTGAGTCTTATTGTAAACATATATTTTCACAGATTTCACGGGATGGCATTCTCTGCATGGGATGCTGTTCTTCAAGTTGGCTCACTTCAAGCTCCTATTTTAAGACATTGAAATGTATGTTTTATATGTGGAATATCTGTACTATGCATACAATCATAAAGAGTACCTCCCAATTGTCAAGAAAGGATCATTAGTCTTAATTGGATATCTCTCCTTCATGTTAAATGAGAATCCCTGTTTTAACTTTTATGAAATATTTCACATTACTAACAATTATATCCATTTTCCAGATCTCACATCTAAAATGTGTGTGCAAAGCTTCTTGGATGGCAGCTATGAGAACACTACAGTGACAATTACAGTTATGATGCTAATCATTTAGATCATGCTTGAGATGCTCCAACAATATAAGATGTGCCAGTTTTACATGTGTCAATACAGCAAATACACTTAGGGCTATCTCTGGTTAGCTGCTTAGTTGGCAAACACACAGTAGGCTGTTGTGCCCACATAATGACTATTGCTTGGTACTTGAGTAGGGGATGGCATAATAATATTACTACACCAGCGCCATTCCTAGACAATATTTTTGAAGAAGAGTACATGGAATAATAATGATATTAAAACTTTACTTTGACTGCCTACTTATGTGGTTTTATTATATTTGACCCTTTAGTTACCATGGAACCCCGCAAATTATGCAAGTACTATTTAGTTTCATTGATAGGGTATGTTAATTACAACACTATGCACAAGTTTTCATTGTGGCACAAAAATATTTGTGCTGATACTAAGTTGTATAGTCAGTTGGGCATTGCCCTTTATAGTTTTGATTGAATTCTTTTTTGTCCTAATTAGTATAGACGTATACTATAGGTTTTATTGAAGAAATATAACATAATTTATTATTCCTATAACAATTGCTTAATATATTTGGTAAAATAAGCAAGTATTTAGTCAAAATGGGATTGGAACGTTTTTGAAAAAATGTAAAATGTATGTGCATTCATTTTGGCTAATTAAGCAATAATGTTCCAACAAGTAATTGACTTAAATTTTCTAATTTAAGAGTTTTTTTTTTTCATGAACAAGCAAATAAATAAAAGAAAAATATAAATTATCAAAATTGTATTTTAAAGAGAATCAGTTTTTAACATTTAAGGATGCCTCAATTATTATAAAACATCACATTAGTTTATCGCTTCTCAAAATCTGGCTTTCCCCCAAACCCTTCGACATCGTCTATGATTTCCTCTGAACTTTTCAAATTTCTATAAAATTCGAGACAATTTTCAGGAATATATGGATATAACGACTGTAAATCTTCTAATTTCGCTGGAGCGATTGGTTTGCCATCAGGCCACAGCAAACAGAAATCTGAATCATTAAAGTACATTGTTTGTTTTCTATATATTTTAACAATATTTAACTCCTTAAAATCTTCATCTAAAGATTTCCTCATAAATATAGAAAACATTTTCTCCTTTTCAATTTTTATTTCTTTTGTATGTAGCCAGTTAACTTTATTTTTATCCGTAAATGTTTTTCTATTTACAATATTTTTTTCTATTTTTCTTGTGCTATAAAAGTCTGTTTTATTCATTTTAATTACTTTTAATGGTTTCTTCTTTTTATTTTTTTTAATTATTTCCATATATTCCTCAGCTGTGTAAATACGCTGATGGTGTTTTAAAGCAGTTTCTATTTTGGAAAAATCAGTGTCATTAGGGAGAAACGAGTGTCCAGATTCCAGAAATCGAAACGATATTGTTTTTAAGGTTTGATGGGAGTTTAACGTGGTTTTTAACATTAGAACTATTTTAATATTTCTATTCTGACCTCCGCAGCAGTCACTCCATAGAATGAGATGTTAATGAGACACGATCCTACCTCCTGAGCACCTAAATTAGTTTTACTAAAACGTTCCAAGATCATTGGATCATTCTAACAACATTTTATGTAAGAATTATATTTATTAAAATGGTTCAGTCCACATGTATCATTTTTTGGTTTTATGAAAGCCCCATTATTTTAAAATTGTGGATTGGAACATATCGCATTAAATGGATTTACCTAGAAAGAAGGCCTAAAGCTGGATATATTTTTGCTCAAAAGATGGAAGGCGTCGAAAAAGGTATGCCAGTATTGTTATCTCAATTTTGAGTGACTTGTGGGTTGGAACGTTATTGCTTATTGACGTCCAATTGTAGGCTGAAAATGGCCACCGGGGGTTTTGATCGGTATGTCGGCGTATAGATTTTATGATAGGTATCCAGTCCAGCATTAACATGTGTAACTACGGCTGTAACGCCGGTGAACCCTACATACGCTTACCGCCCCCATCCTCCTGGGCTGGCAGAAAGGAGAGCCATAATAAGTATTCCCCTCGGTGCGGTGATTGAACCCGCGGCCTCTCGTTTCGCAAGCTGGTGTCTAGACAACTATGCCACGGGGCTATGTACCACTATGTATCATTCCTAGCACTAATGTAAAGTAAATTGCTATTAATATAATAAATAATTGAAAAAGGGCAATATAAAGAGTCCTCGAAACCGACGTGCATGCATGAAGAGGATAATGTCAGTGGAGGAAGCGAAAGAGGTGTGTTTGGACCGTGGCATTTGGCGCTCTATAGTCTCTGCCTACCCTAACGGGAGACAGGCGTGAGTTTATGTATGTATGTATGTATAATATATGTGATGTTACGTGCAATTATTCGACGTTGAGTCGCGTTGTTCTCTAGGCACTAGCATAAGTTACGCAATCGGTTCTAAGTAAAATAAAGTTGGACAGCTATGCCTTGGAAATACAACAACTAACGACATTCGTAAGACAGTATTGAGAATAATGTGATACCCTCTTGATCCCGGGTGATTTGTATACTCCTATTTCACATTAAATTATAGCAATGACTGCCTCGTGGTCTCGCGGTACAAGTATGTGCCGTGGGATCTACAGGTCCTGGGTTCGATCCCCGGGTCGGGCAAAGTGTTATTGGGTTTTTCCATTAAGAAATTCTCAGCACGGAGTCTGGAAATGTGCCCGAAAAACGGCAATAGGCTCGCCCCCTATTACGTGGGACTGATACATACCTGGCGAAATGTGTGTGCAGAAATGCACCTCTGCCTACCCCTTCGGGGAATACAGGCGTGAGTTTATGTATGTTATGATATGTTATAGCAATGAAATAAAATTTCGTCTGATTTGTTGGTGAATAACATAAATTGGAGCGTACGATCGTGTGTTGTGGTTAGAATCCAAGGACAAGTGTTAATGGGTTTTTCCTTAAGTACGTGGGGTTTTATAGCTGGCAAAATTGAGAAATAGAAATCCACCTCCGCCAATGCCTTAGGGGAGATAAACTAAAGTATGTATACTATAGTTATAAGTATGTATACTATGACCTTATTTGATCGAAGATTCCGATGATTATTTTCACAACTTTTAAACGCGCACTGCGGCATGTTGACGTGTTAGCGTTGGCGACGATTGGACCATACTGATTTGAAATAAGACCACATTTTTTGTTGTGCTGTTATTTTTCGGGCCGTTTTTGAAGCGCTCATCGGAAATCTAGTATATATTTGATCGAAGACTATGACTTATAAAGTCTACTAGTCGTGATGGCCTCGAGGTTTAGGCACGCGGTCGAGAATCTCGACGGTCGCGGATTCAAACCCCAGGCACACACCTCTGACTTTTCGAAGTTATGCGTGTATTCACATTGAATTATCACGTACTTTAACGGTGAAGGAAAACATCGTGATAAAACCTGCACACCTAAAAGTTCTTAGGATTTTTTTGGGCGTGTAGTCCGCCAACCCGCACTAGGCCAGCGTGGTGGACTAAGGCCTAAACCCTCTCAGTTGTAGAGGAGGCCCGTGCCCAGCAGTGGGACGTATATGGGGTGATGATGATGATGTATACTATAGTTATAAGTATGTATACTATGAGTTATATAGTCAACTAGCTGACCCGGCAAACGTTGTTTTGCCACAATACATTATTTCTAGGAAATAGTTAGCCACCGATAAAGTAGATTTGTAAAAAAATAAGAGGTTCGTTTGGCAATGGCAGCGATGAGCCCACTTCATTATAAATTTGGCCTTTGATTTTTATTTTTAGCTACTTATAGTGACTTTACTTTAGTCTTTGAGCTTCTCTGGTATTGGTATCACTTTCTGATTTGATTCGGCACTTTATCCAGAAGTGAGACGCCTGCAGACATTTGAGCATTCGCATTTTGTTTTTCTAGTTTAAATGTCTCCATCAAGATCCGGATCGTAAGTATTGCACGAATCCACATTTGTTTTCTATGATGGTCGTCAGTCTCGGTACTCTCTAGTTGAGAAAAAAGTTTAAAATTAAAATGGCCATTAAAAAATAGGGGTTGATTGTAGAGAGTTGAAAATTTAGAGTTGTATGTATTTTTATATGCTGTATCATAAAAAATTAAAAACAAAAACTTTTGTCAAAAAAATAAAAAATACAATTTAGGGGTGGACCACCCTTAACAATTAAGGGAATGAAAAATAGATGTTGTTCGATTCTCAACCCTAGCCGATATGTACACTAAGATTCACGCAAATCAGTCGAGCCGTTTCGGAGGAGTTAAACTTCTAACACCGTGACACGAGAATTTTATATAGTATAAGATATAACAAATACTAATATCAAAGCCAGCGAGAAGTTTAGTGTCGAAAAAGGTTTTTATTAGGTAGGTATCTGCTAACTTTTCTTCATGTCTCGGCCTTATGCCAAAAATCCTTCCAACAAATGCGAGCACAGGTTATTCAAATCAATTGATGAATTAACTTTATGTCGATAAAGTATTTTAAATAAAGTTTCACACCGGAGCATCAACACAAAATTTAAACTTTTCATTGCTGTCAACGGTCAATTAAATGAAAATACAAATCGAAATGGAATGGATTTTCAACAAATATACTAATATAAATATAATATACTATTCGCTTTTAATTATAAATAAGTATCAGTGTTTCTATTGGAAAAACTATTTCACTTAATGATTAAAGTTTTAATTAGTTTTTCATTTATCAAAAAAAACAGCCTTACATTTGTTTTGATCTTATTTCTTTTTATTCAATAATTTTCTAATGTTAACGTGAATGATATGCCATTTTTACGGACTTTATTGCGGTAACAGTTCACAGAAATGGAGAAGATTACATTGCGGTAACAGTCACACACATACATAGTTCTGACCCCACACTAAGATACGCCAACTCGCACTAGGCCAGCGTGGTGGACTAAGGCCTAAACCCTCTGAGTTGTAGAGGAGGCCCGTGCCCAGCAGTGGGACGTATAGGTATAGGCTGATGATGATGAACGATGATGATTAAGATACAAGTCCTGTGTCGTAGGATTAGAAACTACGAAAGACTTTTTGGTCTCACAAACACCCAGACCGGAAACAAATATTTATGGATCACACAAACATTTGTCTCGGTGCGGGGATCGAACCCACGGTCTCTCGTTTCGCAAGCTGGTGTCTAGCCTTGAACACAAAAGGCGTTAACCTTCACAAATCAAATTGTATTTTGCTAATACTATACAAATATTATAAAGCTAAACCGTTTGTCGATAGAACATGATAAGCTTTGAATTAAAAAAAGTATATTTTTGTGTTTAATAGTCTATTTGTCGAACAAGACTATAGGCCGTATAACGTCACGATATTATGATGAAAAGGCAAATAAGGTAATAAAAATGCTTTGAAATTTAAGGACTCGCATGGGAAGCTGTAGGCAATAGCTAATAAAGATATATAAGCGCTTCGCACAACTTACCTATATGACCTTACATAAAAAATCTTAATTTAAAAATATTTATTTTTTATCTCGTTTCCTCAAGTCGCATGTCAAGACATAGCAAAAAAAAATATTATCTAAACAAGACGTTATTACGGACCATTAAAGTAATAAAAAGTGTTTATCTGGGGGCACGGCAGTGCCCCCGCCAAGTCGAGCGAAAAAGCGGCACGGCCGTACTATACTTTTCTCGAAGCAACTCAGGCCATTTTCGACACCCTATAACTTCGTTGTGGATAAACCTAGAAACCTGAATTTTTAGTTACCAAGCAAGAATGGTATAAACTCTGTATATTTCAAATTTCATTCAATTTGAACCAGTAGTTTAAGAATTATAACTAGTCAAACTTCGCAGTTTTGGTCACTCACTGACCGATCATCAAAACTCTAAGGCACTTCTAGCCGACATAGAAGCTTCAAATTTGGAACACAATTAGGTTTTAGTGTATAACTTAAGGAAAAATTATAATATCTTGCAATTTCGGTCTAGTTTTCTAGATACACAAACTGCATAAATAACTTTGTAATCCCATATAAATATATACGATTACAAAGTTACATTTGCAGTAAATAAATTAGTGTACCTGTATAGTATAAAATAATGGAATAATAGGTGTAGCTAGATAAGTAGGGATGGTATTGAGGTTTAGGCGTGAGGTCGAGAATCCCGGCGGTCGCGGGTACACACCCTAGGCCTAGGCACACTTATCTCACTTTTCGAAGTTATGTGTGTATTAGCAATGAATTAATATTCGGGAAGAGCTTACTATAGAAATGACCCGTGGCGCAGTTGGCTAGACACCAGCTTGCGAAACGAGAGGCCGTGGGTTCGATCCCCGCACCGAGACAAATGTTTGTGTGATACACAAATATTTGTTTCGGGTCTGGGTGTATGTGAGACCGAAAAGTCTCTCGTAGTTTCTGATACCCACGACACAAGACTTGTATCTTAGTGTGGGATCAGAACTATGTATGTGACTGTTGGATGTATTTATTTATTTATTTATTATTTATGAAGTAAGGTCTTTAAATTAAGGACTGCCTCGTGGTCTCGCGTTACATGTATGTGCCGTGCGATCTAGAGGTCCTGGATTCGATTCCCGGGTCGGGCAACGTGTTATTGGGTTTTTCCATTAGGAAATTCTCAATAGCAGCAGGGAGTCTGGAAATGTGCCCGAAAAACGGCAATAGGCTCGCCCCCTATTACGTGGGACTGACAGGTATGTATCAACATACCTGGCGAAATGTGGGTGCAGAAATGCACCTCTGCCTACCCCATCAGGGAATATAGGCGTGAGTTTATGTATGTATGTAGCAATGAATTATCGCGTACTTTAACGGGGAAGGAAAATATCGTGAGGAAATCTGATTAATAGGGTCAAGTAATTTATTCATTTCAAAAAAACTGAGTGCGGCAGTTAATGCCGTAAATTAGTTCAAGTTATACCTCTAATAAGCTTTATGTTGTAAATTTCTGTTAGGTACATTGACAGTACCAATTTATAGTGAAAGAGAGATAAAAACTTTAAAATAGGATTAACTCCAACTGACGTATGACGCGTGCGGCCCTAAATATTTCTAACTAACGCAAAAAATAATTATTACTTTAAAATAAAGATCACGACGCGGCCGCTCTCGTCTCGTATGTAGAGGAGGAAGACTACCTACAAAAGTAAGCAAAGCTCATAAGGCAGAGAGTGGGCTTTAAGAAAATCCGTTGTTAGTACTCAAGAAGTAGAAGATACCGAAAAGAAAAACGTAGGACTATCTACAAAAAGAAATGAGATCCCATAAAAAACAAAACTTGTAAAAAATCCCAAGTCTCGCAACTCAGTTCTTTTGCCGTAAAAAGTTGTGAGATCTATATGATACCAAGTCGATGAATTTATTCAGTCCCCGTTTAAGGGAACTTCTGTCTTAAGTTATTATGCACTTAGCTTACCAGACACCATCTTATAGTGACCATATCAATGTTAAAAATCTTTTATGTTTAAAATAAAATAGTTAGACTTGGCAATCGCATGAAAACACAATGTATCTCACTTTTAGTGCGATTGCCAAGTCAAAACTATTTTATTTTAAACATAAAAGATTTTTAACATTGATATGGTCACTATAAGATGGTGTCTGGTAAGCTAAGTGCATAATAACTTAAGACAGAAGTTCCCTTAAACGGGGACTGAATAAATTCATCGACTTGGTATCATATAGATCTCACAACTTTTTACGGCAAAAGAACTGAGTTGCGAGACTTGGGATTTTTTACAAGTTTTGTTTTTTATGGGATTGAGTTTACTTTGGTCCTGAATAAGTTGCCTCTATTCATTGTATCAAATTCTTATATTTTGAAATTCTAAAATCGAAAGAATTTGTAAAACCTGTTCGGAAATGGAGTGTAATAACGCTTTTCAAATATGGAGACGGGCTTAGTTATTCACAGGTCAAAAAATATTTTAAAAAACGTCGTCAGCGCCTACGCATCTAATATTGTGCTCCCACGCCTATATTGAAAATATTAAATACCACTACATGTCTCAAATCATTTTGAGCTTTCAAAGAATGTAATTACTTACCTACCTATTTTATAGCATCTATACAAAATCTATACAAAAAAGCAGTGATGGCCTCGAGGTTTAGGCGCGTGGTCGAGAATTTCGACGGTCGCAGGTTCAAACCCCAGGCACACACCTCTGACTTTTCGAAGTTATGTGTGTATTCACAAAGAATTATCACTTGCTTTAACGGTGAAGGAAAACATCGTGATGAAACCTGCACACCTAGAAGTTCGTAGGAATTTCTCAGGTGTGTAGTCCGCCAACCCGCACTAGGCCAGCGTGGTGGACTAAGGCCTAAACCCTCTCAGTTGTAGAGGAGGTCCGTGCCCAGCAGTGGGACGTATATGGGCTGATGATGATGATGATGATACAAAATACGTGATTTCTGGACCCACATTTCACCAATTCTGTTTTTATCTCAATCAAGAGCGTTTACGCTCCGCGCGGCTAGTCAAATTTCGGTAAATATGACTCACACTAACGCCAGTGTCGGTAGTTAATGATGTCAAATGAAATTAAGTATCATAATATATGGGTCGAAAAAAATACTGTATTGACAGTAATTTCCCAATATTTCGAATGCCTTACATTTTTTATTATTTGAATAAGGGATCTAAATATTAAAATGTTTTTCACTAACTATATACTTGGGGATATTTCCAATTCAACGACATTTTATTTTGATTAAATATCTTATAAATATGAGATAAAAATGTTGGTGGGTATGTATTAATAGAAACAGAAAGGGTTGTTGACAGTACCGTAAACTTAGTTTGTTGACACACAGCTCGGCCGCACAGCAGCTTCCTCGCAGAGCGTTGGAAGTTTCGCGTCATTAAACAGTATACTATCGGATTGATAGCTGAATTTGCGTGACCTGTGGACAAAGGGTATTACTATTGACATTGGACATATGAGTGTACTCGGAATAGCGTTTCCGGCACATAAAGCACCGTATGGGATAATTTATTCTTGCTTTGTTTAGTAATTTATCTTCATGTGTCTGATTTTAAAATAGATGTAGATTTTTAGATCTTCGCTGCTATCACAATCCGAAGAGCCACATTGAAGGAATTATTTCATTTACCGCACGCAGAGTTTGTGCTCTAAACATGGTGCGTTATGTCACCGCCGACCAGCTTTAATACTATGCGCATCTCTGGGACAGTACCGCTTAGAACCCCCTCGTTACCTTGGAGGGATTGGTGCCTTTGCAGTTGCGTGGGGACATTTCAAATGTTCGGACGCTTAAGAGTCACCCACTCCTCTCTAAAACAGTAACACGAGTGTTGGTTTGCGAAGCCACAGCGTCATGGTCTCTAGCACCCTGGCATGAAACTAGAGGATTGCAAATTCGTTTCTTTGACATACCATAAAGCTGAATAGTTTGCCGGCTCACGAATATAATATTGTGTTCTATCTTTAGTTCAGAGTAATGTGAATTTTAGGAGATTTTTTTATTACATTAATAATACATCATATTGATTAATAAGAAATCAAGATGTAGAGATAAAAAAGCGCTGGCATGAAACCGTTAAGGATATAAAAATCAATGAGTTTACTATTAGGGATGCTGGAGCTAGGGCGAAGTGAAAGAAAAGTAGTGGAAAGAAGAACCCTGGATGCAAATGGGATAACGCCAGATAGAATGAAAAAAAAAAACTCTTTCAGTTCCATTCGGAGACACATGCGAGATATTTAGTTAAAAAGAATACAAGTATTATAAAGTTCTTATTACATCTTTATGCAAAAATGTAACACAGATTCCATTGTTAGTTCGTGTCCTTGAAATAATCAAGACTCGCGCTGAAGATGGTTCGTTAAAATCTTATTAGAATAATGAGAGTCAAGATGCGCGTCTTATTTAACATTCTAAAAAGGTACTCTGAGGTCTTTGATGGAATGTTCGTAGAAGTATTACACGAAATGTAAAAAAGTAAATGTAAGAAAGAAAATTGCAGTTCTTTGTCAAACCGTACTTCAAGGCAAAAATTGCACGACTGAAACACTAATCTTGGTTTGCTCTAATATTTTTAAAAAACATTTTTACAATCACATTTCGCCAGCCCTGCTTTTTATTTCATTCTTTCATAATCATATATAAAGGTTTTTTTCTCTCAGAACCAAAACTGTTGAGGTGTGAAGTGGCTCTCATTTTTCCGTTGGTATCAAAGGTCTGACAGAAACGAGGCGTCAGCTGACCGGCGAAATTTGATTTTATCCCTCCGCGTAATCATTGACCTTTTTGATAAAATTTTGTTAACACTACCTTTCGTTTAACTATTGAAGCCTTATAGCCATAATATTTTTTCATTCAAATACTCTTAGAAATGATCTATTGAACCGTCAGCTAAGGTTATACTACTATTGCCTCGCAACGTGATATAGGTAACTTGAAAGAAACGGTGCAAGAAACTTACTCAGCAGCACTGCAAAGTCGAGTTATTTTATTTGCAATGCTTTCGATCGATTTGTATGCATATACTGTTATACATGTATGTTATAAGCTACGTTTCCACGCAAATAAATTTTACTTTCTGGGAGATTTCTAGTCTATGTTATTAATAAATAAAATCGTAGTGGCTTCATAAACGATGAAGGTATTTTTGAGTTACAGAACAGAATGGCCATTTTATTATTAATTATATCTACGGACGCAAGGTAATTCACTAGATTTTTTTTAAAAAGAGCGTGAAATAATACAGGGAAGTGAACTCACCTAAAAATAGGGCATAAGGCAAATAAATGCTCAAGTCCTTGGCATCGACGACGCTCATGTCCAGCAGGAGCTGCATGATGTTGTACGGCATCCAGCACAGCGCGAACAGTACGGCCAATAGCAGCAAAATCCACGCCACACGCTTCCTCTCCTTCATCAAGCGAAGACCCTGTTAAAAAAGTATAATAATTTAATTCTACAAATGGTTAAAAGCACACACTCACTTGTCTTCTCCGCAGGATACTACGGAGAAATATATAAGGAACTATTAATAAATTATTTCTATTTTATCAACTCGTAAAACAACAAAACAAACATATCAAACCATATCAAATTAATTTAACTTTTATAATATAAGTGCATTTTGTAGGAGATATTTGTTTGGTCACGTTTAATTACCCAAGAATATGTTTATAGTACGCTTTTGGGCCCTAACATAAGGAGTCGCAGACTACGAAATCATCAAAAAGTTATTGACTTGATATGAAGGAAGACATGCGGGCCAACGAACATACTGTAAGCGACGCTGAAGATCAGGCGAAGTGAAGAAATACAGAAGCAAAAAGGATCAATTATCCTTTTTTTAAATATACTTATTATTACTAACATTTCCAAAATGACAATGAAATCGAGTATTAAGTGTAACACGGCACTAGAACAAAGAGACGATGAACTTTACTAGTTAGAAGATTAGCGAAGACTAATATTGATGTTGTACAAAGTTATACAGTTATAAGCTGCAAACCTGTAAAGCAATTTAAGTCGACTAATTGATAATTGCGACAGACTCACTTACTTACTCACAGACCGCACGAAGGTTTTACGTCTGAATTTATAGTGTACTTTAGAGCTATTTAACAACAAACAAGTAACTATGGTCCTTCCAAGGGATCACACGTCCTAAAAAATATGACATTACGTGTTGCTGAGGGAGTTTCTTGTCTTTTCTTCTCCACAGCGATAACACGTTTCGAAGCGGCAATAGTTATAAAAAATAGTTTAATATTGACGATTCAAAATAATTTGTAAAACTCTATTTGAATAAAGATGATTTTGACTTTGACTAACCAAAAATCAGTTCAAACAATCTAATTATTATTCTTAAGCAGCGCCCCACGGTTTCATCATGGTTTTTAATAACTGTCAAAATCATAATCAATATCATACATACATACATACATAAACTCACGCCTGTCTCCCGTTAGGGTAGGCAGAGACTATAGAGCGCCAAATGCCACGGTCCAAACACACCACTTTCGCTTCCTCCACTGACATTATCCTCTTCATGCATGCACGTCGGTTTCGAGGACTCTTTATATTGCCCTTTTTCAATAAATCAATATCATTAGAAAGTGAATAAAGAATAAGGTAGTGATAAGACCTTAATGGATAATGTTTCCGTGGACACGATTCTGTTATGAATAATAAAAGATGACGACGTGTCAGCGTAAGTTTTTCCAGACATTTCTTTTAAAAGTTATGTTACTTGTTAAAGGAGCTTTCCATTAAAGAAAGAATTTTCAAATTCGGTTTAGTAGTTTACGCGTGAAATGTTAACAAACAATTTGCATTTATTTACAGAAACAACGTATTTAAAGACTTAGTCAGCTTGCAACAATTATGTTATTATTTACATGTCGGAGGAAAAGGGGCTTTGAAATGTGTGACGTCAGAGTTGCAGAATTGTTGGTTTGTGATGATTATTCATATTTGGCTAGACACCAGCTTGCGAAACGAGAGGCCGCGGGTTCGATCCCCGCACCGAGACAAAAGTTTGTGTGATCCACAAATATTTGTTTCGGGTCTGGGTGTATGTGAGACCGAAAAGTCTCTCGTAGTTTCTGATACCCACGACACAAGACTTGTATCTTAGTGTGGGGTCAGAACTATGTATGTGACTGTTGGGTGTATTTATTTATTTATTTATTCCTTACGAAAACTTCGCAACTGACAAGGCTGATAGCCCAGTATTTTTAATAATAGCAGTGACATCGTTATTATTGGAGGATTCACTTTGAGAAGGGATTTTCACAATCCACTTCCATCAAAATTCCTTTTTATTTCCCAATACATCGGATGTTTGCTGTCCGCGCGTAGACGGACGAATGCCTCGCTCCGCTGCAGCGGGCGACCGCCCGTGAGTCATTCTTGTTTATGCAAGAGCAATGACATAGCTCTCAGTATATACTTTTACGCCGTTATACACATGTCGAAGGAGATTTTTTGGCGTTTGGCTTTATAGAATTAAATTGGATTGTATTTTTTCAAGATGTGTTTAAAAATAATTGAGTAAAAAGTATCATCATCATCATCAGCCCAAATACATCCCACTGCTGGGCACAGGCCTCCTCTACAACTGAGAGGGTTTAGGCTTTAGTCCACCACGCTGGCCTAGTGCGGGTTGGCGGACTACACACCTAAGAAATTCCTAAGAACTTTTTTAGGTGTGCAGGTTTTATCACGATATTTTCCTTCACCGTTAAAGCAAGTGATAATTCATTGTGAATACACACATAACTTCGAAAAGTCAGAGGTGTGTGCCTGGGGTTTGAACCTGCGACCGCCGAAATTCTCGACCGCGCGCATAAAACCTCGAGGCCATCACTGCTAAAAGAGTAAAAAGTATGGTACATAACTAATCCGTTAGACCAGAACATTGGAAATTATAAGTTGGCGATCAACAATGGATTGGTATCCATATGATACGGAAAAACAGCGCCAATTAAAAAAGGGATTTTAATTGGCGGTCTCATTCATGCGGATTCATTTGCTGGTGGTAGGATATTCGTATCCGCCCGGATAGCGACCCGGTGGTCGGTGACGGTTACACAGGGCGTAAAACCCGCCACAGTGGCACATGCAAGTGTGCCGCGTTCCGGGATCAGCCAGTGTATATCCGGTTTTCGGGGGGGGCTTCAATCATGGTGAAAGGATGACCGTGCCGGCATTTTTTGGCCGGTTTCTCGCGGTCCTTTGTTCACCATGGTGTTAGTCCCCCAAACTTCTTCACAAGATAGGTGAAGAGGTTTTCGGCCGGCATGATTGCGTCGACCAACGGGAGATCATCATCTCTCGCTGGTCGGCACTTTTTCTGGACTCCATTACACTTACCATCAGGTGCAATGGGGTCACTTTGCCGTGCCAGTATAAAAAAAATAAAAAAATCATGCGCCCGTCTTAACCAGCTACAGGCTTACTGGTAATCTCAGCCTATCGATAATCTTGGCCAAGAAATGTGGACATCGTCTTCTGCTTATCTATTAGTGCGCCAAGCTCCCTAATGCTTACTGAATCCCCTTTCATTAAGCGTTCTCTGCTTTGCCTAACCGCAATAGCACAAAAACAGTTTGTAGCCAAAATAGTGAAAATTTGAGGACATCAACCCGAGTGAAATATTCAAAATAACTTAAGTATTTCTTTGAAGCAACATGGTTACAAGTTCGTTAACATATTTGTCACAATTATTTAATTAAGTTTCCTTAAGTTGTTTACGTAGGTACTTAATACTTATTTATTTCCACGGTTTTACTTTTCTTAGAAACTATGCTTATCAACATACTCCAAATTTAGAAGAACATTAAACTTTGTCACGTTTCTCATAGAAACCATACAATACAAAAGTTAGACTTAAAAAACTTGTAATTTATTTTTTGCTGTCCTCAATATTTCACGAGAAATAAAACTTTTATTTAGGGATTATATTTTATTCTATCATTACCAAATTTCATATGTTATTTTATTTTTCTATTGGATTTTCAATTTTTAAGCAGTGATGGCCTCGAGGCTTAGGCGCGCGGTCGAGAATTTCGCCGGTCGCAGGTTCAAACCCCAGGCACACACCTCTGACTTTTCGAAGTTATGTGTGTATTCACAATGAATTATCACTTGCTTTAACGATGAAGGAAAACATCGTGATAAAACCGCACACCTAAAAGTTCTTAGGAATTTCTTACGTGTGTAGTCCGCCAACCCGCACTAGGCCAGCGTGGTGGACTAAGGCCTAAACCCTCTCAATTGTAGTGGAGGCCCGTGCCCAGCAGTGGGACGTATTTGGGCTGATGATGAATGAATTGGATTTTCAACATTAAGAATTTAATATTTATGAAGTCTTGAATTTCCAGAACTTACATGAGATTATTAAGTCATGAAAACACAAGACCCGAAAGCGAAATTATTATATGTAAAACGGTTTCGGTTTCGGTTTGAGCAAGTTCCGTTTAGTTTACTTTGCTTTTATTTCAAGTTAACGACTGTGAAAATATTTCAAGAGTAAACTTCAAAAATTAAGAGATAACAAAGTATTTTTTTAAAAGGTCGATGTTTTTCCGTTTGCTATTTATTCAAAGGCCGATTTAATATAACAAGAAATACATCGTATATAACGCTAGGAAATAAATACATACATACATACATAACCTCACGCCTGTATTCCCCGAAGGGGTAGGCAGAGGTGCATTTCCGCACCCACATTTCGCCAGGTATGAATCAGTCCCACGTAATAGGGAGCGAGCCCATTGCCGTTTTTCGGGCACATTTCCAGACTCCGTGCTGCTACTGAGAATTTCCTAATGGAAAAACCCAATAACATTTTGCCCGATCCGGGAATCGAACCCAGGACCTCTAGATCGCACGGCACATACTTGTGCCGCGGGACCACGAGGCAGGGAATAAATAAAATTAACTAGAAGATAGCAGAAGTAGACAAATATTGTTTCTGGTCTCAACTTTATTCCCTCATAATTTTTAGTACAAACGAACCTACCTAGTAGCCGCTTGGTACTTTTTAGGCAGAAATCTTGATTAAAGACTTTAAGGTTTTCGTTTCGATGTCCATATTGCAGGCGCTCTGTTCCACTTTATACATAGACGACTAATAAACTATGTACCTGTGTGATGATGACAGATTATGCCGTGTGGACTGTACGACGTAGCCGCGGCTATTATCATAACAGATTTTTCATACCCAGTTATTCAGTCACCCATTTACCATTTAGTCCACTTTATAATGACAGCCCAGTGGCGGCGTTTAGCATTACGTACCATCTGGTTACACCGATTCCTTGCAACCTTAAATTAAGTCCAGTTCTCCTCTGTGCGTCGTCTCCTGAATTTAGCAAAGGCTCGGTCCCTGCGCCTCATCATCAACCGTACTTCATTCGACATCCAAGGTGCTGGAGGACGCTTTTGCTTGATTTTTCTAACAGGAGCATGACAGCCATAAAGAGCCTGGATGTGTTTATTAAAAAAGTGCACTTTATCGTCTACAGATGATGCAGCCATGAGATCCTCCCAACAGAGATTAGCAGCATCTTTGCACAATTTGTCACGATCAACGCGACCAAAACATCGCATGTGCAAAACCTCAGTCTTGTATTTAGGGGGTTTAAGGATATAGGATAAGAAAATGAGGTCGTGGTAGGAGAAACCAGGAGCAGGAAACTGACCATGTGAAGAAACAAGATCAAGGGATGATGTGAGGATTAAGTCAATTCTTGACCCAAACCTCAAGGAAAAGGTATTCAGCAGTAGAGGGACATAAGGTAGAGGAAGAGGCTACAACCTTGTAGCCAAAGGTGGTATGGAGATAGATAGCCACCCCACCCCCTCTCCTGTCAACTCGATCATTTCGGATTAGAATAAATCCAGGGAGGGTGTAAGCGGCGGAAGGGAGATGATGTTTGAGCCAGCTCTCAGAAATAAGGACGGCGTGCACGTTAGCGTCAGCGAAAGACACAACTAGTTCATTGTAATGACTAGCTATGCTTTGCGCGTTAATGTGACAGACATTAAAAGCAAAACGGTTTGGGTTTTGAAATTTTTCACGCAGCAAATCTTCAGTAGTGGGAAAGGTCGAACAAAAACTGTCGTCACTATTACTGTCACTATGGGATCCAGATTCAATGGCAGAAATATAAGAGTCATCATCAGAATACATAATAATATTACACAAATATATTATAATAAAATAAAAGGTATTAAATAATAATAAAAAATAAGTAAAAAAAAATTAACGGCGCAGAAATTACTTAATATATAGTACTTATCTGAAAAAAGATACTCTGCACCACCCGCCAGCTGATATTAATCGAGAAAAACGTTTGAAACAACAAACAAAAAAAAAAATTAAAAACAAAACATAAACAATATTGTAGTATGGAACGCGACTTCGTCTATACCCAAATGTCAAAATGAAAGTGACAATATAAAAGAAAAACAACGACATGAGGGTAGTATTAAAAATATAGACGAACAATAAAAATTAAATAATTGATAGTGACAAGACAAAAAACAAACAGTTAGAGGGTATTATTTAAAAAAGACGAACAATAATAATTATACGAAATAAAAGTATTAGTAAGCGCTGAGCGATCGTCATGGCTTACGCGGTTTTATATTCGAGCGCGATGTTTCCGTGGACCCGTGGCTTATTACTGCCGATGACGATAAACTTGATGTCTTGGGATACTTTGCCAATAAGGAATTAAGTTCGTCTAGTGTTGTGATTTTCACGCGGCTTCCATCCGGAACTTTGACTACAACAGTGCCGTCTTGAGTCCAGCAAGACCGCATACTGCCGACTTTTGATGAATATGTTTTGTCGCGATCTTGTCAGGAACTCCTTAACCGAAACAAATGAGCCTTTCAGCTTGGATTTGGCTCGCCAAACAGCTGTCCTATGAAGTACACTGGAGAACCTGACTAGGACAGGCCGAAGGTGTTCTTTGTTTGGAGTCCCTATACGATGACAGGCAGTGATAGAGGCACCTACCATTGTGGCAACTGCCGTGGGGACACGGCCCAGCACACGCTTGAGGAGTGCCCAGCCTGGGACGAGGAGCGCAGCGCTCTCGTAGCGGTCGTGGGGAGAGACCTCTTGCTGCCGACTGTGGTCGCCGCCATGGTCGGCAGCCGGAGGTCGTGGAAAGCTATGCTCTCCTTCTGCGAACGTGTCATTTCGCAGAAGGAGAGCGCGGAGCGGGATCGGGAGCAGACCGATCCCGCTCGTCGCAACAGGCGACGTAGGAGGCGCCGGGTCAACACGTAGCCCGGCGCCCAGAGGCCACGCGGGGCCGCCGTCCCTACCTTGGCGGCCCCCGAGGTGAAGACGCCACACGCGTCAGGTCGGTGTGCCTTTTGGCTCCGCGCAGAGGCGGTCCCGGGTCAATCCATAGCTCTGGCTTCAGGGTATTCCGGGGCCGTCTCGCTGAATGCGCTGATGGTGGCCGTCGCGGGGTTTTTAGTCGGTATTACGGCGCAATATTCCTGGTAGGGACCCGGCCCAGCGGCCGCCCGCAAACACGGGCGGTAACATCTATGCTGGGTCGGAAGGCGCTTGTGAGTCCGACACACCCTCGCCCCTCCGGGGGTGGGATGGTCCGTAAATGGATTTTCCCCGCGGAAAAAAAAAAAAAAAAAAGTGATAGAGGCACCTGTGACGTCCTTCACCAACATCGTACCGTTTAATATGGACAACACGGCGGAATTACCGTTTTCGTCGTCAGTCTCCGGCACGCCGTGAAAAAGTAGTGCTTTACGACGGTGTCTGGTCTCCATCGCATCGACCATGTTTGCGCATTGAGTTATTTGCTGTCTCAGCAATCGCAGCAGGTTGAGCGTGAGCTCCCGAAAGGTCCGGAACTCTTCGGCAACCCGAGCGACGGTGTCCTTGGTAGCTCCCCCAGTCTAAAGTTGAGCTTCGAGTTGGGCCATTCGCTGCGAAAAGCTGTCTTCAAGCGTCTTTTGTGTAGATTGGATGTCCTCTAGTGAAGTCATATTAACTGACTTAAAGTGAGGTGTTGTTCTGGTGAAGTTAAACGCTGGCTGGTAGTGATGCAGAGCTGGATTACATGCAGCAACACAAAAATGAGTACATTCACAACGTATTTTTGCAAAATTCACGATAAAATTTTAACCGAAAGCACGTCCACTCAATACACCGACCATAGGACAAATGATGAGATTATACTATAATTAAGTTTTTTATGTAGGTATTTTATTTTTATTTTTGTCCGAAAAAACTACTTTTTGTAATTAAGAATTAAACGAACTTACCTTGTGAAGTTCGATTCTAATTATACGAGTATCACGAAGAAGATGATTACCAGTTTACTTGCAGCATTACGCAGTATGGTGCTGTCCTTATCACACGGTTTAAAGCTATTCAAAGAAAACACTACCTCTACTCCCACCCCCCACGCAACCGGTCGGCCGATCGCTCGGTGAGCGCCATTATTTTTAGAGTTAACTGAAATCAAATTTTTCAGAAGGGGTCAGTATGGTTCTCTGAGTCTGGGATTGGGCGGGAGTATGGTAATCATCTTCTTCGTGATACTCGTATAATTAGAATCGAACTTCACAAGGTAAGTTCGTTTAATTCTTAATTATACTTCGTATCCCTTCGAAGATGATTACCAGTTTACTTGCAGATGTTTAGAGCTTTAAAAATTTGATTTTTCCCAACTAATATTAAAGACATATTTAAACACTTAATGTATTATCTCTGTTTCCCTTATGGAGATACAATAATAAAAAGTATTTTAATTGGTAGGTGAACTTTCTTTTAACTGGAGTTCAACTTATTTTATATGTACATTATACTGTATGAGTCACATTTGTGATTATGCTCGCAAATAGATCGGTTGGCCGAAATTTTGCACAATTGCGTCTGTAAACGCATAATCAGCGAGTTCCCACTCTGTATAGATATTCAACTGACGTGAAGCACGGTCTGCTTCAATGTTGTCAGCAGATTTTATGTACGATGCAAATGCTAGATTGCACACCATTGCTAGATTTTTCCCGCTAAATAGTTAAGGTGCGTAAATCTGACACCCATGTTGATGACAATGTCATATGAGCCGTATCAAATATAAACCCAAGATATTTGCGAGATCTACTTGGCGTAACTTTACTTTTGTCCTAATTGATTAAAAATCCTAATGACTCTAAAAGAGTTGTAGTCGTATTGACATTATCTATACATTGCTCATATGATGAGCCAATGTAGCAAAACTCATCCTAATAATTTACTGGTAGATGACCAGCGGAGCGTAATTTACATAACACTGGTTTTAGAAGTTTTGTAAAAACCTATAGCTGCTCCATACAACAACACAGACCAAAATACAGAACGTTAAATTCAAATAAATTTGAACGCCACTGGAATCTCTGACACTAAAAGTAAGCATCCTGAAGGTCTATTGTTGCAAGGTACTCATTATGCTCAACAATAATCTTCCATCTTGAAATGTGGAGCGTCTATATATTTATTTAAACTTTTTAGATTTAAGGTAAATCTATACCTCGATTGCCTCGTGGTTTCGCGGTACAAGTATGTGCCGTGCGATCTAGAGGTCCTGGGTTCGATTCCCAGGTCGGGCAAAGTGTTATTGGGTTTTTCCATTAGGAAATTCTCAGTAGCAGCACGGAGTCCGGAAACGCGCCCGAAAAAAGGCAATAGGCTCGCCCCCCATTACTTGTGACTGATACATACCTGGCGAAATGTACCTGCAGAAATGCATCTCCGCCCACCCCTTCGGGGAATACAGGCGTGAGTTTATGTATGTATGTAAATCTATCCTTACCGTTCGGTTTTTGAACTGTGAAAATTGGTGATATGTTTTGACTTTTATAGGGTGACACAAAACCGTTACTAACGAGGTCCGATATAAAATTGTCAATAACTATGGCCTCTTCTTGTTTATAGCACTTGTTTTTTGGTAAACTGTGCTGTACAGGTTTATCTTCAAAAGTAATTTTGTATCCATTGAACCAAGATAAAATAGTAGGGTCGTTGGTTATCTAGGCCCATTGTTGGTAAAAATATTATAATTTACCTGCAACAAGATTGGGTACCTCATTCAGCTCCTCCTCCCACTATGACGCTGCGTGGTCTTCCAGCTGTGGTTGTACCGAACGCGCGATGTCGTCAAAGGTGGGCTGCAGTCGCCGTTTTTCCCCATGATGTCAGGGCTCACGTTTCGGCGGTCGTGTGCGACGCCCCCCTCGAGTTTAAAGTCCCACGACGACTTGTATGAGCTTGAGCTGCAGGAGCCGTCTTTGGTTTAGATCCATGACCTGCAATAGACGGCCTCAACTCCATGCTTGATTTTGAAGTTGTTTTTAATGCTTTCAGTTGCTCAACTATGTCAGAGCCAAATAAAAACTCATAATTTTGTATCCCCGTTAATTGGATTTACTTGTTTTGTGCATTTATTAAATTTATTTCTGTTAAGGCAGCCTAAAATTGGTCAAGCCAATGAAATATAATTAAATATGTCAGTACAGATATTATTATCATGAAAATAAATATGTTTATCCGTGTAGGAAAAAAGGATTATATTGTTTGTATAAGACTTAAACTAATGTGTATCCTTATAGAATACTTATGAACACGATATACGTGGGGCTCATGCTGCATTCATCATCAGCCCATATACGTCCCACTGCTGGGCACGGGCCTCCTCTACAACTTAGAGGGTTTAGGCCTTAGTCCACCACGCTGGTCTAGTGCAGGTTGGTAGACTACACACCTAAGAAGTTCCTGAGAACATTGTAGTGTGCAGGTTTTTTCACGATGTTTTCCCTCACCGTGAAAGTACGTGATATTTCATAGTGAATACACACATAACTTCGAAAAGTCAGAGGTGTGTGCCTGGGGTTTGAACCCGCGACCTTCGAGATTCTCGACCGCCTGCCTAAACCTCGAGGCCATCACTACTTCATACGCATAATTTAAATATTACTCGACACAATATAATTATGTGGAATTCAGCAGACAATGTACATGATGTACCTATGTATGTACTTATGTATGTATAAGAATTAAACTGAAGTGTATCCTTATAGAATACTTTTGATGCTCAATCACGATATACGTGGAGCTCATGCTGCATAAGCATGATTTAAATATTACTCGACACGATATACGTGGAGGTCAGTAGACAATGTACATGATGTACCTATGTATGTACGTATGTATGTATAAGACTTAAACTGAAGTGTATCCTTATAGAATACTTTTGATGCTCAATCACGATATACGTGGAGCTCATGCTGCATAAGCATGATTTAAATATTACTCGACACGATATACGTGGAGGTCAGTAGACAATGTACATGATGTACCTATGTATGTACGTATGTATGTATAAGACTTAAACTGAAGTGTATCCTTATAGAATACTTTTGATGCTCAATCACGATATACGTGGAGCTCATGCTGCATAAGCATGATTTAAATATTACTCGACACGATATACGTGGAGGTCAGTAGACAATGTACATGATGTACCTATGTATGTACCTATGTATGTACGTATGTATGTACGTATGTAAGTACGTATGTATGTATAAGACTTAAACTGAAGTGTATCCTTATAGAATACTTTTGATGCTCAATCACGATATACGTGGAGCTCATGATGCATAAGCATGATTTAAATATTACTCGACACGATATACGTGGAGGTCAGTAGACAATGTACATGATGTACCTATGCATGTATAAGACTTAAATTGAAGTGTACCCTTTTAGAATACTTTTGATGCTCAATCACGATATACGTGGAGCTCATGCTGCATAAGCATGATTTAAATATTACTCGACACGATATACGTGGAGGTCAGTAGACAATGTACATGATGTACCTATGTATGTACGTATGTATGTATAAGACTTAAATTGAAGTGTATCCTTATAGAATACTTTTGATGCTCAATCACGATATACGTGGAGCTCATGCTGCATAAGCATGATTTAAATATTACTCGACACGATATACGTGGAGGCAGTAGACAATGTACATGATGTACCTATGTATGTACGTATGTATGTATAACACTTAAATTGAAGTGTATCCTTATAGAATACTTTTGATGCTCAATCACGATATACGTGGAGCTCATGCTGCATAAGCATGATTTAAATATTACTCGACACGATATACGTGGAGGTCAGTAGACAATGTACATGATGTACCTATGTATGTACCTATGTATGTACGTATGTATGTACGTATGTAAGTACGTATGTATGTATAAGACTTAAACTGAAGTGTATCCTTATAGAATACTTTTGATGCTCAATCACGATATACGTGGAGCTCATGATGCATAAGCATGATTTAAATATTACTCGACACGATATACGTGGAGGTCAGTAGACAATGTACATGATGTACCTATGTATGTACTTATGTATGTATAAGGCTTAAACTGAAGTGTATCCTTATAGAATACTTTTGATGCTCAATCACGATATACGTGGAGCTCATGCTGCATAAGCATGATTTAAATATTACTCGACACGATATACGTGGAGGTCAGTAGACAATGTACATGATGTACCTATGTATGTACTTATGTATGTATAAGGCTTAAACTGAAGTGTATCCTTATAGAATACTTTTGTTACTTTACTACCAAAATCTATTAGAGAATTAAATGATCTCAATAATTATAAAGGTACATTGTTTAAATTTCTAATTAATAAATGTTATTATAGTTTGAATGATTTTCTTAGTGTTCATTGAAAAGTAATAATACTTTTAGTTTGTTTTCTATAGTATTAATATAGTTTTACAGTTAGATTTTTATTAGATTTAAGTTCCATTATTGTATGCCAACACGGCGGGTCATAGTTATAACACCTTCCTATGTACCACAATAAAATATATTTGAATTTGATGCTCAATCACGATATACGTGGAGCTCATGCTGCATACGCATGATTTAAATATTACTCGACACGATATACGTGGAGGTCAGTAGACAATACTCAACACAATTTACGTGGTTATAAATAAATACACCCAACAGTCACATACATAGTTTTGATCCCACACTAGGATACAAGTCCTGTGTCGTGGGTATCAGAAACTACGAGAGACTTTTCGGTCTCACAAACACCCAGAAACGAAACAAATATATATGGATCATACAAACATTTGTCTCGGTGCGGGATCGAACCCGCGGCCTCTCGTTTCGCAGTCTGGTGTCTAACCAACTGCGCCACGAGGCTGTATTTATGGTTATGTATTTAATCTATATGGATAAAAATGCACTGTGGGTAGGTTATAATCGTAAGGTGCATAAAGCAAGCGAGCGTAGTATTATATAGCATTTAGCTAATATTGAGTGCGCATAGCAATAACAACAGGCAGGCGCCGATGTGCAGTAGGTACAACCAGGTGCGCGACATGACGGCGCCGTGTCCTACTCCTCAGTACACAATTAAATAGTAATAATATCAGGGGTATTTACTTACCGCTTGCATTTACGAATTCGGTGTCAGAAACGACTAAGCTGGATGATTCGTCATCACAATTACTAGACGACGACGATGATGAAATTCTTCTGCGTCATTTTTTCACCTTATTTTCCAGTTTCCGGATTTTCTTCATAATTTCACTATAGTCATCGTCCTCTCTTTTTATCCATTATAAACTAAAATTTTACAAGCTTATATTTTTGTTTCAAAGGACAAGGTGTGATTCGGACCGCACAAAAATACGTAATGGCGCTCACCGAGCGATCGGCCGACCGGTTGCGTGGGGGGTGGGAGTAGAGGTAGTGTTTTCTTTGAATAGCTTTAAACCGTGTGATAAGGACAGCACCATACTGCGTAATGCTGCAAGTAAACTGGTAATCATCTTCGAAGGGATACGAAGTATAATTAATTATATGGAGGAACAATTCCGACATGTCATATGAAATGAATTTAATACATTGTTTATTTTTACGCTCGTTCTTCCAATTATTTTTTGGCTACAAATTATACCCTACACTTTCAAACACATTACCCAAACGAATGGGAAACAAAACGCTGCCTCGTTGAATACGCGGCTTAAATTACTGATTAAAACTCCAACATCATTATGAAATGTTATTACCGATCACGTACGAATATTTCGCGTGTAATCCTGCCGTTTTGTGTGGCCAAACTTCGACGTTGTCAATGCGGAACTAGGTTTATGTTAGTCTACAAACTTGTCTGGCTGAAACAACTTCTGTGTAATTTTTAGTTGCTATTTGAACGTTGATAAAAGATGTTTTTTTATTGAAATTAGGTTGCTGGAGGAGTACCAAAAAAAAACCAATCAAACTGAACTTCAATATTTGCTTCTTAGAAAGCTTTAGACAGATTGTTTTATATATAGGTGAAGTGAACAGTTACCTAAGCGTCAAAGAGCAAGAGCGTCAAACTTCCATCGCAGGACACTTGACACAATACGTAGTATAGTTGAGATTATTTTTCTACAATTGAAGGTCCCAAAATGACAGGCAAATGGCAACACATGTGTTGGTAAACTATTCAGAACTCGATGACTACTTAAATCCCTGCAAAGGAAACAACGTAACAACAGATAAACATATCTTATTGTTATGATTAGGTAGTTTAAGAAATTATAATTATAATTATTTGACAGCCCCGTGGCGCAGATAGCTAGACATCAGCTTGTGAAACGAGAGGCCGTGGGTTCGATCCCCGCACCGAGACAAATATAAGTGTGATCCACAAATATTTGTTTCGTGTCTGGGTGAATGTAAAATCGAAAGTCCTTGTAGTTTCTGATACCCACGACACAGAACTTGTATCCTTGTGTGAGGTCAGAACTATGTATGTGACTGTTAGGTGTATTTATTATATTTGTTAGTACCTGTGCTACGACTTTCTCCACGTTGTGGTAGTATTTTAAATTAATTATTTACGCTAATCTCGCTAAGTCGTGATGGCCTCGAGGTTTGGGCACGCGGTCGGTAATCTCTACGGTCGCGGGTTCAAACCCCAGGCACACACCTCTGACTTTTCCAAGTTATGTGTGTATTCACAATGAATTATCACTTGATTTAACGGTGAAGGAAAACATCGTGATAAAACCTGCACACCTAAAAGTTCTTAGGAATTTCTTAGGTGTGTAGTCCGCCAACCCGCACTAGGCCAGCGTGGTTGACTAAGGCCTAAACCCTCTCAATGGTAGAGGAGGCCCGTGCCCGTATATGGGCTGATGATGATGATGATGATGATGATTTACGCTAATTATTTTACAAATAGGACACGTACGTATAAATACTTTAATCAGCTATTTGCAGTGTCTCACTGAAAAGCAGTTACCGTTTGTATCTACCTAATATCCAAATGTACAACAAATGATAATGACGTAATAACATCTAGCTAAATTACAAAGTAATCTACTTTTAAAGAATGAATTAATCGAAAACTTGTAAAACATTCACTTAACGTTACATATTTCCATACAAACTTCCAACCCCCATTCCCTTCTGTTATTTAACCCTCTTAAAGGTAAATTTTTTACATAAACTCACGCCTGTATTCCCCGAAGGGGTAGGCAGAGGTGCATTTCTGCACCCACATTTCGCCAGGTATGTATCAGTCCCACGTAATACGGGGCGAGCCTATTGCCGTTTTTCGGGCACATTTCCAGACTCCGTGCTGTTACTGAGAATTTCCTAATGGAAAAACCCAATAACACTTTGCCCGACCCGGGAATCGAACCCAGGACCTCTAGATCCCACGACGCATACTTGTACCGCGAGACCACGAGGCAGTCCAATTAATTTTTTTAAAATTTTTACAAAGTTTAAATGGCATTTTTATTAACATTAACTAAAAGCCAAAGAAAACAGTTTCATCGTTCTAGCTTTAAAAATTATGAATTTCTATACAAACTTTCATCCCTTATTCCCTTTAGTTATTTAACCCTCTTAAGGGTTATTTTTTTACAAACTCTGAATGTCATATTTTATCATCAGCCCAAATACGTTGCACGGCTGGGCACGGGCTTCCTCTACAACTAAGAGGGTTTAGGCCTTAGTCCACCACGATGGCAAGGATTTCCTCACGATGTTTTCATTCACCGCTAAAGCAAGTGATAACTCATTATTGACAGCCCCGTGGCGCAGTTGGCTAGACACCAGCTTGCGAAACGAGAGGCCGCGGGTTCGATCCCCGCACTGAGACAAATGTTTGTGTGATCCACAAATATTTGTTTCGGGTCTGGGTGTATGTGAGACCAAAAAAGTCTCTCGTAGTTTCTGATACCCACGACACAAGACTTGTATCTTAGTGTGGGATCAGAACTACCTATGTATGTGACTGTTGGGTGTATTAAAAAAATATTAAATTAAAAAATTATGAATACACACATATCTTTGAAAAGTCAGAGGTGTGCCTGGGGTTTGAACCTGCGACCGCCGAGATTCTCGACCACGCACCTTAATCTTGAGGCTATCACTACTACTAACGTTGGACTACCTACAGTTCCACCTTTTGAACCTAATTAGTCTCAAGTACAAGTATAAATACTACGCTATCAACAATTTATTTTCAAATGGTCTTTGACTGCCTCGTGGTCTCGCGGTACAAGTAGGTATGTGCCGTGCGATCTAGGGGTCCTGGGTTCGATTCCCGGGTCGGGCAAAGTGTTATTGGGTTTTTCCGTTAGGAAATTCTTGGTAACAGCACGAAGTCTGAAAATGTGCCCGAAAAACGGCAATAGGCTCGCCCCCTATTACGTGGGACTGATACATACTTGGCGAAATGTGGGTGCAGAAATGCACCTATGCCTACCCCTTCGGGGAATACAGGCGTGAGGTTATGTATGTATGATCTTTGCCAAAGATAAACATACATTACATATTCATTACACTACTAATTGTCTTAGGTTGGGCTGACTGTCTGAATGCGAGTTTACATAAAGAATTTCAATGCTGTGAAATTCCACAAGGATGTCTAGCTAAAGATCTTAAATGTAGAAATCAAGGCGATTTTGCACATTACAACTAGAAGCAACAACTTTTGAATTTATACGGTAGCTTTAAACAGAACATAGAAGCAAATATTACCCAGCTGATTGTTCTGAGAACTCGTTTGATGTTTTCTATTCAGACCCTCTACAAAACAATTGTTTACAATAAACAATCCGATAATCGAACAAACACGTACCACTTGTGACAAGTGGTGGCATCTCCTTGTCCCGATATGGTGAGTGTCATGAAAACACCAATATCTCCAAGTCGGCTAAAATTGAGATACATTGTGTTTTCATGCGATTGCCAAGTCAAACTATTTTATTTAAAACAAAAAATAATAATGATATTGATATGGTCACTATAAGATGTTGTCTGGTAAGCTAAGTGCATAATAACTTAAGACAGAAGGTCCCTTAAACGGGGACTGAATAAATTCATCGACTTGGTATCATATGGATCTCATAACTTTTTACGGTAGAAGAACTGAGTTGCGAGACTTGGGGTTCTTAAAAGTTTTTTTTTTTTTTTTATGGGATTATAATATATTCGTGATACTTCATTACTCAAGCGTGTACAACAAAAAGCAGAAACAAGGCATTGTTATTTGGACACCATAATCATAAATTACCATATTCGCGTGTCTACGAAACAAATGGCCCGTAATGACTTCTTGTTAAGGGATGAAAGGATGACGTCACAACACAAAGACGTTTACGAATCTCATTTGCTCTAGGCTACAGTAGAACCGGTTATTTGTCTTCTGTTAAATAAATGAAAATAATACGGATTTACAAAAGGGGTATAGTATCAAGATCAGTTGCCAAGCAACTAATACAACACATATTGTTTGGAAAGAACGTAGGAGTACAAAAGGCATTAAATAAGGCTTAAGCAATTGTAGGGTATTCAGTCTGGCTCGAATTATGGAAGAAAATAGCTGAAATGTACTTAAAATAAAATACCATTAACAATAATGTTTCAAAAGAAATTATTTACTGTTTGCAAACTATTTAGTCGAGATTTCAATGTCTAAATTAAAAATTTAGTACCCACTCTTATTTTATCTTTTGTAAAAATAAAATTAATATTATAAGTCACACCTCTGATTTTGCGAAGTTATGTGTGTATTCTCAATGAATTATCACTTAGATACCTTAACGGTGAAGGAAAACATCGTGATGAAACCTGCACACGTAAAAGTTAACAAAGTAACAACACCGTAGCAGATCGCAAGCACGATGTCCAAAGAGCATCAAGTGTTATGGTAGATAGAAATTACCTGTTGCATACTGATGTTTCCTTCGTCGATGTCGAAGGGCGGACGCACGGAGCACAGCGTCCTACCCATAAACGCGTACGACAATATTGTTATTGAACCTGGTGACAAAAAACTTCATTAATAATCTCATCATTTTGGCAGCCCCGTGGAGCAGTTAGCTAGATACCAGCTTGCGAAGCGAGAGGCCGCGGGTTCGATCCCCGCACCGAGACAAATGTTTGTGTGATCCACAAGTATTTGTTTCGGGTCTGGGTGTTTGTGAGACCGAAAAGTCTCTCGTAGTTTCTGATACCCACGACACAAGAATTGTATCTTAATGTGGGGTCAGAACTATGTACCTATGTCACTGTTGGGTGTATTTATTTAATAATCTACTACATACATAATAACGCCTTTTATTCTCGAAGGGGTAGCAGAGATGTATTTATACATCCACGTTTTGCCAATTGTGTTTTACGTTACACGTAATACGGGGCGAGCGCATCACCGTTCTTAGGGTACACATTCAGACTCCGTGCTGCTACTAAGAATTTTCTGATGAAAAGTGTGTAAATAGTCATAGTTTATGATGTATCAGATTAACATTACAATTACTCACTTAGTTTGAACCATATTAAAGTATAAATATTGTGTCGCGGATATAAAAATAAATTAGATTTTCGATATCACAACCAGACAAGTCAGCTAGACATGAAACCAATGTTTTTTTAATTAAGCAATACGAATATGCTGCCGTCTGGGTACGCAGTCTTCCTTATAACCTTCTTTTTATCGAGGGGAAAGATAATTAATAAAAATAATACTCGTAGTTGTCTGAAGGACTTGAAAGAATCTAATTATGGTCTTAGAATAAATGAGTCTCTGTTTAAGTACCTCTTATACGCTGATGATCAAATTTTTCTGACATCATCGCAGTAAGGGTTACAGCAAATTGTGAATATTATGAATGTGGCATTTTTCAGAAAAGGTATCAAAGTGAATGTAGAAAAGACGAAAGTAATGATTTTAGAGAGGAGTGAACCCAGAACCGATAAAGGATAATGATAGGGGATGAAAACTGGAGTAGGTTGTTGAGAGAAGCGTAATGTTCGGTAATTGTGTTAATAGCGCCTTGAACTTCATCACGGATACTAAAAATATTTCGGACCGTGCTAAATTAGCGATACACCAAGAAGTCCTGGTGTCTACATTAATGTGCCATGTTTTGAGTATGGCAGAAGAAACATGAAAGTAGAATTAATGCAGCAGAGATGAGAGCACACAGAAGTATGTGCGTGATGAAATTGTCAAATAGAGTGAGGAATAGTGTGGTAAGGGAAAAATATGGATTGAAAGTGTATGTAGTGACCAATCTTGAGAGGGAGGTGCTAAAATAGATTGGCCACATTTAAAGGAAGAATTATTGCAGAATTACTAAAGAGATTTACTGTGGACTAAAAAATACTAGTGAAGCTTGCTTCATTCCTTCTAACGGATTTAATTAGGATTGTTGATAAGTTGATAAGACTGCCTCGTGGTCTCACGGTACAAGTATGTGCCGTTGGATCTAGAGGTCCTGGGTTCGATTCCCGGGTCGGGAAAAGTGTTTGGGTTTTTCCATTAGGAAATTCTCAGTAACAGCACGGAGTCTGGAAATGTGCCCGAAAAACGGCAATAGGCTCGCCCCCTATTACGTGGGACTGATACATACCTGGCGAAATGTGGGTGCAGAAATGCACCTCTGCCTACCCCTTCGGGGAATACAGGCGTGAGTTTATGTATGTATGTTGATAAGTTGAAAACTGTGAAGAATGCCATCGTGACCTAACAAGATAAAATTTGAAAACTGCTTGAGACACAATATATAAAACACTTCAAACTGTTCATATTTATCAATAGAATAAATCATTTTCGTGTTCTAGTTACTATAAAAATACATGTCAATATGTCAGCTCAAATTTTTACACCAGCTATACGTATATATTACGTAGCTATACGTATACGTGTATTATTTTAAGCGGATAAAAGAGACTGACCTCCGAAGTACAGCTTGCGCTAGTTGTGGGGTCAGGGTATTCTCATTTATATGTCAAACTGCTTTTGATAAATAAAGTTTTTACATACATACATAAACTCACGCCTGTATTCCCCGAAGGGGTAGGCAGAGGTGCATTTCTGCACCCACATTTCGCCAGGTATGTATCAGTCCCACGTAATAGGGGGCGAGCCTATTGCCGTTTTTCGGGCACATTTCCAGACTCCGTGCTGTTACTGAGAATTTCCTAATGGAAAAACCCAATAACACTTTGTCCGACCCGGGAATCGAACCCAGGACCTCTAGATCGCACGGCACATACTTGTACCGCGAGACCACGAGGCAGTCGTGGTTTGCTTTATTTACTTTATTTTATTTACCCGTCCGGAATTTGTCCTGTTTTGTATAATAAAAGTTTTTATTATTATTATTATTTTTTATAAATTTCGACTAAGTCATTTTAAGATAACGAAAAACAGGACAAATTCCGGACGGGTAAATAAAATAAAGTAAATAAAGCAAACGCTAGGCTTACAGTAACAAATGATGCCGAAAATAGATACGAATATAAACGAATAGTAGTCACACTACAATAGTCTGAAAGAAAGTAACTTATGTGGCATCGTGAAATATTGGTTTGTGCGCCGGTTAAGGATACTCGAATATTGGGTAAAGATTTACTGATATTATTTCACGTGACGCGTTTTCATTCATCATTCATTCATCATCAGCCTAAATACGTCCCACTGCTGGGCACGGGCCTCCTCTACAACTGAGAGGGTTTAGGCCTTAGTCCACCACGCTGTCCTAGTGCGGGTTGGCGGACTACACACCTAAGAAATTCCTAAGAACTTTTAGGTGTGCAGGTTTTATCACGATGTTTTCCTTCACCGTTAAAGCAACACCGATAATTCGTTGTGAATACACACATAACCAGGTCGCGGGTCGTCGCTGGATGCAGGCTGCCTCCAACAGGTCACTGTGGAAGTCATTGGGGGAGGCCTATGTTCAGCAGTGGACTTCTTTAGGCTGATAATGATGATGATGATGATGATGACACACATAACTTCGAAAAGTCAGAGGTGTGTGCCTGGGATTTGAACCTGCGACCGCCGAAATTCTCGACCGCGCGCCTAAACCTCGAGGCCATCACTGCTTACGACGTGTTTTACTGTCATTTTTTGTACAATGGATGTTTAGGTAAAAAATAAATATATTAGGTGTATAAATGCATATTTCAACAGCCCCGTGGCTCAGTTGGTTATTTGATCCCCGCACCGAGAAAATTTGTTTGTGTGATCCACAAGTATTTGTTTCGGGTCTAGGTATATGTGAGAACGAAAAATATCTTGTAGTTTCTGATACACACAACACAAGTCTTGTATAATATCTTACTGTGGGGTCAGAACTGGTGGGCATGCAGGTTTCGTCACGATGTTTGCTTTTAAAAAGTAGAGTACATTATATTTTTTTGTGAATACACACATAGCTTCGAAAAGTCAGAAATGTGTGCCTGTGGTTTGAATCCGCAATCGCGCCGTCGAGATTCTCGACCGCGCACCTTAACCTCAAGGTTATTTCTATTCTATTTCAAGAACTACGTTCCGTCAAACGTATGTTTTAAAGGAACATTTAAAAGTGGACAGGTCTCCTATCGTTGTTCGAATATATATTCTTGTTTACGTAAAGCTATTAAGAAATTCGTGAAACTCCATAACATATTTTCTCGGAAGTCAAATCCGGTATTAAAATCATGGCGCGTGAATTATGTAGGCAGTTATTAAGAGCGTTTACGCTCCGCGCATCCTCCACGCGAGAATTTCGGTAAATATGGCAACGCCAGCGTCGGTAGTTCGAAATAATGTTAATTGAATCTATAAAATGTCAAATACATCACTTAGATCATCATAATTGTTCGGAATTCAGTCAGATAACCGCGAAAACATCGACGGAGCGCAGAGCGATATGTCCTCACTCTGGAAGGCTTTGCGGCGGAGGATACACATAACATCGAAAATTCAGAGGCTTGTCTGGGGTTTGAACTCGCAACTGTCGATATTCCTGACGGTGCGCCTAAACCTCAAGGCCATCACTACTTCACGTTTCGTCAGCTTAATATGTTTCATAACCAAAGTAATAGGAGGGGCTCATTGCCGTTTTTTGGGCACAATCCAAAACTGAATAATGCCTAAAGTTTATATTAATCAACTAGCTGGCCCGGCGAACTTCGTTCTGCCTAACAGCCGATTCTTTTTTTTTTTTGCCTAATTTATTTCTTATTACATCAGCTATCTGCCAGTGTAAGTCCCGTTAAAATCGGTCAATCCGTTTCAGAGATTAGCCGGAACAAACAGACAGACAGACAAAAATTGTAAAAAACGTTATTTTGGTATATGTACCGTGTATTCATCCATATGGATTTTTTAAAAAGCGGTTATTTCAAGATTACAAACAGACACTCCAATTTTATTTATTTTATAGATTTATAGATATAGATTTGAAAATTGAAAGACAAGATGTATACCAAAGAAGTGTTTGTATTGAAATTACCGGTGATCACTTACGATTAACAAATCGGTTGAAATATGTACCTATCCGTGCACACAGATAACCAATAAACCAAGAACCATAACCAAGTCTAGAACCATCTAGTCTAGTCTACATTCCACGAAAGTATGTGTCATCATGACGTAACGCTATACCCTTAATGCTTCTACTTAAAATGCAATAAAAAGAAAAAGCTATTAAATAAAAAACCGCTGTTCAACTTGATGGTGCTATAAACAATACTTTACTTACTAAAACCAGATATATCCTTTCCTCAGTAATCGTTCGAGTGTGACCCAATCTTTACCCGCCTAAGTGTCACCCGAAATGTTGTAGATTTATTCACTTGGTATATTGTATAGGAAAAATCCGAGAAAATATTGAAATCGTGACATATTATTCTAGATGTCGATCTCGTGGTGTGAATAGACTTTATTGACAGTGACAAATCAATATGATTATTCTACCTATCAGTATAATCTATTTTTAATCTAGCAAAGTAATAACACCGCACCTGATCGTAAGCTTGGTGCTGCCAAAACAGGACAACAATTAGTGGCGATATTTTTCATCACTAATCAAAAAGCAGTGATGGCCTCGAGGTTTAGGCGCGCGGTCGAGAATTTCGGCGGAAGCAGGTTCAAACCCCAGGCATACGATCATCATCAGCCCATATACGTCCCACTGCTGGGCACGGGCCTCCTCTACCAATGAGAGGGTTTAGGCCTTAGTCCACCACGCTGGCCTAGTGCGGGTTGGCGGACTACACACCTAAGAAATTCCTAAGAACTTTTTGGTGTGCAGGTTTCATCACGATGTTTTCCTTCACCGTTAAAGTACGTGATAATTCATTGTGAATACACACAAAACTTGGAAAAGTCAGAGGTGTGTGCCTGGGGTTTGAACCCGCGACCGTCGAGATTTTCGACCGCGTGCCTAAACCTCGAGGCCATAACGACTTAATACATGTGGTGATTAGGAATACATTTTTTTTTCGAGATTTTTTAGCATCAATGGGTTTGCAATCACCGCAACTTGTCTTAATTTTTGATCACGGTCTGTTTACACTTCTATAAGAATGTTACGTAAACTCAGTAACCGTGCTCTATTTTAATGCATGATATAGCTTCAAACCCGTAAGGGCAAGTCTCTGCTTACACTTCTGTGTATACTTACGTTTCGCCAGAATTATTTTAAGACACAAACGTAGGTGACGAGTCTATTGCCGTTTTTCAGGCATAATTGTAGACTCCATCCTGAGAATTTTCTAATGCAAAAACCCTATTGGGTTTTTCGAGTACTACACTGCTCGGATCTAGAAATCAAATCCAAGATCTCTCGATCGCTAGGCACTTACTTAAACCGCAGGATGTCGCATTAATGTGATGACAGGAAGGACGCACTCATTAAAGACTTTTGTCTTTACGCTTTGCGGTATGGGTGCGAAAAGACTCGACGAAGTTTTTTTAAAAAGGACTACTGGGGCTAAAAATTTAAAGATATTAAAAATAAGTAACTCGAAGCTGTTTGGATATTTGACTCCATTTGCTATATCATACATACATACATAAACTCACGCCTGTATTCCCCGAAGGGGTAGGCAGAGGTGCATTTCTGCACCCACATTTCGCCATGTATGTATCAGTCCCACGTTATAGGGGGCGAGCCTATTGCCGTTTTTCGGGCACATTTCCAGACTCCGTGCTGTTACCGAGAATTTCCTAATGGAAAAACCCAATAACACTTTGCCCGACCCGGGAATCGAACCCAAGACCTCTAAAAACTAGAAACTCTTAGTTTACCTTAAATTTGCAAACTCTCATTATGCAAATATAAATATCTGACGGCCAGCGTGCCAAGAATCGAGTGATCAATTTAATTTAATTGATCAGAAATGCCTTAACGCTGCCATTTCAAAACAAGGGACAAACCGCAGCCCTTCAAAATGATTGTTACTGAAGAATTTGGATCACGTAATACTATTTCGACTAAACAAAGCGGTATTCCGTAACGGAAAAATGCTATAAATTCTACTCGTTTGACTCTGTTGCCCTGTTGCGCGGTTTCAAAGCTTTGCAGTGATATTTACGTTTGATTTTTAGTTTCTATCTAATACAATGGACAATGGAGCTCGACGGCTTGTTTTTGTTTCTACTGACTTTACTAAAAAAAATCGGGGTTTGTGTGGAATAGTTACGTTAGAATTTTGTTACACGGCAAAGATTTGAAAATCTCCAAATGTAGGAAAGCTCTTAGGACAGTCGGAAATCATCATGAGTCGCGGCAATCCTTACTAATATTATAAATGCGATTGTAACTCTGTCTGTCTGTCTGTCTCGCTTTCCTGCTAAAAATACTGAACCGATTTAAATGAAATTTGGTACACAGATAGTTTGGAGCCTGAGAAAGAACATAGGCTACTTTTTATTGCGGAAAGGGGTTTTAAGGGGTTGAAAGGGGGGATGAAAGGTTGTATGGAAGTATTGTCATTTTTAAAGCTAGAAACTTGAAACTTATTTTTTAGGCTGTTGATTAGATAGAAATAAATATGACATTCAAAATATGTAAAAAAAATACCTTTAAGGGAGTAAAATAAAAATAGGGGATGAAAGTTTGTATGGAAATTCGTCATTTTTGAAGCTAGAATGATGAAACTTTTTTATATGGCTTTTATTACATCATTACATCATATATATGATATATATATACACAATATAAGAATTATATTAAAAGTTTTTTTTTTTAAATCCCTTAATATGTTATAAATGAGAAAAGTACTATATGACTGTTACGCTTTCACGCCTTAATCATTTGACCGATGTGAACGATTTTTGGTATGGACATAAATGGGACTCCGTGGAATAAAATAGACTACAACTTTTTTTCTTTCTGAACCCAACTCTGTAGTCTACGCGGACGGAGTCGCGGACAAAAGCTAGTTTAAGATAATTTACATTTTGACCAGCACGAAAATGGAACCTAGGACTATCAGACCGCAGGTGGCTAGCTTATGCCGTGGGATAGGCAAAATAAAATAATACATTGTTCCTTAAGCAACCCATCTATTACAGATCTTATTTTTAAACTGCCATATTCCAATATGTCAATGAAAATATAAATGAAAAATAGAAATATAACAATCTATTAAATATTCCAAATGGAATTTAACTCACCATTATCAAGTCTCAGCTCGATCTACTTAGATTCGCAGCACAAATTAGTCCAATCATTTTGCAAGAAAAAAGACAGAATAGATTGCGAGAGAAAAAGATGAATCTTTTTCACAACATTGCTTTTTTCGCTGGTTTCACCGACCATTATTTTTATGACCGAGACGCCACTGTGATGACATTGAAACTAGATGGTTAATATTACAGTTAGTGATAAGACCGCAAGATGGATGGAGTGCGTGACTGAAGATATGAAAGAAAAAGAGGTGAATGAAGACATGACGGCTGCTAGGGATGTTTGGAAGGATAAAACATACTGCGCCGACCCCAAATAAAATTGGGAGCAGGGCAAGGCAATGATGATGATGAGACCGTCTATTGTTCACTTAATCTTGCTTATTATTATTCATTTTTGTATGTATTCATGGTACAATTAAGTATATAAATAAATAAAAGAAATAAATAAATACTGACGATTGCCTCGTGGTCTCGGGGTACAAGTATGTGCCGTGCAATCTAGAGGTCCTGGGTTCGATTCTCGGGTCGGGCAAAGTGTTATTAGGTTTTTCCATTAGGAAATTCTCGGTAACAGCACGGAGTCTGGAAATGTGCCCGAAAAATGACAATAGACTCGCCCCCTATTACGTGGGACTGATACATACTTGGCGAAATGTGGGTGCAGAAATGTACCTCTGCCTACCCCTTCGGGAAATACAGGCGTGAGTTTATGTATGTATGTATGTAAATAAATAAATACACGTGATAGGCTAAAAGATTGATTTTGTCCTTCATCAATTGATTCAGCAATTGAAGCTAGAGCTGCACCAATTCCAATTCAATGGGATTACGGTACAGATGCACAGACTTGTCGGAGTTGTACCAACTATTGATATACGGTAACCGACATGAAGCCATACTGTTGTGTTTCTCGAAGAGAGTGAGATTACCGAACGCCCAATTTGCTAAACGATGGATATCATCATAGAGGTCGTAAATACGAAACCCGCTGCGGCGTCGAAGTGTCTCGCCCTAATAAATAGCATATATATAATAGTATAAGATTATAGTGACCACTTAACCTTGAAATTCCGACTAAAATCTCTTGGGGGCTCCCGCACGCAGTATAGGCGGTACCTACTAGATTTCTTAGATTAATATTTATTTATTTATTATTTATTAATATTTATTTATTACAAATACGACGATTTTACGAAAGCGACTTAACATGTTTAAATTCTGAATGATTTGCGCTCCAACAAATCCTATCCTGGAATTGCTCACCACGTTGTATGGGACTTAAAATATTTTGAGAAATGAAATACATATTCAATAACTCATTCAGATCGGCGTCCTTGGAGGATAAGGTGTCAGATGCGCCGGCTCGCCGCCCGCCGGCATTTGCGCCAACTTATTGAAATGTCGTGAAACCGCGAGGTAAATTCCGGTTATATATTTATACCCTAAGGCGGTTACTTTCATCCGCCTTTTTCTTACATTTACGGATATTACATTCCTAAGGATATTGCAAGGAGCTTAGTAGTAGAAATAATGGTTTAAGACAATAAGACTAGGGTATGTTACCCTATGTTAAGGTCTTTAAAAAAAAGGGAGAACAAATCAAGTAACTGCAGAATTAGACTTGTTATTTTTAATATTTGTATGTAGTTTAGTAGGATTATAGTAGTTGGACATACATATATGGGCTGATGATGTACTTACATAACATTTTTTTGTAAACGCTACATTGATGTCTCGTTTCATCATCAGCCTATATACGTCCCACTGCTGGGCACGGGCCTCCTCTACAACTGAGAGGGTTTAGGCCTTAGTCCAAGTTAGCCTCGTGCGGGTTGGCGGACTACACACCTAAGAAATTCATAAAAGCTTTTAGGAGTACAGGTTGTCTCACGATGTTTTCCTTCGCCGTTTAAGTACGTGATAAATCATTTGAATACATAGCTTCGAAAAGCTAGAGTTGTGTGCCTGGGGTTTGAACTCGCGACCGCCGAGATTCTCGACCGCGTGCCAAAACTTTGAGGCCATCACGATTTGTTATGTTTCGTATGTATGCCAAAATTTCGACCCTGTCCGTCTATGTTTTAGATTCATGCCAGCATGCCGAGTTGCGATTAATCTGGCGTATGCATCGTATGTATCAAGCTTAATTAAGCCTCTTTATGTGGCTATTGGCTCTCTTCATAAACTTTAGATGTTTAGGGATGAGTCGTTGACGTTTTTGGCGTCAACGAAACGTAACCGTTTTTTTGCGTTGGTTAACTAGTTGAATTCTTCAACTAGTTGATAATATTAATGTTAGCAAATGAGCAGCTCTTGTTTTTTTTTTTAGAAATTTAGTTAGCTAGATAAATGGTCGAAAAATTCAACTAGTTTTTTCACAACCCATCAACCGTTCGTTCGTTACTTCATCGTCAACGGTTGATTCAACTAGTTCGCTGAAAAAACGCCCATCCCTAATGTTCAACGTGTATTTGCGAGCTCTGGACACTAACACAGATAAGTATGACGACAAACAATAAAATAAACAAATAAAACAATTAAACATAACAGTCACATATATAGTTTTGTAAGTCACTAAGAGAGTTTTGTATCGTGGGCATCAGAAAGTATTAGCGACTTTCCCCGTGTCCCCCCAAATATCTAAGGTTTACGTAAAATGGGGCGAATAATTGAATTTTTTCTAAGACCCCAATAAAACTTTGCCCGAACCGTGAAAGCATGTTCCTTTGATCGAACGCTTCATGAAGAAGCAGATATGTTTAAATTTGAGAAAATGTCTCAGTTTTGATTTCCTCAGGGAGTTAGTAGTTACACAGTAAATTAATAAAGTACGCCAAATAATGCAATGTAAAAGGTAGAGGAGTTGTCTCAGTTGTAGAGGTGGCTCGTGCCCAGCAGTGGGACGTGTATGGGCTGATGATGATGATGATGATGAAAATATAGAGGAGAATTTTTTTACTATCATTTCTGTTACACGTGTTTATTTGAAAAAATAATAGATTGATTCTAATATTTAGGGAAAAAAAATTTTTTTAATATTTTTCCCATATTTGACTTTAATCATGTCATTGATCGATATTTATAAAGCGATTGACTCCATTTTTTGAGCTTATTATGTAAGGAACACTCCTTGTAATGTTAACAAGTAATGTGAGTCCCACAATATCTCTTATCTGATTGTAAATAAACGCTAACCGCTAAGTTTATTTCTTCAATTTTTTATTCTCATTTAGGACTCATACATAAGAAAGAAGTGTTTTTACATATGTACATAGGCCTCGTGATGGCCTCGAGGTTTAGGCACGCGGTCGAGAATCTCGACGGTCGCGGGATCAAACCCCAGGCACACACCTCTGACTTTTCGAAGTTATGTGTGTATTCACAAATAATTATCACGTACTTTAACGGTGAAGGAAAACATCGTGATAAAACATGCACACTTAAAAGTTCTTAGGAATTTCTAAGGTGTCTAGTCCACCAACCCGCACTAGGCCAGCGTGGTGGACTAAGGTGGACCCTCTCAGTTGTAGAGGAGGCCCGTGCCCAGCAGTGGGACGTATATGGGCTGATGATGATAGGCACTCACACCTGTAATCTCCGAAGATGTAAACAGAGGTGTATTTCTGCACGCACTTTTCGCAATTTGATTTCTCGTGCAGGAAAAAATCTTGGTGATGGCCGGCTTAAATCCCAGGTATAATTAGCTGGTTTATGCGCGTAAAGATATTATTAAAAAATCATCCTCCAATTGTGTTTGACATCCTTGGCCTGATTGTACATAATAAGTAAAATATGCCTGCCTCGTGGTCTCGCGGTACAAGTATGTGCCGTGCGATCTAGAGGTCCTGGGTTCGAATCCCGGGTCGGGCAGTGTTATTGGGTTTTTCCATTAGGAAATTCTCAGTAACAGCACGGAGTCTGGAAATGTGCCCGAAAAACGGCAATAGGCTCGCCCCCTATTACGTGGGACTGATACATACTTGGCGAAATGTGGGTGCAGAAATGCACCTCTGCCTACCCCTTCGAGGAATACAGGCGTGAGTTTATGTATGTATGTAAGTAAAATATGTTGCTGTGTTCCAAAATTAAAATGTTCAAATTCTACGCAAGATCATTAAAAGAGATCTTTTGAAATCTTGAATGAAACACTGCACACATCCCGCGTTTCGAAATGAAACCCATTGTGTCATAAAATAAGAAACACGCTCGGCTGCGAATCATTTTTTTTCACTTGGCTTGGTTTTAACAACAAGCGAGAATTTACCCAACAGGCTTTATTTTAAAACGTGTTCTACTTATATCTGTCCGCCATTTTGAGGAAGCTCTGATATTGCGCAAAACAACGTAACTTAAAACATTATGTGGTGGTATAGAGAAATAAAAATGAAAGCAGTGATGGCCTCGAGGTTTAGGCGCGCGGTCGAGAATTTCGGCGGTCGCAGGTTCAAACCCCAGGCACACACCTCTGACTTTTCGAAGTTATGTGTGTATTCACAATGAATCGTCACTTGCTTTAACGGTGAAGGAAAACATCGTGATAAAACCTGCACACCTAATAGTTCTTAGGAATTTCTTAGGTGTGTAGTCCGCCAACCCGCACTAGGCCAGCGTGGTGGACTAAGGCCTAAACCCTCTCAGTTGTGGAGGAGGCCCGTGCCCAGCAGTGGGACGTATATGGGCTGATAATGATAATGATTGAGAAATAGATAGAACCACTGTCGCGGAGATGGCGCAGGACAGATCGAAGTGGAGAATCTTATTTCCGGAGGCCAAGACTCACTTTGGTTCGTTGCGCCATTTCAGTAGTAGTAATAGTAACAGCTACATACATAGTTCGGACTCCACATTAAGTTACAAGTTGTGTCATAGGTATATAAAGCTACGAGGAACTCTTCGGTCTCACAAAGACCCGAAACAAATATTCGGCGATTACACAAACATTTGTCTCGGTGCGGGGATCAAAACTGCGGCCTGTCGGTCAACAAGCTGGTGTCTCACTATATCACGAGGGCTGTCAAATAACTAGAAATAAAAATCATAACAGATATAATTTAATAGGTTATATTTAAATGCCTACTTGTCACGTCATTTGAAATGTAACTAGAGGAAAATTTGAGTAGAAATACACAAATATATCATCAAAGACACAAGATGAGTCTAATTAAGTAATTGCTCCAGTAACAGTTGTATTTATAAAAGAGGGCAAGGTCTATAATAAAATAGTAAAAAGTATAATAATTGTCAACAATGCATTACTTATTAATCGATAGAAATGCAAGACATAAAAAACTCTGTGAAATTCTCTTTGAGTCCGTAACATAAATAAATTCGCAAAACCCTATTCGCTTTGACTGCATGTCGAGTTGGAACGGAAAGGACACAGCGGGGCGCGCGTCAAACATGAAATACGTGAGGCTTTTTCTGTTCGCTTCAAGAATGTTAGTTCTAGCACTGTAAACGAAACAGCTCCAAAATAGGCTTGTATTTTATATGCGGAAATGCGATCATATAAGCAATGAAATATGAGTAATAGCTACAAGTTTTATGAGGATCCATTAGTATATTAAAGTTTCTGCACAAAATTTAATGTGAAAAGGATATATAAGTATTAACTCTTTTGTTCAGAGTTAAAAATGAGCATTGTGCAATCGACAGAACCCAGTTGGCTTCCCATGTCGGGCAATTTTTCTTGATTTTTATGACTATCGAATATGACGGAAAATAGGCAAAAGGCTCCTCTCCATAACACTTAAATCACATTTGACGAAAAGTGGGTATAATATTACACTTCTCTCTACTTATGGAATATAGGCGAGAGTGTTTGTAAGTGTTTATCAATTTATATCCTTTGTACGTATAGCTAGCTAGCTCTCCGGAATTTCTTACAAGAACTTCGACTATCTATAAATAAATAAATAATAATAAATAAATACACCCAACAGTCACATACATAGTTCTAACCCCACAGTAAGATACAAGTCCTGTGTCGTGGGTATCAGAAACTACGAGAGACTTTGCGGTCTCACAAACACCCAGACCCGAAACAAATATTTGTGGATGACATCTATAAGAAAACGGTATACAAAACAGTTTAGTCGAAAATCGTTTTTCATCCTTAAATATTACATTGTGAAATATGATATCATAGCTAACATTTCTGGAGATGTTTAAATGGGTTTCAGCATTTATTTTGCAAGCTGTTATGTCCTGCTTTCAAAACGTGCAAAATAATATTTTTTCAGCGAATTGTTATGCTTTTGTAGCAGATGTAGTGGTGGTAGTGTAGGATCAAATTGCGTGTCCAATGTCCAATGTCAGCGCAAGCTGAGGATTATGCAAAAGAGCGACGCAGCGCCTGCTCAAGGACTCAGCCCATACAGGGCTCCCATATAATGCCATAGACCGCATGAGTCGAGCAGTGTGTGCCTAGGGTTTGAACTCGCAAACGCTGGCATTCTCGATTTCCGTCATCGTATATGTATTCTATATTTCATCATCATCATCAGCCCATATATATATATATATATACGTCCCATTGCTGGGCACGGGCCTCCTCTACAATTGAGAGGGTTATACTTGAATACGTCCAAATATAGAATTCAATTTATTCTTGTTTTTGGCTTTTAGGCCCTTAATCATGACAACTTTATGTGTTTTAATCTCAAATTCACAATTAAATGTGTGTGCCTAAGTGTGTGTGTGGTCTGGCTGTCGTTCAAACGGAATTTATATTACTAGAAAAGGTTTTATTGTGACTTTTATTTTATCGTCGTACGTATGTTTGACAGTCTTTTACAGCTTTGTGTGTGGGCGACCTTTCAGCTAGATAAAATTAAAGGAAATGAAAGGACGTATTGTGCTATGGTTCGGCGCACAAATCTAAGCTTTATTTTATTTATTTTACTTCTTTGGGAAATAATTCTGTACAAGGAATTACTTAGGTATGCAAAACATGTCCGTTCAGCTATTAGACCAGCTAGCCGGTAGACTACGGCGTCAGCCTTCAGGCTTAGATGGTGACCGTCCCCGTATTATGGCTTAAATGGGCTTAAACTGTTACAATGTGGAGAATATTTTGCGGGCAGTAAGGCTTTGCTTAAAACGTTAGTGAAATGTCCAAAGTACACTCACGCTTTTTCCTTCATGGGGTAGGGAGAAAAAAAATTCTGACTTCACGTTTTTCCAGCCGTACTGTAAGTCTCACTTATTCAGGAAGCGATCCTATAGCCGTTTATTGCTAATATTTCCAGATCCCGTGATGCTACTAAGAATTTTGCAAACTGTCCTTAATCCAGGACCTTTAGACAGCACGGGACACCTTTACTACGGTACCAATGAGTCAATTTTGTCCAAAGTAAGTTAAAAACTTTAAAATAAATTGTATCAGTTTTTTGCTATTTTATACCAACGAGTACCTAAATCTTGTCCAAAGTAGGTAAGTTCAAAACTTTAAAATAAATTGTATCAGTTTTTTGCTATTTTATACCAACGAGTAAATCTTGTCCAAACTCCAAAGTAGGTAAGTTCAAAACTTTAAAATAAATTGTATCAGTTTTTTGCTATTTTATACCAACGAGTAAATCTTGTCCAAACTCCAAAGAAGGTAAGTTCAAAACTTTAAAATAAATAGTATCAGTTTTTTGCTATTTTAAACCAACGAGTAAATCTTGTCCAAAGTAGGTAAGTTCAAAACTTTAAAATAGCGTGTATATGTCTATTGCTATTTTATGACGGCACGGAACCCTTGGCATAGTATGTCTAGTCACTCTTGACTACTTCTTATTGCGTGAGACAGAATAACGACCGACCTGTTGATAATGGATTGCTGCCGCTATCGAAGACTTTCTTTTGACTAGCTATTGTTACTTTCTCGATGTTTGAGAATGAAAGGATAGCGGATGCGACTCAATCGATACAGGCTGAATATTGATAACGTCTGCCTCTTTTGTTCGGCGTAAATGTGTCTAAGTCGTGATGGCCTTGAGGTTCGGGCACGCGACGAATTAATAAACGATTTCGAAAATAAATAAAATGGATGAGTGTTCCTGACACACGAATAAAATGAAAAATAGATGGTGGTCCAAGCCAAACTATAAAATGTTAATGTGACCACTGTCATAGCACAGTTGTTTAAATCCTTATATCATAAATGAAAAAAATATTGCTGTTGGATTTTGAACCTTGTCTCTTATGTCTAAGAATGATGATGTGAGCCAAACATACACACACACGCACGGTTTTCGGGAGCATTCTCAATCTCCGTGATGCTAAAGAGAATTTCTTAATGGAAAAACCAAAAGCACTTTGGCTGAGCCTGGAATCGAACACGTGACCTCTAGATTGCACGGCAAATTCTTGTGCGAGACCCCGAGGCATTATTTTAATTTATACTGCATGGGTATTTAAAATTTCTTTAAATATTTCAGAGATTTAAGCGATCAAAATGTTTTTTATAAGTGATCTATTACATTTCTATTACTGAAAAGTGATCATTGTTGATAATAATGATACGTATTAATATTTGGCGATAAAATACCAAAAATATTTGTCTTCCCAGCGTTTGATCCTGTCCTCAATGATTGGCGTCATCTTCCGATTATTATATCCGGGACAGAACAAATATTATTCCGCTATGAGAAAATATACTTGCCTTTTATCGGCAATATTAAGATTTATTTTTCTAATCTAGCTAGTATAATTACCCATAGTATACCAATAAGTGATCTTTTCTTCTTTTAAAAAACAATACTAATATTGATAATCCAAACAATGCCTATACAAGAGACTTTGTGACACTAACGTCGAATCGAATTACAGTAAAAATTACATACGATACATACATGCATTGTCCACCAACCTGCATTAGGCCAGCGTGGTGGACTAAGGCCTAACCCCTCTCGGTGTATAGGAGGCTCGTGCCCAGCAGTAGAACGTATATGGGCTGAAGATGAAACATGCATTTCTGTACCCAAGTTTCGTAAATTTTTAAGTCACACATTAAAGATGTTTAGCCTATTGTGGTTGTTTGGGCACATATTCAGACTTCATTACCAATAATTCCTCAATCGGAAAACAACAAAACGTTTCCCGGTTCGGAAATTGATCCAGGATATTAAATGGCACGGAGCACATGTACCGCAAACCACGAGGCAGTCAGTTAAAAATAATGGTATTTAAAATGGAGCCTTAAAAAATGTTGATGTCGTAAAATATTGCCTAAGATTGCTCTATGCCTATAGGACATAAAAAAATTCTAAATTCGAATGGACCACACTGGAACGTTGAATGTTTCTTATTGAGTTGAATGTTTTTTGTTGAGTTGAATCTTTCTTGTTGTGTTGAATCTTTCTAAGAAAAAATCAAAGCAGCTAGACTAAACGTAAATTGTTAGGAAGACCTTACTGACTTTTTGATTCCTAATAAAGTTAAACCTTATAAGTACTGAGCGAATTCAAACATTTAAATGTAAATAATTGAAGATAATACGAGTTTAAAGCGAAAGTAAATTGATATGTCATGGAGAGGCATGTCCAGCATAATGTTAATCAATAACTACACCCGACAGTCATATACATTTGTATGTTAGTACCTACACACTAACATACATAATTATATATTTATGAGTATTTATTATGATTATTATTCTCAGTAACAGCACTGAGTCTGGAAATGTGCCCGAAAAACGGCAATAGACTCGCCCCCTATTACGTGGGACTGATACATACCTGGCGAAATGTGGGTGCAGAAATGCACCTCTGCCTACCCCTTCGCGCAATACAGGCGTGAGTTTATGTATGTATGTATTATGATTATTATTATTTTTTCCCTTTTTTAACGATATGTTTTAGCTTTGTTGATGTTTTTTTTTTTAGTTTAGTCTGTACACTTCGACTACCTTTCATTTCTCTTGCTACGTCTCCATCATTGGTTGCCTGTAAGAGATCGCCTTGTGCGATAAGGCCGCCCATTGTACTTTTCTACCCTACTGTACTCCTTAGTTTTAGTGTTATGTGTACAATGAAGTTTTAAATAAATAAATAGATCTGACCCCTCAATAAGATACGAGTCTTGTATCGTTTGTATAAGAAACTATGAGAGACTTCACGATCCCATAAACACTTAGACCCAAACACATATTTGTGGATCAAACAAACATTTGTCTCGGTGCAGAGATCGAACCTGCAGCCTCTAGTTTCATAAGCTGGTGGCTAGTCAAGTGCACCATGAGGCTTTTATGGGGCTATTTAAATGTTTCCGTCAAGAAACTCACAAATTAAAAAAATATAAATTAAGTACATACTTCATTACGTCAGAAAAGATTATCTATTTTTGGCACGACTTTGTTAGCGTGGAATTCGTGAATTGGCTCACACAGAAATTAAAAATGTACTAGTAATGAAAATACTGGCTATTTTGATATATTTTTAATAATCCCTCGGCCTCGGTGGGATTGTATACGTTTTTGTTATATAGAAAAATCTAATATTTGCTGGTATTAAGTGGAGTACTTGAAAACTGACAATCTTTGTGCCAATATTGCCTAGATTCGTTCGGCCGTTTTCTGAGGGACGGAGTGAAAAATATTCAAATATCCAAACAAAAAATATAGAAGAAATATTCTCCTAGTCAAGTCATATATAAAAGTAAGGCCTTTCCAATACGTAACGCCTGAAACGCTGAATCATTTGTCATATCTTTTTTGTAGCGATTTATGTATATTTTTAAATAAAAATTGAAGGAGATGAAAGGTGGTGTCAAATGTAATGGGAACCAATAATTTCTACAATTGTTTATATGAATTACTAGCTGTTGCCCGCATCTCCATATGCTTCCGCATATTAAGTTCCCTTAAGACTTCAAAAGGTTTTTTTTTTTTTCACCCTTTTAGCCACCATCATCATCATCAGCCCCCAAATACGTCCCACTGCTGGGCACGGGCCTCCTCTAATATTGAGAGGGTTTAAAGGCCTTAGTCCACCACGCTGGCCTAGTGCGGGTTGGCGGACTACACACCTAAGAAATTCCTAAGAACTTTTTTTTTTTTTTTAGGTGTGCAGGTTTCATCACGATGTTTTCCTTCACCGTTAAAGCAAGTGATAATTCATTGTGAATACACACATAACTTCGAAAAGTCAGAGGTGTGTGCCTGGGTTTTGAACCTGCGACCGTCGAGATTCTCGACCGCGCGCCTAAACCTCGAGGCCATCACTGCTTCTTTTAGCCACATTTCTTATTTATTATTGGTTATAGCTTCTTCGAAAAATTAATTACTCATTACAAATATTTTTTCAATTTGAACTAGTTGTTCTAGAAATTAGCGTAATCAACCAAACAAACCAATGTGTTGAATTAGAGATTGTATAATTTTTCATAACGTTCCACACGGCAGAGCAACATCGGACAGTCAGTCCACAATAAATCGGAAAAAAATAGGTCAACAAAATAAAGAGTTTCTTAGCAGCACGAAGCGTGAAGGGACAATAAGGGAAGATCGATGGGTTCGGATAAATACCAATCCGTCAGTTTTAATTACTTGTGGAGCGTTCATTCATTGGGCAGCTGATTGGCAGCAGCCCCCCCCCCCCCGAGCCGTCGAATTGATAGACAAGCTAATCACGCAACATGACTTAATACGTTTTGAGACGCAGGTTATCTGTGGGCACGGCAGTGCCCCCGCCAAGTCGAGCGAAAAAGCGGCACGGCCGTACTATAGGTACTTTTCTCGAAGCAACTCAGGCCATTTTCGACACCCTATATCTTCGTTGTGGATAAAGCTCTAGCTTAGTGGTTTCTAAACCACGATGTACCTATCTCACTTTTAGTGCGATTGCCAAGTCAAACTATTTTATTTAAAGCATAAAAGATTTTTAATATTGATATCACTATAAGATGTTGTCTGGTAAGCTAAGTTCATAATAACTTAAGACAAAAGGTCCCTTAAACAGGGACTGAATAAATTCACCGACTTGGTATCACGTGGATCTCACAACTTTTTGCGGTAGAAGAAATGAGTTGCGAGACTTGGGTTTTTTTACAAGTTTTGTTTTTTATGGGATACGCTTTGTCCAGTGGCGGAATTCTATGGAATTCTATGAAAATTGTATGCAATTTACCCTGTCCAACTGTGTGGTCTACAAATATTTGCTGAGGGTCTGGGTGTGTAAGACCCAGTCTATCAAGACTTCTGATATCCAAGATACTTACTTTATTTATTAATATACTTTATTGTATGCCCAAATACGTCCCACTGCTGGGCACGGGCCTCCTTTACAACTGAGAGGGTTTTGGCCTTAGTCCACCACGCTGGCCTAGTGCGGGTTGGCGGACTACACACCTAAGAAATTCCTAAAAACTTTTTAGGTGTGCAGGTTTTATCACGATATTTTCCTTCACCGTTAAAGCAAGTGATAATTCATTGTGAATACACACATAACTTCGAAAAGTCAGAGGTGTGTGCCTGGGGTTTGAAACTGCGACCGCCGAAATTCTCGACCGCGCGCCTCAACCTGGAGGCCATCACTGCTTTACTGAATTTTGCTTTTAATGAAAATACAATGGCGTAATTTGGGTGCAGTAATACTATGCCAATGTCTTCGGGAAACACTGGCGTAAGAGCGTATGTATGTATGTCTGCATAATATATAAGCTTACAGATGTAGCGTGCACGTTCAATTCAGCGGAACGCCGAGGAGATTTGAGTAACGTCTGCGCTGGGCTGATTGCTTATTTATCGCCAATATCTCACATTTATTTCATTTGCTTACAAAATTTTGGCAATAAATTCATTCACGTTAATTTAAATTCTGTCTGTGTGTTATGTATGTATGTATTCTTTGCACCCAAATTAAATTGCTCTAAAGCAGCTTTGGTTTTGGACAAAGATACCTGACATCTGGGTCGTCTACCTCTCCTTTCAATTATATTCACGACATTTTCCTCATACGAGTAAGTGCTCTATTTGAAATTAATGAATCACATTGACTGAGGTACTCGTACACTTAATAGACTTAATTGACTTCTTCCGCTGTCTTTGTACTAAAAGGGACAGGTTGCTCGGCGATATGAGTTCACTGGCCTTTGCTTAATACAATGTCCGTAGTTTTGAGCGGTGTCAATAACATGTAATTTCCTTACGTCACTCAAGCCGCGTATGCCTGATGCCAATTTTCGCTGACATACATTTTGTCCCTTGGTTGAAAGCGTTAAGTAGATTGTTACTTGTAATATTCTTCGATTTTTACATATCTTTATACCAAAAGTAAGGTGGGCGTGGTGACCAAAATTTTATGAATTTATTTGTGTTTTAATAATGGATTATAAGGAAATAAAAATGGTTCATAGAATTATGGTTCCTCAGAGTTTTTGATAAAAAACGATAATTTGACTAGCTTTTGGTAAGCGTGATGAACTAAAATCTGACCCAGTCGGCTAAAGCTGACTAAATTGGCCAAAAATGCATGTGCCTAGGAGTGAAACGTATACATACATATGTACATAACCTCACGCCTGTATTCCCCGAAGGGGTAGGCAGAGGTGCATTTCTCCACCCACATTTCGCCAAGTATGTATCAGTCCCACGTAATTGGGGACGAGACTATTGCAGTTTTTCGGGCACATTTCCAGACTCCGCGCTACTATTGAAAATTTCCTCAAGGAAAAACCCAATAACACTTTGCCCGACCCGGGAATCGAACCCAGGACCTCGCACGACACATGCTTGCGCCGCGAGACCACGAGGCAGTCAAACGGATATCATATGATATTCATCATCATCATCATCAGCCCAAATACGTCCCACTGCTGGGCATGGGCCTCCTCTACAACTGAGAGGGTTTAGGCCTTAGTCCACCACGCTGGCCTAGTGCGGGTTGGCGGACTACACACCTAAGACATTCCTAAGATCTTTTAGGTGTGCAGGTTTTATCACGATGTTTTCCTTCACCGTTAAAAAAACCACAAAACACACCTAAGAAATTATAAATATATATGACTAGCTTTTGCTCGCGACTCCGTCCGCGTAGACTACAGGGTTGGGTTCAGAAAGAAAATAGTACTCTATTTTACTCCACAGAGTCCCATTTATGTCCATACCAAAAAAACATTCAAATCGGTTAAATAGACGTGAAACGTGTGCCGCCGCGCACCGGCCGGCCGGCGCCTTGTACTCGTACATCATAATTGCGCGCTTGATCATTTTTTCGCTGCGGTGTTATTTTAAAACTGCGATATCTTCTAAGATACTCATTGAAATCAAATGATGAAAAAGGCAAATTTCTTTTAAATTAAATACTTGTGATGAATAACGTATTTATTTGGATAAGGATTAATATCGTCTTTATGAAAACACCATTTACAAATAATGCTTTATTTCAGAACAAATTTGGCTGGCATAAAAAAGGTTATAGTGAGCCAACCTTAAAGGATAGACATATGCTGTCGCGGACTTTTTTTTAGAACTTTTCAAGGGGAACAATTCTGTCATACATTATTTTAGCGAAACTTTAACCGTTTCCGCATCGCACGCAGCGGAAGATCTCAAAAGGAAAAAAATACCCCCAATTTTGAAACATTATTTATTGGTGCTCCGCTCCTATTGGTCGTAGCGTGATGTTATATAGCCTATAGCCTTTCTCGATAAATGGTCTTTCTAACGCTGAAAGAATTAATCAAATCGGACCAGTTGTTCCTGAGATTAGCGCGTTCAACCAAACAAACAAACAAACTCTTCAGCTTTATATATTAGTATAGATATTATAAAGTTTTATTTTAAAGTAGGTACCTACGTGATAATTCTTTTAATTATTTTTTTAAATTGAAAAACCACAATGACAATAAGATATATAGGCACAACAGGCGATCTTATCGCTAGCTGCGATCTCTTCCAGAAAACTACGGGACTGGAATGAATGGTTGTAGTTCTGGCAGTTGTCTTCAAAATAGTAAAAAAAATGTTTAAGCACGTAAGTAAATAATGTAAATGTTTATATTTTGTCTTCGTCTATTAATTGACCTGTGACATTAAAATACGAGTTGTAGCATGTTTAATTAAGGCCTTAGGCCACCCTAGAGGCTTTTTGGGGATATTTTTTTTCAGAAATACTACAAAATAAATCGACATAACAGAAACGTGATTTTATTATTTATATCAGTGACTGTTTACAATATTTTTTTAAGCGATTTAGTGCAAAGTGGTGACTGTGCAGCGTTTTTGCGACGACGTCTCTTTTTTTCGGGGTCCACGGGCGGACTAGCTCCTGTAATTTTTAAAATCATAATGAGTCAATGATTTTATTTTATTATTATTATTATTTGACAGCCCCGTGGCGCAGTTGGCTAGACACCAGCTTGCGAAACGAGAGGCCGCGGGTTCGATCCCCGCACTGAGACAAATGTTTGTGTGATCCACAAATATTTGTTTCGGGTCTGGGTGTTTGTGAGACCGAAAAGTCTCTCGTAGTTTCTGATACTCACGACACAGGACTTGTATCCTAGTGTGGGGTCAGAACTATGTATGTGACTGTTGGGTGTATTTATTTATTTATTTAATATATATCAACTGCTATACAAGTGCGTAGGATTTTTGCGATATATTGATTTTGGGCCAAATGGCGCCCTTTTAAAGTGAAAAGTGAAGAACTTGCCTAAAAAATTATCAGATAATTGTTAATAACAAATGAACTACGCAATATAATAAAATTCTACGTAATTCCATAGACAATGTATTTTTCAAGATATTTTCAAAATGTCAAGTTAATCGGTTGAAAATTGCCTGAGTGAGTCGGCCTGGTTGAAAAATGCAGTATTGAGATAAACGCGTTTGAAATTTTGAGTAGTAGAAAATCATGAATAATTTTACAATACCTATAATCTGCGATGCCTGTACCATACAATTGGCCTTCCAGATTATTTTCCTGCTCTTGCATTTCTTTTCTGCTTGATCTTGAAGCGATTCTTGCCTCTTTTACCCGGTCGGACAGCGATCTTTCTGCAAGCTTTATGCGCTGTTTGTCGATCTCGAGGCACATTTCGTAGCTGTTTGGGCCGATTTCCAAAATTCTTTGCCTCCATTATGTGCAAAATTGAAGCAAAGCCGTCATTGAACACACAAACTGCAATATCATACAAATCTTCCGATTGCTTCAGTTTTTTTGCCGATGTAGGTACAGGCATTCATGTCGTCTGGTGCTTCTAACTCATGGCGATTCAATGGTCTTCTTCGAGATATTTTTGGTCTCTTTCTGTTGCAAAACGACGTTTTTATTCCTTTCTTCTCACTGTACACTACATAATTCATCACTCATTGTAAAAACAATTCAATTATTATGCAGACAAAAAGAAATGAAAGTTCTAGATGTACTAAAATTCGAAAACCGAGTATCTAAAGGTTTTTGTCGGCCATAACCTTTTGGGACATCATTTTTGAGGTACTAGAGGACCACTTGGAATTAAAAAAAGAACGATTTTTCGAAAATTCTGGGGTGGCCTAAGGCCTTAAGTAGACGAGTGTTTATAAATACATACATACATACATATATAAACTCACGCCTGTATTCCCCAAAGGGATAGGCAGAGGTGCATTTCTGCACCCACATTTCGCCAGGTAGGTATGTATCAGTCCCACGTAATAGGGGGCGAGCCTATTGCCGTTTTTCGGGCACATTTCCAGACTCCGTGCTGTTACTGGGAATTTCCTAATGGAAAAACCCAATAACACTTTGCCCGACCCGGGAATCGAACCCAGGACCTCTAGATCGCACGGCACATACTTGTACCGCGAGACCACGAGGCAGTCAATGTTTATAAATAAGACCGTAAATAAATAAATATAAAAAAACTTACCTGGTATAGCGTATACTAGAGTAAAGCTAAACATCCCGAACTGCTTCCTCGTGTCTGGCGACGGCCATTCTTCCACGCAGAAGTGCACGTCCCGCGTTTCTATCTAGAAAAACAAAACATTTTTTTGTTTGATTAATCGTGTGTGACACAAACCTGGCTGGTGGTAGGATATTCGTATCCGCCCGGATAGCGACCACCGGACACAGGGCGTAAAACCCGCCATAGTGGCACATGCAAGTGTGCCGCGTTCCGGGATCAGCCAGTGTATATCCGGTTTTCGGGGGGGCCTCAATCATGGTGAAAGGATGACCGTGCCGACATTTTTTGGCCGGTTTGTCGCGGTCGGTCCTTTGATCACCATGATTGATAGTCCCCCAAACTTCTTCACAATAAGGTGAAGTGGTATTCGGCCGGCATGATTGTGTCGACCAACGGGAGACCATCATCTCTCGCTGGTCGGCACTTTTTCTGGACTCCATTGCGCTTACCATCAGGTGCAATGGGGTCACTTTGCCGTGCCAGAATAAAAAAAAAAAAATAAAAAAATAAACAGAGTGGCCAGCACTGATAAGAGATAGTCACATCGCTCATATCACACAATTAAAAGTTTCCAAGATAAGTAAAAAATCTCCAACTCTTAATTGTGAAAACTATTCAATGCAAACCGAAGATTGAAAATTAATGTGATTGAAGCATAACCACGAAAACCTCTCAATAGCTATTACTAGATTAGGGGAGCTTCGAATTGGTCTCCAATTCAGCTCAGCGCATTTTACGAAGGTAAAGTGGATTCCGCGTAATTGAAGTGGCTTGAGATGCTTGTACTTGCCTGAGATCAAGTAGTTTTGGACGCTCAGAATCAAATTGCATACGCAGTCAAGAACGTATGTGCTACGCCGCCCAGCGATCGTGAAGACCCTATAAATCAGCTCCCACGACAGGAAGATACTGTTGTGGAAAATTTAAGCCACCCTTTTTAGTCCACTGGGCGAGTGTGGACTGACTCAAACATTCTAAGCTGGAGGACGTGTGTTGATACTAAATACTTTTGTCGCATCCTAACCGTTTTGTTGACATTGTTTGTTTATTACGCTTTAGTGTCATCATTCAACTGATCACGAAATCAAGCATACTGATTTTCAGTCGACTAAAATTAAGAAAATATAACAGAAGTTTCATTAATGGAGACTTAACAAAAAGTGTTGGATCGTGACGTTCCTTTGGGAATCTCAAATTAAGACTGGATTGTTAAAAATTTAAACGAAAAAGAGTTATACTAAGAATAGCCGTAAAGGGAATTGTAAATTTCGCAGACACCTTTTTTATGCAACGTCTTGTAGAAATACACCGCTTTATTATATAAGTTTAACAAAAGTATCATTTTTGCATATGCCTTATTATTAGGGCACATAAAATTTATCTTAGTGGAAATTGTTAGTATTTACACAGTACAATGTGATCCAAATAGTAGATATGTTGACTGGAGAGAAGCGAAGAGTCTCTGGAGTAATAAATCTGTTGTTTTTTTTTTAATTACGGCATTTTAACAGACATATGAGTAAAAAATCACAAGCTTGGCATATAGTAATTTACAAAGGACTTCAACATACTTTCTGAATAAACGATTCTCCTTGACCGTCTTCTTCTTTTTTTTATAGTTCTAATGGAATAGGCGTTTGTCTTCCATCTCACCTGATGGAAAGTGTAGATGAAGACGAGGGTGGTACACGCCCATCCAAAAGAAATCTGTTCACCCTACTCTTAAAGGCTCCAGAGTTTACTATACTCCTTCTATATATATTTCCTTCTCTATTCTATTCTCAGCCTATCGCCGTCCACTGCTGAACGAAGGCCTCCCCAAGTAGGCGCCAACCATCCCGGTCTTGAGCAGCCCTTATCCATCCGCTACCCGCCACCTTTCTCAAGTCGTCGGACCATCGTGCTGCAGGACGTCCTACACTACGTCTACCTTAGCTAAATTCAACAAATCAATTCACAGCTGTTGGGAAAAGAACTTAGCAAACGACGTTCCTTTGCATTTATATATCAATACTAACATACTCGAACAGCTGAATAGTTTTCCTTTTCTTTTCTTTAGCTGAAAGCGCTTATCTCAGGAACTACTGCTTCGAAAATTCTGTGTTGAATGTCACAGCGATAACACGTTTCGAAGCAAAGATAGCTTAAAAGTTACGACTCAAAAGTACCTACTTGTAAAATTCTAATTAAGTAGACAATTTTAACTTTTTATTTTGACTGCCTCGTGGTCTCGCGGTACAAGTATGTGCCGTGCGATCTAGAGGTCCTGGGTTCGAATCCCGGGTCGGGCAAAGTGTTATTGGGTTTTTCCATTAGGAAATTCTCGGTAACAGCACGGAGTCTGAAAATGTGCCCGAAAAACGGCAATAGGCTCGCCCCCTATTACGTGGGACTGATACATACTTGGCGAAATGTGGGTGCAGAAATGCACTTCTGCCTACCCCTTCGGGGAATACAGGCGTGAGTTTATGTATGTATGTATGTTTTAACTTTTATTTTGAATAGTCTTTTGAATTCATCGAGGAAGGCTATGGAACAGTAATCAAAAATGTGGTAAAACGGGGTAAAATATTTCTTTTGAAGTCGGAAGTTTCGCGAACGGAGTTGCAGGAAACACCTTGTCATACACATAAGTAGTAGAACGTTAATCTAGATCATTAATGATGTGCTCAATTCTATCCAAATTTATTCCGTCTTTTTTGTAACAAACATCTAAAGGTACACATTGCCTCGTTTGTAATATGAGAACGTCAATGACGTAGGTGGCATTGACACAATCCTAACGAGCTGTTTAATATACTATACTTTACTTTTCTTGAAAAACGTTAACCTATAATTGACAGACAGTTTTGTATAATAGATTTTGGTGTCAGTTGCCATCAAAACAAGTTGCTTAGACAGCGATGACGGCTTTGATGGCAGATTTGCACAACTAATTGGCTGTTATGAGATACAAGCGTCGCATATTGTATCAATAAAATTTTAAAAACGTATTTTGCACATAATGTTTCTGTCCCACGTAATAGGCCAGCCTACCTATTGCCGTTTTCAGGCACAATACTAGACTCCGTAATGCCACTGAAAATTTTCTACTGATAAAACCTAATAACATTTTGCTCGACTAAGGAACCGAGACTAATATAGCGATATACATGCCAGAATTAAAAAAAAAGCGATTTTGTGACGTGAGACCACGAGGCAGTCCAAAAAATTTTTAAGATACGTACCGAAATATTCCTAAGACTCTTAGATATGACTGGAACCGACTCCGTCCTCACCCCGGCTACTATGTACAGCGGGATGAAGATGAGCATCGCTGCAACCCACAGCAGGAGTAAAAGGAGCAGCGCTTGCCGTCGCCCAGGCGGTCGAAGACGAGGCTCTGGTGATATGGACAGCCATCTATCCACCGACATGGCTGATAGAGTGAATACCGACGCAGCGACTGCCACACCTGTGAAGGAACAAAGCATTGATAATTACCTAGTAACTTCGGTGGCGCATGACATTAGCGTCAAAAAAATGAGTGATACGTTCTATCGACCTAGTAATGTGCGAGGAAAACTTTTGCCTGTTGTAAAAGATGTTGTAAGAGAGACGCCGCGGCAATGGGATCTGACTGAAAGCGACCCCTGAGTTTAGTTGTACGACGACAAGAGCTATCAAAAGGCTGTCTTTAGATGGTACTCTGGTGTAGGTTTTCCGCTAGGGATCCAACCTGTGCGTAAGACCGGGGACATCAAAAAGTCTGGTAAGACAGCTTGACAGTATCCTTGTTGGAAGACTAAAACAAAAATATAAAGAAAAAAACATAAAAAAAGCTTTTATTTAAACGCTCTAAAGAAAGAACATTTTTTTTATTTTAAATTTTTATAGAAAAAATCTTTTTTTAGAGCGTTTAAATAAGCTTTTTAAAGGTTTGCGTGAAGAAGCATTTGTGCAGGCCGGCATGATTATGTCGACCAGCGGGTGACCATATCGTTTCTCGCTGGTCGGTAGTAATTTTTTGGACTCCACTGTGCTTACCATCAGGTACAGTGGAGTCACTTTGCCGTGCCAGAAAAAAAAAAAAAAAAAAAAAAAAAGTTTTTTTTTGCTTTTAATCAATTTTTAATTTATTAGTTACTTTCAACTAGTTACTTTCAACAGGTCCTTTCATTTGATATCCATATTGTAGTAATGCATTAAAAATAACTATTCCGCCATCTTGGATGGTCCGCCATATTGTATATAGAATGATGTCACACACCATATCGTGCACTGTCATCCAAACTAAAAGTGTATACAAAATTTCAGCTCTATCTGTTGAAGATATCTACTTCAAAATTGAGTTCAAAGATTCCACCCGAACAAACATACATACAGAGCTAGTTAAATAAAAGCTTTTAAAAATAGACACCCGTACCGATACGAGTTCATTGTTCTAACAGATGTACAAATTCTTAAATCTTTTATATTTGTAAATCAGAGTACACCTGTCTGCAGTTTTAAAGTAGAAAGCGCAAAGTACGAAGTTGTTCAATAGAGGTTTAAATGACAATTTATTTAAAAGCAGTTCACGCTTTGTCTGCACCAATAAAGTGGGATTGCGAGTAAACTCTGATCTCGCGAAACAAAGAAACCGTATTGTTTCATCGTAATTCATGCGCAGCTCGAAATCAAAGAACAAACAACTGTAATAATAATTACTTCTTTTTAGTTATTGATACCTATTTTCTAAGAATACTGGGGCCATTTTACGTTTTGATGTAATAGGTATGCTTTTCTTTAAACACTTCTTCTTGCCTCGTGGTCTCACGGTACAAGTATGTGCCGTGGGATCTAGAGGACCTGGGTTCGATTCCCGGGTCGGGCAAAGTGTTATTGGGTTTTTTCATTAGGAAATTCTCAGTAACAGCACGGAGTCTGGAAATGTGCCCGAAAAACGGCAATAGGCTCGCCCCCTATTACGTGGGACTGATACATACCTGGCGAAATGTGGGTGCAGAAATGCACCTCTGCCTACCCCTTCGGGGAATACAGGCGTGAGTTTATGTATGTATGTGTACTTCTTCAACAAAGGAAAATTTTTGACGAAACTTAATATTGAAACTACAATACCGCTAAAAGCCGATTATGAGAAATAATAAATATACATAACAAAATGTGATATAGTTTAAACATTGTAGCAGTGATGATATCGAAGTTTAGACACGCTGTCAAAAGTGTCCACGATCGCGGGTTCGAACCACAGGTAGACAGCATCATCATAATCATCATCAGCTCATATGCATACGTACATATATGACGATATGGGCTGATGATGATGTAACAAAATGTTATTAATATGTTATGTTGGCGAAAATTTTGTAACATAAAAACCAAATACAGATATATCGGTCCAACGCTTGGACTTATGCCGCGGGGCCAAGAGGCAAGGCTTTTGTAAAACAAAAGAAAATAGCAAAAATTGTAACTACGCCAATATCAATCCCATAGGCAATTTTTATAGCGTACAGTATTCAGGAGATGTAACACAAACATACTGAATATTAGACTCGAGAAATCCCGAATTCAATATTCATTATTGTTTTTTGGTAAATAAAATTTAACATGGCAAAGTCAATAGTGTCGCTGGGCGATTTACATGTCGTACAGACGTGGGCGGCGGTTTGGGCGAGGTAATTATTTGCTTTGCCAGTGTCGCGCATTTCTGAAACGTTCTTTACGTCGCTAGAATTCCTAAGACTATATTTTGACAACAGAAATGTCAAATATCCAATCTGTTTGACGTGGGCTTGGGAAGATTTATATCTCGAATTTTCTCTTCTGTTTCTATTTGACAGATTTACTAAAATATTGTGGGACGATTTACACTAAATTTATTTTCTACAGTATCTGGTTAATCATAAGCTGGTGTAACAATAGCTTAAGAAAAACATAATATTATACTTGAGTAATCATATTTTTGATTGTATGTCCCAATTGCTATAAATGTGATCCACAGTTATATATTTAAAGAAAAGTTTTTTCAAGATATCTGAAATTTTTGTATTGACAGCTCTAGCATCGAACTGGAAATTTGTAGACCCTCCACAGGTATAATTCCCTCTCGCATTCACCAGCTTAAATCTCATGCAACAGAGTACTGGCTTATTCTAGTTTTCCGATCACATTGTGCGACGCTATGCTACTTTATCATCATCATCAGCCCATATACGTCTTACTGCTGAGCAAGGGCCTCCTCTACAACTGAGGGGGTTTTTTTACGCTGGCTTTGTGCGAGTTGGCGGACTACTCACATAAGAAATTTCTAAGAGCATGGTAACAACTAGCCTACTTGGGGAGGCCTTCGTTCAGCAGTGGACGGCGATAGGCTGAGATGATGATGATGATGATGATGGTAACAAGAACAAGGTATCATCACGATGTTTTCCTCCACCATTAAAGTACATCATAATTCTTTGTGAATACATACATAACTTCAAAAAATCAGAGGATATGCCTGGGGTTGGAGCCCGCGAATGTCACCTATGCTACTACAGACAATTTTCTTTTGCAAAAAACCCAAAAACTCTTGGTACATATCATATACTCGATCCTGACCGACCCTCTCGTCCGCACACCACACACCGCGGGAACAACGAGGTTCCATATAAATACCCTCTAATGTACCTTGGCACTAAATGCGGCAGTAAACGTCAGACATCGACAGCGAAAGGTAATTGACATGAGATTCCAACAAGTGGATATAAAAGCTTCGGTCACGGCCGCAGTGTAATACAAGTAGGTCGGGCAGTCGTAAACTATTTAGTGCCTGCTTTTCTGGTCGTTACGGACGGTAGGAGGTCAGCCATAGAATGTTCTCTAAAAACGCGACTATTACTATTGAAAATAACATGCTCTTGTCCGTATTGCACACGCAGCTTTTTCAGGTCAGGTGGTCACACACGGATTTGACCTATTTAGTGACCTAAACTAGTTTAACTCCATGGGATTTTTGTCTGACAAAAAAAGCTAAATAAGAGCATTTTTTTAGCGATTTTATATATTAAGGTTAATCTCTAATTTGTTCAAATTCCATTACAACAAAATTTATATATTTCTGTGTTCTTAGAATTGTGGTTGGGGTATTTTTCCAGGAGTGACCATTTGTTAGTGCTCTAAGAGTATCCTAATGTAAATTTTTTAATTAATATTAAATCGTATTTCGACTGGTCTGTCCGATATGCTTAATTAAGTGTGTTATTTTTCTTTTTATTTGACAAAGTGACGTTTCATCCTATATCATTGTCTCTATTCCGAACGTAGTTATGCTAGTGATCTATTAATAATTTTTTATTTAATTTTTAATTAATATACTTTATGATTGAATAAACGAACCACTCTGGTTAAGTTATTGTAATCTCTGTATTGTTATAAACTTTCTTTTGTAAAGAACAACACTAGACTAACTGACTGCCTTCCAAACTGGGAAATAATTAAAATTTTGAAATAACTGAATCGAGGTGATGTATTTTACATTTTACAGATTCAACAAACGTTTCTCGTTTTATATCATATGGTAACGCTATAACTTTTTCTTGCAGATATAAATGAAACTTTAATAGCTAGTTTCAAATAAAAGTTTAAAATAAACATTGAACGATCGAACGTCATGAAAATTCACCTTGTATGTAATTGACGATCTTGCAGACAGTCTCTCCGTAGAACCATACGAGGGTGATGGCCTTGCTGAGCTGGATGGGCATACACACCCCCGTGACGAGGAGGTCCGCCGCAGACAAATTCACCAAGAATATGTTTGTGACACTGGAACAATGGAAAAACATAATTTAGCTGCGGTCGAAGATTGTACATTCGTCTTTTGAATTGACACGCTCTGTAACACAGCTGGCTAGACATCAGCTTGTTGAATAAGACGCCGCAGATTCCATCCCTGGGAGACAATTGATTTTGTTATCCACAAATATTTTCTAGTAAGACAATAAGAGTGCAATATACTCATTGCAAGAATGAGGATGTAGATATCTATTTCTAATGTCACACGAAAAGAAAGCGTGAGATCTTTATCTAATTTCTTAGTCATTTCATTTCTTGATCGGATAAAGCGTTGATATTTGTCTCATAGGGGCACGCAGTGTAAAGGCTTCAAGATTTACTAAAAATCTACATCTCTAGAGATAATTTATTTAAGAAAATTTGGATTGCATAGACGAAAATATTTGTCTGTAGCTCGTAGAATAACAATTGGGTTTCTTATTTGCCTCAAGGGGACGAAGGCGCCTGACAGATTACCAGAGATTATCGACTCAACTTGTTCGTATGATAATAGTATTTGCTTGAATGAAAATTATGACGCATAAACGTGACTGGCGTTATGATTCTTCTACCGAATAATACGGTATTAGGCAAATAAAAAATTAAACTTACATTCCGTTTTTCTAAAGTTGGTATAATCTGCTGATTACTTTTAACATTTCTGTTACAGTTTATAGGTAAAAAAAAACAACCCTTTTTTCTAGTCCACCAAATTGCTCAAGTGAGTATGGATTTGACTTTGGATGTCCTAGGTTTTCGGATCACCTGCCGATGTCATGCTTCACTATTTAATGATAAATTTCAAACCATCAAAAATGTTCCTAGGAATTTGGCGCTCGGCTGCTAAAGTGGTATGTAATAAGACTTTCTTTCCGATGTCATTATCTAAAATAATTGCACTACTAATGATAATTGCTGTCCATAAAGAGGCGATTGGAAAAAAACACTAGTTATCCATCACCTGCCTACACATTAAATATCACATTAGATATTTAAGTGAACTCCCACAACATACTAGCACGTGTGTTGTTATAGCGGACCTTGCAATTTATGTGTGCTGGTAACTACATACATACAATATATTATACATACATATATATCAGTGGCGGTACTTCCATAGAAGCCCAAAATCGTTAAACCTTAATTGTGTAATGTCTAGTTAATAATTGTTTATTCTGGCGTCATATATTCATATTTATATGTCAAATTGTTTTTTTTTTTAAATAAATATTAAAAGCTTAAAAAATATTATTCGTATGGCGCTCTATAGTCTTTGCCTACCCTAAGACTGTCGTGAGTTTATGTATGATGTGGTTACTTTAATCAGGAGATTATTATCAAAATAATTTTCAAGGCAATTCGAGGGGTACACAATACTGAAGTTACTGAACTAACAGCGTAAGGTGAATTGGCTGGTACTTAGACGAAAAAAATGGTTTGTAAGTAGAATGTTTGTCAGTTTCGGCGCGATTCCGTCTAGCCGTCATAAAAATAGAAAGTCATTTACGCAACCAATGAGCTCACCCAATTAGCTGCAAATATTAGCTAACGACCGTGTAGGTGTAGATCATTAAATTGTCATTGATACGCGTACGCAGACGTCAGAGGCTGGCGGTTACACACCCCCCCCCCCCCCCCCCCCGTCGGTAGCTCGAGACGGATAGTAACTTTGATCTACGTGTCCTTAATTTGACTGCCTCGTGATCTCGCGGTACAAGTATGCGCCGTGCTATCTAGAGGTCCTGGGTTCGATTCCCGGGTCGGGGAAAGTGGTATTGGGTTTTTCCATTATTAAAGTCTCAGTAGCACCACGGAGTCTGGAAATATGCCCGAAAAACAGCAATAGGTTATATTTATTACGTGGGACTGATACTTACCTGGCGAATGTGGGTGCAGAATTGCACCTCTGCCTACCCCTTCGGGGAATACAGGCGTGAGGTTATGTATGTATGTATGTACACATTAATTATAATCGTAACTTGTTTATACCGATTATATACAGCAGGGCAAAGGCAAAGACATACATAACCAAGTTATGTCAGGCTCGTCCCACGAGAGGTCGTGACTTTTGTTGTCTACCGTCCACTTTTCTAGCTTCAAAGAAAGTACTAAGAATTTCGCTAAACGCCAGTAGCATTTTGACCGACTGTAACCTCCTGTTTATTTCAATACGCATACTTACACCAATAAACAATGAGGCAGTCTAAGTATTTTCACAAAAGGACTAGTGAATTTGTTATAGATGGAATGCTATTAGAAAACAATGGAAGCCCATCTAGAGTATGGTTGGTGATTTGCGGGCCTTTAGAAAACGTTGGGGAAAGGATTGAGAACTTTTACCCGTAAATATCCTTGTTGAGCCTATAAATTTTCTTCTTATTGGGGAACAATCAACTAGGTAATGCCGGCGCCATCTAGTTTAAAAAATGACGCGTGTAAGGGTATTTTAAAAACATACTTGCTAAAATATATTTTGATTTTATCCTTTTTTATGTACTGTTATTCTGAATTTGTAGATTGTGCGACATATACAAATAGGTAAATTGATAGATAGATAAAATGATAAGCTTTTAAAGTGATAGACATTCATTAGACCTCTTGAATTGCGGTATGAATTGACCGGCTCAACCTTATAGACTGTCGAGAAACCGAGAAAATCAACACATGACGGCGTGTAATAATTATTTTGTGTTTCTTTCGGTGAATGAGATTACTAGAAAACCAATGTATGGTGATAGGGTATTGTTATGAGACGACATTTGATATGAAATCAGCTAAAGAGTCATTCTTAGGTGTCACCGTTCGGAATCAGTTTGTAAATTGAGCTTCTAATGGATGATTGTCGTCCTTTCTTGCCAGTTGACTCTTTACAGTCTAGATGAACTGCACAAAATTTACCTTCAGGGGCATTGTTATTTGATATTATTTTTGTTATAATTGATTTATTATACTTTGATACTCTACCATAAAAAATATGTATCTCATGGGATACATAGGTGAGTTCATACCTTTTTTTTTTTTTTTTTTTTGTTCTCGAGGGGAAAGCTGTTTATGGCTCTACTTCCCGCCAGCCCCGGGGGAGGGGGGGGCGGGAAGCGTATGTCGGGGTCACCGGTCTTCCAGCCCGGCGCGCGGCGACGTCATGTCCGCGCAGATGTTAGTGCCGGGCTGGGTCCCTAACAAAATTCCCTAAACCGGCATACCGACCAAAACCCCCCGGTGGCCATCTCCGCGCCGAGTGGGGCGACCGCGGTACGTTGGCGAGAAGCGCCAACCGTAATGCCGCAGCCGCCCGGTGCGCCTCCGAGACGTTATAGTCTCGGCCGTCTCGGAGTTGTAGGGGGCGCAGTTGCACCCCCACTAGCTTGGTTCGGGCGCCCCGTTTGTGGATGGGCGCCCGCGACGTACACAGGCCACAGTGCCGCCGCCCCTCTCGGGGAGGTGAGTTCATACCTGCCTTAATTACTTGACAAACTTATAAGTTATCGATTTGTAGTATATAAAAATAATTTGTCCGATTAATTAAATGTGTTTTTTGATGATTTGATTTGTATCTATTGTTGATTATTGTTAATTAATGTTGGTGTAAATGTACTACATTAATAATTAAAGAAATATAGATCTTTTTACGCCAGAAATCTATTTTTATAGATTTTATAAACATTAAATTCGAAAGTGAGTTTGTTTATTAAGGTTTCATGCTTAATGGCTGATTTTAATAACAATCCCTATATCTACATCCCTATATATCCTACAGATCTATCAAAAAATAAACCAAGCCCGAGTGGTGACTCGGGATGTTACGGACGCTCATAGGTGTATGAGCGTGACCACCAAACATTCACCATTATTTTAAATTTAAATAAATTTATTTATTGGTTCATTTTTTATTTAATATTATCCGCAGATAGTAATAATATAGGTTATTAATGTCATCCGTAAATAAGTAGTAAAAGTTTTGATTAATTTTGATATAAAAAATGAAATTGTAGGGCAAATGCAAGCTACTTTGTTAACATCGATCGAGCAAGAACAATGTGAGAAAATGCCTGTTTAATTAAATGGAACACTGCCAATCTCCCTTAAATACAGCGAGGTGTAATTACTAGGCTCGGGATTTCAAAGTTCCCAAACGATAGTTGCGACAGGGCAAATTGGCTTGAACCCTTGATTTGATTTTATCTCGTCCCGTTTCAAATCAACGCCCTCTGATCCTATGTCTGGCTTTCACAAAAGCCATTCGTTGGTCATCGTAACATCGAAAGTAGGCATGACATTATTTCTGGTATCAATGCCTTAACCTTAATGTAAAAAAGCAGTGATGGCCTCGAGGTTTAGGCGCGCGGTCGAGAATTTCGGCGGTCGCAGGTTTAAACCCCAGGCACACACCTCTGACTTTTCGAAGTTATGTGTGTATTCACAATGAATTATCACTTGCTTTAACGGTGAAGGTAAACATCGTGGTAAAACCTGCACACCTAAAAAGTTCTTAGGAATTTCTTAGGTGTCTAGTCCACCAACCCGCACTAGGCCAGCGTGGTGGACTAAGGCCTAAACCCTCTCAGTTGTAGAGGAGGCCCGTGCCCAGCAGTGGGACGTATTTGGGCTGATGATGATGATGATGAACCTTAATGTATTTACATCATTTGTAAACTCTATTAGAATAGCTATTAATATGAACATTGTGTCTTAATTCAATTTTCTTTCTGTATTGACTTGTCATAAGTGCTATTTGATTGCCTACGTGACCAAATAAAAGCAATTTCATTTCAATGATATGCAAAGCAAGACCCAAAGGATTGATAGTTTAAAAGTTGATACCAAAGCATCATAGTTTTGGGTAATTAGTATAGACTCAACTGTTAGGAAATTCATTAGTAGCACGGAGTTTGAATATGACAGATAAAAATTCCAATTTGCGTACAGATCTAAACATCTGTCTACCTTTGCAGAAATACAGACTTAAGTGTATATGTGGAATATTGTGAACGTTCGCGTTCTAACAAAAATTATTTGAATATTTTTTTTATACTGGCACGGCAAAGTGACCCCATTGCACCTGATGGTAAGTGTAATGAAGTCCAGAAAAAGTGCCGACCAGCGAGAGATGATGATCTCCCGTTGGTCGACGCAATCATGCCGGCCGAAAACCTCTTCACCGATCTTGTGAAGAAGTTTGGGGGACTAATACCATGGTGAACAAAGGACCGACCGCGAGAAACCGGCCAAAAAATGCCGGCACGGTCATCCTTTCACCATGATTGAAGCCCCCCCGAAAACCGGAATGATGCATGAAAAAATGAATGAATTTCTCCCAATTGTGAAGTGTGTGGTGAGCCTGAAGATGTCATGCGTTTGTTGATGGAATGTGTTCGGTTCAAAGACGTTAGGAAGGATTTAATGGTAAATCTACAAGTCAACGAATTGAATGTAGGATGTTTTCACCACATCTTGTCCGAGCCATTATCTGACCAGGCCTTTTTACTACTTAAATTTGTATATGATAGTTTAGTTAGATAGTTTAGTTATAGTTTTTAGTATAAGGTACGATGGGACTGGCATATATGTTGTCATATAAAAGTCCCCCTTTTTTATTGAAAAAAAAAAAAAAAACTTTTATGGGAATATACGTAAAATGATCGGCTTTTGTTGCGCGATTTCTATATAGACTAGTATTAAATAACGCCTTTGTAATAAAATACTGGTTGAACACAATCCTTTTGTTCGGTTTCCTTGTGTAATTGTGTGATTAAGACTGCGGAATGTTCTGAAACACGATATTCTCTACCGTTCTTAATAAAATACCAGAAATTGAAAAGGAGGATGTACTCAATTATTACTAAATGAAGTAACAGGGAAGTTACTTTTAGATTAAAGCACTCGTATTATATCATTTATCTGCGGATTTTCCGTGATAATTGTTAATTTTGACATGATTTTTGTTTACAATACATACTTGGCGAAATGTGGGTGCAGAAATGCACCTCTGCCTACCCCTTCGGGGAATACAGGCGTGAGTTTATGTATGTATGTATGCATGATTTTTGTTTAATTTTGATGAGGAGCAGTTCACAATGAACAATTTAGTTTAACTGGCTAAAAGTATCTATGTTGTACAAACATAAATATATGTTCAGCCGAATACGACGCTGATATTTATTTATTTATTTATTTATACTTTATATACATGCAATGAATGTATAAAGGCGGACTTAATGCCTAAGGCATTTTCTAGCAGTCAACCTTAGGGTGATGCAGAGAGATATGAATAGGTGCATAAATTCATGTAAGTACATATATGTGATTCCATGATTTAAAAAATAATAATAATAAAAATAGATACATATATAAATATATATATAAATAAACATATATATATATGTATATATATATATATATATATAAACATACATACACATATATACATATACACATACACGTAGATATACACTAAGGAGCTCCTGACATTTGATTAGAGAAAAGTTGCCGAACCCTTAATTTAAATGAAAAACGGCTTGTCAACATCCTGATTTCGAGGGGGAGTGCGTTCCAAAGAAGGTGATATGATACAATTTCACAAATATTTTGATTACATATGCAGATAGGCGCACGGTAGGCAAATATTTCATTCAAACCCTAACCCTAAACACATATAAAGAAAAATTAAAGACAGTTCTACAAAGTCAAGAATATTTTAATATCGAGCACAAAACATAAATTCCATTCAATTGCCTATGAACACTACACAATAATATTTTATAGTAGACGACAGCTTGTCTGTATAGAAATTAAGTTGCCGAGTCTGACTTCAATCGGATTTAAGTATTGATTCGGTAATATAATGCTGTTATGTGAATGAAGAAATTTATTTTTTATTTTATTTACTTTATGAGAATTACTTATAAAAAATTTATTTGAAATGCCAAAGCTACTTTGTTACGCTGATACGCATAAACTACTTAATACTGATACAGAAATACAGAACGGAAATCTGTAAGTTCTTAAAAAAAATGTTATTAATTAATGTTGAAATTAATGAAATGCTTGCGATTTGCAATGTATTTTTATGTATATAATACATTTTGCAATGTATTATTCGTAACTTTTTTAATATAAAAAAAAAACACAAGAAAAGTGTCCATTTTATATTGTCGTTACAAAGATTAGAATGAAATACTGGCTGTTACACGCAACTCCATATGGGAAACTTCAGACCTCAAACAGAATAATTTCCCCGTTTTTGCCATATTGATGCTATATTCCTATCAGTCATAGCTTGACGATCTGTAGTAGCCTTTCTCGACAAATGGGCTATTCATAACACAACCAATTTTCAATTTAAACCAAATGTTCCTGAGATTATGGTACACAATAGGCTTCTTGGAAAAATATCGATAAATCGATATTATTTTGTCGATAAATCGATATTTTTGAGCGATATTTATTATTTCGATATATCGATATAAAATTCCAAGTATCGAAAAGGTATCAAAATCGATATTTTTTATGATAAAAAATCCTAAATAGGGTCCTCCTTTTTTATGTTAACATTTTTCTTTGTGCAATTAACATTAACCTTTGTTTTGGTCGATAACTCTGCCAACCCGCGCGTATTCTTGTTTACGTAGGTACTCAAATCATACCTATTTATCAATATTTTCTAAAAATATCGATACAATATATATCGTTTTTTTTTTGGATTTCTGACATCCCTAGCACACAACCAAACACAAAAATTAAAGTATTAGTATAAATATCAACTTGTTTGTACATTAATAAAACAAAAAGCTCAAAAGGTTATCTAAATAAAACTTTAAAACAACCAAATAAACGAATTTCTGTGTGGCTAATTCATTTGGTTGCGATGAACTAACATAATGCGATATATTTGACCTTTATCAGACTCCAGGTTAATTTTAGTTCAATTCTAATTAATTTGAACTAATTTAACGTGATCTTCCAGTTTACCGCATGATGTAATTATAATGAGAAATGCATACATACGCAATCATGCCTATTTTCCTATAGGGTTAGGCAGAGTTGCATTTCTGCATCCACCTTTTATACTCAGCCTATCGCCGTCTACTGCTGAACGTAGGCCTCCTCAAGAAAGCGCCAACCATCCCGGTCTTGAGCAGCCCTCGTCCATCCGCTACCCGCCACCTTTCTCAAGTCGTCGGACCATCGCGCTGCAGGTCGTCCTACACTACTTTTGCCTAAGCGCGGTCTTCACTCCAACACTTGTCTGCTCCATCGGCCGTCGGACCGTCGGCAGACATGGCCGACGCAGTTCTACTTTAGCGTGCTAATCTTGCGGGCAATGTCAATGACTCTGGTTCATTTGCGCTTAGATCCCACGTATTAGAGTTCGATCTAACTGACGTTTAAGGATACATTTCGTGACTCAGTACTGCAACTGAGTATTTTTATATGTAAAATCTCAATCCAGAAATCGAACGCAAAACATCTATCGACAGGATCGAAACTATTATGTCAGACCACGAGGCAAACAGCATAATGTAAAAATATGACCCAATTCCACTCACTATTTCTAAAGGCTTTGACATTCAAATGGAATAGAAAATTCGGGACATAGTGTGGCTCGTGGGGGCCTTATTTGAATATCCTTTTGGGGAATAATAATATAATCTTCCGCCTCGCTGATTTGTAGTAAAATCAATGTCAAGATATATTCCAAATCAGAGAATTGAAAACAAAAAAGAAACTTTTAGGTGTGTAACGATACTTTGTGTACTTAACGTTCAAGTTTGACAAGTAATATTTCGTAGAAAGCTGTCAGAAGTTCTATTAAAACAATGGTTCTATTTAATTTAATTTACCTTTTCATTTATAGTCAACTAGCTGACCCGGCGAACTTCGTTCCGCCTAACAGCCGATTTTTTTTTTGTACCTAGACGTTACTACTTATTACATCAGCTATCTGCCAGTGAACATCCCGTTGTAATTGGTCCACACGTAAAGGGATTTGTTCCCCGTTTTGGCACAATCATCATTGCTACTCCGCTTCTATCGGTTGTAGCATATATTTATGTATATAGCTTTTCTCGGCATAAGCGTTTCAACACAAAAAATATCAATTCCAACCAGTGGCTCTTGAGATAAGCGCGTTCATCCATACAAACAAACTCTTCAGCTTTACATATTAGTATAGATTTAGGCACCTTATAAAATTATTTTAGTCTAGGGTATATTCTGTACCATTTTTTGTGCTATAGATTAGTTGACACATGTGTTGGTTGTCTGTTTGTTGCGCGTTTCGACTAAGTGAAACTTACAATTGGATTCCTAGATGAAAGACACATCTGGGGGCACGGCAGTGCCCCCGCCAAGTCGAGCGAAAAAGCGGCACGGCCGTACTATACTTTTCTCGAAGTAACTCAGGCCATTTTCGACACCCTATAACTTCGTTGTGGATAAACCTAGAAACCTGAATTTTTAGTTACCAAGCAAGAATGGTATAAACTCTGTATATTTCAAATTTCATTCAATTTGAACCAGTAGTTTAAGAATTATAACTAGTCAAACTTCGCAGTTTTGGTCACTCACTGACCGATCATCAAAACTCTAAGGCACTTCTAGCCGACATAGAAGCTTCAAATTTGGAACACAATTAGGTTTTAGTGTATAACTTAAGGAAAAATTATAATATCTTGCAATTTCGGTCTAGTTTTCTAGATACACAAACTGCATAAATAACTTTGTAATCCCATATAAATATATACGATTACAAAGATACATTTGCAGTAAATAAATTAGTGTACCTGTATAGTATAAAATAATGGAATAATAGGTGTAGCTAGATAAGTAGGGATGGTATTGAGGTTTAGGCGTGAGGTCGAGAATCCCGGCGGTCGCGGGTACACACCCTAGGCACACTTATCTGACTTTTCGAAGTTATGTGTGTATTAGCAATGAATTAGTATTCGGGAAGAGCTTACTATAGAAATGACCCGTGGCGCAGTTGGCTAGACACCAGCTTGCAAAACGAGAGGCCGTGGGTTCGATCCCCGCACCGAGACAAATGTTTGTGTGATACACAAATATTTGTTTCGGGTCTGGGTGTATGTGAGACCGAAAAGTCTCTCGTAGTTTCTGATACCCACGACACAAGACTTGTATCTTAGTGTGGGATCAGAACTATGTATGTGACTGTTGGATGTATTTATTTATTATTTATGAAGTAAGGTCTTTAAATTAAGGACTGCCTCGTGGTCTCGCGTTACATGTATGTGCCGTGCGATCTAGAGGTCCTGGATTCGATTCCCGGGTTGGGCAACGTGTTATTGGGTTTTTCCATTAGGAAATTCTCAATAGCAGCAGGGAGTCTGGAAATGTGCCCAAAAAACGGCAATAGGCTCGCCCCCTATTACGTGGGACTCACAGGTATGTATCAACATACCTGGCGAAATGTGGGTGCAGAAATACACCTCTGCCTACCCCATCAGGGAATATAGGCGTGAGTTTATGTATGTATGTAGCAATGAATTATCGCGTACTTTAACGGGGAAGGAAAATATCGTGAGGAAATCTGATTAATAGGGTCAAGTAATTTATTCATTTCAAAAACACTGAGTGCGGCAGTTAATGCCGAAAATTAGTTCAAGTTATACCTCCAATAAGCTTTATGTTGTAAATTTCTGTTAGGTACATTGACAGTACCAATTTATAGTGAAAGAGAGATAAAAACTTTAAAATAGGATTAACTCCAACTGACGTATGACGCGTGCGGCCCTAAATATTTCTAACTAACGCAAAAAATAATTATTATTTTAAAATAAAGATCACGACGCGGCCGCTCTCGTCTCGTATGTAGAGGAGGAAGACTACCTACAAAAGTAAGCAAAGCTCATAAGGCAGAGAGTGGGCTTTAAGAAAATCCGTTACTACTACTTACTAAAAGTGAGATACATTGTGTTTTCATGCGATTGCCAAGTCTAACTATTTTATTTTAAACATAAAAGATTTTTAACATTGATATGGTCACTATAAGATGGTGTCTGGTAAGCTAAGTGCATAATAACTTAAGACAGAAGTTCCCTTAAACGGGGACTGAATAAATTCATCGACTTGGTATCATATAGATCTCACAACTTTTTACGGCAAAAGAACTGAGTTGCGAGACTTGGGGTTTTTTACAAGTTTTGTTTTTTATGGGATTGTTAATTTCTACGCCCTTGAATAGTATTACGTCATTGGGTTACTATAGATAGACTAGTAATGAAAAAACGCTTACGTCATAGGTTACAGTGATTGCTTCACTAGCGTAGGTGTTGATGGATGATCGCGATCATTTATCCTAATCCTTGTGGCCATGAAGTTAGTTTTCCCCCACTTCTGTACTAAAGACAATTACAAAATCACTTAAGACGTAATAATGTCACGAAAATGATTAAAGCAACATCAAAATACATACATACATAAACTCACGCCTGTATTCCCTGAAGGGGTAGGCAGAGGTGCATTTCTGTACCCACATTTCGCCAGGTATGTATCAGTCCCGCGCCATAGGGGGCCAGCCTATTGCCGTTTTTCTGGCACATTTCCAGACTCCGTGCTGTTACTGAGAATTTCCTAATGGAAAAACCCAATAACACTGCCCGACCCGGGAATTGAACCCAGGACCTCTAGGTCGCACGGCACATACTTGTACCGCGAGACCACGAGGCAGTCAAAGTTCCACTGTTTGGCACGGGCATCTTCTACAGTTGAGAGGGGTTACTCATTAACTTACCACGCTGGCCTACTGCAGATTGGCGAACTGCACACCTAGGAAAGTCTCAAGAACTTTTTTGGTTTTCCGGTTTCCTCAATATGTTTTCCTTCATCGTTACCTACATTACAATTCATAATCAATACATACGAGTACTTATTACGAGTACTTACGAGTATATGTAATTTGGAAAAGTCAGAGGACTGCCTCGTGGTCTCGCGGTACAAGTATGTGCCGTGCGATCTAGAGGTCCTGGGTTCGATTCCCGGGTCGGGCAACGTGTTATTGGGTTTTTCCATTAGGAAATTCTCAGTAGCAGCACGGAGTCTGGAAATGTGCCCGAAAAACGGCAATAGGCTCGCCCTCTATTACGTGGGCCTGATACATACCTGGCGAAATGTGGGTGCAGAGATGCACCTCTGCCTACCCCTTCAGGGAATACAGGCGTGAGTTTACGTATGTATGTGTCAGAGGTTTGCCTGCAGCGCGAATCTGCGACCGCCGAGTTTTTAAGTTTTGATCTAGGAAACATACCTGTTTATATTTGTTCTCTAATCCCAAAACTATATTAAGTAACTCAGATAAAACATTTCATATATCAACAGTGCTATAGATGAAATATTATACATAATAAACAAGGGCTTCAACCACTCATCGAATATTGTGGGTCTTGAGGACCGTACAAAGGACGAGGGTGGTTCTAAATAAGTGGACGACATCACTTTGTGCCATCTCAATAATAAATATGAATATCTCCTGGATAGAAAGAATTGAGTACCTATATGCAAAATGAATCAAATAAAATTATGTTTTTTTAATATATTTTATGTTTTACTCTTTTGTATTTTTATCATACATAATATGTGCAATGAAAAGTGATGCCCTCAAGGTTTAGCTCGGACGAGAATCTCGCCGGTCATGGGTTCAAAACTCATTCACACACCTCCCTGCCCTGTGGCAAGGTGGCGTTAGAATCCTACCACGGTATCCCCTGCCTGACGTAACAGGCGACTCTAAGAGAGGCGAGAAAAAATTCTTAAGAATTTCTTATGTTTGTAGTCCGCCAACCCGTACTAGGCCAGTGTGGTGGACTAAGGCCTTAACTCTCTCAGTTGTAGAGGAGGCCCGTGCTAGCAGTAGGACGTATGTACCTATATGGGGTGGTGATGATGATGTGCAATATTCTTATCCAGTGCTTATAAGAAATTTCAATTGCAAGTATTTTGCATCGACCGAAAACCAAAGACATTTTGCCTGATCCAGGAATCGGACCCAGGACCCCTTGGTCACACGGTGCTGGGTTGTTTGTGCATGCGGTATTTGTGCCCGTAAAGGCGCCCGCGATACAGCTAATTTGAATGCGGAGTAACCCAGCATTCTTATGAATATATAAAATTTTCATTACACATTCCAAGCATAACGTAATTTCCTTAACACACACACACACACACACACACATACACACATTATAGCATTTTCGTTTTAAATTTTTAAATGTTTGTTGTCAGTGTAATTTTGTTTTAAAAGAAGTGTCGTGACAACGGCAGTATAAAGATATAAATAAATAAATAAATACACCCAACAGTCACATACATAGTTCTGACCCCACACTAAGATACAAGTCCTGTATCGTGGGTATCAGAAACTACGAGAGACTTTTCGGTCTCACAAACACCCAGACCCGAAACAAATATTTGTGGATCACACAAACATTTGTCTCGGTGCGGGGATCGAACCCGCGGCCTCTCGTTTCACAAGCTGGTATTTAGCCAACTGCGCCACGGGGCTGTCAAGTATAAAGATATAATTGGTTCGTGTGTATAATTAACAGATAGATATTCGCTGCTTGACTTTATTGCTTAGCATTACGCTTAAAGATGTTCCAAATTGGTTTTCAAGAAGTAAAGAACCTTTCCATTCATCGCAATGCAGATAATAAAGGATTTACAACGACTCGGGTCGAATCACGTCTGGTTCATTCAAAATGTAGATGCTATCGTAACTCATTCACTCGCAATCCATCTAGTAGATATTATTATCCATCAAAATCTCACGTGCTACATCTACGTCAAATTTCTTTTATTTGTGAATGAAAGTAATTTGATATTTTGATATATTTATTTAAATTTGTTATACAAGTAGATAATTGTTAAAGTGGCTAGTGCCCAGCAGTAGGATGTACATGGGCTGATGATGATGATGGTTATGATACAAGTAACGCGAAAGTATGACAAGTTTAAAAGATATTGTAGTATTTTAATGTAGACATAAATATAACCCTGAGATGACTATTATAGCGTTTTTTTATAATAAATTAGAAAGACACACAATCACCTTGTATAACCTCAAAGGCTGAGGTGCATTTCTGCACCTACATTACGAGAAAAAAAAATCGGCCCACTTAGTATTTACCATTACTGGAACTCCTTTAAATATTTGCCTTAAAAAATCTATGCATAAACTACATCGATAGTATCACAAATATTTAAACGACTTTATAGGCCCATCCGGCCATGTGTACGAGTACACTAAACAAAGCCCAGTTGACTAACACACTCAACCAGTAGAAGTCAATGTTAACGAGTTGACGTAGCGCCAATGTTACTTGAACCGGTGCCAAAACAAACACTAAAAAATTTGTACACAGTAGAAACTGTTTAAAAGCATTTGTTTATGATAGTATGCAGTATACATACAATGCTGGGCAAGTCTAATATTGAGCGGTTGTCCATCGGTGTTAGCCTAGTTTTGTTTAGTGAACTTCAGGTATCTAATTTTCTTATTAAAACTTTAGTGTGATGGTTTTTAACGATGTAAACATGTAACTTAAACGTGCATTGCCTAAATAAGGAAGGATTATTGATGTCCTTTAATTTAACCAGTACACTTTGACTATCTTTCATTTCTCTTCCTGCATCTCTATGCCAGGTTGCCTGTAAGAGATCGCCTTGTGCTATAAGGCCGCCCATTGTACTTTTCTAGTCCTCTGTACTCCTTAGTTTTATTGTTGTGTGTACAATAAAGTTTTACATAAATAAATAAGATTTAATCAAATTATTTTGCAAAATAAAAACTTTGACTGCTTTCAAACGACTGACTATAAAACAATTTTAGTTATAGCAACGACTACACTCGTGAATGATTGATTGAATGAATATTAAAGACAAAATCATTTACTACAGGCATTGATATTAAAGCTAAAAATTGACATAGGTAGATATTACAGAACACAAACAAAATACACAAAACTTCAAATCTTCGAAGGTGTTACACCTTGAATCCCAGTGGATTCAAACCTGCGAGCTTCAAAGGATTAGGCATCACGTGCTCCTTCAAAAATAGACTTTTCTTGTATTTAATATTTTTCTGAAAAGTTTCCTCTACGACGATGTGCCTCTAGGGATACCGGAGATCGGAGGAATGAGATTTCTCATAAAGTATAAATAATTGTAGATTTTGATAGTATAAATTTTAAATAAAGCTCAAAATATGGTTTGGTATTTTTCATTGTTGATTTTGAAATCAGCCAGTACAAATTTATTTATTTATGGTTTGTATATTTACGAATAAAGGCGGACTTAATGCCAACGGCATTCTCTAACAGTCAACTTACAGGTGATGCAGAGATAAAAGGTAGGCATAAACAACAATAAGGTGAAAACAATATGAGCCAAAATAATAATAACTACACCAAGTAACAATATACATATATTATATACTAATATATAAATACAAATGTGTTTTCATCATCATCATCAGCCCAAATACGTCCCACTGCTGGGCACGGGCCTCCTGTACAACTGAGAGGGTTTTAGGCCTTAGTCCACCACGCTGGCCTAGTGCGGGTTGGCGGACTACACACCTTATTAATTCCTAAGAACTTTTAGGTGTGCAGGTTTTATCACGATGTTTTCCTTCACCGTTAAAGCAAGTGATAATTCATTGTGAATACACACATAACTTCGAAAAGTCAGAGGTGTGTGCCTGGGGTTTGAACCTGCGCCGTAATTCTCGACCGCGCGCCTAAACCTCGAGGCCATCACTTGCTTACAAATGTGTTTTAGGATTTAAATTATAATTTAAAACTACATCCACTCGGGTAACTCCTGATTGTATTACCTACAGTCAAAGCTGCTAAGATACCCCGATCTATTTACTGATTTTATTCTCAGATATTTTCTGAGTTTATTCTTAGCACATCTAAATTTACAATCTATTTTGCTGAATATAAATTTGATTACGCGAGCACTTTTCTGTTTATGTTGCTGTAATAAACATTATATATAAGCAACGCTTCCTGTTATATACCTAGTTAGTTTAGAGCTGCGCATTGCGTTATTGACGATCTCAATAAAACACCGCTCGGAAACCATACTATAGTAAAACCGTATAAAACAAACGCAATAAAATCCAGCGAACATTCCCCCTTTTATTTTCATCGCAACTAGTTTAATATATTGGTTTGATGAATAAAACTGCCACGTTTAAGCCGCAGCCGAATGATAACAAATAAATTCACCTAACAGTCACATTCATAGTTCTAACCCCACACTAAGATACAAGTCTTGTGTTATGGGTATTAGAAACTTCGAGAGACTTTTTGGTCACACAACATCCAGACCCGAAACCAAAAACAGTCTGAGCCAAGTGTATGTGATTACTCTTGTATTCTTGAAGAGGTGAACAGAGGTCTACACGCTGGCCTAGTGCGGGTTGGCGGACTACACACCTAAGAAATTCCTAAGAACTTTTAGGTGTGCAGGTTTTATCACGATGTTTTCCTTCACCGTTAAAGCAAGTGGTGATTCATTGTGAATACACACATAACTTCGAAAAGTCAGAGGTGTGTGCCTGGGGTTTGAACCTGCGACCGCCGAAATTCTCGACCACGCGCCTAAACCTCGAGGCCATCACTGCTTTCACACTTGGGCTCATATTGGAAAGAAATTGGTTCCGTTATAGTCTGCCAGTATATTGTCGCAGCATTCTATGGGAATATATGACGTCATAAACTGACGTCATTTTGTACTGTGAAAACTGAAATTTTCGAGGCAAGGTGCCCTCAGTGCTTCGATATATTAAATTGAAACCAGTATAGGTAACTACGGTAAGGACTGCCTCGTGGTCGCGCGGTACAAGTATGTGCCGTGCGATATTGAGGTCCTCTGGGTTCGATTCCCGGGTCGGGCATATTGGGTTTTTCCATTAGGAAATTCTCAGTAACAGCACGGAGTCTGGGAATGTGCCCGAAAAACGGCAATAGGCTCGCCCCATATTACATGGGACTGATACATACCTGGCGAAATGTGGGTGCAGAAATGCACCTCTGCCTACCCCTTCAGGGAATACAGGCGTGAGTTTATGTATGTATGTATGTATGTATAGGTAACTATAAAGAAACAATTTCGCAGTGCACTGAATTGAGGACATGCCTTACAGTTACAACGGAACACAAAATTTACTACCCAGTTTGAAAGGGAACTTTCACTAGAGAAGAACGGGTAAGTCTCTGCTGTTGCTCTTTACAAAACTAATTTATCATTTAATGATACAGGCTACAGTTTGGTTTGAACCACAGAAGTTTAAATTTATATTGTGTCCAGCAAATATAAAGTAAATTCACTGAGATAATGTTACTGTGATCCGAATAAGTCGTAATGGCCTCGAGGTTTAGGCATGCGGTCGAGAATCAGGCACACCTCTGATTTTTTGGAGTTATGTGTGTATTCGCAATGAATTATCACGTACTTTAACGGTGAAGGAAAACATCGTGATGAAACCTGCACACCTAAAAGTACTTAGGAATTTCTTAGGTGTGTAGTCGGTCAACCCGCACTAGGCCAGCGTGGTGGACTAAAACCTAAACCATCTCCGTTGTAGAGAAGTCCCGTGTCCAATGTACGTATATGGGCTGATGATGATGATGATCCCTATCTTTATCTCTAGGTACAATTTTCAGACACCAAAAATATCTCCTAAATTTGACAGTTGACAGCCCCGTGGCGCAGTTGGCTAGACACCAGCTTGCGAAACCAGAGGCTGCGGGTTCGATCCCCGCACCGAGACAAATGTTTGTGTGATCCACAAATATTTGTTTCGGGTCTGGGTGTTTGTGAGACCGAAAAGTCTCTCGTAGTTTCTGATACCCACGACACAGGACTTGTATCCTAGTGTGGGGTCAGAACTATGTATGTGACTGTTGGGTGTATTTATTTATATTTATTTATAATTTCTTATTTTGAGCTATTTTGGCGTAGCTCTGTTTTATTTTAAAAAACATTTCGTATGATAGATAAAATATAATGAGCTCCACTTTTGAATCAAGTGATGTGTGCGTAAACAGAGGAGTGTGTGTTTGATTCGCAAATTCATTAGCAGCGCCGTACGAATTTGTTGATTTAATGTTGACGGAATTTCTGATTAACTGGAAATATTAATATTTGGCATTAAATACAGTTTATCAACAATATTTGGTATTAAATACAGTTTATTACAAGCAGTGATGGCCTCGAGGTTTAGGCGCGCGTTCGAGAATTTCGGCGTTCGTAGGTTCAAACCCCAGGCACACACCTCTGACTTTTCGGAGTTATGTGTGTATTCACAATGAATAATCACTTGCTTTAACGGTGAAGGAAAACATCGTGATAAAACCTGCACACCTAAAAAAATTCTTGGGAATTTCTTAGGTGTGTAGTCCGCCAACCCGCACTAGACCAGCGTGGTGGACTAAGGCCTAAACCCTCTCAGTTGTAGAGGAGGCCCGTGCCCAGCAGTGGGACGTATTTGGGCTGATGACAGTTTATCCATATATTAGTAGCCGTATTTTCCTACTACGAAATTCTTAATATAAGAACCCAATAACACTTTTCCCATCCAAGCATCAACTCAGGACGACTTTGTCTCTCGTACGAATTGATGGTATAGGACGAACAAATATGTCTTTAAAACTATGACAGTGAATCGTGGATACAGTAATACACCCTTTTCTACATTCGGGGGGACAGACGTGAGTGTAGATATTATGTATGCATATAACTCAAAATGGTCTTTAACGGTGAAGGAAAACATCGTGATAAAACCGGCACACCTAAAAATCTCTTAGGAATTTCTTAGGTGTGTAATCCGCCAACCTGCACTAGGCCAGCGTGGTGGACTAAGGCCTAAACGCTCTCAGTTGTAGAGGAGGCCCGTGCCCAGCAGTGGGACGTATTTGGGCTGATGATGATAACTCAAAAAACCCAAAAACGTTATTAAATTCTGAACCCAAATGTCATGGAACTTAAAAGAAAGCCAACAATATAACTATTAAATTGGTCCTAATCTCTCAGAAGATCTCTTGAAAGACATGACAGCCCCGTGGCGCAGTTGGCTAGACACCAGCTTGCAAAACGAGAGGCCGCGGGTTCGATCCCCGCACTGAGACAAATGTTTGTGTGATCCACAAATATTTGTTTCGGGTCTGGGTGTATGTGAGACCAAAAAGTCTCTCGTAGTTTCTGATACCCACGACACAAGACTTGTATCTTAGTGTGGGATCAGAACTATGTAGGTATGTGACTGTTGGGTGTATTTATTTATTTATTTATTATTATTTATTAAGTGATCTTAAACACTTCTCAAAAAAATATTTACGATACAGGTAGCCGAAATATATAATATCATACCTGCTACATATACATATAATAATAAGGTGCTAGAGCGATGTACGCTAGTGTTCATTAGTAAAGACCTTCAGCTAAGTAAAAAATTAAATTACCCCACGGCTTTGAGAGCCTTTTCAGATGTAAAACGGGCGGGTTACTTTCATCAGCAACCTGATCATACTAAATTTCCTGCTTCATCCTGGCGCGATTAAATTACAATTAGTGATATATATATGTATATACAGTTGTAGAGGAGGAGGAGTATGATGATGATGATGATGATGATGATATACATAATTGATGTAAGTAGCTGCCTCGTGGTCTTGCGGCACAAGTATAGGTATATGTCATGCGATATACAGGTTCTGTATCGATTCTCGGGTCGGGCAAATAATTATTGGGTTTTTTCATTAGGAAATTCTCAGTAGTAGCACGAAGCCTGGAAATGTGTCCAAAAAACGGCAATAGGCTGCAGCTTCGAGGAATACCGGCGTGAAGTTAAGTATGTATGTATGTATGTACGAGTACATACTAGGTATACTCGTATAATACTAGGTATAATAAGTCGTGATGGCCTTGAGGTTTAGGTACGCGGTCGAGAATTTCGACGGTCGCGGGTTCAAACCCCAGGCACACACCTCTGACTTTCCGAAGTTATGTGTGTATTCACAATGAATTATCACGTACTTTAACGGTGAAGAAAAACATCGTGATGAAACCTGCACACCTAAAAAGTTCTTAGGAATTTCTTAGGTGTGTAGTCCGCCAAGCCGCACTAGGCCAGCGTGGTGGACTAAGGCCTAAACCCTCTCAATGGTAGAGGAGGCCCGTGCCCAGCAATGGGACATATATGGGCTGATGATGATACTCGTAGATAGGTGGCATACCTATACAACATGTTTATGCTTTCTAAAGCACATCGAAATTCAGTGTTAAAGCAATGATTCGTAGGTACGTGAAATTTCGAGAACTGTCTCACGTTAGTACTGGCATTGATAGACAACCTCGTCTACAATATTAATATGCTTTCAATAAAATTTATGTCACCGCGTCGTCTTTGAATATATTGAACAAGTGAGTAAATTACTATGTATATAAATTTGGTTTTGAATATGATACCTTTAGTTCTGCGTACCATTCGCTTGGTTAATATTAACTAGTTTTAATATTTTTTAACAATTTTCTGCCAGTGAAAGTGAAAGGTACAAAGAAATTTTGACGACCCCTTAAAAACATATATTTAAAAGCTTCATTCGGCTGTTGTGCAGTTTGCCAACTCGCATTGTGTCACGTTGGCTAACTAAGGTCTAAAAAACTCTTTCAGTTGTAGATAAGGCCCGTGACCAGCAGTGGAACGTACATATCGGAGTAGGTGAGGCTTGGAAGTGTCTTTAAGATGTGTGACGTCACATTGCCGACGTCACAACTGTTGGTTTATGGTGATAACTCATACTTTGACGTTTCTTTAGTAAACTTTCACAATTACTGACGAGGCAGATAGCCCTGTATCGTTATGAATAGCAGTGACATCGTTATTACTGGAGGATCCATTTTTAGAAGTAATTTTAACAACCAACTTCAATCAAAGTTCCTTTTATTTCCCAATAAATCGGATGTTTGCTGTCCGCGCGTAGACCGATGAATCCTTGCTCCGCTTGCTTTTATAGACAGAATAGTGGGGGCAATCGACACCGTAGAGGGGCGACCGCCCGTGAGTCATTCTTGTTTACGCAAGAGCGACGACATAGCCATCAGTATATGGTTTTACGCCGTTATATATAATCTGGTAATGATGATGATTCTATTGAGAGTTTTCTAATTGAAATCAAATAAAAACTTTCGAAAGCGACACACTTATGCTACGAAACCAACGAGAGACCATTTAATTCATACATATGTATATATACATACCTACACCCGTAAGAATATGCAGAGAAGCATTTTTCGCCAAATTTAGTTTTAGTCCCACATAATACTGGTCGAACATATTGTCGTTATTCGGTCACGTTTACAGACCCAGTGCTGCTATTGAGAATTTATAAATGAAAAACCCAATAACACTTTGCCCCATCTGAGAATCGAAAATGGGAGTTTTGATCGCAAACCCACCCTTTTGCCGCAAGACCACGATGCAGAAGATTAAACATGTAATAAACTTATTTTACATAAATTTTTAGATCTTTAGGAACCTTATTACTTTTTTGTACAGCATTAAGCCCTTGCAAAGAACTTCTAAACTGGTTAATTCTTTTTGATTTATCGCAAGGGATAACACTTTGTCTTCGCAATAATTTATTCACAAATTTTTTATAGGTGGGATTAATTAATGTAAAACAATTTATAAAATGTCTTGCCCTTTTCAAACTTTTTGAGTTTATATGATAAACTGCTTTTATCCCCTTTACTCGAGATAATATACTTTCTATTCATCATCTGAGTCCGCAGAGGGGTAGGTAGACGAGTGTTTATGCACCAATATTTGACCAGATGTTTTTTTAAGTACTAAATAAATAGAGAAGGGGCCTATTAACATTTTTTCGGTCACATATCTCGAATCTCTGCTGAATTAAATTTTGCAATGAAAAAATCCAATACCATCTAGCCCGACCTGAGAATCGATCACGCAATGTTTAGATCATCATCATCATTATCAGCCTAAGGAAGTCCACTGCTGGACATAGGCCTCCCCCAATGACTTCCATAGTGCCCTGTTGGAGGCAGCCTGCATCCAGCGACAACCCGCGACCTTCACCAGGTCGTCGGACCATCTTGTGCGTGGACGTCCTACGCTGCGCTTTCCGGTACGTGGCCTCCACTCGAGAAACTTTTGGCCCCATCGGCCATCGGTTCTCCGCGCTATGTGCCCATGTTTAGATCGCCCGGAAGCAATGTCCTGAGACCAACAAGACAACGAGCAAACTACAAAACATAATAAAACATAAATCAGTTGAGTTGTTTCCGAGAAGTTGTAATTCCACGGCAATTTAATTATATATCCTCAAGCGATTAATCGAGTGTATGAGGCAGTACTGAGTTAATAGAATTACTGCTTCCAAACTTCATTTCATTCCATGCCAAACGTCCTAGAGATAAAATTACTGCTATAATCACAATAGAACAAGATCTTATATCCAGCAAATACAACATATTTTCTTTTTAGCAAAAAGTATTGGAATGATACTGGATGACTGCCTCGTGGTCTCGCGGTATAAGTATGTGCCGTGGGATCTAGAGGTCCTGGATTCGATTCCCGGGTCGGGCAAAGTGTTATTGGGTTTTTCCATTAGGAAATTCTCAATAACAGCACGGAGTCTGGAAATGTGCCCGAAAAACGGCAATAGGCTCGCCCCCTATTACGTGGGACTGATACATACCTGGCGAAATGTGGGTGCAGAAATGCACCTCTGCCTACCCCTTCGGGGAAGACAGGCGTGAGTTTATGTATATATGTTATTTATTGGAATGATTTGTAGTCCGCCAACCCGCACTAATTTACCATGATGGAGTAAGATGAGTAATTCTTCTTATTTATTCCTTCATAACCCCTTTAATTGATTCCCTGAGACCAGCAATACGAATTTATGGGTTGATGGAGATGGATGGGATTAAGTAGTATTCTAATTTAAATATGAGTCATGGATGCTATTTTGGGCTAACGGCCAATTTTAGGTTTTAGCTCTTGTCACAGCGGTTTTTCTACAAAGCTATTTAAAAAAGCAAAATGAAATATTGAGCCTAGCAACTGTCAGTTGGTTATAAAGTAGGTCAATTATTTCTCTAAAAACTTCTTCCAACTTTCATATAAGTAAAACGTGACCGCAAGCCTCTAAGTGAGTCGTCAAAATTGTACCTCAGAGTGAATAATATAATTGGGAGTTATGTGGGTGTACGACCGTGCGCATTACTTCAACAGCGGGGCGACGTGTTGTCGTCTGTTCGTACAAGTTTCTAAGTATAACTTTTCCGCTAACAGAAAGTGAGTATGAGTAAACAATTGGTAGTACTACTAAGCACGTAGCAATTGATTTAAGTGATCATGTTGATAACAAGTTGTCGACTAATGTTTGTTACTTAAATTTTAAATAAATAAAAATTTAATTTTACTGTCTCGCGGTCTCTCGGCCCAAGTATGAGCACGGCTCATTCCTATAGGAAAATAATATTGTAAATCATGATGGCCTCGAAATTTGTTCACAAGAAAAGTTCTTAAGAATTATTATTTGTAGTGCATCAGCCGAGACTTGGCCAACGTGGTGGACTTTGACCTAATTCCCCTCGGTTGTTGAGAATGATACCTGGTAGTGGGACAGTTATTATGTGGCAGTAGGACTTAATTGAATATGTTAACAGTTCTAAAATCCACTTAAGAATAGGGACACACGCCATGAGTTTAGCGAGAGGCTTAGGTATGTGTGTTAGCGTTGGTTTGATTATACCGACGAAGATCGGACACTCCACCATCCCTACCTTTTCCATCCGCCTCCACAGTACAGGAAATACAGCTATTTTTGGGTTCCGTACCCAAAGGGTAAAACGGGATCCTATTACAAAGACTTCGCCGTCCGTCTGTCCGTCCATTCGTCTGTCCACCTGTCCGTCTGTCCGCCTGTCACTAGGCTGTATCTATGATAGATAGACAGTTGAAAATTTTATAAGTGATGTATTTCTGTTGCCGCTATAACGAAAAATACTAAAATACAACAATGAACAAACGTAATATTTTTTTATTATTTTTTTCATGGAATGGTAAACGTTTGAAATATTCACCGAATAATATTATTAACCTTAAAAAATAATTATATTAAAATAATATAAATATTTAATAGGGGCTCCCATACAACAAACGTGTTTTTTTTACCGTTTTTACAAATAATGATACGGAGTCCAACTCGCACTTGGCCGTTATTTTTTATATTGTTAAAAAATGCTATATTTAGCGCCACACTCTCATTAATTTATGAGAATTACAAAAGGTTTTTATACCTTTTCTCATTTTAAAACCACACAGAAGGAAAACCAGCACGGATTTTCTTACTCGTAACCGATAATTGGGAAACGAAACCCCACGCACATGTACCGCTGTGGGTAATATTAATAGAAGGCATTAATTTAAGCGCTTAAAGAAATGACAATTTTGGCGTAAAAACATCTTTTGCACGCTTTGTCGTAGGCGTTATTAATATCTGAAGTGTAATATTTTACATCTATATCAGCCTTTGTGAGTTGCTCGGCCACGTCATTCTTCTAGTATTGATTTAGGCTTTATTGAATGTGATCTAATGCGGACTTGCGGTTTGTGGTAAGAATCTGAAAGTGTTATCTAAGAATTTTTTGACACGTCACAATTACCGCGCTACAAACTATGCTAAGTAATTCAGACTAAAAATTTTCAATATGCCGAATTTTCCAATTAGTCTGCTCCAACTTTGAAATTTATTATGTTTATGTATACGAGAAGTTGTTCTCACGGTTTAAGGGAGCGATGTACGATCGATAATATTGATCCCAGGTGGTGGCAGTGCTATTAGGTATCCAAAAGGAAAATTCTCAGCTACAGCATGGAGTCTGGAAATTCACCTACTCTGAAAAAAAAACGGATAACAGAGGGGTATAAAACCACTCCTTTGATCACCGCTTTGGGCATATAATAATAATAAATATACCCAACAGCCTCATAAATAGTTCTGACCTCACATTAAGATACGTGTCTTCTGTCGTGGGTATTAGAAACTACGAGAGACTTTTCGGTCTCACAAACACCCAGACCCGAAACAAATATTTGTGGATCACACAAAACATTTGTCTCGGTGCGGGGATTGAACCCGCGGCCTCTCGTTTCGCAAGCTGGTGTCTAGCCAGCTACGCCACAGGGCTGTCAAATGTAAGTAGATTTCAAGATAAGCACTAACAACCAACCATTCAAACAAACTCTTTAGGTTATTAATATAAGGATAGACTGAATAAAAATACCCATACTAAAATACACAATTTACTTACGTACTTTAACTACTAAGCAGTGATGGCCTCGAGGTTTAGGCGCGCGGTCGAGAATTTCGGCGGTCGTAGGTTCAAACCACAGGCACACACCTCTGACTTTTCGAAGTTATGTGTGTATTCACAATGAATTATCACTTGCTTTAACGGTGAAGGAAAACATCGTGATAAACCCTGCACACCTAAAAGTTCTTAGGAATTTCTTAGGTGTATACTGTATAGTCCGCCAACCCGCACTAGGCCAGCATGGTGAACTAAGGCCCAAACCCTCTTAGTTGTAGAGGAGGCCCGTGCTCAGCAGTGAGACGTATTTGGGCTGATGATGATGATGATGACTTTAACTACACCCACGTGAAAAACTGGTTTTTGGTAAAACATTCAAATAATCCAATAAAAACCGTCGAGACTGCAAATATCAAAATATTTGCAAACAACGCAAAGAATATCGCTAGATTTTGCGTGTTCACGGAGTTATGACCTGACCGATGGCCCATTTTGTATAATTTATTCGAATTTAACACACAATATCCCAGCTTTATCTTCAACTATAAATCCATTCGGATCTAATAAAACAAAAGTATACTTCCAACGTTTAGTCAAAACAATCAAAATCTATTTAAATCTCAGTTTGCGAGGAATGTTTGGAGAAAAAAATCATTGTGTAATTACATCAGTCGTATTCCGTGTAGCATTCGTTCGTGCAATTAATCTCCTCTGTGTTTACAGAAGACGAGTGAACCAGATCATTTGTGCGAATCCAATACAGATGCGTTTTCCCTAACAATGTAGTTTGCTTACATTTATATTATACTCAATCCAATCCATCAGCCAATCGAAGTCCACTGCTGGACATAGGCCTCTCCCAATGACTTCCACAGGGACCTGTTGGAAGCAGCCTGCATCCAGCGACGTCCCGCGACCTTCACCAGGTCGTCCGAACTCATTAACGGGCAAAATATGTGCATCTTTACTGATAATATAATTAAATCATCATCATGATCAACCCTTATACGTCCCATTGCTGGGCTCGGGCCTCCTCTACAATTGAGAGTTAAGGCCTTAGTCCACCAAGATGACCTAGTGTAAGTAATTCTTAGAACTTTTAGATGTGCAGGTTTTCTCGCGATATTTTTCCTTCACGTACATACATACATAGCCTCACGCCTGTATTCCCCGAAGGGATAGGCAGAGGTGCATTTCTGCACATACATTTCGCCAGGTATGTATCAGTCCCACGTAATAGGGGGCGAGCCGTTTTTTGGGCACATTTCCAGACTCCGTGCTGTTACCGAGAATTTCCTAATGGACAAACCCAATAACACTTTGCCCGACCCGGGAATCGAACCCAGGATCTCTAGATCGCACGGCACATACTTGTACCGCAAGACCACGAGGCAGTCAGTTCCTTCACCATTAAAGTAAGTGAAGGCTCATTGTGAATACACACGTAACTGCGAAAAATCCGATGTGTGTGCCTGAGGTTGGACTTGCGACCGACGAGTTTCTGTCCGCGCGCTTAAACCCCATCACTACTTAATTTATAATGCAATCTAATTAAAAATATATTAAAAACCTGTTCATATGATTGAATTTACCCAACAAAAAAGAAAATGAATTTTTGTGGCGTCGTTGTTACGCTTTAATTTCATATTTTATTATGGACTTGTTTTTATTTCAAAAGTTTTTAACAAGCGCTCATCGGTGCCAAAATTCACTTCAAGCTCGATTTCCCTCAATATTATACTCGTACCTAACAACAACTAAATGTCAACAACAGTTATAACAAGGTGAAAACTTAAGTCGAACTTAATTTATTTATTATGTTTGGTGTAAATATCTTTTACCCTCACCAGTATTTGAGATTGACAAAGTTCTATCTCTACTACGCAAATTTACGTGGCTTGTTCTTAATAAAGTTTGTTGTTTGAAAACCACGCAGGTGCCAATGGATCAACAGATGTGTAGTTTCTCCGAAAACCAAGCTTATGAGACGATGAATTTAATTTCATATGGAAACCACCGAAAAGTATTCCTTTCGTGCCTAAGACGGGTAATAACTTCAAAGGGAAAATGAAACAAAATCCTGGAAAAGCAGAAAGATTCACCTTATATTATGCGACAATTACCAGAACACGAAAACAGTATACGGGATACCGTATACCGTATACATAAAATAAATCTAATAGGTACATTCATTAATATTTTTTTTAAACAATTATCGCGGTTCGAAACTAATTTTTAATTAGAGGGATACCGGCGGGGAAATTTAGTATCGATCTATTCAAAACTAGTTTACAACACAATATTAAATACGACTGTTCAAAATGAGAGCAGTTCATTTATACTCACAAACAATCCTTTACCATTTCATGTAGCGAATATTGAAACTCGTAAGTGATTTAAGCTGTTCGGAATTGCCAATATTGGATAATTAACTTTCGTATCCATGTGATTGTTATGTGTAAATAAAAAATAACACTTTGTTACCGTCATTTAAAAATACAAAAGAAAATATATTAAAAAAAAAAACATAATTATATTTTTTTACAAAATAGAATATTATGTTTTATTTATTACTATATTTTATCCAAGTTGATCATATACATATGTTTCGATAAAAGCTAGTTCTGTATTTACTAACATAATATCGTAATTTTGACGAAATAATTATTTATGTAGTATAATGAACGATATATTATTGTAAGGTTGTGAAAACAGCAAACTGAATGTTCCCAGACAGCCTTCGTGATGTTATTCTGAGCTGAAATGTTATTAGTTTAGCCCTAAACATAGTCCTTCAGAGAGAAACAATAGGCTATTAATTATACCTGAGTTACGTTATCAGATCGATCATTAGCATTCAGATTGAGTAAATAATTTATTTAAAAGCAGTGATGGCCTCGAGGTTTAGGCGCGCGGTCGAGAATTTCAGCGGTCGCAGGTTCAAACCCCAGGCACACACCTCTGACTTTTCGAAGTTATGTGTGTATTCACAATGAATTATCACTTGCTTTAACGGTGAAGGAAAACATCGTGATAAAACCTGCACACCTAAAAAGTTTTTAGGAATTTCTTAGGTGTGTAGTCCGCCAACCCGCACTAGGCCAGCGTGGTTACCTATAGACTTACTCAGGTAATTACCGGGCATGGGTGCTTCGGTGATTATCTGAGTAAGATAGGTCGGGAAGCGACGTCAGATTGCCACCACTGCAACAACGGAGCTGAGGATTCCGCGGCACACACACTCATGCAATGCCCTGCTTGGGGAGTGGAACGACGAATCCTTATAAAACAGATAGGACACGATCTCTCCCTACCTGCAGTCATTCTAGCGATGCTATCGGGAGAGTCTAATTGGAAAGCTGCAGCTTCTTTCTGCGAATCTGTTATGATGAAAAAAGAAGCTGCAGAGCGGAATCGGGAAAGACTCGATCCCGCTCGGCGAAGAAGGCGTCGAGGTGGTGGTGAAGATCGACCCGAGCCATCTGCTTAATTGCAGAGAGACGAGGCTTTGCTGAGGACAGTGGTTATACTCTCCGCAATGAGGGCTTTATAGCAACGCACTGGAGTTACTCTGGCGTGTTCATTTCTGAGGTCCCAGATTATCTCCTTAGTGTAGATGAAGACGTACATGGGGTTTTTAGCCGGTAGGAATCCGGCATACCCCGTCTATCTTGTTAGGCGGGAATCCAAGAGGATTTTCCCCATGTTAAAAAAAAAAAAAAAAAAAAAAAGGCCAGCGTGGTGGACTAAGGCCTAAACCCTCTCAGTTGTAGAGGAGGCCCGTGCCCAGCAGTGGGACGTATTTGGGCTGATGATGATGATGAAATAATTTATTAAACACTAGTCGTTGCCCATGGCTTAATTTTCTTGGAATATATTTGCGCGTCTATATTGGTTCCACTCCTGGGCACATATTTCGGATACACTTGAGAAGGTTTTATCCTTGGTCCACCACGCTTGCCTAGTAGAGATTATGGAGAAGAAGTGGAGTTTAGATGTGCTGTCTCGAATTTTATATGTACTATATATAGCTACATCTTGACGGTCCATGCAACATTTTTTTTATTCCATAGGGATGTGATTCACACATACGTAAACTCATCCCATTGGGATAAGCACAGACTATAGACAGCCAAATGCTAAGGCACCTCTTTGGCTACCTCAATTGACATCCACTCCAAACATATTTTTCGGGACCAGTGTATACTATGATTTGATCATTCTCTAATAAAATATTAATGATCTTTACATAGCGCGTACCTGAACCTCTAAACCAACAAGCCACCCAAAAAGCAATAATTCAATTTAAAAAAATTACATAGCTAAAAGTTCGAGCAACTTCGCACACGAATGCAAATAGCTTTATCAGCTTACCTTTTTGCTACAAAACCGAACCGATCGTAATGACATTTGGCAAGGAGGTAGCCTGGGTCCTAACAGAGTATAAAGGCTACGTTTATCCCGAATATTTATGAGTAAACGGAACAAAGAAAGGGTTTTTTCTATAAGAATAAATGTTCTACGTACAATGGTAAAAACTTTTTTTAGTGAAAAGACGTGTCTGGTACCCTGAACTGTGTATTTAATCTTATCTATACTAATATTAAATAGTGATGGCCTCGAGTGTTAGCCTCGGGGCGTTTTTTTTTATCGTCATTAGTTTAGTATTTATTTATTACTTATAAATAAATAATATATATAAAATATAATGAATATATAAATAATTTAATAAATTTTATTTTACGCTTGAATTTTGAATATTTTCACATGTACTTAAACCCCCAGGATGTCGCAATGTATAATTCTTAATATGTTTACGAACATACATAATATTTTGATAAATATATTCAGACGACATAATTGTAGATACATACATACATACATAACCTCACACCTGCATTCCCTGAAGGAGTAGGCAGAGGTGCATTTCTGCACCCACATTTCTCCAGGTATGTATCAGTCCCACGTAATAGGGGGCGAGACTATTGCCGTTTTTCGGGCACATTTCCAGACTTTTTTTTTTATATTAGCACGGCAAAGTGACCCCATTGCACCTGATGGTAAGCGTAATGGAGTCCAGAGAAAGTGTCGACCAGCGAGAGATGATGATCTTCCGTTGGTCGACACAATCATGCCGGCCGAATACCTCTTCACCTTTTTTGTGAAGAAGTTTGGGGGACTAATGCCATGGTGAACAAAGGACCGACCGCGACAAACCGACTCCGTGCTGTTACCGAGAATTTCCTAATGGAAAAACCCAATAACACTTTGCCCGACCCGGGAATCGAACCCAGGACCTCTAAATCGCACGGCACATACTTGTACCGCGAGTCCACGAGGCAGTCAATTCAGGCCACAAAATTGTAGATATGTCCATTTTTCCATGTAAGGGATCCGGTGTGGATGTAAAAGGAAAATGTCGTGAAGAACTCAGTATAATAATACTATTTAGAAAGATTAATTAAAAGGATTCGAGTATCCTGAAGAGATTTTTAGGGTTCCGTAGTTCACGTCTCAGAACTCTATTGTTTTGTCATGTCAATACGTTTGCCTTCCTCGGCTTATATTTCAAACTGTCAGTGTTAGAGAAATTTTACTTTGCATGTATATTTGTTTTTACCACGTTGACAAAGTACTAAAATAATATCATGATTTTTTCGCATATTTTAAAGTTGAAGGCCGCATAAATATCGCAGTATGGCAAAGCGTTGAAAATTGGCTTCAAGTTGTTTAACAGCGAAAAAACTTGAAATAAACGGCAGCTACTATACCTTGTTTTTCATTTTCACAAACAAAGACGAGGAGGTAATGTGAAAATGGAAACAAAATGTTTCTCTTTAAAAACAACACACACAGTACACACCACCGTACACAGGGCGTAAAACCCGCCATAGTGGCACATGCAAGTGTGCCGCGTTCCGGGATCAGCCAGTGTATATCCGGTTTTCGGGGGGGCTTCAATCATGGTGAAAGGATGACCGTGCCGGCATTTTTTGGCCGGTTTCTCGCGGTTGGTCCTTTGTTCACCATAGTATTAGTCCCCCAAACTTCTTCACAAGATAGATGAAGAGGTTTTCGGCCGGCATGATTGCGTCGACCAACGGGAGATCATCATCTCTCGCTGGTCGGCACTTTTTCTGGACACCATTACACTTACCATCAGGTGCAATGGGGTCACTTTGCCGTGCCAGTATAAAAAAAAAATCACAAAATGCCAATGTCAGTGGCAAAACTGGAAAAATATTTAAAAAAAATGTCCCATGTAACATTGCTTGCATTATTTGACCTGGCTGCCAATGTAACAGATATGTATATTCTTGGCTCGGGCCTCCTCTAGTTTTAAGAGAGGTTACGGTGACGAAAACCATCGTGAGATCTGAAAGTTCATCCCAAAAATGTCCTGGGTATGCTAGATCACTCTGGTAGACTGTTGACTGATACTTCTCAACAGAAAAAGTGGCCTGTAACGATGGTATGAAAAATAATAATCCAGACAAAACACAATCATAACAATAAAACATAAACAAATATTTTAATTTCTAGTTAAATTAATACTTTAATTTTCTATGACTGCCTCGTTGTCCCGCGGCACAAGTATGTGCCGTGCGATCTACGGGTCCTGGGTTCGATTCCCGGGTCGGACAAAGTGTTATTGGGTTTTTCCATTAGGAAATTCTCAGTAGCAGCACGGAGTCTGGAATTGTGCCCGAAAAACGGCAATAGGCTCGCCCCCTATTACGTGGGACTGATACATACCTGGCGAAATGTGGGTGCAGAAATGCACCTCTGCCTACCCCTTCAGGGAATACAGGCGTGAGTTTATGTTTGTATGTATGTTTGGTGTAAATATATTTTACCCTCTCCAGTATTTGAGATTGACAAAGTTCTATCTCTACTACGCAAATTTACGTGGCTTGTTCTTAATAAAGTTTGTTGTTTGAAAGCCACGCAGGTGCCAATGGATCAACAGATGTGTAGTTTCTCCGAAAACCAAGCTTATGAGAAGATGAATTTAATTTCATATGGAAACCACCGAAAAGTATTCCTTTCGTGCCTAAGACGGGTAATAACTTCAAAGGGAAAATGAAACAAAATCCTGGAAAAGCAGAAAGATTCACCTTATATTATGCGACAATTACCAGAACACAAAAACAGTATACGGGATACCGTATACATAAAATAAATCTAATAGGTAATATTCATTAATATTATTTTAAACAATTACCGCGGTTCGAAACTAATTTTTAATTAGAGGGATACCGGCGGGAAAATTTAGTATCGATCTATTCAAAACTAGTTTACAACACAATATTAAATACAACTGTTCAAAATGAGAGCAGTTCATTTATACTCACAAACAATCCTTTACCAATTCATGTAGCGAATATTGAAACTCGTAAGTGATTTAAGCTGTTCGGAATTACCAATATTGGATAATTAACTTTCGTATCCATGTGATTGTTATGTGTAAATAAAAAATAACACTTTGTTACCGTCATTCAAAAATACAAAAGAAAATATATTTAAAAAAATCATAATTATATTTTTTTACAAAATAGAATATTATGTTTTATTTATTACTATATTTTATCCAAGTTGATCATATACATATGTTTCGATAAAAGCTAGTTCTGTATTTACTAACATAATATCGTAATGTTGACGAAATAATTAATTTATGTAGTATAATGAACGATATATTATTGTAAGGTTGTGAAAACAGCAAACTGAATGTTCCCAGACAGCCTTCGTGATGTTATTCTGAGCTGAAATGTTATTAGTTTAGCCCTAAACATAGTCCTTCAGAGAGAAACAATAGGCTATTAATTATACCTGTGTTACGTTATCAGATCGATCATTAGCATTTAGATTGAGTAAATAATTTATTTAAAAGCAGTGATGGCCTCGAGGTTTACGCGCGCGGTCGAGAATTTCAGCGGTCGCAGGTTCAAACCCCAGGCACACATCTCTGACTTTTCGAAGTTATGTGTGTATTCACAATGAATTATCACTTGCTTTAACGGTGAAGGAAAACATCGTGATAAAACCTGCACACCTAAAAAGTTTTTAGGAATTTCTTAGGTGTGTAGTCAGCCAACCCGCACTAGGCCAGCGTGGTGGACTAAGGCCTAAACCCTCTCAGTTGTAGAGGAGGCCCGTGCCCAGCAGTGGGACGTATTTGGGCTGATGATGATGATGATGAAATAATTTATTAAACACTAGTCGTTGCCCAAGGCTTAATTTTCTTGGAATATATTTGCGCGTCTATATTGGTTCCACTCCTGGGCACATATTTCGGATACACTTGAGAAGGTTTTATCCTTGGTCCACCACGCTTGCCTAGTAGAGATTATGGAGAAGAAGTGGAGTTTAGATGTGCTGTCTCGAATTTTATATGTATATAGCTGACGGTCCATGCAACATTTTTTTTTATTCCATAGGGATGTGATTCACACATACGTAAACTCATCCCATTGGGATAAGCAGAGACTATAGACAGCCAAATGCTAAGGCACCTCTTTGGCTACCTCAATTGACATCCACTCCAAACATATTTTTCGGGACCAGTGTATGGTATAATAGTATAATTATAAATAATTTCGTGAGGGTTACGGTAGACTCGATCGAAACCATACCTGAATAATAAAACAGAATAAAATAAAGATTTCGAGTCGACAACATATATCCGCAAAATTCGGATTGTCGAGTATTTTGCTAAAATCTAATGGTGCTGACTGTTGACAGATAAATCGCTGTCGCCATATTAGCGAAACGTCACTGATGTTTTGATTACAATTATGGAGGGCAAAGATAATGAGTGTCATCTTGTACATGCAAAAGTGTCCGTCAAAATGTATTAAAATAGGGGGCGCCACATTAGCATCATCATCATCATAAATTTTAAAGGAAGCGGAAATCAATAAACGTACTATTCACAGTTCAGGATATAAAATCACTCTAGCAACGCGTTTTCTCATAATTACTCTTTAAGGTTATATTTACCTACTACATTATTTTGTACTACGCAAGTAGTTGACATTTTCAATAAACTACTTTAGTCGACAATAATATTAAATTCATACCATGTCCTTTGTCTACACCAGCGCCATTCTGGAAGGTTTTTGAACTATTATTTACAGCTGACAGCTGGACACTTTTTTTATTATTATTTTGTTTACGAGTTGTTATAAACAACCGGCTTGTTGCTTAGTTACGCGGCCATAAAAAATTGATTCATGCGCACTTATTATATATATTTTTTGCACTCCGGGCGGAAAGTGACAACTTTCGTCCCGCTGCGTTAAACAAGTCGGACAAAAATTTAAATCTTAATCGAACTTTCGATCCTGGTATGATAAAAAATTGTATACACACAACGGGAGGAAAGTAAGACATCCTCTCCAGGGTGTTGACACCCGGGAGAGGATGTCCTACTTTCGTCCCTAGGGGTGTAATATACTATTACATACCGCGTACCTGAACCTCTAAACCAAGAAGCCACCCAAAAAGTAATAATTTAATTTTAAAAAATTACATAGCTAAAAGTTCGAGCAACTTCGCACACGAACGCAAATAGCTTTATCAGCTTACCTTTTTGCTACAAAACTTTGGAACCGATCGTAATGACATTTGGCAAGGAGGTAGCCTGGGTCCTAACAGAGTATAAAGGCTACGTTTATCCTGAATATTTATGAGTAAACGGAACAAAGAAAGGGTTTTTTCTATAAGAATAAATGTTTTACGTACAATGGTAAAAACTTTTTTTAGTGAAAAGACGTGTCTGGTACCCTGAACTGTGTATTTAATCTTATCTATACTAATATTAAATAGTGATGGCCTCGAGTGTTAGTCTCGGGGCGTTTTTTTTATCGTCATTAGTTTAGTATTTATTTCATCATCATCATCAGCCCATATACGTCCCACTGCTGGGCACGGGCCTCCTCTACAACTGAGAGGGTTTAGACCTTAGTCCACCACGCTGTATTTATTTATTACCTATAAATAGTATATTTGCTTGAATTTTGAATATTTTCACATGTACTTAAACCCCCAGGATGTCGCAATGTATAATGCTTAATATTTTTACGAAAATACATAATATTTTGATAAATATATTCAGACAACATAATTGTAGATACATACATACATACATAACCTCACGCCTGCATTCCCCGAAGTAGTAGGCAGAGGTGCATTACTGCACCCGCATTATTTCGCCAGGTATGTATCAGTCCCACGTAATAGGGGGCGAGCCTATTGCCGTTTTTCGGGCACAATTCTAGACTCCGTGCAGCTACTGAGAATTTCCTAATGGAAAAACCCAATAACACTTTGCCCGACGCGGGAATTGAACCCAGGACCTCTAGATCGCACGGCATATACTTGTACTGCGAGACCATGAGGCAGTCATAATTGTAGATATGTCCATTTTTCCATGTAAGGGATCCGGTGTGGATGTAAAAGGAAAATGTCGTGAAGAACTCAGTATAATAATACTATTTAGAAAGATTAATTAAAAGGATTCGAGTATCCTGAAGAGATTTTTAGGGTTCCGTAGTTCACGTCTCAGAACTCTATTGTTTTGTCATGTCAATACGTTTGCCTTCCTCGGCTTATATTTCAAACTGTCAGTGTTAGAGAAATTTTACTTTGCATGTATATTTGTTTTTACCACGTTGACAAAGTACTAAAATAATATCATGATTTTTTCGCATATTTTAAAGTTGAAGGCCGCATAAATATCGCAGTATGGCAAAGCGTTGAAAATTGGCTTCAAGTTGTTTAACAGCGAAAAAACTTGAAATAAACGGCAGCTACTATACCTTGTTTTTCATTTTCACAAACAAAGACGAGGAGGTAATGTGAAAATGGAAACAAAATGTTTCTCTTTAAAAACAACACACGACACAGGACTTGTATCCTAGTGTGGGGTCAGAACTATGTATGTGACTGTTGGGTGTATTTATTTATTTATTATTTACAGTACACACCACCGTACACAGGGCGTAAAACCCGCCATAGTGGCACATGCAAGTGTGCCGCGTTCCGGGATCAGCCAGTGTATATCCGGTTTTCGGGGGGGGCTTCAATCATGGTGAAAGGATGACCGTGCCGGCATTTTTTGGCCGGTTTCTCGCGGTCGGTCCTTTGTTCACCATAGTATTAGTCCCCCAAACTTCTTCACAATATAGATGAAGAGGTTTTCGGCCGGCATGATTGCGTCGACCAACGGGAGATCATCATCTCTCGCTGGTCGGCACTTTTTCTGGACGCCATTACACTTACCATCAGGTGCAATGGGGTCACTTTGCCGTGCCAGTATAAAAAAAACATACATACATACATAAACTCACGCCTGTAGTCCCCGAAGGGGTAGGCAGAGGTGCATTTCTGCACCCACATTTCGCCAGGTATGTATCAGTCCCACGTAATAGGGGGCGAGCCTATTGCCGTTTTTCGGGCACATTTCCAGACTCCGTGCTGTTACTGAGAATTTCTTAATGGAAAAACTCAATAACACTTTGCCCGACCCGGGAATCGAACCCAGGACCTCTAGATCGCACGGCACATACTTGTACCGCGAGACCACGAGGCAGTCAAAGTAAAAAAAAATAATCACAAAATGCCAATGTCAGTGGCAAAACTGGAAAAATATTTAAAAAAAATGTCCCATGTAACATTGCTTGCATTGTTTGACCTGGCTGCCAATGTAACAGATATGTATATTCTTGGCTCGGGCCTCCTCTACTTTTAAGAGAGGTTACGGTGACGAAAATCATCGTGAGATCTGAAAGTTCATCCCAAAAATGTCCTGGGTATGCTAGATCACTCTGGTAGACTGTTAACTGATACTTCTCAACAGAAAAAGTGGCCTGTAACGATGGTATGAAAAATAATAATCCAGACAAAACACAATCATAACAATAAAACATAAACAAATATTTTAATTTCTAGTTAAATTAATACTTTAATTTTCTATGACTGCACAAGTATGTGCCGTGCGATCTACGGGTCCTGGGTTCGATTCCCGGGTCGGGCAAAGTGTTATTGTGTTTTTCCATTAGGAAATTCTCAGTAGCAGCACGGAGTCTGGAATTGTGCCCGAAAAACGGCAATAGGCTCGCCACCTATTACGTGGGACTTATACATACCTGGCGAAATGTGGGTGCACAAATGCACCTCTGCCTACCCCTTCGGGGAATACAGGCGTGAGTTTATGTATGTATGTATGTAATTTTCTATGAGGATTTTATCGGTAAGAGCACTCTGCCCAATTTTTTACCCGAGAAACAACAATGGGAAGTATTAGTTATAAAAGTCAATGAAAGTCCATGTTACTTATGAGTCAAGCTATAACCTCACAACTGTAGAGAGATGTGACATACATAACATTCAAATATCGCCTCAGTTAGAATTTCAAATGAGTTGAATGGTCTATATACCTCAAACATTCAGTTTTAAAGTGATTTACATTTTGCACATAAATTTAAAGCAAATATTGGCTTTTGAATTGGATGAAAATTTATTCATCTTGTACTGTAATTGACCTTTGAGTTTTTTTTAACACATCTGTACGTAATCAGCTAATTAAATTAAGCTGAAGATTTTTTGTTTGAACGCGCCAATGTCAGTTATAGTAATAGTCAATTAGTCTACCAGTAGTTAGTTTGAATTTTTTTTATTTTATTTATTTATTTGTACAGTTACTTGTTTACATACTTCTTAGGTAAATTACATACATAAACTCACGCCTGTCTCCCGTTAGGGTAGGCAGAGACTATAGAGCGCCAAATGCCACGGTCCAAACACACCACTTTCGCTTCCTCCACTGACATTATCCTCTTCATGCATGCACGTCGGTTTCGAGGACTCTTAAGGTAAATTATTTTTGTCTTCAAGCAAGACGGTACAATTATAATTCTAAAGATTATGCAAAAAAATCTATAACACGATTGTGTTGTTCATCCAATTGTAACTGGTCTCCACATCAAACACTTTAACATGAACATTTTAGACATATTTCTTTAAAATTAATGATAAATAAAGGGTAAAAGGACAAAAGTCTCTAACAATTTGATCCATGGATGGGATCGACACATTAAATATACGTTTCTAAAATTTTTACATTCAAGGCTTTTAATATCTCATCCATTATACAACATGTAGGTATGTATGTAGGTATTTATCTGAACGGAGGGATAATCCCTGGAACAGATACCTACAAAAAATATACATTTGTGATGAAAGAATACATATATTTTGATTGTGTTAAAATTGAGACTAGAATAACATTAAAATATTTCCAAATGTGCTCACGTTAATTTGGCTCTTCTTAAAGTTGTTTTCGTAGCCTATAGCCTTTCAGAATCAGCGTTTGGCGTTGATATTTTTATGTAAGGCGTACAGAAATATAAGTAATGAAGCTTTACCTGTTCTTGCGGGTGTACTTCCAGTTGACCTGGAAGCACAACGTCGCGCCGCGTTATATTTTTCCAACAAGCAAAATATTTATATGTCGGGTTGGTCATTAGTACGGGACTTCAACTGACAGCGAAACGCAGTGTGCAGATAGCACGCTTCGGCAGAGTCTAGCTCACTTCCGTGCGGAGTCGAAGAGTGGGGGCGTCAAGCGATGTCGACGAGTGGGAGTGGCAGCTTGAACGTCGTCAATTCTCAGCGAACCACCGCGCGGACAACAAGTGCCTAGAAACTGTCTCACGTTTCGTTGTACTATAATTTGTCAAGTTTTATTGGAAATATAATCTCTAAATGTCTTAAAAGTTTTCACTCGGCCTATGTTTCCGACATATATAAATATTTTCTGCCATCGCGCGGACTTTAAATTACTCGATTATTTGAACCACACACTGACACTTACTTAGAACTAATAGAAAAATGACAAAACCAATGGAATCAGTCTATAAATTTTATGTCTGAGAATATGTCTATATATTTATATTTTACTATGTGATTTTTTTGAGAAGAATATTTAGTGAGCAGTAAAATTAACTTACAGGCCGTGACCGCTAACGTAATGACGCTCTCTTATGCCGTTATGCATAAGGTATGTCCTCAGGAACATAACTGAATGAAAAACCTCTCTCTCCCTTTCCCAAGTCATGCGTAAAGTTTGGGTCACTAAGTTAATTAATGTAAAATACCAGCTAAATAAATGTTGTTAGTAAAGTATGTCTAATGAAATAATGAGGTAAACGCGGTTTAGCTACGGGAGGCATTCTAACCTCTTTAAATATATACATACGTGCTCTCATGTATTCCCCGAAGCATTTTTGCACCCTATTTTCGCCAATTATGTTCCTTCCCAAGTAATTGTGGCCGATCATGTTGCCGTATTTCGGGCACATTTCCAGATTTCGCGCTGCTACTGAAAATGGAAAAACCCAATAACACTCTGCCCGACCTGAGAATCGAATTCAGGATTTCTAAATCGCGCGAAACACGATAATCCTACAAGACCACGAGGCAGTTATGCCACTCTTTAAATAGTATTGTTTTTCGAAACACTTTTTGGTTTCTACTTGCTGTTCAATATTTACGATATAATTTTCACTACTAAAAAGGGTTAAGAGTAATTATTAAATATTTTGTCAAAATTAATTGAACTTTGTTAGGTCTAAAATTATGGTTATATGGCCACAACTGCTATTATCTTTTACAGTTAAAAGCAGCGTTTATTTGCTGAAGTTTTTTCCATAAATCATATTTTTATCAGAATGATCAGATGAAGTTAGGTTGGGTTGCTAAGTAAATCTTGTTAAAAACACAATAAAGGTAACAGTGTAATAGCATTACTTATGGTTCAATTGATGCGAATTATCTCTCGATTAATGAACAAGACGATTACCTTTAAGCAGTCAAGTAAAACCTTCTCAATTGGATTTCCACGCTTAACTTACTGTTGCCAAGGATACAATCAAGTAATAAGTACATTCATACATACTTACAAACATACATAAATAAATAAATAAATACACCCTACAGTCACATACATAGTTCTGACCCCACACTAGGATACAAGTCCTGTGTCGTGAGTATCGGAAACTACAAGAGACTTTTCGGTCTCACAAACACCCAGACCCGAAACAAATATTTGTGGATCACACAAACATTTGTCTCGGAGCGGGGATCGAACCCGCGTCCTCCGTTTCGCAAGCTGGTGTCTAGCCAACTGCGCCACGGGGCTGTCAAAATAAATGTTACATATTAAATATGTAACATCATCAGCCCATATACGTCCACTGCTGGGCACGAGCCTCCTCTACAACTGAGGGGGTATAGGCCTTAGTCCACCACGCTGGCCTAGTGATGATTGGTTGGTGAGGTGGAATCGCGAGACCACGAGGTATTTTCAAAACATTAATCATTCATTGATCATTGAATGACCAGCCAAAAGAAGTCCACTGTTGGACCTAGGCCTTCCCCAAAGACTTCGTGAGCGACTTGGTAAAATAAACTGCCAAAGGTAGGTAAAAAATAATATAACATCAATGATCCCATAGGAATCGTAGATATATTGGTGTTTTTGCACGTTATACCCAAGAAATTGCGTCCGTTACTGAAACAACAAGTCCCTGAAGAAAAATTACACAGTCTTTTACCAACTATGAAATTAATTAGAAAGGAAATCGTACGAGACTCTAGAGATTATTAGAAATACTGAGGCAATTAATTTAACGTAATACTGAATAGCACCGTAGCAGTTTTCGTAGCTTCGTTTAATAAAATATGTTTTTCAAAAGATGGCTTATGATTTAATTAAAAAGTACTCATTGAAAGCTCATAAAGAATTTTGACTCTCCTCCCTCCTGAAACTCTCTTATAACACGGTACTCGTATAACGCGATTTCGCTTACCTCGTATAACGCATTTTTTCCTCGTATAACGCGATTAAACGAAAGTTTTCATGAATTCAATTTTTGAGTCATTTTCGAGGCTCAAATTTCGGGTTTGTTTATAACATAATGTAATCCAAATTCCCAAGCAAATAGTTAGTGAAAAACATTCTAAGATTTAGATGCCTTATTCAAGTAAGGAAAAATCTAAGGCATTCGAAATATTGAAAAATTACTGTCAATACAGTATTATTTTTTTACCCATATATTATACTTTACTTAATAAAACAAGTTTTTATATTATAAGAACTTGTACATTAAAACATACAATTTTTTTATTTATTTATTTATTAGATTTGCCAACAGTTGTTTACAATAGATAGTTACATATGTTGTTACGTGCTACAAAAAAAAATTAATAAGATAAATGCAACAACTACTTAAAGGCAAATGCACTAAATAATCTAACAAAAAGCTATAAACAGTTCTTAATTGTAGTGAGTACATAAAAAAAAATTATAACAAACAATTAACACTATTAAAAATAATAATCATAATAATAATATTTAAAATTTAGAATTTGGAGCATATTGTGATTTAAAATAATACAGTTTTATTCATTAAATTACAGTCAATATCCGAGAGATGCGCAAGAAATAGTTTATACAATGCAGCAGGCGAGTGAAAGTTTACGTCAATGACATCACTTATACCATTTATTAGTTTGGAGAATCTTGTAAATGGAGAATTAGCGCCTAGTACCGTTCTTCTTAGAAGAAGAGGTTTTGAATAAATGTCTTTTATTTATTTTTTATAAAGATTTAAAAATGTACTATAAAACGCTACGCACAGCCCGGTGCAAATCATTCCGCCGCAATACTCGAATAATGCGTTTTCCTGTAACGCGTAACCATACAACCGTTTGAATAAATACGGCATGTACAACAATATTTTTTTTGTTCTATGTTGAAGGTTTTATGTATTTAAATCAATGCGTAAGAGCTCTATACGCACGACCACGGCAACTTGTGAAAGAAGATCTCACTTTGACATTAACATCAACTATAACAGCAGTGATGGCCTCGAGGTTTAGGCGCGCGGTCGAGAATTTCGACGGTCGCAGGTTCAAACCCCAGGCACACACCTCTGACTTTTCGAAGTTATGTGTGTATTCACAATGAATTATCACTTGCTATAACGGTGAAGGAAATCATCGTCATAAAACCTGCACACCTAAAAGTTCTTAGGAATTTCTTAGGTGTGTAGTCCGCCAACCCGCACTAGGCCAGCGTGGTGGATTAAGGCTTAAACCCTCTCAGTTGTAGAGGAGGCCCGTGCCCAGCAGTGGGACGTATTTGGGCTGATGATGATGATAACAGCAGGTATTAATCTTACAGTTCGCTTTTTCTTTGAAACCAATTTCACGATGTTATTGGGAAATGTCTGTCGATGCTTTTGTGTTGGATATGAATGAATTAATATCATAGGCTTCTTTTCTATAGAGATACGAAAACATACAGTATACAGGCAATTTCAAAGGCTTTTATTATTATCATCAGACATTTTGTCACTCTATCGTGCAGGTACAAAATGAGACATTGTATTAGAGACAACACGCTACAACAGCGCTTGCTAAGTCGCAGATATCAGAATACTTTTTTTTTTTTTTTTTTTTTTTTTTTTTCAACTGGCACGGCAAAGTGACTCCACTGTACCTGATGGTAAGCACAGTGGTGTCCAAAAAATTAATACCGACCAGCGAGAAACGAAGGTCACCCGCTGGTCGACACAATCATGCCGGCCTGCAAATACAACCTTGGATATTAGATTCTCCAACAGCATCTAAAGTAAACTTAACCATGAGGTCGTATGTGAATCTCGAAGATGAAGATCTGATCAATTTAGATATTTGATGGCCTAGGGCGTTATATGGCAATATGGCGTTGTATGTCATCATCATCATCAGCTCGTATACGTCCCACTGCTGTGTATGGGTCTCCTCTACAACTGAGAAGGTTAAGGCCTCAGTCCACTACGCCGCTGGCCTAGTGCGGGTTGGCGGACTACACACTTAAGAACTTCTAAGAACATTTTTTGGTGTGCAGGTTTCCTTCACCGTTAAAGTACGTGATAATTCATCATGAATACACTCCAACTTGACTCGGGTGGAATTTACTTTCACATTACAAAATCAAATTATATGTATTCATGACTCAAAAAGCGTTTTGCAAGGTCTTTTAAATCGTTAAGGAACCCCTACGAATCGGCCTTACTATATTTTATCAGTGGAGTAAAGTTTTAGTTGTTGGTTTTTTTTATTCCGTTGTTTATAAGTTTTAGAAATTTTATTAAATACTTGTCGTAAAAGTTTTTTTTTGTGTAATTCGAAATGTCACCAATCTTTAGATTGCTCTAATAAATAACGTGAAATTTTGCAATTTTATAACGTATAATTAAGCCTGTTATATATTCTCAGCCTATCGCCGTCCACTGCTGAAGGCCTCCCCAAGTGGGCGCCAACCATCCCGGTCTTGAGCAGCCCTTATCCATCCGCTACCCGCCACCTTTCTCAAGTCTGTTAACTTCAGACTAAAATTTGGCAATTTTATAACGTATAATTAAGCCTGTTAACTTCAGACTATTTTTATTTATTTTCGTGTAGTTGATTTGACCTGTTATATTTTATTAGTGGAATACCGTTTTAGTTATGTTTTTTATTCCTTTGTTTGTCTTAGAAATTTTATTAAATAATTACCTACAACTAATTAAAATGTTTTATTCAAACAAGAACCTGTTTTATGGAATTTACCGTATGCATGGTCGTTAGTCTGCAGATTACCGAGGAATTCTGCAGATTAACTAGTTAATGTATTCCTACATTTACTATTTTTTTCCTCTTTAACTGACTCAGCCAGATAATCTGCAGAATACCTCGTTAATCTGCACTCTAACTGATTTACGCAAATTAACGGTAACATAATTATATACCTACTAAATAGAACTCACTAAGTTTAGGGTCGTAATAATAGTAGATTATTGCATCCCATAACTGAATTGAATTGTAGATTACATAATAATTTCTTAAGCTTATTATTTATTGGACTAAGGACGTATTATAAGGGCTGACGATTATTTATTTTATAAAACTCTAATGCATAATGCATTGATTTTTTGTTTTGTTTATTGTAACAGTGTTTATAGCCCGACTATTAGTCAGATTATGAACTCTTCCTATTTATGTAATCATCATTTATTTTCTGTACTTCACTCGTGATAACATCTTAATGTGATTGGAAATTTTAAAGTAAATAAAATGGAGTTTGCAATAAAAGAAAACTATTTTGTAAGTAGTTTCGTCAAAGGCGCTAATGGAAAACTTTTTGTTTAGTCGGGGTGGAACTAATGCGATCTGTCAAATACGACTTAAAAGTTTTTTTTTAATATTGAGGCTTTTTCAATTATTTTTTGTTATAGCTTAAACATAAGGTATTATTTACCAAGTAAAAACATGAATACACATACCAAACATTAATAAAAATGAGTATGAAAGTAGTCTATAGAATCTTTGAAGTTTTTAGATTGAGTATTTTTTTACCATAACATTTTTTTCCCAGGCAATGGGACGGGCACATAGCCGAAAAGTTCTCGAGTGAAGGCCACGTACCGGAAAGCGCAGCGTGGGACGTCCTCCGACAAGGTAGTCAGACGACCTAGTAAAGGTCGCGGGACGTCGCTGGTTGCAGGTTGCTTCCAACAGGTCACTGTGGAAATCATTGGGAGAGGCCTATGTCCAGCAGTGGACTTCCATTGGCTGATGGAACATTTTTTTACCATCAAGTTCGAAAAACAGATTTTACTAGAGAAGAATGGGCAAGAAACTCTAGTGCTGCTCTTCATAAATACATAATATTATTAAAATTAATGTCTGACTCAAGAATCAATAATTAATTAATGACACTTATGAGCGAATAAATCCTACGGAACTACATGTTACGTTAGTAAAATGACGTGCCTTAGTAAATTGAACGCATGTGCCTACATTTCATATCAAATAAAACAGCAATTGACTGACTGCCTCGTGGTCTCGCGGCACAAGTATGTGCCGTGCGATCTACAGGTCCCGGGTTCGAGTCCCGGGTCGGGCAAAGTGTTATTAGGTTTTTTCATTAGGAAATTCTCAATAGCAGCACGCAGTCTAGAAATGTGCCCTAAAAACGGCAATAGGTTCGCCCCCCATTACGTAGGACTGATAAATACCTAGGGAAATGTGGGTGCAGCGTGGTGCCTACCCATTCGGGGAATACAGGCGTGAGGTTATGTATGTATGTATCTAAAACAGCAATTGTATGAAATCCTTTAAGTGCCATACCATCTACACCTAAAAGAAAATACTTAGATATATTAACCTAGATGCCTCTGATAAAATTGCAATAAAAAATGTGGTAGTCAAAATATACATATATAATTTGCTGTATAGTTTGTTCAGATACATGAAACATCACTCAAAAACAGGCCATCCGTAATGGGTTGACCTTGACATTCGAACTTAGAGCTCTCAAGTCAAGATGTTCTTACATCAGTGGAAGAGATCAACATCAATGAAAGTTTACTGTTACCAATTTATTACAATAGTCTATTGTTGGATATTTAAACTTATGAAACTTATTTGCCTTTGTTAGCTGTTAGTTTTTGTCGTGTTATTTTAAATATTTATTTAGGTCCTCACTACGCATCAGATCAAATCGGATAACTATTGTATAAAATTATCTAACTACTGCCTCGTGGTCTCGCGGTACAAGTGTGTGCCGTGCGATCTAGAGGTCCTGGGTTCGATTTCCGGGTCGGGCAATGTGTTATTGGGTTTTTCCATTAGGAAATTTTCAGTGGCAGCAAGGAGTCAGGAAATGTGCCCGAAAAACGGCAATAGGCTCGCCCCCTATTACGGGGGGCTGATGTTTTGTAGAAGATAAAAAGTAACTTTAACTCGCAAACTACACGGGGTAATGCTCGCTCTTTTGTAGTATTTTTAGGTAAAACATAAGGAGAGGCAATAGACTTGCCCTTTATTGCGTGGGACTGATACATACCTGGTGAAATGTGGGTGCAGAAATGCACCTCTGCCTACCCCTTCGGGGAATACAGGCGTGAGTGTATGTATGTATGTTTGTATGGATCTAACTACTTTATTTGGCCTTTCTTTTTCGGTGTAAGAATTATCTCTGCCGGATTAAAGCACGAGGAACGGATTCAGCCCTAAATGCGACTTGCATCCGTAAATTATACTTACAGGTTATATTTTTAATAATCTATTACATATTAATAAGAATAATGATTGCGCTTTCGAATCTGTTTTAAAAATCGACATTAGACGGGCGCAATTATGTCGACGATATCCCAGAATAATATCGAAATTAACATGTATGATTACAAAAAAATATGCATTAATCTTTTTTTTAAATAACTAGGTCAGACCTCTTCAGTAGGATAATTGCAAGACCTTCAGTAAAATTTATTTGTGCTAAAGCAGTGGCGGGACTTCCATAGAAGCCCAAAAGCGTTAAACGTTAATTGTGTAATGTCTAGTTTATATTTGCTTATTATGGGGTCTTTATTTAGCAAATTGCTTTAGTTAAATAAAGATTTCAAGGTTAAAAAATAATATTTGGAATTTCAAAAGGCAAACTGGGCTTTTGGGCTTCTATGGATGTACCGCCCTTGTGCTAAAGTACAAAAAAAATCTCTTATCTTTCATGTTTTCTTCGCCATTGCGATTTGTACTTACTTCTTAGTATAGTTGCATTTCACAGCAACGGCGATTAGAAGTATGTTGGCCACAAGCGACAGCAGTATCACTGGGACATACAAAGTGATAAGGACGTTCTCAGGCTGGAAGAATATGTCCAAATCCGCTCCTAACTGCAGGTTACTGTCAAGCGCCGAACTGATGTTCAGGCCCTTCAGAGAGCTGAACTCATGAAGTGAGAAGTTTGAAAACATTGTCACACTTTAAACCACAAATAAACGAGCACTACATTTTTTATTATTTAAAAATAACACTATTTTTATTTTACACCACAAAAATACATTAAACATATAAATTCGATTAGAAAATTCGAACAAACACCAATCACATTTAGCACAATTTTAAAATAACACGTGACAAGTCGAACTACTGTTTTCCCGAAGTTCGTACGAACGCGCGGGAACGCGAATATCTCGGTCGTAGGCGAGTGTTTCGCTGAAAGCTCTGAAAACGACTGAATGTATGTATCCCACGGGAGCGACGGAGTGGGACTGCGTGCGATAGAGACGCAGAATCATCTAGCGCCAGTTCCTCATTGTAATTTTTTTTCCTTAGTCATGAGCCGGTGAGTTAGGCTTTTTAAAAATTCGCGTTCACGATAAATTCTCTTTATGCGTCTAATTAGAAGGCTAAAGACTTGTGATTTCGGAAGTAAAGATTCAATCCACAGTATTGAATGGGCACTGCTCCAAGAAACAATATGCCAAATATTTTTTATGGTCTCTATGTCTTTAAAAAATATCGCTCCATTTGATCGCAAAAAACGACCCCAGTAGATGCCAATTTTCCTTCTTTTTATAAATATTTAAAAATACTTCTTATTCACCCTGTCTGTTTATGTTTTTCAACGAACACATTAACTAACATTCGACACTGTTGGAACATTATTATTAAGTTATTTATAACAGCCACTTAAATATAAGTCGCCCTCAGATTAAGTAGCGTTTCAGTATTCGGCCATATGAGTAGTAGACTTTATTGTAGTTGAACGTGATAGAGCTCTCAGCGGGGTCACAAACCCCCATCGTGAATAACCCTTTTGTGTTTTATTTGCTTTGACCATAAGCCCCAATTGGATTACAGTATCGATAGATAGCTAACCGTTAAAATATTATCACAGAATAGTTTTTTCGTATCGCTCACGCCTTTACTAAGGTGTAAGTGGGGTAAGAAGTGATGGCCTCGAGGTTTAGGCACGCGGTCGAGAATCTCGACGGTCACGGGTTCAAACCCCAGGCACACACCTCTGACTTTTCGAAGTTATGTGTGTATTCACAAAGAATTGCCACGTACTTTAATGGTGAAGGAAAACATCGTGATGAAACCTGCACACCTAAAAGTTCTTAAGAATTTCTTAGGTGTTTAGTCCGCTAACCCACACTAGGCCAGCGTGGTAGACTAAGGCCTAAAACCCTCTCAAAGCTAGAGGAGGCCCGTGCCCAGCAGTGGGACGTATACGGGCTGATGATGAATTAATGAAAAGCAGAAGTGGATTTCTGTACCTATGTTTTGTAAATTGTGTTTCAGTCCCACGTTATAGCCTATTGCCGTCATACAGGCACTTTTCCAGATTCCGTGTTGCTAATTTTTTACGAGAGGAAAGCGCCTTAAGCTCCCTGTTCGGTACCTCGGGGGAGGCCGAAAAGGATATGTCGGGGTCACCGGCCTTCCAACTCAACGCGTGGAACTATTGTTCGCTTGGTTGGGTTGGGTCCCTAACCAAAATCCTGCGCCGGCATACCGACTAAAACCGATGGCAGTCTTGCGCATTTTCTACAACTGAGAGGGTTAAGACCTTAGTCCACCACACTGGCCTAGGGCGGGTTGGCGGACTACACACCTAAGAAATTCCTAAGAACTTTTAGGTGTGCAGGTTTCATCACTATAATTTCCTTCACCGTTAAAGCGCGTGATTATTCATTGTGAATCTTCACATAACTTCACTGACTAAAAGTCAGAGGTGTGTGCCTGGGGTTTGAACCCGCGACCGTCGTGGTTCTTAACCGCGTGCCTAAACCTCGAGGCCATCCTTAACGTTCAACTAATTCTTCACAGAACTCGTACACGTGATGGGGAGTAAATGTGTTACCCATAACACGTGATTATGACCCGCAAACTCTACATAAAGGTCATAAGTCGTCCACTCAAGTTTGAGGTGACCTTTTTAAGTACCCTTAAGATATATCCTTTTTGATATGAAATACCCGCTATACTCAAGGCGAAGTCTTTATCCAACGTGTTCTTATGTTTTCATTGTTCAGACAATTATATAAACGTCTACCATGTGTATTTGTTGTTAAATATTTGAATTTTGACAGCCCCGTAGCGCAGTTGGCTAGACACCAGCTTGCGAAACGAGAGGCCACGGGTTCGATTCCCGCACCGAGACAAATGTTTGTGTGATCCACTAATATTTGTTTCGGGTCTGGGTGTTTGTGAGACCGAAAAGTCTCTCGTAGTTTCTGATACCCACGACACAAGACTCGTATCTTAATGTGGGGTCAGGACTATGTATGTGACTGTTGGGTGTATTTATTAATCAAGGAGATGATATTTGCAAGCTATGGCCGGATTTATAATGAAATATAGAAATTAATAATTTAATAGTTTATAGAAATTAGTTATTTCATAGTTATTGCTTTTGTTAAATAAAGTTTTAAAGCCTAAAGATTTTCGGAATTGTGTAAGGTAAGCTGGGCTTTTGGGCTTCTATGGAAGTACCGCCACTGGTCCGACCCATCTCCGAGCCCCATGCACGGGGACGATGTGTAAAGGGATTTCTTCGCGAAAGAAAAAAAAAGTCTAGTCAACGTCTGAGCTGTTCTTCACTATTTTTTATGAGTTGTTCCCGCTAAATATGAAATGAAGCGTGAAATAATCGAGTATTTTCTTTAATTTTTATTAATAATTCGCACTTTTTACAAAATCGTCTGATGTTTCGTGCTATTTTTATGTACTAGTGGACAAAAATACAATAGCTCTTTTTAATTAGTTGTCTTTTGCAGATAATGCCCTTTAAGGTATGGCTTGAATTCGCTAAGTTTCTTAGTATACTTACTTGGGTTTGAAATTAGTACTCAAAATAAATAACAGAGTACCGATATATTATCATAATAATCATCATCATCAGTCCAAATACGTCCCACTGCTGGGCACGGGCCTCCTCTACAACTGAGAGGGTTTAGGCCTTAGTCCACCACGCTGGCCTAGTGCGGGTTGGCGGACTACACACCCAAGAAATTCCTAAGAACTTTTAGGTGTGCAGGTTTTATCACGATGTTTTCCTTCACCGTTAAAGCAAGTGATAATTAATTGTGAATACACACATAACTTCGAAAAGTCAGAGGTGTGTGCCTGGGGTTTGAACCTGCGACCGCCGAAATTCTCGACCGCGCGCCTAAACCTCGAGGCCACCACTGCTTTTTCATAATAATATTAAACGCATAATACGAGTGTCATCGTTGGTCCAAAGTAGAAACGGTAGAAGTTGTAGAAATTCGTCTGTGTTTATCTATGTGTTATCTGAAGATAATTGACTTTATGTAATTACGTGTAAATTCCTCTGATTGCCTTGTATGTGTGCGTCTAAAGAAATCAATTGCGCTTGACAACATACCACTAGAAGTAAGTACTTACGCAGACGTGACGACGTGGACACTCGATGTCAACTCGTCCTTTATTTATTCTGGTTGTTATTCCGCTAAGAAAGTCTTTGACTACAGCCGGAGGCGGCTGTAAACACTATGAAGGCTACTGTTGAATACATACATACATAACCTCACGCCTGTAATCCCCGAAGGGGCAGGCAGAGGTGCATTTCTGCACCCACATTTCGCCAGGTATGTATCAGTCCCACGTAATGGGGGCGAGCCTATTGCCGTTTTTCGGGCACATTTCCAGACTCCGTGGTGCTATTGAGAATTTCCTAATTGAAAAACTCAATAACACTTTGCCCGACCCGGGAATCGAACCCGGGACCTCTAGATCGCACGGCACATAGTTATGCCGCGAGACCACGAGGTAGCCTCTGAATACTGTTGAATAACTCTCTTTATTTGCAGAACTCAAAGAGCAGTAATTACGTAGATACCATTCCGTGGATTCATACAAAATCAAGTTAAATTGAAGTTATCAAAACAATTTGAACTAGATTATCGACGGAATAACATTTAATTTGTAGTCGAACGAGTGGCGGATTGTTTTCGACAGCCGTCGACGAGTGTCGGCTCCGCGGAGGCTCTAACAGCTAAAATTGTGTGCCTGTACGTATTCAATAAATTCGTGATAGCCTCGAGGTTTAGGCACGCGGTCGACAATCTAGACGGTAGCGGGTGCAAACCCCAGGCACACACCTCTGACTTTTAGAATTTATGTGTGTATTCACAAAGAATTATCACGTACTTTAACGGTGAAAGAAAACAACGCGATGAAACCTGCACGCCTAAAAGTTCTTAGGAATTTCTCAGGTGTGTAGTCCGCCAACCCGCTCTAGGCCAGCGTGGTGGACTAAGACCTAAACCCTCTCAGTTGTTGAGGAGGCTCGTGCCCAGCAGTGGGACGTATATGGGCTGATGATGAATGTATAAAATATGAAATATACATAATAGATAAAAAATAAATTAACGCAAAATTATAAAATTCTTACAAAAATACGAAATAAAGTCTTTCAACCAATTTAGATTAATTTGTCTCAAAGGCACATATAGAACTCTTGAAAGAAAATAAGTTGGATTCCTGTGGGATAATAAAAAAAGCCTACAAGTCGAATTCCCTTAAGATGTGTACTCGTCACTGAGTATTTCTATTTTCTTATTCCAGCGAGTTTCATTGCTCACTTGACACAACGACTGATAGAAACTAGTACCTCAAAAAAAACTGGTACATGAACCCCGCTTTGCTCGAGCTTATTTAATAAAGTAAATTTATTTACCAAAGGTTTTATTACAAAAGATACACATACTCACGCCAGCATACCAAAAGGGCATGTAGGTTAGGTAAAAATGGTTCTATGTTGAGTGCATACTTCTCCAAACATAATTAGTCTTCCGTATATACATATACTCAGCCTATCGCCGTCCACTACTGAACGTAGGCCTCCCCAAGAAAGCGCCAACCATCCCGGTCTTGAACAGCCCTTATCCATCCGTTTCCCGCCACTTTTCTCAATTCGTCGGACCATCGTGCTACAGGAAGTCCCACACTACGTCTGCTTAAGCGCGGTATCCACTCCAATACTTGGCTGCTCCATAGTCTTCCGTAATAGGGGGCAAAACCACTGTTTTCAAACACATTTTCAAACTACATGCTGCTACTGAGAAAAACTAATAATACACTTCCAGATCCGGGCATCGAACCCGTTTACTTTACATCCTACCGTGCACACTAAGGCGCGGAACCAACGGAGCGTAACAAAATCAAAAATAAAATCTATATCAAAGTTAAATTGCATTTAATGTTCAAAAGAATAATGTTACAAAATAGTAAATAAATTTTCATTAAAACTATCAGAGTGTTTGCACAGCGATTCTAATGAACATGCAGAGAATAATTTCGAAGAGGGGATTATGAAAGCAATCGTCATATATACGGAACAACGTTCTCCAGACAATAAAGATAGAACAAGCTGAATTTTACAATGACTAAATAATCCTAATAATGTAAAAAAAAAGGTTTTTTATAGTTTTCGTCCAGCATATTGTTTAGAAAAAGTATAAAATTGGTCCTAACAACAATACTAGCGCCTCCATCCTTGAAGTGGTGGGAAGACTGCATTTTTACAATCACGTCTCACCAGATAGATAATATTTCCCGCGTGACTACGCGGGCTATTTTCATTTAAAAGCCGACTGGCTATCATTTTTCGAGTACATTTCCTGGTGCTACCAAGAATTACCTATTTTCATACATACATTACCTCACGCCTGTATTCCTCGAAGGGGTAGGCAGAGGTGCATTTCTGCACCCACATTTCGCCAAGTATGTATCAGTCCCATGTAATAGAGGGCGAGCTAATTGCCGTTTTTTGGGCATAATTCCAGACTCCGTGTTGCTCCTGTGAATTTCCTAATGGAAAAACCCAATAACACTTTTCCTGACCCAGGAATTGAACCCAGTGCCTCTAGATCGCACGGCACATACTTGTGCCGCGAGACCACGAGGCAGTCGCCTATAGCCACTTAGTTACCTATTGGCAAATTAAACATTATAACGTGCCTGACAGATGGTCTATTGATCGCACGCTGCACAGTGTGTGGAGGTCGGCATAAATAGTATGCCGAGTGAAGATACGTACGATACGTATTGGAGATTTTTTTGAATTTCATTTACAGTTTAATAAGTCGGAAAGATTAATGAATGATTATGATATTTGTGATGAATTTATTGTGTTTAATTTTTGATTTTAAACATAGGTACCTACCATGCAGTGGCGGTACATCCATAGAAGCCCAAAAGCCCAGGTTTCCCTACAAAATTCCGAATAATAACCTTTAAGCTGTAAATCTTAATTTAACAATAGCAATTTGACATATCAATGAGAATATCCTGAGCCCACCATAAACAATTATAAACTAGACATTACACAATTAACGTGTAACGGTTTTGGCCTTCTATGGAAGTACCGTCCCTGCTACCATGGCTCCTAAACGTCCTACAGGGTAGCTAAAAAGACAACCTTTATATTGTAATTGAGGCTCAGATTTAATTAGATATATGATAATTTACTGTATTGCCACTCTCCTTATGTTTTACCTAAAAATACTACAAAAGACCCTCACACCTCCGATTTTAAGGAATTGAGTTGTTAATATATATCTTCTATGTATTTATGTTTATATATGTAATATGTACGTATGTATATGAGTATGATTCTATATGTGTATATATTTGTATTTGTGTGTATGTATATTTTTGTGTGATTATATTTCATATTTTATATGTGTATTCCTATTTTCTTGTTGTTCTTAATATGTTAGTATATATGTATGTATGTATCTTCACCAGTTCGTTATTTATGCACCTACTTCTTTTATCTCTGCATCACCCAAAGGTCGACTGTAAGAGAATGCCTAAGGCATTATGTCCGCCTTTATACAAACTGTATAAAAAGCATAAATAAATAAATAAAAAAGAGCGAGCATTACCCCGTGAAGTTTGCGAGTTAAAGTTATTTTTATCTTAGATAAAACATCACAAAATAATCGTTCATTTAACTTGACACGTATTATCTACAGTACATCGACTGAGAATAGCTTTGCGATCTTCATGAATGAAACAATTCTGAGTGAGATTAATTAACACCAAATCTGATAACGAATACGCGATATCAATTTTACAAGGGCCGTGTCACATTAATGCTTAGACATTAAAGAGAATATGTAAATGAGAAACTCCATATAGCCGCCCGTAGTATAGGATACTTGGAGAACTGCCTCATCAGTCAACTGATATTAGATATAGCGATAGGTCTAGCAATATTACCGATGTATGAAATAAATTTGGAGGTCGTGATGGCCTCGAGGTTTAGCCACGCGGTCGAGAATCTCGACGGTCGCGGGTTCAAACCCCAGGCACACACCTCTGACTTTTCGAAGTTATTTGTGTATTCACAATGAATTATCACGTACTTTAACGGTGAAGGAAAACATCGTGATAAAACCTGCACACCTAAAAGTTCTTAGGAATTTCTGAGGTGTGTAGTCCGTCAACCCGCACTAGGCCAGCGTGGTGGACTAAGGCCTAAACCCTCTCAGTTGTAGAGGCGGCCGAGGAGCAGTGGGACGTATTTGGGCTGATGATGATGATGACGTGTAGTTTGGAATTTGGCAAACGCCAATCTCGTCAGTCCACGTTACATAGGGCTTATAACAAAACTAATGAAACGTTATGCTCTCTTCTTTTGGTATACAGACGTGATTGTATGTATCTATGTAACAAGTCACTTCAATCTAATCGTACTATCGCATGCCTTTTAACGTTTAAAGTAGAAGGTTTCGACCAAAATGTTACCTGTTAGACTCACACCATAATAAAATGTCATTGTTCTGTTTTGGAAAAAGTTTCTTTAGAAATCAAATTAATATCACATTTTTAATATCTACAGAATCCAACAGTAAAATGTTCTTGTTACTGTGTGGTTAATTTTCTAAATATAAATTATCTATAGGACTTTTAGGGGACTTAATAAATTATTATTATTTAGTACACTATCCACTTCCATATTTATTATATTGGTAAATTTAGAATGGAAATCCTATCAAAAACATAAATGTGAAGTGTGCAGGTTTTATCACGATGTTTTTCCTTCACCGTTTAAGCAAGTGATAATTAATTGTGAATACACACATAACTTCGAAAAGACAGAGGTGTGTGCCTGGGGTTTGAACCTGAGACCGTCGAAATTCTAGACCGCGCGCCTAAACCTCGAGAACATCACTGCTTCAATAAATGGTGGGTGTTCAATAAATCATTTTAAATAAAATAAAAATAAATACATTTCTTCGAAGTTCAACTAACGTAGTTAAGACAGATAACAAGCAACCGGATGAGTAGCTTCAAGATTAATTGGCATCGTAACTTCGACATGAAATAATAACGATACCATCCGATGTCTTTATTGCTAATGTTGTTTCTATTTCAACGCCCAGAGGGTACATCAAGAAATAATTAACTTAGCGCTCCGTACAGGGTCATTGATATACGTCTCAATTGGATGTTACTCGCCGTCAATATTGTTTGCGATTAACTTGTGGAGGCAAGGCTTTGAGTACGACAGTTGCTTGTGTACTTGTTCCACATATTTATACACAATAGTGTGTGGAAAAAGTGTTGCCGCCCTCGAGAATTACGCGCTGGGTCGAGTCAAAGCTTGGCAGTCGCGAGGTCAAACCTCAGGCACAGATTTGACTTTTCGAAGTTATGTGTGTATTTACAATGAATTATCACATATTTTAACGGTAAAGAAAAACATCGTGAGGAAACCTGTACACCTAAAAAATCTTGGGAATTTCTTTCACAAAGTGTCCATGAGTTGCTTTTTTCTAACGAGTCGAATTTAAGAGCTACAGCTGTTCAAATGCAGAAAGTCAGATATGGTGAACGTAGCCCATACGTGAGGTAAGTTGACCTAGGGTATGGGGCAAACTGAGCACTTAAAAAGTCTAGCCAAATCATATACCTACTTAATGTTAACTAGACATGAAATAAAACTTCTATTTGACAATCAACATTTTATTTATAGTCTTTTAGTATCAAAACAACAAAACTAAACGTAAATAATAAACTGAAAATAGAATAAAAAAAAGTCGTGTGCCAGGGGCTTGAAACCGCCTTAATTAGACTCGACTGCTCGCCTAAACACCAAGGCCATCACGACTTAACATGTTCAAAGACGTAACGTGTGTATATATGTATCATCATCAGCCCAAATACGTCCCACTGCTGGGCACGCGCCTCCTCTACAACTGAGAGGGTTTAGGCCTTTGTCCACCACGCTGGCCTAGTGCGGGTTGGCGGACTACACACCTAAGAAATTCCTAAGCATTTTTAGGTGTGTAGGTTTCCTCCCTATGTTTTCCTTTACCGTTAAAGTTCATGATAATTCATTGTGAATAAACACATAACTTGGAAAAGTCAGAGGTATGTGCCAGGGGTTTCAAACCACAACCGCCTTGATTTGACTTAACTGCTTGCCTAAACACCAAGGTCATCACGACTTAATGTTTTTACATACATACATACATAACCTCACGCCTGTATGCCCCGAAGGGGTAGGCAGAAGTGCATTTCTGCACCCACATTTCGCCAGGTATGTATCAGTCCCACGTAATAGAGGGCGAGCCTATTGCCGTTTCTCGGGCACATTTCCAGACTCCGTGCTGCTACTGAAAATTTCTTAATGGAAAAACCCAATAACACTTTCCCCGACCCGGGAATCGAACCCAGGACCTCTAGATCGCACGGCACATGCTTGTGCCGCGAGACCACGAGGCAGTCTTGTATGTATGTATGTATATATGAATATGAAAAAAGAAACTATAGTTACAGTGAACTTTTCATTACTCGCTCATTTTTCATTTCCCTCTCGACCTAATTATAAAGACAGTGAGGTCATGGACAGTTAGTTATAAATTCAAAACTTATACTTAATGTCTTTGAAACGTCTGTGTCGCCGTCAAATTCAGCACTTTGACTTAACTTAACTAATGAGTGAAGTTGATTCTTTGCAAAATTATTAATTATGAATTAATTCAAAAATTGCTTTATCGATTCGTATAAATTTTGGTGTATAAATAGGCGGGATGTTGGAGAATCATGGCCGCGCAAAACTTGGCGAAATCGCTAATGTCATTGAAAGTGCTCTTAAATATCTAGTACTCGTTATATAATAAATGTTTTTGTAATTTTAAATACCATAGACAAAATAAATACAAAACATAGACCCCTCCGATAAATATAAATATTATGATCCATTAAATCATGAAGGGGTAGATGGGGCTGACTTGTAGACACATCTCGCCATGAATCAATTTTACCACGCTGGCCTAGTGCGGGTTTACACACCTAAGAAATTTCTAAGAACTTTTAAGTGCGCAGGTTTCCTCGCGATGTTTCCTTCACCCTTAAAGCAAGTGATAATTCATTGTGAATACACACATAACTTCGAAAAGTCAGAGGTGTGTGCCTGAGGTTTGAACCTGCGACTGCCGAGATTCTCGACCGCGCGCCTATTCCTCGAGGCCATTACTGCTTATATTGAAGTTAGCCGGGCAAATATCCGGGCTCCTACAACAGAGTGCATTAACTATTTTGCCGACCTGGTTATCGAACCCAGGGCTTCAAGATCGCACGCCGCATACTTGAACCCCTACGCCGATAGCATTATAGGCTGAATTAATTACGGCAGCATTATTGACTGCATAGCCAAAGTCTATGACGATAGTTATATTCTTCAATAGCATATACGTCATTACTTTGACAAAATGTTAAATATCATAAAACGGATGACATGGCTCGAATATTCACTGAACTGGCTACAGCATACAATTGGAAGTAGAAAAACTAAAAGGATACAGTCCACACAGTCATTTTCGAGATATTGACATTTGAAGTTTATAACGTATTTACATACATACATAACCTCACGCCTGTATTCCCCGAAGGGGTAGGCAGATGTGCATTTCTGCACCCACATTTCGCCTGGTATGTATCAGTCCCACGTAATAAGGGCGAGCCTATTGCCGTTTTTTGGGCACAATTCCAGACTCCGTGCTGCTACTGAGAATTTCCTAATGGAAAAACCCAATAACACTTTGCCCGACCCGGAAATCGAACCCAGGACCTCTAGATCGCCCGGCACACACCTGTGCCGCGAGACCACGAGGCAGTCGTATATCTTCATGGATATTAATTTTAAAGTAGAATGCGAGTAGGTTGTGACATATTTGCAAATACATACGGTTAGAAATAATGTGAAAAAATATATGTATTTTGACAGCCCCGTGGCGCAGTTGGCTAGATACCAGCTTGCGAAACGAGAGGCCGCAGGTTCGATCCCCGCACCGAGACAAATGTTTGTGTGATCCACAAGTATTTGTTTCGGGTCTGGGTGTTTGTGAGACCGAAAAGTCTCTCGTAGTTTCTGATACCCACGACACAAGACTAGTATCTTAGTGTGGGGTCAGAACTATGTATGTGACTGTTGGGTGTATTTATTTATTTATTTTATTTATTTATTTATATATACGTGCCAATAGATGTGGGTTGGTTCCAATAATAAATCAATGAAATACAGCTGTTTTTACGAAGATCTTTTACTGACCTATAATACCGATATTTAGAATCAGTTTGGTGCACTTAAGTCATTTCTGACTATGTCCACTTAATTACACGCTTTCGATATTCCGTGGGGAGTCACTGCTCTGCCAATCCATTCACTCCGACACGTGTAGCCGCGGGCTTCATTCACTGACGCATTAGGCTCGTTGCCAACTCGTACATTAAGGTAAATGTGATATAGTTGTGTGTGTTACATTGGATCAAACATTGGCCTCAGAGTTAGATTGAACCTACTCCAGAAAATACATATGTTGGCGCCAACGTTGGCTTTGGCAGACTCATGTCCGAAGAAATATATCCAAATACATGTCCTGTGTGTCATTTTGATTCCTAAAATGATTTGAAAGCCTAATGTTTAATTGTTTATTTTATAGATTATGGCAAAAAATACTTTTCGTTTTCAACATATTATTAATATCTTTTTATCAATCATTCTTTCACACTCGTTGCCTTTCTATCTAGATCTATTTACGTGCTCATGCCAGATTAATCTAATAAAACTAGCAATAATAACTTGTGGATGACTAGCAAATCAACAGACCCACGTTGGCGCCAAAAAACTACTCGTAGACTGAAAAGCAAAGTTCTTGTGTTTTAAATTCCATTCTCACGTACATATCACTCAATACGTTTTCATTCACCGAATAACATACATTCCACATATCATATTATATTATATCTTAGACAGACAGACAGACAGATAACTCTTTATTGATATCCATATGTAAAAAGAATTTACATAAAAGGCATGACCAATAAAAAGAAAGTGGAACAATAGGCCGTCTTATCGCTGAAAGCGATCTCTTCCAGACAACCTTTGGATGGAATATAAGAAGACAAAGTATGTCTCAGACATGGTCATATTTACGTAACTCAAATATGAACCGAATACAAAGATTTTGGACACGCTCAAGTGTGTCAAGTTGAACTTGTATTAGGTCAAGTTAACAAGAGTCAGCGTAATTGAGTATAGGGAGAAGCAAAGATTGTGCCAGCGCAATCTTGGTGGCAGTAGGCAGGAAACTACGTAGCCTCTTTAGAGAGGCAGCCGAGGCATATAATTTTTTACTAACAGACGCAATTTGAGGTCCCCAAGTAAGGCATTGATCAAAAATTACACCCAGGTTAGTTGACACACTGTATGGTACAATGACCCCGTTAAACGCTACTGAAGGAAGCCCAAACCAAACAATTTAGAAATAAGTCGAGGGCTACCCACAATGTTTACTTGTGTTTTAGCAGGATTCACTTTTAAGCCAAAGCGACAACTCCATTCTGATATACGAGTCAGATCTGAATTTATCTCAGGAACAGTTTTCTCTAGTAATCTTACTCCTTTATATCAAATACTACATGGATACTTTTCACCTGACAAACTCTTAGACCCAATACAAATATGTGTCTTCAGCCTGTCATCTTCAAGTGAAATTTCATGGAACGCGGTGATCATCATCATCAGCTTAAGACGCTTTACTCTCGCAAAATAAGTTTCTCGCAAAAAAACATATTTATAAGTAACATATACCTGATATATAGACCTGAATACTTATTATACATAAGCAGTGATGGCCTCGAGGTTTAGGCGCGCGGTCGAGAATCTCGACGGTCGCAGGTTCAAACCCCAGGCACACACCTCTGACTTTTCGAAGTTATGTGTGTATTCACAATGAATTATCACTTGCTTTAACGGTGAAGGAAAACATCGTGATGAAACCTGCACACCTAAAAAAAAAAAAAGTTCTTAGGAATTTCTTAGGTGTGTAGTCCGCCAACCCGCACTAGGCCAGCGTGGTGGACTAAGGCCTAAACCCTCTCTGTTGTAGAGGAGGCCCGTGCCCAGCAGTGGGACGTATTTGGGCTGATGATGATGACTTATTATACTTATACTTATAGGTATTTAATTATAACGACATTTCTGTAACATTAAGCTTGAACGCCTGCAAGCACTAGATTCGGTATAACATCGAGAGACTACATTTGTTTGTGTATTTCTAGGAAAACATTATTACTAGTCCTGACTGATTCAGAGCTGTAAATTCTTTAGCTATTCACATCAAAGGTGAATACAATATTACGTAATGGCTCACTTACCTGCTATTTGTCACGTTTGAAATGAAATGAAATGAAATGAAATGAAATTGCTTTATTTGGTCACGTAGGCAATCAAATAGCACTTATGACAAGTCAATACAGAAAAGAAAAATCTTTTATTATTACATTATAATTTAACTATGGTTCATTTTATATAATTTGTACAAAAATATTTACGGTTTTTTTTTTATTTATTTTTAGTTTTCATCAGGAAATACATAATATCTTATTATTATTATTTTAAAGTAAATAACGAGATGAACCCTGGACTTTATCTCTGACTAATGCGATATAGACATAAGATATAGTTGAATATAATTGAATTCTTTCATTGTTTATTTCATCTTTCGAGAATTTGTCTGCGCAAGGAAACAAAAGAGGAAAATTATGGAAAAGCAATTCGTTTTTCACTACTCGAGTAGTAATGGCCTCGAGATCTAAGCGCGGTCGAGAATCTCGGCGGTCGTAAGTTCAAACCTCAGGCACACATATTTGACTTTTAGAAGTTATGTGTGTATTCACAATGAATTATCACTTACTTTAATGGTGAAGGAAAACATCGTGAAGAAACCTTAGGTGTGTAGTCTGCCAACCCGCACTATCAGAAGGCCAGCGTTGTGGACTGACCCCCAGGGGTCCACGGGAGACTCAACGGGAGTCTACGTTGGGCGTGACAAAAAATGGGGGTCCACAATCGTAAGCGGTGGTCCATGAAAATTAATTTGGTTTCGAACTAAAATGTTGGCTTCACTTCTCCTATCAATATAGGCAGATACATAAATATACTTGTGAAAACTTACATATTCCATTATAATCAACACAACTCGCCTTTTTTTTTTAGTATGGATGTCCACCGGATCAAAAATTTTGAAAGTGGTCTATGAAACAAAAGAGTTTGTGAACCTCTGGGCTCTGGTCTAAACTCTCTCAGTTGTAGAGGAGGCTCATGCCCAGCAGTGGGATAGATAATAGAGAATCTCTCTCTCTCTGTTAATAAAAATGGTATTGATCCTATTAGATTTTGCGCATGTTAGCTCACTGATATCATCATTATGTGCAATTAGATTGCACAAATAAACATTAACGAGAACATACTTAAAACTATGAATGTGTGAAACCGCGATAAACTCCCGCTGACCTGTCCTCTAACCCATAAAGCTCTATATTCCTTATTTATAGACATACATATACACTAAAACCTGTGTCCCCAAATAGGTAGGCAGAGGTACACTTCGGCACCCATATTTTACTGATTGTGATAGATTGAAAACCCAATAACACTAGCCAACCCGGGAATCGAACCTGGGATCTTTAGATCCCACGGCACAATTTTTGCCACGTGAACACGTGCCAGTTATTACTTATTTCCTGTCGTAAAAGACGACTCAAAGGGGCCCTTGGGGTCGCTGGGTGCGCTGCGGGGGCGGCGCGCCCTCACTGAAAGTGACCCCGAGAGGGGCGGCGGCACTGTGGCCTGTGTACGTCGCGGGCGCCCACCCACAACCGGGGCGCCCGAACCAAGCTAGCTACACACTCCGAGACGGCCGAGACAAATACGTCTCGGAGGCGCACCGGGCGGCTGCGGCATTACGGTTGGCGCTTCTCGCTAACGTACCGTGGTCGCCCCACTCGGCGCGGAGATGGCCACCGAGGGGTTTTGGTCGGTATGCCGGTTAGGGATATTGTTAGGGACCCAGCCCGGCACTAACACCTGCGCGGACATGACGTCGCCGCGCGCTGGGCTGGAAGACCGGTGACCCCGACATACGCTTCCCGCCCGCCCCTCCCCCGGGGCTGGCGGGAAGTAGAGCCATAAACAGCTTTCCCCTCGAGAACAAAAAAAAAAAAAAAGTTATAACTTATTTATGTCTATCTAAGAGTATGAAATTCCCTTTTGGTTTAATGGAATTTCGTCAAAACATGTTGAATATAAAATTTCACAAATAAATTCAATTGGCGTAGTAAATAAATGGACAGTAATCAGTACATTTCAAGCTTTATTCATTCACAAGTAGGTCACTTTATTGGCACAAATTTATTTAGGGTGCCTCCTCTTTAAATTTCAAAGAGACTTATTGAATGTTCTTCATTATGATTTCGGCAATGAAACTGTGTTGAATTTAGAAATTCCAAGTAATTTTATTTATAAATAGGTTCATCTAAATAAGGTTTAAATAAATTTTAGAGAAAATTATTTAATTTTGCATTGTGTTTATATACAGGCCGACTGCCCGTAACTTCGTCTGTGTAAATGTTATTTTATAAAACTTAATAAAAACTTTTATAGAGCTGAATAACTCAACATTTTAAACTGAGCGTGGAAGTTAGGTTCGCGCAAAATTATTCTAAAATTGTTATACTTACTGATTCTTTGATCTTACGGCATTAGTGTGCGTGGAGCTATCGTGGGTTCTAGACCAAAATGTGTTGGAATTCATTATGAATCCAATCCAATTCAATCCATCAGCCTAAGGAAGTCCATTGCTGAACATAGGCCTCCCCCAATGACTTCCACAGTGCTCAACTGCTTTGTAACAATTCAGTTTAAGAATTCAATGAAATTTGGTTCGTAAAGTATTATTGTTCGTTCATTTTCGTACCATGACCTTCTGAAACGACCTAAACTGAATCGCTTAACTGTCAAAAAGTAATACATTTAGCGATCCATTTTAAGTTACTATTTTTTCAACAGAATTTAATAGTTTCTGTATCTTTTAGGACTCCTGTGTAATTTTTTAACTTTTTATGGTAATTAGTGATCAATTGAAGTAAATTGTTGTTGTAAAATTGTGATTCTGTGATCATATTGTTACAAAATTTGTTAAAAATTGTTCCTAAATTGTTTTTAGATGACTGAATATTTGATTCTTTTCGAATTTATGGAATGTGACAGTGAAGCCAGCACGTCAAGCCGTAAAGAAAGGTGCAAAGTTAGGGAACAGTCGGAATTCGACTGATGGATCCATTTGTTTACTTCGGTCATCGGTGGTACTGAATTTACCAATATCGGCTTTCTAAACATTTGGTTTTAAGTTTGTGTGAGGAGTTAAGACACTTGTTCAAGGTGCCGGGTAAAATCTACCGATCTGCCTGTGGATAAAAAGGTAAGAAACATTTTAGAATTAAATAAAAGAAAGACATTTCATTACATGCTGGATTCCAACAACTCATAAGTATTTTTGTATGTAGGTACAAAATAGATTAATATGTGTGTTTTCTTGTTAAAGATATTGACTGCATTGTAATTTTATGCAACTGGGTCCTATTAAAGACCCATTGGGGACATCAAAGGACACCTAATGGCACAGCAGACAGTATCATCCATAATAGCAGAAGGGACCGCCTGCATTGTTTCTCCACAGATGACAAGAAAATATGTATGCTATCCTAAAACCCTGGCTGAAAGATATAATACATGGGCTAGGTAAAAGTGTTTTTTTAAATAAATATTAATACCTTTTCATGTGCATTACACTGCTGATCAGACACCTTAAAATTGAGGGTTGTAAGGACTTGTCCAACACACTGCCTTATGGCAGGTTCGTGTTGTAATACCTAAGCCTATACCTTTTATTCAAAAAGCTTTTAAATGTTAGTTTCTTTGAATTTTTTTTCCTTTATTGATGTAAACAATAATAATTTGCTAAATTTTTATTACAATCTATTACAAAAACAATAATTTGTTGCAGGTTTTATGAGAATTTCAACTTTCCAGGTGTTTTGGGGTGTATAGACTGTACACAAATAGCTATAGCCTACTGAACATGAAGAACATTTCTATTGTAGGAAACATTATCACTCATTAATTGTCCAATTGGTGAGATTGATCATCTATAACTTAACAATCATTGTAATAAAAAAAATTGTCTATCCATATGAGTGTGTCATGTTTTTTCTATATGTGATGCAGACATGCAAATCACCAGTGTAGATGCTAGCTATGTAGGCGCTACTTGCCTTAAACATTATAAACATTATGAAGTGTAAATAATTTGCTTAGAACATTAAGCAATGTATTTATACATTTCATTGGTGTAACCCAAAACAGTTTATTTTTAAATTGCATTAAGTTAATTATCATGAAGCTTTAAAAATAATTCTTGTTTTGTTGCAGGAGATTCTGGGTATCCATTACGCAAATATATGATGACTCCAGTTAATTTTGCAGTCCCAGGTACACCAGACAGCCACTATACAGCTCTTCGTGTTCGGACAAGGAACATAATAGAAAGAACAATTGGGCTTCTCAAAGCGTGTTATTGTTGCCTTTTGGTGCACAATATTGTACTACAAACCAAGTGTGGCAGCATCTATAATAAATAATATTTTATTTGCTATATAATTTAATGCATTTTATATACCACCTTATTTGTATTTCATATTTTATAGTTGTAAATAAAATATGTTCAGTACCTTCCTCGCATAATTTCTTTAATTTCTCTTATTTATTTCAACAAAAGTTTAAAAATGTTATTTACTCGAAGTTTCGCCTGCTTCTGGGTTTCCGCAATTCCCTCGCTTGTGATGTTTTTATTATAACCCACGGCTATATCCTTGTGCTTATAAAGAAACTCCCATATGTGTTCGAGTTCGCCATAAGTAACTGTACACGGTACAGCTTTACTATATTGAAAAAAAAGCACTTGAAATACCAATGGTGATACAAATGTTTTTGTAAGCGAAACGGGGTAAAAATTATAAGAACTCAATATATAAATTGATAATGCTAAATATGAATGTTCAAAATATCAATTACCCCATTGTTTAATACTATTTTAATTCAAAATTTATTAAAAACGTAGAATTAACAAATTAAATCCACCGCCACATCAACCTCGACTTGATGCGAATGTTGAATAAGTAATAACACATGTTCGAAACTTGAACCAATTTTTAATGTCAAATTATTTAAAGAGTTATGTACCGATATCATTTATTTCACTACAATCAAAATAATTATAAAGGCCTTTATATTTTTTTTTACAAATTAAGTATATAAAAATAATAAGATAAACATAAAAATAGGATTAAAATAGTAATGGTAAATACCGACAATTTAAAATGTTGAGTTTCAGAACGCACTCTACTATGGTGGATGAAAGAAAGCGATCCAGTTTTAAGTTTCGTTCAACTTCATTCACTAGCTGCGAAACAATTCAAATGCGACTTTGTTTTAAGAAAGTCATGGTACCAAAATAAACGATTCAGTTTAAGAACCTAAACTGAACTGCTCTGCAATTGAATCGTTTGTTAAAAGGTCATGGTAGGCCTACTGTTGGAGGCAGCCTGCATCCAGCGACGACTCGCGACCTTTACCAGGTCGTCTGAGCACATTGTAAGTGGACGTCCTAAGCTGCGCTTTCCGTTACGAGGCCTCCACACGAGAACTTTTTGGCCTCATCGGCCATCGGTTCTCCGCGCTATGTGCCCGGCCCATTGCCACTTCAAATTGCTAATCATAATGAATACCAGATAAATTTTAAAAGTCTTATCTCAGACGCCTGGAATTTGGACCTTCGACTGCCAATAAGTCCCGATGCACCACGCTCCTAGGCCTCGAAGATCCGCGTACTTTTCACTAACTAGGTATATAATCCAAGAAATTTAGAAAATATGTCGGCTCTGGACTAAAACCCGCAACTGTCGTTTAGCAGTCCAATCGCTTTCGACTGAGCTATCCGTCCTCACAAATAAAATTTAGTTCATTAGATTTACAGGTTCGAGCTAAGCAACGAGCTATAAAAACTATTTTTAAACCGAAACAATATTTATTTCGTCTACAGTGTTTATCTTATTCGCTGCAAACACTTCTGATGTAATATTAGATTATTCAAACGCATATAATCTATTTGCATACACAAAACATATTTCTAGGCATTTAACAAAATCTTACATCAACATTTTACTCCATGAATCATTTACTTCAAAGAAAGAAATTTAATGCAACAGTAATTTCATGTGAGAAACATTTTATATTAGAAATATTTTGTGAACATGTTTTCGATATATTTTTTAATGTCTACAATTTGTGTCTAAAGAATTTTCACGTGGGAAAAACATAATCTATATCGAATAGGACATGATGTTGGGACTAAATCAGAAAGAAGCCTGTAAAATAGTTTTGAAGTGTTAAGCTTACGAAAAGTACTTACTGAGCCAATGAAGTAAAAACGATGTTGGAATAACTTGTTATAACTTTTTAGCAGACGAAGAAATAGTTGAAAAAATACTTTAATAATCGCAAATAAAAGTTGTACTGAACAGCCTGTGATTAATAATTTAATAATTCCAAAAGTTACATCTTCGACCTTAAAAAAATAAAGGCTACTTTTTTACAATATTGGTTCCGGCCAAATGTAGGTCCAGTCGTTAGTAAGTTATACATGGTGTAAAAGACCGTGATGGCCTCGAGGTTTAGGCGCGCGGTCGAGAATTTCGGCGGTCGCAGGTTCAAACCCCAGGCACACACCTCTGACTTTTCGAAGTTATGTGTGTATTCAGAATGAATTATCACTTGCTTTAACGGTGAAGGAAAACATCGGGATAAAACCTGCACACCTAAAAGTTCTTAGGAATTTCTTAGGTGTGGAGTCCGCCAACCCGCGCTAGGCCAGCGTGGTGGACTAAGGCCTAAACCCTCTCTGTTGTAGAGGAGGCCCGTGCCCAGCAGTGGGACGTATTTGGGCTGATGATGAAAAGACCGTGATCAAACCCGAGGCAGGTTATCCAGACCCTAAAAATCCGAAATAAATAAATCACGTTTTCCTTATCACCATATTATATGTTTAATAGTTATGAAAGTTAGGAACCATTACCTGTCTTTGCGTTTGGTCAGATGGGAAGTAGTACCTTAGTTTTCGATCGCAGTCTTTTTACAACGCGTATATGTAATCATTTAATTATTTTTGCGGAATTACATACCCTGTTTATGTATTTTATTTTGTGTCATATCTGTCACCCAAAAGAGTTAATGGTTCTTCTATCACTACTTACAGACACATCTAGCCTAGATGTAGCATGACGCGTACGGGTATTTCTCAACCCGAATTTTCTTAGCTTTTTTAGTGCCAAATTATTTAGACAGACGAGGGCGAGCCGTTTTTGGACATATTTCATGACTCAATTTTACTTCTAAGTCATCATCATCAGCCTATACACGTCCCACTGCTGGGCACGGGCCTCCTCTACAACTGAGAGGGTTTAGGCCTTAGTGCACCACGCTGGCCTAGTGCGGGTTGGCAGACTACACACCTAAGAAATTCCTAAAAACTTTTAGGTGTGCAGGTTTCATTACGATGTTTTCCTTCACCTTTAAATTACGTGATATTTCTTTGTGACATATCTTCGAAAAGTCAGAAGTGTGTGCCTGAGGTTTGAACCCGCGAACGTCGAGATTCTGGATCGCGTGCCTAAACTTCGGGGCCATCACGACTTTCTTACGTAGTACTTGCCCTTACAAAAAAAACATGATTTTTTTATCTATGTACATGTATAAAACTAAGCCATCGTTCCCTTTTTCACAAATTATTCCTTTTAATTTTTGGAAACTTTTAAAATTTATTTTTGCCACTTCCAGCAATAAAAAGATTCAATAAATTTTCGCGACTCCTCCGAGCTGATTCATAATTTGCAAAGGTTAATATGCAAATTTACAATTTAATTTACGTATCAATACATGCTCTCGTGTGGCTCGTGGTTTGAACTGTAGTATGTAAATTAATGTGACGTGTGATAAATTTTAGCTCTGAATATGTATTACAGTCAAAGTTTGCAGACTTCGAATAACTTCATATCTCTAAATTAATTCCAAACATACTATCTCTATAAACTGTCAAATACCCGCGTAGTGAATTAATTACCGAAATATCACAAATGCCTATGTCCTTACATAGACTACTTTTATTGCGAAAAAGGGGTTTCAAGGGGTTGAAAGGGGGGATGAATGGTTGTATTGAAGTATTATCATTTTTAAAGCTAGAAACTTGAAACTTATTTTTTAGGCTGTTGATTAGATATAAATAAATATAACATTCAAAATGTGGAAAAAAGACCTTTAAGGAGGTAAAATAAAAATAAGGGATGAAATGTTTTATATGTATACATATGTATACACTATGAGCGGTGCGCTGCCGCACACCGGGACTCTGTGGAGTAAAATAGACTATAACTTATTTTCTTTCTGAACCCTGTAGTCTACGCGGACGGAGTCGCGGGCAAAAGCTATTTAGTATAAATGTTCTATGTAGTATGAGTATGAATTGAGGGTAGTTCTAACAGGAGTTTTTAAGCAAATAATACAAGTCTTATGAAAATGAAACTATAAAATAAAATATTTTCTAAGTTCAATAACTGCCATCGTTTCGAAATCTATACTCTATACAAATAAATAAAATTGGAGTGTCTGTTTGTAATATTGAAATAACCGCTTTTTAATAAATGCATAAGTATGGCTGTATACACGGTTCATATACCAAAATAACGTTTTTTATAATTTTTGTCTGTTTGTTCCGGCTAATATCTGAAATGGGTGGACCAATTTTAACGGGACTTTCATGGGCAGATAGCTGATGTAATGAGGAGTAACTTAGGCTACTTGTAGTTTATAAATTTTCGTATTAAAAATAATTAAAAATAAATTTTCCGCGCCGTCGAAGTCGCGGGCCCAGCTAGTTAATAATAACACACTACGCAATTAATAATAAATACACCCCAATAAAATAAAAAAGCAGTGATGGCCTCGAGGTTTAGGCGCGCGGTCGAGAATTTCGGCGGTCGCAGGTTCAAACCCCAGGCACACACCTCTGACTTTTCGAAGTTATGTGTGTATTCACAATGAATAACGGTGAAGGAAAACATCGTGATAAAACCTGCACACCTAAAAGTTCTTAGGAATTTCTTAGGTGTGTAGTCCGCCAACCCGCACTAGGCCAGCGTGGTGGACTAAGGTCCAAACCCTCTCAATTGTAGAGGAGGCCCGTGCCCAGCAGTGGGACGTATTTGGGCTGATGATGAAAAGACCGTGATCAAAACCCGAGGCAGGTTATCCAGACCCTAAAAATCCGAAATAAATAAATCACGTTTTCCTTATCACCATATATGTTTAATAGTTATGAAAGTTAGGAACCATTACCTGTCTTTGCGTTTGGTCAGATGGGAAGTAGTACCTTAGTTTTCGATCGCAGTCTTTTTACAACGTGTATATGGAATCTTTGAATTATTTTTGCGGAATGACATACCCTGTTTATGTATTTTATTTTGTGTCATATCTGTCACCAAAAGAGTTAAAGGTTCTTCTATCACTACCTACAGTCACATCTAGCCTAGATGTAGCATGACGCATACGAGTATTTCTCAACCCGAATTTTCTTAGCTTTTTTTAGTGCCAAATTATTTAGACAGACGAGGGCGAGCCGTTTTGGACATATTTCATGACTCCATTCTACTTCTAAGTACTTCCCCTAAAAAAAAAACTTTTTTTTATGTATAAGTACAAGTATAAAACTAAGCCATCGTTCCCTTTTTCACAAATTATTACTTTTAATTTTTTATAACGTTTTAAAAATTTATTTTTTTCCACTTACAGCAATAAAAAGATTCTTTTTTTTTTTTTTTTTTTTTTTTTTTTTTTTATTCTGGCACGGCAAAGTGACCCCATTGCACCTGATGGTAAGCGCAATGGAGTCCAGAAAAAGTGCCGACCAGCGAGAGATGATGGTCTCCCGTTGGTCGACACAATCATGCCGGCCGAAAACCTCTTCACCTTATTGTGAAGAAGTTTGGGGGACTATCAATCATGGCGATCAAAGGACCGACCGCGACAAACCGGCCAAAAAAATTGCCGGCACGGTCATCCTTTCACCATGATTGAAGCCCCCCCGAAAACCGGATATACACTGGCTGATCCCGGAACGCGGCACACTTGCATGTGCCACTATGGCGGGTTTTACGCCCTGTGTACGGTGGTCGCCATCCGGGCGGATACGAATATCCTACCACCAGCAAATAAATTTTCGCGACTCCTCCGAGCTGATTCATAATTTGCAAAGGTTAATATGCAAATTTACAATTTAATTTACGCATCAATACATGCTCTCGTGTGGCTCGTGGTTTGAACTGTAGTATGTAAATTAATGTGACGTGTGATAAATTTTAGCTCTGAATATGTATTACAGTCAAAGTTTGCAGACTTCGAATAACTTCATATCTCTAAATTAATTCCAAACATATTATCTCTATAAACTGTCAAACGTCTACGCGGGTAGCGTAGTGAATTAATTACCGAAATATCACAAATGCCTATGTCCTTACATAGGCTACTTTTATTGCGAAAAAGGGGTTTTAAGGGGTTGAAAGGGGGGATGAAGGGTTTTATGAAAGTATTATCATTTTTAAAGCTAGAAACTTGAAACTTATTTTTTAGGCTGTTGATTAGATATAAATAAATATAACATTCAAAATTTATAAAAAAAGACCTTTAAGGAGATAAAATAAAAATAAGGGATAAATGTATACATATTTTTATTTTATTTTATGCGGAAAACAAACAGTCACTTAAAAATCTAGTTACTATATTGATACTATAATTTGCTTAAGGACTAATAAAATGTTTCCGCATATACATATATATCTAAAACACGACTTGCATTGAATCTTAACCTAAATTAAATATAACACAAGTATACACTATGAGCGGTGCGCTGCCGCACACCGGGACTCTGTGGAGTAAAATAGACTATAACTTATTTTCTTTCTGAACCCTGTAGTCTACGCGGACGGAGTCGCGGGCAAAAGCTATTTATAGTAAGGTCACCAAATAAGGCCTACCTTCATTTTATTATTACGTAACTAGCAGGTTTATAACAAAAATGCACTAGTAATTTGAAATACGTATATTTATTTATTAAACTTTGTAATAAATGAAACAAAATTACTTTAGAAACAAAAATCACACTTTTGTGAACACAAATAAATAAAATGTCACTTTGGCCTTATTGGGAACCCTGTGTCTTAATAAAGCCTTAATAAAAACAAGTAAGCGTTTAACTTCTTAATAAATACAAAACGTTGTCAATACTTATATTCAACCTAATAAGATCTTATTAATTACTTTTTGTAATTTTAGATCAGACTTAACGAGTTTCTTATCATGTTAAAGTTTTGAAGTCATCGGCATTCCAACATCAGCAAAACGTATGATTCTTCTGACAAGTCCAGCTTCTTGTTCTGTAGTCAATATAGCCGACCGACCTAGCTTTCGTGTAGTCGAACCACTCTCTAGATGGTTGCGTAGGGTTCTTCTTGGGATATTGTATCTAGCTGCAGCAGCATAATATGTAGACAATATACCTCTTTCTACCATTTTAACAGCTTTTTCCATCTGTTGCGAAGTCTATTGAGCCCTTTTTTTCCTTTTGGTAAAAGCTGATGATTCTTTTTCCATGATATTACTGAAAACAAAGGTTGTCTATTTTGTTGTGATACTTTTCTAACTGACATAAATCATTGTCCTAATAAGGCCTGTACCTGTGCCGTTATAAGGCCTATACATTATTTTTATAGGCTTTATTAGGGCATGGCACATGGGTAAACAAAACAACAAATATTTGGAATACACCGATATTTTCACTTATGTGAGGGGATAGCTAAACGTATAATTATCCTATAGACGAAACACAGCACACCGTGTAGGAATAAAAATAAAAATACTTACTGTTTACTCTGCCAGAATTTTGTAAAACTAAGCGTTCGCTATGCGTCGTAGTTGTTTCCGACTGCAGGTTCCAACATATTCGCCGCACGGGCCGCTTGCTGTGCTTGTTTGCATTAGTTAATGTACACGCACACTTATACAAACATTGGCGGTCATTTGACATCGTGAAGCCGGAAATTTTAAAAATAGGCCTTATTAGGACATAGGCCTTATTTGGGTCACCTACTAAATGTTCTATGTAGTACGAGTATGAATTGAGGGTAGTTCTAACAGGACTTTTAAAGCAAATAATACAAGTCTTATGAAAATGAAACTATAAAATAAAATATTTTCTAAGTTCAATAAACTGAAAACTGCCATCGTTTCGAAATCTATACTCTATACAAATAAATAAAATTGCAGTGTCTGTTTGTAATATTGAAATAACCGCTTTTTAATAAATGCATATGGCTGTATACACGGTTCATATACCAAAATAACGTTTTTTACAATTTTTGTCTGTTTGTTCCGGCTAATATCTGAAGTGGGTGGACCAATTTTAACGGGACTTTCACTGCCAGATAGCTGATGTAATGAGGAGTAACTTAGGCTACTTTTAGTTTATAAATTTTCTTATTAAAAATAATTAAAAATAAATTTTCCGCGCCGTCGAAGTCGCGGGCCGGGCCGGCGGGCGAATATGTTAGTGGATCACACAAATATTTGTCTGGATCTGCATCGATTTGAATTGCTGAAATCGGCTTCACAAGCTGGTTTATAGCCAGCTGCGTCAAGGGGCTGTCTAACAGGGAATGTGTTATTGCTGCAAAGAATAAGGAATTTTGCGTACTATATCGCATGTACCATGGGGAGTGCTCTGATGAACTTTTTGGTTTAATACCTGCTGCTGACTTTCATTACCGCACCACACGCCTGAAATTGAAGTTTCACCCCTACCATCTGGATGAATGGCGTTCCTCAACAGTGCGGTTCAAACGGTGTTTCCTTCCTCGCACTACATCTTTGTGGAATCAGCTTGCCTCGGCGGTATTTCCAAACAGATACGACTTAGGGGCCTTCAAGAAGAGAGCCTATATTTTCTCAAAGGCCGGCAACACTCCGATGATTCCTTTGGTATTATGGGTGTTCATGGGTGGTGTTGACCACTTAACATCAGGTGGCTCACTTGCTCGTTTGCCTCCTTTTTCCATAAAAAAAAAACCCAAGAAGTACCCTCAGCACACAGGACAAAATTATTTATTATTGAAATTATACTTTTTTAGGCGCGTTATGAAAAAATAATGAGAGTGAAATTTTAAGATGCGTGCGCATCACTGTAACAAAAAAGTAAGACGTTGAAGCTGCCTATGTGCTCCAATATAATTGACAGATTGAAGCTGCCTATGTTAAATGTAAGTGTCAAATGGATCAGAAAGGTTTTAATATGTTTCGGATCAAATATTTATTCAAAAAATATTTATATGTTTTAGATTTTAAAAATATAGAATAGTGACAGTAATAAAAATGGATTGAAATATTTATTAGTTGTCAAATATTTATGAGTGCGTTCAGAAATGTAATATGTTGTGTAAACTAAGAACTATGTATGTGACTGTTGGGCGTATTTATTAGTTTTACTTCAGTCGTGTGGTATAACTTCTAACGCGTGTACATAAGTACACACACACTTTTTCTTTAAATTTATTATCTTTATATTATTTGTATAGATAGTATATAGGCGCAGGGCAAGGGAGCTCAGCTCATTAATAGCTTTGCAGTGTTTATGTTGGTATCGATTCCCCCCGCACCGTTCTCGTGCAGTAAAGCGGTTTTATTGCGTCCATTTGCAGGTTCATAACGCGAGCCAAGTGAACAATGTTTATTGATATTTTTTTTCTGTTTGCTGACGCTTTTGAATGGAGATAATAAATTATGTACACAGTGATTCAATATACATATAGCACAATATAGCAGTGATGGCCTCGAGGTTAAGGTGCGCGGTCGAGAATTTCGGCGGTCGCAGGTTCAAACCCCAGGCACACACCGCTGACTTTTCGAAGTTATGTGTGTATTCACAATGAATTATCACTTGCTTTAACGGTGAAGGAAAACATCGTGATAAAACCTGCACACCTAAAAGTTCTTAGGTGTGTAGTCCGCCAACCCGCACTAGGCCAGCGTGGTGGACTAAGGCCTAAACCCTCTCAGTTGTAGAGGAGGCCCGTGTCCAGCAGTGGGACGTATTTGGGCTGATGATGATGATGATGATGATTCAATATAAAGTTATGAAACATATCTTTCAGTATGAGAAATGCGCCTGCCCTGTAGGAAGGGGGCGTTAGAATCTCACCACGGTATCCCTTGCCTGTCGTAAAAGGCTACTCAAAGGGGCCTTGGGGTCGCTGGGCGCGCTGCGGGGGCAGTGCGTCCTACTGAAAGTGACCCCGAGAGGGGCGGCGGCACTGTGGCCTGTGTCCGTCGCGGGCGCCCACTTACAACCGGGGCGCCCGAACCAAGGTAGTGGGGGTGTAACTGCGCACCCACAACTCCGAGACGGCCGAGATATTTTCGTCTCGGAGGCGCATCGGGTGCTCCTCGCCCACACACCGTGGTCACCCCACTCGGCGCGAAGATGGCCACCGGGGGGTTTTAGTCGATATGCCGGCAGAGGGATTTTTGTTAGGGACCCAGCCCGGCATTAACATCTGCGCGGACGTGACGTCACCGTGCGCCGGGCAGAAGGCCGGTGACCCCGACATACGCTTCCCGCCCCGCTCCCCCAGGGCTGACGGGAAGTAGAGCCATAACCAGCGTTCCCCTCGAGAAAAAAAAAGAGAAACGCGAAATATAACAGGACTGAGTGATTATAACTGCTAAAAAACCGTTATAAGCTGTCTTATACATGTTTTCACAGTAGATTTAGATGCTCAATTTTTCCCCGGGGGTACGTTAGTAAAAAAGTACGAATTTTAACTGCCAATCACGTAATAATCTAACTATGGCAATCACGATAATACAGAGTAGCTATAAGTTTTCGCCCCCAATTCATCATCATCATTATCATTATCATTATCAGCCCAAGGAAGTCCACTGCTGAACATAGGCCTCCCCCAATGACTTCCATAGTGACCTATTGGAGGCAGCCTGCATCCAGCGACGACCCGCGACCTTCACCAGGTCGTCGGACCATCTTGTGGGTGGACGTCCTACGCTGCGCTTTCCGGTACGCGGCCTCCACTCGAGAACCTTTTGGCCCCATCGGGCATCGGCTCTCCGCGCTGTGTGCCCGGCCCATTGCCACTTCAAATTACTAATCCGCCCAAAACTTGCCTGGCTAAATGTGGGTTCGAAATGCCTGTCCCTTCATTTATAAATACTTAAGTGAATTAACAAATTGCATCGCGGAATGATTACATTATGATGTACTTAGAATCAATGTTTTCAGTTTATTAAACAATGCGGATTGTGTTTAACTTCTCTGTACCTTCAAATAACTAGCAATGAATTAAGTGTCAAAAAAAATAAGTTTTTTTTTGTTTTAATGCCGATAATACGTTTTACCCGTTACGAATCTACACGACAGATAAGGATACCCTATCGGCATTATTTTTTCAGATTTTTTTTAAATTTCAATTTAAACTGAAAAATAACAAAAAATCAGAAACATATAAAATATAGGATGAGCGTTGACGCCTGCAAAAGTATTGTAACTGTGTCGCAGACATCAAGCAACCTTCAAGTTCACAATAACAAACATCCAAAAACAAAATAGCAAAGAATTAAACAAAAATTATAAAAAATAATAACATTTAGATAATTAACATTTGGATAAATTTTAAAATTAATATGATAATAACATTTATTATAATTTTCTTAAATAATAATTGAGTGCATGCAAGTGCGAGTTAGTGAGTGTGTGTGTGTGTGTGTATGTGTGTGTGTGAGTGTGTGAATTTATGAACAATAACATTTAAGTTTATATTAGGTCTTCTGTTTCCTCATAGCTTAATGGCTGGAGCCATAACAACTTTTATAACTTTTTGAATCGTTATATCTCAGAAACGGTGGCTCGTAAGAAAAAAAGTATTGATACATTTTTTATAGATAATTTTATGATCTACAATTTTTGTCTGAGGTACTTTTATGATAAAACTTACCGTTTTGCTGAAAATCGCGAAAAACTCATTTTTTTGACCTTTGACCTTGAATAAAAAAAATTCCTTACACGGGAATGATCGGGAACTTCTAGACATTGTTTATAATTATGTTTTGAACAATTTCACAGAAATTCAGCTTGTTGGGACTTAATGTAACTTCGAATGTCTAAATTGACCGGACTAATAGTACTAGTGGATAAATATTCAGTACACTATTAATCTTGTTGTACAATTATCGAAAATTCTTTGAGTACTACTGAATACTGCCATCCCCGTCGACTCAGTCCCTCAGTTTGACAATCATTAATGTACATAAGGTCTAACACTTATCTAATGTCGTTCTTTTATGAAATTATTTGACGTGAAATTCACACGAAGATATCCAATTCTCCTTCTCTTAATAGTTAATCACACTCCATCTAGTGTCTCTTCATACAAATTATTTCACTTAATACGAAACCGACTGCAGAAATTCTTGGTTTTAGTTTTCAATTTCGAGCTTTAATACTAGATGGCGCTGCCGGCAGTATTTTATGTATTTTTTTATATTGCTTACATTTATTTGGTAGGTAGATATAGGTACATGTTATTTGACATTAAAACAAATACTTTTAAATGTATTCATAAAAAATATTCCCTAAAAGTCACAAAAAATTGACAGCCCCGTGGCGCAGTTGGCTAGACACCAGCTTGCGAAACGAGAGGCCGCGGGTTCGATCCCCGCACCGGGACAAATATTTGTGTGATCCACTAATACTTGTTTAAGAGACCTAAAAGTGTCTCGCAGTTTCTGATACCCACGACACAAGACTTGTATCTTAATGTGGGGTCAGAACTACTCGTATGTATGTGACTGTTGGGTGTATTTATTTATTATTTATAAAAGTAGGTTCTAGAAGCTTTTCTTAATGTTGAAAGGCAAAATTAGAATATTTCAAATAGTATCGATATAACACACAAAATGCTTATTTTGGAGACTTTGCTTGTTATTTATTTATTATATCTTGTGTCATGTTCAAAATCATCAACATCATCATCATCATCAGCCCAAATACGTCCCACTGCTGGGCACGGGCCTCCTCTACAACTGAGATGGTTTAGGCCTTAGTCCACCTCGCTGGCCTAGTGCGGGTTGGCATGTTATTTTTTTGTGTCATGTTCAAAATAGAATTTAAGTTTTTCTATAATACTTACTTGAATGTCAATGTCGAATAAAACTGGAATTCTTAACAAATATGCAATAAAACAAAATAGAGGTAACGTAATTTATTTACAATACGCACAAATAAACTGCTATCATCTGACAAACTTTACAAGTCTGAGATAAATACTATGTATATTACATTATATATTTTTAATTCATAACCAACTTAAATATATAGGTACAACAACATTTATAAATAATCGTATTTCTCGTTTGTAATTTAATATATATTTATAATATTATATTAACTTATATTATGTACCTATTTAGTTAATCAATGGGTTGGACTTATACCAGATTGTTTGTACTTAAGCAATATTAATTAAATTGTCGTTTGTTGACAGAATTAAGAAAGCATATATATATGTCGGATGTAGGTGGCCCAGATGTGTTAAGAATAGCAGCGACATCATCATTATTGGAGGATTCATTTTGAGAAGTAATTTAAACAATCAACTTCAATCAAAATTCCTTTCAATTTCCCAATAAATCGGATGACGAATGCCCGCTCCGCTGCAGCAGGTGGCTTAATATAGATACTGTAGTGGGGCGACCGCCCGTGAATCATTCTTGTTTATGGAAGAGCGATGACATAGCTCGTCGTATATTATGGTTTTGCGCCAATATATATATATGTTCGTAATAGCAGCAGCCATTGTTAACCTATATTGGAAATTGATATATAAGCTCTTATATATGGATATAAGAGCTGCATACAAAGAAACGCCTACAATGACACCTATTTATTCACCTTCATAAAAATACCTGCGTATTTCCTTATTTGTTTAAAAAAAATATTTAAATTGTGGAATATTATTGCATAGTCAATTTGAATCAACAAACGCAGGTCAATAAACTGCTCCAACGATATGTGAAGAGAAGAAAACAAAACAAAAACTTTTCGGAGAAAACTTTTCGTTGTATTTGAATATTTGAATTGTAATTTAATTCTCACATCGTCTCTTAATTTGGTAACGAATCTGTTAGACAAAAAACTTTACAAAAACTCTATAAACACAACGAAAAAATAATGTATGACCTATTTCCTTATTGTGTTTAATTCTTCTATGGGTCTAAAGTATAGAATATTACTGCATAGTTAATTTAAATCAGAATACGTAGCTGTATATTTCTTTTGTTTTTACATACTATAAATTGATTTAATTAATAATTTATGCATTCTCATAGCAATTTCAAATATAAATAATATGCATTATGAAGTATTGACTAGGCAAACTTGAAGACTAGAATTTCTTTATCATTAATATTTACAATAGATTCCTTAAAATACACTAAATTTATTGGTGGTTTCAATATCCTAGGACTAAGTATACAATACTGATATACAGAATATACTAGATCTTTGTCTAAAATATTTTAAGTAAAATTAAATGAAACTATTTTTACATACAAGTCGAAAATAAAATTGTTTACGTGATTGTTAATCATAGTAAAAATAAAATTAATAAGCCAGCAATGTAAAGCATATCAACATTGCAGCCGCGTTATGGTCCTTGACCGATTTTGACAGTTTCTAAAGTTAGAATGACATATTTTTGTTTCAAACGATTTTTTTTAATACTCTTCATATTAAAAAAAATATATCGTGTAAGACAGTTTTTTCTTTTTTCGATATTTTCAATAAACCGTTCATGGTTACCAGATTTATTGTTGGTCAATAGTATATTTATTTTTTAAATAAATATAATTTCTATATCTATATAAATATTTACTATAATAATATAATTTTTATATTGGTCAACCAGCATCCAATTATAAATACTCATCAAAATTATCAAAAAATGAACCATCTAATGGATTAAGATACACATTTAAATGGCTTCGATCCATTATTCTTCAAATAATTCAATTAACGGTATCGAGTGGTGGTGCCATCTTTAAATTACTTCCGTTACTCCAAAATAAGCATAATTTTGAGAGGGCGCTATTAACTTATAATATAACCTCCATTATATTTACACATACCCATAATATAGCCTATATGAGCTCATTTTCAAGCATAAATCTAATAGCAATTGCTTAGTTAAACAAAATTTTGCTTTATTTTCTTCCAGCTCGCTCTTTTTTGGATTTTACTGCACTTCTCATCGAGTTCACGGTTGTAGTGCTAGTTCAAAGAAACACAAATGAAATAATTTCGTAAAAGCCGCGGCTTATCCTACAGGTACTGCGGTTTGTGGCCCCTGTCGTTCCCCGCCTGGCCCCGTGGCGCGGTCCCGACCCGGCCGTACTGCACGCCGGGCGCGGGCTGCCGACCCAGATGCGTGTTACTGCTTCGGAACGTCACTGTGGTGCACGTTCGCATGCTAGACGTGTTGGACTTTTGTCGCAAGCCTTGCATCTGTCAAATAGGATTGATTAGTAATATGTTATCATCATCAGCCCATATACGTCCCACTGCTGGGCACGGGCCTCCTCTACCATTGAGAGGGTTTAGGCCTTAGTCCACCACGCTGGCCTAGTGCGGGTTGGCGGACTACACACCTAAGAAATTCCTAAGAACTTTTTAGGTGTGCAGGTTTCATCACGATGTTTTCCTTCACCGTTAAAGTACGTGATAATTCATTGTGAATACACACATAACTTCGAAAAGTCAGCGGTGTGTGCCTGGGGTTTGAGCCCGCGACCGTCGAAATTCTCGACCGCGTACCTAAACCTCAAGGCCATCACGACTTTATAATATGTAATATGTAGTATATATGTGTATGTATAGTATGTACAGGGCTGGGCAAAATACATGCTTTGTTTTAATTGAAATACAAATTACAAAATACTGTATCGAAAGTAATTAAAATACGAAATACAAAATACAGTATTTTAGCTATTTTCAATTAAAATACAAAATACAAATTACAAAATAATGCATATTTATTTGTTTTGGAATAGTTTTTTTTTTTGAAGGCGGTTTTTGTTTTGTTATTGCAGGTCCTGATGAGCACAAACTTGATACTAAATGAAGGCTAAATGTATTTTAATAAATGTATTTTGAGTATTTGAAATACTAATTACAAAATACTTCGGCTTCACGTATTTGAAATACAAATTACAAATTACATTTTAAGAAAGTAATTAAAATACAAATACAAAATACGTATTTGTATTTCAATTACGTATTTTAATTACAATTAATTCAAATACTGCCCAACCCTGAGTATGTAATATGTTATATGTGTCGCAATCGAGTAATCATTGGAACGCCAGCGCCATCTACTGACGCAATCGAGTAATCATTGGAACGCCAGCGCCATCTACCGGCGCTCGACGGAGTCAATGATTCACCGGCTGGGCGGTGCGCTCGAGTCTCGACACTTCTCGGGCAGCAGCCGGCCTGTGCGGTCGAATATTGAAACTGTCGCGCGTTCCTAGCTATAACTGTTTATTAATTGGAGAATATAATTGTGTTAAACTAGCTACTGAGTTTGCTCCAACATCACCCATAGACGCCCGCAGCTTTGAAGATAAGAAGTATGGACCCTACTGATGACGTTGAGGTCCCTCATCCTCCGTCATATGTATATAATATTTAGTTTATTAGACATATAATGTGCACAGATGTCGGTCACAGATGTCATGAAGATACCCTCGCGTTGTTTTAGAAAGGTAGAATATACGTAGCAAAATCTTTAACCGTTCCTTATTTAAATAGATGTCACGAGACAATGTATGCCAATGGACATTTGGACAATGACAATGACATTTGACAGCCCCGTGGCGCAGTTGGCTAGACAGCAGCTTGCGAAACAAGAGGTCGCATCCAATCCCCGCACCGAGACAAATGTTTGTGTGATCCTCAAATATTTGTTTCGGGTCTGGATGTTTGTGAGACAGAAAAATTCTCTCGTAGTCTCTGATATCCACGACACAGGACTTTGTGTCTTAGTGTGGGATTAGAACTATGTATGTGACTGTTGGGTGTTTAGCTATTGATTGTAGCTTATGTAGCTAGTTTAGCTATGTATGTGGCTAATGTAGGCGGACGTCGGTGTGCCTGGTTGCGGGCACGTAGCGACAGCGTCTGATGTTGCGTGAGGATGATGTGCCGGATGGTGATAGGTGCAGGCGTAAGCGTAATAATTAGCACAAAGCAGTTCAAGCGTTTAATGGCGCACACAGTATATATATACAACAAAAGTCACAGTATAGTCACGGCACAAGAGGATAAAGTCCACACACAACACAATAAAGTCACAGAATAGAAATATCAGAAGGAGAGGAGACAGATAGAAGTACGATAATATAATATTACAAAAGCAGCTATTAAGCGCGGACGAGATAAGGCGACGAGGTAGCGGGTGACACGGGCTTCGCGAGCGAGGGAGGTGTACCGACTGGCGCGTCCGTCGAAGCGGTGACGCGCATCGCTCGCCCTGTCACTTCGCGAAACCGGTTTGCACCGGCGCGATATCGTGCGCCTCCAATGCACTCCACATAATATTTAAGTACCTGGATGACCGAGCTTTGCTCGGATTTTTTTTTTTTTTAATTGTGTTTTTTGGAAATTATATTTAAGTACGAATTACTAATAAAATGATGAAATATGAATAATGTTACTTAACAACGCCATCTGCTGTTGTGTCGTTAAAGCAATTGGTTGCTCACAAAAAATAGTATTATTATTCGCCAATTCGCCAATAGATGTCAGGAAGAGTCTACTCAAACGCCTCCTTTTTGTTATTTTTCTTCCAAATGACATTTTCTAAAAATGATTCCTAGCTAGATCGATTTATCGCCCCCGAAACCCCCTATATACTAAATTTTATGAAAATCGTTGGAGCCGATTCCGAGATTCCAATTATATATAAATATACAAGAATATATATATACAAGAATTGCTCATTTAAAGATATAAGATAATAATTGATCTGTTTGGTTCTGTAGGTGTAATGCGTGTAAGTTAGTATGTATATGTGTCGAGTGTAATTGTTAGTATTATAATGTGTATAAAATGAATACATATATTTTATAAATAGATAAAATATTAGGTACGCCACAGGTGTATTTATTTATTAATATTACTGCACATGTTGGCTAGACACCAGCCTGCAAAATAAATAAATACACCCAACAGTCACATAGATAGTTCTGAGCCCACACTAAGATACGAGGCTCGTGTCGTGGGTATCAGAAATTACGAGAGAGTTTTTGCTCTCCGAAACACCTAGACGACAAACAAATATTTGTAGATAACACAAACATTTGCATCGTGCGGGAATCGAACCCGCGGCCTCTCGTTTCGCTAGCTGGTATCAAGACAACTGCGCCACGGGGCTGTCTATAGTCTGTCTATCATCTGACTATTGTCAAAATAATATGAATCTGAAAATAAGAAAGAATAAAATATGGAGTTGGAACCTAATATTTGTCCACTTCCCGCCGAAGCAAAACTAGAAATAAATATAGCGATAACTCTGACACCAGTTTTATGCCAGATGTAAACACAAAGAGTTTACTGAAATGAAATGAAAATAGCTGACTGAGACCTTAAATGTCAGATATTTGCTGGTGGTAGGATATTCGTATCCGCCCGGATGGCGACCACCGTAGACAGGGCGTAAAACCCGCCATAGTGGCACATGCAAGTGTGCCGCGTTCCGGGATCAGCCAGTGTATATCCGGTTTTCGGGGGGGCTTCAATCATGGTGAAAGGATGACCGTGCCGGCATTTTTTGGCCGGTTTGTCGCGGTCGGTCCTTTGATCGCCATGATTGATAGTCCCCCAAACTTCTTCACAATAAGGTGAAGAGGTATTCGGCCGGCATGATTGTGTCGACCAACGGGAGACCATCATCTCTCGCTGGTCGGCACTTTTTCTGGACTCCATTGCGCTTACCATCAGGTGCAATGGGGTCACATTGCCGTGCCAGAATATAAAAAAATATAAAAAATAAAAAAAAAAATGTTATTTTTTTACCAGCCAGTTTATCGGGCTTATAAACATAAACAACACTATACGATACTAAATTGTTCTTTGTAAAACTAGTTTCCAACAGCATGCAAACATGATTTAAATACGTTAGTGAAATACTGAGGTTGTCTACTTATACATGGTGTATTCAGACCGTAATCGGAAACTAAGGCAGGTAATAGCTAAGGTCATTACAAACCCCCTGGCGTTAAAGAAAATCATCATCAGCCCATATACGTCCCACTGCTGGGCACGGGCCTCCTCTAACATTGAGAGGGTTTAGGCCTTAGTCCACCACGCTGGCCTAGTGCGGGTTGGCAGACTACACACCTAATAAATTTCTAAGAACTTTTAGGTGTGCAGGTTTCATCACGATGTTTTCCTTCACCATTAAAGTACGTGATAATTCATTTTGAATACACACATAACTTCGAAAAGTCAGAGGTGTGTGCCTGGGGTTTGAACCCGCGACCGTCGAGATTCTCGACCGCGTGCCCAAACCTCGAGGCCATCACGACTTGAACTTGAAAATCCCGACAAAAAATATTTTTTTTAAAGTTTTCCTATCATGGGTATAAAATGTATGTGGTTGTTAGGAAAACGTAAAAATAATATTGTTTGTCGGGATTTTCTACGCCAAGGGGTTTGTAATGACCTTAGCTATTACCTGCCTTAGTTTCCGATCACGGTCTGAATACACCCTGTATTTATGTATTAGTATTGTTATGTAATATCTGGCGGGCGTGTAAACTTACATGAAAATGAGTACTAGAGTGTATGTTACCGGGGTCTTGGCAGATCAGTTTGCGTAAGGAGCGGCGGAAGTTGCGCGTCATCAGGCAGTACACGATCGGGTTGATCGCCGAGTTCGCGTGCCCTGGAACGTACAAGAAAAAGTATGAGTATCATCATCATCAGCCCACACGTCCCACTGCAAGGCACGGGCCTCCTCTACAACTGAGAGGGTTTAGGCCTTAGTCCGCCACGCTGGCCTAGTGCGGTTTGGTGGACTACACACCTAAGAAATTCCTAAGAACTTTTAGGTGTGCAGGTTTCATCACGATGTTTTCCTTCACCGTTAAAGTACGTAATCATTCTTTGTGAATACACACATAACTTCGAAAAGTCAGAGGTGTGTGCCTGGGGTTCGAACCTGCGACCGTCGAGATTCTCGACCGCGTGCCTAAACCTCAAGGCCAACACGACTATAATGAGTATAATAGTTGTATGTACATATGTATGTATGTAAGTTTGAGCATTAACTGTAGTACACCAGTGTGGTGGACTTAAAGTCTTACCCTAAAGCTTAAGTTCCAATAAAAATAAAATACAAAACAAAACGTTTTAAATATCCGTGTCAAAACAACACAACTCCTGTAATTACAGTGTTAACAATAGATTCCACAATACTCTTATTTGTTCCATTCAGCTGTCCGAGCGATGCGAAGGTACAATAGAACGCATCTCACCCGGACCCACTTAATCGGCTTTGTATCCATCAATAGGGCTATAACAGTACAGCCTGCATTCGCCGCATGCGTCGGCTTCAGTACAAATCTATTGACTCGTATAAGATATCGATTCGATTCCACATTGAGACATATTTATAAATTGAAAAATGTTTTTCATCTATTTACGACCGCAAAAATTATTCAATCATAGTCAGTACTTTTTGCTTTTTATGCAAAAATTATGCAACTCTGGGGCTAAGTCTATAAGTGTGTTTGTGTGTTGGTGTATTAATATTGTTCATATTCAGTTTTTTTCTGTTGTGCTCAATTATGTGAAGCTTACGTGCGATCTAGAATCGAGCAGTGTTATAGGTTACTTTTTAGGAAATTCTCAACAGTAGCATGGAGTCAGGAAATGTTTGCAAAAACAAAGCAATCGATTCACATCTCATTATGTCGCATTTATAACACAAATACACAACACACTTATAAACTACTTGGTATACTAACTGATCCTTTGATCCGGATTTGCAGATCTTTTCCTTCAATATAATTCATCATCATCATCAGCCCAAATACGTCCCACTGCTGGGCACGGGCCTCCTCTACAACTGAGAGGGTTTAGGCCTTAGTCCACCACGCTGGCCTAGTGCGGGCTGGCGGACTACACACCTAAGAAATTCCTAAGAACTTTTAGGTGTGCAGGTTTTATCACGATGTTTTCCTTCACCGTTAAAGCAAGTGATAATTCATTGTGAATACACACATAACTTCGAAAAGTCAGAGGTGTGTGCCTGGGGTTTGAACCTGCGACCGCCGAAATTCTCGACCGCGCGCCTAAGCCTCGAGGCCATCACTGCTTTGCTTTGCTGCACTCAATTAATAGAAATAATTGTTAATTTAAAAACACAGTGTAGCATATTATTACTCACCTAACAACAACGTGTAGGGAAGAACTAGGGACGCGGAGTCTATTTGCACAGCGTTCACGTCGATCAGAAGTTGAAGAATGTTGTAAGGGAGCCAGCAGAGAGCGAACAGCACTGCTAGCAACAACAGGATCCACGCCACTCGCTTTCTCTCACGAACTAACCGCAGCCTCTGAAAATGGTAAAGAAAATCCTATTCACATCACTTAGCTCTTAGGCTGCCTCGTTGTCTCGCTGCACAATGGTGTCAAATGATCTAGAAGAATTCGTTTTCATATAGATTCGCCTGCTTAAATTTGAAGCGTACTTTAATTCTTAATTACCCTTTTTATGATGTGTATTCCTGTTAATAGATGTATACATAAGATTAAGGAGGTACTTAACTGTCAAAGTATTTTAGCATATCAAAAATATGTATCGTCTGTTGAAGAAACCTTTGATATTCGTATAAATACATAAAATAAAATAGGCTAGAATAAAATTTAACTAGAACAAGCTCATATTATAATTACATCTGCTTATGAGGGATAATCGTGACCAGTGGATACTCGTGCGATTTAATAAATAAATACATCCAAAAGTCACACACATAGTTAATTATCATCATCAGCCCAACTACGTCCCACTGCTGGGCACGGGCCTCCTCTACAACTGAGAGGGTTAAGGCCTTAGTCCACCACGCTGGCCTAGTGCGGGTTGGCGGACTACACACCTAATAGTTAATTATGATTGCATTATATGATTTCATCGGCTACTTTACAAAAAGTTCCATCATGTTACAGTACAAATATATTGTAATATGAACGTAATAATAACTCCCGAAGTAGCTTAAATCAGTGTTTATTTTATGTACTGTAGGCCAGTAAAACCACAACACGCATCCGACAGGACGAGTAATATAAAAACAACTCGGCGGTAATAAAACGATGTTTGTTGAAATTTTAATGCGTCCTACATAATAAAACCGTAACACTTTTATAAAGTCGTGATGGCCTCGAGGTTTGGGCACGCGGTCGAGAATCTCGACGGTCGCGGGTTCAAACCCCAGGCACACACCTCTGACTTTTCCAAGTTATGTGTGTATTCACAATGAATTATCACGTACTTTAACGGTGAAGGAAAACATCGTGATGAAACCTGCACACCTAAAACTTCTTAGGAATTTCTTAGGTGTGTAGTCTGCCAACCCGCACTAGGCCAGCGTGGTGGACTAAGGCCTAAACCCTCTTAATGGTAGAGGAGGTCCGTGCCCAGCAGTGGGACGTATATGGGCTGATGATGACTTTTATAAAATATGCTTCATGAATGGTGATGCCCACCTAAGCCAATAAAATGTTGCGCAGTTTGGGCGTTTTTTTATAAGACTCCTATGTTTATTGTTTATTCACTAGGTCCCATCTAGGGCCAGGCCAAAAATCGTTCAAAACGGTAACTTAAACAAAAATAGTCTTACCTAAATCTAAGAAAGTTTCGCCCTTTACCATTTCGGTGTATGTAAAGCATTTCTTAGAAGTCTTTAACGTTAGTGCAAGCATAAGTCGTGGACGAAAAAAACGGGTGGCACTCCGGGGGTGCCGACAGAAATGAAAACTTCAACATTAACGTTGTGCATTTTTTAATAATTTTGAATGGTTAGGCAATAATTTCGCACCAATTGCTTTATTTATCAGTTATAAGTACTATCATTTAAGTGGTAAAATACAATATTTATTGTGCTGTCGTTCACAAACATGATAATGTATATTACCTACATTATGCTTCTTACGCATTTTCGATCAGGGTCACGTGATCTGACGCGAGTTAAAGAGCAGCGACAGCACCGCTAACGAAGTTTTCACTTCAAGAACAAGATAGCAAGTACAGTATAATCTAATAGAATATATTATAGCAGAAACGAGTACGTTTTTTCTTTATCTGTCACCAAAATTATGACAGTCGTTTATTTAACCCATTAACACAATTTGACCGCGGAACGTGACACTATTACATGTGTCTTAATCGCACGTCTTAGCACATATCTCTATGAGCCTATTTACGTCCCGCTGCTGGGCACAGGCCTTCTACAGCTGAGAGGGGTAAGGCCTTAGTTCGCAACGCTGGCCTAGTGCGGGTTAACGGACTACAAACCTAAGAAACTTTACTTTTTTGTATTCCCTATCTCACCACACACCCGCCACTCTAACTCCTGTGCTCCAGGATCAACAGCGGCACGCGCATCTAAGGGGACCTTAATTTGTCATAATCCCGCAACGAAGTTCATCGGAAAGACAAATAAATGAGGAGTGGGAAAACAAAGAGATGTCCACTTCTCACTTGAAATTTTACTTACTAACTTTATCCTTCACCGTAAAACTACGTCATAATTCACGTTGAATACAAACACAACTTCGAAACGTCAGATTAACAACCAGTGATCAGTGAATTATCTCCGAGCAGATACGTTTATAATCTACCATTCATATTATTCAATAAAACGTATCAAAAACTTTTATAGCTCGTAAAAAGGCTTCAATATTTTCATCCAGCCTTACCGAGATGAAAAGAAACGTACAATGGAACGCAAAATTTTATAGCCTTGAAAATACGGCGTGGCCGCTGTACTGTTTTTCGGATCTGTGTTCCGATAGCGTCTTTCTTAATGGTTTTATTATCTTCCTCAAAGCAATGTTAAGACATAAAGAGATTGGAGGATAATTTATCTTGTTTTTGTTCAAGTCACCAACAGAAAACATAATTAAAGCATGAAAAAAAAATTATTGCGCTCAAAAAACGGGAATAGGCACGCCCTCTATTACTTGGGACTGATACATACCTGGCGAAATTTGGGTGCAAAAATACAATGTAAAAATATTATACTATTAAAATAGTACAACTAAATAACTAAAATACACATACATAAACTCACGTCTGTGTTCCCCGAAGGGGTAGGCAGAGGTGCATATCTGCACCCACATTTCGCCGAGTATGTATCAGTCCCACGTAATAGGGGGCGAGACTATTGCCGTTTTTCGGGCACATTTCCAGACTCCGTGCTGTTACCGAGAATTTCCTAATGGAAAAACCCAATAACACTTTGCCCGACCCGGGAATCGAACCCAGGACCTCTAGATCGCTCGGCACATACTTGTACCGCGAGACCACGAGGCAGTCTAATAAAATAAATGATCGTATTCAACCCAAGATTGATCAGGGTTAGTTATAGTTATAGTCTTGGATGCTGGCTTAATATAAATTAGTAACTCAAAAGTCTAGGCTTGAACATGTGACATCCTTTTTGACATTAAGAGCTAAAGCTGAATACGAAAAGAAGGAACAATTGATTATATATTGTACTTAATTTATGGATAAAACCAAGTAATGATGGCCTCGGAACTTAGGCGCGCGGTCGAGCCAAACATCTTTGTTTTCACTGGTACAAACACGTACATAGCAGTGGCAGTACTTCCATAGGAGCCCAAAAGCCCAGCGCCTTACAAAATTCCGAATAATAATCTTTAAGCTTTAAACCTTTACTAAACAAAAGCAATTTTACTTATAAGTAGAATATCGTGACCCCACAATAAACAATTATAAACTAAACATTACACAATTAACATGTAACGCTTTTGGGCTTCTATGTACCGCCACTGGTACATAGTATGAATTTTTGAAGTTATGTGTATTCATAAATTTAAATAACATACTATTGTCTATTATTTCATCGTCTAAAAGAGAACAATTGTATTTCTTAGGTGTGTATTCCGCCTCCGCCTGACGCAGGTATTGTCGGGGCACGGATGCTTCGGCCACTACCTGTGTCGGGTGGCTCTGAAGGAGGAGTCGGCCGTGTGTCACCACTGTGACAACTGCCCGGACGACACAGCCCAGCACACACTACAAGAGTGTCCAGCCTGGGAGACGGAGCGCAGCGCTCTCCGCGCTATTGTTGGTGGCGACCTCTCGCTCCCGGCCGTCGTATCTTCAATGGTCGGGAGTCCGAGGTCGTGGCGAGCGGTGCTCTCCTTCTGCGAGCACGTCATGTCGCAGAAGGAGAGCGCGGAGCGGGATCGAGAAATCAACGATCCCGCCCGCATAAGACGTCAGAGAAGGAGGCGCCGGGTCAACAGAGATAATTAGACCCGGCGCCCTGCCCTGTGGCAAGGGGGCGTTAGAATCCCACCACGGTATCCCCTGCCTGTCGTAAAAGACGACTCAAAGGGGCCCTTGGGGTCGCTGGGCGCGCTGCGGGGGCGGCGCGTCCTCACTGAAAGTGACCCCGAGAGGGGCGGCGGCACTGTGGCCTGTGTACGTCGCGGGCGCCCATTCACAACCGGGGCGCCCGAACCAAGCTAGTGGGGGTGCAACTGCGCCCCCTACAACTCCGAGACGGCCGAGACGTTTACGTCTCGGAGGCGCACCGGGCGGCTGCGGCATTACGGTTGGCGCCTCTCGCCAACGTACCGTGGTCGCCCCACTCGGCGCGGAGATGGCCACCGGGGGGTTTTGGTCGGTATGCCGGTTTAGGGATATTGTTAGGGACCCAGCCCGGCACTAACACCTGCGCGGACATGACGTCGCCGCGCGCCGGGCTGGAAGACCGGTGACCCCGACATACGCTTCCCGCCCCCCCTCCCCCGGGGCTGGCGGGAAGTAGAGCCATAAACAGCTTTCCCCTCGAGAACAAAAAAAAAAAAAAAAAAAAAAAAGGTGTGTATTCCGCCAGCCCGCACTGGGCCAGCGTGGTGGACTAAGGCCTAAACCCTCTCAGCTGTAGAGGAGGCCCGCGTCCAGCAGTGGGACGTATATGGGCTGATGATGATGATGATGACGACGTTAATGTTTTTTCTTTCTTTTTTATTTACCTGTTGGCTGTTGGCACTGCCCTCGTTCTGGTCGAAGGGAGGCAGCACGGAGCATAGTCTTCTCCCCATCAGAGCATACGACACCACCACGATGCATCCTGAGGACAATAAGTTTAAAAAATGTAACTTCTGACCGCACAGTAAGATAAAGGTGTTATGTCGTGGCTACAAAAGACTTAAAGGTCTCAGAAACACCCAGACTGTAGTGTACATGTTATATTAATAATTAATTTTAAGGTAAGCGTGAAAATTAATTATAATATAAGCGCTGTTCCCCACTCAACCCGGTTCACTATTACGCCGTACATCGGGCTGAGTAGACGTGCCAGACGCTATTGCAAGTAAGCTTTAGTAGTTTCATTTATACCAACCAACACTGATAGATCAGGACACTACGCAGACCCTAAACAAATATTTGTAGATCACACAAATATTTGTCTCGGTGCGAAGATCCGGCGGCCTCTCGTTTCACTCTTTGTATCAATATTGTGTGTAAACTATCTCTTGATTGGAAAAGAGCAACACTAGAGTTTCTTGCCCGTTCTTCTCTAGTGATGACTGCCTTCCGAACAGGGTGGTAACCAAATTTTGAAATGACTGAATCTAAGTGATGTATTTGACATTTATCATCATCATCATCAGCAGCCTTTCTTACGTCCACTGCTGGACATAGGCCGTTCCTATGGCACGCCACTAGGCTCGATCTTCGGCCCTCCTCATCCAACCGCTTCAGCCACATTGCGAATATTTGACATTATATAGATCAATAAATTTAATTTCATTTCACAAACTGGTGTCTAGCCAACTGTGCCACGTAGCTGACAATAATAATAATAAAGCAACCGCTAATTTACACATATATCTGATCTATACACATTACATGACTCCAGTCATATACTACACAAAGGCTGAAGACCGCGTTCAGAAATTTGCACAATAGTCAAAGCGCCGCAGCAAAAAAGTAGGTAAGTAATGCAACGTTCGGGACCTGGTATTTTTTTTTTGGAATATGCTACAGGGTGTCCACTGAATGTAAATCCAAGTTGGCGCGGCGGGGGGGGGGGGGGGGGGGGGGGGGGGTGTCACTTCAGCCGCCATCTTAGAAAACACGTTTTATCGAATATCTCGCGAACCGCGCATCGTACAACAAAAATTGTAGAAATCATTATTGTAGATAATAATATTTGCCATCTTTTTTATTTGAAACTTTTTTTTGTATAACGCATAGGTAACGTACGGGACGTTGCAAAAAAAAAAAACCCCGGCGCATGGCCTAAAGGGAATTAATTATACAAAGAAACAATTGTCAAATGTTTTCCTTAGATACTAACAGTATTTTAACATACACAAATCACGTACACGTAAATACCGCGTTATAACAACATAAAAGAAAACAGATATTTGCAATTCTTTAGGTATTCCAAGAAAATTTCCATTAAACAAAGAAAAATCCTTTACAAAAGTCGTTAAGACGAAGAAACCACGTCCGCGCCGAACAAAACCCGACACAAAACCCACAAAGGAAACCGTAAATTCTTCATAATTATTCCTGCTTTATCTTTTCTATATTTTTCGTAAATCCGCAGTGATTTTTGCTTGAAAGCTTCTTTTATACCTCAAGTGAAAATAAAATTATAAAAGTGTTAACACAAGTTTGTTACATTTTCATTCTTATGTTACATTGTTAAAATTTATTTTTCAGTAAATACTTTTTGTATTTTTTCCTTTGTGTAGTTTTCGAAGTATGTAATGATTTACTATTATATTGTTGCTTTCATAATGATATAATATTAAATGACTTAGTGACTAATGTAATGTAAATAATATCACTGTAAATCGTTAGGAAAGTGAGGATATGCTGCAATGAAATCTATATACACATACATACATATATATGTATATTATATATAGTCTCTCGCCCATATTCCCCGATGGGTTAGTTAGAGGTGCATTTCTGCGCCCACATTTCGCAAAGTATGTGTTAGTCTCAGTTAATAGGGGCTAATTGCCGTTTTTCGCTCAAATTTCCAGACTCTGTGTTACTACTGAGAATTTCCTAATGGAAAAACACAATAACACTTTGCCCGACCCGGGCATCGAAGCTTTGAACCCGCGACCGTCGAGTTTCTCGACCGCCTGCCTAAACCTCGAGGCCATCACGCCGTATAACAAAGCCTTAAGCTAAAGCCTTACCAAGACATATACGACCTGATATAGATGAAACCCGTACTACAATCGATTGCGTGATTAAGATGTAGATACACAGATGGACAAACACAGAAAGCGCATTTCACACTTCGTAGATTCGGCTCAAATTAGTTATGCGCCATAGCTTTATTGATTGAATAGGAAGCCGGTTATTTAATTCACAGAATCAGTCCTGTCCGGGCTAGCTATACATATTGTTAGCGATTCGCGCAGTTTTATAGTTTTGCCCGCGACTCCGTCCGCGTAGACTACAGGGTTGGCTTCAGAAAGAAAATAAGTTGTAGTCTATTTTACTCCACAGAGTCCTATTTATGTCCATATCAAAAATCGTTTACATCGGTCAAATGATTTAGGCGTGAAAGCATAACAGACATATAGTTACATATACATAGTTACAGTCGTCTACTACACGTTGTTTCATCATTCTAGCTTAAAAAATGACGAATTTCCACACAAACTTTCACCCCTATTTTATTTTACCCCCTTAAAAGGTACATTTTTTTACAAACTTTTAATGTCATATTTATTTATATCTAATCAACAGCCTAAAAAATAAGTTTCAAGATTCTAGCTTTAAAAATGACAATACTTCCATACAACCTTTCATCCCCCCTTTCAATCTCTTAAAACCCCTTTTCCGGGATAAAAAGTAGCCTATGTCCTTTCTCAGGGTCTAAACTATCTGTGTACGAAATTTCATTTGAATCGGTTCAGTAGTTTTAACAGGAAAGCGAGACAGACAGACAGAGTTACTTTCCCATTTATAATATTAGTATGGATCAAGTTAATTATAATCAGTCGTGCGTCTATTGACCCGATCAAATACGAACGCGTACTCATATCATTCTTCATAATAATTATTTTTTTTAGAAAAAATATATAAATACATATATTTTTACTATGAACAAATAAATACACCCAACAGTCACATACATAGTTCTGATCTCATATTAAGATATAAGTCCTGTCTCGCGGGTATCAGAAAATATGAAAGGGACTTTTCGGTCTCTCAAACACCCAGACCCGAAACAAATACTTGTGGATCACACAAACATTTTTGTCTCGGTTCGATGATCGAACCCGCGGCCCCTCGTTTCGGAAGCTGGTGTCTAGCCCACTGCGCCACGGTGCTGTCAATACTGTCCATATAATTTTTATCATCTATTCATATATATTAATATTACTAATAATAATAATAAAGCCTTTTATTCCGAAAATTTACAAATCTAAATCAATTCTACTACTATAACAAACATTAATCATAGTATGTCCCTTGTTTCGGTGTGCCTTACGGCATAGGCCTCCTCCAACGTCTTCCACTGGTTCCTGTCGTTTGCAATTCTTAGCCAAAGTGGACCTAGAGTCAATTTCAGATCATCCTCCCATCTTCTCACTTTGCGACCTCGGCTTCTTGACCCGTCTCTTGGATACCAGACTGTTACTTGCTTGCTCCATTTTTCAAGCTTACAGCGGAGCATATGCCCTGTCCATCTCCATTTAAGCTTGTCTATATGTGTTAGTATGTCTGTTAGTTTTGTTTTGCATCTGATATCTGCATTCCTGACTCTATCTTTTAACTTTAGCCCCATTATGCTCCTTTCCATGGCTCGTTGACATTTTGCTAGTTTTTCCCTTTGATTTTTTGTCAAAGCCCAAGTTTCACAGCCATATGTGATGCAAGGAAGAATGCATGTTTCAAAAGTTCTTTTCTTGATCTTGATACCGATTTCTTTGCTTTTCATTATTTCTTTCAAAGCCCAAAATTTTTTCCACCCAGTAGCGATTCTTTTATCAATTTCTTTGGACATTTGGTTGCTTGGAGATATGATCTGACCCAGATATACATATTCTTCAACATACTCAAGTTTTTGTCCGTTGACAATTATGTCTGCAGCTGTTGCGTTTGTCATCATTTTTGTTTTGGTCGAGTTCATTTCCAGACCAATTTCTCGGCTTCTGTCTGCTAGCGTTTGTATCATAAATTCCAGTAATCTTGGGCTCTCCTCCAATATGACGAGGTCATCAGCGAATCTAAGATGGTTCAGTCGCGATCCATTTATGTTTAGCCCTAGATGCTTCCAATCTAATTTTCTAAACATTTGTTCTATTACTGCTGAAAATAACTTTGGTGAGAGAGGGTCACCTTGCCTGACTCCCCTGTCAATTGGAAAAGTATTCCCCAGAGTTTCCAACTTGATGCTAGCTTTACTTTCGCTGTAGATCTTTTTGATGATGTTTACGTAAGCATACTGCACTCCCTGCTCCATAAGACTTTGCCATACAAAACTATGTTTAAGGCTGTCGAAGGCTTTTGAATAATCTATGAAGGCTAGATAGATAGGTTTGTTGTACTCGTTGTATTTTTGTAGCAGCTGTTTGATGGTGTGGATATGATCAATCGTGCTGAAATTTTTCCTAAACCCTGCCTGTTCCACGGGTTGGTTTTCGTCGAGAGTGGTCGAGATTCTATTTAGTACTACTTTCGCAAAAACCTTATAAACATTAGAGATGAGAGATATGGGTCTGTAATTTCCAATATCATCCTTTGCACCTTTCTTGTATAGAAGTATAATGTGTGATTCTGCCCATTGGCTTGGGATGTTGCCAGTAAATAGTATCTCATTGAATACTTTTGTTAGTATAGGACTTAATTCGTCGACTGTTCCTCGCATCAGTTCATTTGGAATTCTATCAGGGCCAGGTGATTTCTCCATCTTTTGACTATTTATAGCTTTTACTACTTCTGAATTTAGTATTTGTGGTACTTCTTCGGCATTTTTTATTGTTTTTTCCAGTCTAGGTTCTCTATTGGGTGACTCTATATTTGGCTGAATAGAATATAACCGGCGATAGTAATCTGTTGCAATGTTTAGAATCGTACTGCGTGTAGTAGCTAGTCGATCTTTGTCTCTTAATTTTGGTATCCATTCTTTTCCCTTTTCTCGGAGTTCTTTAAGAGCTTTGCGTGTGCCTCCCGTTTTGATAATGTGGTTTTCAAGGGTTTTGATTCTTCTATTTTTCCTGTCTTTCCTCATATTTGCACGAATGCATTTGCTTAAGTGTGAAATATGTTTAATGTTTTCCTTCTTCTTTTTTGCTATTAAATTCCTTCTATCTTCAATTAATTTTAGAGTTTCTTGGCTTAGACGGGATTCTTTGTTCTTTCCTGTTTTTGTTTTTATCTGTCCTTGAAGCTTGCTTTCTACTCTGGCATATTTTTCACTTAGTTTCTTGTTGGATGTTACAATTTCGATCAACTCCTCCGTAGAATCTTTTGAAGCCTTCTCGTTGCTGAGCGTTTTTAGGTGATTAGTTTGAAAATGTTTCGGCCTAGGTTTTCTTGGAGTCTGCTCAGAAAGACAACATCGTACCATACGGTGGTTAGTATTGAAGTTCAGGTGTTGGATTACACTCGTGTCAGTGAACAGTCTTGCTTTGTTAGACAAGATATAGTCTATCTCATTTCTAACCTTTCCGTCTGGAGATACCCAAGTCCATTTAGATTTATGTTTTTTGCGGAATATAGAGTTTAGCAGCGTTAAGTTATGCTCGAGCAGGAACTCTACTAGTTTTTCGCCATTGTGGCTGCGTTTGCCTCTTCCAAATTTTCCTATTATGTGTTCTTCTCCAGGTGATTGAGCCCCTACTTGAGCATTAAAATCTCCCATGATTACTATATTATTCTCCGAAAATTTTTCAGTAACTTCTTTAAGACTGTTGTAAAACTTATCTATATCCGATGCAGTAGCTTGTTCCGTCGGTGAATAAACTTGAATAATAGTCCACTGTTTTGTATATTTCGGTATGTTCATGTGAACTATTGCTATTCTGTCCGATATGCCCTCAAACCCAATAATTTGTTTTTTGAGTTTTAACTTTATCATGAAGCCTACTCCTCTGTGTCCTGCCACTTCACCTTTGTAGAACATAACATAATGATTCCTCTCTTCTATTCCTTCCCCCACTCTCCGCATCTCGCTTATACCCAGGATGTCCCATTTGATATTTTCGACTGCCAGCTCTAGCTCCTGTAAACTTTCTGGTGTTCTAAGTGTTCGTGTGTTCAACGTACATAAATATAGGTTATATGCATTTCGTATCCGCTTTGTTACATTTGTTGGAGGGTAGCGGTCTTCTTCCCCCACGGTGACCAGCCGGCTTGGGGTGTGTTTTTCCGTTGTTGGTTTATATAAAGTTGTAGTTTGTGTTTTAGTTTGATTTCGGGTGCCGGTGGTCATCACAAGTTTTTTGGATTGTCAGACAAAGATGATGTTTTGCCACGTGAAACATAGTTTAGGATATTAGGTTTTATAATTTCCTTTGAAATTCCCTTGGTAGTTTGTGGTGTTTGGGCGTCTTTACTGTTAATTTTTTTCTGAGATGACGAGTTGGGTGAGCCTGACTCTTCCCTTTTTCTTTTGTCCCTGGATTTGTCTGTTGGCTTTTTCACTACTATTTTATCGTATTTTAGATAGGCTATATTCCCATTCTTCTTTTCTTCTTTTACTTGTATTTGAAGCTCCTTCCTCTTTTCAAGAATTTTTTTTGGGAAATCTTCATTTACGAAAATTCCTGGCGGAAATCCTTTTTTGTTCTTCAGTATGATATGTTTCTTCCACATGGATGTAATAGACACTATAACAGGCCGATTTTTGTTGGTATCTTTCTTGCCAATTCTATATATGTTACTAATTTCCTGGCTATCGAGGTGTGTTCCTGTTCCTGTTACTATTTCTTTAATGTAGTCTATCAGCTCTTTTTCTGATTTTCCTATCTCTTCTAATCCAAAGAACACTAGGTTGTATTTCCGTTTCTCCTTGTCGATTATACTGATTTTCTGTTCGAGTGAGGATATTTTCGCTTTAAGTTGAGAATTTTCTTCTGTTATTGTTTTGAGTCTTTCGTCTAACGCTTCCATAACGCATTTTGTTACTGATTCAGTGATTATTCTTGTTTGTTGATTTAATTTTTCGTCTAGTTTTGACAGCAATAACTCCATACTCTTTTCCATTTTTCGTGAGTGGCAACTCTGTTTTGTCTATTGGCGTATAATCTGTAGCTGTCAATGCCAAAATGACGTCGAAGTGACAGTTGACACTTTGTTGGTTAGGTTGGCACTACTGCTGGCTGTTGTGAATAGCACTTTTAGGTTATGTCTTTGGATGGAGAATATTACTGTTTTTATGACAAATGAATTTGTTTCGCACTGTGATCACTTTCTAATAGCGATTTTCAATGGTTTGTCTAGTGAACCTTGCGGAGTAAGACGTTTACAAAGCAATCTTAACACTGTTTTTAAATGATATTTACGGAGCACGGTAACGTATGTATTTACTCTTTGATCGCCGGAACCGGAAAAAATATTAATATTACTAATTAATAACTAATTAAAAATTAAAATTACTAACACCAACCATGCTTCATATCTCCATCACCCTAAGGTAGACTGATAGAGAACGTCCTGGGTATTAAGTGCGCCTATACACATTTCGCAAAGTATATAGGGTGTGTTCAAACCGTGATCGGAAACTAAGGCAGGTAATAGCTAAGGTGATTACAAAACCCCTGGCGTTAAAGAAAATCCCGACAAAGAATAAAAATTTTGAAGTTTTCCTAACAACTATCATCATCATCATCAGCCCATATACGTCCCACTGCTGGGCACGGGCCTCCTCTACAACTGAGAGGGTTTAGGCCTTAGTCCACCACGCTGGCCTAGTGCGGGTTGGCGGACTACACACCTAAGAAATTCCTAAGAACTTTTAGGTGTGCAGGTTTTATCACAATGTTTTCCTTCACCGTTAAAGCAAGTGATAATTCATTGTGAATACACACATAACTTCGAAAAGTCAGAGGTGTGTGCCTGCGGTTTGAACCTGCGACCGTCGAAATTCTCGACCGCGCGCCTTAACCTCGAGGCCATCACTGCTATCAACTATACTAGGTATAAAATGTACATACATATGTGATTGTCAGGAAAACGTAAAATAGAGGCCTATTGTTGTTGTTCGGGCACATTTCCAGACCCCGCGCTATAATAACAATAATAATACAATAATCTTGTTTAACGTACAAGGTCGTACAAAAGTTTCGTAGATCTATCTAGCTGTTCTGTTCCAAAACATTTGATGAAGACCATTAAGTAACTTTTAAATATAAGTAGTTTCCTGTAGGTGTAACAGTTTCTTCACTTAATAAAAACATTCCAATCCATTAAATCTATGTCAACTGGATCTGATTGTGAGTTATTTTTCCTTCATACTTACAAGCTAAGGATTTATAACGTTACGCAAAACTGCGAATATAAATAACACTAGAATTTTTTTTGAGTCAATTAAGGGTCAAGGTCAAATCTTTGCTTCCCGGTGCACGTTCTCTGTTGGTTGCTGATGGAATCGTGATGGCGTCAGATTTCGTTTATGAAATCAGACATGTGGAACTGTGAACGAAGAGCGACGAGCGCCTAACATAGTTCTTGGCACTACCACACAGACCTGGATCATGTTTGATCACCCGCTTTGCTGTGGAGGGAAGTGGATAACTCTTTGTTTTCCAACTCCTCCTTTATATTTTCTTTCTGATTAACTTTGTTGCGGGATTTTGACAAATTAGGTCCCCTTAGATTCGCTGAGCTTCATAGCTCGGCGCGGATACTGTGCGTGCCGCTGTTGATCCTGGAGCACCGGAGTTACAGTGGCGGGTGTGTGGTGGGATAGGGCCAAAAAAGACCTGGATCATGTTTGATCACCCGCTTTGCTGTGGAGGGAAGTGGACAACTCTTTGATTTCAAACTCCTCCTTTATATTTTCTTTCTGATTAACTTGATTGCGGGATTATGACAAATTAGGTCCCATTAGATTCGCTGAGCTTCATAGCTCGGCGCGGATACTGTGCGTGCCGCTGTTGATCCTGGAGCACCGGAGTTACAGTGGCGGGTGTGTGTGGTGGAATAGGGCCGAAAAAAAGACCTGGATCATATATATTTTTAGATTCCAACCTACACATGATAGTATACTGTGATTAAGTTAAATCAAAAGGGTGTCAAATACAAAACAACCCGGTAATCATACATACATAATCTCACGCCTGTATTCCCCGGAGGGGTAGGCTACCTCTGCCTTACTGCACCCACATTTCGCCATTTATATATCAGTTATTTATATTCACAAGAATGGTGAACGGGAGATCATCATCTCTCGATGGTCGGCACTTTTTCTGGACTCCATTACGCTTACCATCAGGTGTAATGGGGTCACTTTGCCGTGCCAGTATAAAAAAAAAGTCCCACGTAAGAGGGGGCGAGGCTATTGCCGTTTTTCGGGCACAATTCCTGACTCTGCTGTTACCGATAATTTTCTAATGGAAAAACCCAATAACACTTTGCCCGACCCGGGATTCCAATCCGGGACCTCGTGATTATACGGCACATATTTGTACCGCGAGACCACGAGGCAGTCGAACTTGTGAATTCTACTTCGCACGGCACACACCGCCGCGGAACCGACTAGCTATTCGTATTTCTTATGTAATACACTTTATTGTCTAAAAAAACAATAAATTATAATTGTTAGCACGAAGTTTTTATACCGCTGTAATATTTTGCCGGCTTTTACGACCCGCCTAATAGGTTTACTGACTTTGTAGTACATTTTATTTGCAATAAAAATATTTTCGGATGGCTGAAAAAACACAATAGATTTATTTTCATTGATGTTTTTAATCGTCTTGATACAGTTGTCAGAATGTTTCTTAATGTTAGTATAAAGCTATTTGTAGAATTCTGGCGAAAATGAATTAAAAGTTTTCTAGACTTACCGTTTCGCTTGTTTCATTATTCAAAATATAAGTACTCTAAAACTTAGTATTAGAGATGAAGAATACTTAAAAGAAAACGCTATTTTTAGCACCAAAACTTTAAAATGTTTCATAAGATTCAATTGTACACTTTTCTGCACTATGGTATTGTTAAACCTACTCCCGCCCTAGCCGTTACTCTTAAGAAGAGCGTTATCATTTTTGAGATTATCTCTTGTGCCCGCTTTGTTATTATTATTCTGTTCAGTATTATTTTAACTTGCCATGTTAGGAATGTTTATTTTTACTTCCTAAATAGACTGCTTCGTGGTCCCGCGGTACAAGTATGTGCCGTGCGATCAACAATATTACGTCCAGGCGAAACCAGTTCCGCTCGCTAGTTCATTATAAATGTAGTTACTTAAAGGCAAAGAAGCTCTAAATACGGTAACCCTCCTCAAAATGGCCATAAGGGTCCACAATGACAATAAAACAACTGTTAAAAGTAGCGTCACAACAGGGTTTTGACCACATTAAAAGGCGCTCATAAGGGAATAACTCCATTAGAGTACCTACAGGATTTAAGTACAGTTCGCTCCACTTAGTAGTGTATGCATTAAGAGAACATGCCAAAACATATGTAATTATAAATAAATAAATACACCCAATAGTCACATACATAGTTCTGATCCCACACTAAGATGCAAGTCTTGTGTCGTGGGTATCAGAAACTACGAGAGACTTTTCGGTCTCACATACACCCAGACCCGAAACAAATATTTGTGGGTCACACAAACATTTGTCTCGGTGCGGGGATCGAACCCGCGGCCTCTCGTTTCGCAAGCTGGTGTCTAGCCAACTGCGCCACGGGGCTGCATAGATCAACCTATTTCACCTACCCACTTTTGTCCCTGGGGGGGGAAGCAGAAGTGTAGGTACTTCAACACTCATATTCATAATGTGAGGTCACGTGGTAATCGAACTGGAACTGGAAACATATAGGATATATGACACTTTTAAATAAATGCTTGTTCTATTGATATTTTTCCTTCTATTACAAAAAAATATGTTATCTTATGCTTAGTTATACATATGCGGTTCAATTTATTGGATTTCGGGATCATTCTTTTGCCGTAGCTTGAACACTATAAAAAAATAAATCGAATGTGCCGCTTCAATATTTCGTAGCATTACGTGCTACATCTGCTACGACCGTACACCGCCTACGAAATCTTGTAGCAATCTCGAAAAGGCAATTGAGTAAATTGCGTAACTTAAAGAAATATTGCCACTTTCTTTATTTTAGAAATACATTTATGAGGACGATACTGCGAACAATACAATTTTACTCGTAGCAGGTAGGTACTGCTACTACTAAATTATCTACAAAGCTTTATTGTTTTAAAACACTTATTATATAGCCTGAGATGTCTTCAATGGGTGCAAATATAAGTCATACATACTTACATGGGTACATCGTATAGAAATTTTGATGATATACGATGATTTACTATGATATGGCGTGCCATAGTAGAGGCCTATGTCCAGCAGTGGACGTAAGAAAGGTTGCTGCTGATGATGATGATGATGATGATGATGATGATGATATAGATACAGTCTGAGAATTTTCAGCGGATTTTTTTTATCACATTTAAGTATTTGTTCCTGAATTATTAATAGTTTCTCTTCCAAATGTTGTATTTTTTTTCAAATTTCCTTATATTCTCCATCCATATCACATAACATAAAAAGGAAAGTAATTTCCTTTGCTACACTTTCACGCCTAAACTGTTAAATCTTTATTAACGAATACAGATGGCGGGACCTTGGAAAGGATTTCCGGCTGCTTTTGACCTTGGCAAAATGTTATGTTCCTAAAGGGATGTCAAAAAAAAACATTAAATATATCCACTATTTTTGTAACTCTTACTCTTCTTCTATAACGATAGATCCGAATCTAGAGTCCAATTTGATAAAGTTGAAGCCAATAGTTAACTATGACCGGACATTAAAATAATTTAGTTAAATGCTACGGTTTCACTAAACTATGTAATAGTGATCAAAAGTAAAATAAGCAGTCTGGTAAAGTTGATATTATGAGTTAGTTTTTTTTTCTGTATACTAAAATACTAGCTTTTGCCCGCGACTCCGTCCGCGTAGACTACAGGGTTGGGTTCAGAATGAAAATAAGTTTTAGTCTATTTTACTCCACAGAGTCCCATTTATGTCCATATCAAAAATCGTTTACATCGGTCAAATGATTTAGGCGTGAAAGCATAAATGACATATAGTTACATATACACAGTAACAGTCGTCTTCACGTCGTTTCATCATTCTAGCTTCAAAAATCACGTTTTTTCACACAAACTTTAACCTCTATTTTTATTTTACCCCCTTAAAGGTAATTTTTAAGAGAGACAACAGACAGACAGAGTTACTTTCGCATTTATAATATTAGTAAGGATTTTGTCAAGACTTGACTGTATGTAAGGTCTAAAATAATGTTTATTCATTTATGGATTTATATGTGCAAAAACAACAAGGCTTAAAATGTAATAATATATAAAAATAAATATTACGTGCGTCTTTATAAAAAAAATGAAAATCGTGGGTGCAATGGTGCATATCTGTATAAATAATGCTAAACATAATGGTCAATATTTATTTACTAATTTTTGAAATTGTTTACAAGAAGTTTTTTTTAACATGACAAAATCGTAGGAAACAATAATTAGTTTTTCAAATTCAAAGTTTTCTTTCTTTATAAAAGCACACAATATGATTTCTCTTACACATATCTGCGAAAACATGCCACTATTATCCGATACGATGGGACAACACTTGACGGGATGTGTCCGGGATGTGCGTATTTTCCTACAAATGGGAATGAAATTCCTTTTCCCCGCACATTTGTTGCCGTGTCAGTCTCACTTGCGACATTTCGTGTCAATAAACATTATTGCTGTCGTAAATAGTTGAGCACAGCCTTTTGGCTTCTATGTTTATGGCAAAATTTAATAAATCATTTTCCTTTCTGGCAGTTGAATAAATTCTCCATCGTATACACATGCTGCTGGAGAGAAAAGGACAACAATAGGCAAATATTGACTCAACCTCTCTAACGTCATAGGTTAACAGAGCAATACAAAACATTTATTGAAATCAATCATGTTAGTCTAAAAGTGATTTGATTTGGATAAGAAGCGTTCCACAATCGTTGCGTCATATGGATAATAATAGTTACTAACGTTTAAAGTAACAGCCAAGAATTTGGCTAATAGACTATGCTCTATTGAGCGGATTGATATAAATTCAGATTATAGTAATCTGAATAATAAGACATTTAATTTAAATTAGTTCATAAGACAACAGAGACAAACTCTGGCTATATTAGTAAATTATATATAAATTGTAGCAATAATAAACAGGCTATTAACATGGTACACCAAAATATACAAGGACTAAAAAATAAAGAACTGGAAGTAGAATTGTTTCTGAACTCAAATAACATTGATATTTTATGTATAACTGAACATTGGTTAAAATCCAATGAGTTGATGTTTAACTTTAACAACCATCACGTTGCTAGCACATTCAACAGAACAAATATGATACATGGAGGCTCCTTAATAATCTTGAATAAATCAATAAAATTTAAAGAAAGACTTGATATAGTGAGACTTTCTGTTGAACGTGTTGCAGAAATAGCTTGTATTGAATCTGGTCAGTTTATTGTTCTAAGTGTATACAGGCCACCTTGTGCATTGCTTTTATCATTTATGGAAATCATGGAAGACGCTTTGCACAAAACATGTAATTCAAATAAGGGAGTGATTATTTGTGGAGACTTTAATATAAATATACTTGAAAACTCACAGGCAACTATAAACATAATAAATCTTTTTAAATCATATAACATGAAAAATGTATTCTTTGAGCCAACAAGAATCACTGCCACAAGTGCAACATGTCTAGATAACATTTTTACCAACGTTAAAGTTATTGAAAGTACTATTATTAATTGTTTTGATTCTGATCACTGTGGCCAGTTGGTGTCTTTACCTTTGCATACATGTAAAGTATCAAGCAAAAGTATTACATTTGTTCCTATTACTGCTAGCCGCTTAAATTATTTTAAAACAAATATGGAACTAAACATACCTAAGTTGTCCTCTCATAAAGATCCCAACAAAATTTATGGTTCTTTATTTAGTCATATAAACATGGAACACAATAAAGTTTTTAAATCAAAAACAATTACTTTGAAGAACCGTCTGACATTTAGTGAGTGGGCAACTACTGGTATATTTAAAAGCCGAAATAAATTGTATGATTTATATAATCAAAGAATGTTTAACCAAAATCCGGCTTTTATTGCCTATGTAAAATTATATTCTAAGGTTTTTAAACGAGTTTGTTCCGCTGCCAAATCAATGCATCTTAAAAATAAAATTAAATCAGCCCCGAATGTAATACAAGCCACTTGGAGCATTATCAATTCTGAATCGGGAAGGCACACAGCACACCACAAAGAATTTAGTATAGAAGTTAATAATGACATTGTTTCAAAAGACACTGAAGTGGCCGCTGAATTTGAAAGATTTTTTGGCAATATTCCAATAGTAACTACTCAACATCTTCAGTCGTCTTCTAGGTCTGCTTTGTTACTTCTTGAAGATAATGTTCCTCAATGTGATGCATCGTTTGAATTTACAGCAATTAGTCATTATGATATTTTAAAGGCCTTTAAAGAAATTAATAAAAAAAAGACTAAAGATTTGTGGGGAATGTCAGTGGTTACTATATCTTCTATAATCGATATTATAGCACCTCACATGGCAGCTGTGTTCAATCGTTGCGTCGCATCTGGAGTGTTTCCTGACCTGATGAAGCTTAGTAAGGTAATACCACTTTTTAAATCTGGTGATACCACAGACCCTTCAAATTTTCGACCTGTTTCTGTTTTACCAACTCTTAGTAAGTTATTTGAAAAAATTATACTCTTATAAATGAGAATGTTAATTGATTTTAACATAAAGATTTATTCGACCAGTGATCGTAACAAACATAAATTGACACGACGATTACCATGAAATTGAAATAACAAAATGTTAACATTAATGAGGGTGAATTAATAACAAAAGCGTTGACGTTCGGACAGAGCTTCCGCACTGTAAGCCGGCCGATCAGTGAGTGCCCTCTGACGTTCAGCAGCGCCCGTTATATAGGCAGCCGGCGTCATGACGACCAACAGCTACCCTCGGAGTGCTTTTATTTGTAACACGGCCTCTCCTGACAGCGAGACGTCCCCGTCCGCTTGGTGTCGAGGATCCCTGACAGCATGTCCTTCAGGGACCTGGTCATTTGCCACATAATGGGACTCTGAAACATATTTACATATGCCTGAAAACCATGGTAACTACATGGTATGTACACAAATTGTAAGCAACTTTGCCTTACGATTGCAAGCGTGCACTCAAGCCATCGAAAGTAAAGTCAAAACCTCGTAACATAACGAGAAAATTAGTACTTCGTACAAATGGCAGAACTGTAGTTTTCTGTCATTTGTCTCGCATAATGAATGCAATTGGTTTTTAAATGCAATTACTACGCCTCGGGACATAGACTCAAAGAGTTCGCGAATCGCGCCTCCTTGACTCGTAAAGGAACTCTGAATGGCGCGAGGAGTTCGTGTGCGCGACGGCTCCATGGCGGGCGTGCGAGAGCGCTGCAACCACGCCTGGAGTCCACGCTGTCGCCGCGACCTGCGCACCGAGCAGCGCTCTGGCGCTCGCTTCTGCCGACGCTGCCGTGTCTGTGTGAGAGCGCCTGGGCTCCGCCTGGCGCCCACACTGCAACCGGGACCTGCGCACTGAGCAGCGCTGGCTGGCGCTCGCTGCAGCCACCACCGCCTTGTCTGTGTGGGGCGCTACGAACGCGCCTGGCGCCCGCGCTGCCACTGCGGCCTGCGCACCGAGCAGCGCTGGCTGGCGCTGGCTGCTGCCACCACCGCCTTGTCGGTGTGGGGCGCTACGAACGCGCCTGGCGCCCGCGCTGCCACTGCGACCTGCGCACCGAGCAGCGCTGGCTGGCGCTTGCCGGAGTCCAGCCCACCGGCCATCTGTGCAGCCTTGCTCACCAACACAAACTCATAAGGGTGACATGGCCGCGTATTGCTGACACCACGTTATTGACATGGCCGCTTATAGCGAACACCACGTTATTGACATGGCCGCTTATAGCGAACACCACGTCATTGACATGGCCGCTTATAGCGAACACCACGTTATTGACATGGCTGCTTATAGCTAACACCACGTTATTGACATGGCTGCTTATAGCTAACACCACGTTATTGACATGGCCGCTTATAGCTGACACCACGTTATTGTGACATAGCTGCTACTTACAGTTAGGTAACATAGCGCTACTCACGCAACATGATGCTACGTCAACTGTAACACACCTTGAGGTGAGCCAGCGTACGCAGACCACTTGCAAACGGCAAAATTTTACCTAAAGCAACATAGCCATAGCTACTTGCAAGTGACATGAAACACCTTAAGAATTCACCACCTATGAGTATGGCGATTCACTCAAGGATATCCATTCACAAACACTCATAACAAGAGAATGTTATATCTATGAAGTTGACCGCAGCCAACAGTGGAACCGCAGATCCACTAAAGCGGCACACGACTCTGGGCACCACTCTCTTCGCCAAGGCCATGTATTCGGCAGCCGCTTGCGTTGTCTTGCCGCACGAGCCACTCAGTAGTCGCAGCTCGTACCGGCCGCTCTGCAAGGCCCTTTACACTCGGTTAGGACCTCGCATTCCAGGATCAAGCTTCCCCGTTGATTGGGAATACTTGATGTCGAACACCAGATGGCCAATCTGAAAAGTACGGGCAGGGCGACGCCTGCCATTAGTGTAAGCGTCTTGTCGTGACTTGGTTCAAATTGCCAGGCTTAGGGGTCTTTGTTAATACTTCAACTTTATACACGCTTGGCCTAACCTGACCATTGATGATAGTCCTGCCTAAGTATTTCATTGGCTAAAAATTTACATTAGACGTTGTTGTTACCCCGAGCTTCAGAGTACAGTTTAAAAAAACAATCGTCTACCTTATGACCGGGTGTTTTTACAAAATGAGCAAGGATCAGATTTTGGTCGAAAGAAGCTCGAATGCACTCCAGATATAGTGAGTCTCAAGACTGGTCACACACTGTTCGATTTAAATCGCTTGGAACAATGCGCTTGCATTAAATGACACCTAGTCCTGTCTAAGTCATGTTCTCTTTTACGCAATTTAAATTCCATGTGGGTACAACGGGAAACATGACAATTGTCGTTATTAAGTCTGGTTTGCGATGGTTTTACGTATATGGAAAAGAATTCGACTAAATCATTCGGCAACAACTTAGCGTTTGTAGCCGACGTACGTATCTGTGGGTCCATTATACCGCGAATGACAATACATGAAATTCATTGTTCACTGAGACCATTTACTACAATACAAAGGAGCAACAATGATCGCCTTGCGTACTCGGAATATGTGGGGCAGTTGTTAAAATCCGTTTTCATAACATTAAAAAGGACATTTGCAACATTCAAGTTACGTAAACACAAAGGTTTAAACTCTTATTTGAAATTGGACCAGATGTGATTATTTTTTTATGACCAACTCATCCAGCCACACACGTGCTTAAGACACACACTCTTAAGGCACTCAATTTAAAGACTGATCAAAAGTTGAAGTATAAAAGTTGTTGGACCTTACCGGTTTCAAACCACTTATCACTTGAACTTATCCACCAGCTCCGTAGCAATGCAGTCGCTCGGAGCTTGTGACACCGGTGCAGGCGTTAACGGGGATAGTTCGCAGTCAGGATTCATGCAGGTGTGGGGGCCACCCACACTGCACCACAACACCACCATCGACGGTCTTCCGCCAACGACATTCGCTGCGCTTGACCTAGAACTATCTTACAACACACTCAGACAGGTTATTATCGCCTGAAGTTGCTGGTGTAGGCCAAGACTCGGAGAAGTCTTTTATTACTACGAGATTGCTTACTTGAATCTCATGAAATTAATTTATGCAACTTCAACATGCAGTATTCTTTACATCAAAATGAGAGTAAACGCAGAACACACAAAACTAAGAACTTTAAGCGTATCCAGAGTGATATACATAGAGATGTACCGACCAAAATGTCCCGCAAGCCTCAAAAATTGGAGTAAATCTAAGATTCGTGGGTCCATGGGACTTGACAAATCTTTCTAGGGCTCGGTCTAACCTGACCATGGCCAATTAAGCGTCCTAAATATTCTAGTTCAGTATCTAAGAACGTGCACTTTAAATTAATTGAAAACTGATTCCGTAAGTACACGTAAAACTTCACGTAGAGTTTCAAGGCCATCGTCTAAGAACAAAAACGTCGTCTATGTAATTTAGAAACCTACCCGTGTCTATCAGAGCCTTAAGTGTCTTTTAATTCGTCCGACAAGCCCTTGACAATATTCAAACGTAAAAGAGACTTACGCGGTTATTCTGCACAAGTGATGTACTTTTTACATTAGTACACATCACTCCATATGAAACTGTAGTCGTATCAATGTTTCGCGGACACAATGAGCAAAATTCAGTTAAAACTATTCCACGTCTCTCAATTATGAGTTACCTACTCGTTGAGCCACGACTTTGGATCACCGCGGAGACAACTACCATATCCGCTCAAAGATACTCGCGATCATCCCACCTATTTATTTCGCAACCGCGGTCCGATTCTGCACACTACACGTCAAATTATAGGATACTGGGATCAAACGGCGACATGTACAAACCTCGAGAAAGCACGTGAGCCAATGCGGATAACGCCTTAACAATTCTATACGTTGAGTCTTTTCTCGCCGTATCACTATCATCGCACAGAGGTGGCGTATCCCCTGTTATGCCCACTAGCTGTCACAACTGACGGCATCGGTTGAATATTACTTTCGCTACGCGGCCGCGACAACAACCGGTAACCGCAGGTTCTAACCTTTTTTTTAAACGCATCTAATCTAGCACAAACCCGTTTCAACAATTCGTCTTGACACGCGGCTTAATCACGGGAACGATGCTTATGGGAACCATTTCGTAACCCACGCGAGGTATCACCGTGTTTAGACGGCCTACGCTAGCGCTCTACCGAACTATCACTGGAAGTATTAAGAACACGAGACCTTCTACCGTTATCGTGATATTTCAACCGGCTCGATATTTTACGTGATTTAAAAATCACTCGGAACAAAACACAAAACGCACTATTCTCGTTACGCACTAAAAATTTCCAGAACGATGCACTTTATGATAACAGAGTTCTTACATGTAAATTCTTTCCGTCAAAATGAGAGAGTAGGCGTAGGATACACACAAAGCTATAGGAACTCTGTGCGTATCCCACTTCTGATCTTATAAATGAGAATGTTAATTGATTTTAACATAAAGATTTATTCGACCAGTGATCGTAACAAACATAAATTGACACGACGATTACCATGAAATTGAAATAACAAAATGTTAACATTAATGAGGGTGAATTAATAACAAAAGCGTTGACGTTCGGACAGAGCTTCCGCACTGTAAGCCGGCCGATCAGTGAGTGCCCTCTGACGTTCAGCAGCGCCCGTTATATAGGCAGCCGGCGTCATGACGACCAACAGCTACCCTCGGAGTGCTTTTATTTGTAACAATACTTAATCAATTATTGAACTTTTTCAATAAAAATAACTTACTTCATCGGAAACAGTTCGGATTTACTAAGGGTAGATCAACTATCGATGCAGGGGCCGAACTTTTGAAAACTGTGTTTAAGGCATGGGAAGATTCGCGGGATGCTATTGGCATTTTCTGCGATTTGTCCAAAGCCTTTGACTGTGTCAAACATGACATTCTCGTCAGGAAACTTAACCATTATGGCATTAGAAACGGAGCTCTCAATCTTCTGACTTCGTATTTGAATAACAGAGTTCAGAGGGTTGACGTTAATGGAGAACTTTCTCCAGGATCGTCGGTTACCATGGGAGTCCCACAGGGTTCAATTCTGGGGCCGTTTCTGTTTCTTGTGTACATTAATGACTTGCCTTACTACGTAGGGGATAAAAACGATATAGTGCTGTTTGCGGATGATACATCTCTTATATTTAACGTAAAAAGACGTCTCGATAATTTTGACGAAGTAAACAATGCACTTCGTAAAGTTGTTCAGTGGTTTGATAATAATAATTTACTTTTAAATGCGAAAAAAACTAAATGTGTTAAATTCACAATGCCCAATGTTAAGCAATTAAAAACCACTGTACAAATTAACGGTGAAGAACTGGATCCTGTTGCGTCTACTACATTTCTGGGCATTACGGTGGACGCAAAACTCCAGTGGGGACCGCACATTCAACAACTGGCAAGCAAATTAAGTTCAGCGGCATATGCAGTGAAAAAGATCAGACGTCTGACTGACGAGGAAACGGCAAGAATGGTTTATTTCAGCTATTTCCATAGCCTTATGTCGTATGGTATTCTTTTGTGGGGAGCCGCTGCGGATATTAACACTATTTTTGTTTTGCAAAAAAGAGCCATTAGGGCTATTTATAATTTAGGTCCCAGGGCTTCACTTAGAGAAAAATTTAAGGAAATAAATATTCTTACCCTCACTTGTCAGTTTATATACGAAAACTTAATGTACGTCCAAAAGAATCTTGATAAATTTAATAAAATTTGTAATGTACACAATAAAAATACTAGGAACAAATGTAATCTCGTTCAACACGTAACTCGTCTCCGGAAAGTTAATAACTCTTTTATGGGGCAATGTATACGCTTCTATAACAAACTTCCGAAGGCTATTAGAGAGCTTCCCTTGACAATGTTTAAGAAATCAATTAAAGATAAGCTTTACAAAAAAGCATACTATAAAGTTTCAGATTTTATTGAAGATAATAAGCCCTGGGAGTAAGTAAATTGATCGGAGTTTTGTTTTGTTGCTACAGTTTGTATCGTTATGACATTTATAATGTAAAATTTAAATAATGTAATGAAAAAAAGACATAATTATATTGCTGTTTTTTAAAGAAAAAAATGACATGTCGTGTTGCTGAGGGAGTTTCTTGCCGTTTCTTCTCCACAGCTATAACACGTTTCGAAGCGGCAATAGCTTAAAAAATTAAGATGTGTAAAATTGACGATTCAAAAGAACTTGTAAAAGTCTATTTGAATAAAGATATTTTGACTTTGACTTTGACTTTAACGTTTATAAAACTATGTATCGTTTAATTGGCTATTTTAAACGTAGTATGTATTTGAACAGACAGAAATATTATTTTGAGTGGAGATGGCTTCGAGGCTTAAACAGGCGGACGAGTCTAAATATGGCCTTCGATGTGTGGTTAGAATGAATTGTCAAGTATATTAACGATGAAGGCGAACATCGCGAGAAAACCTGCTCATCTCAACATTGTTCATAATTTCTTTGTTGGCTTGACTACACTAGGCCAGCGTGGTTGATTAAGTCCATCACAGTTGTAGAGTAGGTTTCCAGCAATGGGGCGTATTTCGGTTGATATAATTAACTAGAGCCAGTGCTAAATAAAATACTAAGACACATAAGTCTAACTAGTTTTTATGACGCATAATTTTGTCTTTTAAAAGTAGAATTAAAGTTGAATGTATAATACCTTAGTCAGTGTTAGTGACTATTCTTAAAGAATATTAATTAAAATGTAAGTGGTATATATTTAAAGTTATGTGTTTTATTAATTGAAAACAATTTTTTTTTAAATTTTTTCGGAGCAGTTAGTACATACTACATACCTGCAAACGCCCAATCCATTTCTGCATCTATTTTTCCCCGATGATAATATTTTAAGTCCCACGTTATAGGGCGCCAGCTTATGACCGTTTTTACCCCACATTTTGCCCGACCCTAGAATCGAACCTTGATCGCAGACACACAATTGTGCTACGTAATCACCGAGGCAGAAGATAATTACCTATATAATAGGGTATGTAGACTGCCTCGTGGTCTCGCGGTACAATTATGTATATGCCGTGTAATCATGACATCCCGGGTTCAATCCCTGGGACGGACAAAGTGCTATTGGGCTTTCCATTAGGAAATTGTCAGTAGCTCGGAGTCTGAAATTGTGTCCGAAAAACGGCAACGGGCTCGCCCCCTATTACAGGGCAGGAAAACACCATTAGCGAAATATGGGTGTAGAAATGCACCTCCGCCTACTCCTTCGTAGAATATAGGCGTGAGCGTATGTTTTTAAGTACAAAACATAATATTTAATTTACGAAATATTTAATATCATTTCAGTTTTTCATTTCTGCGTAACAAGTAAACAGCTATATACAAAATGTCTGTAACTGTACTATAGCAACTGAAAAATATTATCACCATTCTCTTTGGATATTCTTTTAAACAGATACTTAATGGAACTGTAATGAAAGTATCCATAGACTAAAGAAAAACTAGAATAATTTATAGAGATGAAAGATGATTTCGTAGAAAATGATATCGCTTTACAGAACCGACTAAACTTAATACTAAAGTTATTCCTAATGACATTGTTAAAAGCAAGCTGCGCCAGTTTAGCATTTCAAACGCAATTTTGCTGAAATAGTTAAGTATATTATTCCACTGCTTTGGGCACTTTCATGTTTGTAGATTTTGTCACAGCTGGGTACGGAGTTTACAACTGATGGTGGCTAGGCATTAGCCCAAAAGTAGTGACGGCCTTGAGGATTAAGCGCTTAGTCGACAATCTCGGCAGTCGCGGGTTCAAACCCCAGGCACACACCTCTCTGCCCTGTGGCATGGGGGCATTAGAATCCCACCACTGTATCCCTAGCCTGTCGTAAATTGCGACACAAAGGGGCCCTTGGGGCCACTAGGCGCGCTGTTGGGGGCAGTTAGTTTAGGCCTTAGTCCACCACGCTCCACCACGCTGGCCTACTGCGGGTTGTAAATTAGTCATATAATATAAAACTTCTAAATAGGCATCCGTTTTGTTATCCAATACAATGGCGATGAATGAGATGGATGGGCGGCAAGGGTGAACTCCAGTTGGAAGGCCAGAGACCCCGACATACACCTTTCATCCTCCCCCGACGTACCGAAAGGGGAGCTTAAGGCGCTTCGCTCTCGTTAAAAAAAAGGGTGAACTCCATTAAATTAATAAATAAAATTTAAAAATAACTTATAATATAATCTTAAATTACAATTCAAGTCTTCTGTCGTGGGAATTACAAACTACGCGACGTTTTAGTCTATAAAACACTTGGAACCTAAACACATGTCTGTGGAATACAAAAACATTTATTTCGATGCGGGGATTTAACACGGCGACTCGTTTCAAATGCTGATGTGTAACAAATTGCACTTTGTAGAGTACGTATTTCAGCGTAATAATAACATATTATAGTCTTGGATCTAGAGACAAAAATTTCAACAAGAAAAAAGCAAGTTATGACGTCAAAACTTTCATATATAACGTAAATGTTAGCATTAATCCACTCTCTTTGAGCTCAAATGTAGTCTGGCTTTAGATTTATGTTGATTATTTGGAGGTTAGCCAAAGATTATGTTCTCATATATAATAGGGGGTATACTTACATCACCGCCATGCACATTGCCAGGCACAATTTAGTGGCCATACGTGACGACGATTTTTTATTGTTGTTTATAAATATACTATACCTATATAACTACGCGACGTCTTCTCGTCCAAAATACCTCAGTGCCTGAAGACGAAAGTCTTCGATAGTTGTGTGTTACCAGTGATGACATACGGCACTGAGACGTGGCCTCTCACTATGGGCCTCATTAGACGGCTCAGAGTCACTCAACGAGCTATGGAGAGGGCTATGCTCGGGGTTTCCCTACGAGATCGAATCAGAAATGAGGAGATCCGTAGGAGAACTAAAGTAACCGACATAGCCCAGCGGATTAGCAAGTTGAAGTGGCAATGGGCCGGGCACATAGCGCGGAGAACTGATGGCCGATGGGGCCAAAAAGTTATTGAGTGGAGGCCACGTACCGGAAAGCGCAGCGTGGGACGTCCTCCGACAAGATGGTCAGACGACCTGGTGAAGGTCGCGGGACGTCGCTGGATGCAGGCTGCTTCCAACAGGTCCCTGTGGAAGTCATTGGGAGAGGCCTATGTCCAGCAGTGGACTTCGATTGGCTGATGGATTGGATTGGATTGTTTATAAATATAATCTATACTGTACTACAAAGCTTACTGCATCGTGGTACATATATGAACCAACCGATATTTTGGCTTATATTTCACAATTAAATACATATTTCATCGTTTTCTTCATCGTGTGTCTTATTTGTAACGTAGAAGTGTATGCGAATTCGGTTTAATGCTTGCTGTGACCGGCCAGTCGAATTACAATTTACGTCGAAGTTTTCAATACAAGTTGTTACAGGTACAGTGAGTATTTTGAATGTCGCAAATGTAAAGTTAGTTTATGTTTGAATGACAAGAGAAATTGTTTCCATCTGTTCCATACGTTGTAACTCTTTTTAAATAATAATGTTAGAGTTTGCCTTAAAATCATGTTATTATTTTTCATTTCATGTATGTTATGCCGTATTAGGACCAAACCAAAATCATTGAATATTTTAATAAAAATAAAAATATACAGGGTGTATTCAGACCGTGATCGGAAACTAAGGCAGGTAATAGCTAAGGTGATTACAAACCCCCTGGCGTTAAAGAAAATTCTGACAAAAAATAAAAAAATTGACGTTTTCCATACAAACCGCGTACATTTAATACCGATGGTTGTATGGAAAACGTAAAAAAATTTATTTTTTGACAGAATTTTCTTTAACGCCAGGGGGTTTGTAATCACCTTAGCTATTACCTGCCTTAGTTTCCGATCACGGTCTGAATACACCCTGTATAGAAATAAAAAAATACGTGTATTTTTATTTATTATTTTCTATCGCTTTTTATTATTTTTTTAAACGCAAAACAAAAAATCATGCAGTAAGGGGTTAAGACTTTATTTGGTTGAACGCGTTAACTTAGGAACTACATGGTTCGAATTATTATTTTTTGTAAGTTTTAAGAAATTTTATTACGGAGACAAAGGACTTGCACAAAGATTTTAGTAAGCAAATAAATTAGGTTTCTAATTTACTCAAACATTGACTAACTCAAAAAAGCTTAGTGAAGCGTCGATCAAACCTTAGTTTAACTAACATCTGCGGTTCTCAACTGAGCCAATTTCGAAATGAACTGTAAGTCGTCCAAGACTGCAGTGTTCAATTCAAGAGATGTCTTTGACCCTAGATTTATTAATAGAGAGTCTGGAATTCCTACATTAAATTTACACTTATTTTAAGCAAAGGGTTGAATCACCTTGAAAATAAGACTCTTTTAATTTATTTACAAAGTTAAAGGGTCCGTCTGACTGACGTCTAGCTTTCACTTCAAATTTGCTTCTTTGAGTACAATATCATTATCATCAGCCACTGCCGAGCACAGGCCTCCTCTACAACTGAGAGGGTTTAGGCCTTAGTCCACCACGCTGGCCTAGTGCGGGTTGGCGGAATTAACACCTAAGAACTTATAGGAGTGCAGGTTTCATCACGATGTTTTCCTTCACCGTTAAAGTACGTGATAATTCATTGTGAATACACACATAACTTCGAAAAGTCAGAGGTGTGTGCCTGGGCTTCGAACCTGCAACCGTCGAGATTCTCGACTAAACCTCGAGGCCATCACGACTTAGAATGAGTACAATACAAATTGTCAATATAATAATTGATTCGCAGATTTCAACTCTAGGTTGATCATGTTACTTTTTACTTTTATTCACGCGCTATTTCATGCAACCATTTTATACTCAACAAACAGCACATTTACGGCGTAGCGTATATTTTGTAATAATGATCGAGTTAGAAATCTGTAATACCTACAGTCATATTGATATTACAATATACATAGTCTATGACATGTTATAAATGAATAGTAACACCGGACACAACCATGACTTAACTACACAATTATAGATAGTTAATATTGAAGTCGTGTTGGCCTCGAGGTTTGGGCATGCACCTCTGACTTTTCGAAGCTATGTGTGTATTCACAATGAATTATCACGTACTTTAACGGTGAAGGAAAACATCGTGATGAACAACCTGCACGCCTAAAAGTTCCTAGGAATTTCTTAGGTGTGTAGTCCGCCAACCCGCACTAGGTCAGCGTGGTGGACTAAGGCCTAAACCCTCTCAATGGTAGAGGAGGCCCGTACCCAGTAGTGGGACGTATATGGGCTGATGATGATGATGAATATTGGGTATATGTAAATTTGTATTTAAAATTAAATGAACATATTTTTTCTAAATGGGAGGCCTATGTTCAGCAGTGGACTTCCTTAGGCTGATAATGATGATGATGATGATTTTTTCTAAATTATTGATTATAAGATGAACACTCATGCCTGTATTCACGAAGAAGTAAACTGAGGTGCATTTCTGCACCCACGTTTTGCTATTTTTTTCACTCTCATGTTATAGTGGTCGAGTTTACTGCCTTTTTTCGTGCAAATTGCTAGACACTTTGCTGGTATTAAGAATTTTGTAATGCAAAAACCAATTAACACTTAAGGCACACACTTCCCGGACTAGGAATCGATCCCAAGTATACCTACACTGGTGCCGCGAGACCACGAGGCCGTCGATTTTGTTTAGTAATGTTAATAAAATAGGTTAAAAAAAGGTATATGCCATCTAGATCTAGAGGTCCTGGGTTCGATTCCCGGGTCGGGAAAAGTGTTATTGGGTTCATCCATTAGAAAATTCTCAATAGCATCACTAAGTCTGGAATTGTGCTCGAAATCGGCAATGGGCTCGCCCCCTATTACGTGGGGCTGATACATACCTGGCGAAATGTGGGTGCAGAAATGCACCTCTGCCCACCCCCTTCGGGGAATACAGGCGTGAGGTTATGTTTGTATGTATGTTAATTAAACATGTTACGTCGTGTCCTGATATATGAGATAACGTTATTCCGCTGACCCGGGAGAGTGATCGAAGCACTTAATTGTAATTGCGATGCGGTCGAAGTATGTGTCGACTATCGAAAAACGTTTACACCCTCTTACAAGTCTGCACAATGCTGTGCCTTTTTTAAACATACATTTTTAATCACACATTTTAATGCCTATCTGGTTTTAATCGTCGCTAAGTACGATCACCTACGACATCAGCGTAATAGACTGGGAATTAAATTTTACAAGAAGTCCGTGCCCTGCAGTGGGAGGGATAAGAAGTGATATGATCGTAGACTAGAAATGGATTAATTCAAAGGCCACAGAGAAGATCGAGCCCAGTGGCGTGCCATAAGAGAGACCTATCTCCAGCAGTGGACGTGAGAGAGGCTGGTGATGATGATGAGAGAAGAAATCGAGAGTAAGAGTCCTCTCAATCGCTCCTCATTAGAAATAAATAAAAATTACTCCATATAATTTTTGCGCTTAGCATTCATGTGGAACATTACCTAGACGCCTTTGAGAGATGTTATTGTAATGAATCAGGGAATCACAAAACTCGATCGGTAAATAAAATTTTCACTTGTAAGCTAAATAAGGCTAAATTAGATAATTAATTTAAGTAAGGCTCTCAAATAGGAGACGCCTATTCAATAAGATTAAATCAAGTATTAATGATTCTTTCTTGTGGGACAGTTGCCACAGTGATAGTAGAAATGGGAAAGACATGACATTATGACAGATATTAGCTCTGCTCCTAAAACTAACTTCTACAGCTGAGGCGAATACAAAAAAAAAATAGGTACGTACACCCAACAGTCACATACATAGTTCTGATCCCACACTAAGATACAAGTCTTGTGTCGTGGGTATCAGAAACTACGAGAGACTTCGGTCTCACATACACCCAGACCCGAAACAAATATTTGTGGATCACACAAACATTTGTCTCGGTGCGGGAATCGAACCCGCGGCCTCTCGTTTCGCAAGCAGGTGTCTAGCCAACTGCGCCACGGGGCTGTCAAAACAGAACAATACAAAAAACACAATAGAGGAGAAATATCTTGTAGACACGTTTCTTGGTAATTGCTCAGCTGAGGAATATTAATTACCACAAACTAGAATTAGAGTCAAAAATTTATAACAATTTTCGCAAACTTTACTCTCGCACAAGTTCTGACAATGAATCCCGCAGCCTTCATACAAAATTATTTGCTGTGCGCTTTTGAAAACTTAAAATATTACGAGATAAATTTAACTGTTTCTTTTTGTATTATTAGCTCTGTAAACAAACAATTTGTAAAATGCGTTTAATACATACATACATAAACTCGCGCCTGTATTTCCCGAAGGGGTAGGCAGAGGTGCATTTCTGCACCCACATTTCGCCAGGTATGTATCAGTCCCACGTAATAGGGGGCGAGCCTATTGCCGTTTTTCGGGCACAATTCCAGACTCCGTGCTGCTACTGAGAATTTTCTAATGGAAAAACCCAATAACACTTTGGCCGACCCGGGAATCGAACCCAGGACCTCTAGATCGCTCGGCACATACTTGTACCGCGAGACCACGAGGCAGGCGTTTAATAGTAGAAACTTTCTCTATAACGCAAGAATAATTATTAGTTTCGTGTTGCATGTTTAAAAATAAAAATTATATGTTAGTTTTCTTTAAAAATAAATAAGTACAACACTTACTTCTAACCCCATACTAAAATTCATTATGAGTATTGGTTAACAGACAGACGAAAGTATTAGTCTTACAAACACCCAGACCCGAAAAAATATGTAAAATACACAAACATTCGTCACGGTGCGATGTCATCGAATCCACGGCCTCCTGTTTCACAGGCTGGTGTCTAAAAGAATGTTGTCTGATAAGCTGTCAGTTTCAGATAAGATGTACTTCATTTATGCGGAGATTTCTAATTAACAATGTATGTACATATATACATAAACTCACGCCTATGTTCACCGAAGGGGAGGGCGAGCCTTTTGCCGTTTTTCGGGCACATTTCCAGATTCCGTGCTGTTACTGAGAATTTCCTAATGGAAAAACCCAATAACACTTTGCCCGACCCGGGAATAGAACCCAGGACCTCTAGATCGCACGGCACATACTTGTACCGCGAGACCACGAGGCAGTCAATAACAATGTAATAATAAATAAATAAATAAATAATGTAATAATAAAAGATTTTTCTTTTCTGTATTGACTTGTCATAAGTGTTATTTGATTGCCTACGTGACCAAATAAAGCAATTTCATTTCAATTTCAATTTCATTTCATTTCAAAAAAATATATGTAGGTATGTATTTATCTTTTTTTATATACTTTTTTCACCAGCCTTCTTAATATAAATAAATAAATAGAATATGAGTCTTCATATTTATTCATCAGCATCATCAGCAGCCCATATACGTCCCACTGCTGGGCACGGGCCTCCTCTACCATTGAGAGGGTTTAGGCCTTATTCCACCACGCTGGCCTAGTGCCTAATAGTCTTATATATGTAACACTTTTATTTAAAATAAACTTTGTAATTTAACATCTGTTAAACTATATTATGAAGCCACTCGATAAAACGAACATACGAGTAGGTTCATGTTACAACAGAAACATCGTTGTACCAAAGATTACCCAGCCACATTACTTCTTATGAAATAACACAAACACAAGTCATTCATAATTTTAAATATAAACACATCTTATCAACGCCGACGCCAAGACCTCTCCTATTAATGCTGTATTCATTTATTTAAGCCGCGGTGAATGGATGGCTGAAATCCCTAAACCGTTCATCAAATATGTATGGAGCACTTACCGGGCACGGCGTAAACCAGAATGAAGCTGAACGCGCCGTACAGTTCCTTTTTTATAGAGTCCGGCCATTTCTCAGTGCAGAACTCAATTGTTCGCTCGACCAGTACCTGTGGACAACACGAAATAGATTTTTTACATACATTAAAGCATTGAGATCATATATCAATTTAAATTCAAGGATCTAAACATTATTTAACATGACAAAAAGAAAATAAACTTTAAATACACATTTTTTACAAAAAAATGTTAATTAATGGTCTATTTTTTTTAATGTAAATAAAACACGAGTATAGTAGCGTCCTACGCTCGCTCACAACACGCTGAAAATGACAGCTTCTTAATAATTTATCTTCGTTACACTTTAATTACTTTCCCCGTAAATTGCATTTTTTAGGTCCGCAACGAAATAGTTTAATATCGACAACGAACCAGACTACCTTTATAAAACAGTTACACAGTGACTTGGTAGTGTAATAAGAGTAAAGCCCCTGGCAGTTAGTAGCAATATATTAATAAAAGTTTCACCATCATCAGCCCATACACGCCCCACTGCTGGGCACGTGCCTCCTCTACCATTGAGAGGGTTTAGGCCTTAGTCCACCACGCTGGCCTAGTGCGGGTTGGCGGACTACACACCTAAGAAATTCCTAAGAGCTTTTAGGTGTGCAGGTTTCATCACGATGTTTTCCTTCACCGTTAAAGTACGTGATAATTCATTGTAAATACACACATGACTTCGAAAAGTCAAAGGTGTGTGCCTGGGGTTTGAACCCGCGACCGTCGAGATTCTCGACCGCGTGCCCAAACCTCGAGGCCATCACGACAAGTTCAGAACAATTTATTTTATAGTTCGCTGTATTACCTTATCAAAAACATGGAAGCCAAGTTCAGTATTATGAATAACAAAACAATTAACATCTATATGGATGCCAAGATCTTTGTAAATAATCCTAAAATTTAAATTAGCAAGATTATTCATATTTAATAAAGGTACTTAATAAGTAATATATTTTAACAATGAATTAATTTCACTTAGGATGTAATTCAAGCCGAAGATTTGACTTGGCTAGATTGATCCATCATCATCATATATGGGATATGTCCCACTGCTGGGCACGAGCCTCCTCTGCAACCGAGAGGGTTCAGGCCTTAGTCCACCACGCTGTGGCCTAGTGCGGGTTCGCAGACACCTAAGATATTCCTAAGAACTTTTAGGTGGGCAGGCTTTCTTCCGATATTTTTCTTCACCGTAAAATTAAGTGATAATTAATTGTGAATACACACATAACTTCGAAAAGTCAAAGGTGTGTGCCTGGGGTTTGAACCCGCGACCGTCGAGATTCTCGACCGCGTGCCCAAACCTCGAGGCCATCACGACAAGTTCAGAACAATTTATTTTATAGTTCGCTGTATTACCTTATCAAAAACATGGAAGCCAAAAAGCGACCGCGCATCTAAGCCTCGAGGCCATCACTACTTACAGTTTGATCCAAACATAAAATTTTATCTTCACACTAACACAATTAGTCAACAAAGAAAGGGTCACACAATAAATCAACAAAACAAATGTGAAAATTACAACAACGCTGCTGCTTCGAGATAATGATGGTTATTGTTGAAATATTGTCACCGAAAATATGAACGAAATGTATTTAGTATCCATTAATGGTTAATGAATTTAAAGAGCACGTAGGCTTTTAGGGCTAAATTTGTTTAAGCCACGTATCGTAACTAATGGTATAACCAGAAATAAACATAAATTCTCCCTCAAGTCAAGAGGTCGGCTAATTATAGGTATATTTGAAAAATCACTCTTTGCCAGCTAATTTTTTGTCCGGTAAAATATAGGCGAGTCTATAATAATTTAAAGGATACATTTCGAGATTCCGACCCGCCAGTGAAGTTTATAGGGTTCCGTACCTCAAAAGGAAAATACGGAACCCTTATAGAATCACTCTTTTGTCCATCTGTCAGTCAAGACCCTTGTTCTCAGGAGCGCGTAGAGGTATCAAGCTGAAATTCATATCAAATATTCAAATCTACTGTCCTTTGGAGTTGTGGAAAAATCAAACTTCTAAGCCAACGCAATCAAAAGATACAGCTGTTTATGCTGCAATTTTTCGACACTCGCAAGGGAATCAAAACCTACAGGGTACTTCCCGTGGACTCAGAATCTTCAAATTTGGTACGAAGCAACGTATTGTACAACAGATAAAAGAGAAATTGCGAAAAGCATACATTTTTAGTTAAATCATATAATAAAAATATTATTAATAATTTTAAACTTTCCTCATTAACGCGTAGTAGTATTTTATTGAAATTCATATTAAATATTCGTGATAGCCTCGAGGTTTGAGCACCCGGTCGAGAATCTCGACGGTCGCGGGTTCAAACCCCAGGCACACACCTCTGACTTATCGAAGTTATGTGTGTATTCACAATAAATTATCACCTACTTTAACGGTGAAGGAAAACATCGTGATGAAACCTGCACACCTAACCAAAGTTCTTAGTAATTTCTTAGGTGTGTAGTCTGCCAACCCGCACTAGGCCAGCGTGGTGGAATAAGGCCTAAACCCTCTCAATGGTAGAGGAGGCCCGTGTCCAGCAGTGGGACGTATATGAGCTGATGATGATTCGAGTTTATAATACCTTTAAGCTGTAATAATAACTATGATAATAATACCTACAGGCTTATACGGAACCCTTGGTGTGCGAGTCCAACTCACACTTGGCCGGTTTTTTTAATGTTAAGAAGCAATTTGATAATACCCGTCCCGGAAATTGAATGCGGAACATCATTATCACAGACACTCTTGTAACTTATATAGTAAGTGAACCTAAGTAAAATTTTGTCATAAACGATATTTTATTATAGCTTATGTTGACTGCCTTGTGGTCTCGCGGTACAAGTATGTGCCGTGCAATCACTAAGACCCGGGTTCGATTTCCGGGCTGGACAAAATTTTATTGGGTTTTTCCATTACGAAATTTTGCAGTAGCAGCACGGAGTCTGTAATTGTGCCCAAAAAACAGTCTCGCCTCCTATTACGAGTAAGGAAAACACAATTGGCGAAATTTGTGTGCAAAAATGCACCCCTGCGTACCCACTTGAGGAATACAAGCGCCGCTCAAGAAATTACAAAAATTTCATCAACCACGTGCGTCTTTTACGATTCCTCTCATAACTTCTAACAAATATAATTTTACACTTCATATATTTACCGTCACAATAGAACGTAGTGATTTTATTGTAAACATATACATATACCTATTTATCTGATAAGTGTTTGACATAATACCACAGCTGTCTATGAAAGGTAAGGTCGCGATTATGATCTCCGCTACTCGGTGCATCAATTAGACTTTAAAAAAGAGGTTGGTGAAAACCAAAATTAATGGAAACACTACGAGTATGGATTTTCTCAATTTAACAACGTGCTTTAACATTGTCAAACATGATTTACATATCTATAGTTCCATCGAATTGTTAAATGGTTAAAGTACTCGTTGGTCAATATGTTAGTCTGTCTGTCTTTAAACTGGAATGCATTAACCGAGCTAGCTTCGGCATCGTAGTAAATAAAAATTGCAGCTACACCATAACGTTCTACAAATATTTTTTGCTGCTACCGTCTGTATCTAATTTGCATGTAACCTGCACTTTTTCGTCCTAGCATCAAAACATTCTGAATCCCTCTCTTTTCGTGAGACCCTCATTTGTGTGCGCTCCCGAACGCGCCCGCGGTTTCATCGATGAATTTGGAATACTAATGTGAATGCTCAATTCACTAGAGGTTGTTGCGACGTCTCCTGAACTTTGAAGCTCTGGACGACGGGCCTTTTGATCATTCAGGATAGATTTCTATATCCTAACTTTTAGTTAACAAATAGTTTCAAATAGGATGAACGCAAGACAGAGGCCTAAAATTAAGACTTACCTTTTGGCACGCTTTGATTTTCGTGAATATGTTATTTATAGAATCCGCACACCTCAGACCTCTGACTTTTCAAATTAATGTGTGTTTTTACAAAAAATATCACGTACTTTAACGGTGAAGGAAAAACATCGTGAGGTAACTTGCACACCTAAAAAAATCTTGGGATTTTTATTAGGTGTGTAGTCCGCCAACCCTCACTAGGCCAGCGTGGTGGACTAAACCCTCTCAGTTGTAGAGGAGACCCGTGCCCAGCAGTGGCACATATATGGGCTGATGATGACGATGATGATGATTACTATATCTGGTAGATAAAGTCAGTCATTATCTAGCAATGTCATTTACCATAAGTGGTATTTACTTTCAGTGGCAGTACTTCCATAGAAGCCCAAAAGGGTTACACATAAATTTTTAATGTCTAGTTTATAATTGTTTATTGTGGGGTCAGGATATTCTCATTTATATGTCAAATAATTTTTGTTAAATAAATATTTAAAGCTTAAAGATTATTATTTTGAATTTCGAAAGGAAAAATGGGCTTCTATGGAAGTACCGCCACTGTTTACTTTGTATACATAAAAACAAGAGAGAAAAATAGCTCTATGGCTAAAAATATATCACGAACAAAATTTCCGTTCCATAACGATCTGAAGGCCGAAGACATCGCGCAGAGAGGAAAAGGTATACTTTGGGAAATTTGATTTTCGAACAAATACATATAAAAAAAAACCTAAAGTTGAAAAATGCTCTATCTTTGGCATACTATAGGTTTTATAACTTGTAAGGAATTTCTACATCTAATTATTCTTTAATGTGGTAGTTGACTATCCCTTGTATGCTGATGACTGTTTGTTTGCATGTGTGAGGCGCCGAGCAATGATGATTCACGAACAGTAATATCCATAATCTACTGATATTATACGATATTTATTTTTATTACTGCTCTGCCTCGTGCTGCCTCGACTGCCTCGTGGTCTTGCGGTACAAGTATGTGCCGTGCGATCTAGAGGTCCTGGGTTCGATTCCCGGGTCGGGCAAAGTGTTATTGGGTTTTTCCATTAGGAAATTTTCGGTAACAGCACGGAGTCTGGAAATGTACCCGAATAGGCTCGCCCCCTATTACGTGGGACTGATACATACTTGGCGAAATGTGGGTGCAGAAATGCACCTCTGCCTACCCCTTCGGGGAATACAGGCGTGAGTTTATGTATGTGTGTATGTATGTATTTATTTTTATTTATTTATAACACTTTATTGTACACCACAAAAATTTACAAAACATGATTAAAAATAATGAATAAAAAAAAGATGGCAACAAATGGCGGTCTTATCGCTGAATGCGATTTCTTCCAGACAGATATGTAGTCCGCCAATCCACAAGTCAGGCCAGCGTGGTGGACTAAGGCCAAAACCCTCTGAGTTGTAGAGGAGGCCCGTGCCGTTACTTAGTTTGAGATAAGGCATATACATTCACCCAACAGTCATATACATAATTCTGATCCCACACTAGGATACAACTCCTGTGTCGTGAGTATCAGAAACTACGAGAGACTTTTCGGTCTCACAAACACCCAGACCCGGAACAAATATTTGTGGATCACACAAACATTTGCCTCGGTGCGGGGATCGAACCCGCGGCCTCTCGTTTCACAAGCTGGTGTCTAGCCAACTGCGCTACGTGGCTGTAAAATTAATAATTGTGTAATTAGTTTATTTCATTTATTTATAAAGTTATAAATAGTTCACAATCCAAAACAGTTTTGCACATATAAGAAGAATGTAAGGGTAAAAACGTTAACTTTACGATAATAAAAACACTAGTTATTAAGAAAGGTAAATTGGATTTTAAAAAATAAGGAATATAAGCCTTTACGTATCTACGACATATACAATAACGCCTGAAATAGAAATCTCCAGAGGCCGTTTCATATCACTTAATTTAAAGTGTCATGCAAGTTACGTCACTAAAGTTACATAAAGATTGATCGGGGCTAAAGTAAAAAGAAACCAACAAGAAAATACTCACGGATATTTCATTTGATATATTTTATTGTGATATATTTCATAGAAAAAGTCTTGTGCGTGTTTCAAAAACAGGTCCTTTTGTTATATAATAGTAAAACCATAGGAAATAAAAGGCACAATAGTCTCGCAATAGGTGATCTTAAATTTTTCTATCAAGTTTTAAACGGTTGATAGATGGATTTTAAATCAAACCTTTAAAGTAAATTGTACGCCATATATGTTCATACAACAACTTAGTCAAAAGTTAGATAACTTTACTGGCAAAATAACCTTTCGATTACTGTCTATTTCAAACAGGACACATGACACATGTAACTAGAAAATCCAATAACAATTTGCCTGACCAAAATCGAACCAACAACAAGTAGTGATGGCATCGAGGTTTAGGCGCACGGTCGAGCCAAAGCTAGGTTCAAACCACACACCTCTGACTTTTCGAAGTTAAGTATGTATTCATAATGAATTATCACGTACTTTAACGGTGGAGGAAACATCGTGAGGAAACCGACACACCTAAAAGTTCTTAGGAATTTCTTAGGTGACTAGTCCGCCAACCCGCACTAGGCCAGCGTGGTGGACGAAGGCATAAACCCTCTTAGTTATATAGGAGGCCTGTGCCCAGAAATGGGACGTATATGGTCTGATTATGATGATGTGAGTTTGACTAGCACACTCGTACTTCAATAATTGCGTTTCCAGCGTTCCTTTCTACCACGCACGTACAAGCTTTGGAATGAACTCCCTGCCTCGGTGTTCCCCGAGCGCTATGACTTGTCCTTCTTTAAACGAGGCTTAAAAAGAGTGTTCACCACACGGTAGGCAGCGGCTGGGTTGTGCCCCTGGCATTACTTTAGTCCATGGGCGGCGGTAACCGCTCACCAGCAGGCGGACCGCTTGCTCGTCTGCCTACTGAGGCAATAAGAAAAAAAAAAAAACTCGCAAACAATACGAATTGCAGCCTCAGCTTTATTCAATTTACTCTGTTCGAGACGCGACCTTATCCAATATTAAAGCTTGAAATGTATTAAAGTAGGAATGAAGTGCCCTAGTTTTTTTCGTAATACCGCCACTGCGAAGCGACACTTATTGAAACTGATGATCGCGGGGTTGTAACATTCATCTCCTTATACATATGTATATAAATGAATATAAACAGTCACATACATATTTCTAAACCCAACACTGTGATACGAGTCTTGTGTCGTGCGTATCAGAAACTACGTGAGACTTTTCGGTCTGGCAAACACAAAGATCTGAACATTATGTCTTGGTGCGAGGATCGATCGAATCATATCCACTTGGCAGGATTTTTATTTTTGTATGGCGATTGCTGTTACTATATGTACATACATACATAACCTCACGCCTTTATTCCCCGTCGAGGTAAGCAGAGGTTCATTTCACCCACATTTCGCCAGGTATGTATCAGTCCCATGTAATAGGGGGCGAGCCTATTGCTGTTTTTCAGGCGCATTTCCAGAATGCTGCTAATGAAAATCTCCTAATGAAAAAACCCAATAACATTTTGCCCGACCCGGGAATCGAACGCAGGACATCTAGATCACACAGCATATACTTGTGCCGCGAGGCCACGAGGCAATCACAAATATCAAACCAATTTATTCCGTGAATATATTTTACCATACCATATTCTTTTTTAAATCCATACTCAAACAACGAAACAATGAAGCGCCAAATCAACCCATACATTTGCAAATCCGTGACAATTCATTTACACATCACATTCGGCTGTATTCGTACGAAATTTTGTCGCAAATTGAAAATATTTTTTTTCGCCCATTACACATCCTCCCCTTTTATTGCGCCGTCACGTACTATCCGATATACCTTTACCATTTTACCCATTTTTGCTGGCACACCGTTTTAGTAATACGATGAAATGTGGTTATTGCGCTAAAACCTCTTTTCAATCTTGTTTTACAATCTGGATTTTATGTATAAGCCTAATTATATCACAGTATAGATGAATAAGACTAGAAAGGAAATGTCAGCATACCAAGTGTGCCGAACCTACGATTAGACTATCATATTTTTGATACGGCCGCTTCTTAGTAATTCGGGTTGCGTGTAATATCAAGACTTTTATAAATGTGTGACAACTAATAGCAAAAGTCGTGAAGGCCTCGAGATTTAGGCACGGGGTCGAGAATATCGGCGGGCGCGGGTTCAAACCTCTAAACTTTTCGAAGTTATGTGTGTATTCATAATGAATTCATCACGTACTTTAACGGTGACTTTAACGGTTAGGAATTTCTTAGGTGTGTAGTCCGCCAACCCGCACTAGGCCAGCGTGGTGGACTAAGGCCTAAAACCCTCTCAGTTGTAGGGGAGGCCCGTGCCCAGCAGTGGGACGTATATGGACTGATGATGATGATAATAACGATTATGTTGCAATCAAAAGATTGCTTGATAAAAGCATCTCTGTCTATGGGGATACAGTTTAGTTTACATAAACTGTTGTACATACATATGTACAAATATGAATGATACGAAATGACACACTCGGCCTGAAAATAAAATCAAAAGATTTAACAAGTTGTGCTAACTGGGGCTAGTCTAATCCAGATATTTACATACGTATGGCCGCACGACACTCAAAGTTACGCCACACATCACACAACGCAAGGTCGCTTCGAACATTTGAGCTATAGCTGTCTGACACATAAATAAATTTAACTTTATCCGTTTTATCTGCCTCGGAGGAGATAACACTTTTTCGTAATTTGTGAGATTTTAGAAAAATCTAGCCCAGAGGAGTAATTTATAATTTTTTTATATGCCTTTTTTAGCGTTGGCCTCGAAGATAAGGCGTTGTTGAGATATCGGTTCGGAACCCGCAAGGTTAAGTCTTGTGACTTGACATAAACATTATGTGTTTATTCTTATTGCATTTCGGGCTGTTCAATTGTGAAGGATTAAGGCAACATGTGAGGAAACTTTCATCATCATCATCATCATCAGCCCATATACGTCCCACTGCTGGGCACGGCCCCCTCTACCATTGAGAGGGTTTAGGCCTTAGTCCACCACGCTGGCCTAGTGCGGGTTGGCGGACTACACACCTAAGAAATTCCTAAGAAGTTTTAGGTGTGCAGATTTCATCACGATGTTTTCCTTCACCGTTAAAGTACGTGATTATTCATTGTGAATACACACATAACTTCGAAAAGTCAGAGGTGTGTGCCTGGGGTTTGAACCCGCGACCGTCGAGATTCTCGACCGCGTGCCTAAACCTCGAGGCCATCACGACTTTTCGAGGAAACTTTCATGTTATGTTATTTTTGAGAATATCTCTGAAATAGGAGAGTGGAGGTTTGGGTGTGGTACACAAGCCTTACACAACTTCTGACTTAGTTTTATGCAGTTTGATTTAAGCTAATTTTGGAATTATAAAAAAGACACATAGCACTCTCTTAAGCTAAAAAAAAGTTAAGATTTTGAAGAAACGTTGTCAATAGAAATTAAATTCGTTTTACTATTAGTCACACGCCTTGTATGAAGTTTTAAATCTCTGCAAATTTAATTGGCCGACTCGATAATCTTCACATACGCGAGCAATTGTTCATAAAAATCTATGAGCTAAGTATAATTTCAATGTTTTCTATCATATTTAAAGTGCATGATAATTTACTACAAATCCAAACCAAAGTATCGCGAAGCTATTTTTAATCTCTACATTTTTATGCGAATCACAAAAGCGTAAGAAATACAGCAATGTTTTACGTGCAATACTTCGAGAGATTTACGACGTCCTTTTTTTTTTTTTTTTTTTTGTTCTCGAGGGGAAAGCTGTTTATGGCTCTACTTCCCGCGCCAACCCCGGGGGAGGGGGGGGCGGGAAGCGTATGTCGGGGTCACCGGTCTTCCAGCCCGGCGCGCGGCGACGTCATGTCCGCGCAGGTGTTAGTGCCGGGCTGGGTCCCTAACAATATCCCTAAACCGGCATACCGACCAAAACCCCCCGGTGGCCATCTCCGCGCCGAGTGGGGCGACCACGGTACGTTAGCGAGAAGCGCCAACCGTAATGCCGCAGCCGCCCGGTGCGCCTCCGAGACGTATTTGTCTCGGCCGTCTCGGAGTGTGTAGGGGGCGCAGTTGCACCCCCACTAGCTTGGTTCGGGCGCCCCGGTTGTGGATGGGCGCCCGCGACGTACACAGGCCACAGTGCCGCCGCCCCTCTCGGGGTCACTTTCAGTGAGGACGCGCCGCCCCCGCAGCGCGCCCAGCGACCCCAAGGGCCCCTTTGAGTCGTCTTTTACGACAGGCAGGGGATACCGTGGTGGGATTCTAACGCCCCCTTGCCACAGGGCAGAGATTTACGACGTCCTGACCAGAGCTGCACTAAGACGTATCGGTGGGCGATCGAGACCATAAATATTGATTGCGCAAATTCCTCGGTACTAAACGGAGTTGCAGCGAGAAATTGAGCTGTCATTTTTTTTATTGGTTGAAATTGTGATGACGTCAATGGTAGAGCGCGTGATTAAGACAAAATGTAATTATCAGTCGTGGACCCATACCGAACACTTTTCAAATAATAATATAATAATAAGCTTTATTTAATTCCATTTCAGCCTAATACATAATAATATTACATTCTGATAGTAAATAAATAAATATAATACTTTCGAAATAATTTTAAATGCATTATCAGATTAAATTAATTTATTTTGTTTATAATTTTGTCGTAGCTTATATGGACCCCCTACGGGTAAAAGCCTCCTCAAAGGTCACTTTTCAAATAGCAAATGCATTATTAAGAACATTGACAGTGAAGGATCCTTCAACCCGAAAGTTTTACTTAGATATACGAGTATACCAACCAACTCTAAGCCAGCGTGGAGAACTATTGCCTAACTCTTCACTATTGTACACCAGGCCGTGACTAGCAGCGTGACGAATATAGGCTTACCTATTTTTTTTTAGTCAAACATTGCTATTTCCCATATACGTCCCACTGCTGGGCACAGGCCTCCTCTAAAAATATGAGGGTTAAGGCCTTAGTCCACCACGCTGGCCTAGTGCGGGTTAGACTAAGGAAGAAACTCTTTAGAACTTTTTAGGTTTCATCACGATGTTTTCTTTCACCGTTAAAGTACGTGGTAATTATTTTTGAATACACACATAAGTTTGCAAAGTCAGAGGTCTGTGCCTGGCGTTTGAACCTGTGACCGTCGATATTTCTCGACCGCGTGGCTATATAAACCTCGAGGCCATCACGGCTTTATAATTGACTAAACTTTCTAAATTATATTTTGACATGATTATTTTTACGTTTCCTCCTGTAACTCTCTTAGGGTTAAGTCATTTATTTAAATGTAAACCATTATTTTGTTTACTTTGTTGTTTAGGCATTACGGTTGAGGATGAATAATAAGTTATGCGTCAACACACGTTCGTGATGTTTCTGGGCAGCTTTTTTAACTTATCGTCATTTCGCCTCATTTGTTAGGCCTCGCCTTCCTTTCTCCGAAGTCCCATCCATCTTCAGTGGTCCAACGTACGAAAGCGTAACAGAGTGTTATTCACACGGAATTACTTTCGCGTTTAATAATACGTATTGCAGTTTAACATCAGCTGTTCAATTGTTTGTAATTTCAATAAAGATTTCTATTAATTTTGTTGTAGTTCTTATTTAAAAAAATGGTGTCTTAAATACCGCACAATAACAACAAAACACTAGTCTCTTTGAAGCATTATACATGAAAAAACAAGTAGTTGATTTAATCCCAATCTTATATTGTGAACTACCAATAATTGGGTTGTCATAAGGCCATTATATCACACGTAGTTTCTGACAATAGTAGAAAAAATATTTGTAAATGTTAAGTCAGAACTAAATGTACGTTTGTTGGATATATACATAATATATTTATTTGCATACATAACCCCAAACCCAAGTTCTAGTAAATACCTAGTAAATAACTATTACACTTTTCTCACCGAGGCGTGTTGTTAATTCTTCTTGCGTCACACAAACTGCGACAGATTTCGTATTTCCCGACGGGTTTCGCGCAAAATGTTGCCCGAAAACCATTTATATCAACAATTGATGGTTCTTACTTGTTGCTCAATTTACTGACGCGTAGAAAGTTCAAGGCGCGGTTTTGCTCATGTATTTATAACGGCGATAAAAAACTCCTTGTTTTTTACGTAATGAACTTACTCGTAAAATGTTTCTAAGAGATTGGCAGCGCTCGAGTTACAAACAATATTTCGAGTGAGCTACTTATAAATTTGTTAAGCATAATGACGCCTGTATCAAGAAAAGGGGTAACAAAGGAGAAGTTACAATACACGTTTCTCCAAATGCGTGTTTAATCTGTTATTGTGCGTAATTCCAGACTACATACTGCAAGTAATCATTTCCTAACCCAGGATTCGAACCCAAGGTACATATGAGATAAAAAAAGTATGTCTTAGTTGCTAAAGTCGTAGAGTAATTGTCAGAAACTACGCAAGACTTTTTACTTACCACCTCGACCTAAGATTGACATTATTGTGATTCGAACCAGGGGCTCCTATTTCATAGGTTTATGTTTAACTACTGTGCGAATGATGGTAGATGGATGGTGTCTATCTAAAATCTTGTATGTCATTTATGTTATATTTAATTGTATAGTGTACAAAAAATTATATTTCCGCAAAACCACATACGACGAACTATGTCATCGCTCTTGCATAAACAAGAATAACTAACGGGTGTCGGTGTACGCGCAGACAGCAAACATCCGATTTATAGGGAAATTGAAGGAGTTTTGATTGAAGATGATTGTTTAAATTACTTCTCAAAATGAATCCTCCAATAATGATGATGACACTGCTATTGTTAACACATCTGGGCCAACTGCATCCAAAAAGTATATTAAATAAAGAAATAAATAAACAAACATGCAGTCCATAACATCTAACTGATTCGACCTACGCTACGTCAAGCGACCGCGTTTGTGCTCGGTCAGCCAGTGGCCCCACCAAAATACATTACCGCCAGAACTATCAATCTTGTAACCACCGTCTATACTCGACAGGATATTAAACTAACATAAACACATTTTGTTATTGTTATACTGCAATAAAGTCAAGGTCGAAATAGCCACTTTGTTCGGACAAATGGTATTATACGCACGAGGTAAAAGTTACGGTTTGAATTTAGGCTAATGTTAATGTTTAAGCGGGGAAGGGTAAAGGTATTCTTTTTACAGCCTTTGTATTGAGTCGATTAGAGGTTGAATAAGGAGTTAAACCCACTGTAATAACTCGCGCCTCGCACGTCGTATTATTATAAGTACGCTTATCAAGCGTACGGTTTGCAATCGAAACGTCTTGGGTTCGAATGGTCGAATAGTGATGCTGGGTTTTTGTTTTTTCTAAACCTTGAAATAACTTTTATAGTAGCATATTTTCTTAAGTACGCGGTGGAGAATCTCGGCGGTCGCCGGAACAAACCCCAGTCACACACCTCTGACATTTCGAAGTTATGTGTGTATTTACAATTAATTATCACTTACTTTAATGGTGAAGAAAAACATCGTGAGGAAACCTAAAAGTTCATAGGGATATCTTAGGTGTCTAGTCCGCCAACACGCACTCGGCCAGCGTGGATGACTAATACCTACCTTAAGCCTCTCAGTTGCAGAGGAGGCTCGTGCCCAGCATTGGGATGCAAAATGGCCTGATGATTATGACCATGATTTTCTTAAGTTTCAAGGAGTATATTATACCACTAATGCTAAGCTCGGTAATAATACAGTTACATTTTTTTAAATAGCACAAAAATTAACAACACGATAACATGGTGACCAAAAAGATCATCAAGGGCTTTGAGACTTCCACCTCTAGTCACTCTTTACCCTTATGCCGGCCGGATTGAGATGCTTCTTCCCGAAGATGAAAGTGTTTTATTTATTGACTCAATGCATATGGCATCCTCTTACAGTGAGCTTGGGTAATGCAGAGAAGAGAGAAAGTAAGTTTTAATTAATAATAAATCGTTTAAAATTAATTGAATTTTTGAAGTTATACTTCTTTAGGCGCGTTATGAAAAAATGATGAGAGTGAAATTTTAAGATGCGCGCGCATCTGTGACACAAAATTAAAAGTATGAAGTTGTCTGCTTAACCGCTCATTAAGTCTCGAAAAAAATATGTCCATTGTAGCTAAGTTCACACTGCACTACGCGCGTCATGTTGGCTGCATTATTTAATCTGCATTTGTGTCGTTTCCGGTCAAAAGGACGAGTTATTAAGCCAGCTGACTCATTAATGGTACTAGGCATTCAGAAAGCTAGAGAGGTGAAATGCTATCATTAATAAGTTTGTTTTTAATTCATCGTGGTTTAAATTTCGAATGGATTATACGAGTATACAGTTTTTAATGCTAGTACTTTGTCCTTGCTGATTTATGATGTCCTGGTAGTTGCGTAGAACATAATTGACATTTTCTTATTTTCAATTTTAGTTTTAATTTATTACTGTCACTATTCTACATTTTAAAAAAAAAGTGTGTGTGTACTTATGTACACGCGTTAGAAGTTATACCACACGACTGAAGTAAAACTTATAAATGCGCCCAATTAAATGTATGTAAATTACGAGTGCGTTCAGAAATGTAATATGTTGTGTAAACTAAGAACTATGTATGTGACTGTTGGGCGTATTTATAAGTTTTACTTCAGTCGTGTGGTATAACTTCTAACGCGTGTACATAAGTACACACACACTTTTTTTTATGTGTGCACTTGCCATAAAATATATTATTATATTTTGATACTAAAATAATTATCATCCATGTTAAAATATGTCTTGTCCATAGCAATTGAATGTTTTTGGTTTAGACTTGTTGTTATGTTACGCACAAAACATGTTTAGTCTCAGAACCCTTACAGATCCCTTGAGGGCCGAAGTGGTCAGCAATTCATCCTAGACTAACTCGAACATGAAACTTAATTTGCGAATATATTTAACAATATTGAGACTTGTAACTTATTTTTCTGTGAGTAATTGTTTTAAGAACATTAAACCTTCGGGGACATAACAGTACCTACACTTATAATAGTATACATACCTAAACTCACGCCTGTATTCCCCGAAGGGGTAGGCAGAGGTGCATTTCTGCACCCACATTTCTCCAAGTATGTATCAGTCCCACGTAATAGGGGGCGATACTATTGCCGTTTTTCGGGCACATTTCCAGACTCCGTGCTGTTACCGAGAATTTCCTAATGGAAAAACCCAATAACACTTTGCCCGACCCGGGAATCGAACACAGGACCTCTAGATCGCACGGAACATACTTGTACCGCGAGACCACGAGGCAGTCGAATATAATAGTATCAGCATTAGCAGTAAAATAGTATCTAGATTTCAATTCATGGTCTTGAGATACATATCATTTTGACAGCCCCGTGGCGCAGTTGGCTAGTTAGCAGCTTGCGAAACGAGAGGCCGCGGATTCGATCCCCGCACCGAGACAAATGTTTGTGTGATCCACAAATATTTGTTTCGGGTTTGAGTGTTTGTGAGACTGCGAAGTCTCTCGTAGTAGATAATCACGACACAGGACTAATTGTATCCTAGTACTTATTAGTATTTTCCTTTTTGTCACCAACAATTTTTGCTCCTCTTTACACGTCAGTGTTCAGGCATAAATCAGAGTGGGTCTTATAGGATTTTAGAGCGCTTGCTGAGAAACCCAAACACCAGAACCCTATGCAAAGCTTAACTGCATCGGAGAGTATATTGAATGCGTATCTCTATTTCTTCTTCTCTGGTGTCTGACTATTCAATTTCCATACAAAGTTGTGGCCGGAATAAATGTGGCTACTGTTAAAGGGCAACGCTACCCGAAACACTACTTGGACAGGATTGCTCTTACCATCAGTGCATCATGCGGTTACAAAAAAAATGTGACAGAAAACATCGTGTTGAAACCTAAATGCATACATTTCTCCATGGGGACAAATTTGTACTAGGCTAGCATAAGCCGGTAAGGTCTTGTTTCTTTCAATCGTAACTCGCTCAAAAACATATTTTTTATAAAAGCCATTGGCTGTAGAACATATTTTAATATGGCTTCTCCTTGGCTCCTTTTATAAAATTATGCATCAATATCAATTTTGTAGAATAAATTTAATATTCTCTAACTGCGTGTTGTAGTATAAAACAAATGAATTCTATGAAATTCAACAAAATAAGTTGAAGTCCTTTTAATATATTTGGGCTTATTTAAAAGTGACAAAGAAAATTGAATATGAAATGGAACGATAAAATATATTTAAGAAGGTATATTTAGTACACGAATATTTTTTATTTTATGAGAGATGAAATTTTACTTCTGAAAGTCGCAAATTGAATGGTGTGTATAAATTTTATGTTATCCAAATATATATATATATAAATATGTATATAAAACTGTATAATATTTTACTGGAGAATTTAAAAAGTAAGGATTTGATGTAAATTTGTTAAGAGACTCATCGGCACGTCTAACCGTTTTTACATTAAAAATATTTATAAAGCGGAACATTGTGTATCGTTTCTTATCTTGGCGTTACCATCAAGATACGTGCTTTAATATTGAAATTCATGGTACCGTGTTAGTATGCTAGTTGGTCATATCTCTATGCTTTATATTATATCCCATAAAAAAGTCTTTTATGTTTTAAATAAAAGAGTTGGATTTGGCAATCGCATGAAAACACGATGTATCTCACTTTTAGAGCGATTGCCAAGTCAAACTATTTTATTTAAAACATTAAAGATTTTTAATATTGATATGGTCACTATAAGATGTTGTCTGGTAAGCTAAGTGCATAATAACTTAAGACAAAAGGTCCCTTAAACGGAGACTGAATAAATTTATCGACTTGGTATCACATGGATCTCACAACTTTTTACGGTAGAAGAACTGAGTTGCGAGACTTGGGGTTTTTTACAAGTTTTGTTTTTTATGGGATCTCATTTCTTTTTGTAGAAAGTCCTACTTTTTTCCTTTTCGGTACCTTCTACTTCTTGAGTACTAACAACGGATATTCTTAAAACCCACGCTCTGTCTTATGAGCTTTGCTTACTTTTGTAGGTAGTCTTCCTCTTCTACATACGAGACGAGACATGTTCTTTATTTTAAAATAATAATTACTTTTTGCGTTAGTTAGAAAAATTTAGGGCCGCACGTCAAACGTCAGTTAAAGTTAATCCTTTTGTAAAATTGTTATCTCTCTTTCACTATAAATTGGTACTGTCAATGTACCAAACAGAAAATTACAACATCAAGCTTAACAGAAGTATAGCTTAAATTGATTTACGGCACCAAATGCCGCACTCAATTTTTTTTAATGAATAAATTACTTGACCCTATATGAAGATTTCCTCACGATGTTTTCTTTCACCATTAAAGTACGTGATAATTCATTGCTAATACACACATAACTTCGAAAAGTCCGATGAGTGTGCCTAGAGTTTGAACCCGCGACCGTCGGAATTCTTGACCGCACGCCTAAGCCTCAATACCATCACACCTTATCTTTCTACACCTATATTCCATTATATTATACATATACAGGTACACTGGTTTATTAGCTGCAAATGTAACTTTGTAATCCTATATATTTATATGGGATTACAAAGTTATTTATGCAGTTTGTGAATCTAGACAACTAGACCGAAATTACAAGATATTTTAATTTTTCCTTAAGTTATACACTAAACTCTAATTGTATTCCAAATTTGAAGCTTCTATGTCGGCTAGAAGTGCCTTAGAGTTTTGATGATCGGTCAGTGAGTGACCAAAACCGCGAAGTTTGACTAGTTATAATTCTTAAACTACTGGTTCAAAATGAATACATTTTGATATATACAGAGTTTATACTATTCTTGCTTGGTAAATTAAATTTCAGGTTTCTAGGTTTATCCACAACGAAGTTATAGGGTGTCGAAAATGGCCTGAGTTGCTTCGAGAAAAGTATAGTACGGCCGTGCCGCTTTTTCGCTCGACTTGGCGGGGGCACTGCCGTGCCCCCAGATCTAGACAGGCAGTACTGGTGCGGTAACAAATTTTAAAAAGAAATAAATTAACATTTTAACTGCCATAATAGACACTATTTCATGGCAATATAATAAGACCCTCTCAGTTGCAGAGGAGGCCCGTGCCCAGCAGTGGGACGTATTTGGGCTGATGATGAATGATGAATGAATGAAATAATAAGATATATAATTGAAACGGTGTGGTAATGCAAAAGGAAAAACTCAGCTCAGATTGTATGAAATTGTGGTATCGAAGAACAGCAATATCTAGATACTGTTATTACGAAAATTTGTTCAAAAGTTCTTAATCGGTTTATTTCTATACAACAATACCACAAAAAACTAGTTTGAAACTACATCCCAGTCTCCAAAAACACGGCAATTCTGGCTTGCTATTTCGAGTCATTCAAAACAAGATCGACAGCCCCGTGGCGCAGTTGGCTAGACACCAGCTTGCGAAACGAGAGGCTGCGGGTTCGATCCCCGCACCGAGACAAATGTTTGTGTGATCCACAAATATTTGTTTCGGGTCTGGGTGTTTGTGAGACCGAAAAGTCTCTCGTAGTTTCTGATACCCACGACACAGGACTTGTATCCTAGTGTGGGGTCAGAACTATGTATGTGACTGTTGGGTGTACTTATTTATTTATTTATTTATAAGATCGTATTCCAACGTAATAAGATTTGTCAATTACAATCAATTTAAAAGTTTACGCCTAAGTTGCGTTGTACCGTTGTAGGTAGTCAGCGAAATTCAACCAAGCCAAGAACGAATAACTTTGAAGGAATAGTTGTTAAGTTAAACTTTGCAGCTGGCAGACTCGTTTTGTGCTCCAATAAAATTTAATAAAAAACATTTCTTTGGAATTGCATTACCAAGATTCTAAGTTACGCGAACTAATGAATAGGAGCGAGTCAATTATGTCAACTATCCGTGTAAAAGTTTAAAAGAAATTGCCTTTTTACTCGGACTAATTCTAATTCTGTAGTGCTTCTTAACTATACCAAGTCAATAAGATACCGATCAATTTTAATAAGATCTGCAATGTACATAATATAAATGCTACGAACTAATTCAATTTATTCAACACTTAACTCGTCTAATCAGTGATGGCCTCGAGGTTTAGGCGCGCGTTCGAGAATTTCGGCGGTCGCAGGTTCAAACCCCAGGCACACATCTCTGACTTTTCGAAGTTATGCGTGTATTCACAATGAATTATCACTTGCTTTAGCTCACGGTGAAGGAAAACATCGTGATAAAACCTGCACACCTAAAAGTTCTTAGGAATTTCTTAGGTGTGTAGTCCGCCAACCCGCACTAGGCCAGCGTGGTGGACTAAGGCCTAAACCCTCTAAGTTGTAGAGGAGGCCCGTGCCCAGCAGTGGGACGTATTTGGGCTGATGATAAACTCGTCTAAGAAAAAATAATAACTCAAATGAGACATTGTATCCGTTTCTTTAACAAACTGCCAAAGGTTAATAGCTACCATTGAAAAAGTTTTAGGAGTCAATTATAAAGCAACTTCGAGAGTACCTATTCGAATAAAAAGCGTACTATAAAATTTCAGATTATAATGAATATGAAAACGCCTGAGTAAGTAAATTGATCAGTTAAGCTTTTGTTGCTATAGTTTGCTTTATTGTGGCAACATACAAACCCTCCAGCTTTATAATGTTAGAATAGTTCATAAAAACAGTTCGCAGAAAAATTATTAGCTGAAACTGACAGAAACAAAATTGATATAGCCATTCCATTACTCGAATAAGGACAAACAACACAATGAAATAGGATAATAGATTGTCATACCGGTGAAGTTGTACGAGTAAAGCATTTGAACGTTATTACATCGCTAGCTCGGTTTGTAAACATCTGGTATTGATGTTACTGATTATTTGTTATTGATGAAACCTGCAGATCTAAAATAGTTCTTAGGAATTTATTAGGTGTGTAGTCCGCCAACCCGTGGCGTAGCGTGGTGGACTAAGGCCTAAAACCCTCTCAGTTGTAGGGGAGGCCCGTGCCCAGCAGTGGGACGTATATGGGCTGATGATGATGATGATAATGTCGAGATAAGCGTTTGTGTGATCCGCAATTATTTGTATCGGGTCTAGGTGTTGGTGAGCAGTATTATGAAGACAGACTGTTTAAGCTAATGTACAAAGACAAAGAAAAAAAATTGTTTCAAAAGCGGATAAAGTAGTACCAACTGATCGCAAGGAGAACAAACGTGCTTTGTTAAATTTTTAGTCACTGTGGCACTCTACACCAATATATTTTTATACTGTCCTGAGACATATTTTGTAAACAAAACTATTGCTCATCACATATTTAGTTTATTTGACTCGGGGATCGAACTCGGATCCACTAGATCGGCATATATTTGTACCCCGAGACTACCATGCAGTAATTTCTATTTAATACCTTCATGTATAATTTTATGAATAAGCTTCTACTAAATTCCGTCTTTTCTTATCGATTCTCTGGAAAAACTCGATCAGCACTACATCACTATTTCTATGAATCGTACGGAGAACTCGTTATTTTCATGCAAATAATTGACTTTTCCACGAGGGAATTGCGACGGACGCTATCGATGTTTGTTGAATCACAGCCTTTTCTTTGTTTGCTATCAATTTCTGGTACTATATTCCTGGTATCCAACAAGGCGATTTCTCTCGAAGATTTTGAATCGCATTCTTTATTCATTCAAAGATAAACTATTTGTTAAAAAGGATTCCTCAACTGCATCACAAAAAGCATATTGACATTTAAATATGATAATATAAACACTTATACTGGCTCAGTAATTGGAATGCTGTCCAATTATAGTAAATCAAATCAAATCAAATTATCTTTATTCAAATACACTTTTACAAGTTCTTTTGAATCGTCAATTTTACACTTCTATTTTCTTTTTTTAACTATTGCCGCTTCGAAACGTGTTATAGCTGTGGAGAACAATCGGCAAGAAACTCCCTCAGCAACACGACATGTCATTTTTTTTCTTAAAAAATAGCAATATTATTTTTATTTTTTAAATTGACATAGTTTCAATTTTACATGATAAATGTCATAACGATACATGTCATAACGATACATGTCATAGCGATACAAACCAACTCCGATCAATTTACTTACTCCCAAGGCTTATTATCTTCAATAAAATCTGAAATTTTATAGTATGCTTTTTTGTAAAGTTTATCTTTAATTAATTCCTTAAACTTATTCAAGGGAAGCTCCCTAATAGCCTTCGGAAGTTTGTTATAGAAGCGTATTACATTGCCCCATAAAAGAGTTATTAACTTTCCGGAGACGAGTTACGTGTTGAACGCGATTACATTTGTTCCTAGTATTTTTATTGTGTACATTACAATTTTTTTTAAATTGATCAAGATTCTTTTGAACATATATAAGATTTTTGTATATAAACGTATATAAAGCGAATAGTGAGACACTAAACTAGAAAGTTTAGTATCTTTGAATACACGATACAAGTTTTTACACAAGAAACTAGTAGTCTCTCAAGAAAAAAAGTTGTTTTAATAAAACAGCCTTAATACTTAGTGCATTGTGCAATGATCAATTATTTTTTTACTTTAATGTAACAGGAATATGACCGATAAGGCACGTCGCCATTGCTGAGTATAAACAGCGCTTTAATAAAAGAACAACACTGCCACAGCATAAATAATCTACCGTAATTGACATTATGGCGCTGCTATCGAGTCCACCTAGCGCCGAACATTAATAAACCTGTGACACGTTCTCTCTAACGACATCATGCTCCCCTGGTACTGTGGGTCGGTTAAAAACGTGACATATTGGAAAAAGGACAACGCATTTTTATTTATAGTAATAAAAAGATTGGGGTTCAATATGAGTTTGGGTCCGCAGTGTAAAAAAATAGTTATATAAAACATATTAGTAAATTGTATACTTCGTTGGTCCCAAGATTTTAGTAATTGGCATGCGATCTAGAAGAGGTCTCCGGTTTGATTTCGTAATCGAGCGAAGTAAAACCAAATAGTCTTAAAAACCAAATAGGTTTTACTATAAATTGAAAAAAAGATAACAAACAAAAGGAAGTAAACAAAAACAAGACATTAAAAAATGACAAAATATTGTTTGGACACTGTTATTACACTATATTACTTTGCACTTTATGCGTTCCTCGTACTGCACATCAAATTCAAAACAATATTTGCGCCCCATAATGTGTTTAATAATATGCCCCATGTACCTACATTTGATTTTAAACTTTTGACAAATTACAATAGATATAATCTACTCATGAAGTACTCTAAAGATCTGTTAATTTTATGTTGGTTGATATCATCATCACTTATATATAATCAGAAATAAGAGTTGCGACCCTTGGCTTTCGACCCCTGCCCTGAAAAAATGTACGGCGTTCATGGGTAAAGTATCTGTATAGAATTACACAAATGCCGTACAGTTATAAATAACCTATATTGCTTCTAAAAATACCGGCGAATTAAAAATTTGCACTATCTTCCGGCACCACCACTTTAGTACGGCAGTAGGTTTTTCTACATTTATTTTTAATCATCTATAAGCTATAATAAAAGCCGTACATTAATAAAATTAGTCGTAATTCCTCCCCTGTACCAGAGAAATTCCATTTACTCTCGTACTCACTTGTACCGCTCAGAAATGACGGCATAGCGCTCAGAGTTATTTTATGATATAGTAACAGCCTTCTAAGCGTTATTCACGGTGGTTCATTTCACAGGTTAATTTTTTTCCATGGGCTTGTGGTCTATACAGCTTAAAAATATTTTGCATCAAGTCTATCAAATTGTATATCGATTATATATAGTTGATTCAAATAGTGAGCACATTATCATTCAATATTATTTTTATTTTTAGCTCTTCGAACGTGGGTGTAAAAAGTACATATTATGCACGTATACACAAATCTAACTTTCCTTCAAAATTTATTGTACGTGTAAAGCGTAAAAATCATAGTGTGTAATAAATAGTAGTAGTGGTGGCCTCGAGGTTAGGGCGCGCGGTCGAGAATTTCGGCGGTCGCGGGTTCAAACCCCATGCACACGCCTCTGACTTTTTGAAGTTATATGTGTATTCACAATAAACTATCACTTACTTTAACGGTGAACTAAAACATAGTGAGGAAACCTGCACACTTAAAACTGCTTAGGAATTTCTTACCTGTGTAGTCCGCCAACCCGCACTAGGCCAGCGTTGTGGACTAAGACCTAACCATACACAGTTGTAGAGGAGGCCCGTGCCAAGCAGTGGGACGTATGTATAGGGGATTGTTAACATTAGAAAGTTGAACCCTACATAATCGACTTATGTTGTAATAACTATTGTACATCTCTAGTCTTATAATTAGTATATAAGCTGTGTAAGAATGTCATTCGCTCCTTTTTGTAATAGGATCTCGCAAGTCTCTTTAATTAAACTACTCCGTTCAAAATCTACTTTTGCTCTTTTTATTAAATTAATCCAACAGGGATGATGATGATGATGATGACGTGGAAAGCAATTCAATTTGATAAACGATACTAAAAAAATCCAATAAAACTATAATGAAAACACAAACGTTCTATGAATAATAATTTTTTTTTTTTATGTAATCGTCTTAAGGAAAATGAGAAACCAAAATTTAAAAGGTGATGGCAAAAATAATACTTTCTTAAAGATTTATGCATAGAAATGAAGATTATTTATAATGTAATAAATATAAATATAACGAGTTATATTATAACGGTTATAACGAGTATGGTTTGGTAACGTTGGTCTGTTGGGGATTTTTTAAAAAGTTTTATTTAATAAACGATCGACGCCTTTGCTCCTGATTGAATTACCGAATCTCAACCACAAAACTCTGCATTCAAAGATGTGCAAACATAATGAGGCCACCACGACTTCGAGGGAAGTCGCGATGGCCTCGAGGTTTACGCACGCGGTCGAGAATCTCGACGGTCGCGGGTTCAAACCCCAGATACACACCTCTGACTTTTCCAAGTTATGTGTGTATTCACTAAACCTGCACACCTAAAAGCTCTTAGGAATTTCTTAGGTGTGTAGTCCGCCAACCCGCACTAGGCCAGCGTGGTGGACTAAGGCCTAAACCCTCTCAGCTATAGAGGAGGCCCGTGCCCAGCAGTGGGACGTATATGGGCTGATGATAGAAACAAAATGAAGTACCTAATGCTTTAATGGCGAAGGAAAAATCAAAAACAAAAAAAAACTGTGATACTCAATATTCATTCAGTAATTTGATGATTTTTACGTATTAACAACATAAGTTACATAAGCATAGATAATTAAATAAATTGTACAGACCGGTTTTATTTCGACAGGTAGCTGTAGTGAGGTCAGATCTCAAAAGTATACTGATCTAGGGTTAAATGTCTTGCAATATTCCTAGCCAATGCAGGTGCGTAATTAATTCGTCCGAAACCTTAAAGGAGGGTTCGAACCTGCGATTGGAGTTTTTGCCAATGTAAACTCATTTTAATAGAAAATAACACGCAAAATCCTTCAATATAACAGTCGATTCTGTGGCCATAAACTCAAATATTAATAGAGCAACTTGTTATCTTCAGTCTATTATTTCATACAATATAATACTCTGTGAATTACTCAATAGACCGACTAGAAGATGATTTAAAGAACATTGTTCTCGGAAATAATCCTCAAAGGAGTTCTACCAATCAGCGTCGACTTTGGTGAGGGGACAATAATAATGACACAGTCTAACACATCTGCCGTGGTTGGCGTTGGAATACTGCCGTTCACTACACGTGTTATTTAGTCTGTGACACGCATACTCCAAAAATGTTATGCGATCCTAGTAGCTTGGTTGAAAAACGTGACGCGAACGCGTCGCGCATGCGCTGTTGATAACTAAGAGTTATTATGAGTAGTAAATCGCGCCAAAACTTTGATTAATAGCAAAACATATAATTACTTTATATTAAAACTAATTAATCACATTGTGTAGTAGTAGTTTAGTTCCATCTAAATTACTTTTTTTGTATTTGAATTCAAATTTGCTTCGTAAACAAACTTATTATTTAAATCACATTCTCGCTTACAGTGAATTCGTTTATTGTCTGTAATTATGAAAAGATTTTTAAAAGTAAGAATTAAAAAATAGTAATTTTATTTGACGCTAAAAACAAATTAGAAGATCGACCTAACCACGACAATTTGATACCTAACGTCGTGAATCCAAAGGATACAATATGTATTAGAGACAAAACATTTTTCATTGATAACAACCAAAAATCAAAATAATAATATCCAAATATGAATGTGTACCATTTAAATATAAGCAACACGCTCATATTCTACAGACAATACTTCATTACTCTGATTACAGACACTAACTAACTAATATCACTAATACACTAATCTATTGCGCCAAGAGTTACCTAGACACAGAATAACAATATTGCTACGTGCGTTCCGCACTACTGTTATCCACTCTTATACGCCCTACATCTTACACTATTACTGAATACCTTTGCATAGTTATGCGCTCCTGGTACTTCGCACTGATTTAAAAACGTGACTTGAGTATTTCTGTTCGGTTGATCATTTCTCTAGTACCACTATTTTTTTCGTATATAACATACATTTTTGTACTTGCTTGAAAAATTGACAAATACAACATAACATTGTCATATCATATACATAATACCAAACATACATAGTACAGTTAGGTTAACAATAAATAATAATGCCTTTAAAGTTTAATCGTCTCAAAAGCCCCATCCATCTTTTTAACGATATTATTTAAAAAGAAACTGAATTTAATATTATAAACATCGATCTTTTCTACAGATCACACTCCATAAAACTCTACATCCAACATTATTTAAACCCAAGTGCGCGCGCATCGTATACTCTTAAATTGTTACAACCAATGAGCTTCGTCCTCGATAAGCAACCCACTTGTCACAGACTAACATGTTTCGCTGAAATGTCATACGAGCACTGAACTCGATTCTGTTACGTCACACTAATATTAAACTGTGGCATTTACATCTCCTTGACTTTGTGGACTCCTAGTACGTCGACTGAAAAATGTGACGTTGACGTGTCGTTTACAATGACGTTTCATGTCGGACATCTTTGAAACACTTGAAAGTTAGTTATTTTGAAACCGTTGAAACCGTCATATTTTCATAATGTCGTCTAATAAGAGTATAAAAATCCTATACATAATTCATTAGACCTAAGGTATTCAAAGAAAAATATATGAAAGGTAAGATATCTTGTAAGCATTCTTCGAAAACTAAAAATTGTTGTTAAGAAATTAATATTTAACCACAATCAATTAATAAATCTTTCCGGTGGCTTGGTTCTCAAAAAGAAAGGAGAATTATGTGGTTACTGTAGCGCAATTAGCAATGTATCACCCATAGTTTCATTGTTATCGTTATCACGCTACCCCGGTTTTTTATTTTTGTGCAAAACAACATATCAAAATCCATTGTGTTATCTGTTTTAGAGTAAAAATTCAGACTTATTATCAAAGAGAGGACAAACCAATAATAACTTCTGAAAATACTATAAACTAGCATTGGATACTAAACAACGTCTAGCAACACAGACAAAAAATTACCCGTGGTCGCTGCTTTAACACTGACGATTTTACACCTTTTATTTAATCTGTGACAACTTAAAGTCCCTAAAAGTATGCTAACCTAGTACTATACGTCGACACAAGAACGAACGTGACCTTCGACCGTTTATTTACATAGGAATGAATACAAATGGATCCGAATAATGGAAAAATTTTCAAGAATCCTATGAACCTCTGTATTCCTGGTATAAAAGATGCTCATCAAATAGCGGAATTTGTTCATTTGCGTGCCTGGATTCCACCAATCAGTAAACGCCGTCGATTGATGCACAAGGAGAACTAAAGAAACAACGACTTCTTGCACATTTATAAATTTCTGGTACCATGGATCAGTCAACATGACGCGGCACTTTTAAATTCATATAAGAAGGCTCATAACAGACCCACATAATATACGAATTAGGTCTAAAATATGTTAAAATAAACTATTACATAAATATATTATGTAAATTGTAATCCTAGATAATTTAAAAAAAATCCTAGATCCTATTCCTTATGACATAGTTAACGGATTGTGTTTTTAATGCGTTCTACTAAACTGGTCTTTTACGAGTAAAACCAGCTCTCATATTTAATTGAATGAATTAAGTTTTTCGATTTATGTTGTCTTATTTGTTGTTGTTTACGAAATTAAATTAATCATTAAAAGGTATAACAATTTCACATTTTGAAATGAAGAGAGTTAATCTGAATAGATACTGACATATTTAAATTTGGAATAATACATTCTAAAATAATTTTGATAGTATGTAAAACATTTTTTTTTTATATTAGGCACTGATAGAAATATAATTATAAATACATACGTCTGCTTACATTTTTACTTTGAATAGCTCTACAAAAGTATTAAACCTGAAACATTGACATTCAACACGTTTCATGGACGGCACTTAATTAATTATTATTACTACTATACAATATCATTCAACTATTAACAAACTGAATAACACATGGAGAAACTAGTAAGAATGCACATAACATTCAGTAGAACTTTTTACTTCTGAATTCTGATACAAGCCACACCCAACATGTAACGTTTTGTTCAATACGTGGCAGAGTTCACTACTGCATTTTTATGCCCTCCTAGTACTACATATCGGAGTTCACGTGTTCTGACTCCGCTTTAGATAAGGCTCTAAAGCTTCTCTCTCGTATTAAGTTTTCAAAACATTTGCCTTGTGCATGTTTCATCATATATTAAGATAAAACTTCATGACACTCTATGCGAATCCAGCATGGATAACGTCGTTGTCATGACGATACTTATGTTTTATTAACACAATAGATTATAATATTATTATCTGTCTTTGGTATTTATCTCCGGAAATATTTTAATGCAAACTTTTGTTTCTAGGTATTTTTTGTATATTAAGCTATTTTGGAAAACTGTTTTTAAATGGGAATATTAATAAATTAATTGCAAGTTGTGACATAATGATTTTATCATTCTTCCGTCTGAGACAATTGTGGGACAAAAATATTTAATATTATAGATAAGTTTGTTAAGCAGTAAGTTAACACTCTTACAACCAGACTGTTATACACTGAACATTTATGCGCCCCTGGTACCAGATATTCGTTGACACGTGCAGTGTCTACGCCATTAAACTTTAGCTCCTCCTCCTTATAAAGAGGCTTGTCCATGGTCTTACCTGACAGATTTACCATTATTTAAAAAATACTTGTTGCAGTGTTTCATGTTAGAAGATAAATAGGAAGAGACGAATAAGTCAATAAACAAATTATAAGAATGCAAAACAACAGTAAAAGAACATTAAATTGACTTCATAGATTTGTTTCCCCTTTTATTATTATCGACCATGTAGTGTTTGTATACTTGTCTCGGGAGCACGGGTAGTGGGGGACTCAGTCTTGTGCGAGCCGGTGGCGAGAGCGGACGTGTTACCATGACTGCTGGTGACGTAACGAGCCAATACTTTACCCTCGTGAAGGCACGAGTACTACAGACCATATGCTATTTCATCGAAGCTCCTATTTAGATGTATATTGTATACTCGTATATGTATGTTATCAACAGTATTTAAATAGTCTAACTAGATTCTTCTAGAATCTATATTAATCAAATTAAAAGCATGACCGTAAAAACTCATGAAAGGATTTAATGTAAGAAAAACAAAAATGTACGACGACTTCCAATGGTATTTTTGTAATGCAATTTATCACGGATAAGTTGTACAACAAAAACTGCCAACTGAAGCGAAGTGAACACAAGAGACGACAAGCTTTGTGAGCGAATTTCTTTTTGTCCTACTAATTTTTACTTTTTCTTTCAAATCGCTTTTACTTACATTGTAAATATGCGACTGCCTCGTGGTCTCGCGGTACAAGTATGTGCCGGGCGATCTAGAGGTCCTGGGTTCGATTCCCGGGTCGGGCAAAGTGTTATTGGGTTTTTCCATTAGGAAATTCTCAGTAGCAGCACGGAGTCTGGAATTGCGCCCGAAAAACGGCAATAGGCTCGCCCCTATTACGTGGGACTGATACATACCTGGCGAAATGTGGGTGCAGAAATGCACCTCTGCCTACCCCTTCGGGGAATACAGGCGTGAGTTTATGTATGTATGTATGTAAATATGCTCACGGATGTCTCCCCAAAGGAGTAGACAGACGAATACAATTATCGTATATCAGAGAATACACTTCATAAATCGTGACGCTGACAATTATCTATGCTATAACTCGGTTATAACACTAAAAATTCACAAGACCTATTTCATGATCCATCATAATCTTCTATTTTATATAACCTATAAAGAACGAAAAGAAGGATGAAAAAAATCAATATCCACATTACTATGACAAATTTCTTCACTGGGATTTTAGGTGCAAGAAATAACCTCTTACCGGTTGATATCTAGATAAAACTTGTATAACTCAAGAATCCCGATTCGGAATCGAACCAAAAATCATTTAAAAAAAACAATGCCGTAATCAGCTATTAGATCCACGCAGTTTGACTAAACACGTTAATTAAACCTGACATCGGTAAAACATGTAAATTTTGTCTTAAATTTAACGTAATTGTCGATTTAATTGGATGTACAACAAAACATGAACATAAATTAAGGGAACATTAACACTTATAATGAGTTCCAAACAAATAATTATCGTACAGTGGGCGTAGATTCCTTCCAACACGAGATAATTTCTGTTTTTGGGTCGAATTGGGATGTTCAAATCTTAAGAAGTTTATAGTAATCATCATTTTCGTTTTATGTTTATTACATCAGTTGAATCACAATTTAGTAGAATAAAATGTTATCAGGTGCATTTACATGGCGCTCAGTGTCATTATGCGATGTTAAGTTTAGTTTTTGTTAAGATTAGGCGCACATGGATGTCATTAGATACCTAAATTTTTGCGATAAATTGATGAGACGATCTGAGTTGATAAAAAGTGTCATAATGTTACTTGAAACGATTTTCAAAGACAGAAATGACCTCCGATGGTGACCTACTACAACAATTAGAGTAATTTTGATTTATAGATTCACATAGTTTGTTTCTGCACCCAACCGTGAAGTCTACGCGGACGGAGTCGCGGGCCAAAACTAGAGATTTATAAACGAGAAATCATGAAATAACTTTTTCTAGACGCTGTCCTTTCAAAATAGTGGCGCGAGCGACGAAGACTCGATATGGTATCGACGAATTCGGAAAAAGGACATCAAAATCTATGAAACTTTTAATTTGTATTGTAAATTTTGTCTGACAGTTATTTTGACCATTTTTTCCGTCAAGAAAACAATGTCAAAACTTACCGATCCATTCCTCGTTCTGGACAGCAGAGGCACTCGCTCCCGTTCCACTGCCGCCACGGCGAGGAGTGGTGCGAAGATTGCCAAGGCTATAAGCCAGAGAGCAGCGAGCAGTGCGCATGCGCCGCGTCTGGACGGCATCCAGGGCTGCCGCAGCGACTGAGTGATAGCCAGGTACCGGTCTACTGACATCGCGGTTATTGTGAACACACTGGACGCTACCGCTACTCCTAAAAGAAAATAATAATATCGTTATTTTTCGTGTTTATTTTGATATTCTTGAATAGTGAAATAAGATTTGGAATGTAAGGCTGTTGTTTCAGCTTGTGAAAGACTATTACGCCACTTTTTTATCCTACCTAGAATAATTATATTCCTACCAACTTTATTTCATTTTTTATTTTATTTTCTCTGAGAAACACAATACCATTTTTTGTTATATTCAAAATTTTAAAATAAATAGATTAATCACAAATAGTTTCCACTTATAACAAAACTTACAGACATCGGTAAAATTTTAGAAATAACTATTTTAAACAATTATAACAAATGAGAGAAAAAATTAAATATAAATTGATAATATGAGTTCCTAAGTTTTTTTCTGAATAAATTATATTTTTCTTTGAAAATATCTATTTCTTGAAAATCCTTATTAAATTTACGACGTACACGATACAAAAATGTGTTGCTCCAATACTTGGACTTACCAAGTAGGTATAAGGAAGAGCGTTTGTTTACGTGAACTTACATACATACATACATAAACTCACGCCTGTATTCCCCGAAGGGGTAGGCAGAGGTGCATTACTGCACCCACATTTCGCCAGGTATGTATCAGTCCCACGTAATAGGGGGCGAGCCTATTGCCGTTTTTCGGGCACATTTCCAGACTCCGTGCTGTTACTGAGAATTTCCTAATGGAAAAACCCAATAACACTTTGCCCGACCCGGGAATCGAACCCAGGACCTCTAGATCGCACGGCACATACTTGTACCGCGAGACCACGAGGCAGTCAACGTTTACGTGAACTTAACTGAGGATATTTATTTTCGATGCCAGAACACTTTCATGCCTCTTAAGCTGGCGTTAGGAAATCAAAAACCAAAAATCTGCTTATGTTATGGATATTCGTATTCGGCTGGATATCGAAGCCAGCACATAAGGCATAAATTTCGTCATTATTCCCGCATTTTGCTGTTTGCATAATTTGTAACAGGCCTGTGTTAATCTGGCAGAATTGTGTCCACTAGTCAGACAAAAACTGTAAGCGTTTCTCGTGAATCAACAGGATGTATGCGGTCACTTTCTTGTGGCAATTTAGAAAAATAAACCGTATCGTGTTATAGTGTAGTGTGTAAGTACGTTCCACACTACGAAGTAATCCTATTACATTGGTTTAAAGTTATGTCTCCATTTTCTAAGACCTTGGGTTTTAAAAGTGTAACTTTGTTTTAGCTGCAGCTAACGAAGAATTGTATGTGGCTAACTTTAAGTTTCTTAGCAGAATTAAGATCTTGAGACGTGACGTGTCATCCACAATTGCTTTTGTCCGACCGTATCTATTCCGAGTTTCGCTGATTTTTTTTTACAAAGGTTTAAACGAAAGCACAATGTCACGTAAGGTGCAAAAAAAATTGCTGTATAATCTAGTCTAGCTAGTCAAATTATTATCATGTAAGAGTGTTTTGGCGCTCAACATCTAAGTATATCTATACATCTATCTAAACAAATAAATAAAATTGGAGTGTCTGTTTGTAATATTGAAATAACCGGTTTTTAATAAATGTATATGGATGTATATTGTATACACGGTACATATACCAAAATAATGATTTTTTTAACTTTTGTCTGTCTGTTTGTTCCGGCTAATCTAAGAAACGGGTGGACCAATATTAACGGGACTTTCACTGACTCACATAGCTGATATAATAAGGAGTAACTTAGATTATAAATATATATTTTTTTAAAGAATCGACAGTTAGGCGGAATGAAATTCGCCGGGTCAGCTAGTCTATGATAAAATGAAACCCCTACTTGACGTTAACAATGTACATTGATGTTTTAAGCAGTGCTGTCTCAAATATTAAAGTTCCATTGCGTACTTTTACTGAAAATGCGAAAATTTACAGTGGTTATTCATTATTCCCTCTGGATTGGATCCCACGAAGACTAGCTGTCCGATCCACGCCTATCTAAGCTATAATTTACTTACCTACTTGTTGACGCAATATAATATGCGATAATAAAAATGATGTCTATTTTTGAATATTATCGGAACAGGATAAATTAATCATTATGGACGTGTGTGTAAGATGAAGCAACGCAGATATTTCCGGGAAAAAATAAAATTTATGAATCTTTTAATAGATAGTAGATGAATAATTTCTCAAACTAGCGTTAAAATCCTCGACTAAATTTACAGACGTGCACCAAACAGGTCCTAGAAAACTATTGTTCTGTTTTTGAGTTAGTCCGTGTGGTAATTCAAGGTGGATAATTATACATATTAACAATGAAATATCGCAATTCTAAGTCATAAATTAGGTTTGTTCGTTTTTACACTTGGATCGATGGGGATGAATACAGAGATGGATGAGAGCTTGTAGACAGTGAAATTAAAGGAGACCGGGGATAGTTGGCCTCGAGGTTTAGGTGGCCTCGAGGTTTAGGCGCGCGGTCGAGAATTTCGGCGGTCGCAGGTTCAAACCCCAGGCACACACCTCTGACTTTTCGGAGATATGTGTGTATTCACAATGAATTATCACTTGCTTTAACGGTGAAGGAAAACATCGTGATAAAACCTGCACACCTAAAAGTTCTTAGGAATTTCTTAGGTGTGTAGTCCGCCAACCCGCACTAGGCCAGCGTGGTGGACTAAGGTCTACACCATCTCAGTTGTAGAGGAGGCCCGTGCCCAGCAGTGGGACGTATATGGGCTGATAATGATGATGATGATGATGATGATGGGGATAGTTGACCATATTTTTATGATTTGACGGATTTGATTTTGGTAGTATTTATGTAAATAGTTTCGAAATCAATTATCACAAACAAGCAAAAAGTTTTATCGGTCTGTAATATTAGTTTCAATATTAACCCAAAAACTTTTTAAATATTCATTCGACATTCAAAAAAGCTTTAAGTGCATACTACGGGCCGAATATTTGAAAAATGTCACATTTCTAAACGTCAAGAGACTCTTTTCAATAAGAGCAACAAAGAACCTAATATGGCACAATATGAATTCACGTTTGAAAAATTTAATAAAATTCCTTAGAAAGTAATATTATTTTCGTCGGATGGTTTAGCATATTGACTGGAAAACCACTTAGAATATTAAAAAAGTTGATACTCCTCACCTCTGAGACTAATCTTTGCACTTTTGTCTTCTTTGACACATACATACATAAATTCACTCCTGTATTCCCCGAAGGGGTAGGCAGAGGTGCATTTCTGCACCCACATTTCAAATGAAAATGATAATGTTGATGATTATGCAAAGGGAAGACACTGATTTCTGCAACACAGTTTCTACTAGTGCAGAAGTCAGGGAATTCTTTTATGTTGTATATTTTTCTAGTGATCAATAAAAGAATTTATTTATTTATTATTTCGCCAGGTATGTATCAGTCCCACGTAAGAGGGGGTGAGCCTTTTGCCGTTTTTCGGGCAAAATTCCAGACTCCGTGCTGTTATTGAGAATTTCCTAATGGAAAAACCCAATAACACTTTGCCCGACCCGGGAATCGAACCCAGGACCTCTAGATCGCACGGCACATACTTGTACCGCGAGACCACGAGGCAGTCACGATATTTTGTTAATTTTAGTCAAATTCACAAAAGCATCAAAGAAACTGGAAATCAACTTTAATTATAAGCCAATTACGTGGCACATAAATAATTACTGCCGAACCCTGTCGTAAAATTACATCTCTGGCCTCTTCGGCAATACCTACAGGCAATCAAAAAATCAAAAAGTTCAGGCATCAGTATCCGGCACTTTTACTGTATCCGAATAAACAAAAATGGTTGGACTTCCATAAAAAAGTCATCATTTATCCTATTAATAGCGAAAATAGCAGCAAAAAATGCACTTACGTAACTACTGTTTCACATTTGCCGGATGAAATATACCGGGATCCATTATAGTAAATGGTTTTATTACTGGACTAGATTTATGCAACAGCTCGCAAAGGAAAATAAAACAGTTAAATCCTTTTCACGCACTCTTTAAAGAACAGTTACGGATCTACGTTATCTCACCCTGATGCAATCTGAAGATATATTCTCAAAGAATCTTCCCTATGGCCTTCTTCATCCTTTCACCTATCTCTGTTTTTGTAACCATAATTTAAATACGAAATTGCTCTTGTCATCCTGTGTATAAAGTTTTTATAGCTAGGTTGAACTACAAAACGCTGCTTTTGAATATTCCGTATCCAAAGGGCATAAAAAACAATAGGGTTTAAATGAAATAAAGATGTCACAATTTTGAGAGTTGCTTATCCCTGGAAGCGTATTTAAAAGGGTTGTCACTGCCTGCGGGCTTGTCTCGTTTAACAGACAGAAGTAAGCAACATTTAAAATATCTTTTTGAAGTGAAAAACTTCTTTAGCGGCGCTCTTTTGGAATGGGTAAAAAATGTTGAACTCGCGTCAGATCACGTGACCCTGATCAAAAATGCGTAAGACGTTTGTTGTCATGCGTTGTTGTCGCGTTGCCATGTTTTTTGTACGAGAGCGCAATAAATATTGTATTTTATCACGGAAATGATAGTACTTTTATCCTTTTTTTTACGAGAGGAAAGCGCCTTAAGCTCCCCGGTTCGGTACCTCGGCAGAGGCCGAAAGGGGTATGTCGGGGTCTCTGGCCTTCCAACACGGCGTGCGAAACAATTTTTAGTACTTTTATACTTATAAATAAAGCAATTCGTGCGAAATTATTTACTAACCATTCCAAAATATTCAAAAATGCACAACGTTAATGTTGAAGTTTTCACTTCTGCCGACTCTCCTGGAGTGCCACAAGTTTTTTTTTTGGGAGTGTTTAGGCCACCTTAAATATTCAATAACATATTTTGATTAAACTTTTTCAATTCGTTTATAGTGCCCTAAATAATCAGGATACATACCCTTTATCTTGAAGGAATAACTTCTATTAAGGTATCTTAGGGTAATAAAATTAACGCACATGCTGATGCATGAAACCTACAGATTTAATACAAAAATCGTGTTTTTAACATCACTATCAGATGCAACAATTGCCGGCAACGTATGCCAATTAATAATAAACTCGTTGACAAGAACACGACAAAATGAAAACAAACAATACTTTTTATCCGCACCTTTATTTCTTTTGATTTATTCTCAAAAGCCATCACTAACAATTCCAAACTAATAAAGACAGTAATGATAAATTCCAATTAGGTTTCCATTATCCAAGACCTATTAGAAAAATAACAAGCTATAAGGTGTACAATCTCATTAGACGCGAGGCTCTTTTAATCGCTCATTAAGCTTATTTTAAGCGCATTGATGTTTTAGAGCGCAGCGCGGGTGCCTATAAACGCAGATTTATTTAACAGCCGTCGTCGCTTACAATAACGCATAAACGTTTTAGTATCCGCGCTAAATCTTTTACTCGCTGATTTTTGCTATACGTGTTTATATTGAACACGGTTGTAACTGCAAATAGCTGGTATATGGAAAACGAATGGGTATTACTCTCAAATTGAATATAAATCTTGTTTATCGAATTCTGTGATGTGATGTAGAGTGAACACAATTTTAGGTGAAATGCAACCGTAAAAAGGGTTTAGGGGAATGGATGAGCCAATGAAGAATTGACTATAATGGAGTAGGTATGAGAAAAAATGGTTAGCGTGTGGTGGAATTGATTGAGAGATGTGTGATGGAGGAAGAAAGGGAGTTGAGAGGATGAGAGTGGAGTGGTAGGTGGATGAATCAAATAATGATGATTGGAGTGGAAGTTGGTTAGTTAAACTCAGCTAAAGAATAACGCCCGAGTCACAAGACGACAAGGGACAATTTAGCATAACAGACTTTCCTCCGAATGGCGAAATGATGGTAGTGATGAATAAAGAAATTATGTTGCTGTAACTATATTTTGTAATATGTATTATACTCTTTTACTCGTAATATCAAAGGTATGTGTACTACTGTGCTTGTCGCTGTTGATCCTGGAGCACAGGAGTTACAATGAAGGGGGGGGGATACGGACAAAAAAAAAATTAGACCTCCATTTTATCAAATCAAGGCAGATTTATTTATCAAATTATCCTCCTTCTTAAGCGCGGCATAATTATGTTAAACTTCTAAAAGTATTTACATACATAACCTCACGCCTGTTTTCCCCAAAGGGATAGGCAAAAGTGCATATCTGCATCCACATTTCACCAGGTATGTATCAGTGCTACGTAATAGGGGACGAGTCTATTGCCGTTTTTCGGGAACGTTTCCAGATTCCGTGCTGTTACTTAGAATTTCCTAATAGAAAATCCCAATAACACTTCGCCCGACTCGGGAATCAAACCCAGGACCTCTAGATCGCACGGTACATACTTGTGCCGCGAGACCACGAGGCAGTCAGTTATTTGTGTTATTGTAGATAAATAGGGTGTAATCTTTAATTACGTATAACTAACTTGACCCGGGAATTCAGGACCTCTAGATCGCACAGTACATACTTATGCCGCGAGACCACGAGGCAGTCAGTTATTTGTGTTATTGTAGATAAATAGGGTGTAATCTCATATTATTTATATTAGTGGAGGTACTTCTTTAGAAGCCCAAAAGCCCAGATTGTCTTACAAAATTCCGAATAATCATCTTAAGCTTTAAATCTTTACTTAACAAAAGCAATTTGACATAATAAATGAGAATATCCTCACCCCACAATAAACAATTTTTAAGACATTACACAATTAAAGTGTAACACTTTCGGGCTTCTATTGAAGTGCCGGCACTCATTTATTTATGCTAAAATCATGTGATATGTGATTTATAAATCTAGAGACATAAGAATGTAACGTAAAGAAGTCAAGGAAAAAGTTAGGGACAATACCGCTTTCTGGAACAACCATTACCCACGCCTGCTTTCGTAGAATAATCCATTACGTACTTTACGTGTTTACGTGAAAATAAACGAGCCTTTGTACCTACAGTATCATAATGCTAAACAACAAGGTTAGTACTGTGACAGATATTAAATTTTACTGCAAGGTTAACGAGAGACGATAAGCTTTATTTATTCACCATTTTCCTACTTAAATGTATCATTGGTGTTTGTAGCAACACTAGTAGCTTGATCGGGCTTTGCTCTATTGAAAAAGGAGCCTTCAACCGTTTCCTGAGGCTTGACGGGTCTCTATGCCGGAATTAATCAAAATTGACTTGACTAAGTTTAAACATCAGGCGGGTACTAGTCATCATCATCAGCCCATATATGTTCCACAGCTAGGCACGGGCCTCCTCTACAACTGAGAGGGATTAAGGCCTTAGTCCAACACGCTGGCCTAATACGGGTTGGTGGACTACACACCTAAGGAATTCTACTAAAAGGCACTAGTATTAAGTCGATTTAAAGGATACACTTAGTAGTTTTTCGAAAGTCGACACATTATTTGCACAGAACTACTTTTTTTCAATAAAAAAGGGGACTTTACACAGAACTACAGCTTGAAATAGTTACTAATTGAATCATTTTACTGCAACGGGCCTCCATTAAAATTGAGAGGGGTTAGGCCTTAGTCAACCACGCTGGCCTTGGGCGGGTTGGCGAACAACGTTATAATAAGTGATAATTCAATATGAATACACACATAAGTTTGAAAAGTCAAAGGTGTGTTGCTTGGGGTTTGAACACCCGACTATCAAGTTTTTGGCTAGACTGTGCGCCTAAGCCTCGAAGCCATCGCTGCTTTAAATAATTATTGGATTTGTGAGTATAAACAAACTAAGAATAATTTGATTGAAATATAATGTTATTAAGAAAACGGTTCTGATAAATCTAACTCCTATTTTTCCTATTACTCAAGCAAATTTGAAAATAAAAAACACTTTAAGAAAAATGAAAACACGAAAATTGCAGCAATTTGTAATAAATACACCCAACAGTCACATACATAATTCTGACCCCACACTAGGATTACAAGTCCTGTGTCGTGGGTATCAAGGACTACGAGAGACTTTTTGGTCTCACAAACACGCAGACCCGAAACAAATATTTGAGGATCACACAAACATTTGTCTCGGTGCGGGGATCGAACCCGCGGCCTCTCGTTTCGCAAGCTGGTGTCTAGCCAACTGCGCCACGGGGCTGTCAAATGTGAACGCAGGTGCGTACCAAGTACAATATCATAAGGGAAAATTACAGCTTCCTGTGCCTTAGCTACTAAATGTGAAGTACAAAGTTGGTTAGTTACATACAAAGTTTCCAATTTGTGTTCTTGCGTTTTCTGTCCGTGTTGAAAAAAACTTCCTGGCGAAATATAATACACATTGGTGTATCAATTTTTCTACTGACATTTAATGTCTCGCTGCGGAATGAAGAGGAAAATTGTGAGACGCTCTTAGCGTCGAAAAGCCGATTAAGTTTTCCTTATTTATTTTTCCCTGCTCTGGTTGGATACAATATTTTTTTTGTGCACATTTATGTTCAATTCCATTATTTTGTACCTCACTATTTATTAATTGTACCATTATATTACTCCCCTTATCCGGTGGTGGCTTTTTATGGCCGATTCAAGTATCTTACTATAAATAAGCCTTTGAGAATATCAATCAAAACATGAAAATTTATTCGATGGGACAATATCAATTAAACAGAACGCCTCGTAGTCTAGTGGCATAAATATGTGCCGTGCGATCTAGAGGTCCCGGGTTCTATTACCGGGTCGGGCAAGTATGTAATTATGTATGTAAGTAATTTCGAGTTAGTTGTGATGGCTTCGAGGATTAAGTGCACTGTCCAGTCACAAATCTCCGCGATCGCAGGTTAAAACCCCAGGTAAACATCTCTGACTTTTCGAAGTTATGTGTGTATTCCCAAAGAATAATTACGGTACCCGGTTTCAATCAATAAGTAAATATTTTATAGATATATGTACAAAAGATGATGGCATAACGTGTCTCAACAAACAACAGTAATGGATTTTCTCAGAATACAGTCGAGATACCAACAGTAATTGATAAACATGAAATAGACTTTGCCGATGTTATCGTATATCATCCATCGTCTGGTGATCGAACAAATACTAAGAAACGAAAGGATTTATAATCTCATGATTCGCTTTTTCTCATAATTCTGTTACGAAGAATTTATAGTAATACCTATATCTACTTCAACGATGACGTGAAAATTGAAATGAAATTAATTTTTACAGATTTGTCACATTTTTGATTTAACAGCCTCCTGAGCGCAGAAAACTTGTAGTATAAATAAAAGTATCCGTAGTAGGAAATCTTTTATGAAGATCATATATTTAACTGACAGTTTCCGTCACAAATTTGATTTGAGGCAAGCTTGTGCAACGATACGTATTCGACCGAGCCAAAGTTTTGTATGATCTAAAATAATTTGTTTCGGCTATGATAGTTTGTGACGCCGAAAATTCTTTCGTAGTTTCTGATACCGACAAAACAAGAACCGTACCTTAGAGTGGGGTCAGAACTAGGTGTGTTACTTTTGGGATTATTATTGGCAACATTGCGAAAAGCGTGCAGCCTCGACTGTCTTACTGAGAATGGGATATAAGTCATCTACTGGACTAGTAATGGTCGTAGATTTTACTTTCACACTAAAATGGGTATCGCGTTACTATGAGGCCGGCATGATGTTGTCTAGTGGTAAAATGCAGTTGCAATTGTTTCTCTCTGCACTTTACTAGAACCGTACATACCACCAGGTGACCTTACGATCACATTATCGTACCAAGAGAAATACTTGTTTGGCCCTACTTTCCCATCACACACCCGCCACTTTAACTCCTGTGCTCCTGAATCAACAGCGGCACGCACAGTATTGACGCCGAGCAATGTAGCTCAGCGAATCTAAGGAGACCTAAATTTGTCATAATCCCGCAACGAAGTTAATCAGAAAGATAAATAAAGGGGGAGTTGGAAAACAAAGAGTTGTCCACTTACTTAAGAGAAATACAACGAGACCATACCTTGTAAGAAGTTGACAGTCTTGCACATCACTTCTCCGAAGTACCACAGCAGAGTCACAGCTTTGGCTATCTGCACGGGCATGCAGAACAGCGTCACCAGCAGGTCGGCCACTGACAGGTTCACCAGGAATATGTTGGTGACGCTGAAAAGAAAGAAAACTCATTTTATGTTCTTTATTTAGGTTTAACATTCCCGAAGGTGTACTAGTAGGCGCATTTCTTCTTAAATATCGTTTTATGGTTACTTTTCAAAAGTTGTTGGTACAACGGTTCCTGTTAATGCTTAACTATATTTTAATTGTAGTTCATCTATTGGCTTTGTGAGCACATCATCACCACGCTGGCCTAATGCGGGTTGGTGGACTACCGTATGTCGGGGTCAATACCATTGGAAAAAATGCCCCAAGCAGATACACTTATGATATGCGAAAGAGCGCAATTTTTACGTGTATTCTTTGTACCGAATCTTTACTGATATTATATATGAAAAAGTTAGTTAATTACGGCTACCATTTAAAATGAACCGAAAGTGATGATTTTTGACACTGAGATTGGATAAACTTTGGAGCTTATGAGCAACTGTTTATGCCAAATAATATAAGGTTTCTTGGGGTATATTTTTTGTAAACTAAAAAAATATCGCCATCTACATTACATAATTGATAGAAGTTATTAAAGATTCAAGAAAATGAATCAATTAAAACGTATCTTAATGGTGATGCTCTTAGTGCATTAAAAATGATAGTGATGAACCAAAAGTAATGAAAGAGGATTAAAGAGGCCAAATCTGTTTTGATACTGGTTTTGAAATACTCACTAATCTAAAATACCCTTTATTTAATTGCGTAAATTGCTTCGAAACTCCGAGAAATTGCTTAATTGGAATGTTGGTACAAATTACACGCGTTTCATTTACCTCTTAAGTGTTGTAAAATGTAAAGCAATTAAAATTTCTCCTTTGATTGATTATTATTGTGTAACAAAATGATATTGTAAAATTTACGAACGGTAACTTTATTATATTAACTGAGTTGAACTTTTAATTAATGAACAAACAGGGTAAAAAGTTGTTTTATTTTTGTATCATATTCACGACAAGCTGATCCCGTATTAGGAAGCTGGGAAACTCATGTCTGGTTCTGTCAAAGTCCAAATATACTTTATTCAAGTAGGTATACTCGTTCAATTTTTTTGTTTTTAAATTATACTACTCCATCTCAGTACAGTACAATACAGTACAGTAGTATTATCAGTCCATTTGCATCTCACTGCTGGGCACGGGCCTCCTTGCAACTGAAAAGGGTTAAACCTTTCCAACACGCTGGCATAGTGCGAGTTGGCTACACACCTAAAAAGAAGTGTGCAGATTTCCTCACGATGATTCCTTCACCGTTAAATGACGTGAAACTTAACTTTGAAAGTTCAGATGCGTATACCCGGTTTGAACCCGTAACCGCCGAGATTTAACTTAACCGTGCACCTAAATCTCAAAGACATCACGACTTCGGTGCATATTCTTGGTATTTACATCATCTAAAAGTTGTTAGCAATTTCTTAGATGTGTGTGGCGGATTCAAGCTTAAACCCTCTTATGACCGAATACTGAAACGCTACTTAATCTGAGGGCGACTTATATTTATGTGGCTGTTATAATTTAAGCGGTATAAACTTAAAAATGTCATGTAAAAGAAGTTTTTGTGGTAATGTTGCCATTTATGGAAATTTAAGTGTGCATTAGTTAATCACATTCTTAAAACCGATAAATGATGTTTCAGTATACCGCTTAAATTATAACAGCCACTTAAATATAATTCGCCCTCAGATTAAGTAGCGTTTCAGTATTCGGCCATTAGTTGTACAAAAGGCCAGTTCTTAGCAGTAGGACGTATCCATATATCCACCATCTGAAGATGAATACCCTCAACCAAATTCAGTAATTGTTTATCTAATACAATATCCTCTTTATAATAGTAGTACATATATTAATTATATGACAGCCCCGTGGCGCAGTTGGCTAGACAGCAGCTTGCGAATCGAGAGGCCGCGGGTTCGAATTTCGATCCCCGCACCGAGACAAAAATGTTTGTGTGATCCACAAATATTTGTTTCGGGTCTGGGTGTTTGTGAGACCGAAAAGTCTCTCGTAGTTAGATACTCACGACACAGGACTTGTTTCCTAGTGTGGGGTCAGAACTATGTATGTGACTGTTGGGTGTATTTATTTATATTTATTTATTATAGATTGTAGAATCTCAAAATACCTCAGCCAGAACAATAAACGCAGCGGCTATTATTTTTGTTTACATTGCACATTCCTCGGCTTTGAACGCACTTACCCCATAATGCAGACGCCCACGTCCAAATATACTGAAACAACACAATCTAACATTTCCATTCAGATATAAAAATAGACTTTCAAGAATAACATAAATATAACGGAGTGATTTCTGTATATTTGTTTTTAAATCGCTTGAATCAAGTGCGTTCTCTTTTATAAATGTAGTAAATTGACTGATGCATGTATTCTCCGAAGTGGTAGGCGTAGCATTTCTGCACCCACATTTTGCCTGGTATATATCAGTACTAATTAATAAGAGGGCGACTGTATTACAGTATTTCGGGCACATTTCCAGACTCCGTGCTGCTACTGAAAATTTCCTAATGGAAAACCCAATAATACTTTACCCGAGCTGGGAAAAAAAATCGGGACCTCTAGATAGCACGGCAAAGCAGTCACATTTTAAAACTCACTACCGCCATTTTAACAGTTAGTAGTACGAAGAGTACCTATAGCTTTTATTTTCTTGCCTAATCCTCGAGTGTGTAGATCGATATAAATAAATAAATAAATAATACTAATAAATAAATACACCCAACAGTCACATACATAGTTCTGACCCCACACTAGGATACAAGTCCTGTGTCGTGGGTATCAGAAACTACGAGAGACTTTTCGTTCTACAAACACCCAGACCCGAAACAAATATTTGTGGATCACACAAACATTTGTCTCTGTGCGGGGAACGAACCCGCGGCCTCTCGTTTCACAAGCTGGTGTCTAGCCAACTGCGCCACGGGGCTGTCAAATTATAAATATTCATTTCTGCAAGCCAATTTTGCCAGGTGTTGAAAATCCCACTGAATATAAGACGAGCCTATTTCCGGGCAATTTTCGGCGGACTCAGTGCTGCTACTGAGAATTTACTAATCCAATAACACTGCCCGAACCGGGTATCGAACCGGGGATCTCTATAGCATTCGGCACACGTGTACTGCGGGACCACTGAGGCAGACTCGTAGTACTCTCATTAAAATACAATGCTCTGGTTTGGATAAAATATTTGTTTTCTTCAAAAAATGAACAATAGCATGTAAATACGAACTAGGTTGGCATTTGGCACAGTGCCAAGAGGCTCGGGAATAAACGATCCACTTAAGAGCTGTAAAAATAATAAATCTTTCGCTTAGTTCCGATGGCTTTATTACACTATGAAATAATTTAGATATTACGGAAACGAATAACTCTGCAAATATCAGATGTTTGTTATCTTTTGAAAAGGTACCTAATACAATGCTACATATGCTAAATGAGTGACTCGTGGTCTCGCGGTACAGTTAGGTGCTGTGCGATCTAGAGGTCCTGGGTTCTATTCGACGGGACGAATATATGGGACGAAGTGTTATTGGGCTTTTTCATTAGGAAATTCTTAGTAGCATCATGGAGTCTAGAATTGTGCCTGAAAAACGGTAATAGGCCGGCTATTACGTGGGACGAAAACACATTTGGCCGTTGGCGAAAAATTTACTTCTGCCTACCCCTTCGGAGAATACAGGCGTTAGGTTATGTATGTATGTATAACAATGCTATTTTTCAAAGTACATACCTATATAGTAAGCTATATACGTTGAAGTTAGACAAATTACACCTTTTATCGCCGTACGGAACGCCGGTCTTGCAGCATAAGTGTGTGTCATGTGATCTTTAGGTCCCGCTTGCAATTTTGGTTCATCATCAGCCCATATACGTCCCACTGCTGGGCACGGGCCTCCTCTACCATATATAACCTAACAAATTCCTAAGAACTTTTTTTTAGGTGTGCAGGTTTCATCACGATGTTTTCCTTCACCGTTAAAGTACGTGATAATTCATTGTGAATACACACATAACTTCGAAAAAGTCAGAGGTGTGTGCCTGGGGTTTGAACCCGCGACCGTCGAGATTCTCGACCGCGTGCCCAAACCTCGAGGCCATCACATTTTGGTTCGGCCCAATCAATTTTATTTACATTCACTGACGCATGTATCCCCGGCCGATTGTATATATGTATATGTGTATATACTTTTGGCGATCTGCGTTGACACAATAAGCCAATCAGTTGGTATTAATTTGCGATTATGTCCATACGAGCACAAAGAACTCCTCAGCGTTCTTTAATCGAATCTAACAACGCTTAGGGACGTCATGTCGCTTCAATCGCTTGTGTGAGATACTTCCTGAACCCTGTAATTTGGAGGCCAGTTCATTGACGTGGGTGGATATTCGAGCTTGATACTTTTCACTGTTTAGCAATCTCCCGTTTGACTGTATTGATGTTTAGATCCTCATGTATATTTTGTATATATTTGTTGCTCACGTAGTATGGTATGTTTAACATGGCTCTCGATGTCTTGCTCTGAAATTTTTGTAGAATATTAATTTCATTCATCTCAACACATTACACACATGACCAGTGGCGTGCCTAGGGCATCTAGCTCGGGCAAGCCCAAATTTTTATTACGGTTTTTATTGTGTATTTTTTTGGTCCAGAAAGTCAGAGAACTAATAAATAATATACCTACCGCAAATTATTTACATTCAAGATTTTGACATAGGTATTGATGTAGGTATATTATAGTACTGGCCTAACAAAGAAATAATTATTTGTCGCTACTCGCTAGTGATAGTTAGTACCAAAACCAAAAACCATAAAATGTCGGCGAAGATTATTAGAACAATAATATGTCCAAATTGTGCACAAACGTCGTGTCTCTCTAAATTTGAATGCGAGATGTTATAACATAGACACGGAATATATCATATTGAATTTTATTAGACAAATAACTCGACTCGAATTGGTTTCAAACCACATAATTAAAAAGTAAACAGTCAAATTCTAAAAATTACCTATACCTACTCGTAAGTTAATTTTCATGTCGTGACCTTGAATGCAAGTTTTTTTGTTGAACAAAATGATAAATAATATGTATTAATCTTAGAAATAATACGATGATGATCAACGCGAGTTTTGAAATTTCGTGACATAATTAACGAGAAATGAATACTTCAATGCGTTGTTTACATTATTTATAAAATTAAATCAAAGTATGTGGTGTTGTAAATTTTCATGCATTCTACAAGAACCAGATAAATTATTTAAATCATTACAACAAGAATTCCACACATTTTAAACATTACATAAAATATGCAACACAAACATAATATAACCTTTTCGTATGAGAACATTCAACTATTCAATTAGTTATGTACTTACTAATCGGATCTATTAAGCGTCCTCATAATTTTTAACAATTAGAGAAATACTCGAGTCAAGTTACGAGCCGTTTTTTCACAGTATAATTTAATGAATTTACCTTATCTTCGAAGTGCAAAACATGCAGACACGCCACGAGGATTAACAATAAACATCACCCATTTTTTATAATCACTGTAGTAATATTCTAAATAAATACCACAACAAATTCTATTTAATTTGGTTCTTTCACTCAGTAAACGTAAACAATTAACGATATATTAAAATATCGATATTTTTAAAGTGTGCTTCGCGTTTTTTATTTATTTATTTATTTTACGGCTCTGGATACAAGTCCTTTAAGCCAAACCAAAACATTACTATTTACAACAAATTAGTTTCTCTAATACATGCTGCCTTAATGCCTATTATAGGATTTAAAATTTTTCTGTCGTTCTACAAACAAACTTATATATTGCTCGGTAATTTCTAATATTTTTTAACATTTCTATTACTGATGTAGGCATAACTGAAGAAACTTCTGACAATTGAGAAATTAATAATAATCTTTGAATATGAAACTTCTTGCAGTTCAAAAAAAGATGGTCTAGATCAGCAGCTTGCTGGTTACAATAATTGCATTTATCTTCTGTGATTATTTTCATTCTAAAGAGATGAGCTGGAGTCTGACAATGGCCAAATCGTAATCTATTTAAATAGTTACATAATGTTTTCTTTCCGTATATTCTTTAATATTATTATACCAGGGGCGGGCGGGCAAGTTTTGTTGGATTGATGCATTCCATTTTCCTGTGGTTTTAATTTTTTCTTTCCAATGACCTTCCCATCGAAGTTTTCCTTTTTCTTTGAGTAACACATAGAAATCTGTATATGGAATTTTAAGTACATCACTATGATCTTCGTTCCAATGAGAATTTGCAGCCTTGTCAGCTAATTCATTTCCCTGAATCCCCGAATGAGAGGGAACCCACTTAATTTCAACTGCCTTACTCTTGTTCATATTGTACAATAATTCCTTAATATTACGTAATTAATCTTATATTCAAAAGTTGAACCATATATTGCCCTTATAACATTTTGTGCATCTGATAAAATAAGCAAGTTCAGCGTCTTAAACATATCTTCCAATGCATTTGTGAACAATTTTGGGGAAATGACGTCCCCTTGTCTCACTGTTGTTGTAATTCCGTCTTCTGCGGGGGCTTTTCCATTCTTAAGCTGCCCAAGAGCGATCCCAATCTCGTTCGCTGATCGGCAGGATGTACCACGTGCAGGAGAGGTTGGCTTGGCGCACTAAGTTGTTAGTCGTACTCCCTTACATCCCTCTCTCCTCCCTGCGTATGCCTCCGCAGTAAAAATACTACAATTGTTATTTATTCTGTAATTTTTACTTATTTTCAAATGAGCATCATAAAAAGCAGAGCATACGTGATCTGCAGATTTTGAGCCATCAGTGTATATCTTATACCTATTAACATTAACAGTAGAATTATTCTTTACATACTTATTACTATCAAATTCTTTTAATTCTAAATTAAGTTTACTACCTAAGAGAGCATCATATTCACAAGTATAGATATGGTAATTATTAAATTTATACATATTCACACACATTTTATTTACATGAGTCATTATAGTACACATTTCCGGTAGCTTATTAAATATAATGTCTGAGGGGCGAATGTAATCTAATGGGAAATTATGTAAACTTTCAGGTAATATCAATGAATTTGCTAAACTGGAATTAACTTTACACAATGATTTTAAACAAAACTTTTCCGCAAAATGAAGTCGTCTTATCACCAGTGGGGGAATGCAGACTTCAGCCTCCATTACATTAATAGGCGTTGTCTTCATTGCCCCGCTTATAGTTCTTAAAGCAATATTTTGTATAACATCCAATTTCTTTAGCAAAGGAGGGCTAGTATACGTCATGTACGCTAAACAGCTGTAATCAAAATGGCTACGAATTAAACTTTTGTAAAGCATCGACAAAGTTCTGGGATCCGAACCCCAGAATGTTCCTGCCAAACTTCTTAGAATATTAATGTTTCTCAATGCCTTTTTAGATATATATTGTATATGATTATGAAATTTAAGTTTATTGTCAATTATTACACCTAAAAATTTCTTTTCGTTTAGGTACTTGTGGGATGCAAATATTATTGTATTTAACATTTATTGATTCGTTGTTACCAAATACTACAAGAGAACTTTTTTCCGACTTGATATTTAATTTTAATTTATTGCTATAATAAGTATTTAACTGTCATAATGCTAGATTTAAGTTTTGTTGTGCAACATTTCTGTCACAGTGTCAAGTGTCAACAGAATATACTAAAATGTCATCGGCAAACTGTAAAATTTTAATGTTTTCTGTACCAAGATATTGAAAAATCTGAGAGGTATATAAATTGTATAAAATAGGAGACAAAGATGCCCCTTGCATTAGCCCTTTAGTCACTGTATTTGGTCCATGTAATATGCCATTAAACTTCACATAGATTGAACGATCATGTAAGAAATTATAAATCCATTTTAAAAACTTTCCAGGTAAGCCTATTTCATATAATATAAAAATAAGTTGGTTAATATCTACATCATCGTAAGCTCCTTGAACATCAAGGAAGGCACAAACTGCAACAGATTTTGAAAAGAGACATTTCTTCATGTCTGTTATAAAAGTCATAAAGCTTTCTGGTGCACTTTTTCCCTTTCTAAAGCCAAATTGGATGTCTGGTAACAAATTATATTTTTCTACATAGTAATCAAGTCGTAATTTAATCATCTGTTCCATTAATTTTCCAATGCATGAAGTAAGTGAAATGGGTCTATATGAGTTATAATCTTTAGGAGATTTATCAGGTTTCAGAACTGGTATTATGCATTGTGTTTTCCAAAATTCAGGAATAATTTGGTTAAACCAAAGAGAATTCAGTACCTACCATTAATAATTCCTTTTTACAAATTGTTGGAAGTTTCTTTAAGAATATATAAGGAATATAATCCAAACCTGGAGCAGAATCTCTTCTTGAGTCCAATGCTATGCAAAATTCATTAAAACTAAATTCTTTCAATAAAAACATATTTCTATCACTATCATTGTTCTTATCAAAATATAAATTTTCATTACTTGACAAATTTGTGTTACTATTACTAATTTTATTGATAAAATCCGGAATCCATTCATCTTGTTTAGGACTGTTCACAACATTTATTCTTTTAAATCTACGCATGTAATTCCAAATTTTTGCAACAGGTGTGTTTCTATTAAATGAAGAGCAAAGATTTTTCCAACTATTGTATTTTTGTTGACTGATATTTTTTTTCTTTTTTGCATCATTTTTTTGTATTCTATATACAGATCTATAGCCATTGATGCCCTATATGCCAATAGGGCTTCTTTTGACTGTTTGACTGCAACTGCACATTCCTCATTCCACCAAGAAGCGGGGACTTTTTTAACATTTGAACCTTTATATAAAGGAGTACACCTATCCCTTAATTCACTAATTATTTCACAGAATTTATTATATGATAATATTATATCATTGTCAGAATAAGTATTATCACTAAACAAATTTTCAGCATCATTTTGATATTTAATCCAGTCAGTTTTGTGGAATAAATATTTTTGTATATTACAGTTTATTAAATACTTTGAGGGAGAGACTAGAACATCAGTAAAGTCAGGGAAGTGATAACTTCCCATTGAATCATCACCAATATTCCATTGACACACTGGAGCTATGTCAGGGCTGACACATGTGACATCTATTGCTGATGCATTTTTATTTGGAGCCTGAACTGTTGTGGGCTTACCATCATTTAGGATGCAAAGATCAACTTCATCAAAAAGATTAAACAATTGAGTACCCCTTGATTTAGTAGTTGCACACCCAAAAGCTATATGGTGTGCATTAAAATCACCAGATATCAAGCATGGTCTTGGTAAATTATGAATTATCTGTCTTAGTTTATTAATTTTAAATTTATTCTTTTTAGGTGGGCAGTATACATTTAATATGGATAAAGCACCTGCCTGCGTCTGTACAGAAATAGCAACACATTGGATATCTTGATAAAATGGGAGATGTATAATGTCATATTTAATATTGTTCTTAATTAAAATTCCAACACCTCCGTGATTATTATTAGAATTTTTGTAAATAAAATTATAACCGTGAAATCTAACATTTAAGCAATTTCTTTCATTTAACCATGTTTCATTTAACAGTAGGATATCTACAGTGAAGTCATCTAATAAAGACTTAACTAATGGCTTTTTATTATTAATGCTTTGGATATTATGGTGAACAATTCTTAAATAATTATCCATTTAGTACTTAGGTGTTTTAGTAATATTTCTTTGATTTTAATTGTTGTCTTTGGTGAGTCTTTATTATTACCTATCGAAATTAAAGTCTTAACTAAAGCGTTTAATATTTTGTCATTATTAAAATTAGTATTTGTAGTTTTTTCTGTTTCAGTTTGCTTTCCTTTATGGGGCATGTACGTGATATAGCCGAATGAGATCCCTCACAGTTTGCACATTTTACTTCGTTAGTCTTATTGCATTCTGTGTAGAGATGTTCACCGGCACATATGGAACATACTTGTTTATTTTTGCATATCTTAGCTGAGTGATTAAACTTTAAACATTTAAAACTTTGTAACAGTGGCCTCACATATGGTTTATCTTTGAAGCGCCAATGATCAAGGAAGATATAATCTGGTCAGGTGTTGCTCACAAATGTTATAGCTACAGTCTTGAGAGGTTGTCTTATTCCATTGCTGTCCTTTTTCGTGAATCTTCTCACTGCCACCATTTCGAATTCGCATGTGAGTTTTCTATATAGGTCTTTGTGGGATAATTCCAATGGAACAAACTGGATGCCACCAATGGATTCAACCGATGAAGCTGGAATGTATGCATTAATGTGTTTTTCTAATTTGGAAGAATAATTTAGAAAATCATTTGCGGAGCTGGCTTGGTTGAAATTAATTTGGATTTTGTGAGCATTAGCTCTGCTGATCTCGTATTGGCCCTTGATGTAATCGCCCAAAATGTTTTGGATATAAATTGGGTCTTTGTTTCCTAAATTCACATTTTCTGTGCTTTCTATAAATACTGGAAAGTTTGTATTGTTAGAATTATCTGAATATTGTCTTTTATATCCAGGTTTAAAAAAAAAAACTGTGTATAATCTTCTGATGGCATTGACGACAATTTATCAGATATACTTTTATATTTTCTTTTCTTTACTTCTTTTGGTGGGTCCCCATCACTGTGCGAGCCCATTGTTCCAATATAAATTCCTTTTTTATATTAAAATTAATTGAAATAAAATTTAAAAGAACCGCCTTATTCGACTTCCCGCCAAAAAGTCAGTGTGCTTCACTGCACTCCAGGGTTGCCATTAAATAAAAATTTATTGCCGTGTTTTGGATGTCGAATTGCCGTGATTTGTAGAAAAATTGAGAAATTGCCGTGTTTTCTTTTTTTTCAAATTACATTAAATTCTTATCATATAATTGCCGTGTTTTATGACACGGCAATGAAATTCTGCCGTGTACCGTGTTTTTTTTTCCAACTGACCCCAATTACCTTATAACACGGCAATTGCCGTGTCAACGTCAATGGCAACCCTGCTGCACTCCCGATTGCACGCACTTCAGAGCGAAAACGGTATTCTTATGTCCATACTAATTGCTATATAAACGGTATTTTGGTTATATCTATGTTTGAAAATCCAATGGGAATTTCGACGTAGTGCGAAAGAGATAGAACTAGTAAAGTGAAGCCAGGTTTAAAGCTCACCAGATAGAGGGAGATAGATATTATGTTCAACATTGATGTTTACTCTAAACTATTGCCCGTTTGTGCGCCCGCGTTTCGTTTTTTTGAAATTATATGGGCAGGGATTTGGCGCGCGGCGGCGCGGCTGTATGGCGGACGGCGGCGCGGCAAAAATACGTAAATTTCTGTTTTTGGATAAATATTTTGTTGTTTGTATTGTGTATTGTCCTGGTGTCTGAGGTGGTTTGTATAAATAATACTAATAACACTTAGTTTCAATAGCGTTCGCCGCACCCACTCGGTCCGATGTCAGGCGTAGTAGTGAACCGGTTCGAGTGGGGAACAGCGCTTATTATAATTTATTTTCACATCTACCTTACAATTTATAATTATAATATTACATCTACACTACATACACTACATATTTAATTATGGAATACATATCTAGTTTATGTTTCTTATTCGGAATTACGTAAGGCAAGCTGGGCTTTTGGGCTTCTATGGAAGTACCGCCACTGCACATGACATAGCTCGGCACTATTCAGTCCTTTATCGATCAAGTCACACGCTTGTTTCCATCTCCCGTCGGTATAACACCACTGGCAATTGGTCTCAATAGCCACTTCTGTTTCCATGGCATTTAATTTCCAACAGAATGGCTCGGGCCGTTTCATAAAACAAAGTTGGAAACATAATCAGGTCGTAAAAGGGAAGGAATTCTTCACTTTAATTAAATCCTTCTCTTATTACTTTTATACTTATTATAAAGAAGAAATACCTATCTGTATTTTGTATGTTTGGAAAGAATTAATTCAAAAACTACTTAACTCTTAAACTGCCTCGCTGTCTCGCGCAATAAGTATATGCCGTACCTACTACCTATATAGAATTCGCGGGAAGGATCTCCGAGTTGAGCAATCTATTACGTGGGACTAACACACACCCGGTGAAATATGGGTGCAAAAATGCACCTCTTCCTACCCCTTCGGGGAATACGTATAATATGCGTGAGGTTGTATGTATGTACATAAATATTATAATTTGAATGGTTTTGAGTATGGACGTAGATGGGGCCTTAAAAAAATAACATAGGCTACATTTTATCACGTAATATTGTAGTATTCCTGTGGAATGAGCACGAAACTAAAACTAAACTAACCGTAAAGGAAAAGCAGTAGGACGTAGTATATGGGCTGATGATGATGAGCACGGAACTAAAAAATTCGCACAGGCGAAGCTTGGCTTTACTGCTATTCTTAAATAAAACATTACAGCAATAACTATATTTATTATAAATGGCGAAGGGTAATTTCGTAATAAAATTAGTAAGGGTCGGAATAATCGCATCATTAACGGAAACGGGAGATTATTTTTTACGTTATATATTAAAATTATATTCTATATTAGGCTTAATGGTTATTATCCCGGGCAATTTATTCTTTAGACATGTGCATCTCGACAGTCGCGAGTTCGATCACAAAGCACTCTCATTCTTTTGTCGGATGTTTTATTTATTTTTCTGTGTCAATATTAGTACCTATATCTGTAGGCTCGCCCTTATTACGTAGGACTGATACATACTTGGCGAAATGTGGGTGCAGAATTGACTTTTTAGGTGTGCAAGTTTGCTCACGATGTTTTCCTTTACCGTAAAAGTACGTTATAATTATTTGTGAATAGAACACATAACTTTGAAAAGTCAGAGGTGTGTCTGGAGTTTGAACCCGCGACCGTTGAGATTCTCGACCGCGTGCCTAAACCTTGAGGCCATCACGGCAAGGTATGTTTACACCTGTATATTCTGCTTAGTATTTAAACATACAAGTGTTTAAATTGTGAGTATGTTACTCCAAGTGCTTCTCAATGCCACACCGGCAAAATTTCACATAATATATTCAGACGGGGTATCGTTCGAAATTGACTCGGATATGAGAAAGCTCTTAATCCAGCTGTCGTGTCGGGCAGATTAATCATAAGATTAAATAAAGTCTCGAGTGTAGTTGGATGAAATTTAAAGAAAAAGGTGACGGTAGCTAGGCCAAGCGCCGGGGGTTTTTTTTGCAACATATGGGACCTGAAATTTTTTTTTGGAATATGTTCAAGGGTATCCCCTGAATGTAAATCCAAGTTGGCGCGGCGGGGGGGGGGGGGGGGGGGGGGGTTCACTTCAGCCGCCATCTTGGAAAACACGTTTTATCGAATATCTGGCGAACTGCGCATCGTACGACAAAAATTGTAGAAATCATTATTGTAGATAATAATATTTGCCATCTTTTTTATTTGAAACTTTTTTTTGTATCGATCAAGATCATTTGGCTATGTAGAACAGATAAATGAAAAACGCAAAAGGTTGCGACGTGTTTTTTAATCTTTATCCTGAATATCCATATTTTTACGTTTATGGTTCATTATTATGTAAGCTTATCTGGGCTAGCACATTTCCTAACTCTGTGCACCTACTGATAATTCATTGAATTTATTGCTCGACCCGGAAATCGAACCTGGGCCCTTTTGATCGCACGGCACACACTACTGACGCGAGACGGCGTGGCTGTAACGCAAGCAAGCTTGCTGTGGATGTTGAAAAACACTACTGCCCAATCTTTCGGGGAATTGTGTAAATGTAACACACATACGAGCACTTATAGAGTCAGTTTTAAAGATATTCTTTCTTTACTAAAATATATGAACATTAATCTATAGGTACAGTGAAGCAGTGATGGCCTCGAGGTTTAGGCGCGCGGTCGAGAATTTCGGCGGTCGCAGGTTCAAACCCCAGGCACAAACCTCTGACTTTTCGAAGTTATGTGTGTATTCACAATGAATTATCACTTGCTTTAACGATGAAAGAAAACATCGTGATAAAACCTGCACACCTAAAAGTTCTTAGGAATCTCTTAGGTGTGTAGTCCGCCAACCCGCACTAGGCCAGCGTGGTGGACTAAGGCCTAAACCCTGTCAGTTGTAGGGAGGCCCGTGCCCAGCAGCGGGACGTATCTGGGCTGATGACGTGACGTGAAGTAATCTATACTAATATTATGAATTTAGAGGAGGCCTTTGTCGCAAGACAAATTGAAGAATAAAACTACCGTTTACCGAATTAGAAATAACGTTTCGTTATATATGTATTAGTTAAGTTCATAAATTAGCATAACATCTTATAGTTTAATATAATTAATAGTAGTAATATATGGCTAATAAGTTAATAATAAGGTTAAATAAGTAACTCTTGTAATTTCAAATAAGTTTAACAATAAAGGCGTTTTTATTTTATTTTATATTATGAAGATGAAGAGTTCGTTTGCCTGAACGCGCTATTCAGGAACTATTAATCCGATTCGAAAACAATCTGTCAATGTCAAATAGCCCATTTATCAAGGCTACACGTCATCAAGCTACGGCCAATAGGAGCAGCAACGGAAACTGACTAAAACGGAGCAACAGTATTCGTTTGGGAGACTAATATTTCACATACGGAGTTGCAAGCAAAAACTAGTAGACCTATAAAAATGTCTGACTATTCTTGATAAAAAGTAAATGTGGAAGAACTATTTGGAACGGCATTTTGATATTAATACTAACATAGTTAGTAGACTGCCTCGTGGTCTCGCGGTAAAAGTATGTGCCGAGCGATCTAGAGGTCCTGGGTTCGATTCCCGGGTCGGGCAAAGTGTTATTGGGTTTTTCCATTAGGAAATTCTCAGTAGCAGCACGGAGTCTGGAATTGTGCCCGAAAAACGGCAATAGTCTCGCCCCCTATTACGTGGGACTGATACATACCTGGCGAAATGTGGGTGCAGAAATGCACCTCTGCCTACCCCTTCGGGGAATACAGGCGTGAGTTTATGTATGTATGTACTAACATAGTTTTCATCGAGCAATATTTCACAGCGACTAATCTGTAAGGTTATCACTGAGTAACCGGTTCCTAATTTAGCAATTCAAAACTATTCAGCGCATTGCCTTACCCTCGTCAAGAAAATAGCGTCCCGACAGAAATTCGAAACATTTAATGTCAAAGTTAAACCCCCTTTTTGCCCTACAATAAGTTATCAACTTATTTATAAGCTGTTTTTGTTGAACCCCTAACGTATTATGTTTTACTTTATCTTTTCTTTGTAAAGAATAAGTGACCACTTATATAAATATAAAGTTTAAAGCGACTTGTTTAGTTTTATCCACTAAGGTGAATTCAATTTAGGAGTTTCTTTTAAACTTCTCTGAGAAAAATACCTCTCAACTTTCGAAGTCATATTTGGATTCACAATAAAATAAGGCGCATTTAACCGTGAAGGAAGTCTTCGCGAGGGAATCTGCGTACCAGAGTTCTCCACGATAAATTTCTTAGGGATGACAAGACCACCAACCCACTCCAGGCTAGCATGGTGGACTAAGGCAGTAAAGAAGGCACTGTGACACTGGGACATATGTATGTATATGGACCTGCGTACATTTAGCTATATACATATATTGAGTCGTGATGGCCTCGAGGTTTGGGCATGCGGTCGAGAATTTCGACGGTCGCGGGTTCAAACTCTAGGCACACACCTCTGACTTTTCGAAGTTATGTGTGTATTCACAATGAATCACGTACTTTAACGGTGAAGGAAAACATCGTGATGAGACCTGCACACCTAAAAAAGTTCTTGGGAATTTCTTAGGTGTGTAGTCCGACAACCCGCACTAGGCCAGCGTGGTGAACTAAGGCCTAAACCCTCTTAATGGTAGAGGAGGCCAGTGCCCAGCAGTGGGACGTATATGGGCTGATGATGATGATGATGATATACATATATTGATTACTTGTTTTTTTTCGAGGGGAAAGCTGCTTATGACTCTACTTCCCGCCAGCCCTGGGAGAGGGGGGCGGAAAGCAAATGCCGGGGTCACCGGCCTTCCCGCCCAGCGCGCGCGACGTCACGTCCGCGCAGATGTTAATGCCGGGCTAGGTCTCTAACAAAAAATCCCTTTACCGGCATACTACCAAAACTAATTTCCAACTCCTCCTGTATAATATTTCTGATTAATTTCGTTGCGGGATATTGACAATTTAGGTCCCCTTAGATTCGTTGAGCTTCATTGCTCGGCGTCAATACTGTGCGTGCCGCTGTTGATACTGGAGCACAGGAGTTACAGTGGCGGGTGTGTGGTGGGATAGGGACCAAAAAATAAAATACTACAAAAACCCCCCGGTGGCCATCTTCGTGCCAAGTACGGCAACCACGTTGTGTGGGCGAGAAGCGCCCACCACTATATCCGCAGCTGCCCGGTGCATATACTGACGCCCTAACGCGACAGTGGAATGTGTCTTTCTTAACCGCTACTGTCATCATCAGCCCATATACGTTCCACTGCTGGGAACAGGCCTCCTCTACAACTGAGAGGGTTTAGGCCTAGTTCACGCTGGCCTAGTGCGGGTTGGCTACTGTAAAAGGCTATAAATATAAACAAAAAGTTTAATATCAAATTGTATTTGCATTGTTCCGTTCGCCGGTTTTTATGCGCTAACTTTTCACCGAAACGGTGTTTTCGCTTGTCACGATGTGTTTGTAAGCGAAACAATGTGCTATTAAATTTGCATGTATGAAAAAAGTTTAACAAAACGCTTTTCAGGTCCGCCGTATAAAAATAGCCGTAATTTTTACATCATCATAGTTAGATGGCAGACTGTGAAATGAAAGGTTTGCCGTTTGATCCCACATTTTTCTAAGGACTAGACCGACTCGTTGTCTCGCGGCACAAGTATGTGCTGTGGGATGTTGAGTTCCCAGGTTCGATTCTCGAGTCAGGCAAAGTGTTATTGGATTTTGAGTAGCAGCATGGAGTCTTGAATTGTTACCAATAAACGGCAATAGGCTCGCCCCCTATTACATGAGACTTATACATACCTTTTGTTCACGAGAGGAAAGCGCCCTTGCGGTACCTCGGAGGAGACTGAGAAGGGGTATGTTGGGGTCACCGGCCTTCAACTCGGCGTGCGGAACAATTGTCCGCTGAGTTGACTCCCTTACCAAAATCCTACGCCAGCATACCGACGAAATCCTGTCGGTGACCACCACACGCGTTTGGGGCAATTTATTAGGGAATACAGGCGTAAGGTTGTGTTTATTTTGCAATGCTAACACGATAAAGTGGCCACACAGACCCTTTATTTAACGATCAAAATAAGATTTATCCGACTAGAAGCGATTACAGTTCTACCCCACTAGTTGCCAGAATTAGTTTGTCTAATATTATTTGTCAGGAATATTATCGTAAATTTTAATGGCCCAAAAAGAAACATTCGGGAAAATGTTCGTGCTTAATACCTTTCCATCAGAATATGTGATATGGTAGTAAAACCTATTAATATATAAATAAGAATATCCTATATACCTAACAATAAACAATAATTAACTAAATTTTACACATTTAACGTCAAACGTTTTTGCAATTTTATGAAATTACCGCCACTGGTGTACGTGTTTTTGTTTCAGACTGTATTCGTTCAAAAATTAATAAATTTTGTATAACTCAGTTTCCTTATCGCACCCTCGACAGCTCGTTAAAAAAAATACTTTTATGGACACATATTATTGATATTAAAACATTACCGTAAATAATATAAACAAAGGATTTCCAAAGGGATTTCGATCTGATGATCGGGATGGAAAAACATACCAAAAACACAAACGGAGCAGGATAAAACTATCAACGCAGCAATCCTAAACTAACAAGCCCCATACTGGTTTCAGTAAAACAATCCATTGAGTCAACTAAGAGGTTTGATTTTAATAATATTTTAGTTATAACATTATTGGAACATTAATAGTTGAATAAGACTAGAAAAGATATGTCAGCATGCCGAGCGTATCAAACCTAAGATTAGATTATCACATGTTTGACACGGCCGCCTCTTAGTAATTCCGGCTGCGTGTAATATCAAAGACTTTAACAAATGTGTGACAACCAATAGCAGCCCTTCATTTATGTTTTAAATTTTTATCATTATTCGTGTGATCGTAGCAGTAATGAACATGTGAAAGACAAGCGGCGACACACGTCCCCATACAAAATACTGTCTATTTCTCTTCTAATCTTATTCAGCTGTTCTGTGATTGGCATAATAGCGATATCCTCACAACTGTCAATAGATTAAATTTATGAGAAAGCGTCGAAAGTTCTTATCTTTATCGTTTCAGCTAGAATAGTTTAATAGCTTGGCAGCGTCCTTGGCGCAGTTAGCTAGACACCAGCTTGCGAATCGAGAGGCCGCGAAGTCGATCCCCTCACCAAGATAAATGTTTGTGTCATCATCAGCCCATATACGTCCCACTGCTGAGCACGGGCCTCCTCTACAACTGAGAGGGTTTAGGCCTTAGTCCACCACGCTGGCCTAGTGCGGGTTGGCGGACTACACAGCTAAGAAATTCCTAAGAACTCTTAGGTGTGCAGGTTTCATCACGATGTTTTCCTTCACCGTTAAAGTACGTGATAATTCATTGTGAATACACACATAACTTCTTAGGTGTGTGCCTGGGGTTTGAACCCGCGACCGTCGAGATTCTCGACCGCATGCCCAAACCTCAAGGCCATCACGACTTCTTTGTGTGATCCACAAATATTTGTTCCGGGTCTGGGTGTTTGTGAGACCGAAAAATCTCTCGTAGGTTATGGTACCGTCGACACAACATTCGTATGTTAGCGTGGGGTCAGAACTATGTATGTGACTACATACATACATAACCTCACGCCTGTTTTCCTCGAAGGGGTAGGCAGAGGTGCATTTCTGCACCCACATTTCGCCAGGTATCAGTCCCACGTAAGGGGGCGAACCTATTGCCGTTTTTCGTGCTCATTTCCAGACTCCGTGCTGTTACCGAGAATTTCCTAATGGAAAAACCCAATAACACTTTGCCCGACTCGAGAAACGAACCCAGGACCTCTAGATCGCACAGCAAATACTTGTGCCGCAAGACCACGAGGCAGTCAATTATTTTGCCATTAATCATACTGTTTTTTTTATAGGGTCCCATACATATCTTATAAACTTGACCAGTGTTTAAGTGTGTCTTTATACAATAGATATATGTCATTATTACACAAAAGGTTTTATTTAGAAAACATACTTTTGTTCCTTATTACAGGGCCACAGATGGTATTTTTCTCAAGGGATAAAAACGTTGTACTAATTAAAAGGAGCACAGTTGTTTTCCCTTCAGGGCTCAACATGATTGTATTATATAAGTAGGTTATATTTTTTTATAAACAGAATTGCCTCTTTACGTTTATTGGCATGGACAGCCCCGTGGCGCAGTTGGCTAGATACCAGCTTGCGAAACGAGAGGCTGCGGGTTCGATCCCCGCACCGAGACAAATGTTTGTGTGATCCACAAATATTTGTTTCGGGTCTGGGTGTTTGTGAGACCGAAAAGTCTCGCAGTTTCTGATACCCACGACACAGGACTTGTATCCTAGTGTGGGGTCAGAACTATGTATGTGACTGTTGGGTGTATTTATTTATTTATATTACCTATATTTACTACGTGACAATTTTGTTCAAATTGAATTTACATGGACTTTAAAGGTGAAGGAAGACGTCGTGTAACCTGCTCGCCTTCGCCATCCTGCAAGTCTTCTCCAACAAATTTCTTAGTTGTGTAGTCCGCCAACCTGCTCTAGGACAGAGAGCTGGACTGGAGTCTAACCCCCTCTATGAGGCTCATTCCAGCAGTAGACATCGGGCTGATATAGATAAAACGATGTAAATAAGCCTCAGTAGGCAGACGAGCAAGCGGTCCGCCTGATGGTAAGCGGTTACCGCCGCCCATGGACTAAAGTAATGCCAGGGGCACAACCCAGCCGCTGCCTACCGTGTGGTTAACACTCTTTTTAAGCCTCGTTTAAAGAAGGACAAGTCATAGTTTGTACATTTCTTTTAATTTAACCTTGTACACCTTCCTTTCATTTCTCTTCCTACATCTAATAAATGTCGTTTTCCAATTCTCAGACTGATTCCGTACTATACGTGTGTGTATATATGTATATGTATATGTATGTATGAGTTGCATGCAATACACATTGACCACTCTCTCATGTATCCTTTCTTTATGTCCATCCTAGGTAGTCTGTTAGAGACCGCTTTGTGCGATAAGACCGTCTATTGTACTAATTTAGTCTACTGTACTCCATAGTTTTAATATGTCTACAATAAAGTTTTGAATAAATGTAAAAAATAAATAAACAAATCCATTTTGCAAATTTTACTACACAAAAAGGCAACACAAACGTAACAAAGCCTGTTATTTTTTGCGCGAACCCATAAATATCTAGGGAATTGTCTCTTATCCTTTCCACTGCTGAAAAAATCCCGCAAAAACCCAATAAAGCCATTAACACAATAGGTAGCTGCAGCCCCTTCTCAACAGCCGCTGCTCAGCCGTATATCTTGTAGTAATATTACTTATTCACGCGGGAACCTCTATAACAAAGAGAACAGAAAACTGAAATACAAAAAACACAGAAAACTACATAACATACATACATACATAAACTCACGCCTGTGTTCCCCGAAGGGGTAGGCAGAAGTGCATTTCTGCACACACATTTCGCCAAGTATGTATCATGTATATATGTGTATGTAATATATGTAATGTATATGTGTATATGTATGTAATAGGGGGCGAGCCTATTGCCGTTTTTCGGGCACATTTCCAGACTCCGTGCTGTTACCGAGAATTTCCTAATGGAAAAACCCAATAACACTTTGCCCGACCCGGGAATCGAACCCAGGACCTCTAGATCGCACGGCACATACTTGTACCGCGAGACCACGAGGCAGTCACACAGAAAACTGAAATACAGAAAACTGTATTTCTTACCAAACAACGCTTTGTGAATGATGAAACAAATTTATTTTTTATCATTTTTTATATACAGGTTGTATAACGACCGTGATCGAAAACTAAGACATTCAATAGTCACAGGTGATTACAAACACCTTGACATTAAAAAAAAAAGTCTCGACAAAAAAAAAATGACGTTTTCCTAACAATCATAGATATTAAATGGATGTGGTTGTAAGGAAAACGTATTTTTTTTGTCGGGATTTAAAAAGCAGGAACTCAACGCTAGATGATCATAATTGTACATACTTTATTTTTGCAAGCTACTCGGAACTTACGTGTTGGATGCATCATGCAACCAACATGATTACATAGACGTAACAACTATATTTGACTGCCCCGTGGCGCAGTTGGCTAGATACCAGCTTGCGAAACGAGAGGCCGCGGGTTCGATCCCCGCACCGAGACAAATGTTTGTGTGATCCACAAATACTTGTTTCGGATCTGGGTGTTTGTGAGCCCGAAAAGTCTCATGTAGTTTCTGATACCCACGACACAAGACTTGTATCTTAATGTGGGGTCAGAACTATGTATGTGACTGTTGGGTGTATTTAATTTAATTTAGTATTAGAACGTTCGAGAAATACATACTATGCCCCGATATCAGGGTAATATTGAGCGTTCCAATGTGTCCTTAAATTTGATGGAAATTGAACAAGAAATCTATAGGAATGGACGGATAAAGACAGGAAAAAATGGACTACAGAATATCGAATATTGGAGACGAAATGAACCGTAACGTCTGCTGGGTCTAACTCACTAAATCACTGCCGAGCTCGGACCTCCTTTAAGACTGAAACATATAAAGCTTTATTCTATTTAAGATATTGAGCAAGTGACCGTGTGAATGAATGATGGAAGGATGGAATGATTGTGTAAAGTATTGCCCGAAAAACGATAATGGGCTCGCCCCTATTACGTGGCAGAAAGACACAATTTAAGTGCAGAAATGTACCTCTGCTGACCCTTTCGGGAAATACAAGTGTGAGTGCATATTTATATAAAGGTGTATTCAGACCGTGATCGGAAACTAAGGCAAGTAATAGCTACGGTGAAGACAAACCCATTGGCGTTAAAAATCCCGACAAAAAATGAAAAATGTGACGTGGTTGTAAGAAAAACGTGATCATCATCATCATCGTCATCAGCCTCTCTTACGTCCACAGCTGGACATAGGCCTCTCCTGTGGCACGCCACTGGGCTCAATCTTCGGCCTTCCTCATCCAACCGCTGACGGCCATCTTGCGTATATCGTAAAACGTTTATTTTTTGTCCGATTTTTTTTAATGTCACGGAGTTTGTAATCACCGCAGCTATTATCTACTTTAGTTCCCGATCACGGTCTGAATACACCCTGTATATATGTATATTTTTAAAAATAAGTTAATAGAAAACTGACTGCCTCGTGGTCTCGCGGTACAAGTATGTGCCGTGCGATCTAGAGGCCCTGGGTTCGATTCTCGGGTCGGGCAAAGTGTTATTGGGTTTTTCCATTAGGAAATTCTCAGTAACAGCACGGAGTCTGGAAATGTGCCCGAAAACGGCAATAGGCCCGCCCCCTGTTACGTGGGACTTATACATACCTGGCAAAATGTGGGCGCACAAATGCACCTCTGCCTACCCCTTCGGGGAATACAGGCGTGAGTTTATGTATGTAGTTAATAGAAATCTTATTCAAATATTACATTTGACACCCAACAGACTCAATTAATCCCAACATTATACATTGAACACGCGAGCTATTGTCATCTCGAATTTGCCCGGACTGTGCAAATTGGCGCTATTCTGACATTCAATGCCAGTTATTACTGCGCGGTCCGTACACACAACGGCTATGTACGGAATAATTCAATTTAACAATGTCATAACTGTATTTCCAATATTATTAGCGGCAGTTTAAATCGCAAGTTATGACGCATAATTTTATAGGGGGACACGCTTCGGATGGATTTAATAATTGACTGCCTGGGGGTGCGGCATTTGGCGTACGATCAAGAGGTCCCCCGTCCCAGGCTTAATGTTGGGCAGAGTATCATTATATATATTCTAAGGAAATTCGATCAGAAGTGGGTTTTTTTTAAAGGAAAATACTTTACACGTTTTTACAATTTCATTAATTACATTTACTCAGTATCAAAGTAACATTAACATTCATCGATTCCGACACAAAACTAACGCTAAATAATCCAGATTACAATTTACAATAAAAAGAGCAAAATACAACAGAACGACCATTATCCTAACCAACGACAATTGTGCCAGACTGACGCGACGGAAGGAGCGCAACCAAAGGAGGTCCGCCAACACTCGGCACCGGCCTATATCGAGTTACTCCTCCACTACTCTTATGTATTCTAACAATATAGTATTTCGTGGGGGCTTCAATCATGGTGAAAGGATGACCGAGCCGGCATTTTTTGGCCGGTTTCTCGCGGTCGGTCCTTTGTTCACCATGGTATTAGTCCCCTAAACTTCTTCACAAGATAGGTGAGGTTATCGGCCGGCATGATTGCGTCGACCAACGGGAGATCATCATCTCTCGCTGGTCGGCACTTTTTCTTGACGCCATTACACTTACCATCAGGTGCAATGGGGTCACTTTGCCGTGCCAGTATAAAAAAAAAACCGATCGAAAAATATCAGGAGCTAACGGATTCGTTTGCTAAAACATATTATATAGATAGTAAAACTTGATTATAAAAATGTACCTGTGCCTACTCTTTCGGTGATAGTTAAGTATTTGTATATCATCATCATTATCAGCCCATTTACGTCCCACTGCTGGGCACTGGCCTCCTCTACAACTGAGCGGCTTTAGGCCTTAGTCTACCACGCTAGCCTAGTGCGGGTTGGCGGACTACACACCTAAGAATTTCCTAAGAACTTTTAGGTGTGCACTTTCCTTCACCGTTAAAGTACGTGATAAGTCTTTGTGAATACACACATAACATAGAAAAGTCAGAGGTGCGTGCCTGGGGTTTGAACCTGCGACTGTCGAGATTCTCGACCGCCTGCCTCAACTTCGAGGCCATCACGACATACACATAAGTATATGTACATACATATATAAAATATCCCTCTGAAGCTATAGATATTATGAACGCACGTACAAAAAGATATATATTAATCAGCATTTAAAAGTACTTTAAAATCTCAAATCACCATCCAATGAACTACAATTCTGTCTACCCTTGAATTTACTAAGGATTGGTATACCGGTGACAGCGAGCCGACTTTGAAACAGTTTAATGAACCCTATTCGTTGTGGTATAATATAAACATAACCATTACTCCTCTCGTATCCCCTACTTAGAACTCACTCCATTCCTACAACCATTTCTAGTGCTTTATAGAACAATATATTCAGTTTATGTTATGACATTATCCTTTCGGCGCCGGAAATTTTCCCCTCACAACCCGTCGTATAAGAAACAATCTAACATAATATATTTAACATAAAAATGTTTCTCCTCAAAGCAATTTAGGGTATTAAAGACCCTTGTGGAGTGAAAAGAAAAATAAACAGGAAGTAACTGTTTCCTTATTGATTCCAAGTGGTCGCAATATTTCGGCCTGTTACCTGGTAACGTGAATGGGAAAGGGTTAATCTGAACTGGAATAACAGGTTATACACGCGTAACATTTCCGAGGTAATCGAAGTATTTAAGAGCCGCATTATACGGGTGTAAAAAGACCGTATGAGCAGTGATGGCCTCGAGGTTGAGGCGCGCGTTCGAGAATTTCGGCGGTCGCAGGTTCAAACCCCAGGCACACACCTCTGACTTTTCGAAGTTATGTGTGTATTCACATTGAATTATCACTTGCTTTAACGGTGAAGGAAAACTTAGGGATAAAACCTGCACACCTAAAAGTTCTAAGGAATTTCTTAGGTGTGTAGTCCGCCAACCCGCACTAGGCCAGCGTGGTGGACTAAGGCCTAAACCCTCTCAGTTGTAGAGGAGGCCTGTGCCCAGCAGTGGGACGTATATGGGCTGATGCTGATGCTGCTGCTGATGAAAAAGACCGTAATCGAAAACTAAGGCAGGTAATAGTTACATTGATTAGAAATACATTGACTTTAAAAAAACGACAAAAAAATAAAAAATAAAACGTTTTTCTAACAACCATAAGTATTAAAATATGTATGTGGTAATTAGGAAAACGTATTTTTTTTTTCTGTGCAACTTTTTTTAACGTCAATGGGTCCTTAGACCCTGTATAACAAGTTGGAAGTGTTAAGCTGCCTGTCTTTTGCTAATGGGGTATAATGACTATGCAGATGTCTCGGTGTCGCCAGACATTAACAGACATCGTATATATATATATTTTTTTATTTTTTTTATGGAAAAAGGAGGCAAACTAGCAAGTGAGCCACCTGATGTGAAGTGGTCAACACCGCCCATGAACACCCACAATACCAGAGGAATCATCGGTGTGTTGCCGGCCTTTGAGGAAAATATAGGCTCTCTTCTTGAAGGCCCCTAAGTCGTATGTATATATGTATATATGCAATGATACGGTAATCCTACATCTATACGTATCATCTTTACAGATAGTTGTAGAACCTAAGGAGGCATGGGCCCTATCCCACCACACACCCGCCACTGTAACTCCTGTGCTCCAGGATCAACAGCGGCACGCACAGTATTGACGCTGAGCAATGAAGCTCAGCGGATCTAAGGGGACCTAAATTTGTCATAATCCCGCAACGAAGTTAATCAGAAAGACAAAATAAAGGAGGAGTTGGAAAACAAAGAGTTGTCCACTTCCCTCCATAGCAAAGCGGGTGACAAAAACATTGAGCTGTGGGGTTTCACCTTCACATAAAAAAGAAAGACAATTACAATTAGTCAAATTAGACGAAATTAACGCACCACGGATAAATAACTACTTACATATATGAGATTTATTGGGTAAATTGGACCTAAGGTGTGAGCTGTTATGTACACTTCCAATAATAGGCATGGCAAAAACGCCGAAAAGCACGGAAGTTCTTCCTAGATTCAACGAGGTCTGTATAATAAACAACACCAGGCAACACAACTAAGGAGGCATACCAATAAAAAACCTCTCGCTGATCCACAGAGTAATCGCAGGATTGGTTAAATAAATAAACTAACTTCGAAGAAGTAGATTTCCCCCACTAGACACGTCTTCAGGTGTTTATTGTGAGATAAACATTCCAGAAATAAATAAGTTTCATATTAATCGCCATAAAACCTCGAACAAATCTGTACTATCATATTATACATAGCTTCACTGTATTCCTGTATTCCCCATAAGGGTAGGCAGAGGTGCATTTCAGCACCCACATTTCGCCAGTATGTATCACGCCCACGTAATAGGGAGCGAGCCTATTGCCGCTTTTCGGGTACATTTCCAGACACCGGGCTGTTACTGAGAATTTCCTAATGGAAAAACCTAATAATACTTTGCCCGACCCGGGAATCGAACCCAAGACCTCTAGATAGCACGGCACATACATACTTGTGCCGCGAGACCACGAGCCTGTCGCACTATTATGTCGAATTGTACAACATTATCATGCACAGGATCGCATTCTATTTTGACTTCATACTTAACTAGACATATAAAATAGGCACAAGGTCCATCCAAGAGGATTTTCCCCATGCAAAAAAAAAAAAAAAAAAAAGGCACAAGGTCCAACGGTCATGTAATCATACAAAAAATCATCACCGTAATATGTTCAGGTAATCTGCTTAATTCCGCGACTAGCCTAACCTATTTACATTATTCTCAAAGGGTCGCACCCTGGCAGTTAATTTATTAACGCACGATTAAGCCCACGTCAGAAATGTAAGTATATTCATTTCTCTTCCATACCTCTGCCATATTGAGCTAAGGTGACTGCAAATGCTTGTAAAGATGGTTTATTTGTATTTATTCTGCGCTGGTTGTAAGTTTTGTGACAAAATATTAAATATAGCTAGTAAAAATAAAGATATTTTTTGCGTCGCTTCTAATCAAACCCATACGTTCCGGCGATAGAAAAACAGAATTTACGCGGAAAAAATTGTCGGTTTCGTTTTTACTAACGATACGCTCATCGGCCATTGAACCGCTCAAGTTTATAAAAAGGTTTTTTTTTTGTCTGTTTCACAACTTACTTTTAGCACAAATTTTAATGAATAACTGAATATCGACAGTGCCTTAAAAGGCTAGAAACAGACCATTTTTATAACTATGCCCCTAGGCGAAATGACGAATATTACTTTTAACAAAAGCTACTGTATAGATAAGGTGAAATTTACTGCATTAATAGTTACAGTATGCAGCTATAAAACCAGTTTCATTTGAACTTTATTTTAAACCAACGGAAACGAAGTCTAAGGCAAATACATCTATATAAAAAAATTGATTTTTTTTTAAACATTACACGTGACGGACGCCTTCACACAAATGCTCCAAAGGCAAACTTTTAATAAGTGAGTTCTTACACAAGCTAACTTTTAACCATGATGCAAACATTTGCCTAAATCATTTTTTTATCCAGAATGTTCAATGTATGTAAATTTTCTAGAAATACTACTGAAACGTTCAGTCTACATACATAAACTCACGCCTGTATTCCTCGAAGGGGTAGGCAGAGGTGCATTTCTGCGCCCACATTTCGCCAGGTATGTATCAGTCCCACGTAATAGGGGGCGAGCCTATTGCCGTTTTTTGGGCACATTTCCAGACTCCGTGCTGTTACTGACAATTTCCTAATGGAAAAACCCAATAACACTTTGCCCGACCCGGGAATCGAACACAGGACCTCTAGATCGCACGGCACATACTTGTACCGCGAGACCGCGAGATCACGAGGCAGTCTCGTTCCGCTAAAATACGCTGTAATATGCTACAAGCTTATTTACGTTCCGGAGTACGTGCGTACCGTATGTTCAGTTATTTATTTTTTTATCAATCGTAAGAAAGTCCCTTAGAAACCAAATAATAGACAACTACACATAGAGTCAAATACAGTGTATAGTTTCAAAGTCAAAGTCAAATATCCTTTATGCAAGAACACTTTTACAAATACTTTTGAATCATCAATTTAAGTAAGCTACCACCGTTCCAGAACGTGTTATCGCTGGGAAGAAGTGGTGTTTGTCACTCAACTCATGTAGACCGAAGACTGTGCTTGGGTATGTATAGTGCGTGTTCTCGTCGTCTCTCTTAAAGGACCAAGCATATATACATATATATATTATATATATCAGACTAGCTGACCCGGCGAACTTCGTTCCGCCTAACAGTAGTTTTTTTGTAGCCTAAGTTACTCCTTATTACATCAGCTATCTACCAGAGATTAGCCGGAACAAACAAACAGACAGACAGACAAAAATTGTAAAAAACGTTATTTTGGTATATGTACCGTGTATACATCCATATGGATTTATTAAAAACCGGTTATTTCAATATTACAAACAGACACTCCAATTTTATTTATTTGTATAGATGAAGAGACCCTACCCATTATCCCACAAAATTATTGCAAACAACTATTATTCAACTTGCAAACGTTTGATCTTAAGATGGTAATGATCTCGAATCTAGGTCCCCGTAATACAGCAAGTAAATTTAAATATAGTGTAGGATAATAAATAATGTTGAACAAGCCTTCAGGCCATTCGCCATGAAGCAAGCAGTTGACGTTGAGTGGAAATTTCCCTAAGCAACTGTAGCTGCTACAAGATGTTAATTTTATCCACATCATTAACAATGCAGATGACCCGCCACTGCAATCCATTTCAACTATCGATTAAGTACTTGAAGACGCTTCAGAAGAAACTACAAGTGACGATATAGCCAAGATACTTTCAGGAGAGAAAACCGTCATAGAAAGCCATGTATATTTATTTATTAAATCTTTATTGTACGAACGGAGAAAATGAACAAAACAAAACAAAACACGGAGGAAAAAAGTACAATGTATAGACATAAAGAAAGGATACGTGAGAGAGAAGTCAATGAGTACAACATACAACAAGTGGCGGTAATTCCATAGAAGCCCAAAAGCCCACCTTGCCTTACAAAATTCCGAATAATAATCTTTAAGCTTTGAATTTTTATTTAACAAAACCAATTTGACATGACTGAGAATATTTTGACCATACATACATACATAAACTCACGCCTGTATTCCCCGAAGGGGTAGGCAGAGGTGCATTTCTGCACCCACATTTCGCCAAGTATGTATCAGGGGCGAGCCTATTGCCGTTTTTCGGGCACAATTCCAGACTCCGTGCTGCTACTGAGAATTTCCTAATGGAAAAACCCAATAACACTTTGCCCGACCCGGGAATCGAACCCAGGACCTCTAGATCGCTCGGCACATACTTGTACCGCGAGACCACGAGGCAGAAACAATAATAAACTAGACATTACACAATTCACGTGTAACGCTTTTAGGCTGCTATGGAAGTACTGCCACTGCATACAACTCATACATACACACTCGTACATATATATACACATATATAGTAGGTATGCAATCAGTCTGAGAACTGGAATATGACATTTATTTATCGCCCAACAAGATATTATTAGACATTGTGGTATGACCAGCAGTTATTTATTAGAACCTAGGAATATAAATAGGTAATGAGATCCCAGCCTATTCATCATCATTACCAGCCCATATACGTCCCACTGCTGGGCACGGGCCTCCTCTACCATTGAGAGGGTTTAGGCCTTAGTCCACCACGCTGGCCTAGTGCGGGTTGGCGGACTACACACCTAAGAAATTCCAAAGAACTTTTACGTGTGCAGGTTTCATCACGATGTTTTCCTTCACCGTTAGAGTACGTGATAATTAATTGCGAATACACACATAACTTCGAAAAGTCAGAGGTGTGTGCCTGGGGTTTGAACCCGCGACCGTCGAGATTCTCGACCGCGTGCCTAAACCTCGAGGCCTATTCAGCTTAATATAAAATTTGTTAACCTAAGTCATAAAAACTTTCCAGAATCTAGCAGTTTTTGTGATAAAACGTACCCTGGAAAATCTCCAGGGTGCTATTTGTCTCAGTACCACAAAATATTAAATTCGGTACAGCGGTTTAGACTTGAACGAGGTTAAGACGAACTTACATGCATAAATAACAAATTATTTTATCATCTACGCTGTCTAATATATTGACAATACAGCTGAACACTGCTAACAATTAACCGGGTTGCCGTCCCAACCTAGAACAAGACAAACACAATTCTATTTCCCTAGCCTAAATGTTGTGTTAGGCTAAACGGTAGGACAACATTTATCCTTAATTGTTTCGTCTGGTTCACGGGATTGGTGTAAATAAATATTGGGGTATTTTGCCTGTAGGATATTTAGTTAGCGTTAACACCGCTATATATTTAATTGTTTTTACACGCCTTATATTTAAATTTCCGAGTCACGATGTATGTCCAAGATAAACTTTATCAGACATTTTGTTAAAAGTCCCTAAGGAGATGCAGAGATGAAAATTGGTGTACAAAATTATATAATATTCTTAAGTAAAAGTTCTTTACACAAAATAAATAACTTTTATGTTATATTCCGCATTATTCTTACAGAAAATAGATCTGAGAAAAAGGCTTTTCTGTACAATGCGGTCAATTTGTCGTAGAAATGAAATTTATGAGAAAATATCAATTATTGAGTCATTCTAATGGCCATCCCCATTAGTCAGTCGCGCAAACATGTATCAGTTATCCAATCTGGTTCTGGCTTACCATGATGCGTTTTGCAATGCCTAACAGCTAATAAATGAATTGTCATATACATAGTTCTGACCCCACACTAAGACACTAGTGTGTGATACCAATTCACACATAGACTTGGTTTACACTCCAAACAAAAATTTGTCGCGGCGCGGTGCGACGCCACACGATCACGCTCTCGTGTATATTTTTTTTTTTATATACCCAACATAAATACAGCCCCAACAGTCACATACATAGTTCTGACCTCACACTAGGATACAAGTCCTGTGTCGTGGGTATCAGAGACTACGAGTGACTTTTCGGTCTCACAAACATCCAGACCCGAAACAAATATTTGTGGATCACACAAACATTTGTCTCGGTGCGGGGATCGAACCCGCGGCCTCTCGTTTCGCAAGCTGGTGTCTAGCCAACTGCGCCACGGGGCTGTCGACATACAAACATAATTCTGATCCCACGCTAAGATAAAAGTGTACGAGTACGTCATGCGTATCAAATACTACGGAAGACCTTTCGGTCTCACTTTGTATTGGAGCTGGCCTTGAACGCCACGGGACTGTCATAATAATGTCATAGATTTATTAGCCAGCTATCATCTATGTATATACTCGTACCTTTTCACAACTTGCTCCACGAAGTCACTAATTGCATGCAAAGTCACGACTAAGCCAGACCGTAATAGCCGTTTTAAAAACAGGTAAAGTTAAATGCAGCATAAACATCATTTATAAGCGATAAAATCTAGCAATATGTAAACAAAATTAATGTGAAAGTAGCAATTTTCAAAATTATGCAATTAATATGTCGCGTTGAAAATGCATCGCGTGTTCGCCGTACAGAAAGCTACACTATGTCAGTCACGGCTTGACGGGTAAGTGTATTATTAATAAGAGTATTTTGTAGTAGGTACGTAATTTTCTACTTTAATATACCAACCCATATACAGTTAACAGACCGTGATCAAAAACTGGACAGGTAATGGTAATGGTGGTTAGGAAAACGTGATTTTTTTAGAGTTAATATGTTTGTAATCATCGAAACAATTACCTTTCTTAGTTTAACGGTCACAGCTTCGATTCAGCAGTGGGACATATAATGGGCATCAGTCCATAAATCATCATCAGATGACAAATATTTTTTAAAGAAAAGTATCATATTCCTAAAAGTTCTTAGGAATTTCTTAGTTGTGTAGTCCGACAACCTGCACTAGGCCAGCGTGATGGACTAAGGCCTAAACCCTCTCAGTTGTAGAGGAGGCCCGTTCTCAGTAGTGGGACGTATATGGGCTGATGATGCTGATGATTTTTATTATTAAATATTGAATAGAGTGACTACCCTACGATACAAGTCTTGTGCAGGTATTACAAACTACAACGGGCCTATTAGTCGCAAAAACACGTCGACCCTAAACAGTTATTTTGTGCGCCAGTGATGTTGTAAAGTAACAACTTTGCCAGTAAAAAATCGGGCTGCCTTTTAAATTGTCTGTTTCATATAAAATTAAGTTCGTTGTACGAAGCGGTCCATTGGCGTCGAATTCAAGGTCTATTGATTCCGAAATGTAATTAAGTACAAAAAGCTGCGTGAATGGAGCAGAAAATTCTACATTACTATCAATAAGGCTCAGTAATTTCATTCCGAACACTTTATGAAAATACATATATATTGTTATTTTATTAGCTTAAGTCTTTGTGAGGGTTATGTCGAAAAATTAATGTTTACAGCATCGCTTGGTATAAAATAATCATCATCATAAGCCTATATACGTTCTGCTAGGCATGGGCCTCCTCTACAGCTGAGAGGGGTTAGGCCTCAGTCCACCATGCTGACGTTGTGTGGTTAACACACCTATGAAATTCATAGTATATTTTTAGGTGTGCAGGTTACCTCATGATTTCCTTTTGTTGTGAATCACTCAAACTTCGAGAGGTCAGAAGACTTCAGGCCTGGGATGTTGAACCCACGACAACCGATATTACAACTTGACCTCGCGTCTAATCCTCATGGCTATAACGACTTGAGTTGAGTTGAGCGGTTTTATCATTGAAACGTACCAACACAAAGTTGTTTTTTGATTTACTTCTAGATACTTATTTTCATCAACCATAACTTAGACTAACGCCACAACCGAACATTTCGCCAATTGTGTGTTACTCCCACGTAATAAAGGGTAAGCCGGCGATGCTACTGAGATTTTCGTAATGGAAAAATACAATAACACTTTACCCGGCCTGGGGATCGAACCCGGGACTTTAAAGATCTCACGGAAAATACTTGTACTGCACAACCACGAGGTACTTTCAAGAACTTTCCTCAAAAATATCTAATCTGAACTAATATATTACAAACATTCAATAACAAAACATAGAAAACGAGCAGATACAAAGTACCTACGTAAGATTTTCCAGAAATTGTGTTACCTCAAAGCTCATAGATAGTAAAGCCTATCCAACTATGGCCCTTAAGCTGATTCCGAAAAGCAAAGACACTTATAAAAGCCAAAATATTAAGAATCACAACAAAGCCTGATCGGTATTTCTTGTAAAAATCTCTCAGCGTTTGCGAAAAGCGAGACCCTTTCTTTATTGCTCTATTAATGTCATTCAGTTCTTTTTGATAAAATACGACGTCCCTTTGATGGTGCTCGGAGGCACTCCAACCGTTTCTTGTGCTACTTAATGTATGTAGATCTCTTTTTATACTTTAATAAAAGTAGATTATCATCTGTAACAGTTTTTTCACTTGAGATTCAATTAGCATATTTTTTTATTTAAAAGTTTTAAAGTAAGCGAAAGTCTATACTTCCAAGTGTGATAAATAGAATTTTTTTTTTATTTTTTTTTCTAAGTTTATTTAGGGACTTATGACCAACAATGGTACGTCAGTCCCATCGAATCCTAAACATTATCTAGCTTAAGACTAAAATTTGGAGACAAAATAAAGTTAATTAATAACATTAATGCATAAACATATTAAACAACATTCCAGCCTCTTCAGAAGTTGGTTGAGACAAAATTTGAGTGAAAGTGCCAACATCATATACATTAAGTTGTAATTTACGAATTAGTTGGTCTCTTTTAGCTTGAAATTTGAGAAATATCTTGTAAGGTAACAATTCGCCAACCGTATTTAACTGTAAAGTTAAACTCTTAAGTCGTGATGGCCTCGAGGTTTAGACACGCGGTCGAGAATCTCGGCGGTCGCAGGTTCAAACCCCAAGCACACACCTCTGACTTTTCGAAGTTATGTGTGTATTCACAAAGAATTATCACGTTCTTTAACGGCGAAGGAAAACGTCGTGATGAAACCTGTTCACCTAAAAGTTCTTAGGAATTTCTTAGGTGTGTAGGCCGCCAACCTGCACTAGGCCAGCGTGGTGGACTAAGGCCTAAACCCTCTCAATGGTAGAGGAGGCCCGTGCCCAGCAGTAGGACGTATATGGGCTGATGATGATGATGATTTAACTCTTCGGTGCTACTGAGAATTTCGTAGAATAAAAACCCGATTGTACCCTTTCCAGTTTAGGAAAACACGTGCTATACCGAATATAAGTAGCAAACCTTGCCTGAAAGTTTTCAACAAGATTATGTAAATATGTAAACCCATACTGGGTCAGTTGGGTAAATATTAGCCTAACCTAAATAACCGCTTTCGGACTCTTAGTACTGCAAAGACTTCCAAATCCATTGAGCGGTCTTAGTGTGAAAACGTAACACACATTCAAAGTCACTTTACCATTTAAAAAATGGTTAATAATTATACAAAAAGGCCCATATTCGCTTTTGAGTAGACAGATGTGCATTTTTGCACCCACGTTTTGCCAATTACTTTAAAAGCTCCGGTAAATACACATCACATCACATCATCAGCCCAAATACGTCCCACTGCTGAGCACGGGCCTCCTCTACCATTGATAGGGTTTAGGCCTTAGTCCACCACGCTGGCCTAGTGCGGGTTGGCGGACTACACACCTAAGAAAATTCTAAGAACTTTTAGGTGTGCAGGTTTCATCACGATGTTTTCCTTCGCCTTTAAAGTAAATGATAATTCATTGTAAATACACACATAACTTCGAAAAGTCGGAGGTGTGTGCCTGGGGTTTGAACCCGCGACCGCCGAGATTCTCGACCGCGCGTCTAAACCTCGAGGCCATCACTACTTCAATATTAATTAGCTTTGGAGTAAAATTAGTACAAAGTTCTGTAATTATTTTAATATTGTCAATGACTCATCAGTCACTCGAATCGGCTATTCAAATGAAATTGAGTAGTTATACGAGCAGTAAGTATTTTGTTTTGCAGAAAACCACCCTTAATCTCCTTAAATTATAGAGAAAGGACTGCACGGACGGAGCTAAAATATGAAGCTTATTATTTTACGACCCGCCGCCAGACTAATATCAACACTCTTGGGAAATATTATTACTCAAGAATTGTGGTTTTATTTGTAAAAAAATGTATAAGAACATTCAAGACACAAATAATAAACAACATTTTTATGCAGTGACATATTTTTGATAGCCGCGTGGTGCAGTCTGCTACGTACCAGCCTACGAAATTCTTAATATTTCTTCGTGTCTTGGTGTTTGTGAGAACGAAAAGTCTCTCTTAGTTTCTGATACCTACGACACAAGACTTGTATCTTAGTGTCAATCAGAACTATGTATGTGACTGCTGGGTGTATTTAATTTTTTGAAGTTATTCTTCTTTAGGCGCCTTATTAAAAAAATATGAGAGTGAAATTTTAAGATGCGCGCGCATAACTGTAACACAAAATTCAGAGGTTGAAGCTGCCTATGTGCTCCAATATAATTGACAGACTAAAGCTGCCTATGTTAAATATAAGTGTCAAATGGATCAGAAACGTTTTAATATGTTTGGGATCGATAATTTTTCAAAAAAGTTTCTATGTTTTAGATTTTAAAAATGTAGAATAGTGACAGTAATAAAAAGGGATTGACATATTTATTAGTTGTCAAATATTTATGAGTGCGTTCAGAAATGTAATACGGTAACTATGTTGTGTAAAATAAGAACTATGTATGTGAATGTTGGGCGTATTTATAAGTTTTACTTCAGTCGTGTGGTATAACTTCTATAGCGTGTACATAAATACACACACACTTTTTATTATAGACGAAAGTGTGATCGTTGGGCGTCGCACCGAGATAATTTTTTGCTTGTGTTCTGGGTGTTTTAAAGTCAAAGTCAAAGTCAAATTATCTTTATTCAAATAGACTTTTACAAGTTCTTTTGAATCGTCAATCTTAAGCTATTTTAAACTAAACTATTGCCGCTTCGAAACGTGTTATTGCTGGTGGTAGGATATTCGTATCCGCCCGGATGGCGACCACCGTACACAGGGCGTAAAACCCGCCATAGTGGCACATGCAAGTGTGCCGCGTTCCGGGATCAGCCAGTGTATATCCGGTTTTCGGGGGGGCTTCAATCATGGTGAAAGGATGACCGTGCCGGCAATTTTTTTGGCCGGTTTGTCGCGGTCGGTCCTTTGATCGCCATGATTGATAGTCCCCCAAACTTCTTCACAATAAGGTGAAGAGGTATTCGGCCGGCATGATTGTGTCGACCAACGGGAGACCATAATCTCTCGCTGGTCGGCACTTTTTCTGGACTCCATTGCGCTTACCATCAGGTGCAATGGGGTCACTTTGCCGTGCCAGAATAAAAAAAAAAAAAAAAAAAAAAAAAAAGAAGAAACGGCAAGAAACTCCATCGTGTAAACGTCAAAATATAAATATGTAATTAAAGTCAATATAGATAAAATATTAAAAGCATAGACAATAATAAAATATTATTATTTGGTTGGCAACACTGTCAACCGTTGTTGATTTGAATCAACAACGGTTATGTTGCCGAGTGGAGCGAGGCATTCTGATTCGAGCGTTCGCAGCGAGCAGATGTAAGTGTTGTACGAATATTATTAAAAGTGTATTTATACCATTACTTCTTTGATTTTCTGAGTGTACTTCGGACCTTGATTCTACATCTCAGAAGTGGTATGAACAAGGCTCACCGAATATTTTGTTGAGTTCGGCCATAGTTACACGCTTTTTGTCGTTTTTTTTTTCATGGAAAATAACGACGCAACATCAACCCGGAATGAGATCATGGACGGCAGATTACGTTCGAGAAAGAGGGAAAACCGGAACAGACGGAACAGGCGTTCTCACGAACATGGCAGTACTTCACGTGGCCATCGCATTAGCAGCCACCGCAGGCGTCAAAGGAGTCAAACACGTGAGAGTCGGAGCGGCAGCCGCAATCGCCATACGCCACGTCGGCGGAGCCGACGACAGCGCGTAAGTCGGAGTACGAGTTTAAATGATGAGAGCAATTCGGGAAGAAAACGGGTATGTCATTCTAATACTAATAACGATACTTCAACGCTTTTATTGGAATTGTTAAAATCTTTAGAAAATAGGCGGTCTGAAGGAAATAAATTTCCAATGATCAGGAACGTTTTACCTGAATTTGATCCGATGATTAAAGGACAGAGTATACACATGTGGCTTGGTAAAGTCGAAGAATGTGCGAAGTTATACAAATGGGGCGACGATCAAATAATACATTATGCTCTACCCAAGTTGACAGGCGTTGCTAGGACATGGTACCAGGCATTACCCACCATGTTGTTTACCTGGCCCGAGTGGAAGGTGAAACTTGTAGAATCTTTTCCTAGTAGTATCGATTATGCTGAATTACTTGCGGAAATGTTGTCAAAGCGTGTTAAGTATAATGATTCACTGGAGCTTTATTATTACGAAAAAATTAATTTACTTAATGGATGTGAAATAGCGGGCAAACGTGCAGTCGATTGTTTGTTATACGGTATTGAAGATAGGTCACTAAGATTAGGTGCTAAGGCCGCAAAATGCCAAGAACCTGAGCAAGTATTAGAATACTTCCAATCTATCAAACAGCAGCCTCGGGACGCGGAAAAGTCTAAATCTAATTTAGATAGACGTACAATAATGACTACTAGCAGTAATGCAAATAATGATGAATCAAGAACAAGACCGCCCATATTGTGTTATAATTGTAACGAACCGGGTCATTTTAGTTTTAATTGTACTAAGAAAATATTGAAATGCACAATCTGTAATAAATTAGGACACACTTCCATAAATTGTTCAAGACTACCCACAACCACAAATAATAAGACTGACATTCCGCAATAAAATAACATTTTGCAAATTAACACTAAGCATAATGACGGTTGTAAATATGAGATTAAGTTGACGGATATTCGATTATAAGATACATCGGCTTGGGTAGTCAATGCACCTTTAGACGTCGTAGTGACGCTAAAACTGTAGGGATCATTTAGGACACCGATAACAAATTACCAGTCATGTGTGAAAGTGATAATAATAGTTTGTAGTACCTTTGGGCCGTTCTACTGCCACCCTCATTGTTCAGGATATTGTAGAAGATATTGTTTTTTTTTTGTAGGTAATGATGTTATTAAATATCCAGTATAAGTTAGTTGGTCAATAATAATATAATTAATAATTACAAAAACTAGTGAAGGTCTTTATCCCAATAGATGAGTAAGGATACTAATTTATTTTCAATGAAACAAAGTGTTTAGTGAAGATTTCGATTGATGAAGTATTGTCAGGTTTCCTTTACGTAAACGGCTCTTTGTGGGGTAAACCAGGTCATGAATATTATTTGTTCTCAGAGGATACTAAATTAAAAATGGATAAGGTTCGGTGTTAGTGCAAAATGTATAATCGTATGTATTCAATATATTTAAATAGAAGTACACTGCTGACGCAAATATTGCCGATCGATCATTATGTGAATGTTAACAAGTTGAACTGTATGAAGTATTGATATGTTAAACTTGCCGAATCTTTTAATCAAAGGACATAGAATAATTGAAACTTTAGTTGAAAAAAAAAAAAAAAAAAAAAATATTAGTTCATAACATTATGCTTTTTACAACATTAACTTTTATGATTGATCGAAAACGGTATGTTAGCGGCATGTTAGCGGGTCATTCCTTATTCATCAAACTCGACTGTGCATAAGGTTATTATCAAATCCCATTGTTAGAAAGTTCACAAGATAAAACTGCGTTTGTCACGCCTGACCGATGGTACCAGTTTGAACGTACGCCCTTCGGATTAGCAAATGCCCCATCTGTTTTTCAAGGGCTAAGAATAAATTTTACCTGAGTCAAATCTAAGGTTGATTAGCTCATGTATTCATGAATGGTATTTGATTCCGACAAGATCTTTTGTGGAGGGATTATATAAGTTAGAACACGTATTAAAACTTCTAACAGATGTAGGATTGACTTTGAATATTAAAAAGTGTAACTAAGTTAAAAAATATATATATATATATCAAGTGAAGGGAAGATATTATTTATATTATATCTTTATTAAAAAGTTGAGAATGGTTTAACATGGTTCCCTAAAATGCGTCGTTTCACTAAGAATTATGTTGTGTTGGATACACCATCACGTTGAATTATGTATTGCGGTATTTGTTTTACATGTAGAAAATTATAATCTTTTATCGATCGTTTAGGGGTCAAACATATGTTATACTTAATGCTGTAGCTACATAAAGAGCCAGCTGACAATTTGAGCTTGTAATATATCAATTTTGGACGCGTTAGCTTCAAAATTTCATGGGAAAAATGATACCTCGTGGGACGGATACGTGGGTGATATACGAGTTAGGCTTGAATAGTTGTAATGAATGAAATAAATGATTGTAACAATATTAATTGAATTAATATAACTATTGGTAAGAGTCCGTCTGATTTATTATTTGAGTGTAGATTTGTTAATTCTTCTAAAAATATTTTATATGAAGTATAAGTGAAGTATCTGGTCATGTAACTGGTGATGTTTTAATTTAATTTAGAGGAGGAACTAAGAGTCGCATAGAAAGTCAACAGCAAAGGTGAAAGAACAATTTGATAGACATAGGAAACTGGTAACCAAGTATGTTTGTGATTAGTGAGGGTACAAAAAAAACAATTTATGATAAGGATCATCAGGGAAAGTCTAGAAAGCTCGTTTCTAAATTTCATACACCATATCATCATTAAAGGTTTCAAATAATGACAATTTTGTAATCGAAAATACTCCTTTAACATAGAAAGGTAATAAAAAAAATGACAATGTTGTTGCTTTAGAAATGATTCACCTATGGTTAGTGTATAAGATAATGATAATGATCCCGAAGAAACTAGTCAAAGTGATAGTTAAAACTATAAATACATATAAGAAAAGGATTAAAGAAAATACTATATTTTTTTTTAAATTTTGATATGATTTTTCAGAACTTATGATTGAATTATAATATATGTGTGGATTTAAATGTTTAAAACAATATTTATTTTGAAAGTGGCGCATGGGCTATAAGTGATCAGTACTAAAGCATAGATGATCGTAGATTACGGGAGGATTGAATTTCGTAAGCGATCAGTGCCGATGTATAGATGGTCATAGATTGTAGCAGACCATGCAGAACATTTAATTTGAACGTGAGCATGGGCTATAAGTGATCAGTACTAAAGCATAGATGATCGTAGATTACGGGGGGATTGAATTTCGTAAGCGATCAGTGCCGATGTATGCCGGTCATAGATTATAGCAGACTATGCAAAACTTATAAGTAGAACTTGGGCGATGAGCGGTCAGTGGTCGTAGATTGTGGCAGACTGTGTTCTTGGTTAATCTGTAACATGGGCTATGAGCGGTTGGGGTGGACCTAAGAGGCCGTAGATCATAGCAGACTGTGTTTACGGAGATTGTGACATAGGCCATGAGCGATCAATGCCAGTGAATAATAAACGCAGATCATGACAGTCATGAGCGGTTAATGATGAGGCATAACTGATCGTAGATCATCGCAGACTGAGTTTAGATGTAAGATATGATTGACTAATGTTAATTATTATATGTTTGTAATATCATAGCAGGCTATGATAAATTAATAAATATTGATATAGATTAAGAATAATGATTGTTATCTACCAGCGTGCATAGTCATTTAGATGGTTGTAGATTGTAACAAATTATTATGTAATTTCTAAAATAACTGAAATATTTCAATGTGTTTTTGTTTTTTTAAGTACTGTCAAGTTGTTAATGAGTGATGTATAATTATAATTAGTGTTTTTTTTAATGAGCATTCTATGAGTTAAGGTGCATTGTATAATTATTAGTTTTTTTTCTATGATTATGTATCTTCCTGTTTTCGTTTTCTGTTTGTAATAACGTGAGAGGACTCACTCGAATTAGGATGGCCGAGCTGTAAACGTCAAAATATAAATATGTAATTAAAGTCAATATAGATAAAATATTAAAAGCATAGACAATAATAAAATATTATTATTTGGTTGGCAACACTGTCAACCGTTGTTGATTTGAATCAACAACGGTTATGTTGCCGAGTGGAGCGAGGCATTCTGATTCGAGCGTTCGCAGCGAGCAGATGTAAGTGTTGTACGAATATTATTAAAAGTGTATTTATACCATTACTTCTTTGATTTTCTGAGTGTACTTCGGACCTTGATTCTACAATCGGCAACACGAAATGTCAAAAACCTGGTAGTTTCTTAGACAAATATCACATCGAATATTGTAGAGTACACAACTATGTGTGAATTGGTATGTGTATTTACATATATCTACCTATACACGTCTAGTTGCTGGGCACGGGCCTCCTCTATAGTAAAGAGGGTTTACATTTAGTCCACCACGCCAGCGTAGTGTGGTTTTCTGAACTACATATAGGCACCTAAGCAATTCCTAATGCAGCAGTTAGCCTTTCCATTTATTCAATTAATCATATGTATTAGCGAGCCCACCCAAATCCGCGTGGGAACAATAATTTCTTTAATATACTTCTTTTCCTACCACCTCCACCCATTAAATGTTTAAAATCTGATTTTCAGTTAAAATAAAAAATTAAATTTACTCTTCATTTTTGACACCTTAAAGACTGCTTAGCGTGATATAAGGTAGTTTTTACGGTAAATAAATAAATCGGTTGTACCTACTATGCAAAAACAACTACATTCAATTTCTACATTTAGTTCCTGAGATTCTAAAATCCATACAAATAAAATATTCATCTTATACAACTAATATTATATTAAACCAGCGATGGGACCCAGCTTCGCCCGAACGAAATTTTATATAATAATGTAACCTGTCTTCTATCCCAATGTCACTTCTACTTCCATACCAAAAATCGTCCAAATTTATTTTGTAGTTTTGGGCGTGAAGCGTAACTGATAGACAGACTGACAAAGATACTTTCACATTTATAATATAGATGATGTTATTGAAATGAGTAATGACATAAATAATAATGACAAGATAAGAGGTTCTGTGACAGATATTATCTAATTAGGTCTTTCAAGTATTGAGACGAGTTCATCGCACTGCAATCATTCTCAAGACCAATTAATAAGTAGAAGTGAAGTTTATTAAATATAATATAAGTCCCAGACATGTTATCAGCATTTTTTTCTGAGTATTTTTATTATTGACAGAAAAAATATTCATTAAGTTTAAGATTAAGATAAAAGATTAAGATTATTTTTCTTAGGTGAGTAGTCCGCCAACCCGCACTAGGCCAGCGTGGGGGACTAAGGCCTCTCAGTTGTAGAGGAGGCTCGTGCCCAGCAGTGGGACGTATATGGGCTGATGATGAATGATGAAGTTTAATTAAGATTTGCTATAAGAAGCATTGGTAATGAAGATGATAAAAATGTATGAAATAAGCATAGCGTACCTACTGGAAAATCACGAGATTATTTAGCATGAAAATAGCGTAACGTATAGACAAAACACGCGGTCATTTATGTCAATTTTATACGTATTCATTTATATTGGCGCATTTTGCTTTTGAAATATGACTTTGTCTAGGCCACCAAACTAATTTTTGGGATACAAAAGTCATACTCATATAGTTGCGTCATGAAAATTTTCGTAAACCACTTTTTTACAAAACAATAGGCACTTAAAAAAGTGTTTTTCAAATTTCGGTTTTCGCCAGTTATTTTTCATCTACGCGACCCTTTGGAGAGACTGTTATTGTTGTTCTAATCATTATCTTGGCACAAATTACCCCGATAGACGTACGGATGGACTGGGGTAAAATGTGGGATTCGTATCAAAGTTCGTAGATTCGAATCTGAAGACGAATACGTAGTACAATTCCTTTGTCACTGCTTCAATAAGGACGAGTTCAATTTTATCTCATTCTTACTAAATAATTAAGGGCAAACCTAAGGTGATCTACCTCTGACTTTTAAAGGATCACGTAAAGACCAAACTAGTACCAAACCAACAACCTTGTACTTTAGTTTTTAACCTGATGGAGGCATAAAACCAGGCTAAAATGACGTCAAAGCCAACAACTGTCTGACAGTCGTGATTAAACCGACCCACCTCCGCAGGCAATTTGGCCCAATATAAATGTAAATAATGAAAACGGGATCAGACAAATTGGGTATTCAGCAGCGCTCACGGTTACACGGATTGAATTAAACGCATTTGGACTGGTTTAACGCCGAAAATTCTCTGAATATTGATTGGGAGGATGTACTCTATTTCAACCGTCACATTAGTTTAAGATTCTAGGAGCGCTTTGGTGAACGATTTACATTTTTCGAATATAACAACTAAGTCACTTCCCACTTCATAAGGATTATTTCTCACTCAAAAAGCAAAATAAAATACAAAGACTTTAACAATATAGCATCTGTTAAGCTGACTTATAATCAGTTGCCTTATCGATCTAAGCAGTCAAAAGGACAACAAAACACCAAATGGAGGTAAGATTTTGTAACGACTGTTATGTACAATTCAAGGTGGAATTAAATGAAAAGTTAACCTAGATATAGACAATCTTGTACATAAAGTATTATCTAGAAATTCCAAATTTATTTTATCCCGCCGCTTACACAAGGAATCTCGTCGGAGATGAATCTAATTTTACTCTCAAAATCGTGTTTAAAATTAGCGCTCATAAGTGTGTGCGATAATTATTCTGGGTCTCTGCTTGTTGATGGCTTGTTGTCAGACCTTTTGGTCCTCGTCACAAACATTGCTAATGTCACATTTATTTTGAAATAATTCATAAGAAATGTATTTAGAAGATATTAAATTCAATTTGTTTTAATTCAGTATTCTTAATCAACACGGCAAGCCAAAATCTAATTAAGTAAAATCGTTTTTAAAACATGTCTATGTTTGGTAACTTGCAATTATTAAGTAGTTCTTTCTGCTATTTTTATATCTAATTTTAAATTAATTAATAAAATAAACATTTACTCAATTGTATTCGCTTTTAATATCCTGTCGTCAACAATGGGTAAATCTATTTTCTCAGAGCTCGATTGTAATACAATTTAAATTGTTAATATCAAGAAATAACGTGGGACTGATAGATAACTGGTAAAGTGTAGGCGTAGAAATGCACCTCTGCCATCCCTTAGGGGAATACAGACGTGAGATCATGTATGTATGAATGTATTAATAAAAAGGAAATGATATAGATTTGTTTATTTCTTTGTCTATATCCAACAGTAATAGCATGCCATTATTCAAGTCGAAAATTGTATCAAATATCTTGCCAGAGAGAATCGGAAAACAGCTAACAATTAATAGAACGCCGAGTTAGTGGAGATAACTTATTTAAAATCTCTTAGTATAAAAATACAAATTGCTAGAGGACACTCCCTGTTAACACTTAAATTCTTTTTAAAACTGCTATATTTGAAGCATTAAAATAATTCCTGAAATGACTCGAGTCATTGGCTGGCCTCCGAATAAGCACCTAAAGTTTCCATCAATGCGGCGACCGCAATTACTAAAATAAGATCCTAGGAACTTCTGAACTTTTGCAATGATAATCCTTTATCCAATGAAGTTTTTATTAGTTGTGATCTTTGGTTTTAGTCGCTTCAAATTTGATAATCCGGAATAAAAATAACCGGTTAACAATCTATCACAAGTTACAATCTATCTATGTGTCAAATTTTATCCAGATTATCTCAGTTTTTAGGCGTAACTGATTAACAAGCCAACAACATTCGCAATTTTAATATTCTTCTTCTTGCGTCTTCATAATTAGGTCACAACGAAAATATGAAGTTAATAAACTTTTTCATTTTTTACTTTATCTAATTGAAATAATTGAATCAAAAGAGAAATAAAAAATGTTTGAGTAATAAAGTATGGACATATTTGTTGTTCGCTTTTTGTAATTCTTCAGAAAGAAAAATTTTCCGCAAGAAAAATTCTATACGTTTATTAAAGAGAAATTATCTGCGTTCTGATTTCATAGAAACTTGTTCATCTGATTCGTATTGTTGTTCTTCACAACGATTTCAATATACACATACATATGAAACATTTATTTATTTATTTATTGAAAGACATTATGACAAGCATTATAATATTTATGATATTTGGTGAATATTATACAAATTGATAAGTCATTTGTAAAAATAGGAATGTGTCGGTTATGAGAAATTGCAAAAGTTTGTTTATGAAAACTACCAATTTTGAAAAAGATTCAGAAACATTGTCAGTTTGATTCATCATCATCAGTCCAAATACGTCCCACTGCTGGGCACGGGCCTCCTCTACAACTGAGAGGGTTTTTAAGGCCGTAGTCCACCACGCTGGCCTAGTGCGGGTTGGCGGACTACACACCTAAGAATTTCCTAAGAACTTTTAGGTGTGCATTTCCTTCACCGTTAAAGTACGTGATAATTCTTTGTGAATACACACATAACTTCGAAAAGTCAGAGGTGTATGCCTGGGGTTTGAACCTGCGACTGTCGAGATTCTCGACCGCGCGCCTAAACCTCGAGGCCATCACTGCTTATTGCAGTTTGATTCCAATACGGTAAAACACCTAGTATAACGAAATCATTTTTCTTTATTCCAGATGCACTCCAGATGGTACTGGCATATCACGTGACTCTTTCAATTTATTTTTCTATGCTATTAAAATTTCCAATGAAATTTCTTAACAAAGCAATTTCTAAGTAATTTTGCTGCTTGCAATTTGTCGGCGAACTTTATTAATTACACAAATGCATAGAATACAGTAACTACACACTTCGATGGTAGTTTAAGTCAATTAAAAATTTATCTCTAATTACAGACCAAATAACAATTGCACTGTAATGAACGGGTAACTTGATGAATTTGCTGCAGAAACAGCTTTCGTGAAATAACAGTTCTTAGAAGTTGAATATACGTCGGTTGTAATGAAGCGGTCATCGATAGCGGGTTCAAAAACCAGATATACAGCCCTTTTTCATAGTTAAATTTGTATTTTTAAAGGATTATTTAACGTCAAACTGGGTAAACTATTTTCCTCGAAAGGTATACAAGGAGTTTCTTTGGCATTTAAAGTCGATATGCATAACCCTTCTCATACTACATACTCGTGCCCAAAAATGTATAATGGCCTGACAAACATTGATAATAACTAGGTACCTAAAGAAAGTAAATGATGAAACACTTCAAGCGATCAAATTTTCTTTCAATAAAACATATGTATTTCCCCAGAATTGTATAGTATTTGGAAATTAAAATACGTTCCTTTATCTCCCTAAGACCTCGGCGCATTCTCAACTTCGAATCCAATCCTGGCTTCGGTAGACACTTAAGAGTTCACGCCGTGAGAAAAACCTGGTCTTTTCACTTTGCGACCAGATAAAAACATTCTAATAAGTCCACATAAACAAAATCACACATACAACACTCCAAAAAGATATATAAAATACGTCACGTAACCTTTTCATAATATATTTGTTGTGCAAATTCAGGGTGTACGAGGGAAACGTTATTACTCTACGCTAAGCTAACAGACAAATTAATTTATTGTGCTAACACACGTGCGTCGACATTTCTAATATTCAGTATTATACCCACAACAAAAAGATATATAAAATTAATAATAAAACACGGGAAAATGAAATAGGAAAATAAAAAGAAAAAACAATATTAATAAAATTGAGAAATCCATACATATTATTATAAAGCGCGGTACAAGTATGTGCCGTGCGATCTAGAGGTCCTGGGTTCGAGTCCCGGGTCGAGCAAAGTGTTATTGGGTTTTTTCCATTAGGAAATTCTCAGTAGCAGCACGGAGTCTGGAAATGTGCCCGAAAAACAGCCATAGGCTCGCCCCCTATTACGTGGGACTGATACATACCTGGCGAAATGTGAGTGCCGAAATGCATCTCTGCCTACCCTTTCAGGGAATACAGGCGGAATCAGTCACCCCCGAGAAGGTCGCACAAGCCTTCGCCGAGGCCTCTCAGTGTCCAGCGGATGCAGTAAAAGTTGGCGAGGTCAGACCAGACCGCTCAGGTTTAGGTGTGGTCTGGCTCAGAGCCCCAGCTCAGGCGGCGGAGAGAGTGGCCAGGACTGGTCGAGTCTTGGTTGGGTGGTCGGCGGCACGCGTCAGTGTCTTAGAACCAAGGCCCCTGCGGTGCTTCCGGTGTCTCGAGTTGGGACACGTCAGGGAGCGCTGCACCGCCGAGACTGACCGTAGCAACTTATGCTACCGCTGCGGTCAGCCGGGCCATAAAGCGCGGGGTTGCTCCGCAGAGCCGCATTGCATTCTGTGCGCTGCGGCCAATAAACCTGCGGGGCACTCAGTCGGCAGCAAGGCCTGCATGATCAAGCCTAACCGCCGCACTAAGAAGAGCTGGAAACGTACTGCCGCTGAGGCCACGGTCCAGCCGCAGCCCGTACGCCCATTGCTGGCCGGGAATGAGCCAATGGAAGTCGCCCAATAATGGACAATATCAAGATCCTCCAGGCGAACATCAATCACTGCGCTGGAGCACAAGATCTGCTCCTTCAGTCTATGGCGCAGTGGTTGGTGAACGTGGCTGTGGTCGCCGAGCCGTACTTCGTCCCACCCCGTGACAACTGGGCTGGGGACCTTGACGGTTTGGTGGCCGTGATAACCCAGGGTGCCGCAGGCTCCCCGCCCTTCGAAAAAGTAGCGAAGGACCGGGGATGCGTAGCGGCTCTGTTGGGAGGTGTTTGGATTGTAGGAGTTTATTTTTCTCCCAACAGACCTCTGGCCGAGTTTGAGGCTTTTCTCACTCGGCTGGGGGCCCTGGTGTCGCAATGCCAACCCTGCCCGGTTGTCGTAGCTGGCGACTTCAACGCCAAATCTCGAGCTTGGGGTTCGTCGGCGACAGACGCTCGTGGCAGGGTCCTGGAGGAGTGGGCGATTTCACTCGGCCTGGCCGTCCTTAATCGGGGGACTGTTAATACTTGCGTGAGACACAACGGCGGATCGGTGGTGGATATATCGTTCGCCACCGATGCCGTCGCACGCCGTGTCCGCGGCTGGAGGGTTCTCGTGGGCGTGGAGACATTATCAGACCACCGTTACATCCGGTTCGATGTCTCTGCGTCCGCCGCAATTCAGTCCGGCGGGAGACAGAACGCTCCGATTGGGGACGGCCTGCGATGGGCAATGAAGCGCCTCGACAGAGAGGCCTTGGAGCTGGCCGCTCTGGTCCAAGCCTGGCTTCCCGCACCTGAATCACCGGTGCAGGTCGAGGAGGAGGCTGAATGGTTCGGGGCAGCAATGACAAGCATCTGCGATGCGGCGATGCCCCGAGTCCAACGCCTCCCTCCGCGGCGCCAAGTATACTGGTGGTCGGCGGAGCTCGCGCAGCTCAAATATAGTTGTGAGGTGGCGCGCCGCCGACTCGCCAGACTCAGGCGCCGGCGGATACGCCAGGCTGATTACCTGGACCAGGAGCGGCTGCTCCGCGGCATCTATAAAGAGGCCAGGAGAGCGCTGCGGGTGGCCATCAAAGAGGCGAAGGCTGCGGCCAGAAGGGAGTTCTTGGGGACTCTGGACCGCGATCCGTGGGGGCGCCCGTATCGGCTGGCGTTGAACAAGTTACGCCCGCCGGCGCCCCCCCTCACCCAGAGTCTCCGTCCAGAGCTCCTGGGGGACGTGGTCGCTGCCCTCTTTCCGGCCACAGATGTCGTCGTCGTTCCTCCACGGATGCCGCCGACATCTCCGGCGGCATCGTCGTCGTCGTCCGTTTCGGCAAGGGAGACCCCGGAGGGTCCTTCCCCGGGCGTGACGCCCGGGGAGTTAGAGGCAGCAGTGCTTCGGCTGCGGAGCAAGAACTGCGCCCCGGGGCTCGACGGCATCCCAGGACGTGTCTGGGTGCTCGTAGTCGAGTTCCTGGGGGCGAGGCTCCGCGGCCTGTTCTCCGCGTGCCTAGAGCAGGGCCAGTTTCCATCGAGATGGAAAACTGGGAAGCTGGTCCTGCTGAAGAAAGGCAATCGACCCGCTGAGTCGCCATCGGCCTACCGGCCCATCGTGCTGCTCGACGAGGTCGCCAAGCTCTTCGAACGCATCGTCCATGCGCGCCTCGTTGAGCATCTCGAGAGGGTCGGCCCGGACCTGGCCGATTGCCAATTCGGGTTCCGGCGGGGCCGATCTACTATCTCGGCGATTCTGCGGGTCAAGGCACTAGCGGAGGAAGCGGTGGCCCGGGGCAAATGCGTCGTGGCGGTGTCCTTGAACATCGCCAATGCTTTTAACACCCTGCCCTGGGCCTGTATCGAGGAAGCACTGCGGTACCACGTGGTGCCACCCTATCTCAGGCGCCTGGTGCACTCGTACCTCTCAAACAGGGACGTGGTGTATCCGGGCGCCAACGGGTGGCACCGAAGAGCGGTGTCGTGCGGTGTTCCACAGGGGTCGGTTCTTGGGCCCCTTCTGTGGGACATCGGCTACGACTGGGTGCTCCGTGGTGCCAACCCCCGGGGCGTCGGCGTATTCTGTTACGCCGACGACACGCTCGTCACAGCGACGGGCGGGACCTTCCAGGAGGCCGCCGACCTCGCCGCGGTTGGAACTGGCAACGTGGCGAGGAGAATTCGGCGGCTGGGCCTCACGGTGGCCCTCCACAAATCCGAGGCCATTTGCTTTCACCGGCCTCGGATGGGACCACCTGCTGGGGCCCACATCGAGGTTCAGGGCGTGCGAATTCCCATCGGCAAGCAGCTCAAATACTTGGGGCTGCTGCTGGACAGTCGGTGGGAATTCCGCGCCCATTTTGAGGTGCTGCAGCCGAAGCTGCTGCGGGTAGCAGGCGCTTTGTCCGGCCTGCTGCCCAACCTGGAAGGTCCAGGCATCCCTTGCCGAAGGATGTACATGGGAGTCGTGCGGTCTATGGCGTTGTATGGGAGCCCAGTATGGGCCGAGTCCCTGAACAGGCGCTGCGTCGCTCTTCTGCGCAGGCCTCAGCGTGCGCTGGCGCAGCGACTGATCAGGGGCTACCGCACGATCTCCTACGAGGCGGCCTGCGTTTTGGCCGGGTCCCTGCCGTGGGACCTTGACGCCAAATTTCTCTCGCGTCTATACCATCAGCGGGAGGAGGCGTCAAGTCGCGGGGACAGACTGGCCCCGAGAGAGGTAGAGGCTATAAAAGCCTCCCTCCGTACGGCCGCCGTGGAGGAATGGCGTACCAGGCTGGAGGATCCCAGTGCTGGTGCTAGGACCGTCGAGGCAGTGCGTCCTGTCCTCGACCAGTGGGTGAACAGGCGCCACGGTGCGGCGACGTTCCGCCTGACGCAGGTGTTGTCGGGGCACGGATGCTTCGGCCACTACCTGTGTCGGGTGGCTCTGAAGGAGGAGTCGGCCGTGTGTCACCACTGTGACAACTGCCCGGACGACACAGCCCAGCACACACTACAAGAGTGTCCAGCCTGGGAGATGGAGCGCAGCGCTCTCCGTGCTATTGTTGGTGGCGACCTCTCGCTCCCGGCCGTCGTCTCTTCGATGGTCGAGAGTCCGAGGTCGTGGCGAGCGGTGCTCTCCTTCTGCGAGCACGTCATGTCGCAGAAGGAGAGCGCGGAGCGGGATCGAGAGAGAAACGATCCCGCCCGCCAAAGACGTCAGAGAAGGAGGCGCCGGGTCAACAGAGATAATTAGACCCGGCGCCCTGCCCTGTGGCAAGGGGGCGTTAGAATCCCACCATGGTATCCCCTGCCTGTCGTAAAAGACGACTCAAAGGGGCCCTTGGGGTCGCTGGGCGCGCTGCGGGGGCGGCGCGCCCTCACTGAAAGTGACCCCGAGAGGGGCGGCGGCACTGTGGCCTGTGTACGTCGCGGGCGCCCACCCACAACCGGGGCGCCCGAACCAAGCTAGTGGGGGTGCAACTGCGCCCCCTTTTTTTTTTTTTTTTTTTTTTTTTTTTTTTTTTTTTTTTTTTTTTTTTTCACGCGGGGAAAATCCCTTTACGGACCATCCCACCCCCGGAGGGGCGAGGGTGTGTCGGACTCACCGGCGCCTTCCGACCCAGCATAGATGTTACCGCCCGTGATGTGCTCGGGCGGCCGCTGGGCCGGGTCCCTACCAAAATCAATGCGCCGTAATACCGACTAAAAACCCCGCGACGGCCACCATCAGCGCATTCAGCGAGGCGGCCCCGACATATCCTGAAGCAAAAGCTATGGATTGGCGCGGGACCGCCTCTGCGCGGTGCCAAAAGGCACACCAAAATGTAATGTTAATTACTCCTCGGGGGCCGCCAAGGTAGGGGCGGCGGCCCCGCGTGGCCTCTGGGCGCCGGGCTAGATGTTCACCCGGCGCCTCCTACGTCGCCTGTTGCGACGAGCGGGATCGGTCTGCTCCCGATCCCGCTCGGCGCTCTCCTTCTGCGAAATGACACGTTCGCAGAAGGAGAGCATAGCTTTCCATGACCTCCGGCTGCCGACCATGGCGGCGACCACAGTCGGCAGCGAGAGGTCGCTCCCTACGACCGCTACGAGAGCGCTGCGCTCCTCGTCCCAGGCTGGGCACTCCTCCAGCGTGTGCTGAGCCGTGTCCTCTCGGCAGTTGCCACAATGGTGGCACACGGCGGCCTCCTCCACTCCAACGATGCGACACAGGTACGCACCGAAGCAGCCGTGCCCGGTGAGCACCTGCGTCAATCTGAAGGTCGGCGCACCGTGGCGCCTGTCCATCCACTGCTGGAGGACGGGACGCACTGCCGCGACGGTCGCCACGCCAGCACTTGGGCTCTCCAGCCTGGAACTCCACTCCTCCACGGCGGCGCTGCGGAGGGAGGCCAACATGGCCTCGACCTCTCTGGGGGCTGGTCTCCGCCCGGTTCGCCGGAACGCCTCCTCCCGCCACCAAAACACGGACGAGAGGGCTTGGGCGTCCAGCTGCCAGGGCAGAGTACCCGCCAAAACACAGGCCGCCTCGTGCGAAATCGTGCGGTACCCTCTAACGATTCGCTGCGCCACCATTCGCTGCGGACGATGCAGCAGGCGGACGCAGCGAGCGCCGAGGGAATTGGCCCACACGGGACACCCGTATAGGGCCATGGACCGCACGACTCCAGCATATAGGCTTCGGCAAGGGAAGCCAGGACCATCGATGTTGGGCAGCAGGCGACCGAGAGCGCCTGCTGCGCGGACCAACTTCGGCGACAACATCTCGAAATGCGCACGGAATTCCCACCGACTGTCCAGAATCAGTCCAAGGTACTTCATCTGGGAGCCGATGGGAATCCGCACGCCATCCACCATCAAGTGGGCCTCCGGCGGTGGCCTAGACTGAGGTCCGTAAAAGCACAGAGCCTCAGTCTTGTGCAGGGCCACCTGGAGGCCGAGTCGCCGAATCCTGCTCACCACCAGTTCGGTCCCGAACCCGGCGAGCAGGGCGGCCCGCTGTGGGGTCCTGGCCGTCGCTGTCACCAACGTGTCGTCCGCGTAGCAGACGACAGCGACGCCCCGAAGGTTGGCACCACGAAGAACCCAGTCGTAACCGATGTTCCACAGGAGCGGCCCGAGAACCGAGCCCTGTGGAACACCGCACGACACCGCCCGACGATGCCACCCGTCGGCGCCCGGATACACGACGTACCTATTACACAAGTACGCCTGCACCAGACGCCGAAGGTAGGGCGGAACCTCGTGGTACCGCAGTGCCTCATTGATGCAGGCCCAGGGCATGGTGTTGAATGCGTTGGCGATGTCGAGTGACACCGCCACGACGCACTTGCCCCGGGACACTGCATCCTCCGCCAGTGCCCTGACCCGCAGAATAGCGTGTACCGTCGACCGGCCCCTCCGGAACCCGAACTGGCAATCTGCCAAGTCCGGGCCCGTGCTCTCCAGATGCTCGACGAGGCGCGCGTGCAAGATACGCTCAAAGAGCTTGCACACCTCGTCGAGCAGCACGATGGGCCGGTACGCCGACGGTGACTCTGCGGGTCGCCCCTCCTTCCTCAGCAGGACAAGCTTGCCCGTCTTCCACCGCGACGGGAAGCTGCCCTGCTGCAGGCACGCGGAGAACAGGCTGCGGAGCCTCGTACCCAGCGACTCGACGGCGAGCACCCAAACACGTCCGGGCACCCCGTCGAGCCCCGGGGCCGAGTTCTTGCCCCGCAGCCGAAGCACTGCCGCCTCCAGCTCTTCAGGCGACACCTCCGGGATATCCCTTGCCGAATCCAACGACGATGGCGCCGATGGACGTACGGTTGGCGCCTCTCGCTAACGTACCGTGGTCGCCCCACTCGGCGCGGAGATGGCCACCGGGGGGTTTTGGTCGGTATGCCGGTTTAGGGATTTTGTTAGGGACCCAGCCCGGCACTAACACCTGCGCGGACATGACGTCGCCGCGCGCCGGGCTGGAAGACCGGTGACCCCGACATACGCTTCCCACCCGCCCCTCCCCCGGGGCTGGCGGGAAGTAGAGCCATAAACAGCTTTCCCCTCGATAACAAAAAAAAAAAGGGAATACAGGCGTGAGTTTAAGTATGTATGTATTATAAATACGAAATTAATTATTTCCGTTTGTCTGTCCGGGTGTCTGACTGTCAGCTTTCACACCTCATCCGCGGGACCGATGATATGTTTTTTGGTATGGAGATATATAAGACCTAGAAGACGGAAATAAGTTCCTTTTTACCCCCGGAAAATGCAGCGTTCCCGAGGAAAGAACACGTAATTAAAGATTACACCCTATTTATCTACAATAATACAAATAACTGACTGTCTCGTGGTCTCGCGGCACAAGTATGTACCTTGCGATCTAGAGGTCCTGGGTTTGATTCCCGAGTCGGGCGAAGTGTTATTGGGTTTTTCCATTAGGAAATTCTCAGTAGCAGCACGGAGTCTGGAATCGTGCCCGAAAAACGGCAATAGGCTCGCCCCCTATTACGTGGGACTGATACATACCTGGCGAAATGTGGGTGCAGAAATGCACCTCTGCCTACCCCTTCGGGGAATACTGGCGTGAGGTTATGTATGTATCTATGTAATACAAATAACTAGCAGTTGCGCCCCGCCTCAATATACATAGGTATACATTTTTAAGTAGCTAATGTCCGTTTTCAAAATTCTTTCTTGTCCATACCAAATGTTATAAAAACACTCTAGAGCTTTGCTGTGGAGGGAAGTGGACAACTCTTTGTTTTCCAACTCCTCCTTTATATTGCTGATTAATTTCGTTGCGGGATCATGACAAATTAGGTTCCCTTAGATTCGTTGAGCTTCAGTGCTCGGCGTCAATACTGTGCGTGCCGCTGTTGATCCTGGAGCACAGGAGTTACAGTAGCGGGTGTGTGGTGGGATACAACACTCCGGATTTTTTTAAGTTTATTAATTACCAAGAGATATGAAAGTTGATGGATGGGCGAGCAGAGGAAGGCCAAATAAAAGATGGATGGAGTGCGTGACTGAAGATATGAAAGAAAAAGGGGTGAATGAAGACATGACGGCTGATAGGGATGTTTGGAAGGATAAAACATACTGCGCCGACCCCAAATGAAATTGGGAGCAGGGCAAGGCAATGATGATTAATTACCAAGAAATATAGAAATGTTTTCTTGTTATCAATTTACTGTATAGATGAAATTCTACATAAATAATAAGGTATAATGACACGGTAACCCAGCACGAGACTCTCATAATAAATAGCCAATTCTGAAGATTTCTCAATACATTTGAATATTGATACAGGAAATTGACCTTATTAGCATCATCATCAGCCCATATACGCCCCACTGCTGGGCACGGGCCTCCTCTTCAACTGAGAGGGTTCAGGCCTTAGTCCACCACGCTGGCCTAATGCGGGTTGGCGGACTACACACCTAAGAAATTGCTAAGAACTTTTAGGTGTGCAGGTTTCATCACGATGTTTTCCTTCACCGTTGAAGTACGTGATAATTCATTGTGAATACACACATAACTTCGAAAAGTCAGAGGTGTGTGCCTGGGGTTCTACCTTATTAGCATCTGATAGAAAATTCCCTCCGACAATCAATCCGACGGTTTTTTTTATTTATAAGAAGTATTTACCGCACTATTCGTTACTAGTTCTAACTTCTACCACATCACAAATTTCTGTTGTTGGCGAACATTCTAGAGAAGGTCATAGAGTTACGCATTAAGTCCCGGGGTTGATTCTTGGAGGGGTAGGCGAAGATGCAATTGCAACCGCGTTTACTAGATGTGGTTTAAGTTAGTAGTTGGAGTTAATTGCCGTTTGTCGGGCGCTAATCTAGACACCGTGCTATAATTGATGATTTCTTAATAGAGAAACCCGTTATACTTTTTCGACTCGACAATCGGCTCCAAAAACTGTAATGACTCTAGGGTCCTCTTGGACCAGTCATCATCAGTATCAAAAATTAGAAACATTTCTAAAATAACTTCACAAGTCTACGCTTCAATGAACATCATTAAGAAAACATGTTTGTTGACTCAATAACTCCTTTAATCAGGAGCTCACAGCAATTTAAACACAAACATGCTTCAATTAACGCCTTATATTCATCTTGTCTTTATTCACACATTGACCTAAATCATAAAATACTGCGAGATTCGGCAAATCAAATTCCTTCTTACCTATATTTCAAGACGTATTGAATGAACACTTTAGGATGTAACTCAGATGTTTTAAACCTCATTTTTAAATTATCATCATCAGCCAACAGACGGCCACTGACGACCAGCTGGTCATAGGTTTCATCCAAAGACTTCCAATGCACTCTGTTAGAAGCGGTCTGAAACCATCGGCTTCCCGCGATTTTCGTTAAATTTCCAGTCCACTATGTGAGTGGACGTCTAAAGCATGTATGAGATCATAAAAAAGTAATTTTCATCTGCCTTAGAACTAATTATACAGAATTTTAGGCGTCTTAAATCTATGTTCTGATTACTTGGTACCTTCACAGACGACTTCTAACAACTTAGATCTCCGAATGTTTTTCCTTGTTTATTGTGAGATTCATCATCATCATCATCGGCCCATATACGTCCCACTGCTGGGCAAGGGCCTCCTCTACAACTGAGAGGGTTTAGGCCTTAGTCCACCACGCTGGCCTAGTGCGGGTTGGCGGACTACACACCTAAGAAATTCCTACGAACTTTTAGGTGTGTTGTGAAAAAAATGTGTGTATTCACAAAGAATTATCACTTGCTTTAACGGTGAAGGAAAACATCGTGATGAAACCTACACACCTAAAAGTTGTGAGATTACGTTCATCATTTATGATTAAAGCACCAATTTTAACCTTAAGATAGCTGAAATGTCCTTTTTTATTTAATCATTTTGTCTTGAAATGCATTTGAATCCTTAAAAAAGATTAAAAAAAAAAAAAAAATTACCTTCATAAAGAAAACTTATGGATATTAGATCATCATTACTTCGTTTTAACACGATTTCAAAGAATTACGAGAGTTCAAACCAAGCATAAGGAATGACACTTAGCGCACGAAATTCTCCTGCTGAATATGAGAGGTCTCAAGTGTCTCACATTTTGGTTTCACAACTGACCTTTGACGAAAATGCCTACGAGTTGAAGTGTATTAGCAATTATTAATATTTCATATTTAAATCAGAAAATTTAAGAGCAGTCGAGCATTTTATAGTTTACTATTAAAAAATCTTTAAATTTTATTGTGAATATAAACTTATATTCAATTATACAGCATTGCAAGACGCTGTCTTTTGCCTCAAAGTCTTTCGCTCTTTTATTAATCCTTTTTTAGTGTTAATGTACCATGAGAACTTTTTTAACGAGGGAAAGCTGTTTTGCTGCTCTTCCAATACTACAGGCATGTCTCGTAAGGACCTATCTGATTCTCCGGCCTTTCTGGCTAGGACAGCGTGGTGGACTAAGGCCTTAACCCTTTCAATTATAGAGGAGGCCCGTGCCCAGCAGTGGGACGTATATGAGCTGATGATCATAATGATGATGATGATATTGACCAGTGAATTTTATGCCAGTTATAATTCAATTTTTTTTTTTATATAAACATGTATTGACTATCAGTGCTGTATAATTTTACCTACGTGATAAATGAACGATCATTTTATTTCATTTCATTTCAATACTTCGTAGTAAAAATATTTACACATCGTATATGAATGTTCGTTTAATTAAAACAGTCGAAGGCCGTGAGCCGTGCTCGGTGCACTCACAACACCTCATTAAAATATACACGTTCCGCCAGCCGACTTCTCTCGAACTTCAAACTTCATTTCCAAGAATTATGACATACTTCTTCAAGCGTGGAATTAATAACAGCCGAATTGGTTGTGACTTTCGGTTCCAACAACAATTATTTGCATGTATAATGTAATCTCGTATACATGAAAGTATTGTGATTCGATAAAAAAAATTTTTTTTACATCATACGTCGTGGCCTCTTAAAAGGCAAAATAAGGTGAATTAATGCACTCACCATCGCATTTGTGTATCGCCAATTTTAATTCTCACGTAATAGATAGCGAGCCTTTTTCCTTTAGCCTTTTTCGAGCTCATTTATACATTTATTATACAGGGTGTCCCAGCAGTCGACGATAACCCGGAAACGGGGAATAGCCCAAGTCGTAAGAGTTATCAGAAAAATATTTAAAAAAATATAAGTTATGTATTTAGAAAAATATAGGGATTTCAAAAAAATCTAGAAAATCTACACCCTGTGACGGTTTTTTCACTACTGTTGCTGCAAATATCTACTTTTTTAAATTATTATTTTTGTTATGTAATCCTGAATAATGCCTCTGCAAATTGTTATCCAACATTTAAAGCCACCTTGCTATACTTCGGAAGAAAATGACATTGTTTACCAAACCGCATATTTAAAATTAATCATACGCCCAAATTTAACTGACTGTCCTGAAAAAAAAATGTACTACGCGAGTTTGGCAAGTAGCTTTAAAAGTTGGCGCATTTAATAAGGAATCTAAAATGGTATAACACTTGCTACATTATTTTTTAAATGTGGCACAATAATTTTTATTTTGCGAAGAAACCCATTTGATCAAATTTTCTTATTAACTAAAGATGTTTCTATTCGGCTCTTCGAGACAGCAATTTTAAGATACTATTTGAGTGAGATGGAGAGAATCGTTTTACGATGTGTGAGCGAGACAGATAGTGACGCTAGTTCAGTTAGAGAATATTTCGATTAGGAATACCGGAGTAGATGGATAGGACGAGCTGGCACAATCCAATGGCCAGCCCGTTCACCTGACTTAAATCCTTTAGGCTATTTTTACTGGGGAACGGTGAAAGAAATTTTTTGTTTAAAGCCAATTGAAAATTTACCTGAGCTACGGCAAAAAATAAATGGAAGTAGCTGAATTTGTTAGGAATAGAAGATTTTCGCCCCTGATAACCCGATCTTTTTTAAGAAGATGACGAGCGTGTATTGCGGCTGAAGGAAGGCAGTTAGAACATGTATTGTAAATTTTACTAAAGAAATATTTGATGTTAAGTAATTACTTAATAAATCTAAGATATCCAAATAAAAAAAGCCTAAATTTAAAATAAAAAAGTGATCATTGCTCCGATGCGTGGTGCCCATGGACTACCTGACAATGGACTATCTGTCTCACTCACACATCGTAAAACAATTCTCTCCATCTCACTTATCAGTTCATCATCATGTCATCTTTAGTTAATAAGAAAATTTGATAAAATGGGTTTCTTCGCAAAATAAAAATTATTGTGCCACATTTAAAAAATAATGTAGCAAGTGTTATACCATTTTAGATTCCTTATTAAATGCGCCAACTTTTAAAGTTACTTGCCGAACTCGCGTAGTACATTTTTTTTTTCAGGACAGTCAGTTAAATTTGGGCGTATGATAAATTTTAAATATGCGGTTTGGTAAACAATGTCATTTTCTTCCGAAGTATAGCAAGGTGGCTCTAAATGTTGGATAACAGTTTGCAGAGGTATTATTCAGGATTACATAACAAAAATAATAATTTAAAAAAGTAGAGATTTGCAGCAACAGTTGTGAAAAAACCGTCACAGGGTGTAGATTTTCTAGATTTTTTTGAAATCCCTATATTTTTCTAAATACATAACTTATATTTTTTTAAATATTTTTCTGATAACCCTTACGACTTGGGCTATTCCCCGTTTCCGGGTTATCGTCGACTGCTGGGACACCCTGTATACATACAACATATTATGTGAAACTGGTGCTAACACCAGTTTTATTAAACAACTAATTGTTTAATCATCGTCAGCCTATATAAATCCCACGATGTTTTCCTTGACCGTTAAACTAAGTGATGATTCATGATCTTTCTTCTAGGGTTTAAGTATAATGTAGGTTACATTATAAAATAAATCCTAGAATAACTCAGCATAAAACCATAACTCTATGTTGCTAACTTTTTCACATCAAAATCTCGTCTATAAATTCTTATTCTCGTCTAAATCTCCTTAGGGACAAATTCACAAAAATCCTGATTTAGTGCCCATCTGTGGTGACTGAAAAACCAGTATAAATTACCCTGCTATCGTGAACTCAAGGTTAAATTAAAAAAATAACAGTTTTTTACTTGGGCCGTAAAGAATTTTATGTTAGCATATAACAATATGTGTGTTCCTAAGTTCGATTCCCGGGTCGAGCAAAGTGTTATCGGGATTTTCTATTAGGGAATTCTTTGTAGCAGCACAGAGTCAAGAAATCTGATCGAAAAGCGGCAATAGGCAAATTGTATATTGCCTTCTATTACGTAGAACAAAAAGACGATTTGTGTCGGTGCGGAAATACATCTCTGTGTGAGGGTACGTACGTATGTATAATATGTATTATGTATATATGTTTTATCCGCAAATATTTCGTTTTAATCATCATTGTTGAATACCGCACTCATATTTACTTATGTAAGTACACAATAAAGATAGCTTTAAACAGTATTTGCAGACGGAACAGTAAATTCAATATTTACAAAGACAAAAGTAATCTAGTTAACAGATACGGCTCTGTCGTAACTTTTTTGTCGAACTCACAGGTCTGAAAACTAGTATATATGTACATTTATAATGAGGGAAGCTTGTTCAGTTTGTAGTTCACAATTTATTTATTATTTTTGCCGTTTTTCGGGCACATTTCCAGACTCCTAATCTATCTAGAGGTCCTGGGTACGATTCCCGGGTCGGGCAAAGTGTTATTGGGTTTTTCCATTAGGAATTTCTCAGTAACAGCACGGAGTCTGGAAATGTGCCCGAAAAACGGCAATAGGCTTGCTCCCTATTACGTGGGACTGATACATACCTGGCGAAATGTGGGTGCAGAAATGCACCTCTGCCTACCCCTTCGGGGAATACAGGCGTGAGTTTATGTATGTATGTGTACATCTTTATGTCAGTTTGTACACACATGTGATTCTGTAACGCGACAAACTTACACTTATCACTATGCATCTATATAAGCCTCATTTTTAGTTTCACTCACTTTCAGTGATTTAAATTACACATCTTATATATAAAAATGAATCGCAAAATGTGTTGGTAAGCGCATAACTCAACAACGCCTGTACCGATTTCGCTAATTCTTTTTTTGTTGTGTTTGCTATTGTTAGGAGAAGGTTCTTATGAAAGAAAAAGTTAAGAAAATTGCGAAGAATATGGTAAAAACAACAATTTAATTTTCTCATATAAACTGTTCTACCTAATATTCTGTCAAACATTTTATGTTTATCCCGTCAATATGGTTAATGGTCCCCTCAAATTAAAGAACGTATTTAAATAAAGGTTTTGAATCGACAACATATATCCAGAATATTCGAATAATTGCGTATTTTAGATTTTTAAAATGTAGAATAATGTCAGTAATAAAAAGGGATTGACATATTTATTGGTTGTCAAATATTTATGCGTGCGTTCAGAAATGTATATTTAAACTCCTTGGTTGTACCTGATTTACAAACGAAGGCAGGTTCGGTAGTCATCACGCTTTGAAATCTAAAACACCCACAACTATGCAATGGAATGCGCTTGGTGTTAAGAAAATTGTTGAGTAATGTTATTTACGTGACGATACTGAAAAGACAACTTAGAGAAGAATTGGTGCTTGAGAATTCATCAATTAGATTGATCTAAGATTTCATTGATCCTAACGGGTATGACCATTGAGTTCAAACGAATTCAGTTCCCGATTCGTCATGCCTTCGCAATGACGATTAACAAAAGATGTTTGTGATCTTTTAGACAATTAAAAAATATATTAAAAATGTATATAACAAGGTGCATCATCATCATCAGCCCATATATATACGTCCCACTGCTTGGCATAGGCCTTCTCTGCAACTGAGAGGGTTTAGGCTTCAGTCCACCACACTGATGCTTCAATGAAGAGAATTGAAACCGACTGCATCCCATCCCATATGTACATGTTTAATTAAATCATGACTTGCGGAGTCACGATTGATGCATTTAATTTTCGTACTTATTTATTTCTGTATTTTTATCTCAATAAAGTGCTGAACTTAATATTTATTTCCATACAATAAAAAATAAAATTCAGGTAATATGTAAATATGTAACATTCAATGACTGTTAGGGGATACGAAGTTTTCCGGGTCAGCTATTATAAATGTTAATGTTTTGTTTGTTACGCTTTCACGCCAAAACTACTTAACCGATTATCATGAATATTTGTACACATAGTCTTCGAGATATAAAAAAGGACATAGGATTCTTCTGATTAAAAAGAAATACGGAGGATAAAAGAATTGAAAAATGATTGAAAAAAGATTTGAATGACTTTTGGTATGCAGATAGGTGGGACCCACCGAAGTAACATAGGTGGGAATGGTTATCCTTACTATTATATAAATGTGAATGTAGGGATGTTTGTTACGCTTTCACGCAAAAACAAAAAAATTGGTATGACCATAAATGAGACCCTGTGAAGTAACATAGGCTATGTTTTATCCCGGGAAAATGTAATGTTCCCATTGGGATAAACATATTATTAAAAATACGAAAATAACTGTCACAGTTTTACTTTTACGCCTCAACCATTTGAATTGATTTGACCTTTTTTTAAATTCAGTAAGTGCCATTTTGGGCACATGAGGGACGATTTATAGATTCACTTATTATCTTTCTGCGCCCAACCCTGAAGTCTACGCGGACGGAGTCGCGGGCAAAAGCTATAAAAATATAAAAATTGCGATTGCAAAACAGGTGTTGTTCGTAGAAAATTTATGATTATAATAATTTATCAATGCTGAATCATAAAAAATAAAGAAAATAAAGTCAATAGAAAAAAAAACATACCCCTAAATGTTAAACCCTTAAATGTTGACCGATTCTCAGACCTACCTACAATATACACACAATATTTCATAAAAATCAGTCGAGCCGTTTCGGAGGAGTTTGCCAAAAAACTCCGCGACACGAGAATTTTATATATAATATGGCAAAACAACGTTTGCCGGGTCAGCTAGTTTTGATGATGATGACAGTGAAGGAAGCTTATTCAGTTTGCAGTTCACGAGTTATTTTTTTTTTACTTCAATATAAACGGTTAATACCACACACACATAAAGAAACGTACAACATCTACGTATGCAAATTAAAAATTAATCCTGTTTATGTTTCTGTGCTTATCCTGGAACCTGTTAGTAAACGCAATGCGGTCTAAGTAATTTCTACTTTCACCACTACGTAACACCATTTGATATGTACATTGTACATCTTTATGTCAGTTTGTACACACATGTGATTCTGGAACGCGACAAACACTAATCACTATGCATCTATATAATATGCCTCATTTTTAGTTTCACTCACTTTCAGAGATTTGAATTACACATTTTAAAAACAATTAAAAAAGTGTAAAATTGACGATTCAAAAGAACTTGTAAAAGTCTATTTGAATAAAGATAATTTAACTTTGCTAAGTAGTGATGGCCTCGAGGTTTAGGCGCGCGGTCGAGAATTTCGGCGGTCGCAGGTTCAAACCCCAGGCACACATCTGACTTTTCGAAGTTATGTGTGTATTCACAATGAATTATCACTTGTTTAACGGTGAAGGAAAACATCGTGATAAAACCTGCACAACTAAAAGTTCTTAGGAATTTCTTAGGTGTGTAGTCCGCCAACCCGCACTAGGCCAGCGTGGTGGACTAAGGCCTAAACCCCTCTCAGTTGTAGAGGAGGCCCGTGCCCAGCAGTGGGACGTATTTGGGCTGATGATGATGAATTTAACTTTGACTTTGAATCCCGTGGCGCAGTTGGCTTACCAAGTAGGCTAGTGAAACAAGAGCTAGCGGCGATCCCCGCACCGAGACAAATGTATATGTGATCCACAAATACTTATTTTGGGTCTGGGTGTATGTGAGACCGAAAAGTCTCTCGAGGTTTCTGATACCCACGACACAAGACTTGATCTTAATGTGGAGTCAGAACTATGTATGTGACTGTCGGGTGTACCTATTTATTTATTAATAAAATCTGTGAAAGTAAACCTCATTGATTGAAACGCGGCAATTTATTCAACACATTGCATGTTATGGCCTTGTCGGTCGTAACATCATTTACTCCGAAAAGATAAAATAAAGATTCTAGCATATATCTAATACGAAAGAAATTTATAAACATTGTATTTCGACAGCCCCGTAGCGCAGTTGGCTAGACACCAGCTTGCGAAACGAGAGGCCGCGGGTTCGATCCCCGCACCGAGACAAATGTTTGTGTGATCCACAAATATTTGTTTCGGGTCTGGGTGTATGTGAGACCGAAAAGTCTCTCGTAGTTTCTGATACCCACGACACAAGACTTGTATCTTAGTGTGGGATCAGAACTATGTATGTGACTGTTGGGTGTATTTATTTATTATTTATTATTATTTATTATTTTCTTTTAGCGGGTTCGACGCACTTCACCATTTATATTATAAAACCATAATATTATATAGAACAGCTTCTATAGCATGCCAAACGAATAAAAACGTAAAACGAAAAAGCAATTTTTATTTAAGCCGCTGATGAACCTATCAAACCAAATATAAAAGAAAGTGTAACAACTAGTGTAAAACAAATCATCATTTCCTTCTATCTTCTTCCTTCCTTCTATCTTTCTATCTTTTATCCTTCTAAACGTGTCAGCCGTCATGTCTTTATTCACCCCTAATGTAAAACTAATAAAACAAATATTATATAAAAAAAATACTAATCGATCTAGTTATGAAGTTTACTGAAAGACAAATACAAAAAAATATATACACTTATTGATTAAAATTATTTTATTGACAGCTTCTATCTTTATAGTAAAGCAGGAAGAATTCAAAATAGAAAATGCAAAAAAATACTTTAGCATCGCAGTTGTGTGCTAAGCGTCGCGGATTCTGTCATCTCATCATGTATTCAGGCAAACAGACGCGCCCATTCCATTTTCCACGGAATAATATTTGTTGTCGAATATTCAATTCAAGCGGGTTTGTCGCATATCATTCCGTATTTATGTGAAGAGGCGGAAAATCGTACGCTAAGTAATATTATCTACAGAAGAACGACGATAACTACTTCAAATGTGATTCTACATATTCACAAACAGAGAACTGGCGATCACATGAATACAGCCAAGTAATTCAAACACAGCAGAAAAGCATCGTGAGGTAATATACTTATAACATAATAAAATAATACGTAATACGTGAAAAGCAGTGATGGCCTCGAGGTTTAGGCGCGCGGTCGAGAATTTCGGCGGTCGCAGGTTCAAACCCCAGGCACACACCTCTGACTTTTCGAAGTTATGTGTGTATTCACAATGAATTATCACTTGCTTTAACGGTGAAGGAAAACATCGTGATAAAACCTGCACACCTAAAAAGTTCTTAGGAATTTCTTAGGTGTGTAGTCCGCCAACCCGCACTAGGCCAGCGTGGTGGACTAAGGCTGAACCCTCTCAGTAGTAGAGGAGGCCCGTGCTCAGCAGTGGAACGAATTTGGGCTGATGATGATGATGACGTAATACGTCTGCAAAAATAGAGACGATCACCGCGCAACGGCTCACTGTATAGACTTATCAATTTTATTCGCGACGCTACTAACAGCCGATTCTTAATTTTTTTTTAGCCTAAGTCACTCCTTATTACATCAGCTATCTTCCAGTGAAGGTTAAAATTAGTCCACCCGTTTCAGAGATTAGCCGGAACAAACAGACAGACAGACAACAGACGTTATTTTGGTATACGAGTATGTACCGTGTATACATCCGTATGCATACATACATACATACATAAACTCACGCCTGTATTCCCCGAAGGGGTAGGCAGAGGTGCATTTCTGAACCCACATTTCGCCAGGTATGTATCAGTCCCACGTAATAGGGGGCGAGCCTATTGCCGTTTTTCGGGCACGATTCCAGACTCCTTGCTGCTACTGAGAATTTCCTAAAGGGAAAACCCAATAACACTTCGCCCGACTCGGGAATCAAACCCAGGACCTCTAGATCGCACGGCACATACTTGTACCGCGAGACCACGAGGCAGTCCGATCCGTATGCATTTATTAACAAGCGGTTATTTCAATATCACAAACAGACACTCCAATTTTATTTATTTGTATAGACATGTGTTTCATCTCTAGAATGATATATATTCAGTTCAATCATCTACACTTTTATAACTTCATTACCCATTTTACGATCTTAACAAATATTTCTTCTAGAATTACCGACCGTAAAGATGATGTAGTATCTAATGAAACTACAAATGAACTCTTAACTGCAAAGCGTTAATACACCAGTGCGGTTTCTGTTATTAAAGTCGGTAGGTACTAGCCGTAACTCATGTTTCATGAAACTAAGGGGAAAGAGACCTAGACTAACATTCCGCACCTAGTTAATTGAAACGCAAAACGTTTTATTTGCACCATTATATAGTATGCTACGGTTTGCCCTTTCTTCCCTAGAGGAGAAGTTAAAAATACCCTCTGGGTTATTAATACCCGAATCTAAAACTAAACGTTGAAACTAATTTACAATTATTATAGTTTTTACTGAACTGGCTCGTGGTCTTGCGGCTCGAATATGTGCCGTGCGATCTAGAGGTCCTGGGTTCGATTCCATTAGGAAATTCTCAGTAGCAGCAAGGAGTCTGGAAATGTTCCTGAAAAAGGCAATAGGCTCGCCCTCTATTACGTGGGACTCGTGGGAGGCTCGTGCCCAGCAGTGGGACGTGTATGGGCTGATGATGATGATGATGAAGTATTATATGCCATCTAAACATTGTAAGTTTACTCAAAGGCGTATTTAAAATATTATACTTTATCACAGTCAAAACATTCTAACAACAATACTTCAAACTAAACATCACAATTCTCAAGACATAACACAACTACTAAACTCTAAACTGCTCGTAGTTATTGCGGGAAAAAGTTTTTGTACTCCAACAAGTTTCCAACAACAAAACTTCTTAGTAATTCGGTTGAAACAAATTGATACTTAACTAAATTTATTCAAAAAATTCTTAACTTGATTGCTAGTAATTTTACACTGGAGTAAATTTTTTAATTCCATACGGGATGGACAACCTCGAAGTCCAGGCTACAAAGGATTTGGTATTGTAAATTTTAAATTCATGGATAGTAAAGGAGCTGTAATTAAATAATAAGTAGCAGAATGTCTAAAACCATATTTTCTTATTATACTAACTTTTGGATGAGACTTCGCTCGTATCAATACATATGTTTTAATCATATTGCTTCTCCACTTATGGTATAAAGAGAAAAAATCTGCATTTTTGGAACGAAGTTCCTTACGGCAGGCTTGGAGGGGATAGGGATTTTGCTGCGCGACCGAACTGAAAAAAATGTGATAGTAAAACCGTAAGAAAAAATGCGTGGAATAAAACCGTTAAATGAGACGTGCGCAGGCGCAAACCAGCAAGTGACTTGAATGCAATTGACAGTGATAATAGTGGGAAATTATTCAGTGCAAAAGAATTAAATACGTAAGTATTAGTTTTTTTTTTTTTTTTATTAATAACTAGCTAAACCGGCGAACTTCGTTACGCCTAACATTCTATTCTTTATTTTATTTTTTATTATAATACCTACTTAATTTCATTTTTTTCTAAAATAAAAGAATGTTTTTCCAAAAAAAAAGTAGCCTAAGCTACTCGTTATTACATCAGCTATCTGCCAGTGAAAGTCCCGTTAAAATTGGTCCACCCGTTTCAGAGATTAGCTCCGGTTAATGTTGTTTGTTCCTACAAACAGACAGACAGACAGACAAAAATTGTAAAAAACGTTATTTTGGTATATATACCGTATATACATCCATATTAAAAAGTGGTTATTTCAATATTACAAACAGACACTCCAATTTTATTTATTTGTATAGAATCTCCCACAAACAAGTTATTTTAGTAACATTAGGAATCCTTACAATAGACAAAACTTTTGGGAACCGATCAGTTTTTCGGAATAAAAACATTTCAACCAACTGGATGAAGTATCGTTAGTCAATGTCATTTGAAATAACCTACATCTGTCACCAGGTTCAAATCTATCTCTAAAACAAATTTTGATTTTATTTGAGTGATTGACGACGTCATGTTTAAAACTCTGAAATCGAAATACTGTGGACTCTTAAACATGTATAACGAATTGTATTTTTAATAACAATTTTTATTCCTTTTTAAATACTTTGTGGCTATATAGCGTCATCATCATCATCTTCATCCATATACGGTCCACTGCTGGGCACGGGTCTCCTCTACTGTTAATCTGGACTTGTGTCACCCATTGTACAATATCTATCGAAATTACCGTATCAAACTCAAGGCAAATCCGCTGTCACAAGACTCATTTCAATATTATTGAAAGCTTAAAATTCCGCATCGACTTGGTGAAAGGCTTATAAAATTGCCGAAGTATTTTCCAACAACCGAATGCTGAGATCCGCTTTTGACGCTCAGGTGGGCGTGTAAGCTAGATGGAACGGCGCCAAATGAAGATCTTGTTTCCATATGTTTTAAGTAATACATACATTTGTGTGACTTCTTATACTAAAGTACTGTGGCAGTGAAATAAATAAAATACACCCAACAGTCACGTACATAGTTCTGACACCAAGATACAAATCTTGTGTCGTGGGTATCACAAACACCCAGACCCGAAACAGATATTTGTGGATCACACAAAGGTTTGTTTTGATGGCGGGATCGAAGCCGCTGTCGTTTCACAAGCTGGCATCTGACCCGGCGCCACGGAGCTGTTTATATGATGTGTCCTGTTGATGACGATGACTCTGAACAATTTATTGTATTCATATATATTCAGCCTATCGCCGTCCACTGCTGAACGAAGGCCTCCCCAAGTAGGCGCCAACCATCCCGGTCTTGAGCAGCCCTCATCCATCCGCTACCCGCCACCTTTCTCAAGTCTCCGGACCATCATGCTGCAGGACGTCCCACACTACGTCTGCCTAAGCGCGGTCTCCACTCCAACACTTGTCTGCTCCACCGGCCGTCGGACCGTCGGCAAACATGGCCGGCCCACTTCCACTTTAGCGTGCTAATCTTGCGGGCAATGTCAATGACTTGAATTGTATTCATGTTTACGGCAAAACGCTGGAATCACCGTCCATAAAACTTAAAACTACTTTAAAAATAAAGTGCGTTGCCCGTCCTCTTAGTCTGAAATTACAGGAAAACGGTAACAGTCGTTGAAGACTAGTTTTATTTAGATGTCTAGATACACGATATGTCGTTAAGATACATGAAATTTAATTTTCAGAAAATAATGTGGATGTAGCAGAAAATTATTGAAGATGGTCTGCGTACAAATCGTTCCTATATAGTCAGCAGTGAACTCACAATCAAAGATGACCGAGAAATTCCGATCCTCTTAAATAACAGCAGCGTAAGTATTGATAAAATTCAATTTGAATACACATATAAGTTTTGCCAGAGGTGACTGGGATTCCTGCAACAAAATACGACAATAAATCTGTGTTGTTTACCTTGTACGAAAGACATTTTTTCTCTAAGCCGTGCATCTTAAGTTTCCATATATCCAAAGTTCCCTTCAGCTAATAAATTGTCGAAGCTTACACAGCACAGTGATATATTAAGTACTTCAGTGAGTCTAAAAAACCTCGTTCCATTTCTTTGGGTAGAATTCAATTTGTCTAGACATAACGTCTTCAAAATATTTATTTGTCGGGTTGGTCATTAGTACGGGACTTCAACTGACAGCGAAACGCAGTGTTATAGCACGCTTCGACAGAGTCTAGCTCACTTCCGTGCGGAGTCGAAGAGTGGGGGCGTCAAGCGATGTCGACCAGTGGGAGTGGCAGCTTGAACGTCGTCAATTCTCATCGAACCACCGAGCGGACAACAAGTGCCTAGAAACTGTCTTACGTTTCGTTGTACTATAATTTGTCAAGTTTTATTGGAAATATAACCTCTAAATGCCTTAAAAGTTTTCACTCGGCCTATGTTTCCGACATATTTATTACTTTTTGTACGCAAATATTATACTTCACCATGGATTTCTTTATACTATTAGCGCCATCTATTATCACTGATCGAAAGTATAAACAGCATTAAAATAACATTTGCTAATATTTAAAATCTGGAGACGATACTATTGGGACAGCATGACCGGGGTAGTAGTACCACTGGTTCACAGGCATTAATATGAAGCAATAGTTACTTTTTGTTCGGTTAATGGGGCTATAGGTTGGTTCATATATGTCGATAGACATACGAGTACATACGTAACCTTACGCCTGTATTCGACGAGGGGGTAGGTAAAGGTGCATTTCTGCACCCACATTTCGCCAATAAGATTTTTCGTCCCACATAATAGGGGGCGAGACTCCGTGCTGATAATTTTCAATTGGAAAAACCCAATAACACTTCACCCGGGAATCGAAATATGTACCTAAATAGGATGTGCGTAATCTACGAGTGTATGTAGATAAAAAGTTAACCATATCTATATGTCGATGAATACATGAAGTATGAGTAGCGGGTCCCAAACGTGGAAAATAAAGGAATCCTTTATTGATTAACAAATGTAGGTACTGGATTTCGAGAAAAGTGGTTTTATATACTGCCTCGTGGTCTCGCGGTACAACTATGTGCCGTGCGATCTAGAGGTCCTGGGTTCGATTCCCGGGTCGGGCAAAGTGTTATTGGGTTTTTCCATTAGGAAATTCTCGGTAACAGCACGGAGTCTGGAAATGTGCTCGAAAAACGCCAATAGGCTCGCCCCCTATTACGTGGGACTGATACATACTTGGCGAAATGTGGGCGCAGAAATGCACCTCTGCCTAACCCTTCGGGGAATACAGGCGTGAGTTTATGTATGTATGTATGTGGTTTTATATACTATTTTAAATTGGCCGGCACAATTATTGCGATTGGTATGAGTTATTTGTTTGTGCGAGTGGCGATGTATTCTGACTCAACAGAATTTTCTATAGAGTGCCAGTTAGGTCACTTTGAACAGATAAAAAAAGAGAATAAAAGGCAGAAAATATTATTAGGCACCTATCGATGCTTAAGGTTATGAAACGAAAATATTAATAGAGGGTCACGAGACAATCTAATTACGTAGGCCTTCGCAATATCTCTGTTGAGATTGAAATCAAATAATACTAGTACATTTTTCCTAACACGATATTATCCTTACTAATATACTAATATACAAATTATACTAATTATACTAATATACTAGTATACTAATATACTAATTATACTAATCCTTACTAATATTATAAATGCGATTGTAACTCTGTCTGTCTATCTGTCTGTCTGTCTGTCTGTCTGTCTGTCTCGCTTTCCTGCTAAAACTACTGAACCGATTTAAATGAAATTTGGTACACAGATAGTTTAGACCCTTAGAACATGGACATAGGCTACTTTTTATCCCGGAAAAGGGGTTGAAAAGGGGGATGAAAGGTTGTATGGAAGTATTGTCATTTTTAAAGCTCGAAGCTTGAAACTTATTTTTTGGCTGTTGATTAGATATAAATAAATATGACATTAAAAGTTTGTGTAGAAATTCGTCATTTTTGAAGCTAGAATGATGAAACGACGTGTAGACGACTGTTACTATGTACATATATGTAACTATATATGTCTGTTATGCTTTCACGCCTAAATCATTTGACCGATGTAAACGATTTTTGATATGGACATAAATGGGACTCTGTGGAGTAAAATAGACTACAACTTATTTTCATTCTGAACCCAATCCTGTAGTCTACGCGGACGGAGTCGCGGGCAAAAGCTAGTCTTCTATAAAGGTCACAACAAAATTGACGTGTCGTAATAATTTTATGTTATTCAATTTTGATTACGATCTGAGGCACATATTTACAACTTTTTGGTAATATGATTACATCGGGCCTTTTCTATGTTACAACTTGGTGTTTAGGCTTCCGTTAATACGCTAATTTATGGCAAATTGGCAAACTTTGCATACCCAAGAAATTTCTTGTTACTCTTAGGCGTGCAGGTTTGCTCACGATGTATTCCTTTACCGTTAAACTGCGTAATAATTCATTATAGGTTGGCACAACTCTAAAAGTCAAAGGTGCCTTTTTTATCGAGGGGAAAGATGATTATGGCTCTACTTCCCACTAGTCCTGAGAGAGGGGGGCAGGAAATGTATGTCGGGGTCACCGGCCTTCTATCCCGCCGCGCGGAGACAAGACTGCTGGTGGTTTGCTGGTGGTAGGATATTCGTATCCGCCCGGATGGCGACCACCGTACACAGGGCGTAAAACCCGCCATAGTGGCACATGCAAGTGTGCCGCGTTCCGGGATCAGCCAGTGTATATCCGGTTTTCGGGGGGGCTTCAATCATGGTGAAAGGATGACCGTGCCGGCAATTTTTTTGGCCGGTTTGTCGCGGTCGGTCCTTTGATCGCCATGATTGATAGTCCCCCAAACTTCTTCACAATAAGGTGAAGAGGTATTCGGCCGGCATGATTGTGTCGACCAACGGGAGACCATCATCTCTCGCTGGTCGGCACTTTTTCTGGACTCCATTGCGCTTACCATCAGGTGCAATGGGGTCACTTTGCCGTGCCAGAATAAAAAAAAAAAAAAAAAAAAAAAAGACCGCGCAGATGTTACTGCCGAGCTGGGTCCCACATAACCAGTGGATATTGGTTAGCGCCCGGTACTTATAAGTCAGAGTTGCTTGGGATTATGCGACTATCGAGATATTGTCTCGATTGACCTTCTTGTTTATTATTCACATACTGAAATATTAAAGAGACGTATTTGGAAGTACAGTTCGTTTCAAATATGCAGATGACTCTTGCCTAAAAACAATTATTACTACTCACAAGGCAACACAGAAAAATGGATCCTCATCCCTCTCAATTTAGAACGATATGAAACAATTCCTCACGTCAGTTTCTTGAGGCAGTGGTACGATACCATTTATTTCATATCTATAGATTTGTTTAGATATAAATTATTATAAATACAAAATATTGTTTACCATTATATTATGCCCAAAATTGCACACGCCTATAATTAGCATGCATATTCGAATAATACGAATAGTCTAATATTAGGTTTTAAAACATCATCATCATCAGCCCATATACGTCCCACTGCTGAGCACAGGCCTCCTCTACAAGTGAGAGGGTTTAGGCCTTAGTCCACCACGCTGGCCTAGTGCGGGTTGGCGGACTACACACCTACGAAATTCCTAAGAACTTTTAGGTGTGCAGGTAAAACAGTACGTAATGCTGGAGGTGTATGTTTATTAATGAATAATTAAATACCGGTCGAGCCTGTAAAAGTAGTAGACTACGGCGAGGCTCTACCAACTAGACCTTAATAAGTAGTTACAGTGAATAGGAGTGGTAGGATGAAAGAGCCTGAACAATTGCAGTTTGCGCATCCAGTAAACAAATATTGATAAAATCGATAATTTAAACAATTCCTGATATGAATAATTCAGTATTATTACTACTTCCACAATTATCAGCGTGATTTGCATCCGACAGCCAATGCGAGCGATGTACTGGGAATATTAAAACGTCCCCGTGCGTTGTAGATAATATAATTACACGTCCATTTTGTGATTTTTTTAAGTGGTAGAGCCAAGCTACACCAACACCAGTAGCTCTAAAGGGCCAGGCTCGAACCGGGTAATTACCACGCTTTCACAGAATACCGTCGTGAAACAGTAGCATATTAATGCTGCTGTGTTTCGTCAGGTGAGTGAGAGTTCCGGAAGCCCATAAAGGGGGATTGGTCTGGGTATTTGTGCTATATTAGACAGCCGTTTGGTCTGGCAAGTTATCGATGCACTGGGTCACTTGTCCTGGAGGTCAGCGGGATCCGAAGAAACGGTGCTCCGCTAGCCGCCCGTGGTTTGTAGGGGGCCCAACTAGCGTGCTAGCCCCACGTGAAAGGCTGCCCCGCCGGCCACGCATAATCCCGGAGTTGCTCCATCGTGCCGGTTGGCGACCGGATGGAGAGGACCCGATGGCGACTCCTGGGGGGGTTCGGGCGTCCCCGCGCTCTCCATACAAGTTCCCCATCGGTGTATTGTTCCTTGCGGGCTGCTTGGCTCCTGGTGTGGTACTTTGTCCTAACCTCTTTCCCCTTCCCCTATTCACTCTAACTATGAAAAGAACCAAAAAGAAAAGTAAGTTTAACCAGCGGTTGCACTTCCTCTCCCTTAAAGTGCATTTCTCTAATATCCGAGGATTGCACTCAAATCTCAATGATGTCCATCACCATCTCGAGACTGAGAGACCACATTTACTCTTTCTAACGGAGACGCAGATCTGTAACCCGTCCGATCCAACATATCTGCACTATCCAGGGTACATCCTGGAGACTAAATTCCGTGCCCACGCAGGCGTGTGCGTATACATTAGGGACGTGATCTGCTGTCAGCGTCTTCGTAACTTAGAGGTTCCTGATCTTTCTGTTTTATGGGTTCTTGTGAATACTGGCCTTGATCAAATAGTTTACGCCAGTGTCTACCGTTCGCACAGCGGAGACCAGGAGACGACAAGGCTATTGAACCATCTAAGTGAAGCTGCAGATTCGGTCCATCGACGCTTTCCATCTGCGCAGTTGGTGTTTCTTGGGGACTTTAATGCACACCACGAAGAGTGGCTGTACCCGTATAGTGACACTGACCACGCTGGAAGAGAGGTCTACAAATTTGCAATATCTTGTGGCCTCTCTCAGCTCGTCCACGAACCCACTCGTATTCCTGACGTCGTGGGCCACACTGCGTATTGCCTGGACCTTCTGCTGTCAACCGATCCTGACAGATATTCGGTTTCGGTTTCACCACCACTCGGGACATCGGATCATTGTGTGGTGAAATCTGTGTCGCACTACTCGCCTCCTGACACTAGCCCTAAAGGCACTAGGCGAGTGTGGCGATACAAGTCAGCGGATTGGGATGAGATGCGTCACTTTTTCGCCTCTTATCCTTGGAGCCAGGTCTGTTTTTCTTCCAGAGATCCATCGTGCTGCGCAGATGCTGTCTCGAGTGTGATTAATCAAGCTATGGAGTATTTTATTCCTTTTGCTGAAGTATCCCTTGAGACCAAAGCTCGCCCGTGGTTTAATGCTGAATGCCTCTTAGCTGAAAAGCGTAAGCGTGAAGCCTACTTGTCTTGGGTTGACGCTCGTAAAAGCAAAGCCTTGGATCTCCAGGCTAAGAAGAAAACATACAACGCAGCCGCTAAATCCTGTAAAAAAGCGATAAGAAAAGCTCGTTTTGACCACATTGGCCGAATAGGGGAAAAGTTAGCTACCTTTCCCTCAGGGAGCAAAGCTTTCTGGAGCCTCGCCAAGTCGGTCGAGAAAAACTTCTGTCGCTCTTCGCTGCCTCCTCTGCACAAACCTGACGGATCCTTGGCCCACAGCGCTATGGAGAAGGCTAATTTATTTGCCAATCTCTTCGCAGAGTATTCTCGTCTGGACTGCAACGGCAAGTGTCCACCTCAGTTACCTCCGTTTGGCCCTAAAATGAGCGCCGTTAAAATCCACCAAAAAGAGGTACTTAAATGTTTGCTGAACCTGGACGTTAATAAGGCCAGTGGTCCTGATGGCATTCCAGCAGTGGTACTAAAGTGTTGTGCACCCGAGTTGTCTCCTGTTCTGACTCGTCTATACCAACTCTCTCTAGAAACTGGCAAGGTTCCGAGATCCTGGAAGCTTGCTAATGTTCAGCCTATACCCAAAAAAGGAAGCCGTGCAGACCCAGCCAACTACAGACCTGTCGCGATCACCTCTATAATCTGTAAGATTATGGAGCGTATCTTAAATAATCGCCTCCTGACATATCTTGAGGAAAACGAGCTCCTTAGTGATAACCAATATGGTTTTCGCAGGGGACGCTCGACCGGAGATATGCTAATATATGCCACCCACCTTTGGAGCGAGGCCTTGGAGGGTCACGGTGAAGCAGTAGCCGTTTCACTAGACATCTCAAAGGCCTTTGACCGGGTCTGGCACGAGGCACTACTTAGTAAGCTTCCAGCATACGGCATACCAACTCAGGTCTGCGACTGGATATGTGACTTCCTGAGGGAACGATCGATTCGAGTTGTCTTGGATGGCTGCTCTTCCGATCTAATGGCAATCAATGCTGGGGTACCTCAGGGATCTGTTCTTTCTGCAACCTTGTTTCTGCTGCACATAAACGATCTTTTAACACCCGGTATTATTAGCTACGCCGATGACAGCACCGTAATTGAGAGGTACATGTCCAACTCGCGAGCTAGTCCAGAGGAAATACGGTCCTTGAGAGAGTCAATGATTGAACGGGTGAACGTGACATTGCAGTGGGTGTCCGATTGGGGTGACGCCAATCTTGTCCAGTTCAACCCTTCCAAAACACAGGCGTGTCGTTTCTCCGCGAAAAAGAGTAGCTTCGATTTAACACCCATTTTCGAAGGTGTATCCTTACCGATCACTAACCATCTAGGGCTTCTAGGTATTACCATCACCTCTAACCTCAACTTTGGCCAACAAATTGAGTCTATGGCACAAACAGCGTCCAAGAAATTATCAATTCTTTCAAAGGTTCGGCGGTACTTCAGCTCTGAACAGCTGCTTAACCTTTACACTGCCCAAGTTCGATCCTGCATGGAGTACTGCAGTCACCTCTTGGACGGTGCAGCCAAATATCACCTGGAAGCTTTGGACTCAGTTGACCGAAGAGCCCGTAGGTTAATTAACAACGAAAAACTTTCAAATAGCAGACTACACACCCTTGAACATCGTCGTCGAGTAGCCAGCTTATCAGTTTTTTATAGGATGCACTTTGGAGAGTGCTCGAAGGCTCTTTTCGAACTGATTGAGCCATCTCCATTCCTTTATCGGACTACTAGGCGCAGGCAAAAGTTTCATCCATACGTTGTTGACATACCCAAAAGTCGAACTAAACGGTTTGACAGATCGTTTTTGGTGAGAGTCGCCAGGATTTGGAACGACCTGCCTGGGTCTATTTTTCCTGATAAGTTGAATTCTGGAGCCTTTAAGAGTAGAGTGAACAGGTTTCTTTTGGATGGGCGTGTACCACCCTAGTCTTCATCTACACTTTCCATCAGGTGAGATGGAAGACAAACGCCTATTCCATTCAAACTATAAAAAAAAAAAAAAAAAAAAAAAAAAAATTTAATCAGTATTTGTATAGTTAAGGCTCAAATGTTTTTCTTTTTGTTTTTAATTTTAAAATATCATCATCATCAGCCCGTATATGTCCCACTGCTAGGAACGGACCTCGTCTATAAATGTGAGGGTTAAGGCTTTAGTCCACCACGCTGGCCTAGTGCGGCTTGGCGGACTATATACCTAAGAAATTCCTAAGGCTTTCTAGGTGTGCAGGTTTCCTCACGACGTTTTCCTTCACCATTAAAATAAGTGATAATTCATTGCGAATACATACATAACTTGGAAAAGTCAAAGGTATGTGCCTGGGGTTTGAACCCGCGACCGCCGAGTTTCTCGACCGCACTAAACCTCAAGGCCATCACTACTAATTCTAAAATATATAAAACGGTAATATCGCTCAACCCTTGCACGATGATAATCTTTTGTATGACTCACAAAAATAATTACGGTGTATCGCTGTTGTTTTCTTCGATGTTATGTTGTAAGTTTAATAATTTTAATTATTATCAGGTGCGGCGAACCAGCATATATAGTAATAATTATTAGTTAATAATTTTAGCTACCTCCCGATGTTTTCATACAACGTTAAGCGATAATTAGCACCGCAGATGCAACTCCCTAAATGTTTGTTTTATTCGTTAAGACCGGAGATTTCCGCTGACATCGGACCAAAATGCGGCGGGGTTATTAACGCTGGAACGTTCTACATTTTACCGCCTCGGCTTTCACGCGCCAGCAGTATTTTAGTTGGTATTTATTAACATGCCCTTTAAAATGTGAAAATGAATTTATAAATACATTAAGAATACTGCAGTTTTTAGTCTACGCATATATAGGGAATAGGAGTACAAATCGGCCATTTTGACTATCCCTTCTTTGGGAGTGGAATAAATGTTTTAAAAACTGGTTTGAACCCATGCAAAAGTGTATTAAATATCGCGAACAATTCTTTGAAAAACAATAATTTATTAGATTGTCTATACTTATTTCAAACGACACAACTTAAAAGGGTAGCTAGGCGATTTGGGTTTTCAGATGCATATAAATGCGTCGCAATCTAGAGATTCCGAGACTAGTTTCGGGCAGAGTTCGGAATTCTGAGCAGCAGCATGAAATTTTGAAATGTTTATGTTAACGACAATGAAGCTTATTACGTAGCATATAAGACATACTGAGTTAGAAGTTGATATACAACGACAGCTGTGTCTACACCATTGAAAGAAGATGCTTAAGTGAGAATAACATTGACCTTTAAAATCTGATATAACATAACCATACATAGGTACATACATAACCTCATGCCTGTATTTCCCGAAGGGGTAGGCAGAGGTGCACGAGTCCCACGTAATAGGGGGCGAGCCTATTGCCGATTTTCGGGCACAATTCCAGACTCCGTGCTGCTACTGAGAATTTCCTAATGGAAAAACCCAATAACACTTTGCCCGACCCGGGATCGAACCCAGGACCTCCAGATCGCACGACACATATTTGTGCCGCGAGACCACGAGGCAGTCTGATATAACGACATAAGATAATTCATTAATACTACACAGATAGCTTAAAAAATATAGTACGTACTTAAGTTCCACAAAACCACGACCGCCCACACGTTGTTAAAGGTACAAAATAATATCACACATTTTACGAACGATTCCCACGTAATTTATTTATTCGATACAATTACAAACGTACATGACATACAGGTAGTAAAAATGTATACAATTATTACGAATGTTATTAGTTATTGTCCCACAAGTGATAGTCTAACATGGTCCCCTCACTAGGCAATCCTGTATCGAGGTGTTCCATTGTATCGACATAATAGTATAGTATACAGGGTGTATTCAGACCGTGATCGGAAACTAAGGCAGGCAGGCAATAGCCACGGTGATTACAAACCCATTGGCGTTAAAAAAAATCGAACAAAAAATAAAAATATTGACGATTTCCTAACAACCACAAATTCCTTACAACCACTATTACGTGCCTTAGTTTCCGATCACGGTCTGAATACACATGTATAACAGTGATACTTAAGACTAAGGCCCAAACTCTCCCAGTTAATCTGCTGGTGGTAGGATATTCGTATCCGCCCGGATAGCGACCACCGTACACAGGGCGTAAAACCCGCCATAGTGGCACATGCAAGTGTGCCGCGTTCCGGCATCAGCCAGTGTATATCCGGTTTTCGGGGGGGCTTCAAACATGGTGAAAGGATGACAGTGCCGGCATTTTTTGGCCGGTTTGTCGCGGTCGGTCCTTTGTTCACCATGGCATTAGTCCCCCAAACTTCTTCACAAAAAAGGTGAAGAGGTATTCAGCCGGCATGATTGTGTCGACCAACGGGAGATCATCATCTCTCGTTAGTCGGCACTTTTTCTGGATTCCATTACGCTTACCATCAGGTGAAAAGTTGTAGAGAAGGCCCGTGCCCTATAGTGGCTCGCATATGGGCTATAGTAATATTCCTACTTACAAGTAAATATCCGATACATTACCCCGCGATTGGATTGTCGCACACACGGCGATAGGCTCGACCCTATCATATAATGGGAAATAATGCTTCTTGAAATAAAGAATGTATTTAATATCCCTTCCCCTTTACTCTTAAGTGATCGCAGAAAATATGTTATTAACCCTTATTTTAAAACAATTTGACGTAAAAAACTAAACTTTATTTATCATCATCATCAGCCCATATACGTCCCACTGCAGGGCACAGGGCTCCTCTACAACTGAGAGGGTTTAGGCCTTAGTCAGCCACGCTGGCCTAGTGCGGGTTGGCGGACTACACACCTAAGAAATTCCTAAGAACTTTTAGGTGTGCAGGTTTCACGATGTTTTCCTTCACCGTTAAAATACGTGATGAAATCATCACACTAAATCTATCTATAAAAATTAAAAACGTCTACCACGTATTCCACGTAATGCTCACTCCTTTGTGATACTTCTTTGTGAATATAAACATAACTTTGAAAAATCAGAGGTGTGTGCCTGGGGTTTGAGCCCGCGACCGTCGAAATTCTCGACCGCGTGTCTAAACCTCGAGGCCATACTATCGATTCCATTGTGATTTTTTTTTATTTACCACGCTGGGCTAGTACAGGTAAGTGGTCTACACACCTAAAAAATACCTTAGAACTTTTACTAATGTTTTGTCTGTTTGTATTCTATTTGCAATGCATTTATCAAAACATACTTTCTCAACACATCTACACACTAAGAACTTCCCTATGGACATCTCTTAGGTGTGCAGGTTCTTTCACTATGTTATGCCTCATCGTTAAAGTGCGCAATAACTTGTGACTACACATAACATCGTAAAGTCGGTCGTAGAATGACACTGTGACTCCATAAACTGGATCTCGTAACTACCACGTACGGTAAAGATGTGTATTGAACTGTCAATTTGCATAGAACACGTAACAAATACAATGATCCAGAACATCCAGTATCTAAATAAAAGATCTGCGAGGTAACAAGACGACAAAATGCGTACATTCATACCATCCCCGCGGCTTAGGTAACATTTTCTCGAAACACCTTTGCAACCTAGAAAACATTTCTCTGGGGACATGGCAGAGGCGACATCGCTTTTTATATTATTGCATTAACGCGGGTTCAGACCAAGGGTTGTGATAAGATATCTTTGTGGAAGAATTCACTGGATTTAAAATATATACGCACGCCATATACAGGTGTAAACGAACCGTCATCGAAAAGTTAGACAGGAAATAGTTAGGGTGATTACAAAAACATGACAGCCCCGTGGCGCAGTTGGCTAGACACCAGCTTGCGAAACGAGAGGCCGCGGGTTCGATCCCCGCACCGAGACAAATGTTTGTGTGATCCACAAATATTTGTTTCGGGTCTGGGTGTATGTGAGACCGAAAAGTCTCTCGTAGTTTCTGATACCCATGACACAAGACTCGTATCTTAATGTGGGGTCAGAACTATGTATGTGACTGTTGGGTGTATTTATTTATATTTATTTATTGATGATAAAAAAATCCCGAAAAAAAATATAGGTGTTCTTTTCTGTTTGCGAATCGCTGAAGGGATAAGTAGAGGTGCATTTCTACACCAAAGTTTTGGAGCTGCGTTTTTAGGTCCCACGTAATATGAGCCGTGCCTATTGCCGTTTCTCTGACACATTTCTGCATTAATGCTACTGAGGGCTACTACTTTCTTTTCTACTTACTACAAATTTTCTAGTGGATAATGCAATAATACTTTAACCAACCTGGAAATGTCAAGAAAAACCTATTATTTTTTTAATAGACTCAAAAATTATTACTGATAGTAAATACAACCCCGTCTTAATAAAGTTTAAATAAAAAATACCTCGACAAAATTGTTCACGCCTATTCGAAATCAGACTCAAAAACTCAAGCGGAAACGGAAATAAGACTGTATATCAGGAACTACCAGAAAACTTTAACCCACCAGTAATAAACGAAATAATGATGTACCATTGCGACTCTTAATGGCGGAATAATTATCGCCTCTTAAACTCTAATGGTTATATTTTAAACAGTACTAACATCCGAGGAATAATAAACACGCCACGGGCACCGCCGGAGTTCAAAACTTATTTAACTTTAATTGAAAAGCAGACTTTAGGAGAAATATAACGAGAATAATTATGCTGCAACTGCTTTGTTGCTTCCGCAGCATGTGAGCTCTGGGGGTCCGAGTTCAATTTCCGGATTGGACAAAGTGACATTCTTAGGTACAACACAGAGTCTGTAAACGTACTCAATACACCCTTGAATACCCGAAGTGGTAGCAGAGGTAAATTAAATCAATTTATGTCCCATATAATAAGAGGCGGATCTATTGTTTCTAATATATCAATCATCATCATCATCATCATCATCATCAGCCCATATACGTTCCACTGCTGGGCATGGGCCTCCTCTACCATTGAGAGGGTTTAGGCCTTAGTCCACCACGCTGGCCTAGTGCGGGTTGGCAGACTTAAGACCTTACTTCATAGGATCATTTCTATAGTAAGCTCTTCCCGAGAACTTCACACTATGTGAATATATCAATATAAATTTAAAAACTTTATGCTATTTTAAACAGATAAAACTTTGCTCGAGTCTAGAGTCGAACCCAGGTAACCCTGCACGCACTGCAGTGTCAACAGGGCAGTCATAATTTCTACTGTAAATTAAACCCTACATAAGATTTTCAAGGCCTAAACTAAAATACGAAAACTACTCTTAACCCGCCTGACCTTTCTCGTAATTTATAGCGAAAATAATATGGTCTAGCCCTAGACCCGTCTAGCCCCCTAAGTGCTCGCAGCTGTTGCTAACATCTGCTGGGAAGAAAATTACTAGAACAAACATAAGGAAACTTAGAAATTATACAAATATAACTTAGCAATACTTATTAGTTATATAAAATCATTTCTACATACATACATACATAAACTCACGCCTGTATTCCCCGAAGGGGTAGGCAGAGGTGCATTTCTGCACCCACATTTCGCCAAGTAGGTATGTATCAGTCCCACGTAATAGGGGGCGAGCCTATCGCCGTTTTTCGGGCACATTTCCAGACTCCGTGCTGTTACCGAGAATTTCCTAATGGAAAAACCCAATAACACTTTGCCCGACCCGGGAATCGAACCCAGGACCTCTAGATCGCACGGCACATACTTGTACCGCGAGACCACGAGGCAGTCAGAATCATTTCTTTTTATGCGAATATGAACAGTCCGCACATCATATCCCTTGGGAGTGCAATTTTTGGTCGGATGAGCTAACATTATGCTCCATAGTATGAATGTAATATCTGGTGTTGTTTATTATACAGACCTCGTTTTTAATTTTTATTTAAATTTACGTACTTTTCAGCGTTTTGGCCGTGCCTATTATTGGAAGTTAACTAAACAGCTCATACTTTAGGTCCCATTTATTTATTCATTAAATTAACAATTAATTATATTATAGATATTTACCCGTGGTTCGTTAATTGCGTCTTATTTCACCAATTGTAATTGTCTTTTTTTGGTGAGGGTAAAACCTTATAGTTCAATATTTTTGTCATCCGCTTTGCTGTGGAGGGAAGTGGACAACACTTTGTTTTCCATCATCATCATCATCATCAGCCCAAATACGTCCCACTGCTGGGCACGGGCCTCCTCTACAACTGAGAGGGTTGTTTTCCAACTCCTCCTGTATATTATTTCTGATTAATTACGTTGCGGGAACATATCAAATTAGGTTCCCTTAGATCCGCTGAGCTTCACTGAAGCGTCAGCGTCAAACTGTGAAGTCTCTCGTAGTTTATGATACCTATGACACAAGACTCGTAACTTAGTGTGGGAGACTATGGATATTAATGTTGGGTGTATTTATTTATTTATTATTTATTTTCGACGCAAACACTGCTTAATTATACGTCAACGATAATTATACGTAGAAAATCACAATAAAGTATTTTACAGCATACCTTACAAGAAGTAAGTTGAATACTTTCAAAAGAAAAAATCCTTAAAGGCTACTTTTCTTTTTAAAAGTAAGTATTAACTCCAAGTATACTCCACAAAGTTGAGCCACAAGTGTTAGGATCTTGTGAAAACTCGCTTCCTAAATGCTAATGAGTAAATGATTACTTTTTAAGTTTACTTTGATGTTTCATATCAGACTTCCTAAAAGTTTAATGAAATTTATTGCTGTTTAAAGACCTGTATTCTCAAAAAAAATAGAGTATGTGAAACCTGCCAATGCGGTAACATTAAAATGTTTCTCTGTTGCAAACGTGAAAATATTTTGAGTACGTATAAACCAGGTTTCCGTCACTTCTAAGCCGTTGAAATCCTGAAAGATATGTTTTGCCTTTTTTTCTTCCCAGACTGAATCAATGGACCGTTTCAAATCCTATAATCTGCTTATTCAATACAAAAAATCTTTTTATACAGTTCGTGGCGTTGGTTTTAAGGGTATTACGGAAATCTTTTCATTTGAAATATATTTAATATATTAAATATTGCTTTGATTTTTATCAACTTCTGCCACAAACGATAGTTCTTTTTATAAAACACCCTAACATAAAGTCAAACAAAACATTTAAACCTTGTTTCGAGGTGTTTTTGAGGTCGAAAACTCTCGTAGTTTCTGTTAGTCACGACACAAGACTGGTATCTTAATGTGCGGTCAAAGCTATGTATATGTATGATATAAGGATTTATTTATTAATTTACTTTGTAATAAACTGCCTCGTAGTCTCGCGGTACAAGTATGTGCCGTGCGATCTAGAGGTCCTGGGTTCGATTCCCGGGTCGGGCAAAGTGTTATTGCGTTTTTCCATTAGGTAATTCTCGGTAACAGCACGGAGTCCGGAAATGTGCCCGAAAAACGGCAATAGGCTCGCCCCCTATTACGTGGGACTGATACATACTTGGCGAAATGTGGGTGCAGAAATGCACCTCTGCCTACCCCTTCGGGGAATACAGGCGTGAGTTTATGTATGTATGTTTACTTTGTAATAAGTCTTTAATAACCCAAGTCAGTATGCAAATTGCTGTTTTAGGAGGCAATGCACCTAACAGCTTCTTAAAGCTGTGACACAGTATAATCTACATAGGACCAACATTGAAGACCACTTGCAGTTTATTTTTAAGTGTATTTTCGACCGTTTCAACTCCAGTGATCAAGCAGTGATGGCCTCGAGGATTAGGCGCGCGGTCGAGAATCTCGGCGGTCGCGGGTTCAAACCCCAGGCACACACCTCTGACTTTTCTGAGTTATGTCATATGTCATCGTGATGAAACCTGCACACCTAAATAAATTCTTAGGAATTTCTTAGGTGTGTAGTCCACCAACCCGCACTAGGCCAGCGTGGTGGACTAAAGCCTAAAACCCTCCCGGTTGTAGGGCAGGCCCGTGCCCAGCAGTGGGACGTATATGGGCTGATGATACCAACTGCAGTATGTTGATTTTAGTTACCACAGTAACAGAGCAGCTTAGCAATTGACAATTTGATGTCGTATCGTTTCCATCACGTATTTAGTGACAAAAATCTTTAAGGATTTTCTGATCCTCAGATGTTTCTTCACGCTTTATTTAAACTTAAATAAAGGACACAAGCAGAGATGTTTCCTCAGACTTTATTTAAAGGACACAAAATGAAGGGAAGGAGACATAGTTTCACTGCACTAACAAAACGCTCGAAATAAGGTGAAGGGTGAAAACTTTTTCTTTTTATTTATATGACATGATCGATAAGAAAAAGGGGCCCGGAACAGTCGTAGCTTCGCTGTATAACTGACAATTTTCCCAAAGGGTCAACTAGACTATGAATTTTGTATTATGACGTGTAGGATGGGCAAACTATATTTCTTATACCCCATGGGAGCTTCCGATATCCTTTTGTTTCAGAATAGGAAACTCAACTTCGGGAAAAGGGTTATATATTGAGATTTTATAACTCTCGCCTGCGTCCCAAAAAGGTTAGGCAGACGTAAATTTATACTCGCGTCTCGTCAGCCGTATGTTAATTCCCACATTTCTAGACTAAACTAATTGATAATGCCCCCGACCCGGAAATCGAAACTAGTACCCTACACGACGCATATTTATGCCAAGGGAACAACGAACCCGGCCATGATTTTCGATGCTGTCAAGGCAAAGTGACACCGCTTCTGATTGGTCAAAACGGCACTCGCCAGATGCGATGGTCATACTTCATCAGTCGTCATAACTATGCTGGCCAAATGCTAACCGGTTCTACATAAGCTTAACCCGGAATGGGACACACATCTGTCACGTCATTATGACAAGTTTTATACCATATACAGGATGTAAACAGACTATGATAGAAAACAATGACAGATAATATTTGTGGTGATAAAAAACACATTGGCGCTAAAAACAAACCAGAAATAATAAGAAATTTCCCAGTAACCGTAACTGTTACCTTTCTTAGTTTTCTTATGTCTGTTTGCAACCTGTATACTATCGAAAATCGAAACATGCTTTAATTTAGTATTGTACTATTTACGGGTTGTAAACAGACAGTAACGGAAAAATAGTACAGGTAATAATTATGGTGATAAGGAAAACGTAATATTTTTTTATTTTACAGTGATGGCCTCGAGGTGTAGGAACGCGGTCGAGAATCTCGACGGTCGCGGGTTCAAACCCCAGGCGCACACCTCTGACTTTTTGAAGTTATGTGTGTATTCACAATGAATTATCACGTACTTTAACGGTGAAGGACAGCATCGTGATGAAACCTGCATACCTAAAAGTTCTTAGGAATTTCTTAGGTGTGTAGTCGGCCAATCCGCACTAAGCCAGCGTGGTGGACTCTAAATTGTATAGGAGGCTCGTGCCCAGCAGTGGGACGTATATGGGCTGATGATGATGATACAGGATACGATCATCTCTATCTATATATATAAACATCCTAGTAACAGCAAATCTAGAATCTATCACATCTTCAAAGGCTTTAGAGCTTTCAGATTCAAATTTGTTATTGCAGCAGTATCGTGATACTGAGAAGTACATGAAGCGCCATTACGTACGACAGCAGAGGGCGCTGTGACCGCGGCCAACGAGTACTTACTGACCCGTTAACTTTACGACATCAAACATTTTCCTGCTCTTTTAGAAATACGAGTTTATTTAAGACCGTTTTCACTGCACTTATTCCGTTTTCTTAATGTGTATATTTTATCTATAGGTACTAATATTATAACGCTGAAAAGCAGTGGCGATACTTCCATAGAAGCCCAAAAGCGTTATACGTTAATTTATAATGTCTTCTTTATAATTGTTTATTGTGGGGTCAGGATATTCTCATTTTTATGTCAAATTACTTTTGTTCAATAAAGATTTGAAGATCATTATTTGAAATTTTGTAAGGCAAATTCAGCTTTTGGGCTTCTATGGAAGTACCGCCACTGCTGAAAAGATGTCTTGTTTTATTGTTAATTCGATCTGCAGATAGATGTAAGCATTGAGTATTAATTTCAGCCGCATGCTTTAAAAGAAATCATTTCATGTTTTTATTTTATTTTATTTTGCCTTCATTCTGTTCACAGACTTTATAGCTTTGGAACGGACTATCTGTAGATCAATAAAATCAATTTTATTTCATTTTGTAACATAAGAATCCACCATGATATTAAACCGGCTACGCTATGAATACTGTGATTAAATCCTCAGACCTTCCAACCACGAGGCTCGTAATGCTTGATTCATGTTGTTTACTAGATATAACTTCAGACGCTCTCAATCGGCGTTGGATCAAAACCTAGATACAGAAAGCAGCCTTATTAGACACGGTGCGCATCGTAACCACTCATCCTCACTCTGGGACCCTCACCACCAGTGGCCTGGATCATAGACCGCTTCATCTTTTTTTCTATTCACTTTATGCTACCAGCTTTATTTTTCCTCACCCTTAATCCATCCAAAGGTCGTCTTTAAGAAATTGCCTAAAGCAACAAGACCGCCACTTAATTAAATTTTAGTCTCCGGTTATTTATTTGTGATAAAAATATGTCGGAGCAGGAGAGGCTTGGAAGTGTCGTTAAGATATGTGACGTCACGTTGCCGACGTCACAACTGTTGGTTTATGGTGATAACTCATACTTTGAGTTTTCTTTAGTAAAACTTCACAATTACTGACGAGGCAGATAGCCCAGGATCGTTTAAGAATAGCAGTGACATCGTTATTACTGGAGGATCCACTTTGAGAAGTAATTTCAACAATCGACTTTAATCAAAGTTCCTTTTATTTCCCAATAAATCGGATGTTTGCTGTCCGCGCGTCGACCGATGAATGCTTGCTCCGCTGCAGCGGGCGGCCTTTTATAGACGAATAGTGGGGGCAATCGACGCCGCCGAGAGACGACCGCCCGTGAGTCATTCTTGTTTATGCAAGAGCGATGACGTAGCTCTCAGTATATGGTTTTACGCCGTTAGATATAAGTACAAGAAATAATAAATAACAACACTGCCACCTCGAGAACAAACCTTATCCGACATCCGATCAACGCGCTCCACAGATTGTAGTAAACAGCATAACGTGCTATTATTCTCAGCCTACCTAACGCGCTAATATCATTGAAATTTATTCCGGCAGCGCCACACTTCCTGCTCTGCTGTGTCATTCGCAAATAGAAATGACATTACCCATAATGAACGCGTTATTTCGAAAATTGAATTCCTTCGTGAATTTATTCCTTGAGCAACCGTTTCATTTTCCGGCGAATAACGTTTTGAACGCAGGCCAAAAACATCTAGAGGGACCTGTTACGTTTTCCGCATTTTCTATGTAGCTTGTTAGTGAGCATATACATATCCCATTAGGAAATTCTCAGTAGCATCACGGAGGCTGGAATTGTGCACGAAAAACAGCAATAGGCTCGCCCCCTATTACTGACTGATACATACCTGGCGAAATGTGAGTGCAGAAATGCACCTCTGCCTACCCCTTCCGGGAATACAGGCGTGAGTTTATGTATGTATGTATGTAAATATGCTCACGGATGTCTCCCCAAAGGAGTAGACAGACGAATACAATTATCGTATATCAGAGAATACACTTCATAAATCGTGTCGCTGACAATTATTTATGCTACAACACTAGGAATTCACAAGACCCATTTCGTAATCCATCATAATCTTCTATTTTGTATAAACTATAAAGAATACGAAAAGAAAGACGAAAAAATCAATATCCACCTTACGATGACAAATTTAATTTGGGAATACAGGCGTGAGTTTATATATGTATGTATATCCTACATTAAAATGAGAGTCATGTTTCATGCATTAAGTAAATAAAATAAACATTTAAGTCCGGAAAGCCCTTTCAGATATATCAACCAACAAATACGATCAACAGGCCACCGAGTTCCAAGGCAACATAGTAGGTACTATAAATAAAAACCGCGCGGTCGAGAATTTCGTCCGTCGCAGGTTCAAACCCCAGGCATACACCTCTGACTTTTCGAAGTTATGTGTGCATTCACAATGAAATATCACTTGCTTTAACGGTGAAGGAATACATCGTGATAAAACCTGCACACCTGAAAGTTCTTAGGAATTTCTTAGGTGTGTAGTCCGCCAACCCGCACTAGGCCAGCGTGGTGGACTAAGGCCTAAACCCTCTCAGTTGTAGAGGAGGCCCGTGCCCAGCAGTGGGACGTATTTAGGCTGAGGATGATAAATAAAAACCATTGAAAAATAGAACGCCACCAAGCAAACGATAAATAAGATAAATCTTTGAACAATGAACTCTCGTATTGGCGGCGCATTAAATAAGATTTTCGCAGCTCAACTAGCGGGCAAATTGAAGCGAAAGCCGGGATATTGCTCTCAACAATTTCCGGAGAACTTTAATCGGCTTCCTTAGGCGTGCGACTTTACAACCGCTCTGCGAATACTGGGTGAAGCGAGATCAAGTTATAGAAACTTCAGATTGCTTTAAACTATTCTATTTGTAAATAGCAGGAGGTTGAGTTTTGGGACTCATTTATTTATTTACACTTTATACAATTAAACACATAATTGTAAAGGTGGACTTAATGTCTAAGGCATTCTCTGCCAGCCGAACCTTGGGTGATGCATAGTAGGTGTGCAAATAAAGTCATTTATAAACATACACATACATATATATAAATATTACAGACATTGGTCTGTATATTGATACTTTGGTAAAGAAAAGAAGTAATTAATTTAACGTAGGTAATAGTAGTTACATACCAAAATACTATATTACATACATAAAAAATACTATAATGAAGATTCTGAGATTCTCTTTAACAGCAACTCGCGAACCTTTGACTTGAACGACAGACGGGTCTTACACATCCTCATCTCTAGGCGAAGGGCATTCCACAAAAGACTAGCCTGTATGGGGAAACAGGAGTGAACAAGACTAGAGGTGTGAGAAGGACAGAGAAGAAGATTATTTTTAGAGCGAAGATTTTTGTTGAGGTTAGCATGAAGAAATTGAAAGAAGTCGGATAAATACGAAGGAGCAGTAGAAGACGTGAGTAAAGAGTAGACAGTCGAAAGCTCATGACAGCGTCTTGATGTAAGATGGGGATAGGTGATCGACAAATGTATTATAATTGAAAACATTACTGAAAGTAAAATTCCCCCGTAGTTTTCTCAAGAGGTGATCACGAAACCACGTGGTATAGACCAAAAAATCATTTACCGCTGCCATTAGATATGCAAAGACAGTTTCTTTCAGGCAAGCGCGCTCCATTGAAGGCAGTGATGACTTATAACACCAGGCGAGTCGACGGTCAAGCGCCAGCAAAACAATAAAATCTAATCTAGATCAGCCGACCGACTTGTGAAGAGAAAATATCAACAATTTATAATAGTGAAAATTTGCTGACATACTTATTAACTACGCCCTTACACTTGTCCAAAACATTCGCGAATAAATTTAAAAATAATAATCTAACAACGAACCTAATGTAAAATTTTAATTAATTTCGCTGAATTTCTTTAATAACTCTAAATTAATTATTTTCTTTATAAAGATTTCTAGTTAGACGTAAATACAGTTAATTTTATTTGAATTGAAGAATTTTCTTGAGCGCAGACAACGCAATATATACTACATATACTCAGCCTATCGCCGTCCACTGCTGAACGTAGGCCTCCCCAAGAAAGCGCCAACCATCCCGGTCTTGATCAGCCCTCATCCATCCGTAACCCAATACCATACTACACGCAAAGTTTCTATAAATTGTTAGGCGAAATCAAACAAACCATGAGCGAGAGAGGGGATTTTCTACCACGAAGCGTTAGGCCCTAGTCCACCAGGCTTAGCTAGGACAGATCGGTCTTCGACTCCAACAATCATTTTATTTATTATAAAATTATAGTAAATTCCAGAATTCCAGATATTGACAGAAAATTTCAACATAAAAGTGAAATTTCTTTCATTGTCGTAGTTCTAGATGAATAATAGAATCCAAAATTAGACCTTATACACCTAAAGCAGAGTTCCATGCTTTCATTCCGGACGGTAAAACCGTGATTTTAAGTGCAAAGTGCGGAGTGCAATTAATGGCACACCACAATTCCCCTCACAATGAAAAATTCTACTTGAATGAGAAATAATTCCATAACGTGAAAACTACTTTCAAATGAGATGTGCAAAATCTAAGCAATTATATAAACAGATCATCATCATCAGCCCATATACGTCCCACTGCTGTGCACGGGCCTCCCTGAGAGGGTTTAGGCTTAAGTCCGCAACGCTGGCCTAGTGCGGGTTGGCGGACTACACACCTACGAAATTCCTAAGAACTTTTGGATGTGCAGGTTACATCACGATGTTTTCCTTCATCGTTAAAGTACGTGATAATTCATTGTGAATACACACATAACTTTGGAAAGTCAGTGGTGTGTGCCTGGGGGTTGAACCCGCGACCGTCGAGATTCTCGACCGCGTGCCTAAACCTCGAGGCCATCACTGTAAAATAAAAAAATATGACGTTTTCTTTATCACCATAATTATTACCTGTATTATTTTTCCGTTACTGTCTGTTTACAACCCGTAAATAGTACAATACTAAATTTAATCTTGTTTCGATTTTCGATATTATGCAGGTTGTAAATGTAAACAGACATAAGAAAACTAAGAAAGGTTAAAAAACCATAAACCATGTTGTGGTTATTAGGTATTTTTTGTCAGTTTGTTTTTAAATACAAATAAATAAAATAAATAAATACACCCAACAGTCACATACATAGTTCTGACTCCACACTAGGATACAAGTCCTGTGTCGTGGGTATCAGAGACTACGAGAGACTTTTCGGTCTCACAAACACCCAGACCCGAAACAAATATTTGTGGATCACACAAACATTTGTCTCGGTGCGGGGATCGAACCCGCGGCCTCTCGTTTCGCAAGCTGGTGTCTAGCCATCTGCGCCACGGGGCTGTTTTTGTTTTTGTTTAAAATTCATTGCTAACGAGATAATGAAATACATTAAAGTGCCAAGTTAGTTAAAACGTTGCCCAGAGCGCGGGAAGTTGTATATTTGCTCCGAGCAGTGACTGCGCCAACTTATTTAATCATTAAACGTCATAAAGTGGAGTTAAAATACACGACAATTAATTTGTCAATTTATAATTTTAAATCGTTATTAATCTTTTTATAAAATATACAATTAAAATTTCAACAGTCTAATGGCCGAATACTGAAACGCTAATTAATCTGAGGGCGACTTATATTTATGTGGCTGTTATAATATAAGCGGTACATACTAAAAAATGTCATGTAAAAGAACTTTTTGTGGTAATGTTGCTATTTATGGAAATTTAAGTGGGCATTAGTTAATCACAGTCTTAAAACCGATAAATGATGTTTTAGTATACCGCTTAAATTATAACAGCCACTTAAATATAAGTCGCCCTCAGAGTAAGTAGCGTTTCAGTATTCGGCCATAAGACAAACAATAGTCGATATTGGATTCTCAAAGTGTAATTGAAAATTTCAATAAAAAAAATTTACACGATCGCAATAAGGCGTGGACAGACATAGAGACATTTAAATTAAAAAAATAAAAATAATATGTTTTTTTTTTAAATCGCGAAATAAGATCGTAACTAGTTAATAAAACTGACATCATCGATAATCCTCTTAGCTTCTGCAAAATAGAAGTACTATTTTAATTCAACTTACGAAGTATTTCGAAGGCCGCCGAATGAAAAACCTGATCTATATTTTCTTTACCTAATATCTGCAAGTATACCGTTAGCTCAACTTTTGACAAAATTTTCATAACATCTCAGGTTAGTTAGGATTGTGATGCATACATACATACATAACCTCACGCCTATATTCCCCGAAGGTGTAGGCAGAGGTGCATTTCTGCACCCAGGTTTCATCAGGCATGTATCAGTCCCACGTAATACGGGGCAAGCCTATTGCCGTTTTTCGGGCACATTTCCGGACTCCGTGCTGTTACCGAGAATTTCCTAATGGAAAAACGCAATAACACTTTGCCCGACCCGGGAATCGAACCCAGGACCTCAAGATCGCACGGCACATACTTATGCCGCGAAACCACGAGGCGGTCAATTTTGTGATGCTCGGTAAAAATATATTTACTTCATTATTCTATATGTTAATAAGGCATAATTAAGTAGAATAACTCTCGAATTGTATAATGTAGGTTCTTGTAAAGCGCTACATTCAAACATATTCCAAATTAATAATTCTACCTGATATTTTAAATACAAATTAATTTAGTCTACACAATATTCATAATGTATAGTTATAAATATTAAGCTTCATAAATTTTCACGTGTTTAATTAACTGAAACGCTGGATACGAATATAATAAATTTTACTTATATTAAAAACGTTTTACAAGTTTCTTAAATAGTGGAATCCAATAAATTTTTATTGCTACGTAATTTTTGTTGAAAGCAATTTTTTTTTTATAAACTAGTATTATTAACAAACCGTAGAATTAATTTCTTCTTTAATTCTTTCCAATCGATTAACAAATGCATTACCATCCATTTATATGATTGGTTTGATACCAAAAGGTGTTTTGAGGTTTCTGAAATCCCTGATACAATACAAGTGTACCACAAATTAACGCAAAATCAATAAATTTCTCCTTCAATTTCATGTGTATTGCACATTCCAGAGTTGTGATAATATGTGATGATTTGCAAGTTCCATTTGTGATGATGAATTCTAAGTTTGTGATGATTTTTCGTGAATACTAATTCGTTGACCCCAGAGCATACATCTGGCGACACGTGGAAATAAAAATATTGTCGCACCATTCCTGCTTGTTTGTGTGTATGAATAACAACTTGTTTTTAAGAACATAACTTCGATTTTATTATTATACGAGTAAGCACACTCTATTGAGGACACTCGTGACGGAGAAAAACAAACATCATCATCATCATCAGCCGAAAGACGTCCAAATCTCGTCGGAAGCGGCCTGCATCTAGCGGCTTCCTAAGATTTTCGATAGATCGTCAGTCCACCGTGTGGTGTTGACGAAAAACAAACATAAACTCTCTAAATACAAAAGGCAGTCTAATTTAAATCCAATTGACCTTCCGAGCCAACACTGAGTTGGTTGAAACACGCCCCGGCGACCGATACGAACAACTTACTACATCGGATATCCGATATCAAAACCAACGGGACGATCATTCTGAGTTCCGTTTTTTTATGGAAAAAGGAGGCAAACTAGCAAGTGATCCACCTGATGTTAAGTGGTCAACACCGCCCATGAACACCCATAATACCAGAGGAATCATCGGTGTGTTACCGGCCTTTGAGGAAAATATAGGCAGAAATAATAAATGGCAAAACTCCATCGTTTCTCTGCTAAAAAGCTATTTATGCATACACACATATATTTGAGAGGAGAACTCTAAGATGGGCAGGTTTCATCACAATGTATTCTTTCACCCTTGTGGGTGATATTTTATTGTGGATAAGCACATAACTGTAAATTCCATGTTAAGGGGGAAGAGGGGGGTTGCCAATACTCGCCACGCTTGGCAGGCGGGCTGGCGAGATAACGAATAGAATAACGAAGACCGCGGGAAGCCGCTGGATGTAGGCCGCTTCCGACAGAGTGCTTTGGAAATTGGAAGCCTTTGGGGGAGGCCTATGTCCAGCAGTGAACGTCTTTCGGCTGATGATGTCAACAAGCTCATAACTTCAAAGAACTTCGCTTTTTGACAGCCCCGTGGCGCAGTTGGCTTGACACCAGCTTGCGAAACGAGAGGCCGCGGGTTCGATCCCCGCACCGAGACAAATGTTTGTGTGATCCACAAATATTTGTTTCAGGTCTGGGTGTTTGTGAGACCGAAAAAGTCTCTCGTAGTCTCTGATACCCACGACGCAGGACTTGTATCCTAGTGTGGGGTCAGAACTATGTATGTGACTGTTGGGTGTATTTATTATTTATTTATTATTCTAGATATATGTGTCTGAGATTTTAACCCTCGCCCGCCACGATTTATTTTCAATAGCACGAAAATCCACGAGTCAATCACGACTCCATACAAAATACATCATTATAATTTAATAACTATGACTAAGTTTTTTTTTCTTTCACAGACCCGTAGAGATTTGGAAAGTATAACTAAAGCCACGTAGTATTTTCGTGTTGTGTAATCACACACGTTAAATACAACTGTTTAAAATACGATTGAATTTCCCGAGGGATCAGCTTAAAGTTCAACAACTGAAAAAGCAATTCTGTGTTATTCAGGGCAGTCAGGTACGATACCATTAATTAAAATTGCTCCATTTACCTTCGTCACGCATAACAATTTAAATTCAAAATTCACGTGCAATCAATTTTAATTGGGCTAATTTTAAACAACCAAACATTTATCATACAACTAGTACTCGAATATACATATACACACACCTATTCATTGTGAATACACACATAACTTCGAAAAGTCAGAGGTGCGTGCCTGGGGTTTGAACCCGCGACCGCCGAAATTTTCGACCGCGCGCCTGAACCTCAGGTCACCACGACTTACATTACTTATATTTAAATTAAAAACGCTAAATTATAGTAAAACAGATGAGACTAACAATGCTATTGCGAGGGTAGATATGAAAATTGCATTAACAGCACTTCATAGCGCGAGACTCGAAACTTTAGCGGGATGCTTCGACCTCGTACAGTTTTTACTGTTGCAATGAACTCTGTATAGATGCTTCATTTAAAATTACTCGACTGCCTCGTGGTCTCGCGGTACAAGTATGTGCCGTGCGATCTAGAGGTCCTGGGTTCGATTCCCGGGTCGGGCAAAGTGTTATTGGGTTTTTCCATTAGGAAATTCTCAGTAACAGCACGGAGTCTGGAAATGTGCCTGAATAAACAGCAATAGGCTCGGTCCCTATTATGTGGGACTGATACATACCTGGCGAAATGTGGGTGCAGAAATGCACCTCTGCCTACCCCTTCGGGGAATAGCTACAGGCGTGAGTTTATGCATGTATATATTTAAAATTAAAGCAAGAAAACCTTTAAATTATTGAAGGAGAAAATTTCAGATACGAAAATTCGGGCACAACGTAAATGAATATTAATGATTCTTTAATAGCCTGTTTCAAGAATTAGTTTTATTTTCGGGCTAGCGAGCCGACTAGATGGTTTCTTTGGATAACCAAGACTGTCAAGGAAAAGATCATAAAGCTGCGGTTTTAGTATGGAAACATTATTATCATCATCAGCCCATATATGTACGTCTCACTGCTCGGCACGAGCCTCCTCTACCATTGAGAGGGTTTAGACCTTAGTCCACCACGCTGGCCTAGTGCGGGTTGACGGGCTACACACCTAATAAATTCCTATGAACTTTTCGTGTGCAAGTTTCCTCACGATGTTTTCCTTCACTGTTAAAGTATGTGAAAATTCATTATGAATACGTCCATAACTTCGAAAAGTCAGATGTCTAGATTGATCTGCGACCGCAAAAATCCCCGACCGCGCGCCTAAATTTTGAGGCCATGACAACTTTTTTCAAGTAGGTAATAATGAATCAACACGATTTATACATTTCTAATAACGTCGCTCTCGCTATGAATGTTCTCCGTTTCTCTCATTAATATACTCGAAGTTTTCGTGAAACCGTATTAAACATATTTTTATTCCGCTCAAGTCTTTATTAACATAATTTCTTCTTTCATTTGTGTTTCTTTTGTAAAATCCACACGAAAAACAAGCTAAGGAGTCCTTTTAATTTAATCGAGGGTACAATGAGGAGCAAAATTTAAGCGAATTTAATTAAATATTAATGGAACCATTGATATTTTTTTATACTGGAATTGTAAATTGTAATTATACAATTATTAAATAACTTAAAAGGTTCTGTATAGGGATGATCGATATTAGAAAAACATCGATGTTGACATCGATGTTAACATCGAACCAGAAGTATCGATGTACGATAAACATCGATTGAAAAACATCGATGTCTTAAAACATCGATGTTTTGAGTAGGGATGTCGGAAAATGAAATAAAGTAAATATATTATTTGAAAATATCTATCGATATTTATATTTTTACTAAAAAGTATCGATATATCGGTATGAATTGTGTACGTACTCAAGAAGAATTTAAGAATACGCGCGCGTTGACAGAGTTGTCGACCAAAAAAAGGATAATGTTAAATATTGTCTCGTACTCGCAGATGAATTGATATTTAATGTTATTGTTAATTTCTTTAGTTGTCAGTTAAATTTTTTTTTTCTTTGAGAAATGCAAAGAAATAACTATTCGTACGGCTTGTCTTGCGAAAACTAGATGGCGCCCTAAAGAATAATTGACGTTTCGTCGTTTCGATGATTTATTCTTATAACATCGATATATCGATGATATCGAAGTCAAAACATCGATGTTTTTCAGCTAAACATCGATGTTTATTCAACATCGATGAATATCGATCATCCCTAGTTCTGTAGTTAAAACATATACAGACGAGACCGTTATGTAAGAGGCGGTTCGATTCTTGAAACGAGACGAAGGAAAAAACGGAGGAAAATAATTATCGTAGGTAGGTACTAGACAAGATATAGGTAGTATGTTTTTTTTTTAAATTTAACAATGTTTGTGGTTGTTGGATGTATCTGTAAATGACTGCCTTGTTTATCTTCCACGTATTTATCAGTGCTAAAAAGTCGTATGGAAATTGGGCTTATTTTCATACGATGTCTAAAAAACTAGCAAGGTGCGCCCCCCATTACATAGTACTTAAACGCATCTAGATTACCAAGTTTGTAGAAATACAATGATGGCAATCTCATCGGGTACGGGCATGGTTGTATGATTACTTTTTCATGGAATACGTACAAAATTGATTTTCATACATAAATCTATACAAATAAATGAAATTGGAGTGTCTGTTTGTAATATTGAAATAACGGCTTTTTAATAAATGCATATGAATGTATACACGGTACATATACCAAAATAACGTTTTTTATAATTTTTGTCTGTCTGGTTGATTGTTCCGGCTTATCTCTGAAACGGGTGGACCAATTTTAATGGGACTTTCACTGGAAAATATCTGATGTAATAAGGAGTAACTTAGGCTACGTTTCTATCAGAAAAAAAATTAAAAGAAGTAGGTATCATAATAAAAATTTTTTTTTTTAAAGAATCGACTGTTAGGCGGAACGAAGTTCGCCGGGTCAGCTAGTAAATAGTAATTCCCTTTTCAAATTATATCACATACATACATAGTTCTGACCCTACATTAAGATACAAGTCTTGTGTCGTGGGTATCAGAAACTACGAGAGACTTTTCAGTCTCACATACACCCAGACCCGAAACAAATACTTGTGGATCACACAAACATTTGTCTCAGTGCGGGGATCGAACCCGCGGCCTCTTGTTTCGCAAGCTGGTATCTAGCAACTGCGCCACGGGGCTATCCTAGTATATTATAATTGTGTCCTGAAGGTAAAAATTATACACTAAAATTAAATTACACTGAAAAAATATCAGAATGCAAAAAGATTTGCTACAATTTATATAAAGAATATTTTGATCAAAGAAGTAAAGAGAAAGGTATCTGGTATAAGACTGTGCAATGTCAGCCTCCTCGCGTGCCCTGGTTTGAGACAAGTAAGGAATTTTGTAGATCCTATATTGTTTTGGCGCATAGGATTCGATCTGGCCATTATCCTTCTAAAAAATTTAGTTTTTTAATGAAGAAAGTTAATTCGCCAAATTGTGAAGTTTGTGGGGTTTTGGATGATGTACAGCACCTCTTGACAGACTGTGCCAAATTTCAAGCTAAAAGAGACCAACTAATTCAAAAATTACAACTTAATGTATATGATGTTGGCACTTTCACTCAAATTTTGTCTCAACCAACTTCTGAAGAGGCTGGAATGTTGTTTGATATGTTTATGCATTAATGTTATTAATTAACTTTATTTTGTCTCCACCTTTTTTCTTAAGCTAGATAATGTTTAGGATACGATGGGACTGACATACCACTGTTGGTCATAAGTCCCTAAATAAACTTAGAATAAAAAAAAAATAAAAAAAAATTTGTGTCGTTCGCGGCATACGTTCCAATAAAAAAAAATAGTACGTAGCCTTACCGGGCGCTTTATTAAATAATGTCTTTGTCCCTCGGGTATACGAGAAATGGAATAATAGCGACGTAATTAAATTTAAAAAACGAATATAATGAATTATGAATGAAATCATTTTTATAGTTCTGATGTATTCGTTCTCACGACACTTCATTTTCAGAACAGACTTTGCACAGTTGGTTAGAGACAATGTATTATACAGTATGTATGACGACCGTAATTGAAAACTTAGATATACTATATTTACGGTGGACTAAGGCCTAAACCCTCTCAGTTGTAGAGAGGCCCGTGCCCAGCAGTGGGACGTATTTGGGCTGATGATGATGATGATTTACGGTGATTACAAACACATTGACGCTAAAATATCGACTAAAATAAAAAAAAATACGTTTTGTTTCTTTTCCTAACAACCACGAGTTGTTGTATGTGGTGATAAAGAAAACGTAATTTTTTTGTCGGTTTTTTTTTACGTCAATGTGTTTTTAATCACCGTAATTACCTGTCTTATGTAGTTTTCCATCACGGTCTGTTTACGCCCTGTACCTGCACACCTTAAAGTTCTTAGGTATTTCTTAGGTGTGTAGTCACCAAGCCAGCGTGGTGGACTAAGGCCTAAACCCTTTTAGTTGTGGAGGAGGCCTGTGTCTAGTATTGGGGCCAGGAGTGGCAGCATTTCCATAGCAGTCCAAAAGCCCGGCTACGCTTACAAAATTCCGAATGATGATAATCAATATAAAAGCAATTTGACATAATATAAATAAGACTGTCCTGACCCACAATTAACAATTATATACTAAACATTAAATAATTAACGTGTAACGCTTTTGGGCTTCTATGGAAGTACCGCCACTAGCTTGAGTGTGTATATACAACATATGTATGTATTATAAAAGTGTAGATAATATACCAAAAGAAACGTTGGTATTAAGCTCATTTCATAATAATAGTACGTGTAATTGGGAGATAATGAAAACATCTGTCGTAAATGAAGCGAAAATCGCTATTTCGTGATTCCTTGAATAAAAGCATTGTAAGGGCGCGTTCACATAGACCGTCCGTTTTACTGGATCCATTTTAACGGACCTGTCGCTACTGGAGGTAATATTCACACAGCATTAACAGGACCGATTGTAACAGATCCGTATCCGACGCTACTGGACTTTCGGTCTTCAGTGTATCAAAATTTTTACTTATTTCCGAATGACGACGTCTACTTTTGATGACTTTCTTAATCGATTACGAACCCCGCGCACGCCCGTGCTAAGCCTGGCGCGATTTCGATCCGATAAAACGGATCAGGATTTCCGTTGTGTGTGGGATTTTTTACTTGATCCGTGACACTGTATTCTGTGTGAACTCGCTCATACAACTACATACGCTAATAACATATCCGTTTAAACGGACCTGTAAAACGGACGGTCTATGTGAACGCGCCCTAAGCTATTTCTCGCTAATTGGCTCAGTGGTGGTACACTTGTATTGACATTTGTGTCGTTCAATACCTTAGGCGTTTGGCCCTGTTTAATATGAATTTAGTTTTGTAAATATACCCTAGGGGCCATTCCATTATTACGTAAGCACTAAAGGGGGTGGGGGATCTTCGCTACGCTTATTTTTGATGACATGGGGGATGGGGGGTTCTGGGTAGTGATTACGTAAGCAATACTTTTTCCTTGCCTGACTGCCTCGTGGTCTCGCGGTACAAGTATGTGCCGTGCGATCTAGAGGTCCTGGGTTCGATTCCCGGGTCGGGCAGAGTGTTATTGGGTTTTCTATTAGGAAATTCTCGGTAACAGCACGGAGTCTGGAATTGTGCCCGAAAAACCGCAATAGGCTCGCCCCTATTACGTGGGACTGATAAATACTTGGCGAAATGTGGGTGCAGAAATGCACCTCTACCTACCCCTTCGGGGATTATAGGCCTGAGGTTATGTATGTATGTACCTATGTACTTTTTTCTTTTGCGGATTTTCTACAATTTTTTTCTCCCAATTTCTGGAATCAAAAAAGAAACCAGAATAAATAAAAAAAATATGTACTTATGTTTACGTAAGCATAGGAAGAGGGGGTATGATATTTGCATACTTTTGCTGACATGTGGGACGGGGGGGGGGGTTTAATGATTGTGAAAAATTTGCTTACGTTATACTTGAACGGCTCCCTACAGTAAATATAACAGTCACATTGATAATTATATCTATGGATCACACAAACATTTGTTTCGGTCTGGGGATCGAACGCGCGGCCTCTCGCTTAGCAAGATGGTATCTAGCCAACTGGGCCGCGGGGCTGTCAATATATATATATTTTTTAATATTTGACTTGACTAGCAAATCTGTAGGCAAGTTGAGTGTAAATAAATTTTAGAACTCACTAAAATGTTCGCAACGAACTGTAAATCACTTAGTTAAGTAACCATTAATTTAAGGTTCTCCTGAGAATACCTAATAAGGTAATTTCCACTGAATCGGTCGGCTTCTACTAAAACAATTTTCAGTATAAATTAAACGCTGACTGTAAGTAATCTATTAAGCTTAGACATTGGCACTTTGTTGGCGACTGTACCTGTGGAAGGCCGCCATTGTTAAAATCATCGATACAGCCGATGAATTGGTTTCGATTTTATTTGTATTTTTATTTGTGATGTTTTGTGTAGAAATTGTTACAAAACATAAAAGAGGCTTGAAACCTCGAGTAGGAAAAAGAACAGTTAAAAAGGCACACAGTTTCTTTGTTAAACCCAAGTTATTGTTTTTATTTGATGACAGCCCCGTGGCGCTGTTGGCTAGACACCAGCTTGCGAAACGAGAGGCCGCGGGTTCGATCCCCGCACCGAGACAAATGTTTGTGTGATCCACAAATATTTGTTTCAGGTCTGGGTGTTTGTGAGACCGAAAAAAAAGTCTCTCGTAGTTTCTGATACTCACGACACAGGACTTGTATCCTAGTGTGGGGTCAAAACTATGTATGTGACTGTTGGGTGTATTTATGTAAAATTCCTAAATAATTTTTTTTATGATCCAACCTCAAACAAAGCATTGCGTTTGAGGTACAGGGCCTTACATTCCCACTAACACGCGACTGGTGATATTAAATATATGTGTGGAAAAAAACACATCTACTACAACCATTATATTTGGCCCCGTGGCGGAGGTGGCTAGACACCAGCTTGCGAAATGAGAGCCCGCGGGTTCAAGTTTGTGTGATCCATAAATGTATTTTTCTGGTCTGTGTTTTTTTGAGGTAGAAAAGTCTCTCGCAGTGTCTGATAACCATGACAAAGACTTGTATCTAAGTGTGGGGTCAGAAGTAGGTATGTATGTGACTGTTGGGTGTATTTATTATTTACTCTTGATTATAATTATTGTGTTAGATACTCAAAAACTGACAATCGTGACGAGAAATTCCTCTTACAAGAAGGTAAGGCCTTTAGATTTCCACCAGTCTAATTGATTGACAGCGACGCAGAAAGTACTAACAAATTCGCCACACTTGATTGCATTGATCAACGCGTCAATGTAACATAAAAGTTATGTCCCAATAATGCTTACATTTGTTACCTCATAAATTCTGCCAAGTATAATAAGCAGGCTCATAAAATACCATAATATGTTTACTCGGCTAACCCGTGTGAACATTTCGCTCAGCATCCAAATTACGCCCAACTGGAATACAATTTTATGGAAATCAAGTTAGGAAGGAATTTAGATAGCAAATATACGAGTAGTTTGATTTTAACGAAATGACTGCCTCGTGATCTCGCGGTACAAGTATGTGCCGTGCGATCTAGAGGTCCTGGGTTCGATTCCCGGATCGGGCAAAGTGTTATTGGGTTTTTCCATTAGGAAATTCTCAATAGCAGCACGGAGTCTGGAATTGTGCCCGAAAAACGGCAATAGGCTCGCACCTTATTACGTGGGACTGATACATAACTGGCAAAATGTGGGTGTAGAAATGCACCTCTGCCTACCCCATCAGGGAATACAGGCGTGATTATGTATGTATGTATGCGTACCTACGCGAAATCAAACCAACATGATAGAATAAGGCATGACGCTAGAAATGGAACGATTAAATAATCAGACAATCTATACAAATATCTATACCTACTCTATACATACAAATAAATTAAATTGGAGTGTCTGTTTTAATATTGAAATAACCGCTTTTAATAAATGCACATTGATGTGTACACGGTACATATACCAAAATAACGTTTTTTTACTATTTTTGTCTGTCTGTCTGTTTGTTCAGAAAACGGGTGGACCAATTTTTACGGGGCTTTCACTGGCAGATAGCTGATGGAATAAGGAGTAACATAGGCTACAAAAAAATACGACTGTCAGGCGGAACGAAGTTCGCCGGGTCAGCTAAGTAAGAAAATAAGAAGACTTACTTATTAATCATCAGCCCATTTACGTTTCATTGCTGGGCACGGGCCTTCTCTTCAATAGAGAGGAGTAAGGCCTTAGTTCACCACGGTGGCCTAGTGCGGGTTGGCGGACTACACACATAAGAAATTCTTAAAAAAAGTTTAGGTGTGTAGGTTTCCTCAAGGTGTTATCCATCACAGTTAAAGTACGTTATAATTCATTATGAATACACACATACATATGTACATAGCTTTGAAATGTCAGTGTTATGTCTGGCGTTTGAACCCGCAACCGCCGAGATTCTCGACCGCGCGCCTAAACCTCAATTTTTTTTTGATGTTGTATAGATAGAATAAATTAAGAGCAAAGGTTCGTTAATTCGTGATGGCCTCGAGGTTTAGGCACGCGGTCGAGAATCTCGACGGTCGCGGGTTCAAACCCCAGGCACACACCTCTGACTTTTCAAAGTTATGTGTTTATTTACTTTGAATTATCACCTACTTTAACGTTGAAGGAAAACATCGTGAAAAAACCTGCACCCCTAAAAGTTTTTAGGAATTTCTTGGGTGTGTAGTCCGCCAACCTGCACTAAGCCAGCGTGGTGGACTAAGGGCTAAACCTTCTTAGTTGTAGAGGAGGCCCGTGCCCAGCGGTGGGACGTATATGGGCTGATGATGATGATGAAAGGTTCGTTAGTCAAGACCCAAAACCAATACCTGTAATTCACTAAAATACATCTGAGAACATCCAATCCCCATTTTCCGATTGATAACTGGCTTCGAGCCAACTGCGTCATGCGGCTTGTTTAGTAATGATATACGAAGGATTTTTATATGCGGTAGATTTACCGCAGTAGAACCTGATGAGAATTAAAGTGCTGTTGAAATAGAGCTTCGATTGAAGAGGGCCTTATCACTACGTTGAAAAAATTAATATTATCGTGTCATGCGATCTAGAGTTCCTGGGTTCGATTCCAGGGTCGGGCAAAGTTTTTCCATTAGGAAATTCTCAGCACCAGCACAAAATCAGGAAATGTGCCCGAAAAACGGCAATACGCTCGCCCCCTATTACGTGGGACTGATACATACCTGGCGAAATGTGGGTGCAGAAATGCACCTCTGCCTCCCCCTTCGGGGAATACAGGCGTGAGTTTATGTATGTATGTATGTATGTATGAAAAAATTAAGTCAGCATATGAGTTATCCTTAACGTATCGCCTGCATGTCTCACTTAGTCTCACTTGTAGGTTTTACACTTTAAATAAATTATATAAATATACCCAACAGTTACACACATAGCTCTGACCCCACACAAAGATACAAGTCTTGTGTCTTGGGTGTCAGAAACTACGAGAGACTGGTCCTAAAAACACCCAGAACCGAAACAAATATTTGCCCGAAAAACGACCATAGAATTTCCCTATCACGTGCAACTAAAACATGCATGCAACAAACATGCATCTCTGCATACCCCTTCAGGGAATACAGGCGTGAGGTTATGTATGGTATACCACTTTTAACAATAAATTTTTTTATGCAATCTACATCACAAGAAATGTTGTCTTGCACTAGAATTTTCGCAGTTGTATCATAGGCCCATAATTTAAACAAATTTAATGCACACAATTACAAAACAATATTAATTCACGTCCACTCTGAATTCTGAACTTATATTCCATGTAACCTAGTGATTTAACTCTTCCGTAAATAATAATAAATAAATACACCCAACAGTCACATACATAGTTCTGACCCCACACTAAGATTCAAGTCCTGTGTCGTGGGTATCAGAGACTACGAGAGACTTTTCGGTCTCACAAACACCCAGACCCGAAACAAATATTTGTGGATCACACAAACATTTGTCTCGGTGCGGGGATCGAACCCGCGACCTCTCGTTTCGCAAGCTGGTGTCTAGCCATATGCGCCACGGGGCTGTCAAATACATTTCTTTAGGATTCATCCAAAGCATTTTATGTGATCCTAGTTCAAATGTTGCATTTTTTTTAGCTAGGTTGAGTATTTATAATATTCATGTAGTAGAATAAGGCACAAGGCATGATAGGCCTCTCCTATGGCACGCCAATGGGCTCGATCTTCGGCCCTCCTCATCCAACCGCTGCCAGCCACCTTGCCAATATTGTCACCCATTGTTAGATAAAAACCCCTAAATAAATAAAGATAAAAAAACTTCAATTCTAGTGTGTAGTGTCACTCAATGTTTATTGCGTCATGAATTGTTGATCTTATATGTCCATTACCCCGAAAATGGGTTCACTAAAGTCATCTTCGATATGTAATAAAATCTGTAAGCCCATCGTTGTCGAGCCATTAGTTCGAACGGACGGGCGATGGCCGTCTCCGTCCCACCCCTCATTTGCATAGAGATTCTACGCAAAATTGAGGCTTAAGTTTCCCGTTGTTAATTGCTTTTCAGAGTTCAATCACGTTGTTAACCCTGGGTAAACATAGTGCAAAATTATTTGTACGATGATTCTTCATTTCGTCCGAATACAATGGAACAAATATTTGTTTTGCCAACGGCCAGTCAAACCGCACGATTTCATTTGCTAGCCCAAAGGCATAAAGTTATTCAATTTATTGGATTTTTTAATATCAGCTCGGAGCAATGACCACTAGCTGAATGGCGATAAACGTTTACATGTAACTCATCAAACGACATAATTATGTCGGCTTTTTACATAAAAACACAATCACGACTGCATCCTAAAAGACATAGCCATCAGTGCATTTCTGCACCCACGTTTCAACAAACTTTTAAACCCACCTAATAGGGGTGAGTGTTTCAGGCATATTTTCAAACTCTATGCTGCTACTTAAAATTCTCTTATGAAGAAAACCAATAACACTATATGCCCGACCCGGGAATCGAACCCGAGACCTCTAGATCGCAAGGCGCACACTAGTAGCTAAATCACGAGACAGGCATGTTTGTTAATGGGTTTAATTAGTTGTTTTAACAATAGCGTTATGGAACACATCTATATACTTTTAATAAAAGTAAAAGTACAAGTCTTGCACCATTATACGTTTTACCCCTCATGTACAACATCGTAATCAAAACAATAGCTAATTGGCCGTTAGATTCTATTATAATAAATTACTACGGTATAAGACATGATTGAAATAACAGATCAACAAGTGTTCTTGACGCGTGGCTTTCATTATGACCGAATTTACGTCTTTTGTTATTCTGCGGTGACTGATGACTTGACATGAACGCCTGTCAACATGGTTTGATCAATTACTGTGTGTCAAATGAAAAACATAATGATTTGATTTGAATGTGTTTACATATTACACTAATTCCTATACTGAAATTATTTTGTTGTCATTAAAGGCATTATCCAAAATGTAATAGAAACTATCGATAGAAAAATACCCAGTTGCATCGATTTAGGTTATATATTGAATTGGGTTTTCTGAAGAGAAAACAGTTTTAATCATCAAAATCACAATGAATTAATCACAAACATTTTGCCTTGCGTCATGACATAGGTACTAGCGATCTGTCTTGGCTTTTTTCTTGGTGATTTATGGGATTAATGTCTCTATTAAAAAAAAGTATATGGAATGGTTTATAGAGACAAAAGCCACTTGACCTCACGTGAGGACCTACATGGAATGGTGTAGTAAATACTTGACTATAAGTGGGAATCTCTACGGGAAGGTGTTGATAATAGAAGTGACATTTCGAATGTCTGAAAGAGGATTTTCGTCTAAAGAATCTACTTCGCTAAACAACCCTAAGATAGCGTCCCGACTCAATCTTCCTAGTGCCCGTCAAGTGCAATTAAGATGAGATATCATGAAGCTATTATTCCATAGGGAGTTAATACTCCTGGATCGATACGTTTAATGTAGCTAAATTACTACTACTGCTATGTACCCTAATGGCATTTTAATAAAATTAAACATTTAAAAAAACACTCTCTGCCTCGTGGTCTCGCGGTACAAGTATGTGCCGTGCGATCTAGAGGTCCTGGGTTCGATTCTCGGGTCAGGCAAAGTGTTATTGGGTTTTTCCATTAGGAAATTCTCAGTAGCAGCACGGAGTCTGGAATTGTGCCCGAAAAACGGCAATAGGCTCGATTCCTATTACGTGGGACTGATACATACCCCTTCAGGGAATACAGGCGTGAGTTTATGTATCTAGGTATGTTGGTAAAAAAAATTGATATCAGAGATGTAACGTTCCTAACAATATTGACATCATATCGATAATATTTGCAGACTACAACTTGTTTAATATTCATAAAAACGTCTGGCAAAATAATCGGACATTTAAGTCGATTAGCTTAGGCTGTTGAGTATTACTCGAGCATCGATTATGGCAGACGTCAAACGCAAAGGTCATCAAGTCCAGATGGATGGAGGCATTCATTTAAATGTATATTGATAAGGCTGGCCGCACACCACGCCACATGCCTAGAGATAGCAAACCAATTGTACAATTGTAGTTACTGTTGTAAAATACTCGTATCGATCATTCTTTCAGACTGAAAAATAATTGTTACTTTTTGTTTTGTTATATTATACTTATGAAGCCTACGTATCGTAACCAATTTTACGTTACATTTTGTTAGTTAAGACTAAAGTTTGGTTGTTTATAGAAAGTTTTAAGAAAAAACATTATACATACTTTACTTTTAGCAAATAAGAATTTGTTTTGTTTATACCAAAGCTACCATGCTTTATTTATCTATCTAATTTAAGTTGTTATGACACGTTTAGTACTTTAAGCTGCGTTATTAGTTTCTTATTATAATACTATGTTTTCAAATATACACTATAAGGAGTAAAGAGAAATACCTGCTTGTATAAACTTATAAAAATGAATAATTACTAATACTAATGTTACTTTTCCGTCCATAAGTCAAAGTAATCATTTTTTTGAGACTAATTATTGTGATTATTGTCCATAAGCCAGTTTGAAATGAATATTAACCTCAATGAATAATCGTTTTTTCCATTTATATATAGAAAATTTTCATAAAATACTTTAAAGGTTTTATCGCTAACAAACCCGGCCGGCCGGGTTGGGAAACATATCGGGTTGCAATCTCTACACATGCCTGAGCCACACTAAATTATTATTCTTTAAATATAACAATTCAACCAGTTTACATTCACTTTGATGTTTCCACACGGTTTTCTGAATCTAAAGTGTTTGCGGTTTTTATAAATATTATAACACCTGTTCGAAAGATCAATGCAAATCTAAGCGGCTGTAAACTAGCGGCCCAATCACCTGATAACGTAATAGTTTCTAGAAAATTCTTTTAATATTTAATACCAATTTGTTGACGATATACGAACCAGAAATATTCCAATAGAAATTGCAAAGTATTTGAGTAGAAGGCAGATATGTGGCTGGGATTACATGTATTATTGTACAAATAAGATAAAAACTATGGAGTGCAATAGACTAAGCAGTGATGGCCTCGAGGTTTAGGCGCGCGGTCGAGAATTTCGGCGGTCGCAGGTTCAAACCCCAGGCACACACCTCTGACTTCGAAGTTATGTGTGTATTCACAAATTTCACAATGAATTATCACTTGCTTTAACGGTGAAGGAAAACATCGTGATAAAACCTGCACACCTAAAAAGTTCTTAGGAATTTCTTAGGTGTGTACCCCGCCAACCTGCACTAGGGCAGCGTGGTGGACTAAGGCCTAAACCCTCTCAGTTGTAGAGGAGGCCCGTGCCCAGCAGTGGGACGCAGTTGGGCTGATGATGATAATTTTCAATGATTTCAGTCAATTGGGTTTTAAATAGAAGCGGCATAATATGATGGTGTGTGCGGTTATACTTGGTTAATTCTTGAATATTTTGTATTACGGTTTTCCAATAATCAAAACACGAAGTCTGGAAATGTTTCCCGAAAAACAACAAAAGGCTGTCCTCTTAACACTCAGAGGATAATAACTAAAGAAACGTGGGAGTAAGTACGTTTATGTTACATATTGCAAAAAACTTTTCTAGGGTTTCGAAGCAGTCGGAATCGAGCGCCTTTTGCCACCTATTACTGACTACCAACAAGTACCGAAATTAGGTCTGTTACAACTCCCTTGGCATTCAAAATGAAAGTTCGGCAGCTGTTTTGTAATGAACTAAACAATACGTGTGATGTTTGATTATTTTTTCCCCTCTTTTTATGTATTTATGTATGTATGTATGTATATAATATTATATATTGCATATATATTTTTATGTATTGTATGTGTATCTGTAATTACCTATAATTATTTACTTATCTGTGTACTTATGTTAATATATATAGTTGTTCCATTTATTTTTATTGTTGTATATTATTTTGCCCTTTTACTGTTTATGCACCTACCTTTTATCTCTGCATCACTTAAAGGTTGACTGTTAGAGAATGCCTTAGGCATTAAGTCCGCCTTTATACGCAATGTGTAAAAAGCATAAATAAATAAATAAATAAATAATACGAAGCTAAAAACGGCAATTTTCCCCAAGTAATCCATCGCTCCGTACAATATAGTGTTTATCTTAAGTTCCGAGCCGATTCAAAGTGGGACTTAATAAACTTCCACAGTCTACTCACTCAACTTGGATTTCGGAAACTTTCCCATCGGTCAACGCGCTTTGTCAGTGTACATTTATTATCTGTGCCGCTTATATGTGAAAAGTTTGATCTATTCGCTTTCAGTTTTAGTTTGAAATGAAATGAAATGAAATAATATTTATTGAATCTATAAAATGTCAAATACATCACTTAGATTCAGTCATTTCAAAATTACCACCCTGTTCGGAAGGCAGTCAATGGATGACAGTATCAATTTTTATGGAGTACATTAATAACTATGTACAGATTAATATAATATGAAGCATAGATGAGTCAATCTGTCATCTCGTATCTATAAGACTAGTTGTATATTATGATAACACTATCAATTTCTATGTAGGTATACGTACGATACGGATGCTTTAAGTCAGGGTTTCTCAAAGTGGGGTACGCGAACCCCTAGGGGTTTGCCAATCGACGGCAGGGGGTTCGTGACAAGATTTACGATTTAACAGGCACATTGCTGGTGGTAGGATATTCGTATCCGCCCGGATAGCGACCACCGTACACAGAGCGTAAAACCCGCCATAGTGGCACATGCAAGTGTGCCGCGTTCCGGGATCAGCCAGTGTATATCCGGTTTTCGGGGGGGCTTCAATCATGGTGAAAGGATGACCGTGCCGGCATTTTTTGGCCGGTTTGTCGCGGTCGGTCCTTTGATCACCATGGTATTAGTCCCCCAAACTTCTTCACAATAAGGTGAAGAGGTATTCGGCCGGCATGATTGTGTCGACCAACGGGAGACCATCATCTCTCGCTGGTCGGCACTTTTTCTGGAATCCATTGCGCTTACCATCAGGTGCAATGGGGTCACTTTGCCGTGCCAGTATTAATAAAAAATGCGGTCCACATATATTATGTAGATGCGCGCGCGCAACTGAATTTGTCTGAGTCAGAATTAAGGTTAAAATTGTACAAAATAACTGCTAAAATTTACTCTATTTGCGACAAGATCGCACATTTGCACACCTATCACATTAAAATTAAAAAGATATTTGTGTTGAAACTTACTTCGTTATCTTCTATTGAAATAAAAATCTTATTTTCTTCAAAAGTCAATTTTATTATTACCTTGTGGGGTGGGGGTAAATTAGTTACTTAAGACTTAAGGTGTTCGCTGTCACCTGGAAACTTTAACAGGGATTCGTGAAACCGAAAGTTTGAGAAACTCTGCTCTAAGTGATAATTTTTGCATAATTCGGTCAGGTATCCTGCGCTAGGCCCTATCCCACCACACACCCGCCACTGTAACTCCTGTGCTCCAGGATCAACAGCGGCACGCACAGTATTGACGCCGAGCAATGAAGTTCCGCGAATCTAAGGGGACCAAAATTTGTCAGAATCCCGCAACGAAGTCGAATCCCGAGCTAGCTGAACGGGCCTGTCACACAAATATTTAACCTGTACCGAAAGACGCAGTATTAGGGTTACAATACCTCTAAGTAAACGACCTAAGCCCTGTAATTAAATTTAAGGCTTGTCAAAACTTGGAACCCCTATTGTACAAGAGGATAAGTTTGTTCACGATCCAAGTCAAAAACTGTTTGAGTATTCAAAGGGATTGAGGTCGAGATAAATCCAGATGTTTTGAATAGGAGAGTTAAGTTGTGAATTTATGTTTTTACAGCGTCCTCAATGACAGTTTAACTGCTTAAATCCTAAGGTTTTGAGATATTCATATTTTTATGAGTCGATAATCCGATATGATTTTAGCGTGCCGGCACTACCAAGTAGAAATGCGAGGAATAATGTTCTTTGTTCCTTCATTTTCTATAGCCATTAATGTGGTCACTTTAATATATCAGTTTAAAATAGTTGAAAATCTACTATGGGGTTATTTATTTATTTATTTATGCTTTTTACACATTGCGTATAAAGGCGGACTTAATGCCTAAGGCATTCTCTAACAGTCAACCTTTGGGTGATGCAGAGATAAAAGGTGCATAAACAGTGAAAAGGGTAAAATAATGTATAACAATAATATTTAGTGGGTTATTAGGGTTTACTTAGTATTCATAATATCTTAATTTTCGGCAATTTCCGGGCTCAATCCCTGGGTCGGACAAATAGGGTTTTTTTGTTTTTTTTTTTCTCCACAGAACCCTAGCAAAATTAAAATTGAAAATTTTCCCGAAAAACGGCTACACAGGCTCATCCCAGAATAACATTATTATCTACCCTTGAATGTTTATGTTGTTCACGTTACTATGCAAGAACACACCTCACTCTAATTTCAGGATATTAATATCCAAGTAAGCTAAGATATCTTTGTATTACATGATGTTTGGTAACTCGTCTCCTTTCACAGAATAGCAACTATTTGAACCCTGCTTTTAACTTTTGACAGCCCCGTGGCGCAGTTGGCTAGATATCAGCTTGGGAAACTAGAGGCCATGGGTGCGATCCCCGCACCGAGACAAATGTTTTTGTGATCCACAAGTGCCTATTTGTTTCGGGTCTGGGTGTTTGAGAGACCGAAAAGTCTCTCGTAGTTTCTGATACACAGGACTTGTAACTCAATGTGGAGACAGAACTATGTGTGTGACTGTCAATTTTAATTTAATTTAATTTTAAATATAAAAGTTCTAAAAAGAGACAGGGATTTTAGTATTACAAAATCAATTCATAATCACAATACCTGGCTTTCCATGTCTACGGATGATTACCTAACGCAAACTTTGTTTAACTGGGATTAGTCAGTGCGAGATTTGCGTAGATTACGGCTGATAACAGTTTTATTAACGCAATCACGGTGACGTGGGCGATGAGTGCCAATTTTGACAGCTCTCCCCTCATTGATAGGTACAGTTTTCATTCATAACATTGGTTGGATGTGCAACTTACGTAGGGAGGGCGGGAACCCTGAGAAGCCGCAAAACCGCCCTAAATGCGCGAGATGGTCACCGGGAGGTTTTAGTCGGTATGCTGGCGTAGGATTTTGGTTCGGGACCCAACTCAGCTAAAGCGGACAATTGTTCCGCGCGCCGAGTTCCCCGACATACCCCTTTCGGCCTCCCCCGAGGTACCGAACAGGGGAGCTTTAAGAGCTTTCCTCTCGTAAAAAAAAAGCTTATACTAATATCTAATCTAAGATGCAGTATTAGTTTCTTCAATGAAGTAATGTGTTATACACACACAAGCCTCGAGGACGCCCCGAAGGTCGTTAATGATGAATTTCTACACTTTTTTAAAATTTTCCCAGCCGTGTTTAAGCCCCACTTAATATTTGGAGAGCCTATTGCCATTTTCGGACACACTTCCAGACTCCCGTCCTGCTACTGAGAATTTTCTTAAAGAACGCTCGAGAGCCGTTGATCACAAGCTTCACATTTATGCTTCGGGACCAACGAACCATTCGAGTTAATAATTATTTTATGATGTTATTATTCGGAATATAAATACCTATAAATAAATAAATACACTCAACAGTCACATACATAGTTCTGACCCCTCACTAGGATACAAGTCCTGTGTATAGTAAGGGAGGGCGGGAAGCGTTCGAATTGGAGGGCGTGTTTTTTTGTTTTTCATACATTGATTTTTATTTTTGACAGCCCCGTGGCGCAGTAGGCTAGATACCAGCTTACGAAACGAGAGGCCGCGGGTTCTTCGAACCGAGACAAATGTTTGTGTGATCCACAAGTATTTGTTTCGGGTCTGGGTGTTTGTGAAACCGAAAAGTCTCTCATACTTTCTGATGCCCACGACACAAGACTTGTATCTTAATGTGGGGTCAGAACTATGTATGTGACTGTTGGGTGTATTTATTTATTAATTTTTTTTATTGATAATGGGGAACATTGGGTGTTGCTTGTCGGTGTTGTGTGTCGTGTGTTTGATTTTTTTTCCCTGTCTTGTATATGTGGCGCTTGATCCTCTGTCCACTATTGAAATAAAGGGATTGAGGGTTATATGTAGGAGGGACGGGGCGCGCCTTTCAGTTTGGAAGTTTCTCGCTCTTTTTCTTTTAAGGAACTTGCACGAATATAAAACTGAACCTGGCAACTCTGTTCAAGCTCTAAACTTTGACACTGGCAGATGTGTACACCGCGCCTAGCCATAAGAAAAAAAAACTTACGTAGGTATAGGCGATCCATTTCACTATTGACAGTTGTACAATTACATAATATAGCGACTTATATTTTTCTAACTGCAGTGGGCAGTGTTGTCCATATTACGTCAACTACTAAGGAACAACCACGACTAATACACGATACGAGTACTAAATCGACTGCCTCGTGGTCTCGCGGCATAAATATATGCCGTGCGATCTAGAGGTCCTGGGTTCAATTCCCGGGTCGGGCAAAGTGTTATTGGGTTTTTCCATAAAGAAATTCTCAGTAGCAGCACGGTGTCTGGAATTGTGCCCGAAAAACGGCAATAGGCTCGCCCCCTATTACGTGGGACTGATACATACCTGGCGAAATGTGGGTGCAGAAATGCACCTCTTCCTACCCCTTCGGGGAATACAGGCGTGAGGTTTTTGTATGTATATGTACGAATACTAAAAAAAACAGGTAAAATCAAGGATAGATATTGGCTTCTATGATATTGTATTAATTATAAGAACCTAGAAATAAAAGGTTTATGATTCATTATTTTTTAAACAGACCGTGGGTTAAAGTGGATCTCGTCTCGCCAGCCAATGTCCGCAAGATAATGAATATTAAACGTTGTCTTTGCGAATGTAAAGCCCTTTATCTTTAATCATTTGAATTTTACCATTTAAATTCTTCCGTGAAGCGGAAAATATCGTTTCGATCTGAAGTAACATTCATCTGAATATCACTTATAGGGTTTGACAGCTGACCCGGCGAACTTCGTTCCGCCTAACAGTCGTTTCTTTAAAAAAAAATTGTAGCCTAAGTAACTCCTTATTACATCAGCTATCTTCCAGTGAAAGTCCCGTTAAAATTGGTCTACCCGTTTCAGAGATTAGCCGAAACAAACACACAGACAGACAAAAATTGTAAAAAACGTTATTTTGGTATATGTACCGTGTATACATCCATATGCATTTATTAAAAAGCGGTTATTTCAATATTACAAACAGACACTCCAATTTTATCTATTTGTATAGAGATTCAAAGTCAAAGTCAAAGTCAAAATATCTTTATTCAAATAGACTTTTACAAGTTCTTTTGAATCGTCAATTTTACACATCTTAATTTTTTAAACTATTGCCGCTTCGAAACGTGTTATAGCTGTGGAGAAGAAACGGCAAGAAACTCCCTCAGCAACACGACATGTCATTTTTTCTTTAAAAAAACAGCAATATAATTATGTCTTTTTTTCATTACATTATTTAAATTTTACATTATAAATGTCATAACGATACAAACTGTAGCAACAAAACAAAACTCCGATCAATTTACTTACTCCCAGGGCTTATTATCTTCAATAAAATCTGAAACTTTATAGTATGCTTTTTTGTAAAGCTTATCTTTAATTGATTTCTTAAACATTGTCAAGGGAAGCTCTCTAATAGCCTTCGGAAGTTTGTTATAGAAGCGTATACATTGCCCCATAAAAGAGTTATTAACTTTCCGGAGACGAGTTACGTGTTGAACGAGATTACATTTGTTCCTAGTATTTTTATTGTGTACATTACAAATTTTATTAAATTTATCAAGATTCTTTTGGACGTACATTAAGTTTTCGTATATAAACTGACAAGTGAGGGTAAGAATATTTATTTCCTTAAATTTTTCTCTAAGTGAAGCCCTGAATTACCAGGTCAATGTATTATTGGGCTTTCCTATTAAGTAATTTTGACTACCTTTTGGTTTCGCGGTACTAGCATGTGCCGTGCGATCGAAAGGGTTCGATTCTCGGCTCGGGCAGTGTTATTGGGTTTTTCCATTAGGAAACTCTCAGTAGTAACGTGGAGGCTGGAAATGTGCCCGAAAAACGGCCATAGGCTTGCCCCTATAAAGTGGGACTGATACGTACCTGGCGAAATGTGGGTGCAGAAATGCACCTCTGCCTATCCCTTCAGAGAATACAGGCATTACGCGATATTTGTGTGATTTGTCTCCTTGCGGGGATCGTACCTGCAACCTCTCATTTCTGAATAAGCAATTGCCATGCCCTTATTAAAAGGAGCAGTATATTTTTTTATGTCAAAATATTTTTCAAATACGTATCAATTTTAAAAAATAAATACATTTTGTTAGACTTTATATGTACACCCTTGAATGTCCTAGTATAAAACACTTATTAACTTTAAATGAATCTGCTGGATTTTTTATGAATAATCTCAAAATAAAAATCTATCCAATAGATAAAAATTAACGAGTTTAATATATAATTACTCGTTGATAAATTGTTGCTGACAAAGCTTGAAGCCACACTTAAATTTCTGATGTAAACGAGAACTTTTATGTTGACACACGCGAGCAAAAGGTATCTTATTTGTTCTTCTTTCCTTTGACCCACACTTAAGTGCGGTCCTTGGAAATATACTTATACTTTTCGGGGCAATATTCGGCTTATGATTTAACGATTGACCTTTGTAGCCACGATCTTAAAAGTTAAATGTTGTTAGTGTAATATTATTAAATGTTTCTCAAATTTATATAAGACAGTAACAGGATAAAATACTTGTCATATGTGGGAGATATCAGTATTTGCATCTCGATCTGACAGCCCCGTGGCGCAGTTGGCTAGATACCAGCTTACGAAACGAGAGGCAGAGGGTTCCCCGAACCGAGACAAATGTTTGTGTGATCCACAAGTATTTGTTTCGGGTCTGGGTGTTTGTGAGACCGAAAAGTCTCTCATACTTTCTGATGCCCACGACACAAGACTTATATCTTAATGTGGGGTCAGAACTATGTATGTGACTGTTGGGTGTATTTATTATTATTATATTTATTACAATCATCAAATTAGGTCAAATGTGTTAAATTTCAATGATAATGGTTCAGCTGTTAAAATGAAAATAATTAACATTTATTGAATCTATAAAATTTCAAATACATCACTTAGATCCAGTCATTACAAAATTTAGTGTACCACCCTGTTCGGAAGGCAGTCATCACTTGAGAAGAACGGGCAAGAAACTCTAGTGTTGCTCTTTTCCAATCAAGAAAAGACACGCAAATTAATTTGGGTCCTCTTGATTGGAAGTAAACTCACTCCGCATGACCAAAAATACAATCAAATGCGATAAATATGTGAAATACAGGCCGCAAATTGTCTAGAGCGTGGGAAGAAATTGAAAATAATGTAAACATGTTGAAAAATTATTTACCATACCATTGCAACGATACAGAAAATATCAATTTACATGCATTGTAAATTGTTACGAAAATTGGAAGAGTATAGCAAGCAGTTTTGTGTTCACACAATTTTTTTAATGGGAAAGGAGGCAAACGAGCTACTGAGCCACCTGATGTTAAGTGGTCAACACCGCCCATGGACACTCACAATACCAGATGAATCATCAGTGCGTTGCCGGCCTATGAGGGGAAACTTATTATGGGGTAATGTTTCTCTATACCTGTCGTACTGTATGGATCGGAGTGTTGGGCTACGAAGAAGACGGACGAAAGACGACTGCATGCAGCGGAAATGCGAATGTTGCGATGGATGTGTGGTGTAACACGGTTTGACAGAGTGAGGAATGAATATGTTAGAGGAAGCCTGAAAGTAGCTCCTCTGATAGAAAAGCTGAAAGGAAACCGTCTGTCGTGGTATGGGCATGTTATGAGGAGGGATGAATCATATGTAGGAAAAATGGTGATGGATATGAAAATTGATGGATGGGCGAGCAGAGGAAGGCCAAAGAAAAGATGGATGTAGTGCGTGACTGAAGATATGAAAGAAAAAGGGGTGAATGAAGACATGACGGCTGATAGGGATGTTTGGAAGGATAAAACATACCGCGCCGACCCCAAATGAAATTGGGAGCAAGGCAAGGCAATGATGATGTTTCTCTGTAGGTCGCCACCAAATTCAAATTTCGATTGAACAAACACGGTCCCTAACAGATTCCTTACTGTTAGTATAAATTGGCTCGTATTTATCTGTTAACGTTGGCAGGCGGCGAGCATTTATCACTAAACAAAGGTTAGTTATCTACGTGTATGGCACAACTAAACTGTATACACAGGGATTAATTGACTATGGTGAAGTGTGCTATTTCGATCTGAATGCAGAATATCTCAATAAACTTGACCGTCTTCTTAATAACTGCATTCGATTCGTTTTCAACCTTCGTAAATATGATCACGTGTCCTCCTTCCGTTCCCAATTAAAATGGTTGCCTATCCGTCAACGTCGTTCTCTGCGAGCACTCACTACCCTTTTTTCCATTTTGAATTGTCCTTCCTCACCCTCTTACTTATCTCACCATTTTCAATTTCTCGGTAGCAACCATTCTAGAAACCTTCGCTCTTCAAGCAATCTTCTTCTTAAGTGTCCCCCTCACACCTCCGATTTTGTCCACTCTTCCTTTTTCATTCAATCTATTCTCCTTTGGAATGCACTCCCCGCTGAAATTAGGTCGGTTACAACCCGCCTGACATTTAAGTTGAAAGTTCGGCAGCTATTTCTTAAGGAATTGAGTTGATAATATATATCTTCTATGTATTTATGTTTATATATGTAATATGTACGTATGTATATGAGTATGATTCTATATGTGTATATATTTATATTTGTGTGTATGTATACTGGATTATATTTCATATTTTATATGTGTATTCCTATTTTCTTGTTGTTCTTAATATGTTAGTATATATGTATGTGTGTATCTTCACCAGTTCGTTATTTATGCGCCTACTTCTTTTATCTCTGCATCACCCAAAGGTCGACTGTAAGAGAATGCCTAAGGCATTATGTCCGCCTTTATACAAACTGTATAAAAAGCATAAATAAATAAATAAATAAATTATTTCGAGATTTACTTATTGTTTAGGTTTGTGGGTTGTGTTAAATTAATATTACCTATAAATTTAATTGTTTTATTGTGGTCATAATCATCATCAACCCATATATGTCCCACTGCTGGGCATGGATCTCCTCTACAACTGAGAGGGTTTAGCCAGGGTTTAGTCCACCACTTAGTGCGGATTAGCGGACTACACACCTAAGAAATTCCTAAGAATTTTTACGTGTGCAGGTTTCATCACGATGTTTTCCTTCACTGTTCAAGTACGTGATAATTCATTGTGAATACACACATAACTTGGAAAAGTCAGAGGTGTATGCCATGTAACCCCAGGGTTTGAACCCGCGACCGTCGAGATTCTCGACCGCGCGCCTATACCTCGAGGCCATCACGACTATGGTCGGTCGACTATGGTATGTGGTCATAATATGAAGCATATAATATTTTGTTGGCTTGAAGGATATTCACAAGAGTTCTTCACAAAGAATTTCTAGGCTTGTTCAACTAAGGCTTAATCCGACGCAATCTGGCATAATCATATTGGAAAAGAAGTTACTTTTTGTTATATTGCGCACAGGGAAATCTTAGATGGAATGATAGCTAAGAAAAAAAAAAAATATATATATTTATTTTTTTACTTATTCACGCTTTTTACAGAATGTGTGTGACTTAATACCTGAGGCATTCTCTTACAGTAGAAATAAATATTATAAAGCACGTATTTGTAGAATATGTTGATTTCTATAAAATTTACCACACTTTACTCAACACAATCACTAAAGGAGGGATAGAAAGACTTATACAAGAACAAATTACACAGGTGTTTTCAGACCGTGATCGTAAACTAAGGCATATGCGGTGATTACAAACACCGTGACATTTTTTTTTAAATACATCCCTTACAACCACATCCATTTAATCATAGGGTTGTTAGAAAAACGTCCAATTTTTTTTATTTTTTGTCGGGATTTTTTTAACGCCAATGGGTTTGTAATCACCGTAGCTATTAGCTTAGTTTCCGATCACGGTCTGAGTAGACACTGTATCATCATCATCAGCCCATATACGTCCCACTGCTGGGCACGGGCCTCATTTACCATTGAGAGGGTTTAGGCCTTAGTCCACCACGCTGGCCTAGTGCGGGTTGGTGGACACACCTATATAATCCGATCGAAGCCCAAAAAGGTGGTCTTCCTTCAAAAATACTTTACTAACGATATAAGCTTCTACAATAGCGCTGAAAATACCTAAAAAAAAATGACTAACCCGCAAAACACTAAAATAGGTTTTTGTCACTTTATTTTACTTGTTTGGTCATAAAGAAAGCACGTGATGGATTCACGAGAAAAAGGGTTAGACCATAATCTCATCTAATGGAAAGTGAAGATACGGTCAAAGAATACAGGGAAACTTTCGGTCAATTCTGTACATTACTCTTGTACAATCGGACTATAGTTTAAAGTTACACATAGCATGATACTGTATGTAGAAAAAGTCACATTTCATTGTTGATTCAAACTTGGTCATAAATACACACATATATACATATCGCGCGGTCGAGAATTTCGGCGGTCGCAGGTTAAAACCCCAGGCACACACCTCTGACTTTTCGAAGTTATGTGTGTATTCACAATGAATTATCACTTGCTTTAACGGTGAAGGAAAACATCGTGATAAAACCTGCACACCTAAAAAGTTCTTAGGAATATCTTAGGTGTGTAGTCCGCCAACCCGCACTAGGCCAGCGTGGTGGACTAAGGCCTAAGCCCTCTCAGTTGTAGAGGAGGCCCGTGCCCAGCAGTGGGACGTATTTGGGCTGATGATGATACACACACTCACGATGGAATCCCACAGGGGCAGACAGATACTAGTCTTTTAGATAGATAGATAGATAGATAACTATTTATTACCCACAGTTATAAAAAGTCGTGATGGCCTCGAGGTTTAGAGCACGCGGTCGGGAATCTCGACGGTCGCGGGTACAAACCCCAGGCACACACCTCTGACTTTTCGAAGTTATGCATGTATTCACAATGAATTATCACGTACTTTAACATACATACATACATAACCTCACGCCTGTATTCCCCGAAGGGGTAGGCAGAGGTGCATTTGTGCGCCCACATTTCGCCAAGTATGTATCAGTCCCACGTAATAGGGGGCGAGCCGATTGCCGTTTTTCGGGCACATTTCCAGACTCCGTGCTGTTACCGAGAATTTCCTAATGGAAAAACCCAATAATACTTTGCCCGACCCGGCGATCGAACCCAGGACCTCTAGATCGCACGGCACATACTTGTACCGCGAGACCACGAGGCAGTCTACTTTAACGGTGAAGGAAAATATCGTAGAGTATCGTAGAGTATATATAGTGTTGGAGGACTCACTAATAAAATTCAAGTGGAGGGGTATATTCAAGAAGAGCTATATAAACGGGTGCAAGCACACCGGCGCGTGATTATTATTCGTGACTTAGTGCGGAGGGGACCTCTTGTCAGTTTACGTTCGGAATCTATTATTATGTCGAATCTTTGATTGTTGTTACTTTGATTACATGTGTAAAATTATATCGAGTTTAGTTTAATGGTGGTTACCGCCACCACATGTATATTTTTTTTAAATAAAACCGCTTCTGTAAGCTAAAATCAGAAGTGGGATACACACAGAGTTCCTATAGCTTTGTGTGTATCCTACGCCTACTCTGATGGATGGAATTTGCGTATAAGAATTCGGTTTCCATAAAGTTTATAATTTGTGCGTAACGAGAATAGTGCGTTTTGTGTTGTTTTGTTCCGACTGATTTTTAAATCACGTAAAATGTCGAGTCGTTCGAAATATCACGATAACGGTAGAAGGTCTCGTGTTCTTAATATTTCCAGTGCTAGTTCGGTTGAGCGCTAGCGTAGGCCATCTAAACACAGTGATACCTCGCGCGGGTCATGAAATGGTTCCCATAAGCATCGTTCCCGTGATTAAGCCACGTGTCAAGACGAATTGTTGAAACGGGTTTGTGCTAGATTGGATGCGTTTTAAAATAGGTTAGAACCTGCGGTTACCGGTTGTTGTCGCGGCCGCGTAGGGAAAGTAATATTCAACCGATGCATAACAGGGGATACGCCACCTCTGTGCGATGATAGTGATACGGCGAGAAAAGACTCAACGTATAGAATTATTAAGGCGTTATCCGCGTTGGCTCATGTGCTTTCTCAAGGTTTGTACATATCGCCGTTTGATCCCAGTATCCTTTAATTTGACGTGTAGTGTACAAAATCGGACCGCGGTTGCGAAATAAATAGGTGGGATGATCGCGAGTATCTCGAGCGGATAAGTACTTAGTTGTTTTCGCGGTAATACAAAGTCGTGGCTTAATGAGTGGGTAACAAATAATTAAGGGACGTGGAATAATTTTAAAAACTGAATTTCACTCATAGTATCCACGAATACGTTTACCGTTTTATATGAAGTGATGTGTACTAGCTGTAATAAGTGCATCACTTGTGCAGAATACCCTCGTAAGTCTCTTTTACGTTTGAATATTGTCAAGGGCTTGTCGGACGAATTAAAAGACAATTAAGACTCTGATAGACACGGATTGGTTTCTAAATTACATAGATAACGTTTTTGTTGTGTCTAAGTAGATGATGGCCTTGAAACTCTGCGTGAAGTTTTACATGTACTTACGGAATCAAGGTTTTAAATTAATTTAAAGAAGTGCACGTTCTTAAATACTGAATGAGAATATTTAGGGCGCTCAATTGTCCATGGTCAGGTTAGAACGAGCCCTAGAAAGATTTGTCAAGTCCCATGGACCCACGAATTTTAGGTTTGCTCCAATTTTTGAGGCTTACGGGACATTTTCGTCGGTATAACTTTGTGTGTCCTGTGTCTACTATCATTTTGATATAAAGAATACTGCATGTTGAAGTTGCATAAATTAGTTTCATGAGCTCTTGAATATGTCACGGTCAAGTAAGCAAACTCGTAGTAATAAAAGACTTGAGCGTTCTCCGAGTCCTGGCCTACACCAGCAACTTCAGGCCATAATAACCTGTCTGAGTGTGTTGTAAGATAGTTCTAGGTCAAGCGCAGCGAATGTCGTTGGCGGAGGACCGTCGATGGTAGTGTTCTGGTGCAGTGTGGGTGGCCCCCAGACCTGCATGAATCCTGACTACGAACTATCCCCGTTAACGCCTGCAGCGGTGTCACAAGCTCCGAGCGACTGCATTGCTACGGAGCTGGCGGATAAGTTTAAGTGATAAGTGATTTAAACCCGGTAAGGTCCAACAACTTTTATACTTCAATCAGTCTTTAAATTTAGTGTCTTAAGCACGAGTGTGGCTGGATGAGTTGGTCACAGCTGGTCCAATTTCAAATACGAGTTTAAACCTTCACGTAACTTGAATGTGCTTTGACTGCCTCGTGGTCTCGCGCGCAAGTATGTGCCGTGCGATCTATAGGTCCTGGGTTCGATTCCAGGATCGGGCAAAGTGTTATTGGGTTTTTCCATTATGAGATTCTCAGTAGCAGCACGGAGTCTGGAATTGTGCCCGGAAGGCGGCAACAGGCTCGCCCCTATTACGTGGGAGTGAACATGCCTGCCGAAATGTGGGTGCAGAAATGCACCTCTGTCTACCACTTCGGGAATACAGGCGTGAGGTTGTGTATGTATGTAACTTGAATGTTGCAAATATACTTTTTAATGTTATGAAAACGGATTTTAACAACTGCCCCACATATGCCGAGTACGCAAGGCGATCATTGTCCCTTCTTTGTGTTATAGTAAATGGCCTCAGTGAACAATTAATTTCATGTATTGTCATTCGCGTTATAATGGATCCATGATACGTACGGCGGCTACAAACGCTAAGTTCTAATGTAAATTTTTGGCCAATGAAATAATTACGCAGGACTATCATCAATGGTCAGGTTAGGCCAAGCGTGTATAAAGTTGAAGTATTAACAAAGGCACCTAAGCCTGGCAATATGAACAAGTCATGACAAGATGCTTACACTAACGGCAGGTGTCGTCCTGCCCGTACTTTTCAGATTGGCCATCTGGTGTTCGACATCAAGTATTCCCAATCAACGGGGAAGCTTGATCCTGGAATGCGAGGTCCTTACCGAGTGTAAAAGGCCTTGCAGAGCGGCCGGTACGAGCTGCGACTACTGAGTGGCTCGTGCGGCAAGACAACGCAAGCGGCTGCCGAATACATGGTGCCTTAGAGAGGAGAGTGGTGCCCAGAGTCGTGTGCCAACTTCATCGATATCACATTCTCTTGTTATGAATGTTTGTGAATGGGTATCCTTATAGCGCTATGTTATCTAACTGTAAGTAGCAGCTATGTCACTTTAACGTGGTGTCAGCTATAAGCAGCCATGTCACCCTTGTAAGTGGCTGCTAAGCCAAGTTACTCTTTAACTAAATGTCGATGTATTACGGGTGATGGAAGTCCGGAATTCTTTCACACGTGATGCAACGCAAATTTTTATTTATTTATCTCTACTTACTTTTGCAACTGAAGCTATTTACGACACTAAATTAGATTAGAGAGTAGTGACTTGTTTGAACAAGAGTGCACGCTTGTTCGAACGGGTCTTAATTTTATAAATTTTGCTTGGCTTTATGGAATTCGCTACAAATGGCTTCAAGTTGTTACAAAATATTTGTACAAAACGAGTAAAATGTTGATGATGATAAGTGGAATGTCCAAATAACTTAAATGTAAACAGATGAGTTTGTGTGTGTGAGCAAGGCTGCACAGATGGCCGGTGGGCTATACTCCGGCATGCGTGGACCTTGTGGCATTGTTCGTGTGCTGCCGTGCCGCTGCTGCAACTAGGAGTTGCTAGCCGGTTCTTATGGAAAGAGTACCCGGGCTGCTGCCGAGAACATGGTGCTGGCGCAGTGAATGGACACCGGACACTTGTCGAGCTACCTTCGGGAGCCAGTCCCATGATACGGCAAATGACCAGGTCCCTGAAGACTATGCTGTCAGGGAGTTTCGCTGTTAGGAGAAGCCGTCTTAGCAATAAATTTATCTTGTGAAGATACTTGGCATGCAGCTTCATTACATAACTCCTGAAAGGCACCACGCAAACGGACCGATGGAATGATATATCTGCACAGTCCTGAATATGCTCCGCATTGCAGAAAACCACGCAGGCTTCTGCCTTGAACCTCTTAATTTGCCACGAAAGTGCAAGCCCTGCAATCCGAATGTTGTTGCGAGATGTTGCATCAAACCCTACTCCGGGAAACCGAGAAGCGAGACTTAAAATGCTGAGACAAAGGACGGCCGAACGGTTGAGAAAGAAGAGATTCATCAAGACACTGTGGTCAATGAGCACCGAAGGCCTCCTCGTGTTTTCCAGAATGATGACCTGGTGTATGTTGTCAAGTTTGCTCAGGCTCAAGGTAAACTGGATCCTGGCATGCGAGGGCCCTATAGGGTGGTGCAGACCCTCCTTAATCACCGGTACGAGTTAAAGTTACTTGCCGGGTCATATGGGAAGTCTACTTACGCGGCTGCCTAGTACATGGTCCCATGGAAGAGCGAATGGACTCATGAGACATGTGAAATGTTTTTTGAAGGTGCGTGTTCACCCTTTTAGTACCTACTCATAGACGGAAGCTGGTACCTTGATGAGTTCCTTTTGAAAGCTTTTTGCGTTGCAAAGAGTCGTCGAGGGAGTACAAACTCTTTTTTCCCTCGACGTGAAAGCTTTTCGCTTTGCGAAGAGTCATCGGGGAAGTACAAACTCTTTGTCCCCGATGTGAAAGCTTTCCATGATACGGAGAGTCACTAGGGGCGGGTTATATGCGCCTTTCCCCCTGGTGTAAAGTTATTTCCTCGGTAGGGGCCCATACCGAGGAACCTGTTTGTTTATTTTGTTTGTTTCCTTTACTTGCTCCTTATAACAATCACTAACAAGCTAACTTTGTTTATTTGTAACATTGGACCCTTGTATAATCTAATCTCTTGCTTTAGATATCGATGGCGATGCTGAGGCTGAGCGTTTGGATCCCAAACTAGACTCCAATGTGGTCCAGTGTGACTGGTCCTTTCTCGGCGCCTGGTGTGATGGTTGGGCCTTTGCCGCAACTGGTTCCAACGTTCTTGGAGGAAGAGGAATCCAACGAGGACGTCGTTGAAGCAGCGGCCTCACCACTGCGATCACTACCTCGGTTAATTCCTACATCATCAGATGAAGATGACTAAGCCTGTCGAGACGCCAGGGTGTCAGGAGAGGCCGTGTTGGAGGACTCACTAATAAAATTCAAGTGGAGGGGTATATTCAAGAAGAGCTATATAAACGGGTGCAAGCACACCGGCGCGTGATTATTATTCGTGACTTAGTGCGGAGGGGACCTCTTGTCAGTTTACGTTCGGAATCTATTATTATGTCGAATCTTTGATTGTTGTTACTTTGATTACATGTGTAAAATTATATCGAGTTTAGTTTAATGGTGGTTACCGCCACCACATGTATATTTTTTTTAAATAAAACCGCTTCTGTAAGCTAAAAATAGAGTAATTTAATCATACTCTTTATCCTATAAATTAAAATGCAAACCACAATGGGCTCAAAGTGTAGTATGTTTCATTTATACACATATAATGATAAGGCGTTCTATGTATTGAGGTAACCCCAATTCCAATATCCTTTCCATATAAATATCAAATACGATGGAATTTTGTTCGGCCTTATTTCAGTAGTAATTACTTCATAAAATGTGCGTACTGTAAGAAATAACCGAGTTTCAACGCCTAAATTAAAAGTAAAGTCAAAGTCAAAGTCAAAGTCAAAATCACCTTTATTCAAATAGACTTTTAATTAATTTTAAACTTTTAATTAATTTAGAATCGTCAAGTTTGTTTTTTTTTTTTTTTTAACTATTGCCGCTTCGAAACGTGTTATCGCTGTGGAGAAGAAACGGCAAGAAACTCCCTCAGCAACACGAAATGTCATTTTTTTATATGATAATTTTTAATTTTAATTACATTTTTATTTATTATATTTAATTTAACCTCATACATGTCATAACGATACAAATTGCAGCAACCTCCGATCAGTTTACTTACTCCCAGGGCTTATTATCCTCAATATAATCTGACATTTTATAATAAGCTTTTTTACATAGTTTTTCTTTAATCGATTCTTTAAACTTTTTCAAAGGAAGCTCCCTAATACCCTTCGGAAGTTTGTTATAGAAGCGTATACATTGCCCTATAAAAGAGTTATTAATTTTCCGGAGACGAGTTACGTGTTGTACAAGATTACATTTGCTCCTAGTATTTTTATTATTAAAAGTAAATTATTGTCAATTTTTTTAGAATTTTATATAATATGCAACATCTTCAGTATCAAAATGGACTTAATAACTATTCGTTTGATAATTTCGACCGTACGAATTTCATCACAGTAAAAAACATCTTCAATACCACTTACCTCCTCATGTACTGGAATTTGATGACTATGAAGATGAGCAGCGTGTTGGCGGACAGCGAGGCAGTCAGCACTACCACGTACAAGACTATGATGACGACGTCAGGCCGGTAGAAGACGTCCAGGTCGAGATGCGGGATCAGAACATCGGCATCCGAAGTGTTCCAGGGCAGAAACGTCGTGTTCTCGTGTGACATTGTTCTAAATTATCACGCACTTTATTTCACTGATTGCACCATTTTTAATCACTTCACCTTTTTGCTGTTTATTATTTGGTATTTATTTCACAGTGTTTTGGCATGTTTTATTGAGTGAGATTTTTTGTTAATTTATTTACTCTATATATTTTTCTTTTTACAGTTTCTTTGTAAAAGGTCTTTTATTTAGATACTAGCTTTTGCCCGCGCCTCCGTCCGCGTAGACTACAGAAAGAATCTTGGGTTCAGAAAGAAAATAAGTTGTAGTCTATTTTACTATTATATTATTATTTTACTCATTTATATTTTAACTCCTTGTTTTTACAAACTTTGAATGTCATATTTATTTATATCTAATCAACAGCCTAAAAAATAAGTTTCAAGCTTCTAGCTTTAAAAATGTAAATACTTCCATACAACCTTTCATCCCCCCTTTCAACCCCTTAAAACTATTTTTCCGCAATAAAAAGTAGCCTATGTCCTTTCTCAGGCTCTAAACTACCTGTGTACCAAATTTCATTGAAATCGATTCAGTAGTTTTAACAGGAAAGCGAGACAGACAGAGTTACTTTCTCATTTATAATATTAGTATGGATTATGACATGATTTTAACGATAATATTGATTATAATATTTTATTTCGTTGAACTGATTTTGACCAATTTCGGTACAGATAAGTCCCTGTAGTCAGTACGCTAAGTTTGTATTAAATCACTCTTTTTTTTCATTATCAATCCGAACGTCGCCAATTTCAAAGGCCGACAGTAAATAGCCATGATCACAATTGAATCATCTATGTATATGCAGTGTAATTGTATTAATATTTGTAAGTCGTGATGGCCTCGAGGTTTAGGCACGCGGTCGAGATTCTCGGCGGTCGTGGGTTCAAACCCCAGGCGCACACCTCTGTTTTTTCAGAAGTTATGTTTGTATTTACAAATAATTATCCCGTACTTTAACCGTGAAGGAAAACATCGTGATGAAACCTGCACACCTAAAAGTTCTTAGAAATTTCTTAGGTGTGTAGTCCGCCAACCCGCACTAGGCCAGCGTGGTGGACTAAGGCCTAACTCCTCTCTGTTGTAGAAGAGGCCCGTGCCCAGCAGTGGGACGTATACGGGCTGATGATGATAATGTTCAATGATATTACGAATATTTTATAGAAACAGATGCGTACATATTGTTCCTACCTACAAAGATTAATACTAGCAGTAAGTAATTAGAAGTAATTTTAATTATACCTACTTTGCCGGAGTGCTACAGTAAACTACAAAGGCCTGTTATCCGTCTGTAAAAGTTATATTGAACATAAAAAAACTCAACAATTACTTTTTTTATTTACGACCCATTAGCTTTATCGGTTCCAATACATTCATTAAACTGATGGAGGGCACAACGGTTTTCATATAAATTATATATTATCAAATTGGACTAATATTTTACGTGGTTAATGGTAAGATATTAATATCCGCCGGATAGCGATTATTGAATTTAAGGACCAAAAAATAATGATACAGGTCAACATAATTATGTCGGCAAGAGATAATCGTAATATTTACTCCCAGGTTAAGAAGTATACTTATATTTTGATATTGAGTAACCTATGAACTTTCCCAAAGTTTTATCTATATTTATACCAAAGTATCATTCAAATCGGTCCAGTGCAGTGACGATACTTCCATAGAAGCCCAAAAGCGTTACACGTTTATCGTGTAATGTCTAGTTTATAATTGTTTATTGAGGGGTCGGTATATTCTCATTTATACGTCAAATTGCTTTTGTTACATAAAGATTTAAAGCTTAAAGGTTATTATTTGTAATTTTGTTAGGCAAACTGAGCTTTTGAGCTTCTATGGAAGAACCGCCACTGGTCCAGCGGTTTACATTTATAAAGGAATTATCTTATTACAATGTCATTGCTATACGTGCGTTTATAAAGCAAAAGAGCAAAGAAACTTGCGTGGTGGATCAAAAACCAGGTTTTCATTCCTGGAATTTCTATTCTGGGAGTCAAGAAATGTTCCCGAAAACCCCTATAACGTCGAACTTAATCCGCGGATCGTGCTTGAAGTAATACACTTCTACCTACCCACTTGAGGTTACACAACCGTGAGAGACTATATATACTCAGCCTATCGCCGTCCACTGCTGAACGTAGGCCTCCCCAAGAAAGCGCCAACCATCCCGGTCTTGAGCAGCCCTCATCCATCCGCTACCCGCCACCTTTCTCAAGTCGTCGGACCATCGCGCTGCAGGACGTCCTACACTACGTTTGCCTAAGCGCGGTCTCCACTCCAACACTTGTCTGCTCCATCGGCCGTCGGACCGTCGGCAAACATGGCCGGCCCACTTCCACTTTAGCGTGCTAATCTTGCGGGCAATGTCAGTGACTCTGGTTCTCTGGCGGATGACTTCATTACGAATTCTATCCACCAGAGAAACTCTAAGCATTGCCCGCTCCATAGCACGCTGAGCGACTTTGAATTTGTGGACCAGGCCTTTGGTGAGTGTCCACGTTTCGGCTCCGTATGTCATTACGGGTAGGACGCACTGATTAAAGACTTTCGTCTTAAGGCACTCTCTCTCTCTCTCTCTGCCTTAAGAGAGACTATAATTTATAAGAATTACGACTAAAATAGTACAAAATATTCCGTCCCTCAACACTAAGAATTACTGTTAAAGCAATTTGCATGAAAGAACAAATTGGACAGCCCTTTGAGCGTAAAATGGAAAACACGAAATGAAGTAAACATATCAACAACGCTTGGGAGTCATCGCGAGTGTTTACGTGATGAACAAACAGAAATATTGCCGGCTATACGTATTGGGAATTGTAAACCGAGTAATGGACGTGTGGACTGGCAGTTTTAAATTTGCACGTCGTGTTAGCTTAATGGAAAATAGCAGTTCTAAACCGAGACTATGGATGAAATTATACGGATGATGAAACGTTCGATTTCAGAGGACGCTGGTTCGATTTTTGTGATACATGATTGTAGAATAAATGAATATTTGTTTCGAGTTTATGTGTTTTTGCGGCTGGAAAGTCTGAAAATCACGACCTAAATCAACAAGAAGTTGGAATACGAAAGAAATGTAAAGAATAAAATGAAGCTAATAAATTATTCGGCGAAGAAAAGAATAAAAGTTTAAACGAGGAGGCCGCAAACTAAAATAATGACTTTTGGACTACTGAAATGAATATCTGTAAAACCTTAATAACCATTAGGCTAACTTTAGAATCGAATGCAAGACCTTAAAATCACTCGTTCTTGATCTCACATTTTTTTCATCATAACTTTCACAAAATTATATGATATACTTCATATTGTCCCTATCCCACCACACACCCGCCACTGTAACTCCTGTGCTCCAGGATCAACAGCGGCACGCACAGTATTGGCGCCGAGCAATGAAGCTCAGCGAATCTAAGGGGACCTAAATTTGTCATAATCCCGCAACGAAGTTAATCAGAAAGACAAATAAAGGAGGAGTTGGAAAACAAAGAATTTTCCACTTCCCTCCACAGCAAAGCGGGTGACAAAACATTGAGCTATGAGACTTCACCCTCACATAAAAAGAAAGACAATTACAATTAGTGAAATTAGACGCAATTACTTCATATATAAATGTCATTCTAAAAATGAGTACCACTGTTTATTAAAATGTCAACTACTGAAACTATGGCATGTAAAAATGCACATGAATTCATCAGCTAAATGAAAAATAATTCAAAGCTGCAAGCTCTCAGACAGCACAACTTCTTCACAATAAGGTGAAGAGGTATTCGGCCGGCATGATTGTGTCGACCAACGGGAGACCATCATCTCTCGCTGGTCGGCACTTTTTCTGGACTCCATTGCGCTTACCATCAGGTGCAATGGGGTCACTTTGCCGTGCCAGAATTAAAAAAAAAAAAAAAAAAAAAGCACGTCTAACTATAAGAAAAGAAACACACAACTTGATGAATACTACTCGGCGTTACAAGCGGTCTATTGATCTTTTTACGAGAACTGATCTGGCCTCGGTTCTGAGCGACGATAGATCCATCGTTCTCCCGCGGTCAGTCAATCGTCTGGATAAACAAACGTGGAAAACGTATGTTCTTGTTAAATAACTATTTGTTTGCAATACCAGTAGTTTTTAGATAATTATTTAACGAATACGAACGAAATAACGAACGAAAAAAGTGCTGTGAGTAACACTGTCTGAATCACACGCGTTGAGATTTTCGCAACGTTGATTTGTTTTTGCATACCTTCACTCTTTGAAGTGGACAACTCTTTGTTTTCCTCCCTTATTATTATTTCTGATTAATCATCATCATCATCAGCCCATATACGTCCCACTGCTGGGCACGGGCCTCCTCTACCATTGAGAGGGTTTAGGCCTTAGCCCACCACGCTGGCCTAGTGCGGGTTGGCGGACTACACACCTAAGAAATTCCTAAGAAGTTTTAGGTGTGCAGGTTTCATCACGATGTTTTCCTTCACCGTTAAAGTACGTGATTATTCATTGTGAATACACACATAACTTCGAAAAGTCAGAGGTGTGTGCCTGGGGTTTGAACCCGCGACCGTCGAGATTCTCGACCGCGTGCCTAAACCTCGAGGCCATCATGACATAATAATAATTTCTGATTAATATCGTTGCGGAATTAAGCTTAGCGATAAAATCAAGAGCGAAGATATTCGTAAACAAAACAAAAACCGTCTTAAAAAAAAACTAATCCAAAACAAATTAAAATGCACTAAAAAGTAAAAAAATAATTGCGTATTCTTCTGTAACTTAATAATCAACTTACTATTTCTCTTCATCAATATGTAGGTACGATCTATGTGTTTACGACGCAAGAAGCTAATAATATAATGTTTTTTTTTTTTTATTTATTTTTTATTCTGGCACGGCAAAGTGACTCCACTGTACCTGATGGTAAGCACAGTGGAGTCCAGAAAAATAATACCGACCAGCGAGAAACGATGTAGTTTTAATTATTGTTATTCTTGGAGGCGGTGTCAGCCAAGGTAGGATTCTCGTATTATTATTCATCATCATCAGCTCATATACGTCCCACTACAGGGCACGGGCCTCCTCTACAACTGGTATGTAGGTATGTATATTGTAGTGTTTCCTTGATTGGCATCACGTCACGATGTTTTCTTTAACCGTTATAGTAAGTGATGATTCATTATGAATACACACATAACTGGGAAAAGTCAGAGGTGTTTGCCTGCGTAAATTTAGGTGTGCAGGTTACATCACTATGTTTTTCTTCACCGTTAAAGTAAGTGATGATTCATTATGAATACACACATAACTTCGAAATGTCAAAGGTGTTTGCTGGGGTTTGAACCCGCGACCGCCGAGATTCTCTACCGCGCGCCCTCGTGACCATCACTACTTTATGTGGCTATGTATAGTACCTATGTATGTACATAATATTCCTTCGAGAATACGGGCTTTTATTGCTTGTAGACTGTAATCTTATACTATGAGACGTTAATCCCACATAAGTAAACCACACAGTTTGCGCTCCATCAAATTTCAAGCATGACTAAATGGTTGGTGGCAGATAACAATTATCAGATCATTAATACTGAAACGGCCACGAAATTGTCAAAACCAAAACTTGCTACTATTTAGCCGTAGTCTGATGTATTTTTTTATTTTAGTTTTTTTATACGTAATTTTCAAACAACAATGCCACTCGCATAGTACAACCAATAAACTCACGCCTGTACTCCCTGAAGGGGTAGGCAGAGGGGTATTTCTGCACCCACATTTCACAAAAATTCCCGTAGAGCCAAATATTGGTGAAGAGCTGAGCTTTACCATTACAAATAAAGTTTTAAAAATCCCCATCGATCCTATGTGTGCTAAAAAAGTTATTCGGGGTCAAAATTTAAATAGGTAAAAAGGGTAAGTTTTATCAAAAAAATACTTCAAATGTCTATATTGACCGGACTAGTATTGGAATTACTCTTAGGTAAATTGCAGACACAGGGATATAAAATCTTACCTTACGATAAGTAAAATGTTTAATCGTGTTTTCGTTGCTGTATCTACTACGTATTTTCTTTAAATAGTTTCCGGTCTACCGCATTTCACAGAATCTCTATCACTGACGTCATCTCTTTCAAAATCAATCTTAGTTTGTACACTCTTTCCTTCATCCATCAATATCTATTTTAATCATTCTATTAGTTTCATTCGTATAGTTTCTTATCACGTACCAATAATTTTTTACCCAATACCCTCTTCAAAGTCTTGGCTGGCGTCATTTCCGATAAATTTATTATCTTTTTTGCCGTAAAAGTGAATTATAGCTTTGTTAAAAAAAAAACTGTCACTTATTTAAACACTTATTGGTAGCTTTTTATTTATTTACATTCGGGATACAGTCAGTTACAATTGTTATAAGAAGTCATTGAACTGATACAAAAAAACTATTCCAAAACAAATTAATATGCACTAAAAAGTAATAAAAATAATTGCGTATTCTTCTATTAATAAATTAATCAACTTACTTTTTCTTTTCACCAATATCTGTTTACCACACAAGAAGGTAGGTAGGTACCTACTCGTATCCACTTAAAATATAACTCAACACTTAGGATGAAATAGAATAAAATAAGATAGAAATGAAATGAAAAGTTAGACTACTTAAAAGTCAATCAAATTATTACGATAATAATAATGTTGTAACAATTTTTGTTATTTTTAGAGTCGGTGTCCAAAATGGGACCACAGTGGAAGCATCAGCTTTCAAATAAAAAAAAATCATCTTAATCGTTCCACCCAGTCGAAAGTTCTGAGGTAACAAACATAAAAAAACAGACGAATTGATAACCTCCTCCTTTATTTGAAGTCGGTTAAAAAAATACAGTAAAATTTCCACCATTGAATAGCACATAAAAATGAAGGAAGTGAATAAAACGGAGTTAGGAGTACTCATAAGTGACGTATGTGTTTGACGAGATATTAAAGAAGTAAAAGAGGTGTCAGGAGCATAGCTTGTGGCACTTAATAGTATCTGCCCGTGTGATTCAGTCGTCAGTGTGTATGAATGTATGAATAAAATGTTAAATAAATTGGGTACATAGAAAGACGGAAACGAAGGACTACAGACATCTTGATTCACAAAGATATGAACTTGTTGACCTTCTCTTTAATGCTAATATGTTTATTAATCATGAAATAAAATAAAAATAGCAAATTTTATGATGATCCACAGTAGGTACCTACAATGAATTAGGGTTGATTTTGCTACCACATTTCATTCGGAGCGCTCATAAATCTCATTAAAAACGTTCTCAAATTATGGGAAAGACTATTTTTTGCCATAATTTATGGAGCGTATTATAAAACCTTAAGCTAATTGCAAAATTGAGAGCGCCTTCTTCCCTCTACATAGACTGCCTCGTGGTCTCGCAGCACAAGCATTTCCCGTACGATCTAGAGGTACCGGTTTCTATTCCAGGATCGGGCTGTGTTATTGGGTTTTTCCATTAGGAAATTCTCAGTAGCAGCACAGAGTCGGAGCAGGACGGAAATGTGTTCGAAAAACTGCAATAGGCTCGTTCCCTATGACTTGTTTTGTATCGACATACCTTGCGAAATGTGGTTGCAGCATTGCACCTCTGCCTACCCCTTCGGTGAATACAGGTGTACAATTATGAACGAATGAATGTAAAAGTAATAAAGAAATTACAATTATAATGGCATAAAACAAAACCGATATAAAGCAAATAAATTTGCGAGACCGCCGTCCAAGCAAAACATTAATTGGTACACGATACTGTGGAGTTTACGACGGCACATCAAACATTTCATGTATTTATATGTGAAATGGACTCGTAAACACAGTTTTAAAATATGCTATAGAAATAAATATTTGCATCAGTATGTACATTCGACGTAGTAAAAATGTATGTAGCTTTTGTCTCCACTAGTCTAGCTTATTTAAATAAATCATCATTAGCCCAAATACGTCCCACAGCTGGGCACGGGCCTCCTCTACAACTGAGAGGGTTTAGCCCTTAGTCCACCACGCTGGCCTAGTGCGGGTTGGCGGACTACACACCTAAGAAATTCCTAAGAACTTTTAGGTGTGCAGGTTTTATCACGATGTTTTCCTTCACCGTTAAAGCAAGTGATGATTCATTGTGAATACACACATAACTTCGAAAAGTCAGAGGTGTGTGCCTGAGAAATTCTCGACCGCGCGCCTAAACCTCGAGGCCATCACTGATTATTTAAATAAATATAAACAAAGAAATACACCCAACAGTCACATATCTACATAGGTCTGACCCCACACTAGGATACAAGTCCTGTGTCGTAGGTATCAGAAACTACGAGAGACTTTTCGTTCTCATAAAAACCCAGGCCCGAAAAAAAATTTTGTGGATCACACAAACATTTGTCTCGGTGCGAGGATCGAACCCGCGGCCTCTCGTTTGGCAAGCTGGTGTCTAGTCAACTGCGCCACGGGGATGTCAATGTCAATTTAGTTTATAAGTTGCTAGGGTTTGCTCGCTGCTTCACTCGTTTATGTAGATACAGTAGGGGCAAAGGCAGGCTAAAACCGCCTCCAAGAAACTGTTTTTGTTTCTTTTTCAGAATTAAAATTCATCACACACTACAGCAATGTAGTGACAGGCAATCATTATCAGTAAAGTCGTGATGGCCTCATGGTTTAGGCGCGCGTTCGAGAATCTCGGCGGTCGCGGGTTCAAACCCGCGACAGGACGACCCAGGCATACACCTCTGACTTTTCGTACTTATATGTGTATTCATAATGAATTATCACGTACTTTAACGGTGTAGGAAAAAAAGTTCTTAGGAATTTCTTAGGTGTGTAGTCCACCAACCCGCATTAAGCCAGCGTGATGGACTTAGGCCTAACCCCTCTCAGTTGTAGAGGAGGCCCGTGCCAAGCAGTGGGACGTATATGGGCTGATTATGATGATTGCACATATTGCCTCGTATTTATTTAGCACAACCACATAATATATATAAAATATTTTTTACTTTAAATATTTTTAATTTTTATTCAAAGGTGCTGCTACTGATATACTGATCGCCTTTTAAGTTTAATGTATATTATAATAAAAATTGTGATTTAGATAACTAAGTTTCACTCTGCAATGAATGTAATCACCCTCAACACGCAATAACGTCTACGTCGAATGATGATCACCGTGATGACGTATCACCCTCTGAGCCGCTAACGTAAATCTAGTTTAAGGTAAGAAAACATTGAATTATGTTTGAATTTCTTAGGTGTGTAGTGAGCCAACACGCACTAGAACAGCATGGCCTAAACCCTTTTAGTTGTAAAGGATGCCCGTTGTATACTATTATATATACGCCGGATAATTCGGCCCATTGGGATTGATATCGGATATCCGATAAAGTTAGCTGTTCGTATCGCCGAGGCGTGCTCAGTCCCTTGTCATGACTACGAGCTGAAAGTTAGACCGGGAATGCCAATCGAATTTGAATGGGTTAACTTTTGCAGTTCTGCCATAATTTAATCATTAATTTGGTATAGATTTTTACCCTTAAACTTTCTTAGACTTTTCGAAGTTATGGGTGTATTAACATTAAATAATCACATACTTTAACGGTGAAAGACAACATCGTGAGGAAACTTGCTCACTTAAAAGCTCTTAGGAATTTCTTAGATGTGTAGTCTGCCAACCTTCACAAGGCCAGCGTGGTGGACTAAGGCTCAAAACTCTCTCAATTGTAGAGGAGGGCCGTGCCCAACATTGGGACGTATATGGGCTGATGACGATGATGAAACCAAATTTTTAAGAAATTCATTTAATGATAATATGTATTATTTAAGGATCAGTAGATAAAAGACCATTTACGAATCTATCAAAGAGAAGTAGCCAGCGGTGCACCCATAAAAATCAGACACATAATGAATCACACAGGTCATGTTAGTGGCACACATAAACGACAGATTTAGATGAGAATATGTATGGAAGAAGAAGAAGAAGAACAAAAAGACTTTTGTCAGTAACCTGGAGCATTCAGTGGTATCGGATACTGGCAATGTGTATAAATGTCAAACACAATATTCAATGACATCCCAACTTAAATTAAATGTGCAAAATGGACGACATCTTTCCAAAGAATCCCTACGTTATTGCCTGTTCCCAAAGCGAATCACTTTAGCAGTCAGTAGTAACCCGGCAATGGATAGCAAATAATTTACATAAGACCAAACAAAGGTCGTGATTGAATGGAAAGTTTGAAGCGGTATATTTCGCATTGTTTTGGAGATATTTGTTCCATTGTGATAGGTGATCCAATTTTGACGAGTTTATTTATCGATTGTATCAGAATTGTGAGCTGAAAAGAATTACAGATTAATTACAGATTATTTTGTGCTTTATAACTGCCTCGTGGTCTCGCGGTACAAGTATGTGCCGTGGGATCTAGAGGTCCTGGGTTCGATTCCCGGGTCGGGCAAAGTGTTATTGGGTTTTTCCATTAGGAAATTCTCAGTAACAGCACGGAGTCTGGAAATGTGCCCGAAAAACGGCAATAGGCTCGCCCCCTATTACGTGGGACTGATACATACCTGGCGAAATGTGGGTGCAGAAATGCACCTCTGCCTACCCCTTCTGGGAATACAGGCGTGAGTTTATGTATGTATGTAACTTTATAGGTATTTTTAATGACATTATTTATGAGTTTTAATTCAATTTCATGGTCAATCTGACATTGCACTGTTAGGTACGTGACTTCAATGCAATTAAGTAAGGGTTAGGTCTAAGTCCAACATGCTGGCCTAGTGGAGTTGATGGACATTATTTACCCGAGAAATTGTGAATATTTCTAAAGTCATGGGTTCTACGATGTTTTCAGTCACAGTTTTAACTATGTGGCCTATTCGAAACCAATCCGCTGATATGGTATCTCGATCGATCGCACCGCGAGGCCCTCACTACTTAAACAATAATAATACTTAACAATACTTAGACAACTACATACATACATAAACTCACGCCTGTATTCCCCGAAGGGGTAGGCAGAGATGCATTTCTGTACCCACATTTCGCCAAGTATGTATCAGTCCCACGTAATAGGGGGCGAGCCTATTGCCGTTTTTCGGGCACATTCCAGACTCCGTGCTGTTACCGAGAATTTCCTAATGGAAAAACCCAATAACACTCTGCCCGACCCGGGAATCGAACTCAGGACTTCTAAATCGCACGGCACACACTTGTGCCGCGAGACCACGAGGCAGAAGTACTTAGACAATTATAATGATAAATAAATAAAATTCAAAAAATCTTTTCGTTTTTAATGCGGAAACAAAGTTTTATCTGCAAGTAATGTGTATCTAAAACCGTCAGGACATATCAAGTCTATTACTTGATTTGGCACGAAGCGACACTTCGATATAAGCAGCTTACGACGACATTTCACAGCGCTAACTTTCAGCGCTGCGTTACTAACACAGTTAGTGTCGCTGTATATACCAATACTACTCTACTCTGGTGGGGTCGAACGAGGAGGAGTTAGCGGAAATGTTGGAAGCCTTGGAGATAATTAGTTTAGAATACGGCCTGAAGATTAACAGAGGCAAGACTAAATTGATGTTCGTAGACAGGTACAACACCAATCCTCGCACGTTTGAACTCCGAGATTTGGATACAGTCGAGGATTTCAATTACCTGGGCTCTTTGATACGCTCCAACGGCGACTGCGAGAAAGAAGTGGTGCGACGAGGGCAGATGGCAAAAGCGGCGGTCAAAGGGTTGGAGAAGATATGGAGAAACCGCGGGATTAGTTTGAAGACCAAAGTTAACTTGATGCGGACTCTAGTCTTTTCCATCTTTTTATATGCCTCTGAAACGTGGACCCTGAAGGCAAGAGCAAGGGAAAGGATTGACTCGTTCGAAATGTGGTGCTGGCGGAAAATGCTGGGTATCAAGTGGACAGCTCGCCGCACTAACGAATCAATCCTGAACCAGCTAAGGATTAAGATACGTCTCTCCACCATTATAACTCAACGCGTACTTCGCTTCTTTGGCCATGTGGCTAGGCAGGAGGACAGCCTGGAAAAACTTATAATGGTTGGCCACGTGGAGGGGAAGAGAAGTAGAGGAAGAGCGCCGTCCCGGTGGATAGACACGGTAAAGGCATATACTGGAGCCAGTGCCCAGGCTTGCCTACAAATGGCACAGAATAGGAATGCCTGGAGGAAGGTGGTACGAAGTATACAGGAGAGCCACACGCATGGTGGTCACGACCCTCAGTAATGAGGAAACGACTAGGAAGAATATACCAATAAGGGTTTATTGAATACTATTTCGCGCAACTATATAGCTAAATGTAGCATCATAGTTTGCTACATCCCGAAGAACACACATCACGCCTGCCAGGAGAAACAGAGATGCAACTCGAAACCCATATTTTGCCATTGTAATTTAAGTCCCCTGTAATAGGGGGCGAGCCTATTGCCGTTTTTCATGCACAATTCCAGACTCCGTGCTGTTACCGAGAATTTCCTAATGGAAAATCCCAATAACACTCTGACCGACCCGGGAATCGAACTCAGGACTTCTAGATCGCACGGCACACACTTGTGCCGCGATACCACGAGGCAGTCATTATGAACTTATCACATAACTTCGAAAAGTCAGAGGTTCTTGCTTGCCAGTTCGTAATTCCAGATAGACGTGTATTATCCGAAGCACGGCACACAAATGTATATTGCAGGTTATACCGTATGTAGGTTGAACGCAATCTGGGCACTCACGAATATTGTATCACCAGCAAATTGGGTATTCGGCAATCTCAAACAACGAACGAAATATCATTACGTAATTAAGATTCCTTATTTTACGGTATTTTCCTTATACCCTTAAAGGTTACGCACATGTAATCATCATCATCATCAGCGCATACACGCATACTGCTGGGCACGGGCCTCCTCTACTATTGATAGGGTTTAGGCCTTAGTCCACCACGCTGGCCTAGTGCGGGTTGGCGGACTACACACCTAAGAAATTCCTAAGAACTTTTTAAGTGTGCAGGTTTTATCACGATGTTTTCCTTCACCGTTAAATCAAGTGATAATTCATTGTGAATACACACATAACTTAGAAAAGTCAGAGGTGTGTGCCTGGGGTTTGAACCTGCGACCGCCGAAATTATAGACCGCGCGCCTAAACCTCGAGGCCATCACTGCTCGAACGAAATATCATTACGTAATTAAGATTCCTTATTTTACGGTATTTTCCTTATATCCTTAAAGGTTACGCACATCAAATCAACATCATCATCAGCGCATATACGTCCCACTGCTGGGCACGGGCCTCCTCTACTATTGATAGGGTTTAGGCCTCAGTCTACCACGCTGGCCTAGTGTTGGCTGTACATGTAATGGTGAACTACAAAAACAGTAACATTTCTCTACAACCTCTAGTTTTATTTATTGCAAAAAGAAAGTTTTTTTTAAATTCTTTCCCTGTACTTGAAGCTACATTAAAGGATTATTATACAAGTATCATCAATTTAACGGCGAAGGAAAACATCGTGAGGAAACCTGGACACCTAAAAGTTCTTAGCAGTTTCTTTGTCGTGTGGTCCGCCAACGCGCGCTAGGCCAGCGTGGTAAGTCTAAACACTCTCAGTTGAAGAGGAGGCCCGTGCCCACCAGTGGGACGTACATGGCCTGATGATAATGATGATGATGAAATATAACAGTGTTTTGACATTAATATAATAGTCTATTTCTGACGGTACAAGGTGTATTTACACATACATACATAAACTCACGCCTGTATTCCCCGAAGGGGTAGGCAGAGGTGCATTTCTGCACCCACATTTCGCCAGGTATGTATCAGTCTCACGTAATAGGGGGCGAGCCTATTGCCGTTTTTCGGGCACAATTCCAGACTCCGTGCTGCTACTGAGAATTTCCTAATGGAAGGTGTATTTACTCCGATTAATATTTTTCGTGGTAGAATAAGATTGACATGACCATAAACATCCCCGCATACCTGAAATAAGGAATAACAACGCAAGAATTCCGACATTAAAATCTGTTAGAGCCTTGTAAACCGGCTGAGACGAAAAGGTTTTCTAATCTTAAACCACTTAATGCGGAGGGAGGCGGATACTTAGGAGGCATTAGGATATCAGCGCGAACGAGCATCCAAGCACCTATATTTATGAAACTAGATGTCCGAGATGTTATCTCCGTGGTCTGAATTTGGTGCAAAGTGATTAACAATGTGTTAGTAGTAAGTAGTGAGAATAAATAAATAAATACACCCAATAGTCACATACATATTCTGACCCCACACTAAGATACAAGTCTTGTGTCGTGGGTATCAGAAACTACGAGAGACTTTTCGGTCTCACAAACACCCAGACCCGAAACAAATATTTGTGGATCACACAAACATTTGTCTTGGTGCGGGGATCGAACCCGCGGCCTCTCGTTTCGCAAGCTCGCATCTCGGCAACTGCGCCACGGGGCTGTCATAAAGTGAGTAAATTTCATAAAGTGAGAAATAAAGTAAGATTAATATAAATTGTTTTCCAGTTATTTCGGCGGCATAAAGCCAATAACTATCCGACCTGCGAACCGCATCTGTGATCTTACAATCATCATCATCAGCCCATATACGTCCCACTGCTGGGCACGGTCCTCCTCTACAACTGAGAGGGTTTAGGCCTTAGTCCACCACGCTGGCCTAGTGCGGGTTGGCGGACTACACACCTAAGAAATTCCAAATAACTTTTAGGTGTGCAGGTTTTATCACGATGTTTTCTTTCACCGTTAAAGCAAGTGATAAATAATTGTGAATACACACATAACTTCGAAAATTCAGAGGTGTGTGCCTGGGGTTTGAACCTGCGAACGCCGAAATTCTAGAATTCTTCACGGTCTAGCCGCGCCTTAACCTCAAGGCCATCACTGCTTTACTGATCTCGCAATCGCTTGCCGCAAACATTTATCGCGCGACAACTACGGATATTGATGCATTTCCAGTCTACATCCATATTACATATGTATGTATATAACCACACGCCTGTAGGCAGAGGTGCATTTCTGCACCCACATTTCTCCAGGAATGTATTAGCCTTATTGCTATTTATTTTTATTTTAATTCTCGGTAACAGCACGGAGTCTGAAAATGTGCCCGAAAAACGGCAATAGGCTCGCCCCCTATTACGTGGGACTGATACATACCTGGCGAAATGTGGGTGCAGAAATGCACCTCTGCCTACCCCTTCGGGGAAAACAGGCGTGAGTTTATGTATGTATGTATGTATGTATTTTTATTTTATTTCTTAAGGGTCGAACCTATTAATATTTTTGGGCACATTTTCAGACTCCGTGCTGCTACTGTTACTTTCCTATTGGAAAATCCCAATAACACTTAACCCCACCCGGGAAACGAACCCGAGATTTTTGGATTGCACGGCACATACATACCTGTGTTGTGACTGTGAGGCTACGAGGCATTCAACATTAACATATTTGATCCTCCAAACTAAATAATATGTTTTGTGTGTGAATTTACTAATGACTTATCAGGCCGCGTAACAAACAAAGGCGGTACAAATATTCAAACACGTAGGTATAATATAGAAGAAAGTAAGAAGCAGGTTCAAACCCCAGGAACACACCTCTGACTTTTCGAAGTTATGTGTGTATTCACAATGAATTATCACTTGCTTTAACGGTGAAGGAAAACATCGTGATAAAACCTGCACACCTAAAAGTTCTTAGGAATTTCTTAGGTATGTAGTCCACCAACCCGCACTAGGCCAGCGTGGTGGACTAAGGTCTAAACCCTCTCAGTTGTAGAGGAGGTCCGTGCCCAGCAGTGGGACGTATTTGGGCTGATGATGAGGTATAATATACATATACTCGTATGTATATATTTACTATTAAGTGTAATGACAGAGTTTAATATGCGACCGCAGGTTTTTCTAAATAAATGCCAACCAACTGCAAGATTTGAATAGTTATTAATATACTAGAATTGGTTCGAAGGCTCATGAGTAAAAGCGTTACATGCAAACAATCAACTTCAGCTTTTATAATTGTTGCGCCAAAAATACACAAATGTGATTTTTACACTCTCGTTTCACCGATTGAAGTTTTAGTTCTCTTAAACTATGTTCGAATAGAATTTCTTGTAGTTTATGAGTAATATTTTTGGGCGCTTATTCTCTATCTTGAAATTAAAAATTATTTTAGAAAACATGTACACAATAAGCAGTACGGAATCTGCAAATTTGCAATAGAATTCATTACTAGCTTTTTGTTAAAGTTGTTTTTTTTTTTTCGAGAAATGCGTTATAATGATTTTTACTGTATAACCAAACTAATGGAGGTAGTTTGTTTATTACTTATTACTTTAAATATTTAAAAAAAATGTTTTATGTTAGAATTTAAGGGCCTAGCTTAGCCTTATCATAAAAATTCAGATATAATCATTGGTATGAATGAATGAATTATCACTTGCTTTAACGGTGAAGGAAAACATCGTGATAAAACCTGCACACCTAAAAGTTCTTAGGAATTTCTTAGGTGTGTAGTCCGCCAACCCGCACTAGGCCAGCGTGGTGGACTAAGGCCTAAGCCCTCTCAGGTGTAGAGGAGGCCCGTGCCCAGCAGTGGGACGTATTTGGGCTGATGATGATGATGATGAAATTATAACTTTTGCTAGAAACTGTTGTGAATGTCTGGCTGGGGATCTTCTTAAATTGTTTGAAAATATTGTTTTACACTGACTTAAAAACAAAATAATAATTAAATAATATTATGAAAAACAATTATTTCATACTTTGAAACGGCCAACTTTTTATAGTTTTTATCACTTTCCAAACTTTATTTTGATTTAAATGTTTTAGGGTTTATCAATCTTTTATACTTTTAGGAAATCACTTTTAATTAACAACACTTCACTTCACGGCAAAATCACCGCGTCGCGAACTTGTCTCGCACAGAGCGCGTGTATTCCCGGCGAGTGAGGGCGAGTGACTGTCGAACTCCGCTGAAAAACTCGAAATCTCAAACCGCATTACCGTATTCTGATAAAAACACATAATTCGCTTGCAAATAGGAATAAATCGGATATCACTATTTATATCATCACATCTGGAAACTGCGTGTATTTATAATAAGATATTTTCAGGTGTTTCAACATTCGCGATACCATTTAGCAGAATTAGAATAACTTTCAAAGCGAAACTCCCATTTTCAGTTGATACCTATGTGCCGATGTTCAGTAACTGCGAACTCGAATAGCCCGCACATCCTGTGGGATTGCAACTTTCGTATGAACGTAATATTATGCTGAATACATAATGCATATAAAATGTGGACTGCAAATTATATTTGAACCTCGTGGTATATATTTGGAAATACATCCTTTCCAGCGATTTTTTCATGGATCATCAGCCGAAAGGCGTCCACTGCTGTACATAGGCCTCCCCCAAAGACTTCCAGCGCTCTGTTACAAGCGACCTGCATCCAGACGCTTCCCGCTATTTTCGTGACATCGTCGGTCCACCTTGTGGGTGGACGTCCAACGCTGCGCTTGCCGGTACGTGGCCTCCACTCGAGAACTTTTCTGCCCCACCGGCCGTCATTTCTACGAGCTATGTGCCCTGCCTATTACCACTTCAGCTTTCTAATCCTTTGGGCGAACCGCTATCTTCCTTCTCAAACGATACGTATTCGTACATACTAAATAATAAAACTTGAATGCTCGTACTTTAGGACCTATTAAATCTACACTAATATTATAGAGGAAAGGTTTGTATTTTGCGTTCTGAATTTTGAAATCTTGTCGGATTTTAATGATTTTTGGTATGGATGTAGATAAGAGCTTCCATTGTAACATAGGCTACTTTTTTATAATTAGCCTCGGACAATTCGGCGCCCAAAACGACATAAAAACATTAACGAGACATATTGCTCGGAAAGTCATGACAGGCGTTTTGTTGTTATTAAGTGTTCCCGTGAGATGAGCGCGGGATTCATATTTGGACCCAGGTGAAGCTGGGCTCTATATTATGAGAGTTTAATCACATATGTACTAAAATAGCATTCATAACAACAGATATCATCAATAGTTTTATTATAAGATCTTAAATGTGACTGCCTCGTGGACTCGCGGCGCTAGTATATGCCGTGCGATCTAGAGGTCCTAGGTTCGATTCCGGGGTTAGGGAAAGTGTTATTGGGTTTTTCCATTGGGAAATTCTCAGCAGCCCGGAGTTTAGAAATGTGGCCGAGAAACGGCAATGGGCTCGCCCCCTATTACGTGTGGCTGATACATACCTGGCGAAAAGTGGGTGCGGAAATGTATTTCATGTGTACATCTGCCTGCCCTTTCAGGAATACAGGCGTGAGGTTATGTATGTAGACCCCTTACTTTTTATAGCGATTACTTCATTTTACTCACTCTAGGTAAACAAAAAAGCAGTGATGGCCTCGAGGTTTAGGCGCGCGGTCGAGAATTTCGGCGGTCGCAGGTTCAAACCCCAGGCACACACCTCTGACTTTTCGGAGTTATGTGTGTATTCACAATGAATTATCACTTGCTTTAACGGTGAAGGAAAACATCGTGATAAAACCTGCACACCTAAAAGTTCTAAGGAATTTCTTAGGTGTGTAGTCCGCCAACCCGCACTAGGCCAGCGTGGTGGACTAAGGCCTAAACCCTCTCAGTTGTAGAGGAGGCCCGTGCCCAGCAGTGGGACGTATTTGGGCTGATGATGAGGTAAACGAAAACCAGTGCTCCGTTGTGATTCATGCCACATCGAATTAAAATGCTGATTTGTCGACCTGTATCACTGGCTAACGTGCCAACAACGTTTAGCAGTAGTTAGTACAATTTTATTTTCAATGTTTTTTCGCATGTCAAGTGTCAATTAACGTTTTTTTTCCTCTTTCTTATTTCATTCCCTTTATCGTCCACCCTTAAATTACTTAGTAACTACAAAAGTTAAAAAATTAACAAACTTTTTCACTTTTTAATCTATTCTCATATTATAGACTTAAAGAGTACATACATACATAAACTCACGCCTGTATTCCCCGAAGGGGTAGGCAGAGGTGCATTTCTGCACCCACATTTCGCCAGGTATGTATCAGTCCCACGTAATAGGGGGCGAGCCTATTACCGTTTTTCGGACACATTTCCAGACTCCGTGCTGTTACTGAGAATTTCCTACTGGAAAAACCCAATAACACTTTGCCCGACCCGGGAATCGAACCCAGGACCTCTAGATCCCACGGCACATACTTGTACCGCGAGACCACGAGGCAGACTTAAAGAGTTTGTTTTTATATTTGCTTTAATGCGCTAATCTTAGGAAACAAAATCTCTTAGTGTCACACAGCTTACTTATCGAGGAAATCTATATGTATGTACATCATCACACTGTGATCAATTGGAACAGAGATCCATTGAATATTCGGCGTTGCTGACAAGAGCATACCTATATAAAATTCTATAAATGTTTTTTTATCAAAAAATAATAACAGTAATTTCGCTATGAAGACAAAATATTATAATATTAAAAGCGATATTAAGATTGAAAACGTTCCATCTCACATTACTCATTGTTCCCGAGACAGGTGAATGGAAGCCTTTGGATAAAACATTAGAATAAGGTGTTATACATTACAGATCATTTATTCATCTCCATAGACGAGAAAATATTTTACTAAAGTATTCCATTAAATAAATTTTGTGCGATGTCTTGTTGTTTTGTTTATAATGTCAAAAAAGTTATATGATTAGGATGAAATATGGAAATATATTGATGGTCTGCATTAACACAAAATGCTCTGTAATCGCGTAATGAAATGGTTTAACAACTATTATTGTAATATTAAGTAGATAAGTGATTTGTCGTGGTCTCGCGGTACAAGTATGTGCCGTGCGATCTAGAGGTCCTGGGTTCGATTCCCGGGTCGGGCAAAGTGTTATTGGGTTTTTCCATTAGGAAGTTCTCGGTATCAGCACGGAGTCTGGAGATGTGCCCGAAAAACGGCAATAGGCTCGCCCCCTATTACGTGGGACTGATACATACCTGGCGAAATGTGGGTGCAGAAATGCACCTCTGCCTATCCCTTCGGGGAATACAGGCGTAAGTTTATGTATATATGTATGATTTTGTTATTTATAGCATCGCATTGGTATACACTGTAGTTGATGTTATAAATTATTTTAATAAATAAATAAATTATCGATTTACATTAAAAATTCTTTGATCTTAATTCTGAAGTTAACACGGTCGGAGTTTTTGCTAACTTTTAAATGGCTATTACTTTAGAATTTATTTCAGAATTAACCTGTCTAATTCTCTTCACTGAAAATCAACGCTGCGCCATGATTCACATCATATCTCAGCTTAAAGCTGAGTTGACTACCTAGTTAGACGTGGAATAGTTACGATTTTTGTAGTTTTTTTTTTGTACTTGTTATTGTTATGTTATGTACTGCATTCTAACAATAAATTTCTTTTTCTTTCTTTCCTTTCGTTCCTTTGCTCGCGGTTATGTAAATTTCATAAAGAATTGCATGCAATATAAAGGTAAGTACATACATACATACATACATAAACTCACGCCTGTATTCCCCGAAGGGGTAGGCAGAGGTGCATTTCTGCACCCACATTTCGCCAGGAATGTATCAGTCCCACGTAATAGGGGGCGAGCCTATTGCCGTTTTTCGGGCACAATTCCAGACTCCGTGCTGCTACTGAGAATTTCCTAATGGAAAAACCCAATAACACTTTGCCCGACCCGGGAATCGAACCCAGGACCTCTAGATCGCTCGGCACATACTTGTACCGCGAGACCACGAGGCAGTCAAAAGGTAAGTTATCCATATAAATATTTTTTTTTATAATTGATCGAGTAACATTAAGAATGATCTATGTTCATTAGCATTAAAGGTCATTTATCAGACGAGCCTATTACCTTTTTGGGCACATTTCCGGACTCCGTGTTTTTATGAGAAATTTATTAATGTAAAATCCAATAACAGTAATATTTGTCAACTAAAGTATTTGTCGACCAGGGATAAGATATAATGGAGCTATCAATCTTCACACGCCACGGTCTGCGGGGAATTGAGGACACTAATTGATCCTCCCTTTTGTTATTGTTCTAAAACTTTCTTACTATAGATCAGACTTTAAATATTTCGCGAGTGAAAGATGTGAAATTTATTAGTTTAAACTGAATGTAATAACCAAATATATCGATGTGTAAATTTTGCGACTATTCCATAAATGTAAGCTCAGGGAATCGTGTCGAGTGTTCCCTATATTAATGTAATAAGTATGCGCCGGGCGGTTTAGGGGTCCCGGGTTCTCAGTAGAAGCAGTCTGGAAATATGCCCAAAAAAGACAATAAGCTCGCCCCCATTACTTGGATACAAAAATACACCTCCACCTCCTGCTTTTGGGAATACAGGCGAGAGGTTATGTACGTATGTATCAGTGGCGGTGCTTCCATTGAAGCCCAAATGTGTTACACGTTTATCGTGTAATATCTAGTTTATAATAATGTTTATTGTGGGGTCAGTATATTCTCATTTATATGTCAAATTGTTCTTTTAAATTAAGATTAAAAGATTAAAAAATATTTTTTGTTTTTTTACGGCAAACTGGACTTTTGGGCTTCTATGGAAGTACCACTACGCCACTGGTATGTATATGTATATAAATGCGACTTAAGGGCCCCATACACGGTAAGATTTACCTGTACGATCCGTCGCGTCAAACCGATCGAAACGACGAATCGATGGTGTATGTCAAGATCGTTAACGATTTACTTAATCGAAGATGATGTCGGAAATCGCAACAAAAACCCATGCAATCATGAATATCGTAACGATGAATCGACAGTGTATGGCTCTTTACGATCAACGATTCGATTTTGCCTGACAAAAAAGATTTAGATGCAAATACTGATTTCGCTTTAAATAGCCTTTTTGATTTTCTTTTTTTCTTTTGAATCCGAATCAACGCTACCTCCACATAGGTAAGGAAAAGAAGTTCATTTTCCATTTTATTAATTATTTGAACACGTCTTTATCCTTCAGCTTCAAACAAGTAAATAATCGATCGTTACGATTAGTCGTTTCATGTATGCGCAACATTTTTGATGCGATCAATCGTCACGATTTTCATCAGATCGATCGTATAGACGAATCGTACCGTATATGGGGCCCTTTAATCCCCCACATCGATACGACATGATTCAGTGAAATATGTGACAAATTTTTCTCTTAATTAAAAAAAAAATCGAGTATCGATAGCTTGGAGGGTCAATGCCTTAAGTTTTACCATTATTGGGAGTCATAACTGCTAAGCCGTAAGCTTTTTCAGTACGACGAATTATTTTGTGGGCCATAACATCATTCACAGCGGACTGTTGAAATCCTTTATCCTTCGATATGCTTTAGCACCTTCTCTTGTTTTGACAGCCCCGTGGCGCAGTTGGCTAGACACCAGCTTGCGAAACGTGGGGCGGCGCCGAGACAAATTTTTGTGTGATCCACAAATATTTGTTCCGGGTCTGGGTGTATGTGAGACTGAAAAGTCTCTCGTAGTTCCTGATACCCACGACACAAGACTCGTATCTTAATGTGGGATCAAAACTAAGTATGTGACTGTTGGGTATATTTATTTATTTATATACTGTAGACATATTATTTGGAGTTGTAAATGCTAAAAAATCCGTTATGTACTCTTAACTCTTACGCACATGTACCTTATGTACAATTCAGTCTCCCACGTAAATGACAACAAACAAAGACAATGAAATTAATTAAAATCATAGACAAATGAAGATCTTTTCTACCTTTCAATGGAATCAAATCAAAACATACCAAAGTTACATTAATATCACACGAACGAACTTGCCGTCAGCCATTTGCAAAAGTCTGACTTTAACAGGTGTTCTAACCACATAAAGTGGCGGGTACCATAAACTAGCGATGTTGTCAGTGTAAAACAATTTAAAGACAATAAAAGTTCTGTAAAGTAATGATAGCCTCGAGGCTAGACGCGCAATCTAGAATCTCGGCGGTCGCGGGCATACACCTCTGACTTTTCGAAGTAATGTGTGTATTCACAATGAATTACCGCGTTCTTTAACGGTGAAGGAAAACATCGTGAGGAAACCTGCACATCGAAAAGTTCTTAGGAATTTCTTAAGTTTGTATTCCGCCACCCCGCACTAGGCCAGCGTGGTGGACTAAGTCCTTAGCCTTCTGAGTGAGAGAGTCCGTGCCCAGTATGATGTATACATATGGGATGATGATGATGATGGTGAAATTTGATGTATCTAACCACCCGTAAGTAATAATATCTCTAATATAATGGATACGTAATAAAACGTTCTTCACGACTTTATCCGATTTGAATTTGGAATTCAGTCCATTTTACTCACTAAGGATCATATAATTATATATTATTGATTCATGTTTTTATTACTGTTCGTCTCAGGACAGTATCAGGACAAACTGCATCTTTTGATTCGAAGCGACGTTTCGAAGCGGCAATAGTTTAAAAAGCATACATACATAACCTCACGCCTGTATTCCCCGAAGGGGTAGGCAGAGGTGCATTTCTGCACCCACATTTCGCCAAGTATGTATCAGTCCCACGTAATAGGGGGCGAGCCTATTGCCGTTTTTCGGGCACATTTCCAGACTCCGTGCTGTTCCGGAGAATTTCCTAATGGAAAAACCCAATAACACTTTGCCCGACCCGGGAATCGAACCTAGGACCTCTAGATCGCACGGCACATACTTGTACCGCGAGACCACGAGGCAGTCTAGTTTAAAAAAATAATTTAATATTGACGATTCAAAAGAACTTGTAAAAGTCTATTTGAATAAAGATTATTTTGACTTTGACGTTGATTGCGAGCGACTACCGGGTCTTGTTGATTACTCTCGCACTACCTCACAATATACATTCAAAAATGATTTTATAGCCTCCGTGTCGCAGTCTAGACACCATATAAGGAAGTTCCGAAAAAAGTCTAAGTAAATCGAATGGCCAGCGTGGTGGACTATGGCCCAATACCCTTATCCGTTTATACTTGTGCCGCGAGACCACGAGGCAGTCAGTCCGTTTAAAATTTATTAGTCCCTAAACATAAAAAACTAGAAGAAAACCACTAAGACCCCGTATATTAATTATTTTAAAGTCTAGTTCATTCTTTATTTAAACGTCAGCCCCGTGGCGCAGTTGGCTAGACACCAGCTTGCGAAACGAGAGTCTACGGGTTCGATCCCCGCACCGAGACAAATGTTTGTGTGATCCACAAATATTTGTTTCGGGTCTGGGTGTTTGTGAGCCCGAAAAGTCTCTCGTAGATTCTGATACCCACGACACAGGACTTGTATCCTAGTGTGGGGTCAGAACTATGTATGTGACTGTTGGGTGTATTTATTTTCACAACACAAAGAGCACTGTAAGTGACGTTCTTTAGATTACTGTATTAACTAATTCACCAACCGAGCCACCCGGATTTTAGTTTAAAGCCAAGATTTTTTATTATATATTATATCACGGCCAAGTGAAAGCAACACATACAGTACGAATATAGTAAGTGCTAGGCGATCCAAATAAATTCTCAACTCATCATCATCATCATCAGCCCATATACGTCCCACTGCTGGGCACGGGCCTCCTCTACAACTGAGAGGGTTTAGGCCTAAGAAATTCCTAAGAACTTTTAGGTGTGCAGGTTTCATCACGATGTTTTCCTTCACCGTTAAAGTACGTGATAATTCTTTGTGAATACACACATAACTTCGAAAAGTCAGAGGTGTGTGTCTGAGGTTTGAACCTGCGACCGTCGAGATTGTCGACCGTATGCCCAAACCTCGAGGCCATCACGACTTACTTATTAATTCTTAACTAGCAAAGCACAACTATGATTGTAAGGACCTGATTTTTATAGGAACTCCGGCGAGCGCAATTTTTTACTTCGTGTTCATTCCCCCGTGACACCAAATTTTTCCGGTAATAAAAGTAGCCTATGCAGTTTTTCAATGTCCCACCTAGATCTACATATATTTATATCAAAAATAATTCATCGTGGTTATGTAGTTTTTGATACAAACCATTCCTCTTTATAACATTAGTACATACATACATACATAAACTCACGCCTGTATTCCCCGAAGGGGTAGGCAGAGGTGCATTTCTGCACCCACATTTCGCCAGGTATGTATCAGTCCCACGTAATAGGGGGCGAGCCTATTGCCGTTTTTCGGGCACAATTCCAGACTCCGAGCTGCTACTGAGAATTTCCTAATGGAAAAACCCAATAACACTTTGCCCGACCCGGGAATCGAACCCAGGACCTCAAGATCGCACGGCACATACTTGTACCGCGAGACCACGAGGCACAACATTAGTATAGATAAAATAAAGTGTTTTTCAGTGCGTATGCGAAGGTAGGTCACGAAAACACATCAGCTGTGTTAAGCTAGGACCGGCGGCTAGTCATAAAAACTAATGATGGAGCTTCATTTGGCAAAATGTTTCGACCCAAATATATCTTTTGGGGTCTAATAAAGCCAATTTCGCAGTTGGATTACATTAGCACCTCAGCATTTTAAACCGTAATATTATATTCTCGCCCCTTTAAACCTCACTATATTTGAGATATTTGCATATTTCGGTTGTAATAACTGTTACCCGCAACTACTTTTGCGAAACTAGACTACAAACGCTAATGTTTCCGTTTCATCATCAGCCCAAATACGTCCCACTGCTGGGCACGGGCCTCCTCTACAGCTGAGAGGGTTTAGGCCTTAGTCCACCAGCTGGCCTAGTGCGGGTTGGCGGACTACACACCTAAGAAATTCTTAAGAACTTTTTAGGTGTGCAGGTTTTATCAAGATGTTTTCCTTCACCGTTAAAGCAAGTGATAATTCATTGTGAATACACACATAACTTCAAAAAGTCAGAGGTGTGTGTCTGAGGTTTGCAGGTTCAAACCGACCGCCGAAATTCTCGACCGCGCGCCTAAACCTCGAGGCCATCACTGCTTTTTTTAGGTTTGTGCCACATTTTTCATTAAAGCATACGTACATACATAAACGCAGACTATATAGCGCCAAAGGCCACGGTCCAAGCACATCCATTTCACTTCCTCTATAAATGAACTATTCAACACAAAAATCAATTCGAATCAAGTGTTACTGAGATTAGCGCGTTCAAACAAGCAAACAAACTCTTCAGCTTTATTTAATATCTATAAACATGTCTTAAAATGGGCACCAGTCATTTCTACGTTTGCGACTCGGCTTTAGTCGGTTGCTTTTCATTCATAAGGCTTCCTAATCAATGCGAACACTTTCGCCATATTTTCCTTCAACGTTTTAAGTCGTGTTCATTAAATTGAAACATACCTGTAAAAAATCTGAGGCGGATTCCTGGAATTTAAAGTATAGCTGCTGAGATGGTGTGTCGTTAAACCGCGTATCTAATTCTCAAGACCATATCACACTTTTAATATCTAGTTTTTGTATCATTGTTTATGACTGCCTCGTGGTCTCGCGGTACAAGTATGTGCCGTGCGATCTAGAGGTCCTGGGTTCGATTCCCAGGTCGGGCAAAGTGTTATTGGGATTTTCCATTAGGATATTCTCGGTAACAGCACGAAGTCTGAAAATGTGCCCGAAAAACGGCAATAGTCTCGCCACCTATTACGTGGGACTGATACATACTTGGCGAAATGTGGGTGCAGAAATGCACCTCTGCCTACCCCTGCGGGGAATACAGGCGTGAGTTTATGTATGTATGTATGTGTTTTTGTATCATTCAAATGTGCCAGCAATGATCACGCGATCTAGAGGACCGATTTCGATTTCCGAAACTGACAGTTATTTGAATTTTCCAAAGTACCCAAAAAGGCAGAAAGCTCTAATTCATGCCTTTTGTATTCTATGAGTACAATAAAATTAACATAATAAAAGAGACTTAAAACACAGTTAGCGAAAAAAAAGCGAAACCATTAATCAATTTTTTTCCGAGCTTTCGAAAAAAATACAATCCAATTTTTTTTCACATAAACTAATATCCCAGAAATTCACGTCTTTCTTAATTCGCGTGTGGAAGCGTAAAAGATTTTGTGGGACCGACGGGCCGGAAATCAACTCGTAATGACGAAAAGAAATCCGGTTCTTTACAAACCTGGAGATGTTTTTTTTTTTTTTACTAACATCGAAATATTACGCGTATTCTTCGACCAAACCAACTTACTAGAGATACAATAAAGCTTTACATAAACCCCTGTATTGCCGAAGAGGTAGACAGATATATAATGATGAAAGAAAATCAAAAACTCTAAGGGTTTAATTACTCCTGTAAATAACAAGTTTCTTTGTCTGTTATTCAAAAATGGCCCAACAATTACATTCTTGAAACAAAATTTGTAACAAGGGTAACAAAAATTAATCGATTAAAGATAATCGATTAAATTTTGTAAATTGAATTCAAGTCACTTTGAAGTCGTGATGGCCTCGAGGTTCGAACACGCGGTCGAGAATCTCGACTGTCGCAGGTTCAAAACCCAGGCACACACCTCTGACTTTTGGAAGTTATGTGTGTATTCACAATGAATTATCACGTACTTTAACGGTGAAGGAAAACATCGTGAGGAAACCTTCACACCTGAAAGTTCTTAGGCCAGCGTGTACTAAAGCTTAAACCCTCTCTGTTGTAATGAGGCTGTGCCCAGCAGTGGGACTTAATTGTATTTATTTATTGTTGAAGTTATACTTCTTTTGGCGCGTTAGGGAAAAATGATGAGAGTGATTTTTTACGATGCGCGCGCACACCGACACCAAAAAGTTATTCAGAAAAAGTTTTTATTTATTTTAATTTAATCTGATTTTACTTAAAATTCTGCCACGTCACGTGCCGTCAAGACCGAGTCGTGACGTCAGAATTAATTATAATTTTAATTTCCTTAATTTAAATTTATTACTTATATGATATGTACGTCACGCATGGTCAGGCTTAAATCGTTTTTAGTAATATAACAGTTTGAAGTTATTACGATGCGCGCGCACACTGTCATGAAAAACCGACACCATGATTATAATATATTATTATATTATTTAAGAAAATATATATTTATGTATGAAGTATAACTTCTAACGCGTGTACATAAGTACACACACACACTTTTTTTATTTAACACTTTATTGTACACTTATGTATATACAGCCAGCCCCGTGGCGCAGTTGGCTAGACATCAGCTTGCGAAACGAGAGGCCGCGGGTTCGATCCCCGCACCGAAACAAATGTTTGTGTGATCCACAAATATTTGTTTCGGGTCTGGGTGTATGTGAGACCGAAACGTCTCTCGTAGTTTCTGATATCCACGACACAGGACTTGTATCCTAGTGTGGGGTCAGAACTATGTATGTGACTGTTGGGTGTATTTATTTATTTATTATAATAAAGAAACATTAATTAAAAACATACATGGATAAGTACAAACGGCGGCCTTATCGAACATGGCTATCTTTTCGAACATAGGATGGATGGATTGTATATGGGTTGATGATGAAAATTGAATTGAAAAAATATGTTTACGTTACTAGGAAAACACTAGTAATAATAATTATTAGTTTCGTGTTACAAACAAATCGCTGGAAACCGATATTTGTCAATCTCCGTATCGAGTAACCTCGTGACACGTGCTCAGGCATTTGTTGGGATATGTTTAGATACGCCGCATCATGCACGAGCGAAAAACAGATGTTAATATCGTCAGAAATCACGTTGTACACACCAATTTTTATTTCTCAAACGGATCTAAGCTGTGTAGTCCAAGCGCCGGAGCAAAAAAAGTAGGTAAGTAAAGCAACGTTCGGGACCTGATTTTTTTTTTGGAATATGTTCAAGTGTGTCCCCTGAATGTAAATCCAAGTTGGCGCGGCGGCGGGGGGGGGGGGGGGTTCACTTCAGCCGCCATCTTGGAAAACACGTTTTATCGAATATCTCGCGAACCGCGCGTCTTACGACAAAAATTGTAGAAATCATTATTGTAGATAATAATATTTGCCATCTTTTTTATTTGAAACTTTTTTTTGTATAACGCATAGGTTTTTAATTATCCAACTTTTTACAATATGGTTTTTACTAAATATTTAGGTAATGGTAAAAAAAATTGTTAAAAATTAAAAATAATGGTAACTGAATTGTAGAGCATAAAATTACCTATAAATTTTATCAGAAACTTTTTCCCGTAGCATTTATAGTTTATTAAGATGGCGGCTGAAGTAAACCCCCCCCCCCCCCCCCCCCCCGCCGCGCCAACTTGGATTTACATTCAGGGGACACACTTGAACATATTCCAAAAAAAAAAACAGGTACGGGACGTTGCAAAAAAAACCCCCGGCGCTTGGCCTAGTGAGTAAAGTGACGATAGGTTGTATGGTTACTAATTGATTCGGGCTGTTTGACTGCTATGTGGTATCCTGTGGCGGTACTTCCATAGAAGCCCAAAAGCTCAGATTGCTCACCAAAATTACGAATAATAATTTTCAAGCTTTAAATCTTTATTTAACAAAAGCTATTCGACATATAAATGAGAATATCCTGATCCCACAATTATACATACATACATAAACTCACGCCTGTATTCCCCGAGGGGTAGGCAGAGGTGCATTTCTGCACCCACATTTCGCCAGGTATGTATCAGTCCCACGTAATAGGGGGCGAGCCTATTGCCGTTTTTCGGCCACATTTCCAGACTCCGTGCTGTTACTGAGAATTTCCTAATGGAAAAACCCAATAACACTTTGCCCGACCCGGGAATCGAACCCAGGACCTCTAGATCGCACGGCACATACTTGTACCGTGAGACCACGAGGCAGTCCCACAATTATAAACTAGACATTACACAACGTTTAACGGTTTTGGGTTTCTATGGAAGTACCGACACTGGTAGTTTCATCAGTATGTCTTTGTGATATATGGGACTCGGGTCCAGTTCCTTGGTGAGGCAGAGTGTTATCGTGTTTTTCTGTAAGTAAATTTTCATAAGCAGCACTGAATCTAAGAATGCACCCCAAAACCAGCAATAAGGTCGTCTCCTATTACGTGGAACAAAAAGACAATCGGCAATTGGTTCTCTTGACTCCCTCTTACATGCGTTTGCGTATGTACGTTATTTAGACGATGAGGGTAAACATCGTTTGAAAACTAATGAGCTTGAAAATATGTAAGGATTTAAATAAAAGAGTAAAGCCCCTAAATTAAGTGGCCCATTGGAAGATTATACTGCTTACATACATACAATATAAATATACCTCACGCCTGTATTCCCCGAAGGCGTAGGCAGAGGCGTAGGCACCCACGTTTCGCCAGGTATGTATCAGTCCCACGTAATAGGGGGCGAGCCTATTCCCGTTTTTCGGGCATTATCCAGACTCCGTGCTGCTGCTAGGAATTTCCAAATGGAAAAATCCAATAACACTTTGCCCGACCCGGGGGTCGAACCCAAGACCTCTAGATCGCACGGCACAAACTTGTGCCGTGGGACCACGAGGCAGCCTAGATTATTTACTTTAATTTCTTTGTTTAAATCCTTGTTAAAGGATTTCGTAATTTCTGATACAACACAAGACTTTTCGCTTAGTGTGGAGGCGGGATTATCGGTGTGACTGTTGTGTATATCTTATTATTTAAATCACAACATCCGCATCGAATACTAAGTCCACAAAATAATACATATGTATAATTTAACTTGAATATGTCGCGGTAATTCTATACCCCAGCAAGCTAATTGAATAGTTCCTGAACGCGTCTCACGCCCCTATACAGAGGGACTGAAATAACAGTCATTAATGATAACAAACCTAATACGGATTACTAACACAGAACACTACCTCGTAGGCTTGTTGAATATCGATATATTTTTTTGGATATATCGATATTTTTTAGTGATATTTAATTTTTCGATATAAAATTCCAAGTATCGAAAAGGTATCAAAATCGATATTTTTTATGATTAAAAAACCTAAAAAGGAATCCATTTTTTTGTTTATCAATTTTTCTTTGTAACAATTTTAATAAAATAAATTGTAGTTTTCTTTTATTGTTATATTTTCCAACCAGTTATCTAATGTAATCCAACGAAGAATCGTAGATATATCGGCGCATAAATCATCATCATCATCAGTCCATTATCGTCCCACTACTGGGCCTCCTCTATTATTGAGAGGGTTTAGGCCTTAGTCCACCACGCTGGCCTAGTGCGGGTTGGCGCTCTGTACAACATATCATCAATTCCAAAGTGTGGTTATCGTAAAAATATTTTATTTATTTTATACCATTTATTTTATACCATATACATATATAACGGTGTAAAACCATATACTGAGAGCTACATATGTCATCGCTCTTGCATAAACAAGAATGACTCACGGGCGGTCGCCCCACTCCAGTGTCTATAAAAAGACGCCCGCTGCAGCGGAGCGGAGCATTCGTCGGTCTACGCTCGGACAGCAAACATCCGATTTATTGGGAAATAAAAGGAACTTTGATTGAAGTTGGTTGTTAAAATTACTTCTCAAAATGGATCCTCCATTAATAACGATGTCACCACTATTCATAACGATACAGGGCTATCTGCCTCGTCAGTAATTGTGAAAGTTTACTAAAGAAAACTCAAAGTATGAGTTATCACCATAAAACAACAGTTGTGACGTCGGCAATGTGACGTCACACATCTTAAAGACACTTCGAAGCCTCTCCTGCTCCGACATATATGTACATATACAAATATAATTCCTATCCTTTCACGGTTGAAATAGTTCGCCACCCACAGTACCGCACGTACGATTTACCCATATTACGTAGAACAAACATAATAAGAGACCGGCTTGTTTTATGATGATGAACGCCATCCCAGGAATTGTTTGTACTGCGGCTATTGATTACCCAACACCAAATTGTGTACATACATCATACATACGTACATAGTATCATCGAAGGGGTAGGCAGTGGTATATTACTACTCACGTCTCGCCAGCTGTGATGGTAATAAAAGTAGTATAGTGTTAACATTTTACATTTCAAGACTACGATTGAAATCCACATAGATAGATAGAACGGAAAAGCCTAGCCTAGTTCCGATTCAGTAATTTCTAGCACATTTCTCGACCAGTGGCGGTACTTCCATAGAAGCCCAAAAGCCCAGTTTGCATTTTAAAATTTCAAATAATAATTTTTAAGCTTAAAATCTTTATTTAACTAAAGCAATTTGTTAAATAAAGACTCCATAATAAGCAAATGTGAACTAGACATTACACAATTAACGTTTAACGCTTTTGGGCTTCTATGGAAGTCCCGCCACTGTTCTCGACAACTAGAAAGATCCACGGCAAGGCACGGGCCTCCTCTACTCTTAGCCTTACGAACATGAGGCCCCACAATCCCTCTTACCAATTTATCCCGCAGGAACGACAAAGCAGTCGTGTGGCTGGTTATCTACCTTCGCTACATTTAAGAAAACTATTTTTAACGCTAAGTACCTCCACATTATTATTGTTCACACGTGTATAATTCTTAACAATTAAACTCAAAAACTACATAACATATTAGAATGATTTTTATTATTGACAAAGATGGTGTCTTAGGAAAGAACATTACTGATTATATAATAATAAAATCTCGGGCGGAGCGGGCTCAACAAATACTCTATATTATAGAGTCTATAAGATGTTAATCAGAACTTAATTATCAACTACCACAGACGAGCACAGTAATAAGCGTCGTTCGTATAAGCCTTCGCAATAATGTCTAACTAATTCACAAAGGAACGTCGAGTTATTTATTTATGTCAAAACTTTATTATGACAATACTGATTAAGTTTGTTAGATTAGTCGCGTAACCGTACGCGTAATCATAAAACTTTGCAACTAGTTTAATTAATATTGTGTATTGTTATTTCAAACTACTGAGCGTCTTTATTCATAACTACAATGGTTTAAGATAATTAATTTGTACATAACGAACAGCTTTCGCTAAACAGCTTACGTTCATTTTTGTACGTAAACATAAGTTTAGTCTAGCGAGATTGTAAACTGTCGAAAGATTGTGAACCGTAATCGCACCTCGCGCGCTGATTGGTTGAATACTAACCTTTTTTTTTTTTTTTTTTTTTTTCCCCCGGGGAAAATCCATTTACGGACCATCCCACCCCCGGAGGGGCGAGGGTGTGTCGAACTCACCGGCGCCTTCCGACCCAGCATAGATGTTACCGCCCGTAGTTGTTGCGGGCGGCCGCTGGGCCGGGTCCCTACCAAAAATAATTGCGCCGTAATACCGACTAAAAACCCCGCGATGGCCACCATCAGCGCATTCAGCGAGACGGCCCCGGAATACCCTGAAGCCAGAGCTATGGATTGACCCGGGACCGCCTCTGCGCGGTGCCAAAAGGCACGGCAAAAGGATTTTTTGTTCCTCCTCGGGGGCCGCCAAGGTAGGGACGGCGGCCCCGCGTGGCCTCTGGGCGCCGGGCTAGATGTTCACCCGGCGCCTCCTACGTCGCCTGTTGCGACGAGCGGGATCCGTCTGCTCCCGATCCCGCTCCGCGCTCTCCTTCTGCGAAATGACACGTTCGCAGAAGGAGAGCATAGCTTTCCATGACCTCCGGCTGCCGACCATGGCGGCGACCACAGTCGGCAGCGAGAGGTCGCTCCCTACGACCGCTACGAGAGCGCTGCGCTCCTCGTCCCAGGCTGGGCACTCCTCCAGCGTGTGCTGGGCCGTGTCCTCACGGCAGTTGCCACAATGGTGGCACACGGCGGACTCCTCCACGGTTGAATACTTTTTTTTTTTTTTTTTTTTTTTTTTTTTCACGCGGGGAAAATCCCTTTACGGACCATCCCACCCCCGGAGGGGCGAGGGTGTGTCGGACTCACCGGCGCCTTCCGACCCAGCATAGATGTTACCGCCCGTGATGTGCTCGGGCGGCCGCTGGGCCGGGTCCCTACCAAAATCAATGCGCCGTAATACCGACTAAAAACCCCGCGACGGCCACCATCAGCGCATTCAGCGAGGCGGCCCCGACATATCCTGAAGCAAAAGCTATGGATTGGCGCGGGACCGCCTCTGCGCGGTGCCAAAAGGCACACCAAAATGTAATGTTAATTACTCCTCGGGGGCCGCCAAGGTAGGGGCGGCGGCCCCGCGTGGCCTCTGGGCGCCGGGCTAGATGTTCACCCGGCGCCTCCTACGTCGCCTGTTGCGACGAGCGGGATCGGTCTGCTCCCGATCCCGCTCGGCGCTCTCCTTCTGCGAAATGACACGTTCGCAGAAGGAGAGCATAGCTTTCCATGACCTCCGGCTGCCGACCATGGCGGCGACCACAGTCGGCAGCGAGAGGTCGCTCCCTACGACCGCTACGAGAGCGCTGCGCTCCTCGTCCCAGGCTGGGCACTCCTCCAGCGTGTGCTGAGCCGTGTCCTCTCGGCAGTTGCCACAATGGTGGCACACGGCGGCCTCCTCCACTCCAACGATGCGACACAGGTACGCACCGAAGCAGCCGTGCCCGGTGAGCACCTGCGTCAATCTGAAGGTCGGCGCACCGTGGCGCCTGTCCATCCACTGCTGGAGGACGGGACGCACTGCCGCGACGGTCGCCACGCCAGCACTTGGGCTCTCCAGCCTGGAACTCCACTCCTCCACGGCGGCGCTGCGGAGGGAGGCCAACATGGCCTCGACCTCTCTGGGGGCTGGTCTCCGCCCGGTTCGCCGGAACGCCTCCTCCCGCCACCAAAACACGGACGAGAGGGCTTGGGCGTCCAGCTGCCAGGGCAGAGTACCCGCCAAAACACAGGCCGCCTCGTGCGAAATCGTGCGGTACCCTCTAACGATTCGCTGCGCCACCATTCGCTGCGGGCGATGCAGCAGGCGGACGCAGCGAGCGCCGAGGGAATTGGCCCACACGGGACACCCGTATAGGGCCATGGACCGCACGACTCCAGCATATAGGCTTCGGCAAGGGAAGCCAGGACCATCGATGTTGGGCAGCAGGCGACCGAGAGCGCCTGCTGCGCGGACCAACTTCGGCGACAACATCTCGAAATGCGCACGGAATTCCCACCGACTGTCCAGAATCAGTCCAAGGTACTTCATCTGGGAGCCGATGGGAATCCGCACGCCATCCACCATCAAGTGGGCCTCCGGCGGTGGCCTAGACTGAGGTCCGTAAAAGCACAGAGCCTCAGTCTTGTGCAGGGCCACCTGGAGGCCGAGTCGCCGAATCCTGCTCACCACCAGTTCGGTCCCGAACCCGGCGAGCAGGGCGGCCCGCTGTGGGGTCCTGGCCGTCGCTGTCACCAACGTGTCGTCCGCGTAGCAGACGACAGCGACGCCCCGAAGGTTGGCACCACGAAGAACCCAGTCGTAACCGATGTTCCACAGGAGCGGCCCGAGAACCGAGCCCTGTGGAACACCGCACGACACCGCCCGACGATGCCACCCGTCGGCGCCCGGATACACGACGTACCTATTACACAAGTACGCCTGCACCAGACGCCGAAGGTAGGGCGGAACCTCGTGGTACCGCAGTGCCTCATTGATGCAGGCCCAGGGCATGGTGTTGAATGCGTTGGCGATGTCGAGTGACACCGCCACGACGCACTTGCCCCGGGACACTGCATCCTCCGCCAGTGCCCTGACCCGCAGAATAGCGTGTACCGTCGACCGGCCCCTCCGGAACCCGAACTGGCAATCTGCCAAGTCCGGGCCCGTGCTCTCCAGATGCTCGACGAGGCGCGCGTGCAAGATACGCTCAAAGAGCTTGCACACCTCGTCGAGCAGCACGATGGGCCGGTACGCCGACGGTGACTCTGCGGGTCGCCCCTCCTTCCTCAGCAGGACAAGCTTGCCCGTCTTCCACCGCGACGGGAAGCTGCCCTGCTGCAGGCACGCGGAGAACAGGCTGCGGAGCCTCGTACCCAGCGACTCGACGGCGAGCACCCAAACACGTCCGGGCACCCCGTCGAGCCCCGGGGCCGAGTTCTTGCCCCGCAGCCGAAGCACTGCCGCCTCCAGCTCTTCAGGCGACACCTCCGGGATATCCCTTGCCGAATCCAACGACGATGGCGCCGATGGACGTGGCGCCATCGGTGGAGGAGTGAACTCCTCGGTGGCCGGGAACAAGGCCGCGACGACGTCCTCGACGAGGTCTGCCCGGAGACTCTGCGTAAGCGGGGGCGCCCATGGGCGGAGCTTGCTCAACGCCACACGGTATGGACGCCCCCACGGGTCTCTATCGAGAGACCTCCGGGACTCCTCGTAAGCCGCGGCCTTTGCTCGTGCAATGGCCACCCGCAGCGCTTTCTTCGCCCCTCTGTGGAGGCCGTAGAGCAGCCGCTCCTGTTCGTCGTCGCCAGGTTGACGGACCCGACGACGACGGTGCCTGGAGAGTCGGCGTAGCGCAGCCGCGCAAGACGCGCGCAGCTGCGAAAGTTCCGCCGACCACCAGTACACCTGACGCTTCGCCGGGAGGCGGGTGACCCGGGGCATCGACGCGTCGCAGACGCGCGACATCGCCACCCCGAACCATTCCGCCTCCTGCTCGACCCGCACCGGATCGTCTGGTGCGGAGAGCCACGCCTGAACAAGAGCGGCCTCTTCCGCAGCCTCCACATCGAGGCGCTTAGCGGCCCACCGCCGGCCGCCCGTGAATCGGGTAGCGGGACCACCACCGGACATGGTAGGGGCCCGGGAAGCAGAGACGCTATACCGGATATAACGGTGATCGGACAGCGTCTCCTCATCGACCAGGACCTTCCAGCCCCGGACACGGCGGGCAAGGGCCGGGGTGGCGAACGTCACGTCCACCACCGAACCGCCATTATGCCGCACGCACGTGTCCTCCGACCCCCGATTCAGGACGACCAGCCCTATTGAGATCGCCCATTCCTCCAGGGCCCCACCCCGCGCATCCGTCACCGACGAGCCCCAAGCCAAGGACTTGGCGTTGAAGTCGCCGGCGACTAGCACGGGGTGGGACTGGCTGCCTTGCACCACCAGGGCCCCCAGACGGACCAGAAAGCTCTCGAATTCCGCCTGGGACCTGTTGGGAGAGAAGTACACTCCTACGACCCAAATCCCCCCCAACAAGACCGCCACGCATCCCGAGCCCTTCGCTACTTTTTCGAAGGGCGGGGATCCGGCGGCGCCCCGAGTGATGACGGCCACCGAGCCATCCAGGTCCCCAGCCCAGTCATCCCGGGGAGGGACAAAGTATGGCTCGGAGACCACAGCCACTTGAATCGACCACTGCGCCAGGCACTGAACAAACAAATCCTGCGCCCCGGCGCAGTGATTGATGTTCGCCTGGAGGAAGTTAAGTGCCATATTAACTATGGGCGATCTCCATCATCTCTGAGGTGGGCGGTTTCGGCCGCGTCACAACCTCAGATCTCGCACCGTGTAAAGGGCGGTGCGGGACGGAGGAGGCGACGCAAGCCTTAGCGCCCACCCTGTGCCCTGCGGGCTTACCCGCAGCTGCACAGATTGTGCAGTGCGGGTCCGCGAGGCAATCGCGGGCCTTGTGGCCCTCTTGACCGCACCGGTAGCAGATCCCGGTGCGGTCACACTCCGCGGTACATTTGACCCTTACGTGCCCCCGGTACAGGCACCGGAAGCACCGTAAGGGCCTCGGCTCCAAGAGCCGGACCCCAGCCGACACCCAGCCCACCAGGATGCGTCCTGCCCTGGTGACCTTAGCCGCCACTTTCGCCGGGCACCGGAGCCAAACGGCGCCCAGACCCGAGCGCTCGGCCCGAACTTCCCCCACCCGAATGTCTTCGGGCGAGCACTCGCCGAGCCGGGCGACGGCCGCTGCGACTGCCTCGGGGGTGACGGACTCGTCCAGCCCCGAGATGCGCAGCTCCGCAGTCTTGACGGGTCGGGTGACGCGAACGCCCTCCGACCCGGCAAGTACCTCCCTCATCTTGCTGATGAGGGAGTCGGCCTTTGCCTCCGACTCCGGCCCGGGCACCTCAAAGATGTAGGCCCCGGTGGCCCCTCGTCTTGCCTTCATCCCGGCGATGCCCAGGCTAGGGAGGTCCACGTGAGTTTTGACCTCGCTCAGAACCTGGGCATACGTCGTGCCCCGCTCCAACGCCTCCGGCAGCACCGTCAGAGTGACGGCGGCTCTCTGCGGGAGGCGGAGCTGGGGCACCGGCTTGCGCGGCGGCTGTGTCGGCTGGGGTTTAGGGGGGGCGGCGGTGTTTCCCCCCCCAGACTTCTTCTTTTTCTTCCCCCGCTTCACCACCTCGGTCCATGGTGTGTCCATGGACTTTGGTGGCGGGGGGAGAGGACGCGGAGCTGGCGTCGGCGGGCGCGGTTCCGCGCGCTTTCGGTTCCCCCGCTTCCGCGAACGTGGTTGACGGTCGGGAACCGCTGCGGAGGACGTGGCGGCATGCTGAACGGCCGTGGACTGGATGCTGGCGGGAGGGGCGGGTATTGCGCGGTCCCCTCCTCCCCTCTTCTTGTCTGCGGCCAGTGGAGGCCGGAGAATCTGCTCCGGAGGCAGCCTGAGCAATATCGCCTCGAGTTTAGCGTCGAGCATCGACAATCGACGCTCGAATTGCTCGAGGCGACCCTCGTCCACTGGAGGAGCCTCCGGCACAACTATCGGCCGCGACTGCGGTCGAACAACGGCCGACAGGTCCTCCAGGACCTTAGTCTGTGTGGTCAGGGCCACCTCCAGAGCCATCACCTTTTCGCGGAGGCTGGCATTCTCGGCCTCCACGCGGGCCACCTCCGCCGAGGGTGGCTCGTTCGCCAACTCCATCAGCTCCGCAACGCTGACGTTGACGTCCCTCTGTAGCTCCCCTTTCAGGTTTCGGGACGTCTTTGAGACGTTGCGGAGCCGATCCGCCATCCTAGTGAGCGCCTCTTTGCGCGTGGATACTGGCGCTTCTGGGGCCTTCGGCTTGCGGTATGGGCAATCCTTTTTTGCCCTGGCCAGCTCCGCCTCGTCTTCGGCCCTCCTCTTTGCTTCGACGGCGCGCTCTTTTCTGAGCGCCGCCTTATATTTCCGGCTCGTTTCAGCCACAGACTCCTCATCTGTGGCTGAAACCTGAGCATAACTTTGAGGCACCTTGAAGGTGCCAGTCTCAGTAGCGGTGTCTCCACCGCTACGAGGCCGCCTCCTCGAGAGGCGCCTCCTTTTGGCCCGCGAAGAGTCGCAGCTCAGTCCGGACTCGGAATCGATCCGGGCTGGCGCGGTCCTCTCCGCGGACGTCTCCACCATCGACGCAGCGACTACCTCCCCTGGCGCTAAAGCGTCCAGGGAAGGCACCCTGCTCAACACCACTGAGCAATGTTTTGACTTTAAATTTTTGGATTCCATTTTTGTTCCCACGAGTATGGGGGAAATAAACGGTCCACCCAGGCAGTGCCCCCTGTACCTGGGTAAGCCTAGCGTAACCCGCCAGAGGGTCGGCCGGTACTCTGGCGGGGGTCGCACTAGAGACTGAACCTCCCATCAGCCATGCATCCCCTCACGGTGCGCCGCCGCTTGGGATTCGGGGTAACTTTTTATAGAGGTTTTCTCCCTCGCGGCCCGGGCGGTTAAGCCAAGGCCCTCGCGCCGGCCGAACTGCGAGACATGACCACAGCTTCGACCGGATTACGAGTTCGACGGTGGAAATGGGGTTCGCCCATTTCCTGCTCGGAAGCAAGAGATTGCTGTCCGAGCCCGCCGAAGACCCGGGACAGAACCGGGCTGGCCCAGAAATACGGGCCCCTCCGCGGCGCGGTCAACAGGACCGTCCGCCTGGTGTCGGGATTTGGCCGTCGGCGCGGGCCGACGTTGCCCAGGGTGCACCGTCCCCGCCAGCATCCGGACTAGCAGGGCACACTAGGAGGTATCCCGACCTTGCACCCCTCCACGGTTGAATACTAACCTAACGTAACCTAACTATAGAGTTGGTTATCCATAGGAATATAGAATGGTCTACTGTAAGGATACTACTGTATCAGGGACAGCCTTCGAATAATAACACATTAAATTGTAAGCAGTTCACAATCTTTCGACCGTTTACAATCTCGCTAGATGGATTATAACCTAAAGGTGTTTACAATTTTACGGCGACATATACAAGACGCTATTTCATTGGGAACTTACAGAATTCCGAGATAAAATTAGCTTATACAAAAGTCCGAGCTATCTCAGTACCAAATGTCCCAAAAATTGTTTTAGCAGTTTTATCGCAGAAGCCAATAAAGCATATCAAAAATTAAATTCTCCTTTGTGTTAAAATTGGTAAGCGAAAGATCGAGACCTAACATAGTAATTTAGAGATGTCTCATTAACGTAATTAAATAATCTTTTGATTTTATTAGTCTTTATGTTGACACTTGTTTGTTGAAATAAATCTGAAATAATTCTTATCAATATTTCATAACTTTAGGACGCTGAAATATAAAAAAATAAGGTTTAAAACTATTAAAATTAATTATCATGATTTGTGACATTATCAATTTGTTGTTAAAATACTTTGCTGATAACGTTCGCCAATGGAGGGGCGACCGAACCTTTATGAACGCGAGTGTTGCGTGTGGAGCGCTCTCTCGCCGCTGGTATTGCTAAGGAAACATTGTGAGTAGAACCGCTGTTGGTTTTATTAAAAAATATTTGTTGTTTATTTGCTTATTTCGCTTTGATTATATTTCCCATAGTTTGCAATACATCTAATTACAAATAGCAATCATAGTTACAAGCTAAATATTGCCGCATAATAAGTATTAGGCGTAATGTAGTATAGCAGAGCCGATGACCAAACAAAGGTCAACGGTTCTGCGTTTTTTTTAAATAACCGCCCTGGCTGATATTTGATAAATATTATTTTTATTTTTCACTCGAAACAAGTTTGAGAGCCTACCTTTAATATTGAATATAAGTAGATCCTCCATACATCGACATCAAAGTAAATTAATAATTATCGTGCTACATAAGCTTGGATAAAGTAACAGCCAAAACTCAGCTAATGTGTTGTAAAGTGATTACAATGTAAGCAGGCTAAAACATGCACTGGGGCGTGATAATTACATTGTAAATTAATATACTGCCTCGTGGTCTCGCGGTACAAGTATGTGCCGTGCGATCTAGAGGTCCTGGGTTCGATTCCCGGGTCGGGCAAAGTATTATTGGGTTTTTCTATTAGGAAATTCTCAGTAGCAGCACGGAGACTGGAAATGTGGCCGAAAAACGGCAATAGGCTCGCCCCCTATTACGTGGGACTGGTACATACCTTTTTTTTTGTTCTCGAGGGGAAAGCTGTTTATGGCTCTACTTCCCGCCAGCCCCGGGGGAGGCGGGGTGGGATTCGTACGTCGGGGTTACCGGTCTTCCAGCCCGACGCGCAGCGACGTCATGTCCGCGCAGATGTTAGTGCCGGGCTGGGTCCCTAACAATATGCCTATACCGGCATACCGACCAAAACCCCCCGGTGGCCATCTCCGCGCCGAGTGGGGCGACCTCGGTACGTGAGCGAGACTGATACATACCTGGCGTAATGTAGAAATGCACCACCCCTTCAGGGGGAATACAGGCGTGAATTAATGTATGTGTGTAAATTAATATACAAACTTTTCCTCGGTAATAGTACCACCGTTTGTGAACTGCTGTTACAAGACTGGCTCGTTGCTCCTGTGGTGATTGCGTGCGGAGTGCAATCGAAATGGTTCGATTACCGGGTCGGGCAAAATGTTTTTATGATTTATGTTTTAATATTGTACGGTAGGTTAGGTTTTTGTTCCTCGTTCCCCAAAGTAATATTTGACACAGAATTAATCACATTTAACAAGTTATGAGGTAAGTATTAATAATTACTGGCTATTATTAATAATAATCACATTTATCGTCGCATATACAAATAAATGTCATGAGATTTTTTATCCATCCGTCTAGGAACCCAAAAAAGTTACACCGGATTATCGACTAAAACCTTTGACTGTGACGGTCTTTGGACACGAATCCCTAATTAATCACTTAGCCGTCTGACGTACTACATATGCTTTAGTCTCATTAGAGTAATTATAAGGGACGCCGAAGTTCCTCGTGCACTTTGGCACTCATGATGAGTTAAGATGAGGTCCCTAAAGTTCATTATGGGCCATTCGTGCACTATTAACCCTTGGCATGAAACGATGGGGTAGTTGCAAATGTTAAGTACATGAGTTTATAAACAACAAATATGATGACTGCCCTCCGAACAGGGTGGTAAACTAAATTTTGGAGTGACTGAATCTAAGTGATGTATTCACGATGAATGATCACGTTCTTTAACGGTGAAGGAAAACATCGTGGGGAAACCTGCACACCTAAAAATTCTTAGGTGTCTAGTCCGCCAACCCGCACTAGGCTAGCGTGGTGGACTAAGGCCTAAACCCTCTTACTTGTAGAGGAGGCCTGTGCCCAGCATTGGGACGTATATGGGCTGATGACGGTGATGATAATGGTGTGATGTATTATTATTATATTAGACATATTATAGATTCAATTTATATTATATACTGTAAAGATAGCTGTTGCCCGCAACTCCGTCCTTTATTTCCATATTTCTCATTGCTATTCCTCATCTATTGGTCTAAGCGTGATGATATATAACCAGTATAGCCTTCCTCGATAAATGGGCTATCTAACACTGAAATAATTTCTCAAATCTGACCAGTAGTTCCTGAGATTAGCGCTTTCAAGCAAACAAACAAAGAAAATTTTCAGCTATTATGTTAGTGTAGCATAATGGGAATATGAATTATAAATTGTAAGGTAGACGTTAAAATAAATTATAATATAAGCGCTGTTCTCCACTCAAACCGGTTCACTACTACCTCTGATATCGGACCGCGTGGACGTGCCAGACGCTATTGAAACTAAGCTTTAGTAGTTTTATTTATACAAACCAAACCTGAAACATCTGGACATAACAGTTAGTATTGATAAGACAGCGGTATCAGTAAGGACAACTAGTTATCTCACTCACACACATGTTCCAAAAACGTTTCTATATTAGAATTTAGTTTCGACGTACTCAAATATTTACCCATGCCTCGCTTAAAGAACCGTGGTCATAGAAGAAGGAAGGAAGGTTCCACAATTTAATTTCTGGCCAAAGAATGATACCAAGAAATATATTTTTTATCAACTAGCCGAAGGTTTCCTATCGCCGTTAATCATACCTTAATGGAGATAACGTTTTGGCCAGTCGGTGCCGCCCACTACGGGCGCTATTAATCAATACCTGTCATCGACTGGGCCTTATTGAATACCATTTACAGCCATTTATAACACTCGACTAGGGACCTACCATATTTTAAGCAGACAAATCATCTTGGATTTTTGGGTCATTAATATATACCTATATTCACGCTAGTATTACGACGGTCTGGTACACTGCCTCGTGGTCTCGCGGCACAAGTATGTGCCGTGCGATCTAGAGGTCCTGGGTTCGATTCCCAGGTCGGTCATAGTGTTAGAGTTTTTCCAGTAGGAAATTCTCAGTAGCAGCACAGAGTCTGGATGGAATTGTACCCAAATAACGGCAATAGGCTTGCCCCCTATTACGTGGGACTGATACATACCTGGCGAAATGTGGGTGCAGAAATGCACCTCTGCCTACCCTTTCGGGGAATACAGGCGTGAGTTGAGTGGGAACGAGAAAAAAAACCTAACCTACCGTACAATATTAAAACATAAATCATAAAAACATTTTCCCCGACCCGGTAATCGAACCATTTCGATTGCACTTCGCATGCTTACACCACATAACAGGAGCTTCGAGCCATTCTTGTAACAGCAGATCACAAACGGTGGTACTGTTACCGAGGAAAAGTTTGTATATAAATTTACACACATACATACATACATTAACTCACGCCTGTATTCCCTGAAGGGGTAGGCACAGGTGCATTTCTACTTTACGCCAGGTATTTATCAGTCCCACGTAACAGGGGGCGAGCCTAAATGCCGTTTTTTGGGCACAATTCCATACTCCGTGCTGCTACTGAAAATTTCCTAATTGAAAAACCCAATAACACTTTGCCCGACCTGGGAATCGAACCCAGGACCTCTAGATCGCACGGCACATACTTGTGCCGCGAGACCACGAGGCAGTCGTATTTATTATTGACAATATTGACAATAATGCAAAATTTTGTTTTAAAACTTATGTACTTTTTCAGATGCACTTCGTGCTGCTGATGACAAGTGCCATGTATTTAGAAGAATCCAATAATACTGCTCAAACTGGGAATCATTTCTAGGATACTTCACTCGTACCTCGCACATTTATGCGATATTTTAACGGTAAAATGATAAATATTATACTCATTATATGACATCGGCTGCATTATAAGTAAAACACAATGTTAAACGACTTTAATTTTAATATTAATCTTCAATAAACTAAAAGTTGTGATGGCCTCGAGGTTTGGGCACGCGGTCGAGAATCTCGACGTTATGTGCGTATTCACAATGAATTATCACGTTCTTTGACGGTGAAGGAAAACATCGTGATGAAACCTTTTTTATTGTGGCCATTCTTGCGCCGAGTGGGGCGACGACGGTGCGTGAGCGAGAAGCGCCCACAATGATTCCGCAGCCGCCCAATGCGCTTCCGAGACGAGAGCATATCGGCCCACTGCCCTCGCAGCGCGTCCAGCGACCCCAAGGCCCCAATCGTGATGAAACCTGCACACCTAAAAGTTCTTAGGAATTGCTTGGGTGTGTAGTCCGCCAACCCGCACTAGGCCAGCGTGGTGGACTAAGGTCTAAACCCTCTCAGTTGTAGAGGAGGCCCGTGCCCACCAGTGGGACGTATATGGGCTGATGATGTTGATGAAACTTAAAATATGGAATGGCATAATTATGAAAAAACTTTTACCCTTTCAAGTCTTAATTAAAAAGGCCCCTTTAAATTATTTCTACGCGCACGATGCCATAAGTTAACCGAGCACAGGCGTCGCTACGAAAGCCCATGTTAAAAGTGAAGTGGGCCGTAAAGGCCAAACTCATTAATTATTCCGCACTCACTCAAAAGTTGCTGATGTATTGGTCTCGAGCGACGCTCAACTTACTGTTAACGAGCACCATGTGTGATGTGTATATTTCAATGTTTTTGTGTATCAATCCGGCATAATATGGATACGCAATTATATTCTTATCCGCCTTTTACTAGCCTTAAAGCAACTATAAACTGTCTTATGATAAAGTTCTACATCACCCTTATTACATATTATGTATGAAAAATCGTTATATCCTTTATATATTATTGCATTTTTTATTAGTACGCTGAATAACCATGGAGTCTCATGAGAGTAAATTATCCCTGAAAAAATATAATATGCTCTCCCATATTACCGGGGCATGAAGTGCGACCTAAGCAGTGATGGCCTCGAGGTTTAGGCGCGCGTTCGAGAATTTCGGCGGTCGCAGGTACAAACCCCAGGCACACACCTCTGAATTTTCGGAGTTGTGTGTGTATTCACAATGAATTATCACTTGCTTTAACGTTGAAGGAAAACATCGTGATGAAACCTGCACACCTAAAAAAAAGTTCTTAGAAGTGTAGTCCACCAACCCGTACTAGGCCAGCGTGGTGGACTAAAGCCTAAACCCTCTCAGTTGCAGGGGAGGCCCGTGCCCAGCAGTGGGACGTATATGGGCTGATGATGAAACCTAAACAAACCGTGATCAAAAACTAAGACAGGTATGGTGATTACAAATACACTGACGCTATAAAAATCTGAAAAAAGTACGTTTTCCTAACCAGTCTTACCTGTTACAGTTACTGTATAAAAGCCTAGCAGAAGCCCAAAGCCCAGTGGCGTGCCATAGGAGAGGCCTATGACCTATGTCCAGCAGTGGACGTAAGAAAGGCTGATGATGATTGTATGTTAATATTTGGAATATTATACAGCATTAAACAGACAGTGATCTAAAAGACGGATAATAGTTAGAGGGAGAAGGAAAACTTCAATGTTTTTAGCATCAATGTGTTAATCACCGTAACTACGAGTATAACGCGTCTCAGTTTTCGACTTACAACCTGCACAAGTATTTTTTATTTTTGACGAAAAAAATGCCCGCAAAAAGATTACAACTTGGCAACAGAACAATCACGTCTCTTTTAATTAACAAAACAAAGATCATAAATGAACCGCCACGCCGCCAATTTCCACCCACACGGGCCCTCGTAAGAACCTCATTACGCACATAAACAGATGACGCGATGAAGCCGTGACCACATGCTCCACTGTTTATCCTTACTATAAATATTAATTATAATATTATAATTTAATTATATAATTATTTAATTATTAATTATATATTAATTATTAATTGTAATATATCCTTACTATCCTTACTAATATTATAAATACGAAAGTAACTCTGTCTGTCTGTCTGTCTCGCTTTCCTGCTAAAACTACTGAACCGATTTAAATGAAATTTGGTACACAGATAGTTTGGAGCCTAAGAAAGACCATAGGCTACTTTTTATTGCGGAAAAGGGATGAAAGGTTGTATGGAAGTATTATAATTTTTTTAAGCTAGAAGCTTGAAACTTATTTTTTAGGCTGTTGTTTAGATATAAATAAATATGACATTCAAAGTTTGTCAAAAACCTTTAAGGGGGTAAAATAAAACTAGGGGATGAAAGTTCGTGTGGAAATTCGTCATTTTTGAAGCTAGAATGATGAAACTTTTTTCTTTGGCTTTTATTACATATTACAGAAATATTCTGACTCTATTGAGGTGTGGAGTAAAATAGACTACAACTTATTTTCTTTCTGAACCCAACCCTGTAGGCTACGCGGACGGAGTCACGGGCAAAATTTAGTTTAATTATAAATCTTATATGGCGGTTTAAATCTATATTGCTTACGTTTCGGTGTGAATTTATTTGGTCGAATTAAGAATTACCGCTTTCAGACGATGTGGGTTGTGATGTTGAATTATGAAATCTATGATTTAAGGAATAGGGTCGAGGTTTGCTTGTGTAACGCTGGATTGAATAGCATGGTACAATTAGTCAGAATTAGATATGGTATTTAATATGATTGCATTTATATAAAATGAAAACTGGTCACAATTTTATTGTACCTACCACCCATCGAGAGTATGTTGTTTTCTGTAGATAATAAGTTCTGGCCCCACAATAAGATACAAATCCTGTGTCGAGGGTATCAGAAACTACGAGAGACTTTACGGTTAAACACCCAGACCCGAAATAAATATTTATGGATGACACAACATTAGTCTCGGTGCAGGATCGAACCCGCGGCCTCTCGTTTCGCAAGGTTGTGTTAAGCCAACTGCGCCACGGGGCTGTCAAGATATTAACCTAAATAATAAACAACAAGAAAAAATACACTTGTGGTTCATGCGAATATTCCCACTTTCAGGCTGGCGAAGATGAGCGTTTTATTTGACAGATATGTGACGTAAGTGGTGATGGCCTCGATCGGTTTAGGCACGCGGTCGAGAATCTCGACGGCCGCGGGTTCAAACCCCAGGCACACACCTCTGACTTTTCGAAGTTATGTGTGTATTCACAATGAATTATCACGTACTTTAACGGTGAAGGAAAACATCGTGATGAAACCTGCACACCTAAAAGTTCTTAGGAATTTCTTAGGTGTGTAGTCCGCCAACCCGCATTAGGCCAGCGTGGAGGACTAAGGCCTAAACCCTCTCAGTTGTAGAGGAGGCCTGTGCCCAGCAGTGGGACGTATATGGGATAATGATGATGATGATGGTCACATCAGCATATTATACAGCATCACACAGCCTATTATACGTCTTACTGCTGCGCATGGACCTCCTCTACAACTGACAGGGTTTAGGAATTTATCCACCACGCTGGCCTAGGGTGGGTTGGCGAACTACACACCTAAGAAATTTTAGGTGTACAGGTTTCCTTACGATGTTTTCCAGATTGATTTTGACAGAAATGTAAATAAATACACCCAACAGTCACATAGTGGGTATCAGAAACTACGAGACTTTTCGGTCTCACAAACACCCAGACCCGAAACAAATATTTGTGGATCACACAAACATTTGTCTCGGTGCGGGGATCGAAGCCGCAGCCTCTCGTTTCGCAAGCTGGTATCTAGCCAACTGCGCCACGGGGCTGTTAAATTAACCTTTTAGCCGAAATTTCTGAAGGTCTAATTGGGATATTAACGTAAAATAGCCCGCTTTTAACATAAAGGTTTAAATAGTTTCCTAAATACACCTACCGTTAAAAATACATGAGTATATTTTAATGCAAACACTATCACCATCATCATCATCAGACAATTTTAGACAGTGTCCTGTTCTCAGCTTACATCTAAATATATATAACTCAAAGGTGACTGACTGACTGACTGACATAGTGATCTATCAACGCACAGCCCAAACCACTGGACGGGTCGGGCTGAAATTTGGCATGCAGGTAGATGTTATGATGTAGGCATCCGCTAAGAAAGGATTTTAATTAATTCTACCCCCAAGGGGATAAAATAGGGGATGAAAGTTTGTACTAAACTTTGTCAATTTTAAACCGAGCGGGCTGAGACTTTGCATGCATAAAGCTACTATGACGTAGGCCAACCCTGTACTCAACCCTGTATTCTACGCGGACGAAGTCGCGAGCAAAAGCTAGTCATAAATATAATATCCAAAAAGTTACTTAGTTAATTTGCCACATCTACAAGTTGTGCATACAAATATTTCCAAATCTGTGCTGTGTACCTTGTAAAGACACGTCCGTAAGCGCTTATGACTTGCTCATAAAACGTCGCGCCGATTTTATTGGCCGCACTCAGATTGCGATTGTGTACATTATCTGATTTACTGTTCATTAACGTTTCAACGAGCGTGTTACGATAAATGGAAATTCGCTTGCGTACATAACCCGCAATGAATTTTATGTGTATGTATTATTATCGCAAAATTATTTTTCATTTAATTTTAAATGATTAAGCCTCAGTCAACCTGGCTGGTGTATTCAAAGTTGGTGAACTTCTAGATACGCAGGTACCTACATTTTACATGTTCCAGGTTTTTTCCTTCACGGTTATTGTGGCTGATAATTGAAAAATAAATAACTTGTCGAAGCGTCGACGCATCCCCACTGTGGCGTCCAACGTAGGGTATAAATACAGCCGCTCGATCGTTAATGATTCATTCTCGCTCGGAACGCCGGACCGAACGGAGCTCTGTAATAAGTTTGTTTCCGATTAATTTTGTAATTACCTCCAAAAGTTTGACTGTTTGATTTAAAATCAATAACGCCCAAGACTCTCCGAAAAACTTATAACATATTATTAAACCAATAAATATAAGTAGCTTAGTTTTACTTGTCATTGACCTTTGGTTAAAAAAATTCTGATATTATCCAAAGAAAACGATGGAAAATACATTACGAAAAGAAAAAATATTTCTCGTCCATTATTTAGTCGTTGTTTTTCTCAAATACATATATCTTGGATGGATGATTAACTTTGAATTGCCTTCAAGATATTTTCCTCTTCGCGGTTTATTTTTATAAGCTTAAGCCTAACTAACTAAAGAAATAACTTTCCCTCGCGCGGAATTTATATTTTATTTATTTATTTATTTATTTACCCTTCATACAATACATGTAAAGGTGGACTTAATGCCTGAGGCATTCTCTGACAGTCGAACCTTAGGTGGTGCAGAGATGATAGGCGTGGGTACGTAAATTAACTTATTAGAAATAAAATATACAAAACATAAATATCCGTAACTAGATAACCTAAATACATACTTATATAATACTAGTACATAAATATACACATATATCAATATATATATATATACATACCTATACATATCAATGTGAAGAATTTGCTATTCTGGTTGACAGCAACTTTCTAACTTTCAACTTAAACGAGTAACGACTCGTACACGTCCTGATCTCTAAGGGAGGGAATCTATATTTTGCCCCGGAGAACTGATTATACGTACCCGATTTAAGCGGATTTGCAATACTAAGTTTGCTAAGGGCGAGCAAATATTTTGTGAATTCGTGACTACACTACAGCTACAAGCAACAAACTTTAAACAGCGAACCATGTAAATTCATCATGGAGTGACAATTCAAAATGAAGAATGACGAGTAACGAATATAGACTGACGAACAAAGTCAGAGACTAATGGCCGAATACTGAAACGCTACTTAATCTGAGGGTGATTTTTTTTAAGTGGCTGTTATAATTTAAGCGTTATACTGAAACATCATTTATCGGTTTTAAGACTGTGGTTAACTAATGCCCACTTAAATTTCCATAAATGGCAACATTACCACAAAAAGTTCTTTTACATGACATTTTTTTAAGTATATACAGCCCCGTGGCGCAGATGGCTAGACACCAGCTTGCGAAACGAGAGGCCGCGGGTTCGATCCCCGCACCGAGACAAATGTTTGTGTGATCCACAAATATTTGTTCGGGTCTGGGTGTTTGTGAGACCGAAAAGTCTCTCGTAGTCTCTGATACCCACGACACAGGACTTGTATCCTAGTGTGGGGTCAGAACTATGTATGTGACTGTTGGGTGTATTTATTTATTTATTTATACCACATTATAACAGCCACTTAAATATAAGTCGCCCTCAGATTAAGTAGCCTTTCAGTATTAGGCCATAAGACATTTTTTTAACGATTAAAGTTAATTGTTCAGCACTGCCGTCCGGCGCTCTGTCCAAATGTGGACTTAATATGTCCCCCACTTGGCCCTATTTTTAACGCTCATTTGGTGTCAGCGTCCGCGACGTTTACGAGGCCACGCTCTTTGCCGCATATCTCGGGATCGTACTTCTTGTGCAAGGGCGTACCTCCCTCGTAACACGCCCTACCATAATCCCCATAAGTCGCCTCTTACAACAGGCAGGGACTAACTGAAATACTGATACAAGTATTAAAAAAATAAAATCATAACGCCTTGTCTCCGTAGCCTGTTGTCATATTAACTTTTTATGTTTCATCATCATCATCATCATCATCAGCCCAAATACGTCCCACTGCTGGGCACGGGCCTCCTCTACAACTGAGAGGGTTTAGGCCTTAGTCCACCACGCTGGCCTAGTGCGGGTTGACGAACTACACACCCAAGAAATTTCTAAGAACTTTTAGGTGTGCAGGTTTTATCACGATGTTTTCCTTCACCGTTAAAGTACGTGATAATTCAATGTGAATACACACATAACTTCGAAAAGTCAGAGGTGTGTGCCTGGGGTTTGAACCTGCGACCGCCGAGATTCTCGACCGCGTGCCTAAGCCTCGAGGCCATCACGACTTCGAAAAAAAAATATTCCACCTTCAAATTGATACACGCAGATGGATAATATTGAAAAATCGTTTGTTTTTAAGCAAGTTGAAATACTTAACAAGAAAGTGACAGCGAATTAATCAATTTTAACGCTAAGCCTTTTCAAAACTAATAGAATATCTACTAGAATGTCGCTTTAACGAAACTTTCCCTAATTACGCTTCCAAAATCTTTGTAACTTGAAATTTTATCATGAATAATAATAAAAAAATCATCATGGATTAACTTTATAATGAAGTTGTAACTACTTGTAAAAAATATGTTTTATTAACCATTTAGGGTCTTAATCAATAATTTTATAAATGGTGAAGTAGGTATACAAAGTGTGGCGTACATAATATTATATTTTGTACACTACACCAAAGCTAAAAAAGTAATATTTTAAGTGAAAACGATTTATTGCTAACGCCTCAAGCAAAAATTGCTATATTGATTTTCATACAGGGTTCAACGGGGCCGGGGCTAAATTGATTGACAAAAAGTATATAAAGGCTAGAAAACCGCAAAAAAAACAATTTCTGAACATTTTCGTTTTAATAACTTTTTAAAGCGCGATTTTTCAGTCTCCGGGTTTTGGTCTTTTTTAATGAAAGTATTTTGGGATTTTATAGAGCCACATCAAATTTTTCCTTTGTAAGATCATAAATCTAACATGGTTTTACATAAATCTAGCGCTTCTTGGCGACGCAGAAGTTAATAGAAATAGACTTCATGACTGACAGGATATATACACTCAATAAATATATAATGTTCAAAATTCTACCTTTATTTTAAACCCTTGTTCAATAATGGAACAAATGACATAGGTCTTGAAAAGTTCTCACTTTTAGCCTCTTAGAAGGCGTCATACTTAATTGAATGTTTTTTTTTTGTTTTTTTTTTATGGAAAAAGGCAAACGAGCAAGTGAGCCACCTGATGTTAAGTGGTCAACACCGCCTATGAACACCCATAATACCAGAGGAATGTGACGTCATACTGTCAATAACCAGCAGACAGACAAGACGCTTCCAACGAGAGCTTATTTGTCAAATTACGATAAGTAGTTTAGAAGTTATGACACATTGCGAGATAGAAATATCGCAAAAGCCACAAATTAAGAACTTTTTTTTTTTTTTTTTTTTTTTTTTTTTTATTTATTTATTTATTTATTTGAGCAAAATTTCTGACAAAAACAATGAACTACGAGCTATCTTATGAACTAAATTAAAGACTAAAAATTGAGCGCCGGTACTTAAAAAAGGTAACCCTGAACTTTAAGCACCAGCAACCTTCCATTTGTACAGGTTGAGTATAGGTAAAAATTATAAAATAGTTATACTAAAAATAAAAACAAAAATAAAGAAAATTAAGTTTGCAAACAATAAAAAGAGTTAAAATAAAAATCTAGTAACAAACTAATTTCTAAAATTAGATCTAATTAAATATAAAAGTGTGTGAATGTATGAATCGTATATGAGTTTGTGTTTGTGTGAGTGTGAGCGTATGTGAATGAGGGTGCAATTATCTTAGTGGATTACTACTAATTGTTTTTCCGTTTCATCGTAACTAAGTTTTAAGAGCCAATTTAAAACTGTGTTTTTACATAAGAATTTATTAAGAAAAATTATTCGTAAAACACTATTAACTTTATTGTATAAATACTGTCCCAAAAAATAATAAAAACGTTGTGAAAATTGGGTTCTGCATATAAGACTACGAGGAACTAAGTTTAAGCGTCTACTACTTTGGGTGGAAGAGGAGCAAATAGAGCTAAGGGCGGTACTATGCTGTCTTAAAATAACTTGCAGAATAAATAATTGTCTCACTGTCAATACGTGGCAATTTTCATATAGTTCCTTGGTGGGGAAAACCAAGTGAACTGAAGTTGTGACACCTTTCGCTTTTGCTACATGAAATGTGCCCAAAGGACTGAAATTTTAATTTGGTGTTCTAAATTTTCTTAAATATCACCATCAGCCCATATACGTCCCACTGCTGGGCACGGGCCCCCTCTACAATTGAGAGGGTTTAGGCCTTAGTCCACCACGCTGGCCTGGTGCGGGTTGGCGGACTACACAACTAAGAAATTCCTACGAACTTTTAGGTGTGCAGGTTTCATCACGATGTTTTCCTTCGCCGTTAAAGTGCGTGATAATTCTTTGTGAATACACACATAACTTCGAAAAGTCAGAGGTGTGTGCCTGGGGTTTGTACCCGCGACCGTCGAGATTCTCGACCACGTGCTTAGGCTTAGGCCTCGAGGGTATCGCGACTTCATAAATATATCGTAACATTAATCTAATATACAAGCTATTTTCCGAAGTTGTGGACAAAATAAACTCATACACAAACGCCTTTATTCCTCAAGATATAGGAAGAGATTTATTTCTACATCATAGATTTGTGCTTAAAGTAGTAGGGAGCAATCCTACTAGCGCTTTAAGGACAATTACAAGTGCGTGATAATTCTTTGTGAATACACACATAACTTCGAAAAGTCAGAAGTGTGTGCCTGGGGTTTGAACCCGCGACCGTCGATATTCTCGACCGCGTGCCTAAACCTCATGGGTTCTCAAATATCTTATGTTTTATTTAATTATTTGTTCTGTTTCCTCCAACTTTTTGTTAGTAAAACGGCAACGTGCAAACAGTTCTTGTAATATTCGGAACAAAAGTGGAGATTGCAAATGTTTTACACCGCGGTGCTTTCCACTTCACCGTAAATGTAAATTGGGCCGTTTAGAATTCTTGGGACGTATGTGTAGTGCTGGGAACATTTGTATGAATACAATTCAACCTTTCTACAAAACTTCACTTATGAGAAAAAATGTTATTCAGAACACTTCAAAATTCTCAGTCGACCCTTTACTTGTGCCATGGAATATAAAAATGTTAAAACAACATTTGTAAAAGCTTATATACATAATAACAATCGATTTATTCAGACAGCCATATATAGACAGCCCCGTGGCGCAGTTGGCTAGACACCAGCTTGCGAAACGAGAGGCCGCGGGTTCGATTCCCGCACCGAGACAAATGTTTGTGTGATCCACAAACATTTGTTTCGGGTCTGGGTGTATGTGAGACCGAAAAGTCTCTCGTAGTTTCTGATACCCACGACACAAGACTTGTACTTAGTGTGGGATCAGAACTATGTATGTGACTGTTGGGTGTATTTATTTATTTATGATATTGTACCGCTGTACAAGTAAATCTCGCTAATATAATTAGAACCAAAAACTTACATTTAAGAATACCTCCGTCGAATAAGTCAGTTATTAGTAACTGACTGACTGACAGAGGTGGTATTCTTATTGCACTCTGCTCCAGAAGGCGTAGACAAAATTATCTCAACAATATTGACTACGATATCTCAAAAGCCAACCTTTCAAGTCCCAGAAAATAGTGATCAAGTCTGTTACCATTTCTCGTGCTTATTAAAAGGCTCCGTGATGATGAAAATACAACATTCCTTGGCCTGGCAATCGAACCCGGACTCTCTCGGTCGCACACGCCCATTTATGCTGTGAGGGCAGCCTTCAAACCTTAATTCACATTACAGTAAACTTTCTTTGTCCAATATAATGGCTTGTAGTCCAGCTTTCTTTGCCCTTACCTTCACTGCATTAAATGTAGGCTATTTATATCTACGCTAAACTATGAAATCTAAGACCGGTAATAGTAGTGGACTGCCTCGTGGTCTCGCGGTACAAGTATGTGCCGTGCGATCTAGAGGTCCTGGGTTCGATTCCCGGGTCGGGCAAAGTGTTATTGGGTTTTTCCATTAGGAAATTCTCGGTAACAGCACGGAGTCTGGAAATGTGCCCAAAAAACGGCAATAGGCTCGCCCCCTATTACGTGGGACTGATACATACTTGGCGAAATGTGGGTGCAGAAATGCACCTCTGCCTACCTCTTCGGGGAATACAGGCGTGAGTTTACGTATGTATGTATGTAGGTAATAGTAATGGAGAAAAAAAACACATTGACATTGAAATAATCAATATATCATAAAAAGTAAAATTTCCCTAATCACCATAAATAAAACCTTTCTTAGTTTTCAATCACTGTCTCCTTACATCCTGATTTGTCGAAGCCTATACATCCCACATGGAACAAACTACCACATTGAAAAAAACTGCGGGCATGCCGCGAAATCATAACTTTTACACATTTACGACGAAATAATATCGAACCATCCATTTTCGATTTATGACCAGCATAAACTCAGTATATACTGGTTTATGGTCCCAGCACTATATATATTCTCCCCAGCTCTCATTACTGGTAGTCCGAAACGTAGAACAATAGACCTCTGACTTCAAAGCGTGCGGTCGTAAATGTTGCACTGTTTCTGTTGAGCTCGTGTCGTTTTTTAATGATCCCCTCGTGGTTTCTGCACTCCTAATAATTCACACAGAACAAATTTTAACTACTGGCAACTTTGTGAGAAGATATTTTAACGGGAATATCTCGTATTCAGTTCCTTTGTCAGCCTGTCTCTAGTGGGTAGTAGAGCATTTGGGCTTTTTTATGAGTAGGTTGACGAGACTCCTACAGTCTCGTCTCGCTCTCGCATTTCTTTCTTTCATTAAGATTGTTGGAGGGCAAATGTTATCTTTTTATTTCTTTCTTTTGTCATGCAAATAGGTTATATAGTAAGAGTAAAACGACTATCATCAATAACCCACATTGACAATTTCTCTTCTTCGCAGTGTTAAATATTTGTGGGTAGCGTAGATCATTCACCATCAGGCAAACAGTTGATCGACTTATACAATGTCACGGTAATACTATCATACAGTAGTTTAACTTCATACAAACGGGCGAAACGCGAGTTATACCTACGCGCCTCGATCGCGGCATGCGCAAGGCATGCAGGCAGTCGCGAATGTGCCGCAGTGACAAACAGGCGGTGTTGTTTTTTAAGCAGTAATCGCGCGATTTTTATACAAAATAAGTACAAGTGCCTATTTAATATGACAAGTATATATTGTGTTTACATATTGTGCTGTTTTTGGTTGCAATAAATCTTCCAATCAAAAAATAACATGCATTTTTATTGAACACTTCTTATTCCATTCACAAAATATTTTATTTGTTTAAATAACAATAAAAAATATTTACAACCACAAAAATAGATAGAAAGTCAAAGTATTCAGTCAGATTGAATTAAAATTCTGCAGGTTCGCAGCCCTATCGCATGTTTACGTACCGCGCGGCTGTCGGTATTTATTTCAAAAATGTGGCCGAGTTAAACTACTGTATGATAGTGTTACCGTGACAATGTCGTCTAGAGTTGCTATAATCGACTTTAGCCAACTTAATACGGAATGCACAATGGTTCTTCACGCGAGAAATGAAGCCAGATTAATTTCTTTATTTAATTATTTATTTACTTTACCTCGGAAATTGGTATTGTACGATAATTTCCCAACATCTTAGTGCCGACAAACCAGACGTATTAATTTTTTTAATGACTGAAATGAAACACATTTATAGTCAAAATAAAATATTTATTTTCAATCATTTTATCAATAATATTGTCGCTATAAAAGTCAGTACAAGCGGTCGCTTGCAATCTACCATCGTAGAATATATGAGCAATTTTCAAAACTTGTTTAGTATTCGTGCGTTCTAGGCGAAATCCTGTCAATAAATCCTAGAACTAAAGCTACAAGTGTCAGTACTGTGTATGGACGAGATATCAGATATCTAAAGAGATCATACGATCTAATTCAATTATACTAACTAAAATTATACAATAATATTCAAACACACTCGAAACACAAACATATTTTGTACGTCATAAGATATAAATTGTTATGTCAGTGTATCAGAAATCAGAATTTACAAGCAAAGAAATAATATATTATAGAAAGAACACCAAAAAAATATATTGTAAATCCAAATGTACATATATTACGATGCAGAATTAAAATCTTTAGCTTTTGTTTCATAGCCGGTATGTAGATTTTTACTCCAAGAAGGATGTAAATTAATCAATAATTTCAACGACAAACTTCTTAGACACCTATGTATTTTTTATTTATATTACAACCGGTTTGGCCCCTACTAAGATCGGCCGCCTGACGAATTTCCTAACCACGAGTGAAGCACCAAAGCACAGAACAGCTGAATAAGATTAGACGGGAAATAGACAGTATTTTGTGTGGGGACGAGTGTCGCCGCTTGTCTATCACCTGTTCATTCTACTACGATCACACGACCAATGATAAAAATTTCAAACAAAAATTAAAGGTTGCTATTTGTTGTTAGACATTTATATAAGTCATGATATTACACGCAACCCGAATTACTAAGAAGCGGCCGTGTCAAACATAATATGATAGTCTAGTCGTAAGTTTGGCACGCTGGGCATGCTCACATTTCCTTTCTAGTATTATTCAACTATTCTGTGTAAAAAAGTCAAGTAAATTGATCTAGCGGTTTAAGTATGAAAGCGTCAGAGACAGACAGATTAGTATTTATAATATTAGTATGGATTATTATGGACGTTCCCTTGTTACTATAAATAATTGACATAAAATTTTTATTTATATCGTGATATTAGAATTAATCTCTATAATTTACAAATTAATTAAATTCTGACTATTATTTACACAGGCATATTTTGGAAAACTAATTGGAGACACCCCTGCTCTTAACTAAACGAGTCATGTAAGACAGTGTTCCGCAAAGTATGTACCGCGGCACACTGGTGTACCGTGGTCATTAATTGGTGTGCCTCGACAAAAATAAGATTTTGTTATAAACTTATTTTTACTAAATAATGTATCGGTAAGAAAAATACTTACGTCAACGATTACGCCAAATTTAGACCGTCTATGTTCAATTAAACAGGCTCATGTTTCGCATTAAATACCTTTTCTGCAATTTAATTTAGATTGATTAATATTACTTTAAAAAAAAATGTGGTGTACCTCCAAATATTTTCGTTTTCCTAGATGTACCATGAACACAAAATGTTGGAACACGGATGTAAGAACCGCAGCGGCGGCGCTTCCGCTTCACGAGACCTATTTGAACAGTAACATAGCTTGGCAATTTGAAAAACGTGACTCAATAAACTCGTCATAACCTGCCAAGCACAAAATTAAACCATTCAGCCCAGGTTTAAATTACGGATGCGATCTCGCAACTTTAGGGTTGTCATTTATCTTTGGAAGTAAAAGAAGATTGTGACCATATTTTTATAATATTCACTCTTCTTTTTATGTATGAATTTCTTACGTATGTAGTCCACCAAAACGCACTAAGTCAGCGTGGTTGACTAAGGCCTAACCAATCTTAGTTGCAGAGGAGACCCGTACCCAGCAGTTGGACTTATATGGGCTGGTTCCTTTGCATAAGTAGAAAATATTCTAAACATAAATTGTCCATTATTTTTTGTATTTATACCGCTTAAACATTTTCTTGAACCAACGATGTTATTATAAAAGACTTTACTATCTTTGTTTGTACCTCCTTGTAAAGCGACATGATTTCTGAGTGTCATGATATGTACCCAAACAAAGCCAGGAGCTGCTGTTTTTTACAAAAATAGTTTTTCTTCATAATGTCTTATAAAAAGATCAAGTCGCCTTATATAAAATCCCGAACGCAACCTATGATCAAATTCAGCGCGTGAAGTACATAGGTTTCATACCGGTCTTTTAATTCGGAAGGAAATAAACGAAAAAGGAGGGGGGGATTGTCAAGAACAGAACAAAGCTTGAGTGAGTAGACAACCCTGTCTCTAGAATTATCTTACCCACCGGCATTTCTCACGCCGTCATTTACTTTTGCGACGGTAATTAGATACCTGAATTTCATTTCCTTGATTCAAACATGACTGCCTCGTGGTCTCGCGGTACCAAACGGTCGGGTCGGGCAAACTGTTATTTAAGTTTTCCATTAGGAAATTTCTCAGTAGCAGCACGGAGTCTGGCAATGTGCCCGAAAAACGGCAATAGGCTCGCCCCCTATTACGTGGCACTGATACATACCTGGCGAAAAGTGGGTGCAGGAATGTGTACCACTTCAATACAAGGGAATACAAGCGTGAGGCTATGTTTGTTATGTATGTAATAACTTGATCCGATGCCTATTCAATACCACCTACTTTCCGGAGGATTCTTTCACAAGCTTCTCTCAGTCGAAGGGAACAACTGCCATGTCTTTTACTTTGACTTTCAAAAGCAATATCTAAATAAACATACACAATCACGCGGTTATTTAATAAACGAAGGTAGAAACTAAATACTTCATGCTTTATTCCCAAGTTGAACAAATACTTAACTATCAATTTTTTTTAACAAAATATTCCAATTACAAACTTCGTACTACATATGTACTACTTCGAACATAAGCCAATATTAACCCTCTCAGTTGGAAAGGAGGCCCGTGCCCAGCAGTGGACGTACATGGGCTGATGATGAAAAAGAAAAACATACTCGATATATTATTAAAACATTCCATCTGTAGTCACTCGAAAAACAAACCAATAGACTAGTAATTTGTACAGCTACTACGCCGCACAATCTTAGACTTGGCGCGCCATCTTGACACAAGCAAATGAAGCCGAGCCTGCCAATTAATTAACACAGAACATCCCGACAACGTCCAGATTGTTCTCAGTAATTAGCAAGTTCATCGTACCGAAGCCAAATTGGATTCTAAAATGGCATTTATGTACACAATGGATTTCATAAAGAAAAGCTTTCGAGGAAGCTCGACGAGACTGTGGTGGCCTTAGAACTATAAGAGGGTAGAAATATTTTGCTTTTAATAATATAGGAAATTTCCATGTTTAACAATTGAATAGTAAAGAAGTTATTAAGAAAAAACAAAATTAAACAAATTGATACTTGAAGACTCTCCATTTGGTACGTTTTTATTCGCGTTTTACCAGAATTCATCAGACGTGTCTACATTTAGGTATATAGATCTCATTTCTATAAAAATAATTATACTTGACTGAATTTCTTTCATCGAAGCATACTGCTATTATAAACAAACGCTCATTATACTATGTTAAGTATTCCATTAAGGATAATTAAATTAAATGTGTACGTAATTTTGAAAACACAATACAAAAACACTCATTCATCTCATCGTCGAAATGTACGCGAAATTTTCCAAATAGAATAATTAAATAACATTTGCCATGTAGAAAAACATGCTTAAAAAAGTCTTTAAATAATCCTGATATTCGTCATTAAGGAAACATGTTTACTAAAATCACAAAATTACATTAAAAACAAAACATACATCGAAGATCCTCTTTCCTTACAACAGCATCTAATATAAGGCCGTATATCATTTCTTACCCAACAAATCATCCAACAAGTCTTGGTTGCTGAGGTTCGCGTCACCGAGCAAATTACTTCTTGCACTCCTTCTGCCTGATACTGAACGCTTTCTAGTAGGCACTGACTCAAAAACTTGATCAGTCAAAACCTTGAAATTATTATTCAATTCACTTAAAGCCGCATCAGATATTTCTCCGTTGGAATTGACGTATTCGTTCAACTTGTCTACTGCTTGTAGTTGTTCCACCAGCTTGTCACTTTCAAATCTCGAATGGTTAAACTGTTTAACGTGTTTGTCTATGACTTTACTACTCTTCTCTATGTCATACATTATATCTTTGCAATATTTGTCTATTGGTTTTGCTGACAATTTTCTTTCTAATACACTGTTCTCTCTTTTGATCTTTTCTTCTGCAATTTTATATTCATTTCCAACGGACGCATCGTCTCCTCCAGCATTGTTATAAAATGAAACGTTCGAATTTCGTCTCCCTCTTGATTTTGGTCTTTCAATTTCTTCTTCCACAATCTGTTCTTCAATAGATTCTTCCGTCGATCGCCTTCGTAATGCGCTAGTTTTCCTTTGTACAGGCTCGTCACTATTTTTGATCTTATTTATTAGCTCGGTCTTCATTGCTTCCATTTTCTTTGCAACTTCATCAGGTGTAGAATTTTTGGTGTCTAGTTCTTCATCAAATATAGCCAAATCAGCCATACCATCTTGCACTGTTTTGGCGATCTCGACTATGTCATCCGAACCTTTGGAATTCTTCCTAGTTTGGTTTGGAGTGGACCTGGTGCTGTTAGATGTTGTTCTACTCCTGGCGTACCTTGACCGAGGTTCGATAGATGATGAGGTTTCTTCTTCGTTGGAAAGAGCACTACTGAGGCTTCGAGAATTCTCGCACAACTTTGCAAGTATATTCTGATCGACCTGAAACAATTTAATTTATTAATTTAAAATACTCTAAAAGTGCTAAAGTTTATTTTATTTTATTTATTATATATATTTTTTTCATCATCAGCCCATATACGTCCCACTGCTGGGCACGGGCCTCCTCTACAATTGAGAGGGTTTAGGCCTTAGTCGACCACGCTGGCCTAGTGCGGGTTGGCGGACTACACACCTAAAAAAATCCTAAGAACTTTTAAGTGTGCAGGTTTCATCACAATGTTTTCCTTCACCGTTAAAGTACGTGATGAAATCATCACACTAAATCTATCTTTAAAAATTAAAAACGTCTACCACGTATTCCACGTAATGCTCACTCCTTATTTATGAGTACTTACGCTGATTCTGCCGTCGTTACTTCGATGCACATTGGTCTCCATGGGCTTAGTTTTGGCTGGCGGTGACCTCGCCGCCATCATCGTCGGCATCAGCTTCGTGGGTGACTTGACGGGACGACTGGCCGCTGTGCTTAACATCTTCTCTTTCATCTGTTATTATCAATATTCTATATATTATAAGCTTTCAGAATTTTATAAGTCATGATGGCCTCGAGGTTTGGGCACGCGGTCGAGAATCTCACACACCTCTGACTTTTCGAAGTTATGTGTGTATTCACAATGAATTATCGCGTACTTTAACGGTGAAGGAAAACATCGTGATGAAACCTGCACACCTAAAAGTTCTTAGAAATTTATTAGGTGTGTAGTCCGCCAACCCGCACTAGGCCAGCGTGGTGGACTAAGGCCTAAACCCTCTTAATGGTAGAGGAGGCCCGTGCCCAGCAGTGGGACGTATATGGGCTAATGATGATGATGAAGCTTTCAGAAGCGGTTTTATTTAGAAAAATATATATACACGTGGTGGCGGTAACCACCAATAAACTAAACTCGATTTAATTTCACACATATAATCAAAGTAACTGACAAGAGGTCCGCTCCGCACAAAGTCACGAATAATAATAATTGGTCGGTGTGCTCGCACCCGCTTATATAGCTCTTCTTGAATATACCCCTCCTCTTGAATTTTATTAGTGAGTCCTCTAACTATATTATATCATGAAATTTTATGTTCACATTAATCTAAATCTTGCAACACGGGCCACCTAACACCCGATTATTCAACTATGGCCTAGTGTGGGTTGGCTACACACCTAAGGAATTGTTAAGAGCTTTTAGGTTCCATGTTTTATCACATTCTCCTTGACCTTTAAAGTACGATTGAAATATTTTTTGGTCAAACTCTCCCAAACATTTATGGATCTTCTTCTATATTATAGGAATCGACCCGCGAGCCATCTATTCATAAATAAATTAGGCGTTGCACCACGAAAACAGCAAATTTTTAATGTTACCACTGTTAGGGGAAGGTTAATTAAATCAGTTAAGCATGTTCTACTTTTATGTCTGGCAATAAAGTGTAGTGACGAATAGCCCCCAAACAGCGAGCGGTATTTCTTTACCAAGGACATTTATAACTATCACGCTGTGCCTTTTACGCTTCACCATAAACGCCAGCCTAATTTTGCAGACTACAGCGTTAAAAATAACACTGCACTCTATACAAAATCGTAAATCATTATGCATAACACAGGCGTCGTTGGAGTGAACTTTAACGCCGGACGTGAACAGAGAGACAATGGAAAGTTTCTGAGGAGATAATTTTTAAAAACTTATGGATGCTTGTACTAAAATCAATTTGATTAATTAATTTAATACTTGTTTTAATAAAAGGCGTTATGGTTTAAAGAATAGAAGTCAAAATGGCGGCGGTCGTGAGTTCAATTCCCAAACATATATCTAAGGCTTTTTGATGTAATGAAGATGAAATAAAAACACTGTGTAGGCAGTCGTCACTAGTAAGGAACGGGCAAGAAACTCTAGTGTTGCTTTTTTTCACATTGGTTCATTACGCATTTCAATACCTACTGAAAGCAAAATTGAGACGGAATCTGCACTTATAAGCGATAATTTGACAGCCCCGTGGCGCAGTTGGCTTACGAAACGAGAGGCTGCGGGTTCGATCCCCGCACCGAGACAAATGTTTGTGTGATCCACAAATATTTGTTTCGGGTCTGGGTGTATGTGAGACCGAAAAGTCTCTCGTAGTTTGTGATACGCACGACACAAGACTTGTATCTTAGTGTTGGGTCAGAACTATGTATATATCTGACTGTTGGGTGTAAAAGACTTTTTCCTCTCACAAAGACCCAGCCTCGATACAAATGTTCGTGGATCACACAAACATCTACCCAACTGCGCCACGGGGCTGTCAATTCTGCTGAAACTACAACTTACTTCAATAATGCTGGAGAGTTTGTCAGCGTTGTTGATGGCGAGATCGAGGTCGTGCCTGGTGTCCTTGTGCTTGTTTATCTCGTTCTGCAGCTGGTGCCTGAAGTTCTTCGCCTCAAGTGCGATGCGTCGCTGCAGCATCGTGATCGTCTCGTTCTGCTGCTGCACTTTGGCTGTCAGGTCTGTCACTTGGGCTTGCAGTTTCTCTCGTTCCAGAAGACTTCTATAAATATAAAAGTGGTTTGCATAAGATGGCCAGAATTCTTACGACTGGTACTAACATTATGAAGTGAATTCAGTAATTAATTCAATAGATTTAGAACATACTTTTTCGTGACGATTAAAAATGGTTACAGTTTATTTAGTCAGGCCTAATTAAATCGTGAACCTAAGTAAACGTTAACAAAACAGAAAGAATTCATCTTTGCAAGCCATTCTTTGTAATCAAAACAAAACTGCACTCGCTATAACTTTGGTAGGACTAAAGAACAATTTAATGAGTATAGCCACTCACGTGGGTTTTACTATATTTAAAAATTCTAGAAACATCAATTAGTGCAACAAGAAATCAGAATAACAAGGCTACCTGTCCTTGCTGAGGTCCAACAAATGCTGGTGTTCATCTCGCAACTGCTGCAATTGCATGTCCTTCTCCTTGAGTTTCTGTGTGACATCCTTGTACTGCTGCTTCAGCTGTTTGTGCCTGCTCTGCTGGATTCGCATCTCCTCACTATGGGAGTTCAGCACTTGGGGTAATTCCGCGTTTGAATTCTCATACCTGGAGCGCAAAAACAAACAAAACTCAGCAACATTTCCGTGATATTTTTAAATGTGATGACTCTTTATACGTCAGCAGCATTTTTGAAACTGTAGCGAAAATTTCTATATGTTTTTTGAACTAGAAGCCCAGCAGTGAGAAGTATATGGGCTGATGATGGTGATGAATGAGGAAGCTAATCATCTTGTCGCTAGCAAAGCTAATATTACGAATTGACAAGAGTTTTTATTCTGTATATGTTAGATCTATTAAAACTATGTAATTTGGTGTAATTAATCAGAAATTAATATTTTCATTTAAAATTATGCCAAGTCCAACTAATCATTTAAAATAATCGGTGTCTGAATCATACCACAAAGTTAGTGAACCCCTAATACACAAGCTCAAAATTAATATGAAGTTCACAATTTTTCAACTTAACAAGCCCCTTTAAACAAGCCATTTCTAAAAAACTAAACACAAAGGAAAGTAATCTAAACTCGCCTTTGTAGTGCGATCTCTTGTTTCTTCTGAATGGCTCGCAGCACTCGGTTTTCGTTGCTTAATTCCTAAAAAATATATACAAAACAAAGTATAATGAAATTTCTGGTAAATCCTATAATGTTGAACAACTTCTAATTGTTGTATGTGTAGGTATTCTTTATGATTTATCAGCTTATTGGAAAAGATATTCACAGGAACCTACATGTGCTCGATAGTGAAACACGCACAAAAACCTTTTCAGCTTTAGGAATCAGCCTGTCTAGGTCCATTTACTGGCAGGCATAGAAATACCGACTGCTGATGAATCTTGATCGTTTCTTACCAGTCGACACTCTATTCGCAATACAACAATCATGTACCTTGCCGAGCCAGAATAAACCAGTTATTGCAAGTATCAACATTTAAGCCAACAGCTCATCATCACCATTAGCCCATATACGTCCCACTGCCGGGCACGGGCCTCCTCTACAACTGAGAGGGTTTAGGCCTTAGTCCACCACGCTGGCCTAGTGCGGGTTGGCGGACTGCACACCTAAGTAATTCCTAGGAACTTTTAGGTGTACAGGTTTCATCACAATGTTTTCCTTCACCGCTAAAGTGAGTGATGATAAGTCAGAGGTACGTGGTGGTGTGATTCTCGACCTCGCGGCTAATCCTCGAGGCCATCACTACTTCAATACATAAGTTATTGCAAATGTTGATACTAAGCCAACAGCTCGCTTTACCAGCATTGAAATCAGCGCAATACTCACTTGCAGATGGTAGTGCGCGTCCGCGAGCTGGTTCTGGAGTTGCTTCACCCGGTGCGTCTTGGCGGAGAGCACCCTCTGCGTCACGTATCTGTCGCCCACCTTGCTGCTCAGCGTCTGGTTCGACATCTCCGAGGTGAGCGGGTTCAGCCTCTTCCTCTTGTTCAGTAAATTCAACCGAGAGTTGCTGCTGTATACCGTCTCTAGGGATTCTTTTCTGAGGAAGGATTTAATTTACATCATACATACATACATAAACTCACGCCTGTATTCCTCGAAGGGGTAGGCAGAGGTGCATTTCTGCACCCACATTTCGCCAAGTATATTTCAGTCCCACGTAACAGGGGGCGAGCCTATTGCCGCTTTTCGGGCACATTTCCAGACTCCGTGCTGTTACCGAGAATTTCCTAATGGAAAAACCCAATAACACTTTGCCCGACCCGGGAATCGAACCCAGGACCTCTAGATCGCACGGCACATACTTGTACCGCGAGACCACGAGGCATTTAATTTACTGTCATTTGTTGTTAATGCATTGATTGCCTCGTCGGTCCTACGGTACTAGTATATCATGCGATCAAACGGTACCTGGTTAGATTTCTAAGTCGATAAATAACGATTGATTGATAACTAATAACGATAAATAATGATATTTTCTAAATCGATGACAGCCCCGTGGCGCAGTTGGCTTGACACCAGCTTGCGAAACGAGAGGCCGCGGGTTCGATCCCCGCACTGAGACAAATGTTTGTGTGATCCACAAATATTTGTGAGAACGAAAAGTCTCTCGTAGTATCTGATATCCATGACAAAAGACTCGTGTCTTAATGTGGGGTCAGAACTACATATATGTATGTGACTGTTGGGTTTAATTTTATATTTACATATATTATAAAAGTGTTATTGACTTTTTCTATCACCCAATAGAAGCAAGGAGTCTGAAAATATGCCCGAAAAACGCCATTAGCCTCATCCTCAATCTCGTAGGGCTCATCATAACATCTAAAACCTCTAGTTTCATTTCACCTCGCTTACACATTCGAAGATTTTGGCTTAAGAGATTATATATTTACTAGAATTATTTGGGTCACATCAGTCACTGGAAAGACCGAGATTATATTTGTTCAAGTGTGTCTAAACACACAGTGAAATGGGTTTAGAAACGTCGCATAGGCGTATAATGTATGTGCTAATTCCACATAATTTACAACGAACATGTACCTAATCCCAGTAACCTAACTCGAATAAAATAATATTCCACTACCGCTTAATGCCTGTAGGCTTTTTTATATAAAATACGAGCAAATTTGTTTTTCCCTTAAATAATATACGTATCATCATCATCAGCCCATATACGTCCCACTGCTGGGCACGGGCCTCCTCTACAACTGAGAGGGTTTAAGCCTTAGTCCACCACGCTGGCCTAGTGCGGGTTGGCGGACTACACACCTAAGAAATTCCTAAGAACTTTTAGGTGTGCAGGTTTTATCACGATGTTTTCCTTCACCGTTAAAGCAAGTGATAGTTCATTGTGAATACACACATAACTTTGAAAAGTCAGAGGTGTGTGCCTGGGGTTTGAACCTGCGACCGCCGAAATTCTCGACCGCGCGCCTAAACCTCGAGGCCATCACTGCTTTTTCTCTTATATATAATATACGTATACGTGTGCCTTATGCGATCTAAAGGCCCCAGGTTAAATTTTCGATCTCAAGCAAACTGCTATTGGATTTTTTTATTAAAACATTTTCTGCTGGTCCCGATCCCGCTCTGGCGCAATTTTGAATTATGTGCTCATCCCACGGGAACACTTAATACAAAAAAAAACTTTTACACTTTATAATATTAGTGTAAATTTATAACGCCTGTCATAATTTTCTGAGCAATATGTTTCGCGAATGTGCCTTATATATTATTGGGCGCTGCTCCTCCCCAGCGCAATCTTATAAAAAAAATCTCTGTCCTTTCCCAAGGTCGTATCTATCTATCTCTATAACAAAGATGAATAAAATCAGTCCAGCGGTTTAGGCGTGAAAGCGAAACAGAGAGACACACAGAGTTACTTTCATATTTATAATATTAGACTGCCTCGTGGTCTCGCGATACCAGTGGCGGTACTTCCATAGAAGCCCAAAAGCGTTTGACTTAAATTTGTAATGTCTAGTTTATACTTTTTTATTGAGGGGACATAATATACTCATTTATACGTCAAATAGCTTTTGTTAAATAAAGATATTAAGCTTAAAGATTGTTATTCGGAATTTTGTAAGGCAACCTGGGCTTTTGGGCTTCTATGGAAGTACCGCCACTGCGCGATACAAGTATGTGCCGTGCGATCTAGAGGTCCTGGGTTCGATTCCCGGGTCGGGCAGTGTTATTGGGTTTTTCTATTATGAAATTCTCGGTAATAGCACGGAGTCTGGAATTGTGTCCGAAAAATGGCAATAGGCTCGCCCCCTATTACGTGGGACTGATAAATACTTGGCGAAATGTGGATGCAGAAATGCACCTCTGCCTACCCCTTCGGGGATTATAGGCGTGAGGTTATGTATGTATGTATGTAATATTAGAATGGATTCAAAGTAGCAGCTCGGCGTTGAGAAATGATTCCTAGAAAATGGCTATTACGTGAGCCTAAAAGAAAACAGATGAAGATATGTGATTACAATGGCGCAATGAACGCTTCTAAGAAACAACAACAAATTTTAACTTAAATCTTACCACTTTGCTTTTCGCAAATTTCAACTTTGTTTTCGCATTACGCACAGCTAATTAGAAAATATTATATGGTACGCTTGCAAGATCAGAGATGGACCAAAAAAGTTACAACATGGAAAGGCCCACACGGTAAGAGGAGAAGAGGAAGACCCTGCGCACGATGGGAAGATGACGTAGTTAAAATCGCCGGTGTGCATTGGTTTGAACTAGCCAAATCTAGAGAAGACTGGACAGCCTTGGAGGAGGCCTTCACCTGCAGAGGGGTTCTAGCAGAAGAATAAACACAGAAAAATTGTAGTTACTTTCCATTTCATATTCTGTTTTAAAGTTACCTACTTTTTATTTTTATTTTCAGTTACATTTTTTTTTAAGTTACTTCTATTTTTAAATCACTTTTTAAGATAATTTTTTAAGATATTTTTATGTTACTTTTAATTTTTATTACTGTTTATTACCTTCTGTCTAGTAATAAAAGGCCTTTTATTTTATTTATTATTATATGGCCACAATAAAATTGCACAGCAATAAACATCTTGCAATTTAACACCAATTTAAAATGCAGGTCACGTAATTTGCATCAACTATCACGGAAAATTTTTCAATAAAAAATTCAAACCATACAACTTTTTAGCTGCGCATATTTCTAGGGTTGTAATAACTCTGTTATTGTAGACAAAGTTTTCATTAAAAACTTCTAACTAATCAAATAAGTTAGTCAAATAAGCTCGGATTACTACCAATTCAACATTGGCAGAACGTGAAACTTCTTTGTTTTCTTCTCGCCTCTAGTTATTTTTAATCAAAATAAAAAATGGTTTTATGGCGCAGCCTTAATATAAGTTTTGTAAAACCTAGTCCATATGGCGCACTCTCTGTAGCGATCTCGTGAATTTGAATCTGTTGTGAATCCCAAGGTCAACAGATGTTTGAGCTTTCAGTTATTTACAATTAAATTACGAATTACCACGCACTAAAACAAAATTCAAGGTATATCTACTGTAGTCTGTATACCTATGTATACCGTATACATAGCCTTAAAATAATTGACACATCTTTCTGAACTAAAAAATATAGGTAGGTATTGTTTTACTTTTTCTAAAGTCACAGTCAAGTCAAAAGATCTACTCAAGTGTTATTCCGTTTGAATTGCAGCGAATATACCAAGTAAAATATCGTACCTACCTATCCTCAACAGTTATCCAAAGTCAGAGCGGCCTCACAACAAGTGGCGCATAGCTGCATTCATTAATTATATATTAATTTAAAACGACAGACACTCACTCAACAAGGCACACATCACTAAATCACTCTCAAAAACAAGTTATAAGTAGATCAGGCATCCTTGAAATAAATATTTCTGAATCAAATTTGTATGACATGACAAAACCATGTAGGTAGATATGACTAAAGAAACCAACGTATTTACCTGTGGTCCTTCCGTTTATCTTCCGGCAGTAAACTCAATACTGACATTTTTTGCTCGCATGCAAAATATATAATCTACATACAATAAATAAAAACTTCTCGAATACGAGTTAAAATAATATTCAATAGTTTCAATGATAAGTTTGATTCGTAGTTGTTGCGTTACGCGTTGCCATGGCAACGGATATTTCGACAGATAATTTTCGAATTACGATAATCCTGGCTGGTGGTATGGACTCGCGGATAACTAAAAAATAATTATAGGTAATATGTCTAAGTTGAATGTCCATGAGCTGACTCAGTAAAAGATACTATATGTAGGTACTCACTTATTTTGTCATAAAAACAATTTTATTTTCAAACAAAACTTAACTCAGTAAAACAATAATTAAATCTTTCATGCTCTAATATCTGCAATATAAGCGCGGCATCGTGGTTTAATCCATACGACTACTTATTACATAAATTATTATTTACTTAGCAGACTGGTCGAAGCGCCTTCCGATTGTACAGCAGAGCGAAAGTATTAAATTACGATTTTGAACAAACTGTCAGTCGGTGTTTGCTCAAATTTTGTACATAGAAAGTGGTTTGAATAAAAACAATTCGTTCAATTTAAGCTTTAATCGTCGTATTCCCGTAGACCCCATTCAAAACTGGATGGTATTTTTTAAGGCCTATAATTAATCCTACTGCTGGGCAAAGACCTCCATCTTCTTCTTCCACTCCTCTCTCTTGTGCCAAGTTACGCCACTCCTCTCTCTCTTGTGCAAAGTTACGCCACTCCTTCTCAAAGGCGTCTAGGCTGTCTCTCCAGTAGGTCTGTCTACATTCTCGGCCTGGCATACTTACGGCGCCCCTCAGATGGTATTCAATCAGGAGGGGTTTTCGCCCACCTGTCTGGGTCCATCCTGCAAAGGTGGCCGGCCCAGTCCCACTTCAGCTCAGTGGATATTTGCCCACATCAGTCACTCGAGTTATAATAATCGTCATCAGCCCAAATACGTCCCACTGCTGAGCACGGGCCTCCTCTACAACTGGGAGGTTTAGGCCTTAGTCCACCACGCTGGCCTAGTGCGGGTTGGCGGACTACACACCTAAGAAATTCCTAAGAACTTTGAGGTGTGCAGGTTTTATCACGATATTTTCCTTCACCGTTAAAGCAAGTGATAATTATTCATTGTGAATACACACATAACTTCGAAAAGTCAGAGGTGTGTGCCTGGGGTTTGAACCTGCGACCGCCGAAATTCTCGACCGCGCGCCTAAACCTCGACGCCATCACTGCACTTATAATAATGTTAGGGTAAAAATGAAACACAATAATCAACAAAATAATATACTTATTCAACAAGTAACCTGTACATTTGTATTTTACATTTAACTATTACAGCCACCTCCACACTTGTCTACATCACTGCTGCAATAACTCAGTAATTGGGCGTTCTTATGAAGGTTCCTACAACATGAATTCTATCCACATGTAGGACATACAATAATACAATAATAAGCAGTTACTTGAAATATTTTATATTTTCTCTCTTATTTATATATTTTGGAAAAAAAGTTCCATCACATAAACAATGATACTGGCAGATGCCAATTTAATATGTTTTTTTTTTGGCAACAAATAATAACTATTATTTTTTAATTGGATACATACTTATCAATTTACTTATTTTAAAATGTTTGTTTTTTACATAAACATGGAACAAACTAAAACCTCATATGAGAGAACAACTGAACAATATGTGCAAAACAATAAAGATGTATCATATCTTTGGTCAATGAATATTTTCTTTTTTGGATTTTATCCGTGTTTCAAAAGTTAAAATAAAATTTAAAAAAAAATCAATAAAAATAACTCTCATATCATTTATGGCTGAAGCGATTTACCAAACTTCAGATCGATAAATGTACTTTTTTCCTTCAAAAAAATATTATAAAAATATAATATACCACCTTCAAACGACAACCTTAATTGAGATAATACATATTGTTAATTTGTAGAAAGACATACACAACACTTTTTGAACAGAAGATTGTTGCCTTAATATTTAATATTTTACAGGTCAGAGAACTCATCACTTTTTTCATTTTTCATACTATAAAATGAGGTATTCTATGATAAAAATATTATCTCCCACATCACAGCCAGTAAATCAGTATTAGTAATGTAATATTGCTGTCTAACGCAGAGAAGTTGACAACTAACCTAATATCTATATATTAGGTGTTGTTATGGATATACGATGAATCTACATTTGTGGGTAAAAAATTGCCGATTATGAAGAATTTACATTACATTTGAAGAAACATCAAAGAAAAGAACTACCACAGAACTAAACTTATAAAAGTAATACTGGCGTCTTTAAGACAAAACAGTTATAACTTGGTCACAAAAATTCCACTCAAGTAATGGATACCCTCTCTGTCAGTACTCTGTACTGTTCTAGGATTACCACTGTAACTAAGTAAAATATTTTAAGTACCTTTTTTTAATTTGAAGTAGCATACTTTACATAATAATTACTTGAAGAAGCAGAATAAATGTATGGTGAAAGAAAAGATCCTGTAACTTGAAATTAGTAACCACAATAACTAATTTACATTCGAATATAATCTTCAGAAATTATAACAACTAAAAGTTCTCAAACAAGTAATTTCTTAGTTCCAAGGCATCTGTCAACCTGCACAAGACAAGTTTGGACTAAGGCCTAAATAACCTCTTCTCTAACCACAGAAAATTATATATACACAACTATTATTTACATCACATCAATGCTTCTTGATACACCATTATAATTTACATTTATCTACACCAAAGTCTGCCTTTCACCGATTCATTCCGAAGCAGACCGAACTGTTACACAATGTGGAGGTGCAATGTCCTGTGGTTCACTTGAGCATGGTGTCTCCCCTGTTCTGTTTGTCCCACAGTCTGGAGTACAGCGACTTGGGGTTGTTGACTAGTTGGTGATGGGTGCCCCGTTCTGAGATGTTGCCGTTCTCCAACACTAGGATCTCGTCAGCGTCAGCCACGGTGGACAGGCGGTGAGCGATGCAGATGGACGTGCGACCCACTGTGGCTGCCTTTAGGGCTTGTAGGATCGCCTGGAATAAAAAAGTTACCAGTTACACCTGACAAGTAATAAATAATGGTAAGTCCAGTTTGGTAGATTACAGTGTTTTGCGATATACAGGGTTATTGGTTAAGTCGACCTATATCCGTTAAGGGCGTGTAGTTTACATCGTTTCTGACTAATTTGACTATGATACACCCTATCCTAAATCTAACCGTTTTCGAGGTATTTGAATTTAATAGTTTTTTCCAAAAAACTCCCGATTTTCGGCTATCAGCTTAGATATTTTGAAATGTGTAAGTCTTGTTATTACTACTATTTGTTTTTTAAATGTAAAGTAAAATGCTTTATGACCTCAATAACCAAAATTGTACATAAAATGAATAAATAAGTCGCAGTAGACGATTAAAACTTAAATACTTAAACAAACATTTAGAAAGTTTATTTTTCTCGTAAGGATATAAAAAAATATATTATGGCACCTGCTTTGCAGATGTGCTTAAAAATATCTACGTTTCATAAGCTATCCAACGAGGTACAACAATCTAGGATTTTATTAATAGTTTGTAGAAAAATCTTAGTTTCATAGACTACAGGGAGGCAAAAATAAACTAAATAAAATAACTGATGAGTACAAAATACTAAATTTATTAAACTTTCCAGATATTTTGTTACATCTTAGTATCAATTTTATGTTTATCATGTCTGCCTCATAAGCAGTGATGGCCTCGAGGTTTTGGCGCGCAATGAGGCAGACATAATGAACATAAATTTAATACTAAAATGTAACAAAATATCTGGAAAGTTTAATAAATTTAGCATTTTGTACTCATCAATTATTTTATTTAGTTTATTTTTGCCTCCCCTATAGCCTATTAAACTAAGTTTTTTCTACAAAATATTAATAAAACCCTGGATTTTTGTACCTCGTTGGATAGCTTATGAAACGTAGATATTTTTAGGCACATCTGCAAAGCAGGTGCCATAATAATATTTTTTGATATCCTTTCGAGAAAAATAAACTTTCTAAATGTTTGTAAATGTTTTTAAGTTTTAATCGTCTACAGCGATTTATTCATTCATTTTATGTACAATTTTGGTTATTGAGGTCATAAAGCATCTTATTTTACATGTAAAAATCAAATAATAGTAATAATAAGACTTACACATTTCAAAATATCTAAGCTGATAGCCGAAAATCGGGAGTTTTTTTGGAAAAAACAATTAAATTCAAATATCTCGAAAACGGTTGGATTTAGGATAGGGTGTCTAATAGTCTAATTAGTCAGAAACGATGTAAACTACACGCCCTTAACGGATATAGGTCGACTGAACCAATAACCCTGTATAAACAATTTATATAACAATGGCTCTTAAAACAGGATTTTAGTGGTAGAACATGCACTATGTTGATCAATCCGCAAGAGTTGGTAACTTGAACATAGAATGTTAATATGTAAAACTGCTAAATCCAAGTGACATGTTTTGGCTGTGTCTATGTATGTATGTATGTGTGTACGTACTATGTATGTATGTGTGTATGTACTTTTTTTTTTTTTTTTTTTTTTTTTCTCAGAGGTGCAAAAAAATACATTTGCGTATCATAGGATTCAGCATCCCGTATGTCGGACTCGATCAGGTGTAATTTGATTTTCGAGCTTCTGGTTTCTGTTAAGTTTTAATATGACCCATACCGACTAAAAACACCACCTCTATTCTGTGACCACTTTCCCGTGGAACCACCGTTAGGTATTGCTTCGCGGGGAAGGGTATTTAGCTAAGGCTATTTCTCTATTGTGTACACTACTGTGTCATCCCCTTTCTCTCCCGTTCTTCTCTGCGTAGTTCTTTGAGAACCTCCGCGGCGTAGGAGCTTGTTGCAATCCAATTTGATTCCGATACGAGCATACAGGCTACAACGTTTTCTGCGCATGCCTTCACATTCACAATTCCTTCCCATTTCTGGCGAGCAGTTTCAAAACGCGGGCACACGAAAAACACGTGTTCGGCATCTTCGTTGGTATCTCTGCAGTTCGGGCATTTGGGGGAATCTTCGTGCTTGAACCGATGTAAATACTCTCGGAAACAGCCATGTCCAGATAGCATCTGGGTGAGGTAGTAATCAGTTTCACCGTGGCTTCGATTTATCCAAACGTCTATCTTGGGGATTAGTCGATACGTCCATCTTCCTTTGCTAGAGGTGTTCCATTTTATTTGCCATCTTTCCACGCTATTCCGTCGTTCCTCCTTTCTAAGTTCAGCTGTAGTTAGCTGTAGTTAGCTGCTCTGTTTTTTTCCTACGGTATAAGCGTTTTCTTTCTTCGGCTAACACTTCTATAGGAAGCATTCCAGAAATAACAGAAATAGCCTCATTGGACATGTGTGTATGTACTATGTATGTATGTGTGTGTATATGTGTGGCGCAGTTGGCTAAATACCAGCTTGCGAAACGAGAGGCCGCGGGTTCGATCCCCGCTCGAGACAAATGTTTGTGTATCCACAAATATTTGTTTCGGGTCTGGGTGTTTGTGAGAGCGAAAGTGTCTCGTAGTTTGTGATACCCACGACACAAGACTTGTATCTACTGTGGGGTCAGGCCTGTGTATGAGACTGTTGTGTGTAGTTATTAGTAGAGTGGTGCACGCACGTGTTCCGTGAGCGAGTCGAGGCTGGAGGTGGCCTCGTCGAACACGATGATGGGCGAGTCCTTGAGGATGGCGCGCGCGATGGCCACGCGCTGCTTCTCGCCACCCGACAGCTTCAGCCCGCGCTCGCCCACCTGCGTCGCGTACCCCTGCACAACGCACAAGGAACATGCTCTATACTCATCATCATCATCATCACCACCACCGTCATCGTCGTCGTCATCGTCATCATCATCATCATCACCACCACCATCGTCATCATTATCATCGTCATCAGTACATATACGTCCCACTGCTGGGCGCGGGCCTCCAGTACAACTGAGAAGGTTTAGGCCTTAGTCCAGCACGCTGGCCTAATGCGGGTTGGCGACCTTCACATTAGCGACGCCCTATTAACCTTTCTTTAAAAAGAACAGCAAATCCATACCTTGGGCCAGGTCTCGACGGAGTGATGCAGCTCGGCCATCTTGCTGGCCTTGTACACTTCTTCGTCAGGCTTGGACAGGTCTCCGTAGTGCAGATTGTGGAATATCGTGTCGTGGAACAGTACGCAGTCCTGTCGACCAACAAAATGCTCATGTAAGTGGAGAAATATAAATCGTTTTTATTCAAAAGTTGGCACAATAATGACCGATCTAACCAATCGCCAGAATTAAGCCTAGCTCAAAAACTGTACGTAAATAGGTTGATTTGAACGCGACCTTCATGTGTTATTACGCCATTCTGACCACCATGTACATAATGGTTTATAATACGAAAACCCTACCGAAACGTGTAGTTGAATATTATTTGTATTGGGCGAATTCACATTACCTGCGGTACGACAGCAATCGCCTTCCTCAAACTGACTAGATCAAAATCTCTGATGTTTTGTCCTGCGATGGTGATGGTGCCAGACTGCGGCTCAAAGAACCTGAACAGCAACCTCACCATTGTTGATTTGCTGAAAAAAAAAACATTCGAATTACTTGTTCGAATTCCTGATCTTGCTTTAACCCCTCTGGTCTTTAATTTTATAAACTTTGTATTGATTATAAAAATAGTGTTAATTAGGTCAATATTAAATATTTTTTTGTTTTTTTACTTCCGATAAATAAAAATACAATGTTTACCCGGATCCAGAGCCGCCTACGATGCCAATCTTCTTGCCGGCCGGTATTGAGAACGACAAGTTGTTGAATATCGGTTTTCCGTTAATGTATTTGAAATTAACGTCTTTAAATTCAATCGTCGCTGTCTTTGCGTCCACAATTAGCGGTGGGGCCATTTCCTTTTCCTGAAAATGACAACAAAAATAATTTTATGCAACATTCATCATCGTCATCATGATAATCATCGTCATCATCATAATTATCATCATCGTCAGCATCATAATGATCATCATCGCTATCATCATCATTATCATTCTATAATCATATATATCATTATCCGCCCGGATAGCGACCACCGTTCACATGCTGGTGGTAGGATTTTCGTATCCGCCCGGATAGCGACCACCGTTCACAAGGCGTAAAACCCGCCATAGTGGCACATGCAAGTGTGTCGCGTTCCGGGATCAGTCAGTGTACATCCGGTTTTTCGGGGGACTTCAGTCGTGGTAGGGGGATGACCGTGCGGGTATTTTTTCCTCGACTGGTTGGAGGTGTATTGACCCATCGGCCAGGGAGACCTGTAGAAACGGTTGTTCCGCTGGCCGCCCGCGGTATAGTACAGGGGCCCAATCGTTGCTAACCACCTCGAGAGGCTGCCCCACCATGCCGCGCATAATCTTGGAGTAGGTCGTCGTGCCGGTTGGTGACCGGATGTGGGGTCCCGGCGGCCTATTCCGGGAGGGTACGGGGGCCCTTCCGTCCGATGGATCAGTCTGCCTCCATTCAGCACTAATGTGACTAAGTTCCCGTCGCGGCCTTCTCACTACCATGACATAAGTCCCCCCAGCTTCTTCACACTTTCCTTCACACATACCCATGACAGTGCATTACAATAGAGCAGGTTTTACAGCGGTGCACAACCCCACCACCGCATTCACAATGGAGTTCGCCAACATCCGCGGGCTCCACTCGAACATCAATGCCGTCCACCACCATCTAGAGACGGCCCGGCCTGCCTTGCTCTTCTTGACGGAGACGCAGATTCGTTGTCCGGCCGATCTATCGTACTTGCACTACCCCGGCTATTCGCTTGAAGAAAACTTCAAGCCTAAGGCCGGGGTGTGTTTGTATGCTCGGTCGGATGTCTGCTGTCGCCGTCTGCGCTGCATGGAGGATCCTTCCTTCTCCACTCTGTGGGTACACGTTGACCTCGGCTGTCAAAGTCGTGTCTACGTGTGCCTCTACAGATCTCATAACGGGGATGAGGAGACAACCCGGTTATTTAACTACCTTGGCCAGGCGACAGACGCCGCGCAGGAGCAGTTCCCCACAGCGGAATTGGTAGTTTTGGGGGACTTCAACGCACATCATGAGTTGTGGTTGGGTTCCTCCAAGACTGACCATGCTGGAAGAGCTGCCCATGCGTTCGCTCTTACTCATGACTTGGTGCAACTGGTGAACCAGCCTACCAGGATCCCAGATGTGTCAAGTCATGAGCCTTCTCTGCTGGACCTTCTGCTGACGAGTCACCCAGCCGGGTATCAGGTGACGGTTGGTGCCCCTTTGGGTTCCTCCGACCATTGCCTGGTTGGGACGTCAGTTCCGCGCGCTGCACCTCCACTACCCGTGAAGGTAAAGCGCAAAGTCTGGCACTACTCGTCAGCAGATTGGGATGGTATGCGAGAATACTTCGCATCCATCCCTTGGCGGCAGCGCTGCTTTGAGGGCTTGGATCCTTCAGCGAGTGCCGACGCCATTGCCGACGAGATCAGATTAGGAATGGAATACTATATTCCTTCCTCTGAGATCGCCGGCAAGGGACGCGGACGCTCCTGGTTCAATCGCGAGTGCGCCGACGCTGTTGGTAATAAACAGGCGGCGTACCGCGCTTGGATCAGGGGTCGCGCAATGAAAGATCCCAATTTAAGTTTACTCAAGGCAGCTTATAACCGTGCCGTCAAGGCCTGCAAGAAGGCTTATGTGAGAGCGGATGCTCAGCGCGTCTCCAAGATTGGACGTGCCTTGGCAGACCATCCGACGAGCAGCCGTGCTTATTGGAGTCTTGCTAAGGCTGTCCAATCCAATTTCTGTCGTCCTTCGCTGCCCCCGCTGAGATATCCGGATGGATCACTGGCCCATGGGCCGGAGGAGAAAGCCAGTTTACTGGCGCGCCTCTTCGCGGCTAATTCTCGGCTCGATGACTGCGGTTCTCAGCCACCTACGCTTCCTAGCTGTGGACACACAATGTCTGATATCCGTATCAGGCATTGTGATGTTAGGCGTGAGCTGCAGTCACTCGATGTCCGAAAAGCCAGTGGTCCTGATGGTATCCCGGCGGTTGTTCTTAAAAAATGCGCAGCCGAGTTGTCTCCTGCACTAACACGCTTATACCGCGCGTCTTATCTTTCAGGTGTGGTGCCTCAATCTTGGAGAGAGGCTAATGTGCAACCGATCCCTAAGAAGGGTGATCGGTCAGACCCTGTCAATTATCGCCCAATCGCCATAACCTCAGTGATCTGCAAGGTGATGGAGCGGATCATTAATATCCAATTGGTCCGCTACCTGGAGGATCACTCGCTGATCAGTGATAGGCAATACGGCTTCCGCCGTAACCGGTCAACGGGTGATCTTCTAGCGTTTGCCTTGCATCACTGGGGGGAAGCGATTGATCGGCATGGCGAGGCTCTTGCCGTGAGTCTCGACATAGCCAAGGCATTTGATAGGGTCTGGCACCGTGGCCTTCTCTCCAAGCTTCCGGCATACGGTCTTCCCGGCAACTTGTGTTTGTGGATTTCGAGCTTTCTGCATGGGCGTAGAATGCGTGTCCTCGTCGACGGGCACGCTTCACAGCTCATGTCAGTTAGTGCCGGGGTCCCACAAGGCTCTGTGCTATCGCCCACCCTGTTTCTTCTGCATATCAATGATATGTTGTCGCTTGGCAACATTCATTGCTATGCAGATGATAGCACGGTCCATGGGCGGTACTGCAGTAAGCCACCGGGTTGCCGGGTGGATACTGAGAGTAGACGCGAGGAGCTTGTCATTGAGCTCAATCGGACCCTGGAGCTCATTTCTACTTGGGGTTCCCGGAATCTGGTTGAGTTCAATGCCAAGAAAACCCAGGTCTGTGCGTTTTCGTGCAAAAAATCCCCGTTTTCCCCTCTCCCCAATCTTCAGGGCTTTTCACTCGCAATGCGGAAAGGCCTTAATATCCTAGGCGTAGATATTCGCTGCGACCTCAATCCAAGGACCCACATCGAGGGCATTATATCTGCCACTTCGCGTAGGGTCGGAATCCTGAACAGGGTGCGCCGGTTTTTCACGCCCGGTCAGCTTTTGCGCTTATACAAAGCGCAGGTTCGGCCGGGTATGGAATACTGCTCGCACCTCTGGGACGGTTCCGCCAAGTACCTCCTCGATGCCTTGGATGGATTGCAGCGACGTGCCATCCGCATTGTGAATGATGCAGACGTTACAGCCAGCTTGGAGCCGCTACAGTTGCGCAGGGACATTGCCGCACTTAGCGTGTTCTACCGTCTGTATCATGGTGAATGCTCTGAAGAATTGTTTAACCTTGTCCCATCCTCTCCTTTCCTCACCAGAACCACGCGTGCTGGCATGCGAAGCCACAGCTTTATGGTCACAACAACAACGGCTCGAACTAAAAAGTTCGCTAACTCTTACTTTTGCCGCACCATCAAGCTGTGGAATGGTTTGCCGGCTCACGTGTTCCCTCCTTCCTATGATCCTGGATCCTTTAAGCGAAGCGTGAAGAAGCATTTGTGCGGGCCGGCATGATTGTGTTGACCAGCGGGTGACCATATCGTTTCTCGCTGGTCGATATTATTTTTTGGACTCCACTGTGCTTACCATCAGGTACAGTGGAGTCACTTTGCCGCGCCAGAATAAAAAAAAAAAAAAAAAAAAAAAAAAAAAAAAAAACATCACCATTGTTGTCATCATCGTCATCATCATCTTCAGCATCGTATATACGTCCTACAGCTTGGCACGGGCCTCCTCTTTAATAAGTTAAAGAAACAACTTAAAACTGTAGGTACTTTAGTTTTCATCATAAAAGACTCGTCACATAATCTACAATGTAGCTTTTACAGAAAGAGTAAATGAAAATATATAAAAAACTTATTACACATGCGCCGATATTATGCCTCCTACTTTCTTCAACTCGTTTCGTATTTTAAAGCTGCGTCATTACAATATTGGAGATTATCGGGTGTAAAAAGACCGTGATCGAAAATTAAAACAGGTAATAATTACGGTGATAACAAACACATTGACGTTGAATAAAAAGTTAACGTTTTCCTTATCACCATATACATTTAATACTTAATGTTTGTAATCACCGTAACTATTACCTGTTTTAGTTTTTTTTTATGGGATAGGAGGCAAACGAGCTAGTCAGCCACCTGATGTTAAGTGGTCAACACCGCCCATGGACACCCACAATACCAGAGGAATCATCGGTGCGTTGCCGGCCTTTGAGGAAAATATAGGCTCTTTTCTTGAAGGTCCCTGAGTCATATTCGTTCGGAAATACCGCCGAGGAAAGCTGATTCCACAAAGATGTTGTGCGAGGAAGGAAACACCGTTTAAACCGCACTGTTGAGGAACGCCATTTATCCAGATCTATCATAGTTTTTTTACACCTTGCATACAGGTGATCCCGAGCGTGAAGCAAAACGGGTATTACAGTCAGTTAAAAGCCAAATTGAAGTAGAAACGAGTGGTTGTGTACCTTAACCCTGGACTGCACGGCCATGAGCGTGAACATGGTCTGCATGTCGATGAGCGCCTGCCGCACCTCGCGGTACACGGAGCCCAGGAACCCCAGCGGGATGGACAGCTGGAACAGCAGCCCGTTCACCATCACCAGGTCGCCCACCGACATGTTGCCTGCACACAACAACATGTCTTCTATTTTAATATTCCTATTATAATTGCAGTAGTCATGACCTCGAGGTTCAGGCGCGCGATCAAGAACCTCGGCGGTCGCGAGTTCAAAACCCAGTTACACACCTCTCCAGCCTGTGGATTGGGGGCGTAAGAATTCCTCCACGGTATCCCTTACCTGTCGTAAGAGGCGACTAACAGGGGCCACTGGGGTGGCTGGGCGTACTGCGGGGGCGGTACACAATGGTGACAGCAACCTCGAGATTTGCGGCAGAGGGCTAGGCATCTTGACTGTCGCGGACGTTCACAAAAGGTGAACATCCAAAAAAGCGTAAGTGGAGAGCATCTCAAGCCCTCCCAATTTCGAGCTGCTGCTGAGCTGCTTTGGAGTGCGCTGGGCGGACGCGCCCTGAGATGCCGCAAAACCGCCCTAAATGCGCGAGATGGTCACCGAGAGGTTTTAGTCGGTATGCTGGCGTAGGATTTTGGTTAGGGACCCAACTCAGCTAAGCGGACAACTATTGTTCCGCGCGCCGAGTTGGAAGGCCAGAGACCCTGACATACCCCTTTCGGCCTCCCCCGAGGGGAGCTTAAGGCGCTTTCGTCTCGTAAAAAAAAAATGTACACACCTCTGACTATTCGAAGTTGTATTTTTGTTTAGAATGTGTGTATTTACGATGAATTATCACTTACTTTAACGGCCATTGTTGGGTGTATTTATTTAATTTGAGTTTCGTGTGCGCGCACTGTTGAAGCAACCGCTTAGTTTGCTGATCGCCCAATTAAATATATCGTCAACATTTTTTCTCGTTTTTTTTTCCGGTTTGATCATAATGAAGACGTGCGGGATTTGTAGTACACAGTTTAACGATGGAGTTCAGTGTGGTAACTGTAAAAAACATCTAGACTTTGCTTGTGCCGGGATTTCGGAAGCAGGCTGGAGAAAGTTAGGAGCTGACAGAAGGTCCAATTGGAAATGCTCTAAGTGTAGAGTATCTTCTCCAACTACAAGCGCTTCGGAGGCGCCTGCATCTCTGGAAGCCATACTCGTCGAAATCCGTGATATGAAGCGTCAGCTCTCCAATCTACCAGTCCTTCTTGATGACCTCAAAATAATTAAGGATGAATTATCAGACCTCAAATCAGCCTTTGACTTTTCTAGTGGCAAGCTAGACGAATTTCAATCCCGAATCACTGAGTTAGAATCCAGAACATCGGATCTAGACAAACTGAACGATATGGTGTCTACAATTCAAGCCGAATTATCTAAGTCAAGACTTGAACAATCGCTCAACGATCATCGATCTCGATTGAACAATGTTGAGATTAAGGGAATTCCTGTGAAGAGTGGCGAGAATTTATTCTCCATCGTTGAATCCATTGGCCGCAAGATAAACTACGTCTGTTCTAAAAACCAGATCAACTATATCTCTCGTGTTCCTATGAAAAACTCAAACGAAAAGTTGATCATTGTCAGTTTTCTGAACAGATATGTCAAAGAAGACTTTGTTGCTGCTGCGAGAGCTGCGAAAAACTTATCAACAGCAGACCTAGGAATTCAAGGATCATCCCATCGAGTCTACGTCAACGATCATCTCAGTGTGGAATCCAAAAAACTATTGAATAAAGCGAAAAATATTGCTAACGACAAAAACTATTCCTTTGTATGGGTGAAACATGGTAAAATACACGTAAGGAAGAATGCCACTGCTAAAACATTTATTATAAGGAAGGAATCAGATTTAAACAAAATTGCTTAACATGTTATATATTGAATTGTGTCTCTTTTTGTCTTCATATTATCTTTATACTACTTTATTTATCGTGGCAAAATAATATGATTGCTATCGCTTTAAATTTAATCATTAATATTTATATGGAAAATGATTGTATCCTATGCAACCCCATATGTGCTACTTTACTCTTCAATGTATTCTCTGATCGCCTAATCATACTTCTCGGATTAATTTGTTGTCACCTTTTTAATAACAGATTAATAGATTGTAAAAGGTTCAAAACATCTGCCTTGCTAATGAGCCTCACACCTTTGCTTTGTTCACTTAATTACTCACCTTATCGCGCTGTTTACGTTAAGGCATTATTTCATTTGTCTATATTGAGCTCGCTCGCACTCACGCGCATCTCGCACTATTGCTATTTTGCTTACACAGCCGTTTGCAACGTTGACTTGTCTTTTTTAATACCACCTACCATTTACCCACTTATTTTTTCTTATTCTTATTTTCAACTCCGATTTGTTATAATGTTTATAATAAGAAATTTATCTTTTATATTATCACAAGATGACCTCCTCTAAAGTACACAGGCTTAGTGTATTCTATCAAAACGTGCGTGGTCTTAGAACTAAAACAAATCAATTTTATCGTCAGGTATCGTTGAATCCATATGATATTATTGTTTTAACGGAGACGTGGTTGTTGGACGGCATTCTGGATTCAGAGCTATTTGATAGCAGGTACATAGTCTGGAGGCGTGACAGAGATCTCTCTTTAACTCGTCAATCTCGTGGTGGCGGAGTTCTTATAGCAACACGAAGGGAATTAACGGCCACATTAATACATCATCATTCGACTGCGGAAGACTTATGGATTAAACTTCAATTCAGGCCACTTAACTCTCGCGTTTCAATAAATATGTACCTTTGTGTTGTCTATTTATGCAGACAAAATAATGGTCTCTCGTTCTCGTCTCAACTCAATAACTTTCTATCCTCGTTAAGCGATTTAGTAACATCTAACGACAACCACTCGGATAAATATGTTATTATTGGAGATTTCAATTTAAGCGGTATTCAGTGGTCCAAATCTTATGATGAGTCATTTACTCCTACTAATCAGTCAACCAGCGATGAGTACTTATTCATAGATGAATTGAATACTTTGGGTTTAAGACAATATAATGGTGTAACCAATGCTTATGGCAAAACTCTGGACCTAGTAATCTCGAATGAGTCAACCATCGTGCGTGAATGTACAGATCCCTTGGTACCGATTGACCCTTTCCACCCGGCACTATTATTCGATTTTAATATTTGTGTTCTGCCCATACTTGGCAGTGCAAGTAGAATGAGATTCAATTATAACAAAGCTGATTTCGATTCCATTAATTATGAAATCTCTGCAATCAACTGGGAACGTGAGTTCTCCTCTATGTCAGTAGAAGAAGCGGTTGAGTTCTTCAACAAAACTGTAACAGAATTACAAATTAAATATATACCACAAAGTATCGTTAAGTGCCGAAACAAATATCCACCTTGGTTTAATTCGTGTCTCATTAAAGTCATCAAAGAAAAATCTAAATACCTAAAGAAATTCAAACTATACGGTAACAAATCTGACCATCTGTCTTTCAAGTTATTGCGTGATCGAGTTAAATCATTGGAAGCTGACTGTTACAAAAAATATATTAAACTGGCTGAAGGATCTATTGCCCTTAAACCTAAATTATTTTGGTCATATGTAAAAAGTAGGCATAACTCCAACGCGGTTCCAAGTAGCTTTGATTATAATGGTGAATCTTTGTCCACAGGCGACTCTATTTGTGAGGCTTTTTCAAACTATTTTCGTTCAACATTTCTTACGGGTAATTTCAGTAATAATAACAGTACAGCCACTACACATCCCTTTATTGAGCACTCGCCTCCATCATTATTCCATCTTAACAATGTAGAGATATGTGTTAATAACGTATTAGCCCTGCTCCGCAAGCTTGATCCTTCCAAAGGCACGGGTCCAGATAATATACCGGCCAACCTTCTCACGCGTTGTGCTTCATCCATATCTCTACCCATTTCACTGATTTTTAAAATGTCTCTAAAAAGTGGTATCGTCCCGCGCATTTGGAAATCGGCATTTATAACACCTATACATAAAAAAGGACCGAAAACTGAAATAAAAAATTACCGGCCCATATCCAAACTATGTGTCGTCGCCAAAGTATTTGAACGGATTATTTACAACCAATTGTATGACGCGTTAGCATTATCCCTTAGTTCCTTTCAACATGGTTTCCTAAGAGGACGATCGACAGTCTCAAACCTAGCTTTATTCAATGACTACATCACCGAGGCTATGGACCACGGTAAACAAGTAGATGTCGTCTACACTGACTATAGCAAGGCATTTGACCGAATCGATCATCAGACTCTGTTAAATAAGCTCAACAACACTGGAATTCAAGGCGATCTACTTAGGTGGTTTTCCTCCTACATAGAGAATAGATCTCAAGCGGTGGTGCTCAACAACTATATGTCGGGTTGGGTTCATATACCTAGTGGCGTGCCTCAAGGTTCGCTGCTCGGCCCCTTATTGTTCGTGATCTATATAAACGATATCGCCTCTTGCATGGAATCGAGTAAGCTGCTGTGTTTCGCTGATGATATGAAAATTTTTACTACTGTATCATCCCTCGATGACATGTTGGCACTCCAAGCTGACTTGAACCGTTTGGAAAATTATTGTAACTTCAATAAACTCGACCTTAATCCCTCTAAATGCTCTATAGTTACCTTTTCAAGAAAACGCGCAACCATTAACACTTACTATACTTTGAGTGGCCAATTACTACCAAGGTGCGATAACATTCGCGACTTAGGTGTTCATCAAGATAGCAGGCTTATGTATGATAAACACGTCGATTCCATTGTCAAGAGAGCTTCTAAATCACTGGGATTTATAATGCGCATTTGTAAATCTTTTACTGAAGTCAAAACTCTCAAAATTCTGTATTGCACATACGTTAGAACTCATCTCGAATATGCCTCTTCCATATGGAATCCACGTTATCTTAAGTACATTGATCGAATCGAAAATATCCAAAAGCGATTTTTGAGATATCTTTGCTTTCATCAAAAGATCCCTTACCACTCTCAAGATTATTTTAAATTATGTAAACGTTTCCATTTTTTACCACTTGCTAATCGAAGAGAGATCGCTGATTTTGTTTTTCTTTTAAAAATTATTAAAAGTAATATCGATTCCCCTGAGCTACTCGCCAAAATATGTTTTAATGTGCCTAATAAGCCGCTCCGTGTTAACCCGCCTCTGCGTGTTCCGCAAGCCTCAAACAACTACAGGCAAAACAGTTTCTTTTTGCGAGCATGCGCCAATTTCAATAGGCTTTGTAAGGACCATAACCTAGACCCGTTTTCGGTGAGTGTCGCATCTGCAAGGAGATGTTTGAGCCATACTTTTTTCAAAAAAACCGGAATAATAAAATAATGTGTATTTAGCGGTAGCTTTTTACTTTTTGTTTAATTTATTATTATTATTAATTTTTTTTTCTTATTTTTTACTATAACCATTATCTTTCTTTTATTGCACACTTTTTATTTTATTTTAACTGATACTATAAGTGAAGACTTATTATTGGCTTTTGTTAATTAATTTGTTTTTTAACCTAGTTATAATATAGCTGTTAGTCTTCCATAAATAAATAAATAAATAAATAAATAAACTAGCAAAAACCGTTGCAGAACAATAAAATGTACATATATAGGCTAATGTCAAAATGAATAACAATAGCTTTTTTTTTAACTATCATTTTACAAATGGAAATTGATTTTGGTATCCAATGAATACAGTATGTAGTTATCACCTTTGACGATCTCGTTGGCGGCCATGATCATGATGAGGCTGAGTCCGCCGCTGAAGATGGCGTGTTGTCCGAAGTTGAGCACGGCGAGACTCGACGCCGTCTTCAGCGACGCTTCCTCGTACTTCTTCAGGCTCACGTCGTACTTCTCCAGCTCGTACTTCTCGTTGTTGAAGTACTGCGAATGGATGACATTGTTTTTATATTAGTCCTAGTCAAGATTAAACTTTTACCAAGAAATTACTCTAAGTATTACTCCAAACTGCGTTGTGATAAAATAAACTAGATCTACTACAGAAAGAACGGGTCTAGAAGATTCATAATTCCCCTTGAATACTGTGAAATAGTAGCAAGTATTTTTGGGATAAACTTTGAAGAAGTCACTAAATTCATGCTTGGTGGTGGCCAAAAATTGTTGTTATGAAAATGTTTTTAATGTGGTTGCATATGTCCAAGCAACGTGTTCTGGGGTGAAGACAACGGCTCGGAAAAAGAAGTGCACGCCCTCTGGCCAGGTGGGGTGACGGAATTCGCAAGATGGCAGCCGTTGAATGAGGAGGGCCATAGATCTAGTCCAATGGCGTGCCAGTACCCTATGTCCAGCAGTGTACGTGATAAAGGCTATTGATAATGATAATGATGCTGATGACGATAGTGGTAATGGTGATGATGACGATGATGGTGATGATGACGGTGATGGTGGTGATGATGGTGATAATGCATAAAGATCTAATTGCGTGGAATCTAAAGGGCGTGTGGATCTCAGTGCGTAATATAAGATAGGTTGGCAATTTTGATGATAGTACGTTTGATGATCTCACCTTGACCGTCTCGTAGTTGATGAGCGAGTCGATGGCCTTGTTGCCGGCCTCGTTCTCCGCCTTGTTCATGTACACGCGGAACTTGGTGCGCCACTGAGTGATGGCCAGGGTGAATGCTGCGTACACGCCCACGCAGCTGAACGCTATGCCTGCGCACACGAACACATTACATATACTTGGTATCAGTGGCGGTACTTCCATAGGAACTAAAAAGCCCAGTTTGCCTTTCAAAATTCTAATAATAATCTACATACATAAACTCACGCCTGCATTCCCTGATGGGGTAGGCAGAGGTGCATTTCTACACCCACAATTCGCCAGGTGTGTATTAGTCCCACGTAATAGGTAGCGAGCCTATTGCCGTTTTTCGGGCACATTTCCAGACTCCGTGCTGCTACTGAGAATTTCCTAATGGAAAAACCCCAATAACACTTTGCCCGACCCGGGAATCGAACCCAGTACCTCTAAATCGCACGGCACATACTTGTACCGCGAGAACACGAGGCAATCTAAATAATAATCTTTAAGCTTTAAATCTTTATTCAACAGGAGCAATTCTGACCCCACAACAAACAATTATAAACTAGACATTACACAATTAGCATGTAACACTTTTGAGTTTCTACGGAAGTACGGCCACTGCTTGGTTTGTTAGTGTATCTGCGAATTATACGCTGTATTCGACAGGGTATTACCACAATGTCGACATTATATCGATGGTGCGAATGACAAACCAACAAGGGCCGTTCATTAATATCTATGCAATGGGACCCCTCGATATAGGCTCGCCTAGTGAGGGGACCAAGTTAGAAATTACGTGTAGGGCATCAATAATTACAAAAGTAAAGATATATTTTACTACCTTGATGTCCTTGTATGTTTTAATAAACAAATTTGAATTTGAAATGACCTCAATGCATTGTGTTTCTTGACAAGAGTAGTGGGGGCCTCATTTGATGGTAAGATATATGTATCTACCCGCATGTAAGGTGTCAAAAAGAATTTAGTTAGTCCGTGTAGTTGATAAATAAGCTAGTGCAATTCAAGTGACCTGACATTTGACTAGTTTTTCGCGTAAACATATGAATGATAAGAAACATTAACAAAAACAGCGACATATTTGTTTCGACTGGTGTAACTTTATTCGAATCAGACTATATTTACCATGAGATACCAATATGGTCACTTTGAGGATTATTAGCCCGATTTGCCTTTTAATATCCTATATTCCAAATAGAAAGAAACTTACCAGCAAAAGCGAGTCCTCCTTTCAGCCCCAATATGGTAGACACTAACGTCAACTCGAATAAAGTTGGCACTACGTTGAACACCATGGCTGACAGGACGAAGTTGATAGCGCGAGAGCCTCTGTCTATCGTCTGTAACGAAACACATATATTGTGAAAAGATCGTGATCGAAATCTAAGACAGGTAATAGTTACGGCGATTACAAACACATTGGCGTCAAAAAAACACATTGGGAAAACTATTTTTTTAATTCTTTTCAGGACTTTTTTTTGCGTCAATGTTTTTTTGGAAAATATGGGACAATTGAAGAGACGAAATAGGAATTGAGCCAAATCATTTTGTACATAGAACTGACTTTGTTAACCGACTTCAAAAAAAGGAGGAGGTTATCAATTCGTCTGTTTTTTTTTTTTTTTTATGTTTGTTACCTCAGAACTTTTGACTGTGTGGACCGATTTTGATGATTCTTTTTTTAATTGAAAGCTGGTGCTTCCAGTTTGGTCCCATTTGAATTTGGTCTAGTTGTGACAATAGCTTCCATTAGAAAACCACAAAAATCTTAAATTTTAACCAATGTGCGTGACAAATCGACGAATAACTAAATATCATGCCAACCGATTTTGATGAATCCTTTTTATTATTGGGTACGATGTACTTCTAGGGTAATTGCATGAGAGTTTGGTTAAGTTCTAATTATGGGATCCATGACAAAGTAACGGAACTCTTCAATTCTTAGCAGAAAACTAACGATACTCGGCCGAATCTTTATAGGCTATCCGGATATTTGAGTCACCTACCGTAACCTCTTTATGGTCAAGTAATTGTCCTAGTCAAATTCAAATATAATATAATGTCAATGGAACTCGTTTACGGCGTACAGTATGGATGCGATCTGTGACCGAATTTCTAACTGTCTTGAATCAAATTGTAATGCGCTTACGTTTGTTGCTGCATTGCAACATGAAGCAAACGATCTAATTGCATAACTTAAGGTGTATTAAATGTGTGAAGCGGTGGTAGCCGAGTGTGTGGTAGAAACATTTGCGTATTGTTGATGAGTTTTATAACCATATAATAGACTGGTGGTAGCGGAGTGGCAACGTAACCGATATGCAACGCATGATGTTGCAGGTTCGATCCTGGGTGTGGCTTCACTAAAAATTAAAAAATAAACAAAAATTTTAACAAAACAAAAACCGCCTTCAAAAAAACCTATTCCAAAACAAATTAAAATGCACTAAAAAGTAAAAAAATAATTGCGTATCTTCTATTACTTAATTATAATCAACTTACTATTTCTCCACATCAATATATAGGTACGATCTATGTGTTTACGACGCAAGAAGCTAGGTAGGTTCTTCTATATCTATCCACTTCAAATCTAACTCAACACATACCTATGAATAACATACAATGATTAAAATATTTTTTAATGTTCTCCTATGTAAAATTAAATGAAAAATATTAGACTACTTAAAAGTCAATCAAATTATTACGATAATATAATGTAGTTTTAATTATTGTTATTTTTGGAGGCGGTGTCAGCCAAGGAAATACTACAATGTGCATACCTAGCATCACAGTTGTAGTGGAGGCCCGTGCTCAGCAGTGGGACGTATATGGGCTGATTATGATGAATAATAATACGAGAATCCTACCTTGGCTGACACCGCCTCCAAGAATAACAATAATTAAAACTACATTATATTATCGTAATAATTTGATTGACTTTTAAGTAGTCTAATATTTTTCATTTAATTTTACATAGGAGAACATTAAAAAATATTTTAATCATTGTTTGTTATTCATAGGTATGTGTTGAGTTAGATTTGAAGTGGATAGATAGTGGATAGATATAGAAGAACCTACCTAGCTTCTTGCGTCGTAAACACATAGATCGTACCTATATATTGATGTGGAGAAATAGTAAGTTGATTATAATTAAGTAATAGAAGATACGCAATTATTTTTTTACTTTTTAGTGCATTTTAATTTGTTTTGGAATAGGTTTTTTTGAAGGCGGTTTTTGTTTTGTTAATTTTTTTTATTAAATAGTTTTCTAAGTTCCACTTCAAATTAAGTGATCAGAAATCAACAAGTATGACATGTAACAAAGACTTTTTTTGTCCTATCCCACCACACACCCGCCACTGTAACTTCCCTCCAAGGCAAAGCGGGTAACAAAGACTATGAAACATTATTACATTTTTTTCTCTATCATTCGCCTAGAACGCATTCAGCCACTACATCCTTTTTTATGGAAAAGGGGGTAAACGAGCAAGTGAGCCACCTGATGTTAAGTGGTCAACACTGCCCATGAATCATCGGTGTGTTTGCCGGCCTTTGAGGAAAATATTGTTTTTTTTTTGTAACGAGAGGAAAGCGCCTTAAGCTCCCCTTTTGGTACCTGGGGGGAGTCCGAAAGGTATGTCGGAGTCTCTGGCCTTCCAACTAGGCTCGTGGGACAATTGTTAGATTAGCTGATTGGGTCCCTAATAAAATATAGGCTCCTTTCTTGAAGGTATGTGTACTACCCACACTACATATCCTACTAAGGGTCTAGACCAGTAATTCCCAAAGTGGTCCAGGTGGACCCCCCAGGGGTCCACAGGAGTAGAATCTCACCACGGTATCCCCTGCCTGTCGTAAAAGGCGACTCAAAGGGGCCTTTGGGGTCGCTGGGCGCGCTGCGGGGGCGGCGCGTCCTCACTGAAAGTGACCCCGAGAGGGGCGGCGGCACTGTGGCCTGTGTCCGTCGCGGGCGCCTATCCATAACTGGGGTGGTCGTCCCATTTGGCGCGGAGATGGCCACCGGGGGGTTTTGGTCGGTATGCCGGTTTAGGGATATTGTTAGGGACCCAGCCCGGCACTAACACCTGCGCGGACATGACGTCGCCGCGCGCCGGGCTGGAAGACCAGTGACCCCGACATACGCTTCCCGCCCCCCCTCCCCCGGGGCTGGCAGGAAGTAGAGCCATAAACAGCTTTCCCCTCGAGAACAAAAAAAAAAAAAAAGGGGTCCACAGGAGACTCGACGGGGTCCACGTTGGGCGTGACAAGAAACGGGAGTCCACAATCGTAAGCGGTGGTCCATGAAAATTAATTTGGTTTCTAACTAAAATGTTGGCTTCACTTCTCCTGTCAATAAATCAAATCAAATCAAATCATCTTTATTCAAATAGACTTTTACAAGTTCTTTAGAATCGTCAATTTTACACTTCTTAATTTTTTAAACTATTGCCACTTCGAAACGTGTTATAGCTGTGGAGAAGAAACGGCAAGAAACTCCCTCAGCAACACGACATGTAATTTTTTTATTTCTTTAAAAATAGCAATATATGTCTTTTTTTCATTACATTATTTCAATTTTACATTATAAATGTCATAACGATACAAATTGTAGCAACAAAACAAAACTCCGATCAATTTACTTCCTCCCAGGGCTTATTATCTTTAATAAAATCTGAAATTTTATAGTATGCTTTTTTGTAAAGCTTATCTTTAATTGATTTCTTAAACTTTGTCAAGGGAAGCTCCCTAATAGCCTTCGGAAGTTTGTTATAGAAGCGTATACATTGTCCCATAAAAGAGTTATTAACTTTCCGGAGACGAGTTTCGTGTTGAACGAGATTACATTTGTTCCTAGTATTTTCATTGTGTACATTACAAATTTCATATAGGCAGATAATATTTTATGAAGCTCCGTAATCAGTATAACGCGTCTTTTTTTTTGGAGATTTGGAAATTGGTAGTAATGTAGCTGCAGGCACCGGATCTATCAAAATTTTGAAACAAAACAGTTTGGGAACCTCTGGTTTAGACAACTATATAACGTAGCTGAAGTACCTTGGACAGCGCGCCGGTCTGCCTGGCCAGGTGGAAGCCGAGGTCCAGGTTGTGCAGATGCATGAACACGTTGCACGCGAGCCGCCGGATCGAGTGCTGCGCCACCTTCGCGAATACTGCGTTACGCAGCTCGTTGAACCCAGCCGCAGTGCCGCGAGCGATGCCGTCTGCACATCATCATCATCATCAGCCCATATACGTCCCACTGCTGGGCACGGGCCTCTTCTACAATCATCATCATCATCATCATGCTCATCATCATCATCGTCATGCTCATCATCATTATCATCATCGTCATCATCACTGTCATCGTCAGTATCGTCATCGTCATCATCAGCATCAGTAGCAGCCCATATACGTCCCACTGCTGGGCACGGGCCTCCTCTACAACTGAGGGGGTTTAGGCCTTAGTCCACCACGCTGGCCTAGTGCGGGTTTGCGTACTACACACCTAAGAAATTCCTAAGATTTTTAGGTGTGCAGGTTTCATCACGATGTTTTCCTTCACTGTTAAAGTACGTGATATTTTTTTGTGAATACACACATAACTCCGAAAAGTCATAGGTGTGTGCCTGAAGTTCGAACGCGCGACCGCCGAGATTCTCAACCGCGCGCCTAAACCTCGAGGTCATCACTACTTTAAATCTACATATAATAGTAATGTCAATAGTAAACCTTACGCCTGTACTGTATTCCCAAAGGGGTAGACAGAGGTGCATTTCTGCACCCGCATTTCAGTATGCATATGTATGTATCTATTAGTCCCACGTAGTGGGGTAGGCGAGCGTATTGCCGTTTTTCGGGCACAATACCAGACTCGGTGCTGCTACCCCTGTGCACCCGGGAATCGAACCCAGGACCTCTAGATCGCACGGCACATCTTCTGCCGAGAGACCACGAGGCAGGCAGCAGTATTAATGTCTATTCGTCTAAATTCACACAAAATTTGGTCAATATACTCACATCCGAGCAGTAGACTGAAGGCGGTAGTCCCGAGGGCCTGTGGGACGGTGGCCATGCCGAGCAGGGCATCTCCCGCGGGAGTAACAGCCACCTGGTTCACCTCGTCCACAGCATATTTGAACAGGAACGGAACGGTCACATTCATCACTTTGGCGCCAAACAGGAGTGAAAGGGACAGCATTACTCTGTTGCGTATCATGGCATTGTCCTGAAAGAGGTTACTTGCTGTTGTAGATTTGCACATGTAATGAGTCACACATCAAGCCAATTGAGGGTGGCAGTGATTAAATTTCTGTCTTAAATTATGTATTTAATAACTTTTAGTAGTCAACTATTTAAAGTAATTCTTTTTATATCCATACATCTATCTATACATCTATACAAATAAATAAAATTGGAGTGTCTGTTTGTAATATTGAAATGACCACTTTTTAATAAATGCATATGGATGTATACACAGTATATATTAGAACATTTACCAAAATAACATTTTTGTCTGTCTGTCTGTTTGTTCCGGCTAATCTATGAAACGGCTGGACCGATTTTAATGGGACTTTCACTGGCAGATAGCTGGTGTAATAAGGAGTAACTTGGGCTACTTTTATAAATAATAAATTTTCTAAACTCTGCGAACTGAACAATAACTTTTTTGTTAAATTTCACATGGACAAAGTCAAGGGCACAGCTTATTTTCAATAAATAAATAGCTTTGGATAAGCTATTAAATTGGATATTAAACCATTGTCCTATTTACTTAAACATAGAAATATTTTATTTGAATTCATTTCATTATCATCTTAAGATAAAATTTATGCTATGTGTGCTATGATATATTTTATGCATTTTAATTTATTTTATTTATTTATTTATTTTATGGAAAAAGGAGGCAAACGAGCAAGTGAGCCACCTGATGTTAAGTGGTCAACACCGCCCATGAACACCCATAATACCAGAGGAATCATCGGTGTGTTGCCGGCCTTTGAGGAAGATATAGGCTCTCTTCTTGAAGGCCAATAAGTCGTATCTGTTTGGAAATACCGCCGAGGCAAGCTGATTCCATAAAGATGTAGTGCGAGGAAGAAAACACCAAATATATGTATTGTGCTCAAACAAGTAGTTTCACATGGCCATATGTTTTTTACTTATTTTAATAAAATTTAACACAATATGGACATAGGCCTACCACAGATATATTCACAAACCTCGGTCCGTTGTCAACTCCCTCCAACATCTTCCTCTGACCGAACTTCTCATCAAAATTCACATGCTACAACAAACTCAAAATACTTTTAATAATATGTTAAAAATGGAGCAGTTATAATATGTATTGGCTTATAAAACTGTCCATTGTGTCCACTACCAATTTATTTTTTAAACCAATTACTGTTTAAACCACTAGCGAAATTATTTGACATGTTGAATAACAAATTCATTACAAGAAAAGTAAATGAAAGTTTCCTAGCATAGAAAAGCTTGTTATAAAATTTCCCACACTCATAAAAACTTTACAAATAAGAAAAACACAAACGATGAAGATATTTTTGTAGAAGATCAATGTATTAAACAGGTACTAGACCCCTTAAATAAATTTTGAGTTTTGTTGGCACCAACATCCAATTTTTATCAATACATATTTTACTATATTCGCATAAATAAGCAGTTTGAACTCACCTTAGGCCATACATATTCCAACATGCCCCTTATCATATCCATTCCCGTGACTGGCTTCGCATCACCCAAATTTATATCTTCATGAGACAAAACAGATGCACCTGGGTGAAAACAGTCTCTTTTTTGGATTCCTAGGGAGAGAATGGGAATAATTTAGGATATGTTACAGGACACAAATAGGAAAGGCTTAAGCGGGCATAAAGGAAAGGATTCATGCGGGAAAGGAAGAAAAGACTGCATTCCAACCAAGTATTAGTGACATAACAATATGAAATGAAACAGAACATAGTTTAATAAAAATAAAATAAGCAGGAGTAATGTGCTATTGATAATTAAAAAGAATGTATTTAATTTATAATTCTCAAACATTGGAAAATAACTACATGTTTATTAATGTTGTTCAATAATTAATGTGACAAATCTTTTGGAATAATTAATAATGGCAACTAATAATTAGCAACATTCACTAATGTGCACAAAAAAGGAAACGAACAATAGACAATTTTTTTTACAAAATAATTAAAATATTTATCACTAAATATCTTAACAATAATAGTATCTTTTTTCACTCTATTTTAAAATATTGAAGAAGAATCTCATATACAAATGTTAAAGAACTTCATGGGTAGTTGTAATAACTTACCATTAAGGCTTATTTCTATATAACAATAATTAGAAACAAACTCTTTAGTAAGATTTTCTAATTGACATATTTCCAAATTCATTCAATAATTAGGTACTATAACGAATTTTTCAAGTTTTCAAATCACCATATGATAATTGTTAGGTATATTTTGTTTACATATACCATTTTTCTTATCAGAAATAGACAAACTTTATTTACAATAGTGATAACAAATTAACACTTTACAAGGCTATTGACGAAAATTATGTAACCAAATGCACATATTTTTTTATTTACAAAATTATAATTGTATAAGTGTCTAAGGCAGTGTCGGTACTAATAATATCAGTCATATTTAACTCACCAACTGGGATTTTTCCCGTCTTGGGCTTGTTTGCCAACACTGCTGCCAAAACATTTTTTGCCGAGTCCGAGCCTCCAGGATTGCTCGGACCTTGAGTTGTATAAAACTAGAATCATATTCACCACATGTAATATATTTTTAACTACAACGCAATACAGGAGCTTGAAAAAAATCAAGAAAATTCCACCGTATAATTTAACGTAGAAAACGCACCCGGAAGTAACTGGTTGCCGCGCATTGTTTACATATTATGTTCAATTGAGGTTTGTTTAGTATTACAGATATATTATTCGAATACGATTTTGTGAATTTAGCATGGTTTCGAATTATTTTATCGAATCTTCTGTTTGACAGCAGCGCGGCCGCCATGGTGGCAATTTGACAAGTGTGATGGAAAATGCAAAGAAAATTGACAAGTTGAAGTTGTCATTCTCGAGCGAGCAATGAACAATGAATACAGAATAAATAAACTTATGAGGCAATGAAATAGCTATGTAAAAATAACTGTGCAGTGAATCCAGATAGGTACTTGGCATTCGTTCCCCATCCCGTAACACCCGTTTACTCGTCCGAATATCATGCTTTAGATTAGGAGCATAGATATGCCAAATAGACATCAATGAAAATCACATATAAATATAAATGTACATACATGATGTCTTTTTGGCGAAGAATATGTTGAGCGTTGGAGTTCATGAGATTAATATTGGTGCGAATAGCACTATAATGTTATTCGTTTTCATTTATTTAGAGTATTTTCTACACAGCCGGATATGCATGATCACGCGTTTTTCTTCGTACTGGTCCCCGAAAATTATCGGTCCTTCAACTGGTTGCTTCCCGTTGGGGTCCAGTGTGGTCCAAATTAACTAGCGTTAAAAGATAAGAGATAAGAGTAAACGTGAAAACATATCTCGTTAATTGACTCAAATATAGCGATATATTCATAACCACTTATACAGGCGGATCTCAAATCGTAATACGCTTCCGTGGATCATTATGACGTTATTACACCTACCAAATAAGTACGAAAATAAACTATTAAGTAAGATGTACGATTAAATGTATTCAATAGTTCATTTTGTAGAAAAATTATATTTTATTTTTCACATGTTGGATGTGTGGTCCATTCACACAATCAACATAATGTTATTTTAACGAGAATAAGAATTATATGGATACACTATAATTAATTATTTAAATACTAAGAAATTGTAACAAAAAAAGATGAAAAAAAAACTTTTATCACACTAGAGAAAGATATACTCATTAAAAATAGGAAATTGTATAGTATGTAAGTATGACTATACCTGTTTTTATTTTTATATTTCATCTACATCATCATCAGCGCATATACGTCCCACTGCTGGGCACGGGCCTCCTCTACAACTGAGAGGGTTTAGGCCTTAGTCCACCACGCTGGCCTAGTGCGGGTTAGCGGACTTTTTTTTTCATCATCAAACTTTCAAATTTCAAGTCACAATAGCAAAAATCTGATACTTTTTTATAACTACTATATATAACGCATAGCCATTTACAAGAAAATTGTGAGTTTTTTTATTAAATATACTAGCTTTTGCCCGCGACTCCGTCCGCGTAGACTACAGGGTTGGGTTCAGAATGAAAATAAGTTGTAGTCTTTTTTACTCCTAAGAGTCCCATTTATGCCCATATCAAAAATCGTTTACATCGGTCAAATGATTTAATCGTGAAAGCGTAACAGACATATAGTTACAGTCGTCTACACGTCGTTTCATCATTCTAGCTTCAAAAATGACGAATTTCCACACAAACTTTCACCCCTATTTTTATTTTATCCCCTTAAATGTACACTTTTTTACAAACTTTGAATGTCATATTTATTTATATCTAATCAACAAAAATAAGTTTCAAGCTTGTAGCTTTAAAAATGACAATACTTCCATACAACCTTTCATCCCCCCTTAACCCCTTAAAACCCCTTTTCCGGGATAAAAAGTAGCCTATGTCTTTTCTCAGGGTCTAAACTATCTGTGTACCAAATTTTATTTAAATCAGTTCAGTAGTTTTAGCAGGAAAGCGAGACAGACAGACAGACAGTTACTTTCGCATTTATAATATTAGTAAGGAATAAAAAAAATAGCCTATGTCCTTTTTTAAGGACTCATTTTTGTCTATACCAAAAATCATCCAAATCAGTCAAATGGTTTAGGTGTGAAAGCATAACACAGGCAGTGTTACTTTCGTATTACAATATATGCTCATCCCACGGGAACCCTACATATTCCCGGGATAAAACGTAGGTTATGTTACTTCATAGTGTCCCATTTATATTCATACCAAAAATCATATAAATAGGGCGAATAGTATAGACGTGAAAGCCCATTCCCACGTGAATACTACATTTTCCGGGATAAAAAGTATCCTATGTTGCTTCAGTGGGTCCTATCTATCCCCATACTAAAACTCATCTAAATCGTCAAATGGTTTAGCCGAGAAAGCATAACACAGGCAGCGTTACTTTTGCATTATATTATATGCTCATCCCACGGGAACCCTACATATTCCCGGGATAGAATATAGTCTATGTTACTTCATAGGGTTCTATTTAAATCCATAGCAAAATTCATATAAATCGGGCGAATATTTTAGGCGTGAAAGCCCATTCCCACCGGAATACTACATTTTCCGGGATATAAAGTATTCTATGTTGCTTGGGTAGATCCCATCTACCCCCATACTAAAAATCATATAAATCGGTCAAATGGTTTAGGCGTGAAAGCATAGCATAGGCAGTGTTACTTTTGCATTACATTATATGCTCATCCCACGGGACCCTACATATTCCTGGGATAAAATATAGTCTATGTTACTTCATAGGATTACATTTATGTCTGTACAATAATTCATTCATATCGGTCAAACGGTTTAGGCGTAAAAGCAGAATATTGACAGAGCTACTTATACCTATTCCCACGGGAATACTACATTTTCCGGGATAAAAACTATCCTATATTGCTTTGGTGGGTTCCATCTACTCCCATACTAAAAATCATCGAAATCGGTCAAATGGTTTAGGCGAGAAAGCATAACACAGGCAGTGTTACTTTCGCATTTCATTATATGCTCATCCCTCGGGAACCCTACATATTCCCGGGATAAAATGTAGTTTATGTTACTTTATAGGATTACATTTATGTCTGTAAAAGAATTCATTCATATCGGTCAAATGGTTTAGGCGTAAAAGCAGAATATTGACAGAGCTACTTATTCCCATTCCCACGGGAATACTACATTTTTCGGGATAAAAAGTATCCTATGTTACTTCGGTGGGTTACATCTATCTCCATACCAAAAATCATCGAAATCGGTTCAGTAGTTTTTGAGTTTATTCGTAACAAACATACAAAAATCCAAAAATACAAAAATACAAACCTTTCCTCTTTATTATAATAGTATATAGTATAGATAAATACACCCAACAGTCATAAACATAGTTCTGACCCCACATTAAGATACGAGCAGGGGCAGCCTTACTGCGAGGCCCTTTGTCCATTCAAGTACTACATAATTAATTTTTCAATTACGTTTTGAATGAATGAATTAGTTAACTAACTTTATTTTAATTTACCGCTATGTTATAACCTAATTCAATAATAAAGGATCAAAATCAACAGTATTAAATAAAAAAAAGTTATTATTTTTTAATTTACTTGGGTTGTGGAGGCACTTGCAAGAGCGAGGCCCTGGGCGATTGCCCCGTTCGCTACCCCCTAAGGCCGCCGCTGTATACGAATCTTGTGTTGTTGGCATCAGCAACTACGAGAGACTTTTTGGTCTCACAAACACCCAGAACCGAAGCAAATATTTGTGGATCACATAAACATTTGTTTCGGTGCGGGGATCGAACCCGCGGCCTCTCGTGTCGCAAGCTGGTTTCTAGTCAACAGCGCCACAGGGCTGTCTAAAATATACACAAAAATATTCTTTATACTTTGTAACACTTTTTTTTTGAGCAAAAAAATGTGACAAATGGGAATATTCTGACTTTGCAATCATAATATTATAAAAAGAATCACACATATTTAACACAGCACAATAATTTGTCACAAATTAATAACACACAGATTGCAGTTCAAATTTTAAATGAAAGACAATAGATACACATAGACAACTAACATTTAATAAATTTCTCCAATATACTAACATACTGACACATAAGAGCTAAACAATTCTCCAAAATAACACATCTATTTTCCATACACTTTAACTTATTTACCGACTCTCTAATATCCTTCAGTTTAATCACAACTAGGGGCATTATTAACTCATTGAGATTTGTATCATTCGAACATATTGCTGCCGAATAAATAAGTCTACTTACATCCATGTTTTGCTTATAATAATATTTTACAACCATTAATAGACCATACAAGTTGAAACTAAGACCTTTACTATCTATGTACAGATCTTTATTAAGACCATGGTTTGATATAAAATTGACCTGATCTTGTGACAGTTTTATTGAATTAGAGTCAAAATAGGACCGAATATTCTCATAAGTCAATGACACACAGTCTAATTCATTATCAGGCAAGTAAAAACCGTACTCAGTTATCAATTTTAAATTGTGACTGTCCCCGTAACAAATAAATACTTGAGAATATGGCTCAAAATTATTTTTTGTAAAAATAGAAAATGATATGTCCAAAAATATTTCTTCGCTTAAATCTTTAATATTAATATTTTCTATATTTCTACTAACTAATAGTTTAGTTTCATTCTTTGCCTCAGGACTGTGGTTTATCATGTCTAAATATGGACACAGTGATATTTTGGTATTATCACAAATTAAATTTAATATTGTATTTTCAACATTCTTTAAATCTATAACTTTTGACAAATCCATGAATACACATCTAGTATTTACTGTAAAATAGGCCCATTCATACAATGGCAGTGTAAATTTCTTTTTAAAAACATTATGAAGACTGTTCTCTTTGCTTGAGGTATTTTTTAAAATATCTATAAAAATATTATATGAAGCTTGAATGATATCCCTTTGCTTTGTAACAACAGACAGAATATCATTATCAATATTGCTTTGAATTTCGATTGGCAAATAGTATGGCACTGTATAATCTTTTGGCAAGTTCTCCAAATAAACATACCATTTGGTTTTATCACTTTGCACTTTTAAAAATGATAAATAAAATGACATTAATGACTGGAATGTCACACTTTGTTTGTATCGTTCCAAACAATTTATATTGTTATTCATAAATATACTACAAAAATGTTTATCCATCAAGATTGTGGTCACATTTATCGTTAAATTTAATGGGAGGTTAATAAGTTCTTCTCCATTTGCTATCTTCTTTTTCGTTATAATTCCACGGCCGGTATCATCAAATATCGCTAACGCAAGCTTTTTATTACGGCGCAGACCATTTTTTGTAAGCCAAGTGTTCAATAATACGGAATCTTCATTATCATCACAGACACAAAAATTACGCGGCGTTTTTTTCGTATTCCGTCTTTTCCGTTTAGTCCGTCCCATACTTGAGTGACATTAACCATTCACGGTGAGGTAGTTAATATTTTGTACAAGCTTAGGTCCAACCAGTGCCAGGTTTTTTATAAGTGCCAGATATTGTTTGTTTATAATTTGAAAAGTGCCATTATTATTTATTATATTTTATTTTGACATTGGCTCAGTGTTACCAACTCCCAAAAATATTTATCCCTAAATGTAAAGTCAAAAACCCCTAAAATCGCCACAAATATTTGAAAACCCCCTAAAAAAAACTATTTGTTTATACCACACCAGAAATTCCAGAAATTCTCGGAGAGGTCGAAAAGTACTACGGAAACTTGTATGCTCAAAGGGCAGTTCCACCTGTGGCCTGCAACGCGGACGATCCGCGAGCCAGACTGACTCGCCACTACTCAGATGAGCTTCCTGACATCGAATTGGGCGAGATTAGAATGGCCCTCGGTCAACTTCAGAACAACAAGGCACCGGGAGATGACGGAGTAACCACTGAGCTTCTCAAGGCAGGAGGTACACCTGTCTTGAGAGAACTAGTTAAGCTCTTCAACTCCGTCATCCAAACTGGCACAACGCCGGAGGCATGGAGCAAGAGTGTGGTGGTTTTGTTCTTCAAGAAAGGCGATAACACCTTACTGAAGAACTACCGCCCAATCTCACTCTTGAGTCATGTCTATAAGTTGTTCTCGAGGGTCATTACGAATCGTCTCGCCCGAAAATTCGATGAATTCCAACCACCGGAGCAGGCCGGGTTTCGGTGGGGCTTTAGCACCGTAGACCACATACATACACTTAGGCAAATAATCCAAAAAACTGAGGAATACAACCAACCCCTCTGCCTCGCGTATGTGGACTACGAGAAAGCTTTTGATACCGTCGAGACCTGGGTTGTTCTGGAGTCCATGCAGAGATGCCTGATCGACTACCGCTACATCCAGGTGATGAGAAGTCTGTACGAAGCCGCATCGATGACCGTCCAAGTACAAGAACACAGCACGAAGCCAATCCAACTGCAGCGAGGGGTAAGACAGGGAGACGTAATTTCTCCGAAACTGTTTACCAACGCATTGGAGGACGCTTTTAAGACGCTCGACTGGAAAGGACGGGGCATCAACATTAACGGCCAGTACATCTCTCATCTGCGATTCGCGGATGACATCGTCGTGATGGCGGAATCTCTGCAGGATCTGGAGGAAATGCTCAACAGCCTTGACCGATCTTCAAGACAAATAGGACTCGGGATGAACATAGACAAAACGAAGGTAATGTTTAACAGTCATGTTCTCCCGAGGCCCGTAGTCGTAGGGAATGCCACTCTCGAAGTTGTCCAAGAATACACCTATCTTGGCCAAACCATTCAACTAGGCCGGCACAACTTCGAGAATGAGGCAGACAGAAGAATACGGTTGGGCTGGGCGGCATTCGGGAAGCTAAGTCATATTCTCAAGTCGTCGATCCCTCAGTGCCTCAAGACGAAAGTCTTTAATCAGTGCGTCCTACCCGTAATGACATACGGAGCCGAAACGTGGACACTCACTAAAGGTCTGGTCCACAAATTTAAAGTCACTCAGCGTGCCATGGAGCGGGCAATGCTTGGAGTTTCTCTGGTGGATAGAATTCGTAATGAAGTCATCCGCCAGAGAACCGGAGTCACTGACATTGCCCGCAGGATTAGCACGCTAAAGTGGAAGTGGGCCGGCTATGTCTGCCGACGGACGGACGGCCGTTGGAGCAGACAAGTGTTGGAGTGGAGACCGCACTTAGGTAGACGTAGTGCAGGACGTCCTGCAGCACGATGGTCCGACGACTTGAGAAAGGTGGCGGGTAGCGGATAGATAAGGGCTGCTCAAGACCGGGATGGTTGGCACCTACTTGGGGAGGCCTTCGTTCAGCAGTGGACGGCGATAGGCTGAGAATAATTGCAATGGCCTCGAGGTTAAGGTGCGCGGTCGAGAATTTCGGCGGTCGCAGGTTCAAACCCCAGGCACACACCTCTGACTTTTCGAAGTTATGTGTGTATTCACAATGAATTATCACTTGCTTTAACGGTGAAGGAAAACATCGTGATAAAACCTGCACACCTAAAAGTTCTTAGGAATTTCTTAGGTGTGTAGTCCGCCAACCCGCACTAGGCCAGCGTGGTGGACTAAGGCCTAAACCCTCTCAGTTATAGAGGAAGCCCGTGCCCAGCAGTGGGACGTATATGGGCTGATGATGATGATGATGATGATTGCAATTCTAATTTTATTAGCTATTAGCGTTACGAATTAGAAAAATTTGGATGTGAGCGCGACGCGTAAAGCCGAGGTCGTAGGTTCGAATCTCATTCGTATCGTAATTTTGCTTAACTTTTTGCATTTTTCTAATAATTATGTAAATATCATTTTGTAAAAAAAAATAACAATAAATAATATTCTGCAATATTGTTTAATAGTCTATTTATAAATTATTTCATACGTCAAATATTATTTCATTTTATTCTGGTTCTATTTAAAATCATACATGTTGACGTTAAAGAAACTTAGCGTTTAGGGGATGGATTAGTCCCTAAAAATATCCCTTATAAACATATAAAGCCCCTAAAAAAATCCCAGTCCACAATATTTCCCCCAAATTTAGGGGGAAAACCCCCAAGTTGGGAACACTGCATTGGCTTACCGCTTAGTTTCGTTTTTCTTTGTTCCGCAAGGAACCGGCTAAGGTCGAAGACCATGCTGCCAACTGCCAAGTCTCATTGGCTTAGTAATCTGAAAGACCTTTTATGTTGTAGGTAGGTACCTAAGCACTTGGCAAAGGTTGCATTATAGGAACTTTCTTGTGCAATATATTATGCGTCCATTTAATCGACGTAGTTTGTATTTTATAAAAGATAATTTTTTTAATTATAAATGAATTCATATAGGTATGCATTCCTTATTTTTTTTCTTAGTTCGGACGGCTTATTGTGAAAAATTATGTAGTTATTTTTAAAAGATAGATGTATTAGGTAAATGGTGTTGATTCGAAATTTGATTGAGGTGATTCAAAAATCAACCATACTGAACCATCACCAATTTAGTGGTTTTGAATATGTAGGTATAGTGATGAAAAAAGAATGACACACTTATAAATTATATTATTAAAGCTAGATTAAACAGAAAGATTATATTAGTCTAGAAGTCAAATTACGGTTGGGGTCCTACAGTCTTTTTAGATTAATTGATGTTATTAAAGAGGCCTTGCCTTAGAGTCTTAAAAGCTTTGCCTCATTAATGAATTAAAAACAAATGTTCGTTCGAAAATGTAATGTGGAATTTAGAATCAAAGAGAAAAAAAATATAGCTTGTATGAAAGGACACAACTTACAAAAAAAAATAAGTAATTCACCGAAAATTATTATTATAATTTTAATTATTTAAAATGTGTTAATTATTTAAAAATGACAACAAAAGTTATAATACATTTCGTTCGGAATCATAACTGTTTCTCACTTAAGTTTTAACTTGTACAAGCATTTTGAAACTTTAACGGACGGTTCTTGGTTTGTAAAACACCGATTATCTTTTTGTATCGCAGTTTTTAGTTTTTCCGACATAATATATATTAATACGATAATATTTACATAAGGTATTTTATAGCTATTACTGTATCTCGTTATAAAATCTGCCGGTGAGATGTCTCAACAACAAACAAAAAACTGTATAACTCTTCGGGGATCGGCCCAAATTATTTGCGAATATCTCAGTAAGTAAATATACTTCGTTTTTTCCATTAATATTAACAATTTAGGCGATAGGTAATAATGTTATGATTGGTTTCAGAATTTGCCATCAACTCTGTTCTATTCCAAAGAGGTTTGTACCCACCGGAAAGTTTTAAAACAGAACAACAATATGGTTTAACATTATTAATATCGGAAGATCCACAAATCAAGAGCTTTTTAACCAATTTACTGACGCAGAGTGAAGGTAATGTATTGTTATGGTGTAAAGTTTCTAATTAACACTGCTGTATGTAGTCTGCTTCCAAAAAGTTCCTATGAAAATCTTTGTAGTGGACCTACATATGTCCAGCTATTGAGATTATTATAGTGAGTATAATAACATATTTTTTTGTTAAATTTAAAAGCTTATAAATAAACAAAAACAGCATTTAAATATTTAATAAATGTTGAAAGAAAATGTTATGGGGAAACATGCCGACCTAAGAATTATTTGTATAGGAATTCTTAGTTAAGTATAGTAGATAATTCTCAAGCTGGGAGGAGTTGCTCAATTGAAGTTGAAGTTGGCGATCCATATGCCTGTGCTATAGCTGTGGGATATCCAACTGACGAATATCAATCAATCAATTTGTAAATTAAAGGCTAATTGTTACATAATTAAAATAAATATTTATTCTTCTTTTATATAATTTCAGATTGGATATTAAACAAAAAAGTAAGCAAGCTGTCTCTTATAATCTTGAATGTTGCAAACAAAGAGGTACTTGAGTGCTGGGATTTCAAAGTTCAGTATGAAGATGGGGATGCAGCCTTGTCCAAAGAGAAGAATGAAACCGTAGCCAACAAAGACCTGAAGAAAATCCAGCAGGAAATCCGAGATGTCATGTTACAAGTGGCAGCTACTATATCATATTTGCCTTTGTTAGACTGCAGATGTTCTTTCGATGTTTTAGTACATGCAAGGCCTGACTGTGATATTCCAGAGAAGTGGGCCGAAGCAGAGCCAGTAGCGATAGCAAATGCCCAAAATGTCCAGCTCAAATCATTCTCAACAGGCTTAAATAAAATAGAGACTGTTGTTAGTTACAAACTTGTAGATTAGTATGGCAGCATTGTAGATAATATTGAAAGAAACCTGTGGTCCTTTAAGAACTCTATTGTGTGGTAAATTAATTTTGCTTGGTTGTGCCTAAGTATGGCTAGGCAAATTATAATATTTAATTAATTTTGTAGATTCAACATAGATTGAGCATCTTTTTAATTTATCTGATTAAGCATAATTTTGGCTACAACAATGCATCTCACACAAACAGAAATTGTATCAATATTTCAATTGCAAAAATAATATTTTTTTTAAACTTTTGGAATTTTGTTATGCACAAATAGGGGCCAACTTTATGTGAATAATTATCAATACTAATAGCTGCTTCGTAAAGCTTTTTACAAATTGACTTGTGTAAAATTAGTTAGGCATTTTATCATTCCAATTAAGGGTGCAGCTTTAAAAAAATATCAATTTCTTCTGGTCCATTTTGATTTTTTAATTGAATATAGATTTCAGTGTTCTCAATAATACAAGATTTATAGAGATAGGTATTGTTAACTTAGTATAATTATTTGATACACAGCTTCTAAGAGCTCCCATTGCAACCATTTTGTTATCTGTAACATGTGCATATAACCAGATTACCGTATTTAGTACTACCAACATATTGTGACAACTGCACAGGACAAATATGGCTTTTATCTAAGTTAAGTTTTGGGACCAAAAAAAAACACATCCAAAAAAATCTAATTTGTGTGTTATGTATGCAACAGTGATTGAAATGTAGAAAATAATACTGTGATGCACTATTGATAGATAATTTTCAAATCACAAATGTACACATTTAAGCAAATTATGTGTGTTCTATTGGTTTATATATGGTACAGTTATGGTATATTTTACATTTCTGTAAACCATACACAATATGATTTCAATAAACAATCATGTAGATTTTAATAAGTAATTTGTCTGTAATCTAATCAGTATTGTACATATAAATGTAAGTTGCATGAGTTTTAAAATAATAACATTGAACTTTGCATTAATTTAGGTAGCTTTTAAGTATGTTAATAAAATATGTTTTCGTATCATTTGATGTTTTTTAAATATTTTGCTGATAATTTTTAATAATAAACTCTGTTAATGGTGTTATTATTCTATTTACATTTATATTCGAATTTATAGCCTTGTTACTAAAAATTTACTTTTTCATTTAGTCACCTACTTGCCTCACAACTTTATA